>OZ024815.1:36683418-37933418 GCA_964017055.1 Chloromyia formosa
ATGACCCCCAGCTATAAGACATATCCATGTGTTTGTGCATTTGCAATGACGGCGATTTGAGGTCTGACTGGTCCACAATGTGGCCCCCACCCCACGTGCAATAAACATATAGAACAAAATGGCGGATTTATACTAGGCGAGTTAGAATCTCTCAAGTCCCGAAATAAAGAAATATTCGTCGCAGGATGTTATATGTTATGATGTACATTCAGAGGTCTGCAGAAGATCAAATGCCCCCCTTCCGCAAAAATTCCAAAATGTTCAAAATGGCTGGAATCCAAACAAATAAAATAGCGCACGTTGTACTACATATCTGAATCAATAGGGTCCCAGAAAAGGTAGCAAGTAGTCAATTCGACTAACATTTGGACATGCGCAGACGCAATTTGAGAGTGTGTACATTACATAGCTCCCGCCCCCGAAGATAGAGATTGAGCGAGAGCCATCGCGGATGAAGTTCATTCTATCCAAATGGTTGTGCATTTGCAATGGCGGCGATTTGAGGTCTGACTGGCCCACAATGTGGCCTCCACCACACATGCAATAAACGTATCATAAAACAAAATGGCGGATTCGTACTGCGCGAGTTAAAATCTCCCAAGCCCCGAAATAGAGAAATATTCGTCGCAGGATGTTATAGTTCCAAGCAGCTCATCGTGAAATGATGTACATTCAGAGGTCTGCAGAAGATCAAATGCCCCCCCCCCCCCCCCCCCTTCTGCAAAAATTACAAAATTTTTCTTGTGCATTCTCTTTGTGCGTGTGTTGGAATGTTTTGTTTACTTTTGTTAGTTTCCCTTTCTGTTTTGCCAGACACAATCGCATAGAGTGGCACGCGTTACATACTTGAGAAACGGATTGTGTGTGCCGGACCCGGACTGTTGATTAAAGGGGCGGGATGAGACGGATAGTGTGGGAGCGATTTTGCAATAGATACACAAACACAATACACGTCCGATTGGGAAAAGATGGTGGGAAGCGTGATTGCGATTAGCAGAAACGTACTCAGCGAAATGTTGATAGGCTGCGGTCTGCAAACTGTACTGAACGGGTAGATGGAACAGGGTGCACGAGAGGAGGTGAATATTGCACACACGCGATGCAAACGAAAACGAAACGATCCCGCGAGAGAAAGGAGCCCAAGCGGACAGGACAAAGCAAAGCAGAATTTATGACGAGTATCTACACTGCCACCAGATACATGGGTACATGGATATGTCTTATGCCTACCGAAAGCGTGGGACTTGTTTTCTCGAATGATTTCATCCAGTATAACTATACTGGGATCTTTACAAAACTTACGTCGATATCTTCAACACAACAGGTTTCACGCAGTCGGTAGTCATAGACATATCCATGTTCCGATTTATCTGCATGCAGTGTAGATACTTTGTATCTTTTTTTCAGGGTTTTGTGTCTTAAATCTTACAAAATCGGTCTGTCCATAGAATATCTCACGAACGGTTGACGCTAAAGCTACGCACATCAACTTCGGTGAGAATATATAGAAGTACTATAATTCGCTGGAGAAAGCGATGTGTTGTAATTGGCCAACTTAAAGGGGGGGGTTCCACATAAAGGCGAAATTAATGTCAATTTTCGTGTGTAGGTGTGATTACTGCATACTTGCATATTGTTTTTCGTAGAACGAATTGTAGTTAACCATTTCTGTAAGGGTAAAGATTGGTAGAAGAGGGGGGGGGGGCGGAGGCTATTATGTTTATTGTTTTTATGCAAGTTTCCAATTTGCAATGTCGTCTTAACATGAATGGTTAAGCATCTCGAAGAGTAGAACAGTTTATCACGTATACATACATATTTCAGTACAGCTTCTCGTATTAAACCTATTAGTTTGAGAGGTGACATATACAGTATACAAAAACTATCAAAAATTGCGTTCGAACGAATAAATTTCGGTACCAGCTCTAAGCAATTTCCACGCGAAAACAATTCCTTTGTATTTTATTTACCTTGAAAGCCGATCATCCCCATGGTGATGGTTTATTTTTGAGTGAGAGACGCAAATTCAGTTGACGTGTAGAGCGCCGCGGATATGTGCTTTGAGAAAGTTTCGACTGTCACTTTTTCGTTGGAGAAATAAGTGCAAAATTTTCGCACGAAAAGGTCAGTACTGGCCTATGGACAAAAATAGGCATTTGCTTCAAAATCCTATGTCTACTGATGAGAGATGACTTATAACGGTTGATTAATGACGGATCACATATCGATGATGGATGATTGATGACGTATGACTAAAACTGAATCGCTATTTAATTATCTTTAATTTTTCAGCATTATCTTATACCTTTGATAGACGAACACTTGGTATAATCATTTCCATTCGAATTATAATTCATTTCGTGCATAGACACCAATTATGGGGAGGAGACGCCCCTCCCATATTTCATGGCCAAATAGCGAAAAACGATCCTCACTCGACTGCTTCGTTTAAACAACCAAACACTTGTTTTGCTATGACAAATAAGAAAGGAGGGAAGGAACTTTTGTAGGCATATAATATGGCCCATGAGGATTGTACCATTGATTATTGTGCTTTAACAAGGCTTGACAGCTGCCAATCTCTCGGGCCCCGGGTCATAAGAACCCTTATTATATTAGCCCGAACCATAAAACTCGTCGTTCAATTTGGTTACGATTCCTCAAGATGCTGTCAAAACTAAATGGATCTTTTGTCCAAACTATAAGGCCGGCCGCACATTGCGTCGTAGCAGGGCAGCGTTAGCATCGTTTCACCCTAATTCCTTAATTTCGGGCATTCAGATGCGTAAAACTATATAGCATAAGTACCAATAGTAAACTTCATCACGCAAACTGCACAAATAAACGAAAAATTGTCTGCTTCTTCCCATTTAAAAGGCTGTAACTGCCACAAAGTGTGTAAATAGGATATTATGTTATTCAGACGATTTGATCTGAATTAAAGAGTGATTTATTTTAAATAAAAAAAAACAATATGGTATTTAAGGTGAAAAAAAGTAAGATAAAATCGGAAGATCTTAAAAGATTAAAATAACAATTTTCACTTTATAGAGCTATACTCGTATACATATAGTACATAATTTATCTTAGTTTCACGTGGTAAATTTCTTATTTTAAAATTACGTATTAGCTGAGATTTAGTCTTTATTACAATGTCCTACGTATCGTAATTTGATTTTTTTTTTCGTTTATGATATAGGTAATTTTTTTAAAGCTTCAAGCTGTAGCAGGTAGACGGTTCAGAAATCGGAAGAAAAAAAAAAATGTTTAATATTTCCTTGTTTAGAATTGGACGAGGAATTGCGTGATTGATAAACTTATTCGTTCGAATTGGGACACCCTGTTCATACATATAATCATCACATATAATCATCAGCAGTTGTCGCGTTGTCGTAGTAGGACCAAGCCAAATTCATAAATGTCTCAGCAACAAAGAAAATAACGTCCCAATGGACTGACAGGTTTATATGCAAAGTTAGTCCTTTTATGTAGCGCAAATAACCGTAACATGTCATAGCTTATAAAGGCCAACTAAAGCACAGCAATCTTCCATTCAAATTATTTCCTTTTCGGTGCAATTGTGCAAGCTTCAGTTGGTATCTTTCATACATACTTGCAAATGCAGATTTCAGTGAATGCAGCACATTATTCACCATTGACGGCCATTTCGCTTTATTTGGTCTCTGCTACGTATTTGCTTGAAGCGTGCTAGGAATATTTCATAAGGCACACAATGGTGCCGCTTTATAAGGATATGCATTTCCTTGCTTCGTTGGAAATGTGTATGATAGGCAATAGTACAATAGTTTGCAGGTAAAAGGAATGGACACAATGTACATTATCAGAAATCTAGCATTCCAGAGTACTGTCCATCTGAAAATCATTCACTTCAGTTCACTATTTGTTTATGAAAAGGGATACACTCGTGAGTACATTTACGAAATGAAGGCAATTTGTCGTGCTGATGGTTTCAAAATGTGATTTTATTGGAAATGTGATGATAACTAATCACACAAAGAGAACGATAGTGTTCATTGGCACTTTAGGCCCGTCCCATGCAAGTACATTTTAATCTTAATCCATTTGCTTTCATGTTGTCTATGAGTTGATTTGATGTTGTTCTATAGCCCCGGTTCAGAAGATACCCATATCAACCTGGCAAATGCAAGAATGTCCCCATTTTCTAGCCCAAGGGCTCAGAATACCATCAAGAGTAGATGTAGATGTTATTGCCTAGATGTTACTCCTAGTCCTAGATAGTCCACCATTTACTCCTTTTATACCCTAGACTTATAGTATAGGGTATATTGTTTTTGTCACGACGAAAATATGTAACACCTTAAAGGAGGCTCCGGAGGTATAGCAATGTATATATATAAATGATCAGGGTCACCTCCTGATTCGATTTAGCCATGTCTGTCCGTTCGCACGATAATTTTCGATAGAATTAAGCTAGAGCCTTGAAATTTTGGCCAGATGTTGACAGTATGATCTAGTTGGTTGGTATTGCAACAAATCGGTATGATCTGGCCAAGACAACGCCTACCTACCCTACATATGTAAAATAAATAAATGTATCTATAACTCCCGATTAAATAAACATGAAAAGCTCTAACTTAGGTAGATTGCTCGTGAGAGTAATCTCATACTCTTCTGGAAAAATAAAATTGATCACATGAAAACTAACGGTAATTTTCTTACAAAGAACCCCGTACTACCCTACTTTTCAGGTTTTTTGTCTATAACTCTTGAATCAATTTACGTAGCCACCTAACTTTTGGCATGTAACCCTGAAGTGAGAAGCTTCTTGCGCTTTAGTAAATTAGTCATAATCAGATAGAAGGAACGCCTACCTACCCTACAAATTGAAAAAAATAAAATAAATAAATATTACTTTAATTACGATAACTATCGATAGAATCACACTAGCGAGTTGGAAATTTGGTGGAGTGTTCGCAGTAGTTAGTTGGTATTAAGCATGGGCAAAATCCAATGTAAAGAACCCCTATTTCCTCTACAAATGAAACTTCAAATAAGCGATAACTTTTGGTAGAATGAAGCCAGCGACTTGAAATTTTTGGTTAAATATTTGAAGTAGGATTCAGCTGGCTGATATTGAAAATAAGTAAAATTCGACCAATAAACCCCTACTTCCCCTACACATGAATCTTCAAATAAACGACAACTTTCGATAGAATGAAGCTAGAGACTTGAAAGTTTGTTCAAATGTTTGAAGTATGATCTAATTGGTTGGTGGCAATGATGGGCAAGATCCGACCCAAGGAACCCCTACCTCCCCTTCAAATGAAACTTCAAACAAGCAATAAATCTCGATAAAATGAAGCTAGTGACTTGATTTTTGTACTGGGATCTTGTTGGTTGTTATTAAAAATGCGCAAGATTCGACAAGAGAAACCTCTACCTCCCCTACACGTGAGACTTCAAGTAAGCAATAACTTTCAATAGAATGAAGCTAGCGACTTGAAAAGTTCGGCAAATATTTGTAGAATTGGTTAGTTAATTGATTTTGCTAATGATCTAGATCCTCCTGTTATTTTTTTTTTTTTTCGTTAAAATGGAGAAACTTGAATATCGTATCGGTCATAAAATTCTTCGTTTTCGATGGATTAACCACTAAGGAAATTCATCCGAAGTTAACAAAAGTTACGGGGACTTTGCTCCTTTGATGTCAACCGTTAAAAAATGGGCAGCTGAATTTAAACATGGTCGCACGTCCATTGAAGACGACCCACGTAAAGGACGGCCAAAAGCCGCAATCACACCGGAAATCATCGAAAAAGTGCGTGATATCGTGTTGGACAATATGCGAATGAAATTGAGTGATATTACTGAGGCTGTGGGGATATCGGAAGAAACTGTGCGAAACATCTTGCATAAAGAATTAGAGACGCGAAAGCTCTGTGCAAGATGGGGGTGCCATATTTGCTGAATGCCGATCAAAAGCAAATGCGCAAACGATTTTCGCAGCAATCTTTGCATCGATTCAATCGGGATCCGACCGATTTTGTGAGGGGAGTTGTCACCATGGATGAGGCTTGGGTCCATCACTACACGCCAGGAGCGAAACAGCAGTGGCAGGAGTGGGTGGAAGCCGGTGGTCCAGCGCCAAAAAAGCAAAGTCGATCGCAACTGCCGGAAAGTTCATGGCTAGCATTTTATTGGATGCGAAAGGGATCCTGTTAATTGATTACCTTGAAAAAGGCAAAACAGTAACAAGCGAATACTACTCCAAACTTTTTAACCAGAGGGATGCCAAAATTCGCGGGGCCTGGCTTGAAGAAGAACAAAATTATCTTTCACCAAGACAACGCACCTATGCGTTGGCGATGGGAGAACTGCGGGATTTGGGGTACGATTTGCTCGACCATCCCCCCTATTCTCCTGATTTGGCACACTCAGACTTCTATCTGCTCCCAAACTTGAAGAAATTTCTTTCTGGGAAGCGCTTCGCTTCCAATAAAGAAGTTAAAGGGGCCGTAGATGAATATTTTTACAGCCTTCCAGACTCTCACTTCCGGGAAGGAATACTGATGTTGCAGAAACGCTGGACTAAATGTGTTGACGTCGAGGGAAATTATGTTGAAAATAAAATCATTTTTTAACTGAAAATTGCAGTCTTTCCTTGTCAGGCTGAGAACTTTTCACCTTACCCTCGTAAGAAGGTCCTGTTGGCCTTGTAGCATTTAGACAGTCTGCAGTTGTACTTAAGACGTTGAATAACAAATTGTATTAATATTGAACTACGAGAAGCATCTGGACCAACAAATGCACAAACGGACAATCGATACGACCTTTATATGAATATAAGGGACTGACCGAGAATCAACACTACCGACTGTATTCAGATCAACTCGAAGAAAAAAATGGTGTCCATACGGATTTTCACAGCAGTTGGAAGTTCATTTTATCATATGTCTGAATTTTAGTTCTAAATATTTTAAAATTCGTGAACCGAGGGGCGGGATTGATCCCCCTAATCGTCCCCTATCTACGCAACTGAGCTGAATAAATGAATCCGCAAAAAAAAAACTCGACAATGTCCCCGAGGATACAGCCACACTTGTCTTCCGTTTCTAATTACTGTACGTATTCGCTATGTTTACATGCGAATGATGTCATGCCACTTCGGATGAGTCAAATCTTCTTAGATGATCGAATGTGTTCATACCAAAATCATATCTAGTTTAAAAAATTAAACACATCGGATTTAATTTGGGGGGATTCCCCTCACCGAATCGACTCCTGCCCAAAATTCACATAGGTGCGAAATCCAAAATATTTTTTCCTGCAATGGAAATCTCAAATAGGATTAATTGCGTTATTATCGGCATAATTTGATATGTGTTTTGCTTTAGGGACTGAATAATCCGACATGTTTATTGCCGGTGCATAACAATTGAAACGTGTGCTCTAATTTCAGGAAATCAAATAATTCATAATCATTACGTAGGTGATTGGAAATTGCATTTGCACTGCACTACGCATTATAGCCGACAATATGCCTGCATTTACATACATTTGACCTACTTGAATACATTTCGAGTTTTCCGCAGGGATGTGTTATTGTGGAGGAATAAAAGGGCCACAAAGCAATAAACCATACTCAGGTTGATCTAATTATTGTACTTTACGTTGATTTTAATTTGATACAGTATTTTCCAATACCCAGGCACATCAGTAAATTAGTTGAATGAAGTGTCTCATTTGGTGGGTTAATGATGTATGAATGAAATGGAGAAAAATGAAATAAAAGTTGTATTCACAGATTATTCGCATTTTTTTATGTTTTATTAAAAAAATAGAATGATAGATATGATTTATTTAGTAATTAGGTTAAAAGGTTGCTATGATTGTCCACAGCACACATAGACCGCATCAGGGTCCGTTGTGATGCCCAACGGGATAAGTAGTCCCGACCCATTCTAAACTTCGAACCAGCCTGCTGGCCAACATCGACGTCCTGCAAGTCACCCAGATCGGCAAAGTTTTGTAGTAGGCCCCAAGAGTAGCCCTCCTAACACTTTCCAGGCCCGGGCATTCATAGAGAAGGTGGAAGGTACTCTCCTCTACCTCGTCATCCCCACAGCTTTTACATAAGTCATTATACGGAAGCCGAAACCTCCTGGCGTGCTCACCAATTGGAGAGTGCCCAGTGATGATTCCCACGACCGTACCAATGTTATACCTTTTCAGCGACAATAGCTTAGCGGAACATGCATCAAAAGGTATCTCAACATTGCAGAGAGTTCGGTCAGATTCTTCCAAGGTCCCTCTTCTAGCAAGTTCGTCAGCTCGGCAGTAGCCAACGAAACCACTGCGATCCGGAATCCAGCACAAGACAATATCAAAGATACCGCTTATCTCTGTGAGAGATTCGCGGCACTCCAACACTATCCTTGAGGTTATATGTACGGATTCCAGGGCTCTAATCGCAGCTTGACTGTCTGTTAAAATAATGATGTTTCTCACAGATACGTCATGACGATGGCGTCCCAGCCAGACCAAGACTTCTAGCTACCAATTCCGAAGACCGCTACAGTAGTCGGGTAGTCGAACCGATAGGCTCAGATTCAGACTTTCGTAGTAAATGCCAGCTCCCACGCCATTGTCATTCTTAGACCCATCTGTGTAGATATGTATCGTCTCTGTTGTCGAAAGAAAATCTTCATTGCATGTAATGGAATGAGACTTTTGAAGGACTTATTGAAAATAAGTTTTGATGAGACATGGTCCGTCCTTGCAGGGATATCACAATAATTTAAAATCGTCGAGTGCCCACAGCTTAGAGCTAACCATTGTCCTGCATCGCGAAGACGGACGGCCGTTCGTGCAGCCACCTGTTTGCCAAAAATATCTAGCGGGAGCAGGTTGATCATTATATTCATGGCATCAGAAAGGGTCGTTTTGAGAGCCCTCCTGATTGCCAAACTAGCTGATCTTTGAACTTTTTCCATTAATCTACGATTTACTGCAGTTTTAAGTGCGTGCCATCACACAATAATGCCGTGCAAAAGTATGGGGCGAATAACCGCCACATAGTGCCAATGCACAGCCTTCGGTTGCAGGCCCCACCTTTTTCAGATGGCGTTCTTACAACAGTAGAGTGCGATATTTGCCTTATTTACACGCTCCTGAATATTGGGCTTCCAACTTAGCTTCCTGTCAAGTATCAGCCCCAGGAACTTAGCCTTGTCTATGGAGACCAATTTTTCTCCCTCCAATACCGGAGGTTCTGGTGTTGGTGTCGTATGCATTCTTGATAATAGGACAAGTACCGTCTTTAGCGGATTAACTTTAACGCCACATTATGGGGTCCAATTTGTTAAAATAGAAATTGCATTCTGTAATACCTCGCTGACAGTGGTGGGGAACTTACCCGAGATGGCGATAGCAACGTCGTCCGCGTAGGCAGTCACCTTGCATCTCAGCGCCTCCAGATCCAGGAGAAGTTCATTTAGCACAACATTCCATAAGAAGGGTAGAGAACACCATCTTGCGGGGTGCCCCTATTAACGTATCTACGAGCGGACGATACGCCCAACTCAGTTCAACACTAGATAATAGCATCAGGTTGATGAGCTTACAGAGAGACTCGTCCACTTCGAGAGACGACAGTGCATCAATGATTGCAGCTGGTCTAACGTTGTTGAAGGCTCCCTCAATATCCAGAAACACCAGCATGGTAAACTCCTTACAGCTTAAGAACTTCTCGATATAGCCCACAATAGAATGCAACGCTGTATCAATGGATTTACCCTTCCAGTATGCATGCTGTGAATTTGATAAGAGATTTGCGGGGATCTCACTTCGTAAGTGATTATCTATAAGCCTCTGCAGTACTTTAAATAGGGTCGATGATAAACTAATCGGACTAAGATCGTTCGGGCGTGCGTGGGATATTCTGCCGGTCTTTGGATTAAAGACCACCTTGAGCCCTACCTAGGCCCGAGGGATGTAAACTAAGTCTAAACATGACCTGAAAATTGTTTCAATCCAGGGGTAGACAGCATCGGACAGATGCTGTAAGTCTGCTGGAATGATACCGTCAGGCCCCGCAGATTTAAACGGCTCGAAACTGGAGATGGCCCATAATTTTCTGCTTTGATAGTATTAGCTGCAGACGCGCATTTATCTGTAACGTGCTCCTGTGCATAAACGAACGCAGTTTCAGATGAACTATACCGAAAGTGTGTGTCTAGTAGGATATCAATTATCTCCTCACTTGTGCAGGTCCACGATCCATCTCGCTTCGTAAGATAGGTAGGCATCGATGTATTAGTAGCTAATACTTTACGTAGCCTTGAGAATTCGCTCGACGTTTCAATGCGTTCATACATAAGTCTCCACGAACACTTCACTTCCTTCTTAAAGCTTCGAAGATACTCTCTGTAGGTGTACCAATCCGCTTCACATGCAGATGATTTTGCCTTATTAAAGGCCTTCCTACATTCGACTCTATATTCAATAATATCCGCGTTCCACCACACAGGTTTTTTATTACCATTTGACCTACGGGTGAGACACGATCTAATCGTAGCCTGTTTGATAGCATCTGTTAGATTACCATCTTGTCCAGCTCCTGCGTGTTTCTCGGTCGTTCCGGTAAAGGCGGCTGATATACCTGAAAAGTATCATGATGCGTTGCCCAGTTTGTTCTCCGCCTATCCAAGATAACTGGGTTTGTTGTGGGAGTCTCGTTGAGACTGAACCAAAGGTAGCGGTGATTTGAAAAGGAGTGATCAGCTGAGACACTCCAGCTCCGCACCAAGTGTTGTAAGTCCTCTGAGGCGAGAGTAATGTCGAGCACCTCCTGTCTAGTTTTGGTGATGAAAGTCTGCTCACAACCCACATTGCAAATGAAGAGATTTGTGGTAAAAAGGTTGTCTAACAGCTACTCGCCTCGTTCTTTTAAGTCGGTACTACCCTATACGGTGTGGTGTGCGTTAGCGTCAGAGCCCAGTATAACACTTATCTTGTCTGTATTATTTTAGATATCGAGATTGCCTCTCTCAGGCTGGTGAGAGGGAGGACTCCTGCATGATCGTGCGCAAAGTACGCAGAAATTATCCAGTACAGTCTTTCTCTAGTTTCTAGACTGACAATGACAGTATCCCTGTCACTATAGGCCGCAAGCAAAAAGACACGTAGCGAGTTCTTCACAAGTATGCAGGAGCGGGGTTTCCCTTGATCCTTTACCTAGAAAACAGTATAGTCCGGAGACCTAAGGCCGCACACTACCTCGCTTACTACCCAAGGCTCCTAAATCAAAGCAAACTGCTCGGCACTACGTGCCAAGCGGAGTAGAAAAGCAGCAGAAGCTGCCTTAGAATGATTGAGATTTACTTGAACGAAACTTAACACTCCGAAGATAAGTTCGTATTTTCCACGAGAGTGACGTCAATCTCTCGTTCTAGGTCGGAATCATACGTCTCATCCATGATGTCAGTACAACCCTCCATAGCTGTACAAATAGACGAGAGAGATCCTGTATCCTCATCATCACCCTGCATGGAGTGATTGCTAACCTCGTCAGCATGAGATCCCTTTTCTTGTACTTCACCTACGTCAATCGTAGTTGAAGTGCCAACTATTTTTAGTCCCTCACGTTCATCTTTGTTATAAACGTTAAGCGTTATATTAGTAAAACCGAACTTTATGACTCCATTTGCTGCAGCCAGAGGAGCAAGAGATTCCCTGTTTACGACAATAACCGCGAAACGAGATTTATTCCTGGGCTCCTCTAGCTTACCAATCCGCCAATCATACGTTGGAAGGTTAGGATTACAAGTCCTTATTAGCTTCAGGATGCCATCCGCTTCCTAGGGTCTGGCAGGTAGCCAAGTGCGAGCTCTGGGTCGGATAGGGTTTTCGCACTTTGGTACAACCACAAGCTTTGCGCCCGGCCACGGTTCGCCCACCTTCTGCATTGCGATCTGAAAAAGATCAATCGAGCGTTCATCCGCAAATTTCATGATTTTAATGCGGCCTTTAGTACTTACAAATGTTAAAATTAAAAATCGGAAATTGTAAAATATATCGTCCTTTTTCTGTAGCTTAAATCATTCACCTGGCATCTTCCCATATCCTTACATTATTTTTCCTGCCAATCCGAATTTTCTTGGTTTTTCAGCTACATTCTCTTTCTCAGTTCTACATTCTGCGAAGAAATACGATAAGTCTTCCCCTCAGTTCACCCCGAGTTGTTCAGTTCTTCTGGGGACGATAGGGGAGAAAGTTGCGATGATCATGAGTGATTGTTTGTCCATTCATTCTCTAATACCTTTGATAATCGGGCGCGTGGTCCAATCAGCGATAAGATATTTTTTCTTTAATCCTGCATATTATCTTACGACTAAGGTCAATTTGGGGAATTACAATCATAACCTCTAAAGTTCAAAGAAATATCACAGCAAGTTGTAACAGGTTTGACCTTTCCTTTTTAGTCCCACGGTAATACACTCAACTTTCCCGGTCAGTTGGCAGGGAAACGAATCCCTTAACTGTGCCAAGTTTTACGTTTTACTTTTTACAGCCATTGTCCTCCCTTCATGTAACCGCAATTTTAAGATGAACATTTTGTCCATCTCTATCACCATTATATTGAATTGGAGTAAGTTTGGAACGATTGCCTTTATACCGAAAGTGGATTTTTGCTTTTATGTTCACTTTTGTAAGCTTCTTTTGGAGATGGGTTAATGCTGGTCGACTGTAATTCACTTGAAATGGATATTATTATAATTGGCAATGGTAATGGTTCAAGGGAGGAAGGTTATTTGAATTGCTAGTCGAAGTTCCTGGCTAGCGGCGAGTTATGTTGAATTTGATTGTCTCTTAACACTTTCGGGACTAATACGAAAAAGTTAAGAATTCCCTCTTCGTTTCAAAGGTGGAACTCGAGGTACGAAGCTCAGTGAGCACTTTGTTGCAGAGACCGATTCACGGGATGATGGCCATTGGGAGATGAATTGTCAGTATCACGCTCCTTTATTCCACTATTTTGTATCAAATCAATCATCATCAGCGACAAAAACAAGCGTTCGATTGTGGTTGTGGTACGAAGCGAACTCTCGCTTGGTAAATCGACGCTCTTATCAGAGAGCTACCGCGATCACGGGACTAATAAGAGATAATTGAAGAATTAGAATGGGCAGGTGTTAGCGACCCATTTGGGTGGTCCTTAGCAGCCTGTAAAACGCTAGTAAGTGATGCCGCGTTGGCTACTGCTAATGCCAGATGAATTCATGGAAAAACTTATAATGTTACTAGGCAATTTTGGCCTAGGTACGATCCTAAGTGCTCTGCGGATCTGCTGCCACTTAATATAAGTAAAATGAGAACTCTTGTTGGGATGATTACGGGACATTGCCTGATCGGCGATCCAGTGGCGTGGCGTGATAATTCAACTAGGGGAAGCAATTGGTATTAAAAATTTACTATTATTATGCTTTCCACAAATTTACTGCGTATTAATTGAACCCCTCTCGTTAGCTACTTTTAACATTTCTAATATAAAAGCACCCAGGAATCACGAACGGGGACGTGAGAGTAGGTATACTGTATTTTATCAGCATTTTAATTCCCATGCTACCAATATATAATAAAATAATTTACTTTTAAATAAATAATTGTAAAAATTATATGTTGGTAGACTTATCAAAAAAGCAAAGCTGTAACTATAAGTATATAAATAAAGCATATTCGAATTATTAGAACTACTATAACAATAACAACAATAGCAAAAAAATTGCAAAATAAATATCCATACACTCATAAAGAAAGTAATCATGTTCAGCGAATCAAAATTTGAATAATAAAAACAATAACAATACAATAAAAATTAGAAATAATTCAACTATTTACTATTTAAAAAATCACAGTTAGTGAGTAAAATAAAATAATAATAATTGGGCAATAAATATATTACAAGTCAAAATAAATAATAAGATCCGTACATACTATTATTTGTAATTTAATTCTATTCGTCTTTCTTTTTTTGCGAATTCATCTATAATATCTGTATAAAAACTTTGCTCACACAAACATGATTTAAGGAAAACCTTTTCAATTGACATTATTGCCAAGTCGCTAAGCCGTTGTTCGCCTGTACAATTTCTAAGATACGTTTTAATCCTTTTTAAGCAAGAAAAACTGCGCTCTGCGGACGCACTGATTACTGGTAATGTTAAAACTAAACATATTAATTTATAAAATTGTGTGAAGCTATCTTTTAATTTGTTATTAATGAAATAGTTAAAAATACCTTGAAAAGATTTTCCCTGCAAATCAGAATCAGGATAAAGCACAATGAGTTCAGTCTTTAATGAAATATGGTCAAATATATCAGCATAAGTTTTAGTTAAATTTAGTAAAAGATTGTCCGGAAATGTTTTCAAATATTGGTTAAATTTAGAAGAATCTAATAGGTTTAAAAATGTGAAACTTGCTAAGGATGAAAATCTTGAATTTATTTCTGCGGTAATATTATCTATAATTTCGACATAAATACGTGTAAAGAATAGTTCAACATTTTCATTACTGTCAACAAGGCACCTGGCTTTTTTCCGGCGTTGTGGAGTTTCGCAAATAGATGTGGTTTGGGTCCAAATTTCCGTGAAACTATTTCTTAACGATTGAAGTTGATTTTCAAAATCTGTAATTTTTTGAATGCAGTACATTATATCAGTTTGTTTACTTTGAAATATATCGAAAAGTACGTCGGTTTGTGGAAAAATTTTAGAAAAAACATTGAGCAGGAAAACAAACTGAAAATCTGTAAGTAAAACAAGAAGTCCCCTTGCGCTATTAACGGTCTCGCCATCCCACTTTCCACTCTCATTTTCAATGATATATTCAAAGAGTTCTTTTAATTGATCTAAATTATCAAAAATGGTTAAAACTAATCGACCATTAAAAGTCCAACGTGTTGGAGCTAATTTTGGAAGCCTTTTTTTGAGGAATAAATCTAGTGCAACTGTTCTCTTTGTTGAATGATTAAAAAATGTTGAAAAACAAGTAATAGATTGAAAAAAAATTCGACATTCGCGTATTTTATCGCATGATTTAAAATAGATAAAACTAAATTTAACCGATGAGCGAAGCAATGAATATATATTGCGTTTTTATACACATCCTTTACACGTGTTTGTAATCCAGTTATTTTACCAGACATTACCGAAGCCCCGTCAAAGCTTTGACAAATAAGTTTGTTACCGCAATTGAATTTTTGAACAACATCTAAAACATGGTCAAATAAACGCGACGCAGTCTGATCATCAGAAATATCTGTAAAAGTTGTGAAAGTTTCTTTAACCTCACCGGAAGGAGTAATGTAACGAAAGGTTGTTGAGAGTTGAGAACGACATGAAACATCGGTTGTTTCATCTAATATTATTGCTATAAATTTAGTTTGCTGAATTTCATTATAAATCTGTTTTAATAAAATTTTAGAAATGCTACTAATGAGATCGTTTTGAATATAATTTGATATTCCGGAAAAAACAGTCGCTTGCTCCAAGTGAGCTCGCAAGTCCGGATTATATTTAGCTAAAAGATTTAAAAGTTCAACGTAATTTCCCCTATTGCAAGAATTCACATTTTCATTGTGACCACGAAATGCCTGTTCTTGACATCCTAAATGGCACACAACGTCAATTAGCATTTTTAGTATATCTCGATTTTTCGAAACTTTCTCATTGTGCAATATTATTGAAGATCTATGTTGGCTACTTAATAATTCTTCAATTCTAGGACCGGAACCGAACTTGGAAAGAAGAAGTACTGACTTTAAATGATCAACGCTTTTCGTACCATGCCTGTCCACAGCTTTATGTAAATTATTTAAGTCACAAAACCCGGTAGTTCGCCAAACATTTGAATCATTTGAAAATAACAAGCATGGCCAACAAAATAATTTTTGCTTGGTCTTACAACCGGTAATCCATTCCGTATCTTCATAAATCTTAGCAGTAAAATGCCTAGTACATCTTTTTGTTTTAGAAACAATTTCCAAAATCGGTTTCGGTCGACCCTTTTCGATAATGTCTTTTTTTTCTGCGAAAGATCGAGATCCAAAAGACAATCGAAAAAGATCATCAACAACACAATATTGATCCATGCTACTTTAAAAACAAATCAAAACACTATAAAAACAAATCAAAACACTATAAGCAATTATAAGCACCTAGACCGATTAAAAAACCCCTTCACCTTTTCACCAACAAAAAGCACACAAATCGCACTACACTAAAGCACTACACTAGAGCAAATGAGTTTTAAATTTAACGGCTCATTCAATTCCTTGTGACGTCAATGACTTGAGGCAGTATTACCATCTCTCACTTATTTTTTCTTGGAATTTTCCGTTAAATGGTTTTCGATTAGAAATAAGTTATTGAAATATGCATAAATATCCCTATAATTGAGTTCGTCTCTTACTAATACTCGTATACACTAATAATTCTATGCGAAATCACTTCTTCTCGAATTTACCAATAATAATTTTTAACCATGAAGCCATTATATTTCAAATCGAAACTTTTTCCACAATTCAATTCCTATCCTACTCTGGTAACCCTTGTGAAACTCATATAGCACATCACATACGCATTGCAACACAGCAAATATTTTCAGTCCACAAGAAAATACGAACAAAGAGGAAATGGGAAGAAAAGTTCCCCAGCGTCCATGCGCCAGCAGCTCCGCTGCAGGCAAGAATTTCCTCTACTACATGTGAGGGGAACTTGGAAGCAAATTCCTGAGTGCTTCCAACCTACCGTGTACGTGAATTTTTTTTTATCGCGACACAGTAGGTTTACTGGGGAAAAAAATAAACGCTATTCAAGTTTTTCATGAGAAAAACTATCAAAAAACAACAAATAATTACTACCCGTTGCGGAATAAGAATTCAACATATTAATTAAAATTATTTTTATTTAACAATTAATAGTTACTCACTAGGAACATTAATTTTTACACGTTTGTGAACTAATGTACTAAACTAAAACTCTAAGGAGTTCAATACAAAAAGGATGTTGTCTCGCGTAACTCTCACTTAAATCTGCCTGGGCTGAGGTCCTTCCAATCTTACGAAACCTCGGCCTCTTAATATTTAATTCAAATGGAAATGTTAATTTCTACACAAACGGATATTCCTCTTTCAATTTATTGACTTTACGAACTCGCGTGATCATGTCTTCTAAGAATTGATCTACGTGTTTAACAATTGCAAAGGAAAAGGATCGTTATCTATATCCGGTAGCTACACCATAAAATTTGGTTGATGTGCATCCGTGTTTGATGTGGGTGATGATAACACATCACCCTTAGGGTCGTCGTACGTGACTCCACCCCCTTTTGATACAAATTCGTCCTCGAATTTATTTGTAATAGAATTTATTTTTATTTTTAATGTTTTTCTTTTTACGTAAAAATAAGCAGAAAATGCAAGTAGGACGATTATGAAGATTGTGGTAATTGAAATATTTGTAATTATATTATCCCGTTTGATGTATTTAATTTCCTTGATTTCTTCCAGTTTATCTAAGTAGAAATCATTCATTTCTTGCCAAATGGTCTGTTTCGAAAAATCTGAATAATTAAAATTATTAATTATTGGTATTATAATTCTAGCTTTATATTCGGGTAATCTGTTGTTGAAAGTACTATTATTTAAAGTTACTGAACAATTATTAAAACTGAAGAGATAGTTTCCTTCTAGGTCATTATTCCTTTCATCGCAAGTATTGCTCCATTTTATTTTTGAGTTTCTCGCTAAGATAGTTCCAGTTTCCAGTTCTACAATTGATCCTTTGGTTCTCTTAATCATATTACATTGGTCGTTGGTATAAAAACATAATCTACTTTCTTTTAAATCTTTCACATTGTTTTCTTGTTTATATGTATAACTTACATTATTGATCTTTACAATATTCTCCGATTCGAATTCTATTTCATACAGGTCATCGTTTGGAATAGGTGCTACGTTATATTTAAAAGTTGTTATTAATGTATGGGGAATTTTAACGACAAACAGTATTTCTTTTGGATTTCTATTTCCTATTGCTAATGCTATTTCTAAGTGTTTAATTTTATCAATATTAATATCGTGGTCAATTACTTCCTCTGAAGTAAGCATATTTCTACTCATTGTTCCGAAGCGTGCTGACATAATGTTATCTAGAATAATTTCTAGTTCATTTTGTATAATATGGATATTTACAACTGTTGCAAGGTATGATAGTTCTGTCTGCCAACGACTTGTGGCGTGTTTGATGGTGGTTTCTATTATATTTCTATCAATTTTAACTGTTGAAATAACTTTCTTCATTTGTTCTTCAAATCTATTATTTATCGTTATTTGTTTGTTTGTTATCTGTATTAATGCATGATTATTCTGATCTATTGCCTGGAGGTGATCTTCAATATCTTGCCTATCATTCGCGTCCATTATACCAAACATCCAATTATATAAAGTCCCTACGGGGTTCATCAAACCTCTTCTTCGTCGGGCTGATAGACTTTCTGTGTTTACTTTTTTTGCTTCAGTGGTTGTCATGTCTAAAATGTCGTCTAAGAAGTTCTGTGAAAATCGATTTTTGTTGTCATTCTTTCGACGATATTCCCTAGGTAGTAGAGTATACAATTGGTGTTCCAAGTCATATAGTTCTTGGTTAATGACTCCCTGTCTATGGTCAACAGTTCCTAAAGAATTCATTTTCCTAATTTCTTCTATTGCTAGTTCTATGATTCCTAAGTCTATTCTATGTAGTACCATACGTCTTTCCTTCACTAGTTGCACTTCGTCCATTTTGATTTCTGCATAGCCTGAATTGGTTTTTACTTCGTCAACTACTAGTATCCCCGACATTAGGTGCAATAGAGATGCCAGAAGTATTATCTTCATTATTAGTATAGTCATTTTTTGTGATGCCAGTGTTTTGATTTCCTGCTTCCCGTATAGAATCTGAAATTAAAATCTTCTTTTTAGGTCTTCTTATGTTAACTTTAGCAATTCGATTGGAATATTTTTGTTTTTTGAATCTGGGTTGTAATTTATTTCTAGCGGCTTTAGGGTTTTTAACTAAAATTTCTACTCGATTTTCAGTGTAACTTTCTCTCTTTTTATTTTCCTTTTCTAGCATACGTTGTTTTACTTTGAGTGTCCTTTCGTATATAATATTTTTATCTATCTTCCCTACATGCACATCAATAGGTTTTTCTAATGTAGTAGAATGAATTTGTCTATTATAAAATTCCAGAGCTTCAAAGAATTTTTCTTTAGTTGTTTGATTTGGAATTTGGTTACACCCTGACCTCATTTTTTCCTGAATTGTTTCATGGAATCGCTCAATATCGGCATTCCCCGTATGCGAATTCGGTTTTGTAATATGTATCTGAATGTCTTTTGCTAAATAAACTTCTTTCAAAAGGATTGAGTCAAAATCTCCATCTGCTACTATCTGTTTTGGTCTACCTAGCGTGGCTAAGATTGTCAATAAACCTTCCCTGATATCTGTCATATTCTTTGATTGAATGACAGTACCTGTTGCAAATTTAGAAAATTTGTCTATTGCCGTAAGTATAATCAAACCGTCTATGAAAAATAAGTCCATATGGAAAATTTCATTGGCAGTCTTCGCTGTATCTGATAATTCTAACATTGGTTTAATAGGTTTTCTGTCCACTTTCATTTTGTTACAAGTTTCGCAAACATTAATGTACCTATGAATGTACTCTTTTAGTCTCGGATAGTATATTTGTCTTTTTAAACCTTGGAAGTTCTCCATGATTCCAGCGTGACCTGTATCCTTCTCATGATAGTTTTTAATTATTTGGAGAAGCTCTTCTTCACTTTCTGCTTCTCTGATAATTTTGGTTACTCTTATGAATTTAACTTTACTTCTGTCAAATAAATCGATTAAAAGTTGTTGCAATTCATTAAATCTCGAATCGCTCACCTCGCTGAAGATTGCTACCTTCCCTGGCCCTAATGATTTCTTTAAAATATCTATTTGTTCCCTCAAGTTTTTCCATGATAAAATAACTCTTTTTCTTTTGCCTAGCTTTATTTGATGTCTTTTCTCAATTTCATCGACTAATAGTATTTGCTGTTTGTATTTGTTTAAAATATCATCTTTAATCAGAATATGATCATCATGATTTTCTTCTTGAGAGTGGACAGTAGTGTCTCTTGGATTATCTACCTTCGTTTTACTTATCCCTGATGGTAATTCTATTTCAAAATCTTCATTTGATGTGCGACTTGAAACTGATGTTCCCTGAACTATATTAGGTAATTTACGAATAGATTTAATCTCAATTTTACTTTTATTTTGTGATTGACTTCCAGTAATAACATTGATTTCACCTGATTCACAAAGCCTGGATAGAAAATCGGCGGGAATGTTGTCTTTACCTTTAATATATTCCAATTTAATATTATAATCCCCGAGTTTTAGAATCCATCTTTGAAGCTTTGGTTCAATATCTTTACCTTTAAATTTTTGGTATAACCACTTTATGGGTTGGTGGTCAGTTAACAAATCAAATTCTCTACCGTATAGGTACGGTCTTAAGTAATTTACAGCCCATACAATTGCTAACATTTCTTTCTCAATGGTGGCATATTTTCTCTCATGTTCGTTGAGAGTCCTACTAATATAACAAATTGGATGTCCATTCTGACTTAGCACGGCACCAATAGCGTAATTACTTGCGTCAGTGGTCACTTTAAATCTTTGAGAAAAGTCAGGATGTTTTAGGATAGGTGCAGAAGTAAGCAGAATCTTTAATTTTTCAAACGCTCCGACATATTCGCTGTCGTTTATGTTAATTTTCATATCTTTTTTCAAGTATTTCGTTAGAGGTTGCGCTACTTTAGCATAATCTTTAATAAATTTTCTATAAAACCCTGTTAGGCCAAGGAAAGATTTTATTTCCTTTGCATTCTTGGGTAATTTAATATTTGTGACTTTTATAATTTTGTCATTGTTTGGTTTAATACCATCTACCCCAATTGTATGCCCTAGGAATTGTGTTTCTCTTTTAAAGAATTGACATTTGTCTGCTTGTACCTTTAAGTTAGCTTCACTTAATTTATTAAAAACTTTTTGTATATTTTGTGTATGCTCTGTTAAAGACGTCCCAAATATAATAATATCGTCCAGGTATACTAAACAAATCTTATTAATGAGATCTTTTAGTACATGGTTGATAAGGCGTTGAAAAGTTGCCGGTGCATTTTTCAATCCGAATGGCATTCGAGTATATTCGTAATGTCCTCTGGATGTTGAAAATGCCGTTTTGGGAATGTCTCCTTTCTTCATCTGAATTTGATGGAAACCTTTTGCTAAGTCTAACGTGGTAAAATATTGTGCACGACCTAGCTTGTCTAAGATTCCATCAATGTTAGGAATGGGAAATTTGTCATCAATTGTAACTGCATTAAGTTTCCGATAATCTATAGCCAATCTCCATTTGACTTTTCCAGAATTATCTGGTTTTTTCGCAACTATGACAATTGGTGAATTATAAGGTGAATTACTCTCTCTGATGATTCCCTGATCCAACATTTCTCGTACTTGTCTTTCGATTTCTTTATCGTGTATCTGAGGATTACGATACATCTTTGAATATATCGGCTCTTCTGTAGTAGTTTTAATTTCATGCTGCACTACATTTGTTGCCGATAGGAAATCTCCCTCCAAATAGAAACTATTTCTATTTATCTTCAAAAGTTTCCTTAATTCATTCTGTTCTTCCCCATTAAGATTTTCCATACTAACTTTTAATTCCTCCATGGGTTCCATAGTATGAATCTCATCATACTGAATACTAAAACTGGCATCTACGTTCGCAGATCCTATAAACGGTATAACATTTTCCCCAAATGTCACAATTTTATTATTAAAATCTATCACCGAGTTTGTTATATCTAAAATATTGGTCCCTATGATGGCATCGAACAGTTGGTGGTTTAAATCAGTCAATCTCCATCTTGTGTAGTCCCTTACTCCTATCTCTGGTGGTGTTTCTGTTATTGTCTCATATTTAAATTCCTGTGTTCCTGCAATAGTCCTGAATTTCTGATTACTTATCTTAGTTTTCGGATAACTACCCAGTTTTTTAATGTCTAAAATTGATGTAGTTGATCCCGAGTCTACTAAAGCTTTTATTGGTTTGTTATTTATGTGAACTGTTATTATGGGAAGATTTCTGTTTCTGAGGCACGTATACGAAAATTTGTTGGTTCAGTTCCAATGGGGTATGTATCCATTGGTTCCGCCTGATTTCTATTTATTTGTTCCACATAATTCCTATTTTGCCTAGACCTATCTGAATTTTGGTTATGGTTTTGAAAATTGCTATGGTTCGGGAATCTGTTATTTTGACTCCAATTATTATTTTGATTATTTTGGTTCCAGTTATCGTTTCTGTAAGAGTTGTTAGTCCGTCTGTGTACAACATCGTCTTGTGTCCTGTTATTGAATTTGTTTCTATTTGTATATCTATTGTCTCTATTTGATTGCCCATTCTGATAGTTATTTCGGTTGTCCTTGTAGTTGTCATAACCTGTTTGTAATAACTCATTATAGGCTTCGTCCAAAGAAGTGACGCCTTTTGTCCTCAGGTACATGGCATCAGATCGATTAATTTTACTTAAAAATTTATCTAAAATACTACTTTCGTTATTTGATGGTTTGAATTCTACTGGATTAGCGGTATCAAGCACATATTTTGAATTTAATTTATCTAAAATTTTTAATAAATATTTGAATAAACTATGGACATCTCTGCTGTTGAATCGATCCGCCTGCTCCTTTAATTTTAAGTACGGTTCCTGTACTCCAAATGCCTTAATCAGTGCTTCTTTCATGTTTTCCCACGTTTTTTCCTGCACTCTTCTGCCAACGGTTGCAGCTCGTCCTTGCAATTTCGAATACAGTATCTCTGATATGTATGTGGCATTTGCTCCTTCCGGTACTAATCGCATTATGGCCTCTACTTCCCGTATGTAGCCATGAAGTTGAAATCCATCGTCTCCCACAAATACTGGCATAGCCCTCGCTTCTCGCAATAGCTCCGTGAATGAGATTGCCATTTTTTTTTTTTTTTTTTATGGAATGATAGAAGACAAATAATGAGAATAAGTTTATACTAATTACCAATGACAGATGCCGACAAACAGCAATCACTTTATTTTAGGTGTCACAGGGACGATTCCTCCTGTTCACCGGTTTTTAGCACTTTAAGTTTTACCCTTGTCGGTACAAATGTATGTATCGCAAGGAGGCGAATTCTTTTAAAATTCTGCCTGCGGGACAATGCAAATCCTTGAAAATTAGAGAATATTATAATAATATTTTTTTTTTTTTTTTTTCACTTTCGTACTTAAGTACAGTTATGTCTTTTTTTTCCGGTTTAAGTTCGGGTTCTTGGTGTTTTCTATTTTCACACACTTGCAAAAAGTCATATCACTCCACTTAGTTAGTTAGTTTTAGTTTTCACGTGTTAATTCGTTCGTTAATGGATAGAAAGGTCTTAGTTTTCTACTCACTTTCTATCCTACCGACTGCGCCATTCAAGTTTTTCATGAGAAAAACTATCAAAAAACAACAAATAATTACTACCCGTTGCGGAATAAGAATTCAACATATTAATTAAAATTATTTTTATTTAACAATTAATAGTTACTCACTAGGAACATTAATTTTTACACGTTTGTGAACTAATGTACTAAACTAAAACTCTAAGGAGTTCAATACAAAAAGGATGTTGTCTCGCGTAACTCTCACTTAAATCTGCCTGGGCTGAGGTCCTTCCAATCTTACGAAACCTCGGCCTCTTAATATTTAATTCAAATGGAAATGTTAATTTCTACACAAACGGATATTCCTCTTTCAATTTATTGACTTTACGAACTCGCGTGATCATGTCTTCTAAGAATTGATCTACGTGTTTAACAATTGCAAAGGAAAAGGATCGTTATCTATATCCGGTAGCTACACCATAAAATTTGGTTGATGTGCATCCGTGTTTGATGTGGGTGATGATAACACATCACCCTTAGGGTCGTCGTACGTGACTCGCTCATAGATGCAAATTTTGATATGCTTCCATGTGTCTTCTTCTTGGTGTGGTGTGGTGGTTTTCGCGGTGTTACCAATTCGGCTGTGTAAGATATTCGCGATTAGTTTCTTTGGAACTTTTATTTACATAGACTGTGCCGAAGAGTTTTTTTCGCGACTTTTTTGCGCGATTCAGAAAAAATTATTTAGAAAATTTTACACCAATCGCCAAATATAAGGGAAGCAATGCTTCCCTTGCTTCCATGGACGCCACGCCACTGCGGCGATCATGCCAAGGGTCTGGCGCTTCCACACAGTTATCTGCGTAGGAACTGTGGGAATGAGGAGGAGGAGCAGCAGGAGGAGCACATTTCACCTACTCTGGGAATGTCATGCCCTGGCTGAAAGTAGAAGGAATATCTTAGGGTCTTTCTATTTAAACGATTTGAACGATCTTAAGGCGTTCGCTAAGTAGGTTAGGCGAGTGGCGAGGAATAAAGTAAAGTAAAATAAATGTCTGAACTACAACATTTTAGTCAAGTAGTTTAGTCAGTGGCTAAACCACACCACTTCTTTTTGTTTTGCTATTTTTTTTCAATTCGTGGGACCTTTGGTACCCGTGTACGTGCTGTTGTTCCATAGACACGAGACACTTTTAGAATGGTAATGAAAGGGGCAACGAAAAGGTTAAAACCCACATCTCCCGTCACTGAGTTACAGCAAGCTCGTGCCCCGCCTATCGAGCTTAGCAGATTTCACCAGATGGCTTTTCCGGACCTTCAAGGTCATTTCGGCAACTACTTACTCCGTCACCATAGACGGTGTGTCCCTAACACCTGTCCATTACAAAATTAGCATTTGAATCGGTTATAGTTTAGGCGCCTATTTGATACACACAGACATATGTACATACATTCTATTTTTATCATATATACATATTTGTTTAGATAGTTAGGCACAGAACTTTGACACGGACCAACTAAAAAAAAATGCTAAAAATATATTGAAAACATAATATTGGAAGGTAATGCACTAAAAGTGCGTGACTTTGAATGCGTGTCCGTCATCAACATTCCGTCACGAAAAGTGGTTCTTGTATTCATATGCTCGTTTATAGATGAAATCATTAGAGAGCGAAAATTCGATGCCAGTCAAATCACAAACGTGCTCGATGAGATTTATAGGGTTATAGGGTAATTTAAAGCACGTACAATCATTACCACGGCGGGATTGGAACCCACGGAGCCGGTAATACAATACATCAGGCTGACGCCATGTTGATTCCTCAGCACCCAGTACATTGTTGAAAAAAGTCATTCTAATAACTTATTTTATTTTCCCTTCACAATGAACCATTTGCTGACAAACTGACTTTGAAATCCAATATGCTTGATCTCTCTAATATAATCTATTGTGTTTTTACATTGAATAGACACTTCTTGTATGAAGTTCAATTAACTCATCCACTTGATGTATAATTATTTTCAAGCATCTAATTTGCCATTGTCAAATCTGTCTAGTCTAATATTCCTGTGTATCTCGCTTTACTACGACCACTATATCGTTCTGTTCGAACACAGTTCCTTCGGAACGTCAAAGCAATTTATCCGGGCAGGTTTTCACGGAATCGAGAAAACTAAGAAACCCTACCATTTGTCTCTGTTGCTATACTTTCCAGCAACCACAAAACTAATAGTCCAATTACTTCAGAAACGACTAAGATTAATTCGAAAACAAGGACGTCTTCAGATCTGAAAAGACTCTCTATCAGGAGAGTGAAACGGGCGTGAAATTCAATTACACAGTCTCGTCTTATGCATGATTTAGTTGCATCCGTGATTTTATCGTTTTTACGTGTTCTTTTAGTAAAAAGTGCCATGATTTTTTTTTCTCTTTGATACAAAGCACGAAAGTATTTTGGAATTGTACAAAATTTTCTTGTGAAATATAATTTAGGAATAAATGTTATGATCCAAGCCAAACTTTGTCCCCTTTTATTATACTGTTCTGCGCCTATCGAATGCTGCTGCTATTAAGATAAAAAAAATACATGATAGGTTTTCTGCTGACGGGGACTCCAGTGTATAACACGATTTTGGAATAAAGATTCAAACTTAAAATAAATAAAAGAAAGATCCTTTCATCAGAAACCATAAAGGAAATTACCAACCTGGAAAAACTACTTTGTAAAGTACATTATCTCCAAATAGCATTTTTTTTGACACAAAACTCGTTTCCTCTCCCTCATTCAGTGGTTTCCGTACGATTTCATTTTCCCTCATTCGCGGTTGTGATACTGTCAGAGATATCCTTCCCCCGTAAGTATGTAGGGAGTTGTTCGAATGAAAGCAGCCAAAGAGAAAGGAAACAACACTGTCTACTACTGATACTTTGTAATGTCACAAGCTGAAATCGGATCCATTGTTGTGGTTGTTCGCTAGTCGTTTTATCAGATCAAGAGCGCCATCCTTTTGCTTCACAATGACCCAATTCAAATTTCGCTGTTCATTTTCTACAAAATCGTTGAGTAGGTATGCCAACGAAACATGTGGGGGATGAGTGAAATTTATATACTAAGTTGGATGTAGCGAATTTGACTACTATTAATGTGTTTACCTGAAAAATGTCAATGTCTTGTGTTCGGTTTAAAGTATGATCGCACTCTTGGCTCGATTCTAAATTGGGAACTCAAATGATTTATGATTAAAAACAGAAGCGATGTTTCCATATAACTCTGTTCACTTGGTAATTCTGATACTGAAAAACCACGACATACGGTAGAAACTTTGTTAACCGAAATAAAAGGGGCGAGGGTGGTTTCGGATAACAAAAATTCCGGTTAATAAATAAAGTACCACTTTCCATGGCTCAAGCTGACATATATAGAGAACATGGTATAAATTACTCTTCCAACTTAATTAACGTACTTCCACTTAGCATTTATAGGCCAGTGAAATTAAATTTTATCTTATATATAAAAGAAAGTCGTTTACGTATGTACGAACTTACATGTTCACCGAGCCCAAAGTTCAAAAAAAGGGCGACCTGCTGACAATAAAGGACATTCTGGTGTCCTTCGAGGAAACATATCCAGTACGTTGCATGTACCTTACACATGTTCTCAATGCAATTAATTTTTTTCACCATGGTCTCTCCTAAAAAGGACGACCTCTTGCCTGAAATGAAAATTGCCCTGCGTCCGATTTGACTGAAATTTTTTTTGTTCTGCCACTTTACGCTCAACTTGGATCCATATCCAGCTCAAACTCTTAAAAAAGGACGACCTGGTCAAAAAAAGGACGACTTTGTATGAAGAAATGTTTTTCCCTCCACTTCAATTATCCTACCTCCGATTTGCTTCAAATTCTGCCAGCTGTGCTCCTTTCCGTTCAACGTGTATTCTTACCGAGCCCAAATTCCCAAAAAAAGATGACCTGTTGCGAAAAAGGACGACCTGGTGTCCTTCGTGCAAATACATCCAATAGTTGCATGTATACTTTATACATTTCCTCAATGCAATTTGTTTTTTGTTGCTTCCACTGGTTTCTCATAAAAAGGACGACCTCTTCCCTGAAATGAAAACAGTCGTTCCTTCGATATGTCTCACATATCATGTTTTCCTTCCGCTTCTTCACGCTGAATGTGCATCCTTATCCACCTCAAATTTAATAAAAGGGACAACCTGCTTTATAAAAGGGAGGACCTGTTGCCTGTTGTCCACCACGTCCACCATATTTTCTTCTTCTTCTTAAAATATAAAATGCTTCATATGAAATTTCCATATGATATACAATTTCTATGCATTTCACTCGCCGCCAATATTTGCTTTCATATAAAACGCCAAATTGCTAGTTAATAATAATTAGGGAAAGATCTGAAAATAATTTTAATCCCTTCTATAGATACTGAACACACGAAAACTGAGTTTGCACGGTCGTAGAAGGTGAGCTTAACTTTTGGCGAACGAAAATCCGAGAAATTTGAGTCCTTTTTAATATTATCCTAATAACTCATAAACGGTGATTCGGATAGATAAAACTTGCAAGTGTAAATTAAAGACCGTTGAATTCTGCGTCCAATCCAATTTTTACTAGAATATACTACCGGGTATAGTTTTTGAGTTATTATATTTTCATTAAAAAAAATGTCGTTGATTTTCCAAAGGTTAAATTACTTTGGTAGTTAAATTGTTATAACACTGATTGCTTTAGTTAGGGTAGTTTTGATTTTTGATATATTGTTTGAGCTGGTACATTGTTTACAAATTTGAGTTTTCTATGTCCCCCCACCACCACGAACCCCGCCACCATGTTGAAAATGTGCCTAATTGTTTGGCTTGTCCTGTTTCTTTTTTGTATCTCCTAAATTATTCTTACAAGAAACCTCGTAAAACTTTATTAAACTAGAGTAATTTATCTACAATTTGGGACTAAAATAAAACTTCTAGCTGTTATACTTACCGAGATAGAGCTTTTAAGGAGTAAATCGATAAGGATGCATTTTAGAATTTTTTCTAATAACTACTTTAAAAATGGCCCGACTTGAAAAATAATGGCCACGTTAGGCCTACTATCAAATTGCCGTTAAATTTTACAAAATAGCTTTTCCATTTGGGGCATTCGTTGCAAAAATCTGTAAGCTTGAAAAGTGATAAAGTGTGACGCTACTGAACCGAACTTCAACTTTAAGCAAAGCATTGGACGCAGAATTCAGCCGTCTTTGATTTACTCATGCAAGTGTTTTCGGTCCGAGGCACCGTTTATGAATTATAAGGATAATATTAAAAATAGGGCTCAAATTTCTCGGATTTTCGCCCACCAAAAGTTAAGCTCACCATCTACGACCGTGCAAACTCGGTTTTCATGTATTCAGTATCTATAAAAGGGACTAAAATTATTTCCAGGAGTTTCCCTAATAATTATTAAAAAAAAAAACCCTAAATTGGCTTAATTTTACTGGCCTATTACACGTATTCGAGTGTGCTTGGTACTGAGTAAGCGACACTTAATTAAGCGACATACGTGAAATATCGATTACCGAAATGTCACCATAGTACAAACCACCCTTTTCGGTTGTTTCGATTAATCGCGATTTCGATAAAAAGGGTTTAGGTTAACAGAGTTTCTACTATATTTCCATGCATAGGCTTCTTCAAAACCACTGGCCCCAAATACTTCTCCCACTAACTTATGTTCTGGTCCATCCCCCTAAACTGAGTTTGATCCTTGACATTTGATTCATCTTCGGAAATTCTTGGTTGTCGTGCTTTGTTATGGATGAAAGCTGTCTCAATACGGTGGATTAAATTTTGTTTTGCTATTCTATTGATTTCATGAGTGTTTTATCGCGAAATATCAAAACGTATTTCCTCCATAAGCTTTCTTAATCCTGCGTAGTGGTTATTTTCAGCAAATGAGAAAAACATAAGTAGCGCTGTTGTGTACCATTCTGATACCTCACCCCTTCGCAGTGGTATATTTATAAAAATATGTATATATGTATAATGGTTATTGGAATGTGTAAACTGTGATTTATGTAATAAGCCAGCCAATCGAGACAGTCTCTGGTGGGTAAAAAACGAAATTCTGGCGAATGAAATTAACAATCGCGTGTTTCGAACAACATACTTGTATCATAAGTGTCATCAATTAGGTTATTCGAAATGTCAATAAATCAAAAATAATTCTTAAATTTTCGTTTTAATGCTTAAAGATTTTTTTAACGATTATTTACAACTGTGCATAACCTAAGTAATAAGCATAATATGGGAGAACATTTGCTGCTTTTAGTCAAAAAGTAGTACTTTACCTTAATCCCTATTGGGGCGAAGCGCATCAACTACTCTTGTGCGCCATCGTACTCTTTTCTGGACAATGGGACGCAAGTGCCCCCACGACTTACCCAGTAACTCCCACTCTTTTGCAACAAATCGCCGCCATGAAATTTCAGAACATCCCTTAGTTTGGGATTGAGGTCCCACTTCATGGCATGTCCAGCAATGAAGTTATCACCCTTCCGTAATTCGTGACCTATCCACTGCCATTTTTGCCTTCGTATCATTTCTTCGATTGGCATATGACCCGTACGCTAACTCAGCTCTTCATCTGAAGTTGTTTCCGGCCAGAAAATTCTTAAAATTCGACGAAGACATGAGTCAACGAAAACTTTCAGCTTTCTGGTAACCTTTACGAAAACTGCTCTCATACAACAGCACAGATGGCACCAGGGAGGGAAACAAGCCCAGCTTAATCTTCGTGCTGAGATAATTTCATTGCCAGATTTTTGAGAGTATGCCGAATTTGCATTTAGCATGGTTGCTACGACGACGGGCGATGTCCTCCATTTTCGATAACAATTTTACATAGGTAGACGAATTGGTCAACCTTTTCAACAAGCTGTCCTTTGATACTGATGGCAATTGGATAAGTCTGATTTCTCTTTTTCGCAGCGGCGCGCGGGCTAAGGACCTTGGTCTTGTTGGTGATAGTCTTTAGCCAAACCTTGCTCGTTTCCCTTTCGAGATATAAAGCTATTGGGTTTAAATCTGTGATTTGGTGGGAGGGTAGGCATATGTCGTCAGCAAAGTCGAGATATTGTAAATAAAATATTAATGTCCTTCGAAGTACTATGTTTTGTCCGGATAGAGCTGCATGCAACACATGGCCGATCACTATGAGGAATAAGATCGGTGAGAGAATGCACCCTTGCCAAAGTCCACTCCGGATCACAATGTTTCGCGACACCTTATCTTTATGCAAAACACGACATTTCACGTCATTGTAGGTTGCGTTTATAATAGCCACAATCTACTCAGCAATGCCTCTTCTGCGTAAAGCCGCCCAGCTTCAATCTCGGTTTACACTGTCGAAAGCCTTTGTAACAGATGGTTTGGTGGGCATCCGAGGATGCCCGTGGGGACGGAGCCTAGGTAGCATAGTGGCTGTGAAGGTCGGGCCGTGCCATCTGGCGAAGAAAAAGGCCCCTCAACGAGCTAAGCAGCGACCTATGCTTGCTGTAGCTCAGTTCGGGAGCTGTAGGGGGGGTTTTCGCCGCTCGTTGCCCCAGTCCTTTACGTATTAACGAAAATTCATAGGCCTGGGGAGGATAACACAAACAAGGGAGGTAAAAATGGGGAATAAAAAAATAGTCGATAAGGATGGAATGGTTGGCGGAAAGATCAGACGCCCACGCGGTCGAATCTGAGTCCGGGTGTAATGGGACCCTCGGCCTCTGGTTTCGTACCAGCAACAGATCATTACTCATCAGGTGCTGCTTCGTGGTGCCGGTGGGAGCAGCACTACAAGACCACAATATGTTTCATTACAGCGCAGCTTCTATTTCGAGACCTGCCAAGAAGAAGCTGAGGAATAATGTGCTGCTAAAAATAGAAAAAAAAAAACAATAGTGAGCTGATCACCGGGGTCAGCCGACAATCATTGTAGAAGGTAAAATTTGCAAAGAGAAAAAAAATACTACATTTCTCAATTACTCAGATGATCAACAGGTTACAGAGAATTCTGAGACCAGCAGAGGCAACACTGCATTCCTTGCCGTAATTCACTCATAAACTCCGTAGCTGCTGAGCGCATGAATAATAGCAAAATTCAATACTGTGTAAAGAAATTTTTTTAAGTTACTTAGAAGGACAATCCTGGCAAACAAAAAGGTATCCAGGGTCCTCCGCGCTTCGTCCGGTCACCGATGATGCTCCAAATGCCGGCAATTCGAAGCATTTATGGAGTTTTAAAGACGTGGCTAAACCACAAAAGACGAACACAAAGCCAGGACTCCCTTGTTAAACTGAATCAAAAAGGAAAAACTACTCTATAGGAAGGATGGGGGTGCTACAGAGGAAAGCACAGCTACTTGAAGGGAAATACGTGAAGTAAAGTGGCTTAGTCCTAAGACTTAGAGCAAGTAGCCTTAATGTGCTTATGGGGATGCAAAACCGTGGAAGCACTAAGAAGGAACCCATAAAGGTCCTTCGTAGTCCTGTTTCGTACCAGAAATGGGCCCAAAAAATGTAATGGATAGGTGTTGCGGACACCTAAGTGTCCATGGGGACGGAGTTAAAGTCTGCCGAACCGACCGTGAAGGTCCGGCCACGCCATCAGGCGAGAACTTCTCAGCAGGATTGGTGGCCGCACGAGCTTGCTGTATCTCAGTGACGGGAGATGTGAACGGGGTTTTTGCCATCTCACTGCCCCTACCATTACTATTCCGAAAATCTCGTTCCTTAAGGTACACAACAGAATTCTAGCAATGGAGTATGTAATTTATATGTAACATTAAGTTTGTATGATGAAGAGAAAAGCAGCAGAATTGAAAACTGATCATATGTAGCTTATAGTATGAATTCTTATTTCTTTCAAATCTTCTATAGAAAATCCAACTGCTATTTCAAATTGAATTCAACCAATATATCTTATCATTCCATATAAAGTCAGAGCTTCATGCCATGCTCCTATTCTCGTAAAATGAAAGTCAACGCCGCATTAAAAACCAGATTTACAAGAATATCTCAGTATAACTTGTAACGTATGCCTTATGATCTGTAAAATATATCCCACAAGAGTCAACTCAAAAAAACGTCTTTATTTTCGAAATTCAGAACATGCTGACGACATTTTATGACGATAGTCAAATCACAAGACGTCGTCGCACTTTTCAAACTTTAAACATTCTCTAGGGCCAAACTTTTCTCATTTGGGTGGTGCTTTGTTGTTCAGCAGATTCACCTAGCACTTGGTCTGGGGCCAAGGCACGTACTCACACATTTTCTTATGAAATGTTCATCATACTTAAAAGGATGTAAGAGATTTCAGGTACGACCGTTTACACCTTATTGAGAATACCAGCATATGAACTGGTCGGAGTTATGGTAACAAGGATTTAAAGGAGAACAGCTACGAGTGAAAGAAGATGACTCTTATAAGATTATTCTAGATAAGTTTTATGACTACGTGAATAGGATTGGGAAATAATAAATGCTGACTGAAAGTTATTAGAAGTATTTTTTTTCGAGATTACGCATAATGTGGAAATCACAATAAGGAAGGAAATAAGGAGCATACTATTAGGAGTACAATTTGTATGGCACGAATGCGTGATTTTCCATGGATTGAATAAACTGAGACAGCACAATAAATTCGCTCAATGCTTACTGTTCAATTTTGTGCCTCTAGTTGGCCGGATGTTATTGCAATATAATTTAAGGAAATCGGACGCTGATATATGTGGATTTCTTTCAATTGAACCCACATCAGCAGCGCATTTTGCCAAACTTTAAACTTTGTACCATAATTCGTTGCAATATTATCATCATATTGGCATGTGGGGTAGCTCAGTGTATAGAGGCGTCCAGCTTCATGTCTGACTATTGTCGTTACAGGTTCAAGTCCCGTCCAAGGCGTTCGTGGTCAAGTATATTTGTGTTGTCTTCCCTTTGTGGTGCGGAGCGTAATAATAACAAAGATTAAACATTAATTATGTCTAATCTTTGATAATAACCCACAACATCTCCCGACTTGCCGCAGGTAGGCGGCTAAATGAAAGCAGAATGTGTATGTTGGCAACGTGCATCATCCGAAACTGGTTTATGCCAACGAAACGTCAGCCAGGCCACTAGGGGTTATTGCAAGAGAAGGTGTCAAGGCAAATAACATAATAAGTGGTATCTGAGACACTTTCGGGAGCAAACAAAGTACAAAAAGACAGATAAAAGAAAGAAAAGTTACGGGATTTGAAGCTGCCTTAAATAATAAACGAGCAGGTTTTCTTAAAGTGCTATCTTTTACTTTCTACGAACTCAACAATTAAGCCTAGCAGATGATGTATAAAATGTTCAAAGGGAATTGAATTCTGTAGAGTTCAATTTCAATATTTCATATTTTAATTTTACGTTTAAATATGCAATTGTAGAAGTGTATGTGGAAATATTTAATAGGAGGGTCTCGAAAATATTTATATTAATCGTCATCATCATCGGCGATCTAGCCCGCGTCGAGCCTTTGCCTCCTGGATACAGCTCCTCCAACTATCTCGATAAAGGGATTGCGTCCTCCAGTTCGAAAATCGTGGAAGCTTCATACAATCTGTGTCAATTGAGTCCTCCCATCGTACACGAGGTCTTCCTTGCGGTCGACTTCATTCGGGCAAAGAGGATTGATATTCTACAAGAGTTATCACTCCATAGAACTTTCCCCTCCGCCAGTAGATTTGTATGTATTGACAAATAGTATAGACTACACAGTATAGATACACAAGAGAATCAATACATACAAATCTACCGCCGGAGGCTATAGTTGTATGGAGTGAGCTTTGTTGTGTAGTCTATACTATTGGTCAATACATACAAATCTACTGGCAGAGGCGAAAGTTCTATGGAGTGATCACTCTTGTGGAACATCAAACCTCTTTGATTCGGGCTTACACTTTAGCATACGTTTTGGGACTGTGTATTCGTGCATTCATTTAACATGGCCAGCTAATTCCAGTTCCCGAAATGTGATAAAATTCGAGGCGCATTGATCGTCAAATAGTTCATTCAACTCATCATTATATCGCATTCGACATACATCTCCTTCCTTGATTGGTCCATATATCTTCCGCAGGATTTTTCTATCGAACATTTCTATCGATTTTTCGCTTAACACGCTTGTGTCGAGGTCCACGCTTCGCATCCATAGAGCAGCACATGTCGTATTAATATTTTGTAGACGCTTCGTTTGTAATTTTTTGGACTAGTTTCGACTTCATTATAGGCAGGACTGCGCAAAACGCTTCGTCTGCTGCTGTGATTCGTCGCTGGATAATTTTCGTTACCGTCCTTTGGTAGTAGAGCCCCCAAGTAAAAAAAAAAATCGTTGACTCTAAAGCTGTTCACTCCAGTTCTTCTCTTGGAATACCTCCTTAGCACGCGGTACTGATCAAGCCATGATGTCAACATCGTCTACGAATGCTACTAATTGCGCTGATTTTGTTAGTAGGGAACCCCTCGTGTCTACCGCGTTCACTTTATAACGACATAGTCTAGGGCCAGGTTGAAGAGCATGGGTGCGAGCCCATCTTCCTGTTTCAGAAGCGGTGTGCTGTGTGTTTATAGTGGCTCTCATTAACCGGATAAGTTCCTGCGGAACTTCAAACTCGGGCAGTATCTTATATAAAACGTTACGATCAATCTATCGTAGGCTTGGCTTAAATCTACAAGCAGTCGGAGCACGTCGATATCGTATTCCCATCATTTCTTGAGCACTTGTTTTACTGAAAAAATATCATCCGTGGTAGATGGAACGGTTCTGAAGCCTTGGCACTCATCCATAATATTGCCTGCATGTGCTTTGAGTCGTTGTTCGATAATTTTTGGCAATATTTTGCAGGACGTACACAATGGGGATATTCTTATGTGATTCTTACATTGCAGATGGTCGCCTTTTGGTGGATTAGACATAATATGCTTCTCCGCCAGTCTTGAGGCGCTTTTAAGTTATCCAGATCTTAACTACAATATTAATTTATGCATTCGATCAGCGCGGTCCCACCTTTTTTCAGAAGCTCTGCAAGAATTTCTCCGATTTATGGCGCTTTATTTGGTTTAATTTATCTAATCTTCTTATCTTCACTTCGTAAAATGTTAGTACAGTGGGTATCCGTCCTCCATCAAGATCGTCGGGCAATGAGAGGTCTTGCGACTATGCCGTTGTCTGGTTCAGCAAATTTCGGAATTATTGAAACCGTCTCGTTTGTTCTATAATGTTATAATACCACCTTGGTCCTGACAGAAGGTTGTTTGCTGTTTATATCCTTGTCTCATCTGATTCACGGTACTAGATCCTGCTCGCACGTCATTTCTACTTAGGTTTTCGTCAAGTTGTGCGATTTTGTCGTTGCAATATTTACGTTGTTTTCGTGTTCACAGTTTCTCCGCATATTGTTTAAGGTCGCGATAATTGTCTTCTCTGGCTTGTGTTAGTCCTCCCACAAATAGTCGATGATCTTCGATTTTCTTTGTAATCGCATTCAGGCATTTTTCGTCGAACCAGTCATTTCTATGCCTCCGCTCTTGGTGCCACAAAACATGAACGGCTGTTTTCTAGATGACTTCCTTAATATCTTGCCACATTTGTTCGACCATTTTCTTTGATTCATGGCGAGCCCTTTTGTCAAGAGTATTTTTAAGATCCGCCATGTAAGCTACCTTAACATCGTCATTACGTAGCTTTTGTACGTCAAACTTAGGAGCCCTGCTCCTTTCTGTGGGGCTATAAGACACCAATATTTAGCTAGGACAAAAAAGTGCGTAATGAACCATATTCGGGTCGTGCTGTTTCCATCGACAGACCGAAAGCTGCACCGGACGCGTAGTGATCTGTCGGAGGCGGTAGGTTCTATTATACCCGGGCCACGATGCGAGCGCAAGTGTATCAGAGCCGTCCGCTGACTATCCCATCCCTACTGCCCCAATTTGTTTATTATTCCCCATTTTTATCTCCCATATTTGTGTTGTATTCCCTAGGCCTCAATTTTTATTAATACTTAGAAGACGGACGGCGTAAATCCCGCCCAAGTCTCCCGAACTGAGCTACAGCAAGCATGGACCGCTGCTTAGCTCGAGCCTTTTTCTTTGCCAGAAAAAGACCTTAGGTTCTGTCCCATCTTCGGACGCCCACCAAACCGTCCATTACAAGTGGTCCGAGTCGCAATTGGTTTCACGTAGGGTCCTTACGTCCAATATGTTAGCGGGAGCCCCTTTCTCAACGAGGAATGGCCAATTTGATTCGATGTTATACCACCTGGTGACGTCCAAGTTATTTTATGTATATTAGGATGCGGAAAGCCTGTCGAGCTTATGACTAAGTTTTTATTGTTTAGCCTTTGGCCCTTGTTGTTTGTTCCATCATGGAGGCTGTGTCCTCCTGTTGTGCCCCTATGATCCAGTTAATTGCTGACTTTGGCATTAAAGTCTCCGAGTAGAAGTTTGATATCGTTAGAGGGTAGGCCATAAAATAAATGGTCTAGCAAAGGGTAATACTCTTCTTTAATGGCATCTTCTCTCTCATCCGTTAGGACAAGACAATTAATTAGCCAAACATTGAAAAATTTTGAAATAATGCGAATCGCATAGATTCTTTTCATTGATGGGCTTGAAATACTTAACCTGCAGTTTAAATTTAGCATCGACTACGAAGGCGACCCCAAATTCCCTGTTGTCTCCTTCTAGTCTGCCACTGGTAAAGATTGTGTGCGATCCGTAGCCATTTATCTTGCTACCGAGCTATTTCGTTTTTTGAAGTGCGAGTATGTTTGATTTTATAGCGACTTGCTTCTTGAAGCAGCTCTCGCGGAGCATCGGTGATTTAGAGTTTGCACATTCCAGGATCCGAAATAATAGTTCGATTTTCGATTTCGAGTCCGTTTCCGTTTAATCCATCCAATCCAAGGAAGTACTCCAGTTTTCTGAACAAGGATTTTTTCCCGGGGAGACGTTATCAGCGTCTCGCCCAACCCCTTCTAGGAGGAGGGGAAAATGAGGGTTATCATGGCCTTAGGGATCTACCATGAAGCTTCACCTCATTCCCTTTCATGGTTCGAGGATATTAATGTAATTAAATTATCTTAACACCTGTAAGTACGCTGACATTTTTTCAGAATATTGCGCTCATCTCCTTAACGATTCTGAACGTTGATGTTGGTGTTTATCAATTTTTCTAAAAACAATTAAAGGAGAATCCATCCGTCTTCGCTTCCGTCTTTCCACCGGTTTGATAAATGACTTTTTGCTGTACTAATATGAACACGAACGCTAAAAGATTACATGTAGCGAACGGTGGTACGCAGGTTATGTGTACGAGTATATCATATTTTTAGAATGCAATTAAAGAAATTGGAAGTAAAAATGCAGAAGGACGATTTCAGACTATAATATTAATGTGATTGACAAACTGGTTCAATTTAATACTACCGTAGTTAACGGCCCATGTTGATCTAAATTCGTAGCTACCTCTCTCAAGACCTTTTCTGATATTTCCAGCCTTGGTTCGAATCAATTTTCTTTATTGTCTCGTTAAATTTATTACATAAATGTTGTTTATCTTGCAAACTTTTTCCAAATACGCTACATTCGACGTATGATTCTCCAACAAATACTACCCGGAAATTAGGTTTACCCAATAAAAAGTATTCAGCATGAATTCACAATGCACTTTTAGCCAGCATTCGTATCAATTACAGAAGCAAAGAGCAAATAGTAAAATCTTCTTATCAGGCACAAGTACAAGAAGTATTTCGCAGTCTAAACATTCTTTCATGCAAGGATAACATGAACAATGGACTCAAATAATGGTTTGCACACTTTCGAAGTCACGTACTTTGGTTGGTCTTTTTATCTGCAGTTAAACTCGAAGAAAACTTACTTGCTTTAGCATGGCTTATTTGCAGGCTCTCCGACTCCGTACAGACACCGCACAGACCATAACCCTCCATTCTTCATGCACGTACGAATCAGGTTTATGAGTATGTGGATGAAATGCATCCGCACTCTGCAGAAAATAGATGTCGAGGCCATGGGATGCAGGAACTTTTCAGCAGACAGGACTGCTTACGAGAGACTGTCAACATGTTATAAAATATATATTTTGTTATCCTTTCGAGCGGATAATATCGAGCAATATTTAATATGGTCATAAAGTGATGAAAATGTGTGCGGAGGACGTCCAGCACGTTAAAGGTTCTGAAAGGAAATTAGGGAGAGTCTATGCGGACAGAAACGAGTTAGGACAATTTAAAGCATTTTGTACACAAATCGAAGAAATGGAAGATCTCGATTGTTGAATGAACATTTGACATATTAATTATTGGTGGAATAACTTCTGTAACCCCGTGGGGTGACGGGTTTAGAATATGCACCCCTATGTGAGTCCTACCTTGATATCGTAAGAGGCGACTAAAAGGACCGATCACGTGCAGGCAATAATAACACCTCTAGATGAGCCTGCGGCACTATTCGACATCTTTAAGACCTCCCACAGGTCAGTGTGTGTGAGTGGGTTGCCGGGTCTGGAGACCACCGCCGGATGTAAAAGGAAAGTCCATACAAATTTATTTTCCGCACACTAGTGCCACCCAACTCCACCTTTCTCCAGATAGGTGTAAAAGAATGGACGTAAGGCCTTATGGTAGAATTCGCTAGAAGCACTACCCCGCTGGGCACTACTTCTGATGCACAGTTGAGTGATCCCAGGGCGAACATTGTTCGTGCCAGTGCGAACATTGTTCGAGTCAGAGCCCGACCGATTCCGGGGTCGAGCGCTATGTGGCAGTCCATGTACACTATAGAGAAGCTCAGGGTTGCAAGCTGGAATGTCGGATCCATGACGGGAAAGAGCAAAGAACTCGAGGACGTCATGAAACGGAGAAGGATAGACATTATGTGCGTGCAGGAGACCAAGTGGCGAAACGACCAAGTCGACCGAGCTCGTTTTTTGACGAATTCCAAAAAGTACAAATTGTACTATTATGGAAACTCGAATGATAGAAACGGGGTTGGTGTTATTCTGACATCAGCTTTACTTAGCAGCATCGTGAGTATCTCGAAGATAAGCGACCGCTTGATGAGTATCAAATTGGTTATCTGCGGAAGAGTGTGGAATGTCATAAGTGCCTACGCCCCCCAAGTGGGCTTACAGCAAAGGTAAAAGGAGGCATTCTGGAGCGACGTTGACACACTACTCCAAAGTATACCAGATACCGAGCTGGTTTTCTGCGGAGGGGATTTAAATGGCCATGTGGGGGAATCGAACTACGATTACGAGGACTGTCATGGTGGGAAAGGTAGCCAATCTACAGCCAGAAATGATGAAGGTGAGGCTATACTGACTATGTGTAGATCACACGGTCTGGTCATCCTCAACACATGGTTCATTAAGAACCAAAGGCACCTGATCACATACAACAGTGGAGCTCATGCGACGCAGATAGACTATCATCTGTGTCTAAATTTCATGAGACGTTGGGTGAAAGACTGCAAAGTGATCTTGGGTGAATCTGCGTTCACCCAGCACCGGTTGCTCCTGACAGAATTTATTTTGAAAGGAGGAACAAGACCGCAAGTAATCCCCAAGCCAGTCGAGAAAATCAAGTGGCATAATCTCAACAACGAAAGCTTTGAATCTGTTGTAACTCCATTCATTGCTAAAATGGAGGATTGGCTTCATCACAACATCAACTGCGACGAGCAAAGTCCAACACAAATGTGGAATGCTTTGGAGGAGATGTTAGTAAGTGATGCTGAAAAGACACTGAAAGTTTCGAAAGGCCCACTCCACACGAACAAGGAGACATGGTGGTGGAATACCGAAACAAAAGAAGCAGTGCTGGCCAAATCGAACGCATTCAAGGCTTGGACAACATGCAGGACAAGCAGTGAAGCCGAGAAGGTTCAACTTCGGGATAAATACGATAGATGCAGAAAGGAAGTAAAGCGAAAGGTGGCTCAAGCAAAGGCGATTGCAGCCGAGAAGTTCTACCAAGAATTAGAAGATCAGGCTGCGGATAAGAGATAGTCATTGCAAGAGAAACCTAAAGATAATGCCAGGATATATAAGGTCGCAGCCCAAAGGAGAAGAAACGCTCGAGAGATTCAGGCGCCAAAATACGTTGAAGACTCACAAGGAGTGCTACTGGTTGAAGACTCAGCAATCTGTAGCAGAATGCGTGAGTACTTCGAAGAACTTTTGAACGAAGAATTTTCGCGAGAAGCTTTTCAAACTGCGGAGCCAAACACCACTGATATCGCTGATTTTTCAGTGGAGGAAACGATGAAGGCAATGATGCAGATGAAACGTGGAAAGGCTGCCGGACCGGACAAAATACCCTTGGAATTTTGGTTGAAGATGAATCATGTCGGGCTTAGATGGCTCACTATTCTTTTCAACAAAATTAAAAGGGGGCAACCGATGCCAGACCCTTTCAGGAAGAGCTTTCTTCTCCCGTTTTATAAGAACAAGGGTGACTCACGCAAGCTCAACAACTATAGGGCAATCAAGTTAACATCTCACACATTGAAAACTTACGAGCGAGTTGTCTGCAATCGACTGAAAGAGATTGTACGGTTGGATGACAATCAATGCGGCTTTGTGGAGGGTCGGTCCACAGTCGATGCTATCCAGTGCATGCGTGTTACGATGGAAAAGCACCGTGATGCACGGACGGACTTGCACTTTGGTGTTCATCGATTTGGAAAAAGCCTTCGACAGAGTTCCTCGTGATCAGATATGGGTGGCCCTAAGAGCACTTAAGGTCCCTGAGGCATATGTAAAGATGATACAAGACATGTATGATGGGGCAACTACTAAAGTTAGATGCACAGCTGGTGAGTCTGAAGAATTTCCGGTTAAAGTCGGAGTTCACCAAGGCAGTGTATTGAGTCCTTTGCTCTTCAACATCATCATGTTCTATTTATTAACACTCATCTCTGATGGCCTGGAAGTATCCCTTCTTTTCGCCGATGACGTTGTTCTGGGTAGCAAAGACATCGCTGCTTTGCAGGCTGCACTGACCAAGTGGTGTAAGATACTGGAGGATCATGGACTGAGGATCAGCATAACAAAGACTGAGTACCTTTGCTGTCCTTTCTCAGATCCAGAGAGACCGATACCAGATATCTACATTGAAGGAGAGCAGCTGAAGTCCTGTACAAGGTTCAAATACCTGGGTTCGATGATCAACAAGGAAGCTAACTGCGATGACGACATCAAACATCGCACCAGTGTCGGTTGGATGAAGTGGCAAGAAAACTCTGGAGTCTTCTGCGACAAGAAGATGCCACGAAAGCTTAAAGGCAAGTTGTACAAAACGGTCGTACGTCCTGCACTTATGTATGGGTCTGAATGCTGGACTATGTATAAGACATACGAGAGTAAAATGACTGCGACCGAAATGAAAATGCTACGGTTGTCAGCCGGTGTGACCAAAAAGGATCGCATCAAAAGTACCCACATCCGAGGCAGCTTGTTTGTCGAGCAACCGATCACTGAAAAGCTCGAAGATCGTCGTATGGATTGGTGTTGCCATGTTCTAAGGCGTCCACCTGAGAACCCAGTTATGAAGGCAATATCAATGAACGTTCCATTTGCTGGACCCAAACCCCGAGGCAGACGGAAACACACGTGGATCGATCAAATGAAGAAGCAACAACAACGCATAAATCTCGGCGATGAAACGATCCAAGACCGAGCTGCCTGCAGAAGGAAGCTGAGATTATACCGCCAGAACGGGCGAAGTGCCAACACCACGGGCAGAGCAATGCGAAGCCGCAGAGTGGTGTGAAATGGCAAGGAAGAAGAAGGTGGAATAACTTCTGTAAGTACAAGTGTACCTGCACATTACAGAGTGCGAGGAACTTTCTCTCGATTTAACCGACAGACGGGCAGAATAATATTCGAATTTCGGCGCGCTCTAGCGTCGGAACCATTCGCATGATGAAAAAATGTTGTAAGACCTTTCTTTGTAGCAAATATTCTCTATTTTCCTTTGTTGTAACCTATTTGTGTCAACAGCTGAAGCTGAAGAAAACATGTTCAAATTAAAAGCCTCTTAAAGTCTACGGAAACGGACAGGAAGAAAGGCAAATACAACAAATATTCATATCTTGCGTCCCCCGAACGTCCAGTAAAAAAAAAGGAAATGAACTCAGTTCCTTTTGATATGACACGGCATATCTTTACACGCTGTAAACATGGAACATTATGGCTTTGATATACATGTGTTACGATACGGCTGGGTGTCCGTCGTACTACAAAAGCCTGCTTCCAGAACACAAACTGTAACTGGAGAAACATTATCCCAGAATGATTTTTGGACAAATTAAACGATCACCACAATTTATTTGGACGATACGACCATTGATCGTTCCAGGAACAGTAACCACCAATTCGATACCTGATCCACTGATCCACTTTGATATTCATTGAACCAAGAACAAAACAATGGTTTTGTTAGATGTTATAAATTTATTATTAAGCAAAAAAGGTAACAAGTAAAAAAAGGAATTTAGACGATAACTATAAAATGTTTAAAAATATGAGTTCCAAATAAATGACCGAATCGAGTGAAGGAATGAGTGAAAATGACTTAAAATGTAAGAATTAATTTGTGTGAAATTGATTACGCAGCGTCAGCGTCTGGACTTTTGCACCTGTGCGAAAGTGCAGACGATGCAATTTGCAATTTGCACATTTGTGAATAACTGGATATCACGTTGTTGTGCAACGTGACATGGTGTACGGTGTATCGTAACACATAACACACTGAGTCCCGCAGAACTCTACGATTTTTGCAGATTTTTGAAGTCTGAATTTGGCAGCATCACGGCTATGCCTGCTCCCTGGATTCCGGATGCTCAAAGATAGTAGATAGATAGTAGTAGTAGTAAACCCGCGATAGAAATGTTGTTGGTAGGTAGGTTTTGCTTAGTTCAAATTAACGCAAATATTTTACCACGCATTCATATTTATTTCCTGGGTAACTGCCTTTAATTCACCTTATAAAACAGTGTAATGCCAAAGCATGTGAAAGCTAAATGACCATTTCCCTTCAGGATCTATTTTACGAAAAAAATAGTTCTGGTATTTTTGCTTGAAATGTATGTAATAAGTTTATCCTATGCAGCTACGTGCTAGCATCCAAATCAAACAAGCCGTTTGTTCGTTGGAAATGGCAGCACCGCGTACGTGATTAAACAAAGAAACGACGATCCGTACATTCGTAAAGACCCTGCACGAAGTCGAACAAGCTCAGAACTGAAATCCTCAGAAATAGATGGTGTCAGCAAAAGATAAAAATCCTTGCTGCCAGCATCGTGCTCCGAGTGTATGTATCCAATTTGCAACAACTGAAATAGGAGGCGTTTCAAATTGGTTGAACTTTGAAAAATTGTGGAACGGGCATTTTACTGGATTGAAATAAAAATCTTAATACGACCCCATAAAAGCTGCCCGAACGAATCCTCGTCGTAACTTAATCCGGTCGTTCGTCAGGGCCGGAACGAAAAGGGATAAATTGCCTTAATTCGGGATATATTGACCTACAGGAATCATGATAGTTTCGAGAGATGGTTACATAGTGCAATGCGATTTACTTGGTGCAAGTAGAGTTTGAAGATTTGAGGTTGGCTATGAAAGCAGCAGGATTTAGTAGAAGAGATTTATAGATTTAATGGAGTTCAGATTTGAGGTTTGGTATGTTGCATGTCTTTAGGTTTTTTCATTTGATTTAACGACCATTGTGGCGAATGGACTTTAAAATTCGGTTCTCGGTGAAGTTATCGAAGGTAATGACTATATTAAAGTCAACATGTGCCCTATGAACATGTAGGTTTTTCGTAACGAAATTTTTTGTACATATTTCGTAGAGCGTGTCTCGCTTCGAAACGTCTACACTTGTACGGTGAATTGCACAAATCGTTTTTCGAAAAACACCACTAAAAAGCCGATCATTACGAGGTTTTAACACTTTTTGTTGTATTCAAAAAGTTAGACGTTTCGACAAAACCCAGATTTGCACTCACTGAAGCATTAATCCGAAATAGCCCCATTTTCTGAAATATAAAATTACATATAACACAAGAATTTCCTGGTTACTAAATTTACCATAATCCCCAGGATGCAACCGTTTTTAGAAAAATTTCGAATTGAATTCTTAGAGAAAAAAAAATGAAAATTTATAACGGTATTTTGAACTGAGATATCGGCGATCTCTACAAAAATTAACCTTAATGTATTGACTTTCCCACGATATATAACTTTTAGGAATTTTTATTTGGATATTTTCTTAATGGTTTCTACCAGTAAATGTCTTACTCCACGTTAGTTCTCGTACCAAGCGTACAATTCGAAAAATTACATCGAAAAAAAATCTGGCAATTCTTATGGGGCATTGCACGATTTAGCTTTCACGTGGCGTCCTTTGTAGCGAGCGACAATTTTTAATGCGCAGTTACGTTTACAAATAAATAAACAAATAAAAAAAATCATTTCTCAGTAGAATTTATGTACGCGAAATAAGTAACTGGGACAACACATTCTTAATGCAAAGCGTTGATGTAAGATTTTTTGTTTTTTTACTTTAATTTTTCCTTTAAACTTAATGAAGCAGCAATTCAAATTCTAGTAAGATATTACCAAACAAATGACAGTTGGAAAAAAAGCCAAATTTTTCCAACGAGATAAGTAAATGTGACAAAAAAAAACATTAATTATTCATTTTCATTAATTCTTATAATACGAGCAATACCTTCAGGAAAGAAGTGCAGCCTCTATTATTGATCTAACGTTCATCAGTACTCGTAGCTCTTGGCACCAACCGTAAATCGGCGCGTCATCGAAGACTGCACCCACAGTGACCACCAGGCAATCTTCTTTACAATATCAGGAGGGATCGCCAAGTACAAGGAAGAGCCTCGACACTAGGATGGACCATGAAAAGCTTCGATGAGGCAGCCTTCAAGGAGGCCTTGCTTCAGAGCGAGTCCTTCGAAGGACCGGCAGAACAGAGGACTGCGCAGATTGCAAATCACTTAGTAATAAATAAACAACTGGCGCAACAGTCCAATTTGAACCATGGCCTCGAGATGAGTTAGCATCATCTCATTTTCTAGATCGTGACGGTATGTCTTGTGCAGAGGTGTGTGATCAGCAACACGCTCAGCCCCCATAGATGGGTTCTCATTTAACAGCTGAGTGGGCTCATAGTCCGACACGTAAATCCCCTTTTTCGTCGAAAACTACCGCATTCAGTAGGAATCGAACCGGGGCCCAGTGCGTTTAAGGCGAACGTGCTAACCGTTGCGCCATCCGGACTACTAAATCACTTAGTAATAGCATCTTCAAATCTATGGAGGGAAAGCTACTGGTGACTGAAGGATCGCGAGCTTGAGGAGTAGGTGCCCGAAAGTACGGCGTCTTAGCTAGCGATCGACAGAAACACCGGCACCGTAGACTATTGAAGCTTGTAATTAAGAAAGCCAAACAAAATTGCTTCAAACAGGTTTGCGATGATGCGGAGATAAACCTGTGGGGAACGGCTTATAGGGTGGTGATGAAGAAAATAGGGCAGAAAGCACCCCAACTAAAATGTATCGTTATGTTGTAAAATATTGTCTCGGTTCTGTTCCATCAACATGAAATCTCGGGATTAAACGACGAAAGGCAACAAGAAACCTCCAAGAAATTCGAATACGACCTCATGCAGGAGGACTCCAAAATGAATGGCAGGTTCGATATGATTGCCCAGGGGGTCGAAGGATTGAGGAGCGAAATGGAGCGCGTCGAAGCGTTAGAGTCGTCAAGGCGGAAATCGGCCGTGAATAATCTAAAGGCGCCAGTTTTCGACAAACAAACGTCCCTGGGCATATGCAGGACAGTTCGAGTCCACTGCGGTAGTGACTAGCTGGACCGATAGCAAAAAGTCAGCGAGGATGTAAAAGTCACCGAGTGAAACGACAATGGAGATGAACGAACAGCCAGCGAGATTCGAGGGAGCACTGAGGGAAACGACAACGACGTTGAATGAACCAACAACGAAGATGACGGAAGAATCGGCAAAGTTGAACGAGCCATAAGGGAGGTTGGAGGAGTCACTGCGTAGAGTGACAACACAGTTGCAACCGCAGAAGGACAGCTTGAAGCCACAATTGGAGGAGCTGTCTGCGGGAATTTGGAAGCTAAACGGCGAGAAGCTTCGTAGAGACTCCATGAAGTTCGAATGGATGGGGATCGGAAACGTGTGTGATGGATTCGAGAAGGTCGGAAAGTTAAACGATCTGGAACGTGTGGAAACGTCGAGATACGTAAGTGCCGAACTGTTCGCGAAGGTTTTGAGAAAACCCGTTCTCGACGACTTAACGCGCAGTTCGAAGCCGCTGTGGTGATGAACGGCTGGAGCGACAGCAGGCATACCACAGCTGTCAATTTGGCATTGCGATGTTCGACTCCGGAGGTGTTGCAGTTTATTCCAACCCCACGAAATGCCTCGTGTATGGTGCAGTCAGCGTCGGTCTACATGGCCTGATTACAAGGACGAACTCGATGGAGTATTGAGAAAGTAAGGAAGAGATTCAGCTTAAAAGCTCGCTCGAATGGTGTCGGCGATGGTTGCCTCGAAAGGCTGAACAGCACTCATCAGAAAAACGAATGTGCTTGGAGCTTCGGCAGACCTGGAAGGAACCGGACGTTTTCTGTTTGGATGAAATGAAGATAATGCATTTGGATCGGACGCTACCGCTACAGAGCGTGAGCGGTGTCATAGTAACTTCTATTCGGGACGAACAGGCTTAAGGAGGAGGCAGTGTTGTATGCATGGCGTACGTGACACTTATGAAACGGACTGTACTAAGCTTTACCATAGACTTGAACAATCTAAATTGTTCTGGAATAGGAGATCAGCTATATAAAGCCAAGGTCATCAAGAGCGAGTGAGTCAGTCGCAAGCCAATCGTTGCAGAGTAGTTTTCCGCCCGGAAACGGAAAGCAGTTCAAGTGTCGTTATCAAGATCCGACAAAAAAGAGTAGTTAGAGCTAGTTAGCCGTTAGTTATTGTTAGGGAATAGGTGCGGGTATTTATTCGGAGGGACTATGCATTAACGTATCGGTCCGTCTTCTCGACTACTGCAGCGTCCTCCAGGCGGAGATTTCGGCAATAGCGGAAGCTCTGTCCAGGCTGGGATGGCATGTCCTTACTTTAAAGGATTTTACTATCTACACGGAAAGTCAAGCGGCGATACGGTCGCTGGAATCGGTTATTTCGACATCGAAAACGGTTGTAAATTGCCGGTCGACACTCATGGAAATGAGTAGCTTTTTCAATATTACAATTTGCTGGATTCCGGGCCACGGTGGTTTCACGGGTAGTCGGGGGCTGATGAGCTGGCCCGTCAAGGGGCAATCGGATCCACTGCTGTGGATCTGGATCACATTAGGATACAGTGTGTAAAATGGCAATTGAGTCCGTTGCGATCGGCAGAGCCAATGCTAGATGGCTTAGCGGTAGCACTTGCCAAACAACGAGGATGATATGGCCCAGGATGGATCCTGATCGCTCTGCCTCACTGCTCTCATTGAACCGGAATCATATTGGCAGGGTGGTGGGGGTCATCACAGGGCACTATCCTATCGGCGACCATGCGAGAAGGCTTCGCCTTCCTCATTATGATTACTGTAGAAGTTGTCATGATGAGGAAGAGGAGGAGAGTGTTGCTCACCTTCTTTGTTACTGTCCAGCCTTGGCATATAGGAAGAGAAGATTTTTGGGATTCTCCTTTTTCCAGGACCTTGAGGGTCTCGTTAATGTGAATCCGATTCAAATTAATCGGTTTGTTGCCAGCTTCGGCTGGCTGGATACTTAGGGTTAAGAGTTTGTAGGCAACTAAATCTATGGTGGTATCACAGCGGACCATGAGTGGTCTATGTGTGCTGCTGAATTGCGGCAACCCCTATCCCTAACCTAACCTAGTTGTCGGTTACGCGTGTATATAGCTAGTTCGTTTGTTAAATAAAGTGTGTGTGCCTTTCAATCAAAGTGTTTTCATTATTCAGCATAAGAATATCGAAGAAACCCGGCTTCGGTCGAAACATTATAATATTTATGGTTATAAATTTGTATTCCAGAGTTTCTCCTAGTAAAACTTACTTATTGTAATTCCAGCAGACGCTTAAGTTCCAAATTTAATAAAAACAGTGCCCGAGCACGCACAGCCACTATGAAAATTAACTTGTCCCCGTTACTTATTTCGCTCTATGATGAGAAATCACATATCTGTTAATCCAAAATAACGAACCCTAAAACTGGGTACCTTTTTACGCAGACCACAGATTTAGTGTTTCAGAGTAGTCTACACAAATATAAAATATTTTCCTCCTTAATTAAAAGCATGTGTCCTATGAGATGACTTGCCGGATCCATTTCCCGTTTTTTTCCTTTGTTCCATTTATAGCATCCGCTACTAAACACGACACAAAAAATAATAGTTATGTCCTGTTTATTACTCTCAAGGGGCTCGCCTGTCCGTATTTTGAAGCCTTTAGGACTATCCATAAATGGCAATGCTGGCTATTGCTCCACTGAAATTGTGGTGGCCTCTATTCTACGAAAATCCAGAAAATGGCCAGCGGTTGACATCAATTCCTTTTAATGACACTATTAAGTGGTTATGTTGTCTGCCTATTGTTTTGTCATGATTTATATCGACATTTCTCATTTTAGACTCATGTTGAATACTAAGGTCGTCTTTCATTATCGAACAATCTAATAAAAATAAAGCGATTAAACGGCAGAGTACGTTGTTAGGAGAAGCGAGATTATAGAATTAAATAAAATATTAAATGAAATCTAAGCTGGTCTTTCTGAACTCGAGGTCTATACTGCACGGGACCTCGTTACGGTCAAAAAATATCAAATGGCACGCAACGGTCTATATCGTCCCAAAACAGTCATCATAAATTGGCAGGACATTTTCATACCGAACAAAAATATATGGAAAGCAATGTAAAGATCTTAATATGTGTAATGGACGGTTTGGTGGGCATCCGAAGATGCCGGTTGGGACGGAGCCTAGGTAGCATAAAGACCGTGCAGGTCGGGCCGTGCCATCTGGCGAAGAAAAAGGCTCCTCAACGAGCTAAGCAGCGGCCTATGCTTGCTGTAGCTCAGTTCGGGAGATTTGGGCGGGATTTTCGCCGCTCGTTGCCCCTGTTCTTTACGTATTGACAAAAATTCATAGGACTGGGGAAGACAACACAAACAGGGGATTTAAAAATGGGGAATAAAAAAAAATAGTCGATAAGGATGGAATGGTTGGCGGACGGATCAGACGCACACGCGATCGCACCTGGGTCCAGGTGTAATGGGACCCTAGGCCTCTGGTTTCGTACCACCAACAGATCACTACTCATCAGGTGCTGCTTTGATCTGCAGGTCGGAACAGCACTACCAGACCATAATATTGTTCATTACATGTGGTGTGCTAGTATACTAACTTTCTGAATAAAATTCCATTTTCGTAGACAGGCCCATGAATAAAATCAATGTAAAGTGGATTCCTTGAACTTGAAAAATGAAGCAGACACAATGAAAGCTGATGAATGCAAACGAATAAAAACCAAAAGAAACGTCAAGGGAAATCACAAAATAATCCGAAATATTTCATGTACAACTTTCAGTTTATTGAGCTTCCATACCTTTTATGCAAGGACGTCTGAATTCTCCACGTTACCTTGGCATCATCCTCGACAAGAGCAGACTTGGTTTCGATTACATTCTTTTGCTCAGAATTATAAAATTCATAATCCTGCTTGATTCCCTTCATATGAAAATCCATAAATAAAATAAATACAGAAGAAAAATCCTTTCCATATTCTCGATACCGATTTGTTAATCTTTTCTCTTTTTTTATAACGAAACCTTTTAAACGATGTCTCCTAAGGCAGTTGAATCCATAGCATGATACGCGATTACTGGATGTTGAGCGGATCCAGTAGCGGATCTAAAAATCGAGTTTGGAGGGGGTCCGATTTTGTTTGTTACCTGAAGAGCTAAGTGTTAGAGTATATTCACATTTGTTAAACAATCGGCTTTAAAGAGGCATGCGTTTATTGAAAGCGCATACACTTTCCTCATTGGAGTGAAGCTTGCAATGATGAACGTACAAAACCATGAAGGACATACAGTGAAATTCATTTAACGCGAAAACGCTTAAGACGAAATATCGGTTAACACGAAGTAATGCACCGGTCCCGACAAACTACTATGTATTCTCATGCGCATTTTTTCTCTTAACACGAAACGAAAATCGCTTAACACGAAAAGATTTTCCTTCTAGTAATGAAAAAATTTGGTAATGAAAAAAATACATAAAACACCAGCCGCGCAGGCGAGATTTAAGAGGGGTGTGCAATAAAAGAGAAGTGGTTTTACATGTTTCGTGAAACGGAGCCAAACATGGCCTTAAAGTACCCCCGGAATAGCATGTGACCAGGGCCGTCGAGAGAAAATCCGTGCCCAGGACTCAAATTTTATGGGGCCCCATAATATGATATAATGAAACCGGAATATAGAGGGCTACGCCCGCAATCCGAGGGTTTTGTAGCAAGCGCTTATTTTGGTATATAAATATCGGCTCGTTGCTCTTCTTGATACCACTCAGATTGACAAAAAAAAAACATAATTAAAATGTCTTACCCACTTACATTTTACATGCCAATTCATATTACGTGATTGTAACGAAACTTAGAACATATTATTGCCTAAGGTGTTGGTTATCGTTGGCCATCAGTACTTTTGACCTCGAACGTGTTTAAGGCATGCAGAGGTGTGCTAACTGTAACTACAGAAATAAACTATTACTTACCTATTCTGAGAAGATATACAGATTCCATTATTTTCCATTTTATATGCTATTCGGAACCCACCTTCCTGTAAGTTTTCATAATTCTAACAGTCTCGAGATGCCAGGGGGGGGGGGGGGGGGGGGGGCAAATTACGAACTAATATTTTTTCCTCCCCCACTATTCTCCTTTCTACAAATTTCAAGAAAACGCGAAAAAATGGAATGTATTGTACTCAACATTACCTTTCTCACGACACCTCACTTGCCTATACCAGTCGATAAAAAAAAAATTTGAGCTTAATTTCGCCTCTATGTGGACCCCTCCCCCCTTCCACTCGGTAAAGTTTGCCAATTACGACGCAGCGCCCCCAACTAATCTTACGCTTTCAAAAATGATTAATTAAATAGCTGCAATTCGCACTACGAAAAACAACATGAAAGTAGTACTCACACCTACATATGAGGCCGGTAGGTGTAATTTTTGCGTGGATAGTGTCAAAATGCCTAACTTTAAATGAATGTACTATTATTAAATATTATGTGATTGTAATGAAACTTCCAGACGTTATTGCCTATAGTGTTGGTTATCATTGGCCATCAATATTTTTGACCTCGGCTGTGCTTAAGGCGTGCAGGGGTATGCTAACTGCAACTATAGAAATGTACTATTATTAACCTTTCTTGTTGAGATATAAAAATTCTACGATTTTCGGTTTTCTACACTAGTAAAATGCCGCCTTTCTGCAAATTTTCATATTTCTAAGTATAACGGTATCGAAATGCAAGGGGGGGGGGGGGGACAAACTTTGATCACATATTTTCCCCTCTATCTCCTTTCCCCTTTTTTCAAATTTGATGAAAATACCGGAAATGAAATGTACTCGGTGTTACCTTTCTCATGATACCCCACTTGCCTATACCAGATGAAAAAAAAATTTTGACCTTCATTTCCCCTCTATGGGGACATCCCCTTAAAGTCAGCCTATTACAACGAATCGCTTTCTCCGGCGAATTATAATAACTCTACACATTCCTTCAAAATTTCATGCATGTAGCTTCAGTCGTTCGTGAGATATTCCATGAACAGGCAGACAGACGGACAGGCAGACAAACATTTAACCGTTTTCATAAGGGTTTCGATTTTACTACAAAACCCTAAAAATGATGGAAGTTATTGCACGAATTTATACATACATGCATACATATGTATATACATATCCAATAAACTTTATTTTGATAAATACATATATGTACACATGTTTTTTCCTTTAACACGAAATTCTTTTAACACGAAAAAATATTTTAGTCCCCTCAGTTTCGTGTTAAACGATTTTCACTGTACATGGACCGTAATGGGGTTCGTTCTGCTGTCACCATTATCATTATCAAACAATCCTAATCATTGAACTAGACAAAACTTCCTATAAGACGATGGTGTTTCCCAACACATGTTTTACCATTTATCTATCTGCAGTTGGTCCTACTAATTACTTTAAACTTTAGAGTTAGCTTGGTGGCAGCGATTGGCGTATAAATGTAAGGACCAATTTGCGCAACATCGCTTGTTGTATGAGTCAGAATCAAAAATAAAAAAATCCTAAAAAAACGCCTTAACATTAGCCTGGAAAACATTGCAGTATTCTTGGAGCCCTAAAAAGATAAAATAGTTACGTTAAATCTATCCTATGAAACTCCCATCTCTAATCCTTCATTTGTCTTGTAGCCATCTGCAAAGATTTCTATTGAATTAGTGAACAGAAGCGCGTTGTGTTCTCACTAAAAGCGTGATTTTATCAGAATGACATAATGATTGTCAATCGCTTTTTTAGTTAAAGTGTAGTCAGTCGCTGCGGAAATATTCGGATTGCTCAGAATGGCAACGTGTCCACAGCCTTAAGTTAACGACTGACCAGGGTCATGGAGTCGAATGATCGTATTTCCGGCAGTCTATTCACTAAAAATGTCAGGAAATCGCAGGTTAACCAGCATGTTCAAAGTAAAATGAAACCGGAATATAGAGGGCTACTCCCGCAATCCGAGGGTTTTGTAGCAAGCGCTTATTTTGGCATGTAAATATTGGCTCCCTGGCCTTCTTGGTATCACTCAGATGGATAAAAACACCATAACTGCAATGTCTTACACGTGATATAGTATCTTACAAGTCAGTCCATAAAAAATCACCTTTCAAAGTAATAGTTTTAATACGAGAAGCTGTACTGTAGATAGATATGAATGTATACGAGATAAACTGTCCTACTCTTCGAGATGCTTAACCATTCATGTTAAGACGACATTGCAAATTGCAAACTTGCATAACCCCCCTCCCCTTCGTCCACTCCCACCAATCTTTACCTTTACAGAAATGGTTCAACTACAATTCGCTCTACGAAAAACAATATGCAAGTAGTACTCGCACCTATGCATGAGGCCGGTAGGTGTATTTTTTGAATGGATAGTGTAAAATTGCCTAACTTTAAATGAATGTACCATTTTTAAATATTATGTGATTGTAATGAAACCTAGAGATATTATTGCCTATGATGTTGGTTATTATTGGCCATCAATATTTTTGACCTGAGGTGTGTTTGAGGGGTGCAGGGGTGTGTTAACGGCAAATATAGAAATGTACTATTATTAACCTTTTTTGATGGGATTTCAAAATTTCATAATTTTTAGTTTTCTATGTTAGTGAAATGCCGCTTTTCTGTAAATTTTCATATTTCTAAGTATAACGGTCTCGAAATGCAAGGGGGGGGGGGGACAAACTCGGATCACATATTTTCTCCTCTCCCTCTTTTACCCTTTCTTCAAATTTGAAGAAAATTCCACAAATGGAATGTACTCAACGGTACCTTTCTTACGATACCCCACTTGCCTATACCAAACGAAAAAAAAAATTCGACCTTCATTTCCCCTCTATGGAGACCTCCCCTTAAAGTTGACCTATTACAACGCATCGCTTTCTCCAGAGAATTATAGTACTTCTACATATTTCCACCAAATTTCATGCATGTAGCTTCAGCGGTTCGTGAGATATTTCATGGACAGACAGACAGACAGACGGACGCATGACCGATTTCAAAAGGGTTTTGTTTTTCTACAAAACCCTAAAAAGTAGTATCCTAAGGGTTCCATAAAAAGCAACGCGGTTAATCTTGGATTTCTTAGGAAGCTACGGTTAGCATCTTTGTTGTTGTTGTCCATATAGATTTCGTTTTACCAACAAAAACTGGGCTCGTCCCGTGAAGCTGAAGAGGCTCGACTGAAAGTATTCTATACTTCGAAAGAGGAAAAAGCTGTCTTTTATTCGGATTAACCTCTATCACATAGTTATGAGACCAAATGGTTTGTTATGTGAGGGCATTCTGCAATACCTCACTATGGTAATAGGAATGTGAACCACATAAGCACACACTTTGCTGCTCGGCACTCTCAGGTTTTGAAGGATTCTACTGACAAATAATTTCCACAGAAAAGGAGTGTACACTCCACCCTTCGGGATATCTCTGCTCGCAAGTCCGCGTTCAAGCGATGCACCTAGACAGGTGAGGCAACACCAGAACCATGAGCTTCATTCAGAAAAACCCAACAGAACGCATAGTGCAAAGAAATCCCTCCTTGTCGGGTATTTTTTGAATTCGCTGTAATTTTTTTTTTCGAGTATTGCTTCGAATATTCGTTGTCCAAGCTCCACATAATAAACATTTTGGACGGGTCCTGGGCCCCATGGCCCCTTTCTGGATCCGCCACTGAGCGGATCCTAGCTGCTTGAACTCGATGAAACTTTTCCATAGCCATATATGGTGACTGGCGGATTGCGAAATGTGAAGACAAAATGCTTGAGTTGATTGCGAAACAAACAAAAACGGAATTAATGGAGACCGACGTAAGCATCCTTAGAAAATTGATGTATGTACGTTCCAAAACACTTAAGAAGCCAATTAAATCATGTGTTGTTGAGATTATCGTCATGTGTTCATGGTTTCCTTAATGTTGTAAATCAGCGATGATGATGAAGGTACGTTAAGAAGTGCAAAGGATTCTTCAGTAAAGGAGCGTTTGTTTGTAGTCCAGTGTAAGTTAATTCGAGAGAAGGTTAAGCGCTGTGCAAGAAAACGTTTCGTTTCAACAATAAATATTTTTTACAAAAATGCCAATAACTCTCAATCGAATTAAAGTATACAGATCGAGTGGATAACTGCTTACGACCTTACTACACTCCCCTGTAAATACTATATTAGTTCAGTTGGATGAAAATCAAGGCTACTTTCCGTACAAGGTAGCCCTTGTAATGTTAATGTTAACGTTAATACTCGTATTCAAGGAAAGCTTCAAAATTGGATTCGGCCCCATTTTCCGAACTATCAACGGGGACTTTGGAGCACATATATTATGGAACTGCCTCATTAATTGTACAAAACTTCAAAACTATACGATTTTTTTTTTTGTTATTAAAGAGATGTCCGCACTAGAAAATTTAAATATTTTAGGAAAATATTCAAGGAAAACTGTAAAAAATTTACATGCATTCCCATTATCCTACACTTCCGGACACTCTATCAACGTGGAATTTGGGGCATATGTTTAAATCACTATTCATATCATGTGCCAAATTTCAAAGCTACACGATTTCTTTCGGTTTCTCGTTCGAGGCACCTTGTATGGAAATTAGCTTTGGTTTTCGTCCGATAGAACTATGTTTTATAGAGAAGTAGAGGAAGATCCTAAACGGTCAGGGGGCAAAAATCTTCTTCCATAGTTCTTTTTGTGGGCGCCCCCTGAAACGGCAGTGGTCTTTGACCATTGGTAACAAATTGCAGCCGACAGTAATGGCAGTGCGATGATTTTGTTGAGGAAAACACCTCTCCCTGTGGTGTGGAATAAGAATAATACCTTTGCCGGCCTGTCATAAAAACCGACAAACAAAGAACAGGATGTGTATGCCAGCAACTCGCACTGTGCGAAATTTTCTAATGCAAACAAAACGTTAACTATGACTCGGGTAAGGACTGACTCAACGGTTACGACTTCTGACTAACGTACAATGACAATGATTGGATTCTTGAATGTGCGTACTCTCCTGGACAATGGATCATTAGGTTCCCAGACCGCACGATTTCTTCAATTAGAGAGTGAATTTCTGCGGTGTAAATTAAGGTGGTGGAACCGCGGAGAATTTATCTCTTCATCAGCTAGCACTGCAATGTTGTACTCCGGTAGAGCTACTGGTAGTGGTCGTGAGTCAGGTGTGGGGCTCTTCTTAACCAGACCCACACGAAACGGTCTCTTATCCTGGGATCCGGTCTCCGACTGAATCATGACCGACAGGCTCCGGACCTAAATGAGGAACATTACAATACTACAATGTTATGCTCCAACTAAACCCGACAATATCTTGCCGAAAGACTCATTCTACGAACAACTAAACGCCGTTCAGCGCAGAACACCTAAAAGTGACATTATAATGCTTATGGGAGATTTGAATGCAAAATTTGGCGCTGATAACTATTGGCTCAGGAATGTGATGGGGAGACACGGTCTTGGTGATCGTAACGACAACGGTGAAAGATTTGTAGAATGAGAAAATAGTTAGATTAAAATTCGTGCATGTTTTACTTGCTATAAAATGAATGTTCAATTCCATGATCCTGACATGTAAAAACTGAATTGTCACAAATGGTACATTTGCAAATTACTACTACAATACTTTCGGACTGAAAACTAGGTTAATTGCATTCATTAAATGATCGGACCTTTAGGGTGGACATTGGTAGCAATATGTCCGGTATGCAATTGTAGCTATAGCCACCCCTAAGTGCATTCGTCCACTGGAAGCGTATGTGAGCTCCCGCGACACAAAAGTCAACGAGAGGCAATGCACGTCAGATCAAAGTTGAGGATTTTTACTTACTACGAGGGAGTTTCAGCGAAGCAGCTATGAGCCTCTAGGTGCGCAACGCGATTTGAGCGACAGATCCGAAAAAAATTGCGTCTACCGCGCGTAGCCGAGCATTGTTGCGAAATTTATCTCTCTCTCTCAGTTTACCTAACCCCTTGTGGGGCATAGCGCGTAAACTGTTCCATGTGGCCCAGTTGACGTGTCAACGGCATAAACTGGTTTCGGAGAATTCAGTTGCCAGAATGCACCTCCTGCGCATCCATGGTCACGAACCCGAAATGCCGGTAGCCAAACATGAGACTGATGCCTCAACACACTGCGCTACCGGTCGCCCCATGGAGCGTATCTTATGTATATCTGTGTGTGTGGCTTACAGTATTCTTTCCGCAAGAGATATAGTACTCATTCAGCACCAGATACTGTATCTATTGACCAACAGATACAGCATTTACCGAGCAGCACGTACAGAAGGTATCTACAGGCCAGATGAAGCATCTATTGAGCGACAGATTCAGCATCTACTGAGCAACAGGTACAGTATCTACAGGCCGACAGATATAGCATCTAGTGAATAATAGATACCTGTCCTTTTTCCCTCACCAAAGGACTCGATATGCCTTCAGCAGTAGTCTAGTGCATTCGTCTCAACACCACACAATGTAATTTTTCCTCGCCGAAGGACTCAAAATACCATCAACGTCAATTCATCAGAATTTCTTTTCTGATTCAAAATAGCTTCAACAGTAGTCTAGTGCATTCGCTTCAACAAACCGTGTCATATGATACCCATCTTGTCTAGATATCACTTTAATGAATAGAAGGTCTTTTTATCCTGTCATAGACCTGCAGTAGGACCAAAATATCACCATGTGTTATAAAATGTAAATTGTTGTTGAAATCGTATCACGGGAAAAGCCTGGAAGGAAGAAAGCAGAATATGCCGTTCGTTGGTCCAGTCGATGATCGAATTTGCTGCCACCGTTCCGAGATTAGGGTCACTCAAGGAAAATATGTACATACATAAAAATTTGGCTAAAATCGGACCACGGGAAGTGCTCGAACTAACGCACAAACAAACAAACGCACAGCATGGATCATTGCACATGCCCGTCCATCATATGAATATACGGACGGGCCAATAAGTCTTACTTTCTTTCATGATCAAAAAAAAAGCTATACAAACGAGGAATCATCTTCATTACATCATCATCATCATCAATTCCATTTGTAATGAATGCGTGAATGATAGTTTCATGTCAAATTCAGAAAAAGTTAAGTTGTAAGGATATTGTGGCGGTTTAACACTAAACAGATATTATGGTAAATATTTTTGGGGTATGTCAGACCCCACCCCACTCACCGGGGTGGTGCTATTAGTCACCTTGTATACGGAGAGTTAATGGAACCACATATAAACGTTGTACTCGTCCTATACTATAAATTCAAAACGTGACAAGGTGAATATGAAAATCGCTTGAATTTATAATGCAGTGCAAATTGAAAGTTTATTACTTGAACAATTTCTGCAAGTATTCTAGCTGAATTATTAAAAGCAATTGCAATTCGTTTTACCGCGATACGCGCCAATTTCCGCGCCCCAGTTGGATTCATCCGCTATTTGGCGTAAATTTTTTATTAAATGGATTCAGTCAACCGGACGTTTTTGCGGACGAATGGGTCACCATGGTAGTAGTACACCGGAAGGGTAAATATTATTCTGGAGAGTTCAATACATGGATAATTTAGCAATATATGCAGGAACCTATTGCTATGTTGACAATCAACTGCAACTGACCAAACGTGTATTTTTCCGATTGAGAGAGGCACCACGAAATAAGGCATGCAGGAAGAGTTCATGCTTGTACCCGTACAATCCCGATTTAAACGGAATGTTTAAATATGTGCTTAATTTTGCTTTTTGGTCATAGGGTTGAGTTCAGTCCTTAAACGAAATTTTATATGCATTGTTTGTTTCGGGTTTTTTTTTTTCAAGATTTAATCGGTTAATCGGTAATTTTATCCGTTTAATATTTTACTCGAAGGTTTTTTGAGAGTGTTTTTTCTTAAGTCGGTGAGAGACATGCCAAACGATAGCTAATGGTTTCGTTAATAACATGTTAATTTGTTTAAGATCAACTCTAACCGCGGAGGCTATAAGTAACAAAAAAAACTGCCTAAAAATTTAATCCGGCTAAATTGCACTCATCATTTCTCGAAAATTTTCCACTCAATCAGCAGGGTTAAATTGCAATTACCATCCAAGGAATTATTGTCCATTTTATGTATATGTAATTAGCTCATAGCAGGATTTAAATCCCTTTCCCAAATAAAAAAAAAAAAATAAAAATCTCAATGAAAAAACCTCATCCCTAATGAATAAATCTTTTCGAAATGAAAAAATCTTCTTCTCAAATACAGCCGACTCTCGTTAATTTGAATTCTAAGGGACCACAAAATAATTAGGAGTTATTGAGAGTTTGATTTATCAGAAGTTTGAATTAGCAAGAGCAATTTTAAAAAATGTATAAAATGTGCAAATATTATGTATAATGTAACCAACTGCATATGGTTAGGTTAATCGTCTTGACCCTTCCTGGGACATGGGCACGTCAACATCTCTAGCATTTCTATGCTTTGTTGACATTTCGATAGCATATCTACTTTTCGGAAGTGTAGTTGCTAGCATGCACCTCCTATCCGCGCCGTCTTTATACTGACAAGCTCGGAGCACTGTGGGAGTTCTGTTAGTACCCACAGGCAGTTTTATTTTTGTTTTTATCGTGCCGAGATTTCAACTCCGAGCTCTAGATTAGTATCGTAGAGCGGTGACCGAACGACTACGGCCACCGAGCGCAACTTGCATCTGGTAATTAACGAATAATTTATAATGAATATTTATGAATAGTGCCAACTTAAATGTAAAATATCAATGAAAAAGCTGCAAATGGTTTTCTGGTTTAGCATAAACGAACACCCCCTATCTGATGGATTTTCTAGAGTTACCAGTGCTGCAAATACGTTGTCTTTCCCTTTTGCGTGTTGCATGAAATTGCGGAGCGTCTTTACTGATTGGCCGGCTGCCCTGAATTGCACAGTGGTTATGGGCTCTTCTTTGTCATCTTCGTCTTCATCGTTGTCGACATTTTCGTTTGAATTAGGCAGCAAAATTATTTTCTATGTTTACTATTCCATATAATTACACAAAACGACCGTCTAAGTGCCAGGAAATGAACTTTATGTGCTTGCCAAACTGTAACTGCCCGAAAACTTCGACACCTGCGCCGCCTGAATTTAAAAACACTGACTACTTAACCGAGCAGCATTCTTGCACTGACGTTTTATCCAGAACAACTCGGATCAAATTGTTAGTGTAATTGGGTGGTCTTAACCTGCTCTACTCTATATGGATCTTATAAAAACGCGCCTATTTTATTCATTTATTTTTTTATTTAATCCTTTCGTATGTAATTTTTGTAAATCCAATTGCTTGATAGCATACCCATACATGCTTCACTCACCAATGACCGAATATATGTACTCGTATATTTTCTTCGTGCCTTTTTGGAATTCTCTAAACTTTTGACTACTTTCGCAGCAGGAGTAGCCAGAATGTCGTAGGGTTATGCTAATTTCAGGCTTTGAATGATATTCAACACAATTACTTGTACAATGGTCATGTATGCAAACTATTCGCATGAGGTGATATCTAGCAGTCAGATCGTAAAACAAAAGGACTTAAGTGAATTGCTTTCGGTGCTCCAATTTGCATATAAGCAATTTGAATGCAAATAACTGAGCTCATAAAAACGCTTAGGGTGGCGGTCGAGTATGCAATCATGTTCACGAGTGTGCTGTACGATATAATCGTAAAAATTTATTTTTGCATTTGCTACTACAAATCGTCTGCAATGAAAATGCTATGAATACGCCCTATATCCGTATGTAAAAGAACTAATGTTAAGATTGTGACAGCTACTGAAAATCATTGAGTTATGATGCGCTGATTTATACTAACAGAGTGTTGGCTGCTGATAATATGGAACTATGCAATGTGCGTATATATAAATGTGAGGGGCACACAAATCATTTTTTTTTGTGGGGGGTAAAAATTCTACTTATATAGTCCTCCGCGTGGGCGCCCCTGGAACGGTAGTGGTCACTGACCACTGCTAACCAATGTCAAGCCGCCAGTGATGGCGATGCGTTGATTTGGTTGAGGTAAACCTTCCCAATGTGGTGTGGGGCTTAAAAATAATACCACGGCCTTTCTTTTTGACGGCCTGTCTTTAAAACCGACAAACAACAATAATTTATAATAGCTAGAAAATTAAGCTAACCATCGAAATGTGCGTATACGGATATTGCACTAAAACGAGCAAAGGCCGCCGGACTCGACGGTATCTTTGCCGAACTTTATCAAGCAGCGCCAAGCGTAACTGCTGAGTTGCTGCACCCACTTGTTAATAAAGCGTGGAATACAGAGACCTTTCCCACTGGTGGGAAGGAAGGTTTGATCATCAAACTTCCAAAGAAGGGTAGCCTCACAGACTGTAATAATTGGAGAGGCATTTGTGCGCTTCTTTCCGTTGCCAAGAAAATAGCTAAAATCGTCCTGGAAAGACTAAAGGCCCACTTAGAAAGCCCAATTGATGAAGAGCAGGCTGGTTTTCGATCCGGATTCTTCGGTGTCCACCACATTAACACCTTGCGAATCATCATCGAGCAATGCGCTGAGTACGATTCTCCGCTTCAATTGCTTTTCATCGATTTCGAGAAGGCTTTCGATAGCGTGAACCGGGAGAGGAGAGGCATCCCTGAGAAGCTTGTGGCTGTTATTAAGGCAACCTATGACGGCGTGAAATACGAGTATCTCGATCTGCATAAAGGTGAGGTTTCGGGGGACTTTTGAAATTTGCAGTGGAGTTCGGCAGGGTTGCATCCTTTCAACGATAATATTCCTCATAGTGATTGGCGATGTGTCGCATTCAGCCCTATCCGGAATAGACAGAGGAATTCCATGGGCTTTGACATCTTATTTCCAACATCTTGACTACGCTGACGACATATGTCTACTCTCCCACAAAATCATGGATCTGTCCGCAATGGCGTTAGATCTCGAGAGGGAGGCAAGCAAGGCTGGCCTAAAGATTAATACCAACAAGACTAAGGTTCTTAGCCAGCCGTTCCGAGAAAGAAGTCCTACATCTATTGCCATCGATTTTGAAGGGCAGTCTGCGGCGAAGGTGGCCAACTTCATATACCTGCGTAGCATTGTTGCTGAAAATGATGGGACGGAGCAGAACATCGCTCGACGCATCAATCAGGCTAAATGCGCATACGACATGCTGTTTAAAATTTGGCGGAGCAATTATCTCAGCATCAAGACCAAGCTGGATCTGTCTCGCTCCCTGGTATTGTCTGTACTTTTGTATGGGAGCAGGGCCGTCGAGAGAAAATCCGGGCCCGGTACTCAACTTTTGTAGGGGCCCATATATGGCGACCGGTAGCTCAATGAACAAACAAAAAAGGTCAAAGCGTATGTTTTTTGTAGGGGCCCATATATGGCGAGCTACCGGTCGCCATATATGGTGTGCGTCAGAGTGGTATGAAAGAGCAAGGAGCAAAAAAAAAGGTCAGTGCGTAGATACGTTTTTATTCTCTTCTTTTTTCAATTTTTTAAATTTTCGGGCCCCCGAGAAAAACACGGGCCCGGGGCGTTTCGCCCATTCCGCCCCCCCCCTCCTCTCGACGGCCCTGAGGAGCAGTACATGGAAAGTTTGCCTAAGTGTTACCAGAAAGCTGTAAGTTTTCGTCAACTTATGTCTTCGTCGAATCTTAAGAACTTTCTTGCCCGAAACAATATCAAATGAAGAACTATGTAAGTCGGCGTACGGGTCAGATGCCAATTGACGAATTGATACGCAGGCGACAATGGCAGTGGATGGGTCACACATAGCGGAAGAGTGATAAATGCATTTTTCTGCGTGCCATGAAATGGAACCCCATTTCCAACAAGGCTGACCAAGAGGGGGTCCTAGAATCACGTGGGGTCGATCTGTGGCAAAGGGGTGTCAGGCACAGGGTAAGTCTTTTGGGGAGTTGCGCCGCATTGCCCAGAACAGAGTACGATGGCGCACAGGAGTAGTTGACTCTCTATGCACTACTTAAGGGGTTAAGGCAAAGTAGTTATCCGATTTATCAATGGGAGAGTTTTCCGATACACATATTTTTTATGCTAGTCGCATATATTTATTTGGACGTATGTATGTGCTTTTGTGGACCAATCTTAACCAAATTTGGAATGTAGCTTCCTTAGATGGCCCTAAGCATGGCCCCGTGACGGGGTTTTCGACTTTCGACTGGGCTAACGGAACGTTCTGTTGTATTCTAAACTGGGAGTTTCTCGGACGAGTCACATTCTTGCAGAGAAATTTGCCTGAATCCAATTTCAATCAAATTTGGTACGTAGATTACTTGGATGATTCTAAGCACCAGTTAACCGAACGAATTATTTCGGTGCTTCTGTGCGTGCGCGTCCGGACAAAGGAGCCTCTTGATTATGAAATGAAGTAGAAACTTACTGTTTTCTGGATCGGGGGTTTGAGGTCAATGTACTGGACTAATAAGAGGGGATTCCGGCTACTCACGTTAAGGGTGGACACTGCGACCAAAGGAGGTGCCATGCGTGATGCAATGAACTACTGCTCGACATCCAATTCGTTAATTATATTTGTTACTTATTTCCACGACAATTCGTGTAGTGGAGATTGTGTGCGCCGGCTTTAGTCCATTCTGCGATTGCCACTTTGAAATTATAATAGTAGTAAAGCTTGTTGCGATTCCACTGTTTCTATCGGAGGAACATATATATGAAATAGTAGGACAAGTAAGGAGATAATAAACGAAATAGAAATGGACTTGTGATACCCGTCCCTGCACCCTCTTTTTCTTTTGTTGAATAACTAAACCAATTGACAGAGTTAGAAGAAGAGTGGGTCTCATATTTGTTTCTTCTCTTTTCCAAATTCTGATTACGACTAGGTTGTCGGAGTGGAGCTCCCTTGTTTAGCGATCTGATAAAATACTTAATTCGTTGACCTCCAGCCAGTTTTACTGGGTTGACCGAACGAAACAAAAATTATCCATCAACACAATGGTCAAGAACGACTATTCTCGTCACATACTTAAGTCACTTAATTAGTTGCTTTTCTAAGATTTAATATTTTCCATAGTCTCCGACAAAAGACGCTGTCTGTCATGTCTACTTGATAATTTCTTGGTAGAAGAACAATAAAGTCTGAGAGAATTATTGTCTATAGTCTAGCCAAGAATAAAGGATAACCCGAATGAATCATCAGTCTGAAAAGTTGTTTCCTAACACTTTCTTTTGTGAATGTTTACGAGTGAAATGTAGTCTATGATGAGACACGGCACTCAAATAAATTGCATTAATGGCTTTAATTAATTTACGCGGTAACTTAATTTCTAATGATTTCTAGTTGTGAGCCCCAAGATGAATTTTTCTATTCCACTATATATTTCAATTCGAACATAAGCAATTTGCCAGCACCTATAGATAGGATTCCTAAGTTCAAAAGGCTAAAATCTCATCCACTCGAACTTTCCCCACATTTTTATCTGTACAGGAAGAAGAAAATTCAATTCCATTCCTCCAACCTGCACTGGATTTAATTTGTCTGAGGATTAATTTCCCGTTTAGCAGAGTCGTTTGAAAGCTTCTTTTCAATAAGATCTCCCCTTTGGAAATTTCCTTTTTTTCTGACACAAAAGCAAAAATGCCATTAACTCGTAATTTACGACTGCAAGACCACACATAAATGAAAATTAATGTTCATGTGAAGAATGCAAAAATCAAGGAATATAATAGCTACAGCTACCCCTCGAGCCTTAATTAAATTGCGTATCGTGGAAGCACTTAGTAGATTTCGTTTGTTAGAAACTAACAGTGAAGATTATGAAAGGTCAGAAAAGATTAATTTGCAGAAGTGGAGATGGGTGGAGATAAGAGTCTTCTTTGATAGACAGACATTTTATTGCTTCATGAAAATAATTTCTGTACAAAGTACTGCAACTGATGACAAGCAAGACTGAAAATAAATTGATATCATGAAAATAGATTGAAGGGTGTCCAGTTAAGATATTGCTTCTGCTTCTTCCTTGCCCTTTCATACCACTCTGCGGCTTCGCGTTGCTCTGCCTTTAACTAATAAAAACTAATAAAAAAAAATCTAGAAAAATGTGTATATCTTGTGAACTAATGGTTGTATGGCATTGCCTTTAGTTTCATTCGACTCAGAATAACCAAATACATTAGGAAGCAGCCCAAAACTGCCTCAAGGCTTTTCATTTGCAACTTATTCAATAAAAAAGCTTATTTAACTAATAAAAAAATCTGGACAAATGTAAATATCTTTTGAAAACGGTCGTATGGATTCTGAGTAGAAAAAACAACAACCATGAGTTGTTTTTTTTCTACTCAGAATGACCAAATACATTAAAAATCAACCTAAAACTGGCATAAAATCTTTTTATTTTAGCTTGCTTATTATACAATAAAAGCTAATTTAACTAATAAAATAATATAGAAAAATGTGAATATCTTTTGAACTAATGGTCGTATGGAATTGTGGTTGGTTTCATTCGACTCGAAATAACCAAATACATTAGGGACTATCTTAAAACTGGCACTAAAGCCTTTTATTTTCAACGTATTTTATTTATTGTAATAAAAAGCTTATTTAATTAATAACAAAATCTGGAGAAAAAATATCTTTTGAACTAATAGCCGTATGAAATAGCGGTTGGTTTCATTTGACTCAGAATGACCAAATACATAAGAAACGAGCCTAAAGTGTCATATAAGTTGCTTGAACTTTGAAATTATGGAAGAAATTAAATCATTTAGTTAACTAATTATTTAATAAATTAAACTAGTCTGACAAAACATTTATCAAAACTTTTATAAACAAGGTTAAAATATCTACGAATCGAAACCAAAACCAAATCTTTTAGCTGTTGTATTTATCGAGATAGAGCTATTAAGGCTCAAATCGCTAAACAAATCATTTCTGCATTTTCGCTTACAACTACACTAAAAACGGGCCGATTTGAAAAGCATTGGGCTAGTTAAACTTGAAATAGAAATATCATATCTTCAACTTTTTTTTAACGAGTTTTTCCATTTGTAGCATCAGTTTAAGAGATATGTGGGCTGGAGAAGCTAAATAGTGTGATTTTCCTCCAAAGCCTCGAAAGATGACGTTTTTCGACTATCGGTTTTGACTATACTACTAAACCGAATTCCAAATTTGAGTAATGCATTGGATGTAGAATTTGACGCTCTTTAATTTAAATTCTAATAAGTTTTTCGATCCGAGGCACCGTTTACAAATTATGAGGAGAATATTAAAAAAGGGCTCAAATTTTTCGGTTTTTCGCCCGCACAGCCGCTCTGCCGCGGGGTCCAAGATCCAACTACTCTAGAAATGGGCCTAATTGAAAAATATTGGTCATGTTAGACTTGAAATCAAAATACCTTCAACCGTGCATATAAGTTTTTCCATTTGAAGCATCCATTTCAAAGATCTGTATGCTTGGAAAGTGATAAAGTATAATTTTTCTCCGAAGCGTCGAAAATTGTCAGTCTTTTTTTTTCATTTTTACTACACTCCTGAACTGAATTTCATCTTTCAGCAGTGCATTGGATGTAGAATTCAATGTTCTTTAATTTACTGTTACAAATTTTTTCGATCCAAGGCACGGTTTAGTAATTACTCGTATAAGGATAAAATTTAAAAAAAGGGCTCAAATTTCTCAGATTTTCGCCCACCAAAAGTGAAGCTCACCTTCTGCCAGCATGCAAGCTCAGTTTCCATGTATCATATTTAGTGTCTATGAAAGGTATTAAAATTATTTCCAGATCTTTCCCTAATTTTTATTAAAAAGCCCCAAATTGGCTTAATTTTACTGGTCTATAAGGCCCATATCGAGGTGTGAATCATTTGATATTTGGTACATATAGGTAGGTGAGGACAGCAGTGAGGATGCAGTAGTTAATATAAAAACAGATTCTTACGTTACAGAAGAGAAGTTTTACATTGACTACGAGCATATGAGATTCCTACAAATCTCCTAAACTAAAAGTTATACAAAAAACATTTGTCAGTCACTGTGAATTCTGGTGTATCGAAGCATATCGTATTTATTCCATTTCCGTCAACTCCTTGATTTAAAACAAAAAAATACTGCTTTAATTTTTTTAGCAAATTTTCGAATAAAACATTCTTACACGTCGTATAGTTATTTTAGCATATACTCCAAGGATAACATTTTCATCATCCATCTACTGCACGGAAGGTAAAGAAATTTCCAACAATTTTACAATAAAGATACAAAACGCGATTGGAATAAATCTTCCACGGATTATCTAAAGTAACATATCGCGTTGGCGATATCGTAGCATGAATTCGCCATTTATTATCGACATTATTCACTCCGTGTAGTTGGATACGTGCCTCAATGTCCGCCTGTCTTCGACAAAGACAATTGAGTCTACACACGAGGACCTGTGGAAAAGGTCTTTTGTCTTTGATAAAATTGGCTCCTTATTGAAGATAGAACGTGCCATTTGTGGGAGAAGGTGTAAAAAGCCAGTCATAGGTGTATAGAATTTCATGTGGTTAAAATAAGTTCCATTGACCTACTTCCAAGGAAGAGAGCGTTTTTTTTTATCGGAATATCGAAACTAATTGATATTTCCGAAGTGTCCGGAGGGATGATGATAAATCTTTTAGGGGATAAGTATAGTAGAAGCTTAAGTTTTGGGTAGGGTATATACAGAATGGGATTCTGTTTCGGTTGTAGGACTTCGATAATCATAGTACATACTTAGACTGAGAGATAATAGAAAAAAAACATAGTTTCTACTGTAATTGTGTTGCAATACACGTAAGAATTATTAGAGTATGTACAAATCAGTAATTTTTGGTCTACGTTGCGAAAAGGTAACACTTACTAAGAATGTTTGTAAATGTTTTTGCTTTCAAAATGTTTGTATCACACATCCTTTCATGTGTTTTAGTTGGGAATAATTAATTCCTAAAAGAAAATTAACTTCTTAATTTGCATAAATCAATTTAAATGAATTTTAACTTTTAAATATTTTTTTTTTCATACCTAATTTCAGTTAAAAACAAAACGTTTTTGAATTATATTTTGCATATTTTTATTAAATTAACATTGTATTTAATGATAAGTATATTACTTTATTCAGTTTAATCACCGATGCCATCATTCAAAAAAGAAACTGATACTGTGTTTTCGCGACGTTGTAGCTTGTAGGTATTCTAGTTTTACCATCAACACTATCGATTCTTGATTTCAAAAGCATTCTGGTCATTTTTGTTGCAGTGGCGGTGGTTCGCAGCATATGGCGCCCAAATTTTAAGGCTTTTTATTACCGATGACTTATGAGTTTTTATTTTTGTAAAAGCAAACATGGTTTTTTTTTCGTAAAATTTTAAGCTGGATCCAGGCAATTAAGAAACCGAGTACGAGAGAATCATGACTTTACCATTAGTGGAGAATCTATCTAATATACGAAAGGATGTTTTTTATAACTGTGAGCTCATTACGGAAAAGCCGGTTGAATTTTTTTTACAAATAACGTAGCAGTCGTAAAGTAGTGAGTACGTAATGAGGAGAAATATTGGTACGATCTTAATTCATGACATACCTTTTCGGGACCAAAACAATGTTCGTGAATTATTGCCTTTATTTTACTTTCAATTTAAATTCAAGTAAAAACATAAAATTAGATACAACGACATCTATTAACAAAATGAAATTCTATGTTTATCCGGATGTTAATTACTTAAATTCTCTGAACTGTAAACATTCTATGTAATTTTTGTAATACATCGTAATACCAAATAAAATGGTCTCTGGGTCCGACCAGAGTCAGTCGCTTTTTAAACCCGAGTAACTCAACATCGGTGGCACGGGCAGCAGGCATCCCAGGCCACAAATAACAGCCTGCGCATTTGCGAATACAGCTACGATACAATAGTCACAAAATTCTACACAACAAGAAATAAATGTGTTGCAAAACACGACCAAATTTTTATTTGCCATCCACGATCGAACTTGTTCCTTTTTCACATTTGTGCCATTTCGTAAGATACTATTTGTCGTACGGAAGTGGTTCATATCAAATTAAAGATAAGCGAATTATCTACAAATTTATTACAAATAAGTTCCTTCGTAGAAGGAGTCGTTTCCACGATATTTGGAAAGATATTTCAATGTAAAGATGTTGCGAACCACGGCTTTGTCGAGCCGCCGTCACTGCAACAAAAATATTTTTAACCAGGATGCTATTGGCTTGGTGGCACCGGTCCCGGCTAGACCAGCGGAAGTCGTGGGGTATTTTAGCCAAAGCACCCTGGTCCTTGCACAGCCACCTAAAACATTGAAATGCGAGGGAAGGATCAGGATAAGGGAAGGAATGTGTCCATCCTTCGGGACACGGAAGAACCCAAAGTGATTAAAAAATTAGTTGTTCATTTTAGCGAGTATAATAAAGAAACAAAAAATCAATATAAAATCAAGGAAAATTCAGTTAATATTCAAAAGAACATTTAAATCCAATTATAGAATAAATTATTAAATATAATAGCAAAGGAAAAAGATAAAATACAAGACGAAAAGCTACTTACAGTGCACGGTCCACCGATGAACGATCGATCGCCCGTCAGTCCGAACACACCACTATTTTCACTGTATATTTTCACAAAAATAAAATTAGATTTAAAAAAAAATGCAAAAAGAAAATTATTAAATGAATGCAACTTAATCTAAAATGAAATCGATGCACGGAACATCCCTCCAAAAGAAATCATTCAAAACGCTCGCACTCCTCACAATTCAAATGTCGATGCTTTTACCGTCTTTAAACCTTCACATTAACTCCTAAGTTTCGGTTGAATCATTAGCATTAATATTGATTTTCGGTTTTTTGAAACGTAACAAGTTCTTTTTTCCTACGAGTATCTGTCTGTCTGTTATATTCGACTTTTTTCACAGGAATTTTTACACACTCATTAACAGTAGGCAATTTCCACACAGTTCCATTAACTAATTTTGAAACAAGTCTTCTTCTCGCTCACTATTATTTTCTTTAAAATTTTTCCACTTTCAGTTTTTTTTTTTTTTTTGTCGCCGCTTTCCGGTTCTCTTGTTTCTATCCACTAATTTTTCCCAATCCGGACTGTCTTCAATTCTTCACTTCAATATTCACAACAGTCTTCTTTTCACTTCAGAACTCTTTCACATAGTCCATACTATCCACAAAATCCCAGCAATCCTCAAAAAAAAACGTCTCCATCAACTTTCCCACAAACCAAAAATCAAACTTCCCACAATTCCACAACCAAACTCTATTTCCAAAAAATCGAACTTAATTGCCTGCCGATCAAAACTAATCTGCCTTTTTTTCCGCGCTTACTCAAAAAAAAAACCCTAAAGTATTCGGCGGTCCTTCACCTCTTGCCTTAGAGGTCGTCGCCCTCGATGATCCTCTCCCGCCGTTATCCAATTCCCCAACCGCATCCTCCTGAAAAAGGAAAATCCACGAGCATATCGGTTTTAGCATGAACAGCTGACGTGCATACCAACAACATGCTGACCCCGCCATCCGCCAACACCGAGCCAAGGCACGCATGCAAAATCCTCTCTGTGTCGCCATCATATTGCTAGAAACAATTGCCTCCCACTACGCTGTGCGTACAGAGAAAACATGATTGTATCATCTGCTGGGCTAGTACTCCGCTAGTGGCGACATGCCATCAACACACAAAAATCTCCGTTGCACAATGCATTGCACTTGCACTGCATGAAAACATTGCGTCTACACTACACAGAAGCAATTGGATCATCCAACATGATGACGGCACAAAGATGATCTATGCTAGCTTTCTGATAGTGCTCCGACAGCAATACATATACATTTCACCATTATTTTCGCAGCATATCTCTGATATCGGAACGTTAGCCGGTTGAACAACGGAAAGTAATCAGCTGACTCAAATACATAGTTTATGAACCAACTGGCGAAATGTTGTTGCCGTGGTTCGCAACAAAGAACATTTTTGATTTTTTTAACAAATGTTGAAGAGCTGCTTCTTTTTAAACTTCTACTTATCATTTCTATTTTTGTTTGTGTTTTCTATTGAAATCGTTATGAGTTCGTTTAATTTTGTCAGGATTTAGAAAGTTTGTTTTCCAAGCTTCAGATAAGGACAACCCATGAAGAACTCATGGGGGATGGGATTCATCCCCTAAATCTCCCTTATCTATGCCACTGAAACTAACCTAATGGCTGAACCAAAGCAGCTGGCTCTATGAGGTTAGGTTATAGGTTAGCTTAGGTAGGGTGGCAGCCCAGCGGCTCCGCATAGATCGCTGAGGTCGATACCGATATCACATATTTCAGGTACTCATCCCGTATCGTTGCTGGCCCCTACCAGAAGATCGTCGTTCAGCTTGAAGGAACCTGACTCATTGGCGAAGCTCAAGAAACTTCTCCAACTGAGTCCTGCGACTCCTTCAAGACCGTTGAAGAAGTGAGCTCCTAGGCACTTTAATCCCCTTCTAGCGAGTGCAGGACATTCGCATAGAAGGTTCTTTAGAGTTTCTTCCGTGTTTGGTATTTGGCAATTCCTGGCAGTCCAAAGAGGATTTCAGTTTTCCTTTTGTCATAAGAATTCCAGAATATTTTTGTTACCCTGGAGTCGTTTGTGTTAAGCCAGTTAGCTATGGCCTTTTCGCGCATACTGTCGTCCATCAGCTTCTTGCATGTTTGTATTAGCGTCGGTAGCCCTTGGGCTGCTGCTCGTTCGAGAAAAGCCCCCTGTTTGGCTAGTCCATCCGCTATTTCGTTACCTAGAACCCCACTATGGCCAGGAACACACCAGAGTTCCAGGGTCCTTGCTGATCCCAGAGCTTGTAGAGCTATTAGGCAGTTATGCACTGTCTTCGACTTAATTGTGACGGGCTGTAGCGCTTTTAGTGCTGCTTGACTGTCCGAGTGTATGACGATTCCACCCTTTTCCCAGGATGATGTCATCACCTCAGCTCTTTTGGATCTCAAGCACCTCCGCCTTGAAGATGCTGCACTCATTCGGCAGTCTGTAGGAAATGTTGCATGGAAGTTTTCATCTTGGAGACATCCGTGTGGAGGTTCAGCGCCTTTCTGCGTCCATGATCAACTTCTGGGATCTGCTCTCTATGGTATATTGACCTCGAAGTTTGTGTTGAAAGCTACTTGTGGTTACATATAGTCAGTATTAATAGATGGCACCCTAATACTGCGGTGGTCATATGGCCTACCTTTGAAGTGCCCGCCTCTCTAAACCTTTGGGCACATTTAGCAGAGCCTCATTCTTCAGATATAGGTCGATCGGAGGCAGGTTTAGAAGGGTGTTCAGAGAGAGATACTGTTCTTAAGGCACCATAGTGATCCCTAAGCAATATAGTCTCTGTACCCTCTCCATTTTCTGTAGGTTTCTTTCCGTGTGCTGTCCACCAGACCATAGCTTCGTGCGTTAGTATCTGGAAGAGCTAGAAAGCGTGGATGTTGGAAAACTCCAGAGTTTTATTGTTGGCTCTGGATGGTTCTAACTATCAGAAATATTGAGAGAGGATGTGTTTTAGTGGTATCACAACGGACCTATTTGAGGTCTAAGTGAGCTGTGTTTTGTTACAGCAGCCCATCTACCTACCTAGTATCGGTCTTACGACAGCCATGTATATCGAGTGAGTTATTCTCGGTTTGAGACCCCACTTTTTGCCAAGCATGCTTACGACCCCAGTTAAGTCTACAATCCAGGATCATCCCTAAGCACTTTGCATGGGTTGACAAAGTTAGCTCGGTATCACCCATCTTTTTCAGGATAAATTCCTGAATTCTGGTTCTCATTGGGAAGAGGACTAGTTCAGTTTTCTGAGGATTTACACTTAGACCTCTTCTATCCGCCCACCTTAGTATCTTACTCAGAGCCATAGTTGTAATTTCTGAGAGTGTGTTCATGTGCTTGCCTGATACGAGTACTAGAACATCATCTGCATGGGCTACCGCACGTATGCCGAACGATTCGAGGGATGTTAGTAAATTGTTCAGTACGAGTATCCATAGGAGCGGCGATAGGGCTCTATGAGGACTAACCTTGCTCTTCATTCAAATAATTTTTATCTTTGTTTTTTTTTTTTTTGAGGGGGAGGTCAAGTCTGCACTGCACATTCTCTCTCTCTTTCTAAAAGAGTAGGGTCTCTTTTTCGTATATTTTAATTAAGATCCGTAAATGTTAAAAAGTTTCTTCAAATTACTGACAAACGAATCATTATTCGCACTTAACTTGTCATTGTTGTATTGTATTTTTCATTGAAAAGTCAATACACGCATTTAACCTACATACCCAAGTCATTCATCCAATATTGGTTGTCATCGTTGACTTCCCTTTGCAATTCTCTCCCGTCGTCCTTTTGTGTTGAATCGTATAAATGTTCGATTCGGTTAGGTGTCAATCGATAGCTACTGTAGTGACTGTTGCCATTATTCAGGCATGTTCTCCAGCCAAATGCGACCATCAACACTAATCGCATTTTTGATTGATAGACTCCACAGGGGGCAATTGTGGTAACATGACATTACATTGAAATACTCGTCTGAGTGCGTTTGCATGTTCTCCAGAGATACATTCGATTCTATAGTATTCATGGTGTGGGATTGAGAATAGTTGGCAACGTTGATAGATCGAAATAGACACGTTTGTTTTATTATGGAATGCAACCGGTGGGGAAAATGCGGTTTTGTATAAAAATGTAAAAAATTAATGAAATAGCTATTACCCCATAGTCCGGGGAATAGAGGGGGCACCGAAATAAGCCATAGCGAAATAAGGTATACGAAATAATCCATATAGATACTTTCGTTTGGAAACGAAAGTATTCATCGGAAAATAAACAAAATAAGCTATGCATAGACAATATCGATTTCAAATAGAAATAAGGCATGCGACAAAAATGAAAATAGCCATGCAGTGTCCAGAGCGAGCGAAGCGAGCTTTCATGTTTGTGCGATACTGAGGGTTGTGATCCCTTAAGTGCGGAGCGAGCGTAGCGAGCGGAGCCCACACATGGGACTGTTGTACCCAGAGCGAGCGAAGCGAGCGTTCATGTATGTGCGATACTGAGGGTTGTGATCCCTTAAGTGCGGAGCGAGCATAGCGAGCGAAGCCAAGACAAGCGACTGTTAATTCACAACCCGCAGTATCGCACAAATGTGCATGGATAATTTCGGTTTGGAACGACCTGGGCTAGCTCCGCTCTTAGGGCGTTGTGAACCCCCACATGTAGTCCTAGGTCGCCCGTTTCACTCTTTCTACATGTACCTGCATCCGTTTCGTCTTAGCATATCTGCATCCAGATTTTTTTCGTTCTGCTATGCGCAATTCAAAACCTAAATAAGGTATGCGAAGGAAAGCGAAAATAGCCATGTACATACTCACCTTCGTTTTAAACGAAATTAAGCATTGAGTGTGAAACCGAAAGAATCTATGCATGGCTACTTTCGGTTTCAACCGAAATTATCCATTAATGCCTTATTTCCGAATGGCTTATTTCATGGTGCCGGAATAGAGGCATATTGCCTTACAAGCGTTTCAGTGCTTCTAATTTTTTCCTACGTTATATAGGCCGGTCGCGTAGTTCAGAATCTAAGTTTTAGATCTCCCCCACCCCTCGAAATTCGGCTCCATTAAGTTCGGATTTCGGGCATTATTACGGCAGTCGGGTGGATTTTGATATTGCCATCTTAAATACAGACCTCCGCTCGGCTGATTTTGACAGTTAAATGATGTCATTACTTATTTCTGTGATTTCGTCATAGAGTCTGTGAAAAAGAGTCCAGTGGTCGGCGACTGATGGCGCCGAGTCCCCGTTTTTTTTGCGTTTCTTATTAGGTTTCGTTTTCCGCCTTCAGTGTTTATTTGTTAGTTAAGTTTCATCTAATGATCCGTTGATGAAAATGTGTCGTGCAGTCAAAAGACAATATGTTTTCAAGTGTGAACTGTTCGGCGATACTCTGCGACTAATCTCCGGGGATGGGGCTTCGATGAAATTGCTGCAAGTGTCCAGAAAGTGTTTTTTAGAGGACGGAAATTCCGTCTAAAGCAATTCCAATTGTAAACATATGTTGTGCCGGGGACAGCGTCGTGTGCAGCTCAGAGGAACTTCTGGAGTGGCCCATAGGCTCAATTTATGGGACGAGAGAAGAGCACGTTTAATTTTTCATGGGAGAGAGAAAGAACGGGACTATTAATGCCAACCACCAATAGGGCGCGGATATTTGACAGCTATATATACAGCGGGGAGTCAGAAACGAAAACAAACATTTTAATATCGGTTTTCTGACAGAAAACTCACAAAAACAAGTAACGCGCACATCACATCTAAATATTTAATGTTTTACCTATAAACAGACACCCCCGTCTTAGGGATACGTTGGTTATTTTTGCAGTCACCGACGAGGCATTTCAATTTACCACAACTCACTACCACAACAATTTGTCCTACCGGAAATTTCACTAGTGTCTTCTCTACATAATCGCGGCTCTTTACACTCAAAAACCGGCTCCAAACTATCGCGAATTCAACCGTATTTACTTTTTGCCACTTTTTGCACAAAGTGTTTGACAGCCATATGCACAACGTGATCTTAAAACCGTTAACTTTACTCTCCCAGCTCTCGTCTTTTTCAAGAAGAAGATCGTCCCATTTTCAAGCTGTCAATTTGTATGGTTTGACAGGCATATACCCATTCCTTTGTTAGTTATATATTCAAATGTGTGCAGTCACTGCTTTTTCAAGAAATTAATGACGTTACATTGACGAAAAAGTAGAAGTCGAATTCACCACGAACAGTTGAGCGGCGGCCGGTGTAATTAGGGTGGCAATGATTTTGGGCAAGTTGAATATCCAACTTGAATTACGGTGGATTCCGGAGCTCTCAACTTGAATCCCACACACTCCGAATTTTAGATTGGACGCAGGACAAAATTTGTTTTTAAACGCTAGTGATTTACGACCTTTATCCTTTATCTTACCTTTTTTGGAAAAACTATACTTTTTTGATAGTTTAGTCGAGTATTTTTGTAGTATTATGCCGAAAACGGCATGTCTTCGTAGAGAAAAATGTCTTCAATAGTATTTAATAATACGCGCTTTTTTTTCAACAGTCCAGATCAAGAGCAGAACAACAATCGCACACATTACAATAAAAGCCCGCTCTGTAATAGAACAATTTCGTTAGTGTAACGCGTGCAAATTTGTTCTGCTCTGATCTGGATTGTTGAAGAAAACACGCGCGTATTATTAAATACTATTGAAGACATTTTTCTCCTCATGCCTACACCCGATGAAAAGGAAAAAAAAATCCCTTTTTTCCACACATTTGATCAATTACCTGTGAGCCACGAATTACGGCAATCCTTCATATTCATACCAAATTTCATTTATGTAGTTTCAGACGATCACGAGATATTCTCTTCCCAAATGGACTGACATTTGACCGATTTCATAACGGTTTTGTTTTTTCTTACAAAACCCTAAAAACGCAGTAATTTTATGGAAGAAGTTGATAACACAAAGAATTGTTATACTCGTATGATTTATTCGTGGGGACAGTATTTTTTGGAGGAACAATGCCCCTCTACAAAAATATTCGGGGGCAGCTGCCCCCGCTGCGCCCGTGTTCATAATAAGAATAAAACTAGGTACTACGTACCAAAAAATCAGTACTACCATATTTGATGCGAGTTAACCCCCCTTTCAAACGACAACTTTGCGGACCTGTATGGGATGCTGGATCTGAGTTAAATTTATTTGAAGCTGTGAAGTAACTCTTTATTGTTTTCTGCGATAGTTTAGTTGTTACCCATTCATCCATCTATTTATTTTATGTGTTCATTAAAAAAATCAAATTCACCTCTTATTAGCATTTCGTTACAATATTAACAAGAACTGTATAAAATGGAGTCTGACCAATAATAAAGCCTATGATTTGATGTCTTATTATTTCGTTTTGTGAATCCAAACGAATTCGAATTCCTTTTCTGGCCCACGTCTACCATAATTAACATTTCCCAATAATTCTATTTGTAATTGCAATGAGTATTTCAACTCAAATTTCAAATTATTCAATTTAGTTCACTCTGAGTTCATAATCCTATTCATGGGAGGCTTTAATTTTTCATAACGATGTCCAAATTTCCACTGCCTAACCTTAGTTGTAAATTTTGAAGGACATTTTCTTTTGTCACGCTTGACACAAAATCCCAAACCAAACTGTTAAAGACAAATGCGAAAGAGTTTTAATTAAAGAAATCGTTAGCATTTGCGGCAACATGACGGTGATGTAATTGGAGGAATCGTTTGAATAAAATATCAAAAATACTTCTAAAGTATACAATATACACAGATAAAGCCTTTTCTTTCTTTAAGAAAAAAAAGATGTTTCTCATTCACAACGGAATGGCCGCACATCATTAAGATGTTCATTTTTCAATTAGCCAATGTCCTCCTCACTCTGATTTGGTCCCTAAGCAGCAAATGAAAATAAATTTTACCGTCAGTTCACTCAACTGTAAATGCTAGTAAGAGAGAGTGGTTTAAAAAAATCTGGCATAAAAGCAGTAAATATCTCTTGGGAAATTTTACGGAAAGGATAGGCTGGTTTCATGTTAAATGTCGTTGACTTTTCCAACTTTGGTGACAAATTGTGGAATGTTCCCTAAATGAAGTTTTTTTTTGTTGTGATAAGAATTTGTTGCCGTCTTTGAGGCTGCAAAGGAAATGTCATCCCATCTTAAGGATTAATTAAAAGAAATTAAATTTCCCGGGAGGAAAGATTCACTGGCAGATAAAAAAAGAGTAGGGGATTTACCTTTAACGGGAAGTCTTCTCTCGATAGAAAAACTCTTTGAATGCTTATAATATATGAGACCATCTGAATTTATACATAGTATAATAAATATTGGTAGTGCATAGACTTTTCGAAAAGTTACGGAAAGGGACCAGTGGCAAACTGATAGAAACCGTTCTAATTACCAACCTACCCGGCTTACCATTCTCTCTTTGTGACTCGATCTCTGGGGCTACTTCTATGTATTACACCGTAGGATATGTGATAGTTTTGGGTATTGGCTGGGGGTACGTGGTACAGACTATGTGTCATGACAAGTTCAAGTAATTGCTTTCTTTTTCCGGGATATATGTACTAGGGTAAGGTGAAAAGTTCTCGGCCTGACTATGAAAGACTGCGATTTTCAGTTAAAAAATGATTTTAATTTTCTACACTGATTTCAATACAGTTGGTCCGGCGTTTCTGAATACTGAAATTGTATTCCTTCCCGGAATTGAGAGTCTGGAACGCTGTGAAAATATTCATCTACAGCCCCTCAACTTTTTCATTGGATGCGAAGTGCTTCCCAGAAACAAATTTCTTCAAGTTTGGGATGAGATGGAAGCCTGAAGGTGCCAAATCAGGAGAATAGCGGGGATGGTCGAGCAAATCGTACCCCAAATCCCGCAGTTTTCCCATCGCTAACGCACACTTGTGCACAGGTGCGTTGTCCTGGTGAAAGATGATTTTTTTTCTTCTTCAAGCCAGGCCTCTTCTCGCGAATTTCGGCATCCCGCTGGTTAAAAAGTTTGGAGTAATATTCGCCTGCTATTGTTAAGCTTTTTTCAAGGTCTCATCCATGGTGACAAATCGCCGCACAAAATCGATCGGATCCCGATTGAATCGGTGCAAAGATTGCTGCGAAAATTTTTTGCGCATTTGCTTTTTTATCGACATTCAGCAAATGCGGCACCCATCTTGCGCAGAGCTTTCGCATATCTAATTTTTGCGCAAGATGTTTCGCAAACTTTCTTCCGATATTGATTTTGTTTGATTGATAGTGATGTTGCCGAGGCTGTGTTGATAGCCTCAGAAATACCACCCGTTTTCATTTGCCTATCGTCCAACACGATATCATGCACTTTTTCGATGGTTTCCGGTGTTGTTGCGGTTTTTGGCCGTCCTTCACGTGGGTCGTCTTCGAAGGACGTGTGACCACGTTTAAATTCAGCTGCCCATTTTCTAACGGTTGGCATCAATGGTGCAGAGTCCCCGTAAATTTTTGTTAACTTCGGATGAATTTCCTTAGGGGTTAATAGATCCAAAACGAAGAATTTTATGACCGCACGATATTCAAGTTTCTCCATTTTAACGAAAAACACGTAAGACCCCAACTAACAAACTCTTGAGAGTTTAGCTCCTGTGAACTGGAAAAAGCTCTCATAAGACTCTAGTAAGGCTCTCCACCACTCTCATAATGTAGCTCTAGTAACAAGATTTAAGTAAACTGTTATAGCACATTTATTAAGAGATTATTACTCTTGAAGAGTCATACTCCTGTTACAAGATCATATTTTGTCGTCATGAACTCTCATAGAGACTTTTTTATGAGAGTTTAACTCTTGAAGAGTTATACTCTCCTATGAATGCTCTTACAAGAGACTTAACTCTTATGACTCTTGTAATAAGAGCCTTATGAAAGCTTAAGTTTATAACTTCTTATTATAAAACTGTTTTGAGATCGGTATACTTAAGCACTCATAAGAAGAGTGTTATGAGTACACGATTGATTTCATAGAAGTTGAGCAATCTGTCAAACACGTAAGCTAACGTTTTGAAGAGAATATTCGACTGGAAAAAGTGTAAGCGATCGTCCACTTTCCCACCAAAAGTTGAAAAAAATACAATAATTTGAAAAGCGACACTCCCAGGCTTGTCATTGTTAAGAAAAATGCTAGTTTTCACTTCAAACGACGCCGTGCTCATACTTTAGTAGTCTTACGAAAGGATGATGACCAAGTTGATACCCAACGAAAATCAAATCAGAGCATCTCGAATTGTGTCCACCTTGTATCTGACTTTTGGCGAAAATGTGATAACACCATCGGGAGTTAGTTTTTCTTTGTACTTTAATTCCGGCCTTAGTAGGGCAGCGCGCTAGTGCCTCGTACCCATGCTGGCCCAGGACGGGCAATGACAGCCAAATTCCTTAGTGTGGACGGGAAATTTGCGTGCATTGGCGCGTTGGCCCCCGAATTGGACCAACGTGCCAATGCCTCGTCAACGCTGGCCTCTGTGGCCAATTTCAAAACGAGATTGGCCTAATTTCATCGCATTATCTGTCAACTGTGCTTTTATTCGCATCTGCTTAGACAGCTCACGTCAGTGTACATTAATTTCGGTATGTGAAGTCGTCTACGTCCTACGAATTCGTTGACTTTATAATTAGCGCCCCGCTGTAGTTTGTCGATTCAGTTGGCCGGTGATGAGTCGGCCCACCATGTGGGCTATTTGCAATTAATGCATGACTGTTATGAGCAGCGCGACAATCAAACGTCAAATTATTAATTCTTATACTAAGACTTTGGTTCATTTAAGAAGAATACAACTCTTATTGTAAGTCTTTAAGTTTTATAGGAAGAGCTTAGCTTTGGTAAAAAGAATTAAATTCTTATACTGAGACTTTAGTTCTTATAAAAAGAGCCGCCCTCTTGCAATAAGAGTTTTAGTCTTATAAGAAGAGCCGCCCTCTTGTTATAAGAGCTTTAGCGTTGTATGAAGATTTAATCAATGGCTGCCATCTTTTTCCGACAAGACTGCAATTTTGTAGGAAATAAATTTGAGTTTATAAGTGATTATGTGTCATAAAATATGCTAAATTTAATTGATTGTGGTTTTTTAAGTCATCAAAAGTTATTCAATAGAGTTTTATACAATCTATCAACAGTTGATAATTATTATGTTTCTCCCAAATTTTAGAAGAGTATATTATTTTTAGAGGGCTTTGCCATTTTTCGAAGCAAAACATCTATAATAATCATCGATAAAATTTTAATCGCATTAAAATGTTCACTCATATTTGTGGGAAAACCAACGTTTTCCGAAGTTAATGTATCATGCGTGCAAAAATTTCATTTCAGTTGTCGTCGAAATAATATAACACAGAATGACAAATAGAAGTTGACATAAGATCATATACCTATATATTTATATTTGACAAACATAGACAGCCATTGTTTCAATATCACCACTCTCTTTCCCGCTGCACTTATAGGGAGATCTTGACTCTCATAACAAGTGTATAGGTATAGTACTTTTATGAGACTTTTACAAGAGTAAAAATTTACTCCAATAAGAAGCCTTAAAGCCTTCTTATAAGCCGTGTGTAACTCTTATAAGGAGAGTTGAACTCGTGCTACAAGATCAAACTGACTCTTGGAAAGTGCGCCATTTAATACTTTTAAGACTCTTATAAGACTCTTATAGTACTCTTCAAGAGTTAAATTTCAAGAGTTGCAGTCTTGATGCTGGCTCCTGTAAAACTCTTGTAGACTGTTATCAGAGCAAAATTGTTAGTTGGGTACGTCTACTGCAAAAATTCGTGTATGCAAACTACTTCAAACTTGTCATACGAACTAATGACACGTGCACCCAGGCAGGAAACATAAATTGCTGATTGTAATAGCCGCGATACATTACGCGATCCGTCCCCCGACCGATCGGCCGATGGATCGCCACAAAATGTCAGCTGATTAAAATTATATGGAACTGTCGAAAAAATCGTCAACAAGCGCATACACAGGCCGATCCATCGGCCGATATTAATATCGGCCGACAGATGGGCCGATCGATCGGCGTGTGTATGGCACGTTTAACGGTATTTCTGTGTCAGGCCGATAACTTTTCACCTTACCCTCGTATATCTGACATTTTTCGATATATCGCGCGAATGACAATATTCTTATAGAAAATACGAAGCTATAATTTCAGAGTATTCGCCAATATTCACTCTCATAAGATTCGCACTTCAAAAGCTCCACTTGAAGATTTTCAGGACGATGAGCACCCAAAGTAACGCTGACACATACCCACATCTCCATTAATCTATTACAAAAGCACTTAAGTCAATTGCTATATAACCATCTTATTTGTTACAATAACAATTTCCATTTGGGATATGTTATTGCCTTACCGAAATGCGGCAGGAGCGCGTGAAGCATTCAGTTGAAATGGCCCCAAGAGGCGGTTGTGAAGCGATCAGATATGTTGTCACTACAATTTAAACAATTTTATCAGCACATGCCAGTATAGCGGGTGCTACATACCTAGGCAATACGTAGGTATATGTACAGGTACTCGCAATATTCCATTCATAAAATTCGATTTTTATCCGTGAATAAAAATTTCTGCAGATAGTAATTGCCGCTGTGCGAATTGAAATGGCTATCGATCAGATATTTTCGCGAAAGGATATCGTTTTGGGTGATATTACATTTTTTATGGTTGTGTCTTATACGTATGACTAAAAATTTGCATACATGGTTATTGGCAGTAACTGTAAAGGTATTTTCATGTATATTTGCTATTTCATAGCATAGATGAAAGGACATTCTGGCTGGCAAATGTTTTGAATTTTTGGTCGATTCTTTAGGGTTAGGGGTGTGTCTGCGACAAATTTTAATTTACTGGTTGTTAAGTCTCATTTTGTCTTATGAATTTTTTAATTAATGTACAGATTCTTAAAAAAAATACCAAACTTAAGAGCGCTCTTAGGCTTTTGAACGCCAAACAATTGGCTTTTTAATGACAGGTAACAATTCTTATTTAGTCAATTGTAGCATTGACACATTGACATTGAAAGTAAAAAACCATCAGCATTACGGTGGGAAATGAAAGTAAGCAGCCATGCTATTACTGCTAGTTTTAGTGAAGGTAGTAGTAGAAGCCATTTGTTGGCAAGTAGTAAGACTACAATTCACAACTAATTGGCTTTTATTTTGAATTTTGTATGGCATTGGCATTGGATGTTGGAGTATTATTTGAAATATGGTCGCAGGTGAAATATTAAAAATAAAATCATCTATATACAGATGGCGGATGATCTAAAGTAAGTACATGCTAACAATTGAATTTTCGGACAACGTAAATGGCTTCATTAGGGGGCGACCGGTAGCGCAGTGTGCTGAGGCATCAGTCTCATATTTGACTACCGGCGTTTTGCGTTCGAATCCTGTCCACGACGGCGTTCGTGGCCATGTATGTGCAGGAGGTGAATGCTGGCAGCTGCAACCAGTTTATGCCGACGAAACGGCAACTGAGCCACATGGAACAGTTGACGCGCCATGCCCCAAAAGGGGTTAGGGCAACTGAGAGAAATCCAGAATCGTCTAACAGCATAACTGGTACATTCCTCGAACCAAAAATATGACTAGTGTTTTTGTAAATCGAACTTTTTTTATGGTGAGAATGTATTGAAGATGCTTGACAGGCATACGAAACTCTGACCCGCCCTGGCGTACCAAGATTTATGTAGGTGAACCGACATCTGTGAAAAAAGTACTTTGGTTCAAAATTCAATAAAATGTGTGGGGATGTTAAGTAGTAGGTTAAGAAGATCTTAAAAATAAGAGGCCCATCGTTGGTTAATGCCATCGGTGTCGCTGATGATGTTTCCATCCTTGTCCTTGCAGAGGCTAGTCCTGGGTGGATAGCCGATCTTAATTGTATTTGTTAGTTGGTACGCCCGTCTAGTGTTCTAGCGAAGTTTTCGATAATATTCAGCAACTGATCGTCAAAGTATTTACGTTTCTTACGTCTAATTATTCTATTCGATATTCGCCGTAGCTCGTCATATTTTTCTCTTCTGGCTCTGGTTCCTCGTTGAATCCATTGTCGAACCAACCATTTCGCACTCACCGGGCTTTATATCCCACGACCTCCTCTGCGACCTCTTTGATGGCAGCCTTGAGTTCCTCCCAGAACCGAATGTGTTGCTGATGTTGTGTAGCATAGGTGATAGTCTTTCCTCAAGGCCCGGGTTGTTCAGGGAGCGTATATTCCAGGATCCGAAAGAATAATCCTTTAGTCGTTTGCGTGGTCGTCGTTGTTGATCCGTCCAATCCGAGGCTTTTGTTCCAGGTTTCTTAACGTGGAGTGGTTTTTATAAGGACGAGTTTTCAGCACATCGCTTAACCCCATTCGGGGAATGGCTTCGAAAGATAGCTGCTTCAAATGGTTTAACAAACTTGCTGGAGTTCGTATAACTGTGTTGCAGGTCCAACTACACAAATCATTCCAATCTACTAAACCTGAGACGCTTAGGTGTTGGTAAGCCGTTCAGGCTACAGCTATCTGCCTTTTTCCAAACTGTCTTATCGCTAAGACTTGGCCGTCAGCGGTTTGAAACACTGCCGTTACCAGGGGGCGCCCACGTGGAGGACTATGGAAAAGGTCTTTTGCTCCCCAGTACAGTAGGCGGGTAGTCGAACCGGTAGGCTCAAATTCAAACAGTCGGAGTAAATTCCAGCTTCCACACCATTGTCATTCTTAGGCCCATCTGTATAGATATTGATCGTATCTGTTGTCGGAAGAAAGTCTTCATGCCATTGTGTATATAATGGGATGAGACTTTTGAAGCACTTAGTGAACATTAGTTTTGATGAGACATGATCCGTCCTTGCAGGGATATCTCGGATATTTAAAATCATCGAGTGCCCACAGTTTAGAGTTAACCATTCTCCTGCATCGCGAAGATGGACGGCCGTGCGTGCAGCCAAGCCCAACATCTATACGGCTGTTATCACGACCACTAGCTGCATAAAAAGACTTTGCCGCCGCTTGGAGTATGACGACGACAACGACCATGACGGGTCATCGATCAGCCCTTCATCCAGCCACTCATCATTGTCAATAGATGTACCGGCTCAATATCACAGCAACAACAATAACATCAGCAGCGATTTTGCATGACGCAATATGCAGCATACTTTATGCTTAAGTAATGCTGCACGATGATACGGCTTTACCAGTGGTTCCCAACAAAAGCTGAACAAACAAAATTTTTAATTTATTAGGGTTTTGTAGTAAAACAAAACCCTTATGAAATCGGTCAAATGTCTGTCTGTCCGTCTGTCCATGGAATATCTCACGAACGGCTGAAGCTACATACATGAAATTTTGTTGGAATGTGTACAATTACTATAATTCACCGGAGAAAGCGAATCGTTGTAATAGGGCAACTTTAAGGGGAGGTCCCCATAGAGGGGAAATGAAGGTCGAAATTTTTTTTTCGTTTAGTACAGGCAAGTGGGGTATCATAAGAAAGGTACCGTTGAGTACATTCCATTTTTGGAATTTTTTTCAAATTTGAACAAACGGGAAAAGAGGGAGAGGGGAAAATATGTCATCCGAGTTTGTCCCCCCCCCCTTGCATTTCGAGACCGTTATACTTAGAAATATGAAAATTTACAGAAAAGCGCCATTTTACTAGTGTAGAAAACCTAGATTTCTAGAATTTTGAAATTTCATCAGAAAAGGTTAATAATAGTAGATTTCTATAGTTTCAGTTAGCACAACCCTGCACCCCTTACGCGTACCCGAGGTCAAAAATATTGATGGCCAATGATAACTAACATTATAGGCAATAATATTTTTAAGTTTCATTATAATCACATAATATTTAATAATAGTACATTCATTTAAAGTTCGGCATTTTGACACTATCCATACAAAAAATACACCCACCCGCCTGATAGGTGTGAGTAATACTTTCATGTTGTTTTTCGTAGTGCGAATTGCAGTTATTTAATTAATCATTTTTGAAAGGGTAAAGATTGGTTGGGGGCGCTGTTTCTTAATTGGCCAACTTTACCGGGTGGAAGGGGGGTCCACATAGAGGCGAAATTAAGGTCAAATTTTTTTATCGACTGGTACGAGTATAAGCAAATGAGGTGTCGTGAGAAAGGTAATGATGAGTACATTTGATTTTTTGGCATTTTCTCGAAATTTATAGAAAGGGGAACTGTGGGGGAGGAGAAAATATTAGTTCGTAATTTGACCCCCCCTTGCCTGCATTTTGAGACCGTTATACTTAGAATTATGAAAACTTACAGGAAGTGGGTTTCGAAAAACATATAAAATTGAAAATAGTGGAATTTGTACCTATATATCTTCTCAGAATAAGTCAATAATAGTTTATTTGTATAGTTACAGTTAGCACACCCTTGCACGCCTCAAACATGTTCGAAGTCAAAAGTACTGATGGCCAACGATAACCAACACCTTAAGCAATAATATGTTATAAGTTTCGTTACAATCACGTAATATGAATTAGCATGTAAAATGTAAGTGGGTAAGACATTTTTATTGCGTTTTTTCTATCCATCTGAGTGATATCAAGAAGAGCAAGGAGGCGATATTTATAAACCAAAATAAGCACTTGCTACAAAACCCTCGGATTGCGGGCGTAGCCCTCTATATTCCGGTTTCATTTTTTAAATACATTTGTACATTTACACAGTAAAATTTGATTTTTCTAGAAAAAATTTGAAGTAATATTTTGGTTCAGTTATTATCGATCAACTGGCAAGGACGGTTTCAAAAGTTTTTGGGCTTCGTGGTTCGTGGTAGACCAGCTATCAAACTAGCTAGCAAACCAGCTATCAAACCTACCTATCTGACTATCAGTCCAGTTCCGAGTTAAACTATCTACAATATTTTCAATAAGTTTCCATCTGATAGCTAGTTTCATACCGGGACTATTGGAAGGTCTGATAACTGGACTGATGGCAGGTCTTATGGTTGGTCTGATAGCTAGCTTTATAGCTGCTTTAATAGCTGGGTTGACATGAAAATTATAATAATGTCCAAGAACCCCTTAATACATTTTAAAAAATACTAAAATTTTGGGTATTGGGCAAAGGGGACACTTCGTTTCGTCTGGTGGCCTTTAGCCCGTTTAGATGTCGAGTTGATTGACCTTATCGAAGAAGAAAGTATGACCGTGACAATACTGGGTGCGTTTAGCTAAACACAAAACATGTTTTGTAGCTTTCAACTGCCATTCAATTTCAGGTGCAGATTGCATGTAAACTTGACACATGGGAAATGCATCACAATTTTTTTCCGATATATTTCTGGTCTTTAGGTTCACATATCATATATCTCAATCACTGAATTGATTGCTGAATGAAACAAGTTGAATTTTTAGAACACGGGTAATAATCTTGTAATTCGATTCGAATCGAATTGCTATCGAAAGAAAGAAAATGGTACCCTGTAACTCGAAAACCAGTTTCCCGATTTCAAAAATCATCGAGTGTTCCCTTCGAATGAAAAAATTTGCATCGAATAATCAATGATTAATGGAGGAATTCATTTTTGAGTTACAGGGTACCATTTTCTTCCTTTCGAATTGCTGTCGAAAGGAAGAAAGTAGCGTTTCGGATCAAATTACATGGTAGGGCCCCAGATCATTATTGACATAGCTGAAATTGTATCTCCCTTCTCTAAATTCCTAAATTGCGTACCGAATGCTGTAATTGTTGTTTATACTACAACTAAAAACAAAAAGTTCAAACAGCATGTACGCTTACCTCGACTTCATTGACTTTTCATTAAAACAGCTAATAGAAGCGTACATATTCCACGCTAACAAACTCAAAAAGGTGAGGTAATGTTAAAATATGCCCTTTACGTTATTCGAAAGAAAAAGTTGAACTTGGTAATGGGAAAACTTTACATTTGTGGATGGGGAATACAGCAACGAGAGAAACTTTTGTCATTATTTTCCAAAGTTTGAGTAGTCTTCAGGGAGCAAAATGAAAATGAAAGCTTTGTACTTTTTTATGTGATTATTTTACTGAAATGATTGTTGATCAAACTTTAACAAATTCATTTCAATTTGTATCTAAATTTGTAGAAAGATTATCATCGTAAATGGAGTGTAGGAATATATTTTATATTTGAGAAGATTTACCTTTTTTGAAAAAAAAAAAAATTGTGTCTGTGGAACTGAGTCTAATTCTGAACGGCTTTAATTGTAATTTATTCTGCAATAATTGTAACATAAGTGCTAAATGAAACCCTATTTTGATCGATAATTGTTAGTATCACGCATAGGCCCGTTTTTTCAAATGTCTCCTTAAACATGCAACTATTAGCTATCGGGCAGCTCAACGTGACATTCAAGCGATAAACTGCCCGATAAATATTTCATTTTCTCATACGAACGTTAAATCACCAAGCCAAAAACTATGCAACGGATTTTGAAATTTTATAAACACATGCATTCAAAATCCAATTTTTCTTGCATCCAATCAAAAATTTTCCTGGACAATGTATTGATTTGACAGGGAAATTTTGGATTCCCCCGGGGCAAATTTGGATTTTGGACGCAAGTGTTTGTCGGGCTTAGTGTTTGCTCACACGGGTCGTCTCCTAATCGGCTCGTCTGCGATTCGAACTCCACTTTTCAAGTAAATCGATTCGCTAACGTGCCGACCAATGAACGACCCGTGTGAACATCTCCATACATTTGCTTGGGAATTGTAGTTAGAATCGCAGAAGAGCCGATTGCGACCCGATTACGAGACGACCCGTGTGAGCAAACACTTAGAGTTTTTGTTTTGGGTTAAATTATTTCCATTTTCTATACGAACCTTAATTTACCAAGCCAAAAACTATGCAACGCATCTTGAAATCGTATTGTAAACACAAAAGAGATAGTTAGAAGGAAATGAAAAAGAGCGGGAGAAATGAAGTAAGTCTGCACAAGTATAGAAGTAGGGAGCGGGGAGGGAGTTTGACATCTCATGTGACGGCTATATGGACCGAGCGGTTATTCCGCGGTAGAGAGACAAAATCGAATGTCATTGTTCACAAAGGAAAAGTATGAGGGGTGAATGTGAGTTCGACATCTCGTGTGCTTCTATATGGACTAAGCGGGTGTTACGGGGAAGAGGGCGTGTGTCTCTTTGTTTACCTTTTACGAGTGGAGTTACTACAACAATTTAAGTGTTGAGTATATGCGGATTGCTCCTCCATAAATTCTCTATGTGGAAACTTTATAACCGATTGACTCAGAAGAAAGAGATTAAAAGGAAATGAAATTGTCCGAGAGAAATGAAGTAATTTTGCTCAAGGGTGAAGTATGAGGGGAATGAGTCGACATCTCTCTCATATCTATGGACGAGCATTGCATAGTCATTTGACAGCAGAGATCAAACGTTTACTTGCGCATGCGAATTTAGAATGTAGTGTACAGGATGTGGTGGTTTCTTCTCCTTCTATCACTACGTTTATATCGCGGGACTATCTTCGAGATCTAACTAAATCGCTCTAACTTTTGACGATATAAACGTATCGGTTTAGTTAGTTTTGGACTTGGCTTATCTCAACTTGACTAAAAAAATTGGGACTATGTCGCTGTCATCGCTACTGTTGACGCAGTGGTTGACGTTGTCGCCTTTTTTGTTCGGCGTTTGTTTTGTTTGCAATGTCAGAAAAGCGGTGCGTGATCAGGGGCGAGAAAAAGTATTTTTCTGTCGTAAAATTTATATGCGTCAAATTTATCTGTGCTTCAACGGAGAAAGAAGAAGAAGAAATACCTCTCCGTATGGTCGGTATAAACACACCACGAACGACTACTAACATTAAACGATTTAGTTAAATTGCCTTTTAGTTCCACTGCATAAACGTGGCCTATGTAACTCTATGCGTTGGGATTTTGTTTCCGATGAACTTTTAAGGTATTTTGATTTGTTTCGGATAAACGATTGAGCGGAGGCTTGGTGGCGGACTTTTGAAACCTATCTTTCTTTCTAAAATATAGAAGGCAGATAGGGTTCCTTTTAGCGTTTTCGATCGGATTAACGCTAAACAGGCATGACTCTCTCTCTCTAATTGCCTTGACCCCTCCAGGAGCATGGGCGCGCCAAAATCTCTAGAATTTCTATGCCTTGTTGACGTTTCAATAGCATATCAATTTTCGGGAGTGCAGTTGCTAGCATGCACCTTCTATCCGCGCCGTCTTTATACTTACAAGCTCGGAGCACTGTGAGAGTTCTATTAGTACTCACAGGCAGGTTTTGATCGCGCCGAGATTTGATCTCCGAGCTCTAGATTAGTATCGTAGAGCGGTGACAGAACGATCACGGCCACCGAGCGCGACAATAAGGCGACAGGCATGACTGCCGTTGAATAACAATTGAAAGTCAAGAAGTGTCGGAAGGAGAAAACGTGAACTACCCATTGGCTGTGTGTCGGCAGGAGTCAATGAGTGCATCGTCACAATGTGGATAAACGGGTAACGAGAAGTTTGTCTTATGTCCATTCTTCTTATAGGTCTTATTTTTCTCAGGTATTACTAGACCCAAAAATGTTTGCGAGGATGAAGCGAGAGATTATCAAATTGGACAATTATGCGATAAAACCAAATTATGCGTAAATCGGTACAGCTTCTTGCGCAGAAAAACACTCAGAAGTCATATTTTTAGATAAATAACTTAAATTATCCAAATTGATAATTGTATGGGTTACCGCCATTGCACACAGGGAGAGCGATACTGAGGATTGTGACCCTTAATCGTGTAGCGAGTGAGCAAAGTCCACACAAGAAACCGTTGATTCCGAATTGTGCTTTGATGATTTACTTTGAATAATTATACTATAATCCCTTTTGTTAATAATTATATTGCGTCTCTATAATGGGCTCCGCTCGCTTCGCGCTTAAGGGATCACAACCCTCAGAGTCGCAAAACCACAACAACTAGTTTTTCTTAAAAAAATTTTTTTTTCGGCAGTCTGCCAGCTTAAGACTGGTTTCGCACTTATTAATTTTTCTCGGCATAAGCACTAGCTAGAATCCGCAATGTAAGGCTTTGAGACGCACATATTGCGGGTCGTCTAGCCAGGGCCGCCAGGTTTTTTTTGGGGGCGCGGATATTAGAAAAATTTAAAATAAATAAAAAAAAATATTTTTTATCATAACACATTTCGTCTAAAAACATTTCCTAACACACTAAAAGAGCCTCACAATCCCATAGGCAAAGATGCATTAAAAGTGCAGAGTATGCGAAACTCGTGAAACGCGCATTTTCTTTTGATTCATTTTCAGGAGATGATGTACACCCAGAGGTAGGAAAATGCTGGGTGACGGCCAGAACATTTTTAGGGAAGTTCAGGAGGGAGATGAGAGGAAGGATAGGAGGCCCCACACGAGATGGGGATCAATCGTAAATTGATAAACGTTCATCTTAGCGTGCGTTTACACGTGAACATCTCGCCGAATTTGAACATTACCGCGGTAATGTTCTTGAACATTAGGACTCATATACCAACAACTACCAAGTAAATTTCTTTGCCGACACACACGGAAGGCATGAAGAATGATGGGTTGCTAGAAAGATACATATTTGCCCATGAACCCGTAAACAGAAAATTACCCTTCGTCTGTTTGTTGTCATTTGGTAATAATATGCGTATTGTTGATTCGTAGTGTTGTTGTTTTAGTTATGAGACCTTTTTTTTGAAAGCATTGTCTTTATTGAAGAGATCAGTAGATATCGGGTATGCATTTTTCTACCGCAAGTACATATTACTGGGTTATGGTTTTTGACTTGTTATTGTTTTGCATTGGGAAATCAATTTGATGATGAAATTTATGGATGAAAGCAATGATCACACGAAAGCGAAGTTTAGATTGTTTGGAACTCTATCTAAATGCTGTAAATCAATTAATTTGTACGTATGTCACGTACATTGTATGGATTTTTTTTTATTTTAGTTTAAGTGAATAAAGTACAAGTAATATGCAAATATGCACCAATATGGAATTGTGGTTTTGTGAAGGAATACATTATATGCAGCCTAGAATTATAGGTACGTACATACATCCACATTTTTGTGTAGTGGGGAAAATTTCTTGTTTATGGCCCGTCGCATATAAAATTAGATTAGACGGGAATAAAGTGCGATGCATGTTGTTTGTTCAGTGTAAAGACAAATGAAATAGACTACTGCTGAAGGCTTTTTGAGTCTCTGTATCTACCTGTTTCTCAGTAGATACTTTATCTGTTGCTCAATAAGGGCTGTATCTTTTGGTCAATAGATAATGAGTCTGTTGCTCAGCATATACTGTGTCTGTTAGCCAACATATATTGCATCTGTCGCTCAGTAGATACTGTATCTGTTGGTCAGTTGGTACTGTGTCTGTTCTTTGTAGATACTGTATCTGTTAATCAGTAGATAGAAAATGAGAGACCAGTTTTGATCCAGGTTTTGTATGGGATCACATCTGGATCAGAGTTGAAAGTGGCAGATAGCTGTAGCCTGAATGGTTGACCAACACCTAAGCGTCTCAGGTCTAGTAGGATGGAATGGCTTGCGTAGTTGGACCTGCTACATAGTTGTGTGAACTCCAGAACGTTTACTAAACCATCTGAAGCAGTTATTTCCGAGGCCATCCCCTGAACGGGGTTAAGCGATGTGCTGACAACTCGTCCTTGTAAAAACCACACCACGTCAAGAAACCTGGAACAAAACCCTCGGATTGGACGGAACAACAACAACGACGACCACGCAAACGACTAAAGGATTATTCTTTCGGATCCTGAAATGTACGCTCCCTGAACAAACCGGGGGCCGAGAAGGCCCTCCTTCAACAGGTCGAAAAGTACAAACTGAGCATTACTACAGCTCAGGAAACAAATTGGCTTGGCAGCGAGATCAATGACAAGAAATCGCACACAATTTTTACAAGTGGCAAACCATCGGGAAACAAGGAGTTTGGAGTAGCATTTATAATAAAAAATCACCTCAAGCCGCACATTACTGACTTCAAACCCTTAAATGAACGGCTGTGTGCGATTCGCATTAAGACTCGATTTTTCAATCTCTGGCTCATCAATGTGCACGCACCCACTGAAGTTAAAGAGGACGCAGTAAAAGATGAAATCTACGCCCGCCTTGAGACCCTCTTCGACTCACTTTCAACAAACGACGCCAAATTGCTGCTGGGAGACTTTAACGCGAATGTCGGAAATGAAAGTTGGCACCGGGGGACCACAGGAGGCCACAGTCTCCATGAAGAATGTAACGACAACGGCCAGCGTCTTATCGACTTCGCCTGCAGCAGGAATTTAGTCGTAAACTCTACGTGTTTCGCGCATCGACGCATTCACAAGCAGACCTGGAAATTTCTAGACGCACATACCGACAATCAAATTGATCAAGTCCTCATTTGCAGGAGATGGGGGTGTAGTATGATGGATGTCCGCTCTTACTGAGAAGCAAACTATCACTCAGATCATCACTTGGTGATCACAAGTTCGAACAGTTCGCTCGTCGCAGATCCGTGTCGTTTTTTTTTTCATCTGACACCGAAATCAAAATGACTCCAAAATGAATTTACACCAATTGTACGTTTCGGGTACATGCCATACATTGCCTAGGTTCAGGATTCTGAACGTTGCAATTACGGTTCAAGTATTTAGCAAATGCATGTCAAACGATAGAAAAGGAAATCAACCAGAACAATTTTCTAATTCATTTCACTAGTTTGTATTTTACATGCCATCTCCACCTGAAATTGGACTGAGTTCAAAGCAACTTGGAACGTTTAGGGTTTTCACGGAACGCACCCATTGAAAATATTGATCATACGTCAGAGATTAATAAGATCTTTTTTGTACTAAAATTTTACGTTTTAGAATCAATTGCCTACCTAAATGTATAGGTATACATCGATAAGCAAATTATACGAAAATATGGGTTAAATAATATACCTACATCTTTATACTAATATATCTATCTAATATACCTACATAGCTCAAACAGTTACATTTTAATCAATCAGACTTATATCTGATTGCATTTCGATCTAACACCTCACAAGAAAATATCCATTTGTCCTTATTTCATTATTTCTGACCTGGTGTCATAAAATCGAAAACAAACCAAAAAAACTCAAACAAACAACAACTCAATTCAAATTACCCATCGTCTACCTGCTGGCAATTTGTGTGAAACGCAAGACGATTGAAATAGATTCGTAGCATATACATTTTCTCGCAATGGTTGACCCTCGCTTGAAAACATACCTCTATATGAAAAGGTACATTTCCATTAAATTCGGCGAACATTTTCGCCCGTTCCCATTCCTCATGGGAACAGCTCTGAACATATTCGCCGAATGCACCTTCTCTCTTCTTAATGCTTTTTCCATAAGACGCGCAGCAATATTCGGCGAAAAAGTTCTCGGGAAATGGATAGATGCGAACATTGCCTGTTCCGTTCGGCGAATATAATGCTATTGTTATTGTATTCACATTCAAATTCGGCGAGATGTTCACGTGTAAACGCACGCTTAGAAAGCTTTACTTCGTATCATATCAAAGTGATAGTTTCCAGAGAAAACTCAGTAAGAGTTAAAAAATGTATTCGAAACCTTTTAAAATGCCATAAAATCGCTGATATAAACAGGAATTATGAAGTTATCAAACGACTTGGTTTTAATAAAATTACATAATAACCTAATGAGGGACATTTGTTGTATATTTTTCGCGGAATTTTTCGTGACACGCTAAAATAACTTTCATCGGAAAGGAAAATTATTTTCACCTCAATGTCAAATTTGACTACAATATTTAACAAAAACTATAACTGCGGGGTATCCTATTTCCAAAGCTGCACGCACAGAATTGGAATCCCTTCATGAATTGACCTTTCATCAGAGCTACAACGAATAATGGCAACAGTTCATGCTTTCATCACTTCGGTCCAGATTTTTACGAATAGTATGACAGCTACAGAGTGTTTCTTTTATCGTATGTTACATGGATCCTCTTAAAAGCAACCAAAATACACGTCGGAGCAACGGTAAACGGCCATAGAGTGAAACGCATGTTCAACCCGATATTAAAGTTAACGTTGCCAACCGAACGATAAACTTGCGAAGGTCAAAGTGAATTTTCTCCACAGGTGTAGAAGATGCTTTCATCAAGTCTACACCTCTAGGTATGGAGCTCGAAAAGTTCGAAGTGGATGACTGAAAAGGTTACGTGCCACGAATTGAAATGAGTCATATACGCGTTTGCATGGGATAAAAGTTACAACTCCTTTAAAATGGTATCTTGTGAAAGTCTAGGATGACGGATGTGGACGATTACATACGTTGAACGTGAGTGGGGTTGATTTACACATGTAATGCCTAGAACGCACTGCGATTCTTTGAATTTCTTTTGCGTCTCACCGGTATCTCGACTGCCTCGACCCATTTTCGCCGTGAATTTGGTATTTTCTGCATCTTGCAATGAGTTGAGGCTGGCAATATTCTACCAAGGTGCAAAAGAGGCATCAGCAACATCAACATTAAGAACACAGTGCGTACTAGGCGTAAGGAATGGAATCCCGCCAAATGTATTTATCCCTATAGTGAATGTAAATTTAAAAGTTACCCATACAATTCCGGAAACAGGAAGACGTTATTTGCGGAAATCTTACTTACCATGTTCTTCATATTTCCTGAATTATGTATTGTTTTTGTTTAACTTTTCTAAAAAAAAAATATTGTATTTAGTTTTTAGTCATTTTCTGCATATAACTGAAATTAAATTGCCGGGAGAAGGAATCGCAGCAGTAGCAGCAGAAACGGCGTCACTCAAATATCGGGTAAGAGTGCACGTATTCCCCTTAAGAGAATTACATTAGGAGCAGCAGCAGCAGCTTCCGCAGATCTGTTTTTTTCGTGCAAAATTCTAAAATATTGCTTTAGTGGCGTGATCTAGCGGCGTGTTGTGGAAACTTTTCAAATGTCAAAAAAATAGAACGTGATTTTATGCTGTAAAGCGTCGAACGAAAGTTTGTTTGTAGTTAAAAATTAGAAAAAAAAAAATTTCAACGTCGTAACGAATCAAGTATTAAATTAAATTAAATTAAAAAAGCAAAAAGACGACTGGTCGTAATATTGAATGTACTTACATAAAAATTAACACTACCTTAACACTAGTCCTAGTCTATTTGCCCTACCTGGGTGGCGGTTCTACTTTACTCACTATCGATAGCACAATTTCCGACGATGACGATCCTTGAGGAATTAGCTCTCGTTTCTTACGTCCTTCCTTTACGTTTTCCGCATACTCTTCGTAAATTTGCTTGTTAGGCCTGGGCTCCGTGTATTCATACGTATCGGACCAACGGATATTTTCATGGATCGGTTATTCACGCGATACGAGAATTCCGCTCCTTAGTACCGTATTAGTACATTCAACGATGTCGATAAAGCAGTCCATGTCACATTGACTAATTGACAGTTTAGTGTTTATTTACATTTCAGCAGACGGACAAAACCTTAATCGACTTGGTGGAAGCGTTGACGACGACAGTCAAATAAGTATTTCTTCTTTACATTTTCTTCCTTGAACGAATTGCTTTGTAGTACTTTTCCAGATACTGGCCACGTTCCGGATGAAATCGTACACATATTGGCCGTGAAATTGATGCGCATCGCTGTTCCCGATGTTATTGTGAGTATACTATGCCATAACCCCTAATTGCCGCCGTAATATCTAATGCTAAACTTTCTCCTTTACAGGTCACAAGGCGCAGCTCTGGATCCGTGACAACGTTCACGACAACTCCTTTTTTTTGCAAAATAATGCGGAAATCACAATTTTATAGTCGCTGCTTTCAATGCGGGTGTCAAAGCTGAGCACCCAATCACAGTTGATGCCGCTGCTGACGCTTCTGCCGAAAGTCTAATTATCCCATGAGTGCAAGGGTTAGATACGATTACGAAATCGTCACGCACAATTCTCAAAAATTAGAATTCACAACAAAACCCCCAATTCCAGATTTCAGTCATCACGTCATTTCAGCAGTGGCGTAGATAGCTTTCACTGGGCAAGGGTATATGTTATCAGCACTCAATCTCTTCTTAATATGTGCTCGGAGTGGAATTTGAACCCTTCCCCTTTTGAGTGAAAATCGGCGGAAAACCCTACCACAACTGTCGTTTCGGATGAAAATTGAGTAAATACCAAACCATCCACAAATAAGTTAGCTAATGACATTTTTCATTATATAGTATCTTCGAAGCACTTATTAAAAGCGAGTATGCTTTTGTATGCATTTAAAGTGGGTGTCATTTTGAGGGGCTCGAAATTTCCTTCCTAATTGAATTGAATTGTTCACTTCAATTTCATTGACCACATAAAATCAGAACGACGACGACTTTGGACGCTGAACACGTTCAAGCCTTTTCGTCAAACGTCTGATGAACGGTTTGGTGGGCATCCGGAGATGCCCGTGGGAACGGAACTTTAGGTAACATAATGACCGTGAAGGTCAGGCCGTGCTATCTAGCTAAGAAAAAGGGCTCTCAACGAGCTTAGCAGCGGCCTATGCATGGTGTAGCTCAGTTCCGGAGATGCGGGGCGGGATTTTCACAGTTCGTTGTCCCTGTCCTTTACGTATTAACAAAAATTCATAGGCCTGGGGAAGACAACACAAACAAGGGAGGTAAAAATGGGGAATAAAAAAAAACAAGCTCGTTGTAACTTATGGTGCATTTGCTACTTTGAAATTAGTAGTAAAACTTGTTCCTATGAGAGGTATATGAAATAATTTCAACCAAATTCAAGAATATGAGTTGACTAAAAATATGATTGATTAGTGAGAAGTTTGAAAAAGATATCTTTTGAAATAAAAAAGTTTTTCTCACAAAGACGAATTTTGGACCGGTCGTTCCTATGGCAGCTATATGACGTAGTAGTCCAATTCCGTTGGTTCCGACATATTTATAGCGTGCAATAGAAAGAAGGCTTTGTAGAAACTTTCAGCTAGATAGCTTTAAAACTGAGGGACTAGTTTGCATAGAACCAGACGGACAGATGGACAAAGCTTAATCAACTCGTCTCATCATACTGACCAAGAATATATATGGTTTGTATGGTCGGAGATGCTTCCTTCTGTGCGTTGCAAACTTCATGACAAATTTAATATATCCTATCACATCCGTGAAGGGTATAATGAAGCGATAAAGATGGAATGGTTGGCGGATGGCTCGATTGCTCTCGGGCTTGCATTGGGGTCCAGGTGTAATGGGACCCTTGGCCTCTGGGTTCGTACCACCGACAGATCCTTACTCATCAGGTGCTGCCATAGATCTGCCAGTTGAAGCAGCACAACCAGACCAGAATATGGTTCATCACCAATCTTCAACTATTTTCTACTCCAACTTTTACTGACGTGCGGTAACTTTAAGGTAGCTTATGGTAACCTAAAAGTAGATTAAGGTAGCCTGATGTTAAGGTCTAAAAAGGTTTCGATTTTTGTGTCTTGTGATCATGAACCATGCGCCTATTTTGAATTCCCATTTCAGTTTCATTGACTTGAGATCAAACCACGCCTATCCCACATTGGACGCCAAATATTTTCAGGCTTTCTCGACCATTTTCTACTGTAATTTTTTTTTTAGGATCGAAAACAGCCTTAAGGTAGCCTTCAGATATCTTTCAAGTAGGTTGTGTCTTACGGTAAGGTCTAACGAGGTTTCGGTTTTAGTGTTTTGTGACTGATGTCATTACCTCTAGGTAAGTTTTGGTTTTTAGTTAAGAAGCAGTACTTAGGAGTAGCCAATTTATTTATAAGTTTCGGTATTAGCAACACGAAAGCTGGTCACTTTCTAGTTTTAAAATCTCAACCTTTTCTATAATAGGATTTGGTTGTGAAAAATCAATGTCGGTTATATAAAAAGAAAAGAAGTAGTCCGGATGGCGCAACGGTTAGCACGTTCGCCTTCAACGCACTGGGCCCCGGTTCGATTCCGGGGATTTACGTGTCGGACTATGAGCCCACTCAGCTGTTAAATGAGTACCCATTATGGGGTAAATAACTCGGTTGAGCGTGTTGCTGATCACATACCTCTGCACAAAAAACCGTCACGATCTAGAAAATGAGATGATGCTAACTCATCTCGAGGCCGTGGTTCAAATTGGACTGTTGCGCCAGTTATTTATTTATTTTATATAAAAAGAAAAGTTATAAAAAAGTCAATTTGGAAGGTATTTTCCCAAAAATAAATAAAGGACGCGCTTATTACACAGAGAAAATTATGGAAGCCAATAATCCAGATGGCCAATGCCCGATATTGGGCTGTAGCGCCACTTTATTGAAGAAATATTTTATTCACGCCAATGCAGTGTCTTTATGTATCTAGATAACGATTGCTCTCATATCGAACCAGTCTTGATCCCATCAATCGACCATTTCTCCGATAAGATAAAAACTCGACCAAAGCTAATCACCCGACAAGACAACTCACTCCCACAATTCCGCATAGTTCTTCCTTCCAGGCACGCCAAGTACGTGTTCAGAACTTAAAGATTGCTCTAATCCTCTTAGAAGTAAAGTTACCACAATTTAGGTTCCTTGAAACTTTCTCTACTTTTCATCTTTCATCCCTTTTGTGGACGATACTCGTACTTTTTTCTCTGGTTGTACGAATAATTCTGAAATACTTTTGTCTGTGAACGAAGTTCTCATCAAAGTACACTTGAATTCAATTCTGCCACGACCTTAGGAGAAAAATTTCATTAAGACGCTACCTGAATATTCCGTACATTTACAACTAGCGGGATTCAATACCTTATTGAGGTGGAAAAGATTCTAGGATTCTCCGTGACTTTGTGCAACTAAAACGAGGTAATCAGGACGCTCAGAACGGAGTAATTAATTAATTTCACCTGAAGGTTCATTTCCGGAGTGTGTTAATGACCATTCACTGCTGCTTCTGAAAATTTAATTAAATATTTCTTCTTGGCAATGTCTTTGGGCGAGGAAAAGTAAGGATATAAACGGCCGGCTAGAACTACGAGCAACTGATTTTTAAAATATCAAAATTTTCAGGATGATTTTCGTCCCTAACTGTTTTCGATCATTTTTATGACAAAAGGCCTGGACAAGAAAAGTCCTTGCACAGAAGGAAGCATCTCCGACCATATAAACTATTTATATTCTTGGTCAGTATGATGAGACGAGTCGATTAAGCTTTGTCCGTCTGTCTGTCTGTTTCTATGCATACTAGTCCCTCAGTTTGAAAGCTATCAAGCTAAAATTTTGTACAAAGCCTTCTTTCTATTGCACGCTGTATATATGTCGGAACCAATGGAATCGGACCACTATGTCATATAGCTGCCATAGAAACGACCGGTCCAAAAATTCGTCTTTGTGGGAAAAACTTTTTTATTTCTAAAGATATTGTTTTCAAATTTTACATTCATCAATTGTATTTTTAGTGAAATCACATTCCCGAATTTGGTTGAAATCGGACTACTCTATCATATAGCTGTCATAGGAACGACCGTTCCAAAAGCAAGTTTTTGTAAGAGAAACTTTTTTATTTCTGAAGATATCCTTATGAAATTGCATATTATTCAATCATATTGACTGCTAAGCTACATTTCTAAATTTAATTAAAATCGACCCACTATTTCATATACCTCTTATAGGAACAGTTAAATCGGAACAAGTTTTACTACTAATTTCAAAGTGGCAAATGTACCACAAAACACAACGAAGGTATGATACTCTTCACATCTTCGGCTTGTTTTAAATGGTAACTACAAGATTAAGTTAGATTGTGATCATTACAAAGCAGATATATGTATAGGGTGACCAGATACTAATAATAAAATAGTTTTTCCAATTCTTATGTTTCAGCAGCTCTCAAAATATATAGTAAGGTTTGCCACTTCGCCATGCATATCGTTTCACGCTTCCTGTACATTTGGAAACTATTAAAAAATATTATCGAAATTCCAACTCAGTCGTAAATACGCAACGTGAATTTCGTCGTGAATTCGGTCGTCATCATGGCATCAGTGAGCAGGCAATTCGTTGCACCGTGGAAAAGTTTGAGCGTGAGTACACTATTTTGGACCTTAGCCACCAACCAGCCAGAGATTGGTGGAAAGTGAAGATAGCCGACGCGACGTAACGGCCAGTGTCGATGAAAACCCAGGAATGTCGATTCGGCGCCGATCATCTGAATTGGGCGTCGCCAGAGAGTCAAGCCGGCTTATTTTACAGTTGGGTTTGGGCCTACATCCGTGTAAGATTATGCTGATACAAGAATTGAAGCCGGATGACCAAAGACAACGCCGCGAGTTCGCTAATTGGGTGCTGCAAATGCAAATGTAATCATCTTCTCAGACGAGGCGGCTATGTCTACAAGCAAAATTGCCGTTATTGGAGCGACCACAATCCACAAATGTTCCACCAAGCATCATTGCATCCACAAAGATTAACTGTCTGGTACGGTTTATGGCACGGCGGCATCAACGGAACTTATTTCTTTCGAAATGAGGAATTAGACACCGTTACCGTCAATGGTCCTCGGAGCTCGACAACATCGATATATCCGAGCTGTGGTTCCAACAATAAGGCGCTACATGCCATATAAGCGACGCAATGCATTTTTAATTTGGAATAGTCGTTTTGAAGTTGAAGCGTTTGAAAATGAAGGTAACCTACTTTTCAGCCAAGTTGGTAAATATGGTCGATCTTTGAAGATCAACTGACTAAACCCCTAAACCAGAATTAATGTTCAAGCAATTCATTGGACGTGCTCTTTTATGCTCTTTAATTCTGTGATAGATAAATTCTATGTAGGACGCGTTTATTATGTTATAAGCAAAAAACTGAAAAAAGTGACAAAATTACGCGGTTTTTCTGCTCTCACAAGTGACGCACTATTCAGAAACTGTTGCAAACTTGCATAAAGGTTCTAATACACGTGACGCATAAACCCGTCGGGTGCGTCAAATCTACGATACCCGTCCCGTGTAAACAGCAAACGGGCTTACGACGACGCGTAACTTGTTAGCTGACGACGAGTCCTAACGGGTACTCATCCACCGTTGATGAGTCGATGAATCCGACGACGACAAACATATGAAAAAGATTATTTTAGTGCTCGCACATATGCTTTTGAGTCGTAAACGCACCTCGAGTAAACACAACGTGTGCATTATTTCCGCGTCATTAAAATTTGCTTCGACGACGTTTCGGCCGCGTAAACCCATGTACGTGTAAACACTAGTCGCGTTTACGCGATGATTCGGGTAAAAATCACGTGAGCACGTATATGCGTCCTGTGTATCAGAACCTTAAGTCTTATTTAGGCTATCCTAAGGCCCGTTTTCTCAATGTCCGGTTAAACTGCCAGTTAGCTATCCGGGACACTAAATTTAACCTTAGCGCTCAAAATATGATAATGCAGTTCACAGCGTAGCTAGTGCAATAGAAAGTCAAAGTCAACTGATTTTCTTGGCGAAATTCTGCCACCTGTTCAATTCTATTCTTCGCCTGTGCCACCTCTCAGTATTATTTTGCGGCTAAGTTGGTTTCAGATCCGTTTCTTTGGAATGAATATCCAGAACTCTCTTGCTTGTGACCAGTTTAATCGTCTCATTTGAATGTGCGAATGTAAACAGTTCTAGCTGTCAAAATCTCAGCAGTACGTATCAGCTGTTTGGAATTATTGTCCGATAAGTTCTTAACCGGAAGATGAGGGCCGGTTAGCGTTTATCTACAGGATAAGATTTAACCAGACATTGAGAAAACGGCCCTATGAGCATTAAAATCATTTCCAGCTTTGCCTCACTTTCTCGTCAGCACGGACTTTTTTTTCGTTTAATTTGTGTGGGCTATTAGTTATCAGCAGATTAAATTTAATTATCTACCCAGGTAGATACTTTGTAACAAAAGTTTTCAAACTTTTCTTTTGCATGAATTGTTCTGGATAAATTGTGTCCTAAGACAAAAATCTGTATATCCTGTGTGCTTTAAGCGCTATTGCTAATTAGTACTCCTTCCTACCGGACGTTCATACGGCAAAATGTCAAGGGTAAACATTTAAAGTTGACTTTTGTGGTAAAAAGACAAACATTTATCAGAAAGACAACAAGCAGTCATGACAGTGTTTGTTTGCTGTTGACGTTGTTTTGCGGCTATTGTCTGTGTCGGCCCGAAAGGTCAGTAGAACATTTCTGGGGCAAATTACAGCTTGTAGTGCAATTTTCGTGTACGCCAGTGGTAAATTGTCTGGTCTGACTATCTTGAAAATAGAACAAAAAATCAATGGAGGACATTTTAGCATGCTGAGAATGGTTAGTAAACCACTATTTTACTTTGTAATCACATTAGTTTGTCTATAATAATATGTAATAGCATTATTCTTCCAAAATCCTTTGACCTTATACGTGGTTTTCAGGGTTTTTTTTTCACTTTAGACCAAGCAGGCATTAGACCACGTATTATATCATTTATTCGAAGACCTACGGATATCAGACCAGTCATTAGACTACGCATTATACCGCGGATTAGATCAGCCAGCAACTTCTAACTGAAAATATTGAAATACACTATAACATATGAGGGGTCTAGTTGCAAAACTCACATTCTCCAGTTTCGTAAATTTTGGCAAATCGCAAAAAACTGTTAAAACTGAATAGAAACCTATTTCCTTCCTTTTTTTTTACTTTTAGATTACGAAGGCTGCTATAAGAGCCCTGTGTAAATAGAAAACAAATATGGTATGCGGAAGATACAATTATTCAGTGTTAAAGTTTGGAGAATGTTAGTTTTGAATGTGAAAAATGGAGTATGTGAGTTTTGAACCCAAACAAAAATGGATAGTGTGACTTTTGTTTCTCATCTTGCGGATGGAAACCTACTCGTACATGCCAACTACTGTCTAGGTTCTTTGTTGGAGGTTTATAATGCAGCATGGAGAAAAAAAAATTAAATAACACAATATTGACTATTATGATAAGTAGTTAAACAAAATTTATTTTCACATAAACATTGGACATTGTCATGACAGTATGAACATCAAATAAAAAAAAACTAATTACAGATATAATTTTTTTTTTCAAAACTTTTAGACAAAAAGAAAAAAAGAATTAAATTGAAAAAGACGGAGTTTCCTCATGCTGTTCGCATCTGTGTTCATTTTCCTCTTCATTATCTGGTTCTTCGACTTCGTTCGCATTATCGATTACATGTTTGAAGAATTCAAGTTTTTCTAAAGATCTCCAGTCTTGGCCGTTGTGCTTCTAATACATGCTTTTATACTAAACTGCCAGCGACTTGAGGGCTTAACGGTATTTTCGACAGCACTCTTCCAGTCGGTTGCACGTGCAAATTAACTGTATATTAGTTTGAAGGAGAATGTGAGTTTTGCTTTGGAAAGAAGCATGGAGAATGTGAGTTTTGCAGTTGCAACGGTTTTTTCATCGTTCATTTTATAATGGATTAAATGAGTTTTGCAGTACTTTTACAATTGAATACAGTGTAGTCCAATATGGGCTATTAGAAAATACTTCAAACTCAAATTTGAAGAAAATGGAGAATGTGAGTTTTGCAACTAGACCCCTCATATAATATAAACTTTTTCTTTTGAGACATGCAGATCTTACATATGCCTTGTTGCTGCGCTTATAAAGTGTCATCATTGTGGAAGCGTTCTTGTATTTAGTTTTCAGTTTAAGAATTAGGTTTTTGGCTTTTTGGTACCTTCTGGCTTTTGGGGTTGCTGAACACGAATGAGAGGTTAAAAAAAAAATTTCCGGGAAATATGTTTTTTTTTCGACTTATTCAATATAACGAGAAAATTATGCATGTTAAGTAAAAGACAGCTATGTTGAAATTAATTCTACTTTGTCTTAACCCCTAGTGGGGCGTAGTGCGTCGACTATTCCTGTGCGCCATCGTACTCTGTTATATGCAATCGCACACAACTCCCCCATGTCTTATGTTAGGTCAGGAGCAGGGGCTGCCATGATAGATCACAGCAGCCCCTGCACCTAACCCCCAGAGCCTCACACTCTTTTGCTACGGAGCTACACCGTGAACTTTTAGGACACCCTTTGGTTGGCCATGATTGGAAAAGGGGTTCCATTTCACGGCATTCAGACACTGCAGTTATCATCCTTCCGCAATGTGTGACTTATCCACTGCTATTTTCGCCTTTGTATCAGTTCGTCGATTGGTATCAGTACGCTGACTTAGCTCAGTCAGCTTAGTCATTTGACATTGTTTTGGACCTGAAAATTCGACGGACACTTGAATTGACGAAAACTTGCTGCTTCCTGGCAACTCTGACGGAACCTTTTCAGGTGGTGCCCCCATACAAAAGCACAAAGAGTACCCGGAAGCGAAACAGGCCCAGCTTGGTCTTAATACTGAGGTAACTACAATACTTTGCCAGAATATGGCCAACATGCCAAATGCGCATTTAGCCTGGTTGATACGACGAGCTGTGGTACGGGACAGGATATTTTCGGTAACAATGCTATCCAGGTGTCCACCTTTTTTACAGGCTGCCCATTAATATTGGTAGCAATAGGTGTACGGTTAGCCTGAACTTGGTCGCCTTTCTCTCTCCAGATCTAACACCATTCTCCATAGATCCTTGACCTTGTGGGCATATGCCTACAAATATGTCGTCAGCGTAATCAAGATATTGTAGATAAGATGCATAGGTCCATTGAATTCCTCTGGCTAGTCCAGAAGGGCTACATGCGACATATCGCCAATCACTGTGAGAAATAGGATCGTTGGTGCTCTCCTGCCGAACTCCACTTCGAACCTCAAAATCCCCCGATACCTTACATTTACGATGAAATTAAAGAGGATAAAATTTAATACATTTTATGTGTAGAAATTTTTTTCTCCGGCCAACGGTTTAGCCCAAAGAGTGTCGCTAAAACAATAAAACTCAAAGAAAAAAAAAACCTTAATGATCACAATGTACGGCGATGTAACAGGAAAACTAGCCATTATGCACAAATGTTAAGCATTTATTATGTTTCATGGTGACCTTGAGCAGCACTTATAAAGGTTTTTTAGCATCAGTGTCGTTGTGGTGCTATTGCTGGTCCGTGTCAGGACATCAGGACCTTTTTTAACAGGGAGCGTAATAGAAACAAAACCTAGCCTATATGGGTATTTGTTTTTTTTTTTTTTTTGGTTCGTTGTTATGAGACAAATCTCTGGAAAGAGCGGACATCATTCACAAAAGGGGAGACATCGTTCATTCGTTAATGGTGAATATTTTATGCTACACTTTGTAGTACTATACGTTCCATTTCCTCGTTCTTCTTTCATAGGGCCTTCGTGTTTTGTGAGAATTCATTTTCAGTTCGATTTCAAGGACTTATTCGTCTACCTCGTCTTTACTCACCACTGCGATGTTTATTACAGCTCCACTCGCAGTTGAGGCCAAACGTTGCCAATATGTGTACTTTCGGAATCGTTCTTCTCCGGCATGTCATAGATGGTAGCTAAAAAGGACAGGATCAGTATGCCAGCAGCTTGCATCATCCTAAATCTCTTAAATTCTAACGAAACATCGACTATGCCTCGGATAAGGACTGACTCACCGGCAGCCTGTTGAAGAGGTGAACGAATTTTTCTCTCTAGGTAGCATTGTTGCCGTCGATGGTGGTACGGAACAGGACATTGCTCGTCGTTTCAATCAGGCTAAATGCACTTTCGGCATGCTGTCCAAAATTTAGCAAAGCTGTTATCTCAGTGTTTCAACTAAATTGGTCCTATTCCATATGGGAGCAATACGTGGAAAGTTACGGCAATGGTTACCAGAAAGCTGCAGGTTATCGTCAATTATTTTCTGGCTTCAAACAATATCAAATGTAGAACTTAGTCGACTCACGAGCCAGATTCCAATTGACAAATTGATACGGAGGCGAAAGTGACAGTGGATAGGATATACCTTGCGTAAGGGCGATAACTGAATTGCTGGACGTGCTATGAGGTAGACTCCCTTTTCCCATAGAGGACGTCCTAGAATTTCGAGACGAAGATCGGTGGACGAGGAAAGTGCGTCTCATGGTAAGTCATGGAATTCTTGCCGGAAAGTGTACGCGATGGCGTATAGGTGTAGTTGATGCGCTATTCAAAAGGTAAAGGTAAAATAGTATAGATGAACAGCAAAAAGACAGATTTGTTCGTAGCTTCCTTGAGTGACCATAAGCACCATCTTTTGACGGCTTTTAGCATATCGAGTTTGCGTAGCTATTTAGATGAGATGGGGCGGCTTTGTGTTATTAATGGTAAATGTCTATGAAATTAAATACTAATTGGGTCTATATATTCAATGGGTGGGTTATCCATCTTCAGCTCGGTCTTCGAGGATTATTTCGTCTTCCTCGTTTTGACACATCACTGCAATGTTGTCGCAGCTCTCCTCACAGATAAGGCATATCTGATAGCAATAAAGCCCTGGCTTTTTGAATCCACAATCTCGTTGGCGGTTTTTTCTGCATTTGCAGGACCAAAGATTGAACAAAGCAAGAGGAGCAGGTTTAAGAGAGTGGTCATAGGCTCAAGGCCATAATTTATTATTTTTTTTTTCATTCCCATTCTTCAAGACTTTTTTCTACCCCCTAACCATTGCGGTACTTGGTGATGGATTCTTAAAGAATGCTGTCGTTCCGCAGCTGCTGAAGGAGCTAAAATGGCAATGTTTGTTCTGAACTTAAAGGCTGACTTCTTGTATGAAATGTACCTTAGGTGGTTCAGCGAAGCGACGTTGTTTTCACTTAGCGGTACAATGTCATAAGGAAACGTTCCCCAGCTGCCGAAACTATCTCTTGAGTAGCGTTCAAATCCGTGAACACTTTAACAGCGTCAGCAGCATTTGGATTTTTCACAAGTTTCCAGGAACTTCATTTTCCCTTGCATGAATATTGCACTCGCTCATAGCATGTAATGCTTCATTTACACGTGAACATTGAGCAAAACACAGAACATTGAAAAGCGCCAACAACAAAAAGATATGATACCTTTCTGCTCTTTCATGGCCAACATGAATTCATGAGATTTTGAGTCGTTCCCATCTCTTGTGCTAGGCCTCACCTACCACAGGAGACAGCAGACAACTTACGAAAACAATATCCTACCGATGAGAATGAGCCTGTCAAAGACGTGGAAGTCATTCAATGAAATCACTGGATTACGTAGATTCACTGTACGTACGAGTATACAGCACACATCTATTCATCTATTAATCCGATAAATGCTATCAGTTCTCTTATAATTATACACCTCACTAATGGAAATAATTACGATACGTAAACAATTACGTTCGATGTTGCTACAACGCCTGATGTATCGTTCTAATTAATTAAATCAGTTGGGATATTCACACAATAGGGCGAACGGCACTGAAGATATAACTAATTACGAGGGTTTAGGTGGGTAAATTTGACATGTTAATTAGGCATATAGAATAGGAAGAAAATTAAATTTTCTTTGATATTCGCCTCGTAGTTAACTGAATCGAAAACAGTTTGGCATCTCAGAATGTGAATTGGCTGCTAATAGCGACGGAAAAAATATGCGAAAGTTAATTTGGATGAAGTAATATTATTGACGTATTTGATGTGGCCACGGGAGCTCGAAAGAGAGTTGATTTATCAGACGAGGGGTAGCAGGTTCGAATCGAACCACGAACATATTCAAAAATTTGTTTTCTCCCGGTCGCGCCGGCATTTTAACATGTGCCCTGGGGAATAGAGTCTGAAAAGGGGACCTTACCTTGCAAAAGGTTCAGTAGTTTTAATTTTTTGATATGTTATATACAGTGCTGTGAATAATTATAGACTCAAACATACCTTTAAATTTTTCTCCAAAGCATTTCTATGAAACGAATTGTTATGCCTGAACATGTTATTTCTGGAATCCCAGAAAACCCTTACCTGCCTTTCTGTTTCTTTCACCCACGCTAAGTACAAGGTAAAAATCCCAAAAGAGGCATCGTGCAGCTGTGAATAATTATAAACTCAGTTGCTGTTCGGAGTTTGCCAAGAGAGTTTTTAACATGGATTTGAGCTTTTATGTAGAATTTTAATACTTTGATGACGTGGAAGTGTGGTTTTTGAGAGTTGCAAAATTTTATCGATGCCTGAAATGGCGCGTGGAAAAAATTAAGTGATGTTGAAAAACATAAACTTATTGATTTAAGGAACTGTAGAAAAACTCAGAGAGAAATCGCAGTTGAAATTAGAAGACCGCAGAGTGTAGTAAGAAATTTTTTGAAGCTTGGAATCGAGAATTATGGGAAAAAGAAATCATCTGGATGTCCTCCAAAATGTTCGCCTATTGTGAAACGCGCAGTTTTGAGAGAACTATCGAACACAGGAGCTTCAATGTGCAATGTGATCCTAGCTTAGTTAGAAAATGGGCTGCATCCTCCAAAAAGTTTAAATGTCAAAAATGTTTGCATTAACCCAAATTGACGAAACGTCACATCGATGCTAGACTTAAATTTGCCGAAAATTTTGTACAAAAAGGAATCATTTGGGATCATGTGATTTTCAGCGACGAGAAAATTCAATTTCGATGGAGCAGATGGATTTAACTACTACTGGCACGATTTACGGAAGGAAAGAAAAATCATGACAAGAAGAGCACATGGAGGTGGATCTGTGATAATTGGGGGAGTTTTCAAAAAAAATAATACTAGGAGCGAAATAGCCTTCGTCAATGGTAGAATTAATACTGTCGGTTATCAGGAGTTACTAGAGGAACATCTACTGCATTTCGTGACACTAGCGAATGATAAAAACATTATTTTCCAGCAGGATAATGCACCCATCCATACACCTGCCTCCACCAAAAAGTGGTGTCAGGATTATGGAATCCAATTATTACCATGGCCAGCGTTAAGTCCCGACCTGAACCTTATAAAAAATTTGTGGGGAATCCTAGCGAGGAAAATCTACGACCAGGAGAAGCCATCCATTGAAAATATTGCAGAACTGAAAGAAAGAGAAAGAGTAATAGTAGCCTGGAATGAGATATCAGATATTGTATTCAATAATCTTGTTGATAGCGTTCCAAATCAATTATTAGATGTAAAAAAATTAGGGAATTAAATATTATTATTAAATAAAAAAAAACGTAACAAACATTATACAGAGTTTACAATTTTTCACAGATTTTACAGCGAGTTTTTATGATTTTTTTTTATTTTATTTTAGAAAGGATTATGATCACCATTTCATCCCTACTAAATTTTCTTAAAGACATATTATCCAAGAAAAGACACAGTTATTTGAAATAATTTCCTGTTTTTATGAGAGACTCAAAAATATAGTTGAGTCTATAATTATTCACAGCACTGTATTATAAATGTATCTATAATTCCCGATTAAATAAACATGAAAAGCTCTAGCTCGTGAGGGTAATTTTATACTCTCCTGGAAAAATAAAATTGATCAGTTGGAAACTAACGGTAAATTTCTTACAAAGAGCTTCGTACTACCCTACTTTAAGAGCTTCGTACTACCCTACTTTTCAGGATTTTTATCTGTAAGTCCCAGATCCGGCCCAAGGAACTCCTACCTCCCCTACAAATGAAACTTAAAACAAGAGATAACTTTCGATAAAATGAAGCTAGCGACTTGAAAAATTCAACAAATATTTGCAGTGTGGGTTAATTAGTTGATTTTGAGAATGGTCAAGATCCTTTTGACTGATCGCTAATCTTGCCTAAAAACAGGCCATATAGTAAACTCACTTTTAATGCATATGGTCGTTGCCAATTGGTGCTTTTCGTACCACTACTAGGTCTGTACCAGTCTAGGGTTTTTTTGTGTGTAAATACTCGCTTGCCCTAACCCTTAGTAGGGCATAGCGCGTCAATTATTCCATGTGGCTTAACTGACATTTCGTTGGCATAAACCAGTTTCGGACAATGCACGTTGCCAACATGCAACTTTTGCTCCCATTTAGCCGCCTACCTGCGCCGGGAGATGTTCTATTCTGGGCCCCTAGGTGTTTTTAACCCTTTGGTGTTAACGTAAGCAAATTCTTGGACACGAAGTGAAATCCATGAAATAAGGGTGTCTTGTGAATGGAGGTGATGATAGCAATTCACCACAGTATTATTATTTTAACCCTTTGGTGTTAACATAAGCACATTCTTGGACACGGAATAAAAACAAGCTAGCCTTCGACTACCTTGCCGAAGGTATGATACCCTTCAAGCTTCGCGTGAAGGGTATCATACCTTCGTTGTGTTTTGTGGTTCATTTGCCTTTATGAAATTAGTAGTAAAACTTGTTCCGATTTCACTGTTCCTATAAGAGGTATATGAAATAGTGGGCCCATTTCAACCAAATTTAAGAACGTGGCTAAGCAGTCAATACGATTAAATAATATACAATTTCGTAAAGATATCTTCAGAAAGAAAAAAAGTTTTTCTGACAAAAACTTGCTTTTGGGACGGTCGTTCCTATGACAGCTATATGATCGAGTAAGCCGATTTCAACCAAATTCAGAAATATGATTTCACCAAAGATACTATTGATTACTCGTATTGTGAATTTTGAAAACAATATCTTTAGAAATAAAAAAGTTTTTCTCACAAAAACGATTTTTTGGACCGGTCGTTCCTATGGCAGCTATATGAGGTAGTGGTCCGATTTCAACCAAATTCGGGAATGTGATTTGACTTAAGATATTATTGATTAGTGTGAAATCTGAAAACGATATTTTTAGAAATAAAAAAGTTTTTCTCATAAAGACGAATTTTTGGACCGGTCGTTCCTATGGCAGCTATATGACGTAGTGGTCCGATTCCGTTGGTTCCGACATATATACTGCGTGCAATAGAAAGAAGGCTTTGTACTTTCAGCTCGATAGCTTTAAAACTGAGGGACTAGTTTGCATAGAAACAGACGGACAGACGGACAAAGCTGAATCGACCAAGAATATATATAGTTTATATGGTCGGAGATGCTTCCTTCTGTGCGTTGCAAACTTCATGACAAAGTTAATATACCCTATCACATCCGTGAAGGGAATAAAAATCGGGCGGCATCTGGATGGGGGTGACAGGGCCAATGCACTGGAGTGTTATTGAAAGCGGATTTAACTCTTTGTGTGTCGACATAATCACATTTTCGGGCATGAAGTGAACTCTAGGAAATACAGGTGCCATCTGAAAGTGGCCTAGATCTAGGAGAGTTTTCGAGTCCGAACTGGATATACCGGTGGTTAGAGAAGGAGTGGTCTGATGACACACTCCATTTTTGTACTCGATCTATGATATTCTCTGAGACAAGGGTAATATGTAGAACTTCGCGCCTTTTTTTTTGTAACAAAGGTTGGCTCGCAGCCCGCATGACAAAAAAGTCCCAATGACAAAATCAAAGAGCAGTTCTCCCCGAGTATTTATGTCAGAACTGCCCCAGACAGTATGGTTAGACTTTGCATTGCAACCTAGTATAAAACTGATCTGATGATACTCCCGCTGGAATCATCCCTATCAAGAACTGCGACCTCCGTCCATCCTCTCACTGCTTCCGCATAAGAGGCAGCAGGTGACCCACTTGAGATCACGGTCTCTTTTCTCTTTGATATCAGCCGGTGGTCTCTCTTCCGTGCGACCTCTTTTGACGACTGTGGGTTGAGCCGCTGCATCGCCGACAATGCTAATAGCCCATTAAAGCTACGGCCGTTGTTTATCCGTCCTACGATCTTCTGGTGTACTATCAACGAAATCACGGATACGGGAGGCAATGCCTAGGACACGACGCAATCCCTCCCGTATCCGTGATTTCGAACATTGCTTTAGAGGGTAGCATAGGCTTGTATTGGCCCTCCGGTTTATGTGATCGGCTACTAGCATGCACATGGGAAGTTGTGCAGCTTGGGCCAGAATTGACCAGAGCCGAAGCATTGACCGGAAACCTACTAGAGCCCGATTGTACCAAAGCTGAGGCGTTATGTGGGTTATCTGGATTATAATTGGTCATGACCAAAGTTGACAGAAGTCCGGAGTCCACGACATAAATCACTCGAAAAAATAGCTACCCCTAACTAGGATGTAACCTTTTTTTTTTCACGGGAATACTAAATATTATTATTGACTTTTATGCCTTATGGGTAGATAAGATTTGGTTTGCATAGATGTATGAAGTTTCGAATGATGTATGTTGCTTGCAGACATATCGTGTCCTTTCTTTCGCATTGTGCGAAGAGTGGGGAACGGCGAATTCTTGCACTCCACACTGTGGCGGGACTTGAACCCACGAAGAGGTAAGACGAAATATCGGAATAACGCCTCAACACACTGAGCTACCTACCACCCAGGGGGAGAAGAAACTCTAATAACCTTAATCTTATCACTCAAGAATCTGTCTATTATGTATTTTGTTTCCCAATTCGGAGAAACAAACTTACTGGTATACATCACTATGTTTTTCAACTTTAGAACAATTTGTATACCCTCATATGTATTTCCTTTATAGTCATAACTATACATAGATATATATCCTACATGAAATTGCCTTTGCCTAAATGTTGTTCGCTTTGCAACTCTTTGCACATAACCCAAAATTTAATTACAAGGGCCATAAATCCTTCTGCACAGTAGTAACTTTGGAGCGGAATGCATTTCAAGTTTAGTTTTACTAAAGAGAATTTATTAGGACATCTAGAATGTATGACATTAAGTATCTCTTTCACTAATTTACTCGTGGATCGTAAGTAGTGAGGATTTTGCATGCACATTTTCATGGCTAGTTTCAAATTAAACAAACAATAATTGAATATATCAAGGTGTTTGTACTAAATTTTAGGACTTCGCTGTGTGAAGTATTAAAACCCCATGGGAAAGTTGCTTAAGATAAGCAGAATAATGTACTTGATTTGGATGTAACATTGCTGTATTACAAGCCGGTATTTTCTGCTCACTGTTCTGGGATGACCGTACGCATACACGCCCAGAACCAAGAAAATATTCCATTTTCTCGCAAACGGTGATCTATAGACTCTACCAGAAACTGACTAGCGATAGATACAGGGGGTTGGTAACATGCGTCACATCGAGGTCACTATAGCCATCGTACAACGTACAAAGGAACAATGCTCTCCTGAAAAAAACCCGACTGAATGTTGTCGTTACAACAAGGATTTAGACGCTGCTAGAGCACGCGGCCAAACTGAATATTCCGTACAATGCACAATGGTGCGAAAAAAAGAAACCGTGTGTGTTTGTCCGGCTCTATCTAGGGCCGAGCATTGAGAACTGAGCGAGATTTTCTTCGCCAGCAAATTCGGTATCTCCTTGAAGACGATTGGAAAGACTCGGCGGGATAGATTTAAGAGCACTGTCTGACAACCACCGTGGAAAACTCTGATTTTTTTTGACTGCTACGAGGCGTTTAGTATCAAAACGGCGCATTGCATCTGTCAAAATGACAGAGGCGCTTGCATTGAGCAAACCAAAGATGCAGCCCGTTGGCAAAAAACATGCGAACTCAATATGCGTTTGCATGATTACATAATATGGAACTAAGAATGACTCGTAATTATCCTGGACGGAATAACTCTGTCGTTCGAAATTTCCATTCATGGCGAAACTTGTACCCCGTGTCTCTAGCAAGTCGAGAAACCTTCGCTTTAGCGAATAAACAAAATGCTTATATTCGCCAGTGATCCGAAAAATAAGATTCGTCTCGAATGTAAATTTCGGACGACAGAATGGGGATTCACGCACCCTGTCGTATAAGTCGCAAACGTCGTATTCGTCGTAAACTTCAGTCATTTCCATAGTAAAATGACAGTTTATAATTTTACAACAAATACGACGGTTACGACGTGAGCATGAATCCACCTAGAGTTTTCTACCGTTTAGTCGTTAGTGAATTGACTAGCGAAGGTTTTGCTCACCAAAGTGACTCTCTGGTGACTCGTTTGCGGTTCGCTTGGTATGCTGAAAAGTTATAGCACCCCGTATAATGGTCTGCTAAACGATATACTATACTGCACTTCGTATCCGATATTGCGAAATCAGAATAAACTGACTTAGTTGACAAGAAAAAAGAATAGATTCGCATTCATAGACATTTATTTGAATGTTTGAAAATTTCTGTGGAAAGAGCTGCTTCCAATTATGGCGTTTACAATATGATTTCTAGCGACTGGCTGAACTGACCCGACTATTTTGTACGATTACAACTTTTACAAAATACCACATTGGCATGAGAAGCAATTTATACTGTCCCTGAATCGTTCTTTTTATTTATACATTTGTCTAGAGTCTAGACTCTATACCAATACACAACTTAGTACCCGTGCTAGCCTTCAAATGACAAACTATCAATCATTTTTCCTCCTCAATATATGGTATCCAATTTATCATCATTTTTCTTTTGTAACCACACCTCCTCGGAAAAAATATTAACGTGTAATAAAGTCTTGTTCTCTATATCATGGGCAACAAGCAATATTTCACTCGCAACCGTCTGGTTATTTATCCTTGATGCATTTTCCACACCTTTCTACATATTTAATTTATGTGCATTGTGCTGTTGTAGTTTCTTCCGTGCTGTAATGCACTATTAATTAAAAATATTAAGGAGCGTTTTGAGAAATGTCTGGTTAAAGTTTATCAGAAAACTAAACATTAAACGACATCCATTCTCCAGTTAAAAATTGATCGGACGATAATTCCAAACAGCGGATATGAGTTACTGAGATTTTGACAACTAGGACTTGTTATGTTTGCACATTCAAATGAGATAATTAAACTTTATAAAGAACAGAGTTCTGGAAATTCTTTCAATGGGAGAAGATTTGAAACCAGAATTCTGCAAAAAAAATCAGCTTATTTTCTACTACTTTGGCTGATTTTCCTACTGCATTATGATATTTTGCATGGTGCATACGCTAAGGTTTAATTTACTTTCCTAAATAGTGTAAGGGACGAAGGACGACACTCAAAGGTGTCAATGGGGATGGAGCCATTTTGATCACTAAGGTCCAGAAGTGACAGCTGTCAAAGTTGGTGGCTGTTAAAATTCGCCCCTCAACGAGTTAAGCGGCGGCGTATGCTTGCTGTAGTAAGAAGCTTGCTAAGTGAAACTTTGCTAATCGGTGCACGATTGTCAGGACTGGGCTCTTATTTAATTTCAGCAACATGAATGAGTCAGTTCCAAAGTCACAGCTATATAACATCAAAATTTTTATAACACAATTAATTTATAACGGAAAAGCTGGTTGAGCGAAACTTCCTAGCAGAAAGCGTGGCTAACCAAGTAGGGTAGGTGCCTGGTTAACCAAAACATGAAAATCGTAGCCCCCGTATGGATGGTACGAAATGTTAAAGAGAGGGTATACACAGCAAAAAACCGTATCCCCGGTAACGCGTACCACCCAAAATAGCTATGCTAAATAGCCATCCTGGTGAACCCACCATTTTCACTAAGCCCATAGACTTTGCAAGACATCTATAATTATTGAGCTATGACCATGGCGCGGAGGCTACGATTTTCATGATTTAGGTAACCGGCGTACGTACCCAACGTAGATAGCTATTCGGGGGCTCTGATATTCATGATTTAGGTAACCCAGGTACGTACCCAACTTAACCAAACTCATAAATGATCTCGAATTAGCTCATATCAAAAATCAGCTCCTCTGGCTTCACTGCGCCAGGTGTCTTTTTTATCTTAAATAAAAAATAAATAAATATAAAACGATAATCAGATAAGCAACGGGGTGCGAAAGATTTAAGGGATTGATTTAGAAAGCATCTGAACTTAAGTAAATTATGAGAATGATACTAGAAAAGTTTTAGACACCTTTGTAGTTACATAAACATTTTCTTTTATTTTTTGAATCTTTTAATATTTTGTTTTAAAAATAACAAGCCATTTTCCAAAAACCATGAAAAGAAGAGCTTCTTTTTCTCCAAGCTCGACCACACACTTGTAACGGGCGGTTTGGAAATGCCCGTGGGGGCGGAGCCTAAGGTAGCATAATGCATTGTGTTAATTGCTTTGACCCCTCTTAGGGCACAGGTGCGTCAACATCTCTAGCCATTCTATGCCTTGTTAGTGTTAGCATATCTACTCTTCGGAAGTGCAGTTGCTAGCATATATCTCCTATCCCCGCCGTCCTTATACTGACAAGCTCAGAACACTGTGAGAGTTCTCTTAGTACCCACAGGCAGTTTTTTATCGCGCCGAGATTTGAATTCCAAGCTCTAGATTAGTATCGTAGAGCGGTGACCGAACGACCATGGCCTCACGTTGCCCCTGTCGTTTACGTATTAATAAAAATTTATAGGGCTGAGGAAGACAAGACAGACAGGGGAGACAAAAATAGAGAATAAAAAAAAAATGAGGTGATAAGGATGGAAGGGTATCATACCTCCGTTGTGACTTATCGTGTATTTGGCACTTTGAAATTTGTAGTAAAACTTGTTCCGATTTCACTGTTCCTATGAGAGGTATATGAAATCGTCAGCCGATTTCAACCAAATTTAGGAACATGATGTGCCAGTCAAAATAATGAATGAATAATATGAAATTTGGTAAAGGTATCTTCAGAAATAAAAAAGTTTTCCTAACAAAAAGTTGCTTTTGGAACGGTCGTTCCTATGACAGCCATATGACAGAGTAGTCCGATTGCAACCAAATTAAGAAATGTGATTTGACTTAAGATTTTAATAATAAGTGTGAAATCTGAAAAAGGTATCTTTACAAATAAAAAAGTTTTTCCCACAAAAACTAATTTTTGGACCGGTCGTTCCTATCGCAGCTATATGACATAGTGGTCCGATTCCGGTGATTCCGACATATTTACAGCATGCAATAGAAAGAAGGCTTTGTAGAAAATTTCAGTTTGATAGCTTTAAAACTGAGGGACAAGTGAAAATTGAAACAGATAGACAGACGGACAAAGCTTAATCGACTCGTCTCATCATACTGACCAAGAATATATGTAGTTTATATGGTCGGAGATACTTCCTTCTGTGCGTTGCAAGGTTCATGACAAAGTTAATATACCCTATCTCATCCGCGAAGGGTATAAACATAAAAATTGACGGAATTTTGGACAGTTTTTCCCATGATCCCGTACTTTTTGACATGGATATGTCTTATAGCTGGGGGTCATCCTAAAAATCTATCCGTCACAAGAAATGTCTGTTTTTCTACTCGGGGGTCAGAAGAGGAAACAAGCCCATTGAACATTTTTCTTTTCTGGTTGTGCATGTCGTTTGAGTGAAGTGGTCATTGTGCATGGCTGTTGCTTGTAGATCCGCGCGGGCGGCGCGCTTGCGGGGATCCTGTGTGTACATGTTGGGATGTTGATTTGATGGCGATAAAGGTTGACGTTGTGGACGGCAAGAAATAACATAGTGTACGGGTGAACGGGCGGACTTACAATGACCTTCAATTTCCGCCAATTCCCATTCATCATTTGATAAAATAGCCCGTGTTGTACTATCTGAATCACTAGGGTCCCAGAAAAGGTAGCAAGTAGTCAGTTCGACTAACATTTGGACATGCGCAGACGCAATTTGAGAGAGTGTACATAGTTCCCGCCCCCCGAAGATGAGCGAGAGCGGATGAAGTTCATTCGAGCCAAATCGTGTGATCCAGCGACTGCGTTTGTGCATTTGCAATGGCGGCGATTTGGGGTCTGACTGGTCCACAATGTGGGCCCCCACCCCACGTGCAATAAACATTTAGAACAAAATGGCGGATTTATACTAGGCGAGTTAGAATCTCTCAAGTCCCGAAATAAAGAAATATTCGTCGCAGGATGTTATATGTTATGATGTACATTCAGAGGTCTGCAGAAGATCAAATGCCCCCCTTCCGCAAAAATTCCAAAATGTTCAAAATGGCTGGAATCCAAACAAATAAAATAGCGCGCGTTGTACTACATATCTGAATCAATAGGGTCCCAGAAAAAGTAGCAAGTAGTCAGTTCGACTAACATTTGGACATGCGCAGATGCAATTTGAGAGTGTGTACATTACATAGTTCCCGCCCCCCGAAGATAGAGAGCGAGAGCCATCGCGGATGAATTTCATTCTATCCAAATGGTTGTGCATTTGCAATGGCGGCGATTTGAGGTCAGAATGGCCCATAATGTGGCCCCCACCACACATGCAATAAATGTATCATAAAACAAAATAGCGGATTCGTACTGGGAAGTTAAAATCTTCCAAGCCCCGAAATAGAGAAATATTCGTCGCAGGATGTTATAGTTCCGGGCAGCTCATCGTGACATGATGTACATTCAGAGGTCTGCAGAAGATCAAATGCCCCCCTTCTGCAAAAATTACAAAATTTTTCTTGTGCATTCTCTTTGTGCGTGTGTTGGAATGTTTTGTTTACTTTTGTTAGTTTCCCTTTCTGTTTGCCGGACACAATCGCATAGAGTCGCACGCGTTACTTGAGAAACGGATTGGGTGTGCCAGACCCGGACTGTTGATTAAAGGGGCGGGATGAGGCGGATAGTGTGGGAGCGATTTTGCAATAGATACACAAACACAATACACGTCCGATTGGGAAAAGATGGTGGGAAGCATGATTGCGATTAGCAGAAACGTACTCAGAGAAATGTCGATAAGCTGCAGTCTGCAAACTGTACCGAACGGGTAGATGGAAGAGGGTGCACGAGAGAAGGTGAATATTGCACACACGCGATGCAAACGAAAACGAAACGATCCCGCGAGAGAAAGGAGCCCAAGCGGACAGGACAAAGCAAAGCAGAATTTATGACGAGTATCTACACTGCCACCAGATACATGGGTACATGGATATGTCTTATGCCTACCGAAAGCGTGGGACGTGTTTTTTCGAATGATTTCATCCAGTATAACTATACTGGGATCTTTACAAAACTTACGTCGATATCTTCAACACAACAGGTTCCACGCAGTCGGTAGTCATAGACATATCCATGTTCCGATGTATCTACATGCAGTGTAGATATTTTGTACCTTTTTTATGTGGCAAAGTTCAAATTCGGATTCATCACCTCCAAAAAACCAACCAAAATTGGGAAAAGAAAATATTCTGTTTATTTTTTTCTGGGATTGGCCATATTTAGATGCAAATTTACTGAACGTGCAAGTACCGTGAAGGCGTGATTTTTACTTGGAAACTCATCCGTGGAGGTCTAGAGGGTGTGAAGAACCTTATAAACTCACTAGAAGGGGTAGAGAAACAGTAAAAAGTGTTCCCTGGCAATTTTACTACATTTAAGTATTAAATGTTCTTGCAATGTGCAAGTGCGAGTTATATTTTTCAGCGAAATTGCAATGAATCGAATAGCAAAAAATGCTCGGTGCGTTGCCGAGTTAAGCTACATCCGCATACTAAGTTGGCGTGCAGAATGAAACCGAGTGTCACAAAAATAGAAATTTCACTGAAAACATTTAATTATGTTGAACGTATTTCTATAAGCAAAGAGAAACTTTCAGACTCGTTCGCATTCCTGGGATGAAATGTTATATTATCTCTGTTTTCGTAAAACAGGAAACTTATATTTTACAACGAAATACACTCACCCAAGCTGAACATGCGGAAAATACTAAAATCCGTCAGTAAACATTCTTTGAGTGAAAAGCGAAAAAGTTAATCTCGGCGAAATTTGTTGATATTAATTAAAACTTCACCTGAAGGCTTCTTTGTTTGAGAGCCAACAATCGATTCTTCTTTCAATTCAATCTAAACTCGTAATAGGGAATAGGATGTGAGTTTAATTGAATTTTATCAAGTGTCTGTATTTGATGGGCGACAAGGGGGAAAAAATCGGTTGAAATTTAGAAATGAAAATTAATTGATACTGATATGGTAAAGAACTTATTTTGCGGAAATTTAATTTACTATTTTCCCAAATCAGTGCAACAACAAAGATAAGGCTTCTGGTACATGGGACGCGTTCGCAAAATGTTCACCCTTTGAGCGTAAATGTAACTAGTGTTTACACGTAAGTCGGGTTTAGCTCTAATTTATACACGCGTTTTTTTAACGCATTTCTTTTGCGTGAAGAAACGCTTGTGTAAATACAATTGCGTTGCGTTTTCTCAACGCAAGTGTGTTTTTAACGCAAGCGTTCGTTTTTCCACCGCAAGCGTAAAATGCGTTGACCGATCGGATCATTGCTGCTTGGTTCAGCTATTAAGTGACTAAATTCACCCTACTTCCGTAATGTTGTACTTTTCGTTACTGATATACGGAAACATTCAAGAATTCATATTTGATTTCTGTAAAATTCGTGGAATGAGGTCGAATCATACTGTGGTGCATACTCATCTGATGTGGCACAATCAATCAGTTATGGCTTTAAGCGTAACCAAAGTTTCTAGTGATTCCGACATAAGCCAATATTATGTCCCTGGCTGTCGCTTCTTCTCCTGCCTTTTCACCCAAAAGGGGCATTGCAATCTAGTTTAGAAATAATATCGCATATTGAATCATAAGCCCCCACTTCAATTTATCTACTTCAGAATTCACTTACACTTGGATTAGGTTCAACTTTACAATGCAATACACATTATATTCTTGTGTTTTCTATATCGGAGCCCCCTGAGATTTTTGATTCCGATACGGACATGCTTTTTCGAAATACTTTATACCAATATTGACAAGTTGTTGGAGAAGTTCCCATCATCAGAAATAGTCCTGTCAGATGATTTGAATGTACATAATACTGAATCGCTTAAGTACACTTCGTTCATTCAAGCTTAACAGGAAGACTGCTTGAGCTATTTTATGAATCATACAACCTACACTAATTAATAAATTCAAGCAACCAAAATACCTGATATAGAAGATGAAAACGCCAACCTATTGGACTTGTTTATCAGCTCACACCCCGATAAATATTCAGCACTGGTTTCATCTCCCTTGGGAAGTTTCGATCACAAATTGATATCGACCCGATTCACTACTTGCTCCCTGAATGTCAAAGGCAAATCTTCCACATAACGTCTATTATGGCATTATAATAAGGCCGATTGGGTCGCATTCAATCAATACATCGGCGAATTGAACTGGGCTGACTATTTTTCTACCAAGAACGTCGACTATATAAGTGAGTCAATTATAAACTTCATATGGTATGGAAAGTACTATTTCATCCCACATAGCTCTAAGAACATCAAACGAACTACCACCGCTTAGTTTTACAGAGATTGCAAAAGAGGCTGTTAGGAGAAAAAAGCGGCATATCGTGCCTACAAAAAACGCCCCTGTGTCGAACTGAGAGAAGTCTGATTGGACGAAAACTTATAAGGCCGAGATTTGAATATAATTCCCTCTTATGAGCATGCGCAGGTCGAACCGTACTTTCCGCATTAGACAAATTTCAACGGATAACTTTCAAGCTTACTGGCGATGAATCCCTAACATTTAATCTCAGATGGAACACCGGCGGAATGTCGGTTGTTTATTACTTTTTTATCGCTACCACAACTACCGCGCCGTTACTCTGGAAAAATATCCAGTCTTATTCCTGCGCTTGCTTTTCCTTTGCGTAGCATCCGGCTAGCTATCATGATTTTCTTGAACTGCACATCATCATTTTCTTGAACTCATTAGTAGTCGTACCGTTAAATTCTATGATTCATTCGTATCCAGAACAAAACGAATGTTGAACCATATAATCATCTTTTGTTTTCCCCTGCAATTATGATCTGTATAAACTTAAACGCCAGTACCTCATTCAAATTCAATCCATTCAAGCCCCACTACCCTAATTTCTTTCCCGCCAAGGCTGTGCTCTCGCTTCAAAGGGTTTCCCCTAAGCTTTAGCGTAAACATAAAAAAAACACTAGTATCTACACTTCACTTGGAGCGACCAGTAGCGCAGTGTGTTGAGGCAGTCTCATGTTTGACTGCCGACGTTTCGGGCTCAAATCACGTCCACAACGACGTTCGTGTCCATGGATGTGAAGGAGGTGCATGCTGGCAACTGTATTCTCCGAAACGAGTTTATACCGTCGAAACGTCAACTGGGCCATATGGAACAGTTGACGTGCTATGCTCCACAAGGAGTTAGGGGAATTGAGAGAGAGATCTACACTTCATGCAGATATATCGGTACATGGATAGGTCTTATTTTTATCGAATGCGTTGAACATGTTTTATCGAAGATATCGACGCGGGTTTTATCAAGATCCCAGTACCGTTAATTATACTGGATGAAGTCATTCAACAGAACATGTTCCACGCATTCGGTAGTCATAAGACATAACCATGTACCGATGTATCTGGACGCATTGTAGATACTCGTCCTCAGTTTACTGGTGATGCACTACTAGATAAGGGGATATGAGAACTAAGCTGTAGATTACTTTCTTCATAAAGCTGGACCTTCAGTTTCATTCAACGGCAATCGATTGTTTCCCTTTTGATCTCTCACTAAACAAAATTTTTAAAAAGTTCATTATGTTTATACATGCGGGACGTTGCAAGGTAGGCTATTTCCTCACCAGGCGAACATTTTAGAGCAATGTTCTTGCATTTACCACCCACAAGATGATGACTGTTGAGAAACTTACTGTCGCTGAAACTTACTGTCGGGGAAATAGATCTTCGGAGGTCGTCGTCGACCATATCTATTATAAACTGTGCACACTTCGTTTGCGTAACTTCGACGCCGCGAGTAATGAAATCTGACAGCTTTTGATCGCATGCATTAGCCGGATCATTCCTTCCATGTAGTTGGGTTGGCTGCACAATTTCAGAAAAAAGTCAAACGTCGTGCTGCGAATGATAATTTACTTATTACACTTGTTTAAATTAAACTTGTTCACTAGTTTAAATTAAACTTGACCGGCTGACAATTCTGCGGGTCTGGTGGTATATATGTTTTCTCGGCGTATTCTTTTGCATATCTATCGAGTGTAGGGTAGGGTAGGGTAGCGAACACGCTTCACACAAACGACAAGTCGCTTCTAGTTTGACTAATGCGTGGTTGCTACCCTACACTACACTCGATAGATACGCAAAAGAACGCGCCTCTGTACACCACTCAGCCACCACATTCGTTACACTTGGAAACATTTGCAATTGGCTTGTTTACAGTTCTTCTAGCCGAATGAAAATCTGGTGTGACGGATAAATGTTTAGGGATGCCCCTCAGCCATAAGACATATTCATGTCAAAATGGCTGATCTTGACTGCTTGCTACCTCAGTATAAAATCCAGCCCATATGTATAATCAGTGATTATTTTTTCTGCGATATTAAATACGACATATAACACGTTTCAAAGCGTTTGTGCATCAAATATTCGCCTAGCACGAAACCACGATGGGTATTTACCGGAGAAGAGCATTTACGCTTTGGTACCTGTCGTCGTCTAAGAACTTACGAGCTGTCGTGTACGCGTTTGCTGTCTACACGGGACGGGTATCGAGATTTGGCACGCGCGGCGCTTTCACGCGTCTTGTGTATCAGAAATTTATGAGTTCAGATCATCCATTGTATTTGCCAACGTTGTATAGGCAACAACTAAGGATCGTTCGCACATTACAGGAAGGTGGGTTAATTTTTTACCATATTGTTAAAGTTAATTCCAATTTGCGATATCATTGACATAATTAAAATCTTTTTCTGAAATTTCACACACTGTGTCTATTTTCCCATTTTAACCACGTAATGGCGATACATCAAATGTTAAATAAGGAAAAAAGTAGCGAGGTTTTCCCTATCGTGACCTGTTATGGTTCAGTATTGACCCCATATGGAAAACATCCAATAGGACGTGTGAGTGAAAAATGTGAGTGTGAAAAATGAATAGTCAATACAGGACGAAAAAGGAGATTGATCGATACAAAAACGACTCGTGAAAAATGGCCACTTTATCAGTAAAAGACGACCACGTCAAGAGGAAAAACGCCCTTTTAATGCCAGCGTTGTTCTTTAAATCCTTTGTCGATTCACACGAAAACTCACATTGTCGTCATGAATATTGGGATTTTTTTTAAATGAAAAGGAAATGGAGCTTCATGCAAAATTAGTCAAAAGTGAAAATTTCGATGTGTGCTTGAAATAGAATTTTAATAGAAGCAGAACGGACAGAATACATGTAGAGTTCTAAAAAATTATTATAATTTGAAAGGGAACTTTCAGCTTATCATACTCATACACACTCGTATTATAACAAACAAATTATTGCAATTACTATTGTCAAAATGGCTAAAAGGACCATCTGGATCTACCCTTTGTGGGAAAGTCTAAAATAAAATTCAATACACAAAGGGTTGTTGTACAAGCATGAACGCTGATTTCCATATTCATGACGGTCTACGAGTTCCGAGAAAAACCAACCACAGAAATATTAAATTGAAGAGTGTAATACGGAAAAATGTTTTGGCCCATGGCATTTTCTTATTTTATTAATATTCCTCAATGCCGAAAATCTTCTACCAATATTTAATTAAATTGCATTGTAATAGTGAACAATCTCAATTGAAAATATTAAAAGCTGCCTTTTGTTTTGCAGACGAAGACACTTGAATGCAATCGTTATTATAGTAGTGAACAATTTCGATGAGTTTCTATGTTTGATAATTAATTTGCGCGTTTCATTAATTTTATTTATTTTTTAAATTAAAAGCCTTCTTACTCTTTATGAGTTTAATTGTTTTTGATAAAATGTGGTTCTACGTCGTGAACTATTTCCATCACGGTCCTTCGGCTGCTGCTTGACGGAATCTTTGGATCTTTTTTTCTCCCAGCCCACCTTTTCAGGAAACCCTAATTAAATTTATTTATTTATACGGAATAAACATAACGTCAGAAATGTTAAGTCCATAGTAACGAGGCATATGGTCGAAGAAGACCCAACATCGATATCGGAAATGTCGAGGTAATTAGGCACGTACGAAGAAACCACTTATTGGACGCAGTGGAAAGCTTGAACATCATGAAGGAAGAAAGCAGCTAATTCTTAATCACGATGAAGGAAATTGCGCTTCGATATTAATAATTGCAATTAGCGAAAAGTAATAATGAACGAAAATAATAAAAGTTGCCTAAAGCAACGTAGTGAATATAGACGTATATATATACTCGTAAGGAAGGACGAAATGTAAATTTAATTAGACCTAGCACTAATTAAATTTATATTACATCCTACCTTATATTTATGTCTACATGCACTGCGTAATTTTACGCAAATTTTATTATTTTCGCTAATAATTACCTGTCACAACAAGGTAATTTTGGATCGCTGATTCCGAATCTGAAGTAAAAGAAAAAAAAATTTGGGGCTGCCCACCTCAGATTGGCCACCCTGTTTTCGTGGGGAAATGCTCGTCCGATCGGGCTGCTTCGAACTACGAGGTAATTTTGGATCGCTGATTCCAAATCTGAAGTCAAAAAGGAAAGAAAAAATTGGGGTTCCCTCCTCAGAATGGCCACCCTGTTTTCGTGGGGAAATACTCGTCCGATCGGGCTGGATACCAATATTTGCACCACTTCCCACGGCGTTCAGATTACTGCACAGATTTTTCCACAGATATTTAGCACAGATATCTGCGCAGTCAAAAGGTCTGTAGTCGCGTTTAGAATAGCTGGGAAATAATGTCAAACAAATAACACGGACTCTAAAGGGCGATATCCTCTTTAAGATGAAGGCCAACTGCGATATTTCGGTAGAAACATTCCAGAGCATGGCTAAAGTCCTGGGAAATGCAGCTGAAGTAAAAATGGTGCGCCAGAAAACACGAATTGTGTGCCATGATCTTGATGAGATCACAACGAAAAAAGAAACTTGTGCAGCGTTCCTCGAACGGATAGAAGTGGATTTAGAACCGAAGCAGTAAATCGATCAGAAAGATACATATATGGCGGTTCCCAAATAGCCTCCGTTAGCTTACCAACGGATGTTAGCAAATTAAGTATTTGAAAGAGGAAACGTTGAGGGTGCTTCAGGTGCTTTACTTTTGGCCACTTCGCGAACGAGTGCAATAGCACATAAGACAGGTTGAATATATTGTGCGATGGAGAAGGCCACAAATAGAAAACATGCAGGAAGGAGCCGAAATGTATGCTATGCTGCGAGAATAAGGAAATGGACTACAACTTAGGAAAAGGGAGCCCTGTCGGACCGACAGGTCAAAAATGCTTTCAATTCGGCAAACTGGATATAAATTCATTTAAATTTGCAGAGGATAGATTTGCCTGAATATTTAACGCGACTTATACAGAGCTACCTTTCGTTTATAATTCGACAGCGTACCCAGCGAAGGTCCAAAAGAGTACAAGTCAACAGCATGCGTTCCACAAGGATCTGCACTCAGAAATTTGCTATGGAACATCATGTTAAACGACATATTGGATTTGCCAGTGCCTAGAGAAGTTACGATAGTCCTGTTCGCAGATAACACAGCTGTGATCGTGGTGGCCAAGGAGCTACTAAATTGTACGCCACTGAAGCAATCACAACTACCAATTGTGGCTGGAAAAAGTAGGACTAAATATAGCCGAGCAAAAGACGGAGCTGTCATCAATAACTGCAGAAAAACAAACCTCATATTGTTCGGCAATTACGAACCTGGGAGTGACGGTTGATGCAAATTGGCATTGAAATTTTGACGTATTTGACATTTGGAGAGCACGTTAAGTATGTATGTGAGGAGGCAGCTAATTCTACTGTGGCTTTGCCAAGAATGATGCCAAATGTGGGTGGACCACGACCGAGTAGGCTACTTGTATTGTCTAGAGTGATCACCTCTTTACTTCTGTATGCGTCACCAGTTTGGATCGATGTGCTTCGTCGCGCCTATAATAGTCAAAGAATCAACTCTGCTTGTTGAAGGAACGCATTGAGAGTGTGCTGTGCAATCTGACCAACATCAGGTGAAACTCCCTACGTTATGGGAAGTATGATTCCCATAGATATTTTAGCAGACGAAGTGGACCGATTGCACCAGGGCCGATGTTTGGAGCCAATAGACGTATCTAATGCGCGCAAAAAAACGAGAAAGGTACGAGTCTCTGAGGAAATGGCAACAGCAGTGGGTTGAAACCCCGAAGGCAAACTGGACACGTATACTCATCCCACAAATCGAATGGTTTCTGAACCGCGAACATAGAGAGGTGAATCACAATCTAACCCAGTTTCTTACTGGACATGGTGGATTAAGGAAGTACCTACACAGATTTCAGCTGGACGATTTGTCCGACACTCCGAAGTGCCCAGTAATAACAGAAGATCTGTAACATGCATTCTTTCACTGTCCAAAGTTTACAGGAAAACGTGAAGCACTGCATGTGGAACTTGGCAGTGACCTCAATCCACATAACATAATGGAGCACATGATAAGATCTGAATCCAATTGAAAGGTCGTAACTCGCACAATATGCGACATCGATAGGGAACTGATCAAAGAGGAGCTAATACGAAAAAGGACGCAACAGATTAACGGCTAATTAGCCAAAACCAGCCCTGCGACGCAATACCGAAAAGTAGTTCAGTAGGGAAAATGGTGGAGAAAGAGGGTTGAAGGTTTTACTGGGTAAGTAATTCTAATAGAAAACTGAAACACCGATGCTTTTATGTCAGTTCACCAATATTTTTAAATCATGTATGCATTCAAAATTGTTGAAATACATCGATTGTCTGCTCTAAAGAACAGAACCACTGCGGAAAACAAATTAACCACCATTACCGAATTCATATCATTCAATATTCGCAAGGCTCTAAGAACCTCCTCCTCAGCTCACACATAGAACAACAGCATTTAGGCGCTGCACACTTGGCAGGACATACTGTCATCAAGTAGGACGACTCTTATCCTTGTCAGTCGTATCATTGATTCAACGAGACAAATGGACGAACATTTTGGAGCGGAAAAAACTTCTGAATAGGGAAAAAAAATATCCTGTCGTCCTTTCTTCAAACGACATCATCTGAATGCTTTAGGTCATATAAAACCCTTTCAACATTTCACTGTGCTAAAATAAAATGGAATAAAATTGTGTTTTCAGCTGCCATGGTACATTTCAATGACGTTAGGATGACAGCAGCAAATATTGTGGACAATGAAGGGTAGCTCAACTACTACTACTATGTATGCACTAGTCCTTGCTTTCGAATAAAATAAAATAATTAACAAAAATACTAACCATAGTGATAACAGAACAATTAATAATATTAAATACCAATCCATAACATATGTACCCCAGTTAACAGAACGGATTAGTAAAATATTACCAAAACAAATCAACTATGATAATGGTATAACGACAAAAATAATAACAACATACAAACCAAATCACAAATTGAACAACACATTATACTCGAACACTAAACAAAAATTCGAAAAAGATAAGCAAAATAACATAATATATAGCATACCATGCAAAACATGTAAGGATAATAATATAAACACAGCATACTATGGATCAACAACAAGACAACTATCAACTAGACTAACTGAACATCAAAACAAAAATAGAATGATACTTAATAAACATACTAAATTAGTGAAACACCAGTTAGAAGATAATCATGTAATGGATTTTAGCAACACTAGAATAGTGGATAAAGAAACAAACAAAAATAAACTACTAACCAAAGAAGCATGTTATATAAATATAAATTTCAAAAATTCCCTCAATACCAGAACAGAGTTAGATAACACCATTAACAAATATAACCCAATATTTAGACACAGATAAAAGAGCGGGAAAATATAACAAAATGACAAACGATAGTAGCAGCATTAGTTGACAACTAAACTGACATAACCCAGAGGCAGGGATAGTTTTAATAAAATACTAAGATAAACAATTATAGTAAGTTAATAATAATGTATATATATTGAAATTATAAGAACATACACTTATGCCAATGTAAATAACAATTCCAGTGTAAAATTAACCTGATGATGCCGATAGAATAAAGGCGAAACGTCGTGAGAAAATATCAACAAACTTTTTATTTATCCGCTGGAAGTTGAGTAATTAACATCAAGAATCAATAATAACGATAACCAGTGAGGAATTCATCAAATCAAATTAAATATGGAGAACACTAACATAGAACAACAAACAAACCAACAAGCTACTGGAAGCAGATTAATAATAACAAGGAAAAGTATACACATTGGCAAGAAAATCATAAACATCAAAAATCGACTGACATTTCTTATCAAATGTAGAAAATATAAGGTATTTCCAAAACACATAGATACAATGACTAATAAAATTGAAAGAAGCTTAGACATTGACAGGAAATATCGTATAATGTTATCAAACACACTGACAACCTTCAAAAAAGGAATACTTCGACTAGAAATTAAAGATACTATAGATAGACTAAGAAATCTGAAAATTAACCAAGAAGATAATATAAATTATATAATGCATATCAATAACAACCACAAACATAACACAATAAAAAATGAAATAAATAAAAAACTACATGAACTAGAACTAACAACTAAAAACAGAATGATTGATAAATTTAAGAACATCTTAAACAGAAACAAATATTACATGAAATTTAGTGAAGAACTAACTAAAGAAAAAGTAATCAATCTAACAGAATCCAATATACCTAATTTTGTCATAAACACCCTCAGCTTGGGACCAAACTATAATCACATAAATGAAATAAATGAAAAAACAACAATACAAATAATTGCAGACTTAGAGAATTGCATAAATAACATAGACAAGAACCAAGCAGAAGAAATAAGGGAAAAAGCAACAAGAATTATAAAAAACCAAATACAAGGAGAAAATTACAAACCATATACCCATATTAACCACTTAATAAGACAAACCAAGAACTTTTTTAAAGAGAACCCTGAAATACTAGTTTTAAAAAGTGATAAAGGGAATAAAACAGTGATAACTACTAAACAACAGTACAAAGAAAAAATGGAAATATTACTTAAAAATGACAATTATACAATTTTGAAAAAGGATCCAACCAAAATTCTGCAAAACAAAGCTAATGAGTATGTTAAAAACTTATACAAAAAAGAGATAATTGATTACAGTACAAAAAATAAAACAATTAATTATGCAGCCAATGCCCCACGAATACAAGGTAGACCGAAAGTTCATAAAGAAGGTATACCATACAGACCATTGGTTAGCTGTATTAATACACCGTTAACAAATATATCCAAACTAATCCAACCATATTTAAATAAACTACGTAATATGTTCGGGTATAATATAAAAAACTCCTATGAATTAATTGACCAAATTAAGGATATTCCGATTAATAATGACGAAAAATTAATTTCACTAGACATAAAAGATATGTTCACCAACATACCTATCAAAGAAGTTATATCGATTATTAACGACAACTTTGATAAAATAAATACCGAAATACCCAAAACATTATTCTTAGAAATAACTGAATTCTGTTTAGACAACAGTTACTTTATTTATGACAACACAACCTATAAATCTAAAGGACTCACAATGGGTGGAAACCTTAGTGTAATAGCGGCAGACATTTATTTGTCGAATGTACTACATAAAATAGTGAACAAATTTAATAATGACGTAACATACATTAAAATTTATGTAGATGACATACTAGCAATCGTAAAAGAGGGCAAGATTAATGAAGTACTTAACGAATTAAATAATGTCAATGAAAATGTAGAATTCACAATTGAAATTGAAAATAATAAACAAATAAGTTTTCTAGATGTAACTTTAACAAGAATGGATAATAAAATAAAAACTGAATGGTACAAAAAACCCACAGCAACCAATAACATTTTAAATTACACATCAAACCACCCACACCATATGAAAATTAATGTGGCTTCAAACTACATTTACCGTAGACTAAAACTTACAGATATTGACAAATGGAAATACCAAAAACAAGACATACGAAAAATATTAATAACTAATAACTATCCTATAAAAATTATTAACAAATTAATAAGAAACAACCATTACAAAATAATTAACAAAAATACTAACCATAGTGATAACAGAACAATTAATAATATTAAATACCAATCCATAACATATGTACCCCAGTTAACAGAACGGATTAGTAAAATATTACCAAAACAAATCAACTATGATAATGGTATAACGACAAAAATAATAACAACATACAAACCAAATCACAAATTGAACAACACATTATACTCGAACACTAAACAAAAATTCGAAAAAGATAAGCAAAATAACATAATATATAGCATACCATGCAAAACATGTAAGGATAATAATATAAACACAGCATACTATGGATCAACAACAAGACAACTATCAACTAGACTAACTGAACATCAAAACAAAAATAGAATGATACTTAATAAACATACTAAATTAGTGAAACACCAGTTAGAAGATAATCATGTAATGGATTTTAGCAACACTAGAATAGTGGATAAAGAAACAAACAAAAATAAACTACTAACCAAAGAAGCATGTTATATAAATATAAATTTCAAAAATTCCCTCAATACCAGAACAGAGTTAGATAACACCATTAACAAATATAACCCAATATTTAGACACAGATAAAAGAGCGGGAAAATATAACAAAATGACAAACGATAGTAGCAGCATTAGTTGACAACTAAACTGACATAACCCAGAGGCAGGGATAGTTTTAATAAAATACTAAGATAAACAATTATAGTAAGTTAATAATAATGTATATATATTGAAATTATAAGAACATACACTTATGCCAATGTAAATAACAATTCCAGTGTAAAATTAACCTGATGATGCCGATAGAATAAAGGCGAAACGTCGTGAGAAAATATCAACAAACTTTTTATTTATCCGCTGGAAGTTGAGTAATTAACATCAAGAACCAAATTTTTGTATTTGCGACGTACGACCGTGTCTATCCATTCCTATGTGTTCTCTCTCTCTCCATTCGTCTTGGAGTATTATAAGAAATATGCAGAGCAGACACATTTCAATGATAACGATAGTGTGGTGATAGCCAAGATTTAGATGCGGAAAAACGAAGGTTGAGCTGAAAGATACAGTACGGAAGTTTTCCATGAATTTTCGCGTATCATGGGTCGCTTTTACAGAGGATTTGAAATATTCCTGATTTTTTCCTTATTATTTGGCATCATGACGATTCAATTTACGTCGTAACGAAGGGAAAGTACATTCCCGGTAATGGAATTTAATATTATGAAGTTGGATGATTTATAATTTGGTTATATTTGCTGTACGTAGCTTGAGATTGAAAATATTGCTTGATTGTGTTGATTGATGCAAAGCGTACGGACTGCAATTTTATATTAGGAATCATTTTCTACATCATTTGCTTCCATTGAGTTGATGGTCTAGTATAATTATAGCTAATGACATGTCTCATTTTATCTTTTGTTGGGTCGATGAAAAATAAAATTAAGATTAGAACGAGCCCGTTGCGAGATGTAATTTATTTTTAGTTTTTCGTAGAAGAGAAAATCGAAAACAGAAGGACTCTCTACTACAATGTCAACTGACAATTTGGCCCTTGGTTCTGTAAAAGATAACCTAAGATTAAGAAAATGAGTAATTGAAGATCGAACTCTCTTTCTATTGTATTTTCATGCATGTTTTTCAATTTCCACTTGAAAAGGAAGTGTTTATGTCCCTTTTTGTTGATAGTTGTTTGTAGTCCGGATGACGCAACGGTTAGCACGTTCGCCTGGGCCCCGGTTCGATTCCGGGGACTTACGTGTCGGACTATGAGCCCACTCAGCTGTTAAATGAGTACCCATTATGGGGTAAATAACTCGGCTGAGCGTGTTGCTGATCACATACCTCTGCACAAAAACCGTCAAGATCTAGAAAATGAGATGATGCTAACTCATCTCGAGACCGTGGTTCAAATTGGACTGTTGCGTCAGTTATTTATTTATTTATTTGTTTATAGGACCAAATAAATATCTTTGGTCTTGGCTATGGGTCAGCACAGGAAGAATTGTGATTGTATTCTCATTCGAGTGTGAACCTTATAGTGTTGTGTTTTGGATTATTTCACTGTTGTGTAGTTAAATTGAGATTGTTCCTGTTGCAGGTTTAGAAGGTGAGTGATCACTGGGATTTTGTGTTTAATTAGTTAAAGTGCATGTAAATGGTGCCTAGTGTGTTATATGTCATTTGTGCTTTTGGCATGTGATGCCCTAGTGAGGCCATTACACCTGTGATGGGTGTTTGGTCGTTAGTTGATACCACTGCTCAGGGCAGATGGTTTCACCTGGGGAAGGACCGGTGAATCATCCTGAGTATGCGTGGTGATTTAGTAGATACCAGTGCTCAGGGCAGATGGTTTCACCTGGGAAAGGACCGGTGTACCATACTGAGTATACGTGGTCTAGTGATTTAGTAGATACCAGTTCTCAGGGCAGATGGTTTCACCTGGGGAAGTACCGGTGAACCATCCTGAGTATTCGTAGTTTAGTGATTTAATAGATACCAGTGCTCAGGGCAGATGGTTTCACCTGGGGAAGTACCGGTGAGTCATCCTGAGCTGGTGTCCCCGGTGATGATATTTCCACCTGTGATGGGTCGGTTTATCATCCTGGGATGGTTCAGAGAGGACTGTTCCACCCCGACAGGTTGTGGTGTCAAAGTCTGAATGGCCAATATGGGTTCTAGCGAGATCGATCCACCCGAGATGGGTTGTGTAATTCTCCTAGAATGTGTTGATGGGCAGTGTCCGCCCATGGATTGGAGTGGTTACTCCGTAACGAACCATATTGGTGAGGTGTCTTCACCTCAAAAGTCCTAGTTTGAATGTTTACTTAATTCAATTAGCATGAAGCTTTACGTAGTTCGCCTGTAGTAGTTTGATGTGGACTAGTTTAGCACATTTTCTCATCTATTTGAAAAATAATCTTTGCAGATAGATGATTCGAACAGTATCGTGGTCGTGTACGCGCGTAATTAGTCTCGTCGTTTAATTTCTTATGTTACAGTTCGGCAGAAGCCTTTTCCATAGTCCTCCGCGTGGGCGCCCCCTGGTAACGGTATCAAATCGCTGACAGCCAATGTCTTAGCGATAAGACAGTTTGGAAAAAGGCAGATTGCTGTAGCCTGAATGGCTGACGAACACCTTAAGCGTCTCAGGTCTAGTAGGATGGAATGACTTGCGTAGTTGGACCTGCAACATGTCTTCCGAGGCCATCCCCTGAATGGGGTTAAGCGACGTGCTGACAACTCGTCCTGGCAAAAACCACTCCATGTCAAGAAACCTGGAACCGGATTTTCCAGGTGGCCAAGGCTGTCGCGCCACGATGATGATGATGAGTTCGGACATGAGAACTACAATATGGGGTATTTGTCACGAAAATATGGTGTAATTGCGGCATTCTCAAACCGTTCGACAATTCCTAGATTTTCATTAAATACACCCGACCATGAACGGATCCAAACAAAAATAATTACAAATGTACATTAATCGCTCGTTGCAGTCAACACTACTCGTACATGTTAGATATTCGAGACGCACATACTTGTGGAAATCAATCAGATATTATCACTAGACAAATTCGTAAGCACATACATATATGTGTACAACTACTATACCTATACTAGCAGTGAATGTTCATGGATGTGGAGAATTATTTTCATTATCGATGAAAAATCATTTACGTAGGCCATTAATAGAACCGTAGCGAACAATTAAAACGTCACGATAAGCCAAGAACAAATAATTACCTTCATAAGTTTATGCAAACAGGGGTATTCATAAATATAGTACGAGTATTATAAGGATCTCGATAAATTCCAGACTAATCCCGCCTTTATTTGCTTGGTAATTACCTCGAGTGTTTACTCATCGCACGCTTCGAAATTCGGAATTGCGAAATTAGAATCATTCCTTTGCCTCTATACTAAGGCAAAGGAACAATTCAACCCTATTCAATTCAGTCCAATAAACGCGTGTCAATTAGGGCCGGGTAAAATATACAATAGAAGTGTTTTCTCAATTTTGATTTACGTATTTTAAAGTGCTGAATCTGAATATTAACTTTAACATATTGAAAAAGTAGCAAGAAAATGCTCTTTTCAAGTTTTTGCTAATAACTTCGAAAATACTAACTTTTGAACGAAAATCAACAGATTAAAAATAAACTACTACATAAAATTCCCTATGAAAAAAAAAAACAAAAAACATTTTTTTTTTTTGTATTTTTCTTCAAATAAATGGATTAGGCACTAGAGGGTGTCGAAGTTGAACCAAAAAATCTAGATGGTTTTTTTTTTGCTCATAACTCGAAAACCAACACATTAAAATCTTCTTCAATTAAAAACTAATAAAACGAAATACCATTGGAAAGCCCACGCACTCTATGTAGATATTGCAAACTTCTAGAATTGACGACCGTTACAAAGTCTGCATTTGTTTTTCCAAAGAAAAGTGGACTTAAGCCGATATTATTTTGGTTGTTAAGAATGATTGAAGTGTATCACTACGGACAATACAACAAGATTAAGTTGGCAATGCAGTCCACCAAAAATATTCAGCATAAAAGCCAACGACTGGTTTCGCCCACCGATAGACCATACTCGTCAGGAGCTACCTTTAGCCTATCGTGAAGGTACATAGCTCGACCAGTCCGACTTTTGTGCTGTATTCCGACTTTCGTCAGAATACATTAGTTGGTAAAACGCGTGGGCATTTTATGACACGGGTGCGAATATTTTTGGTGGAGTGCATTGCCAACAACTTTGGGGCGACCGGTAGCGCAGTGTGTTGAGGCATCAGTCTCATGTTTGACTACCGGCGTTTCGGGTTCGACTCCCGTCCACGACGACGTTCGTGACCATGGATGTGCAGGAGATGCATGCTGGCAACTGCATTCTCCGAAACCAGTTTATGCCATAGAAACGTCAACTGGGCTACATGGTACAGCTGACGCGCTTATGCCCCACAAGGGGTTAGGGCAATTGAGAGAGAGACAGCATTGCCAACTTAATCTTGTTGTATTGAGTTGGTAGTGATACACTTCATTCATTCTTAACAACTTATAAAATATAAAAAAGCGCTATGCTTGATTATAATGATATTGATATTATTTTGGGTTTTAGAACATACTCATAAATAACAATAACAAAACCACGATACTGTCATTCTACTTGAAATTTTAAATTCCTTCAGAATATCGGTGTCAAATATTGGTTTCAAAGATCCGGGACGGGAGACAAAAACTTTTCAGATGCTTATAAATGACTATCGGATTAACCTGTTGTATCAACTTTCTGGGATAGTATTTTCACAGTAAATGGATCCTTTTTTGAAGGAAATAGCAATTAACATACAAAGGTAAAGTGAAAAGTTCTCGTCCTGATAATGAAAGACTAAGATTTTCAGTTGAAATATGATTTTATTTTTCTACATAATCTCTCTTGACTTCAACACACTTGGTCCAGCGTTTCTGCAACATCAGTATTCCTTTCCGTGAATAGTCTGGAAGTCTGAGAATCTGGAGGTCTGTGAAAATATTCATCTACGGCCCTCTCGACTTCTTCATTGGATGCGAATCGCTTCCCAGATGTAATGAACCACCAGTAACGAACCATATTATGGTCTGGTAGTGCTGCTCCCACCAGCAGATCGGAGCGGCACCTGATGAGTAGTGATCTGTTGGTGGTACGAAACCAGAGGCCGAGGGTCCCAATACACCCGGACCCAGGTGCGACCGTGTGGGCGTCTGATCCGTCCGTCAACCATTCCATCCTTATCGACTATTTTTTTTTTATTCCCCATTTTTATCTCCCCTGTTTGTGTTGTCTTCCCCAGGCCTTCTATTAATAAAAAAAAAAATCGTAAAATCGCGAAGTTATCATTGTGTATACTGTATGAAGTTATCATAGTATTTCGGCCTTTAAGATCATAATACAATAGTTAGCATATAATAAATGATGGATTATAATTTGATAGCATCTTGAGGAATCACAACCAAATTGAACGACGTGTTGTAATACTTGAGCGTCGCCACAGACTATGGACCATGGTACAAGTGTCCTCCGAATGGCTCAAGACACACACTTCACGTAAATTTAAAGAAAAAGGTCCACTTGCGTCACGTTTGAATTCCTGGTCGACAGTGTGTTGCCAGAGTTATAACTCATATGACCATTATCGTTCGGGCTAATTTCACACGCGTTTTCACGACCCGGGGCCCGGGGGATTGATGGCTCTTTAAGTTTGGAGTTTTCTTTCGATATGACCCTAATTAATGCATAAGTTTAAATGGTACAATCCTCAGTGCTTGAGAAACTCATGCACCCCCTGCTGGCAACTGCATTCTCCGAAACCAGTTAATGCCGACGAAATGTCAACTTAGCCACATGGAACAGTTGACGCGCAATGCGCAAGGGGTTAGGGCAATTGAGTATGAGTAGTATTAGTACATTACTACGTATTTGTATAGCAGTTGCTTGTAAGTTAGCTAATAAAGAGACTTGACTTGAGCAAGACCTGTTTTCAATACTAGTCATCAGTGACGTGCAGTGGAAATTTTTCATAGTCAAGCAGTTGGGCGCCCTAAAGCCAATTTAGCATAAACAAAAATGGACTGTATAATAGAATATGGACAGTCACAAAAACATTTATACCAAGCGGCTTTAAGCCTTAAAGAAGAAATCAGGAAAGATATAAATAAAATATTGGCACATATATTCGGAATACAAAAAAAAAAAAAATAAATTAATAAAATATTACTAATAAAAAAAATGATAAATAAATATTATGTTAATTAAGACTAAGAAAAATTCAGGGGTATTTGAAATAAATAAATATTCTTTCGCCATTGCCATTTATTTGTATTCCAAATCTATGCGCCGTTCTTTAAGTAAAAACTCTTTAATCACATTATCAAAAAAATCGTTTTCTCTTCGCATTTGTATAAGAAGATCTTTTTCAACCGCAATTAAAGCAAGATCCGAAAGTCGTTCTTGGGATTGGCGATTTCTCAAAAATGTGTGAACGCGCTTTAGTGTTGAAAATGACCTTTCCGCAGTTGCCACTGTGACTGGAATTGACGTTAATAATTTTGCTAAAATATGAACTTGCTTAAAACCGTTTGCGACATAAGGCCGTTTTTGAAAATAATCGAGAATTTTACTAGGATTCGCGTTTTTAAACTCATCTGAAGAATAAATAACTTTTAGCTCATTTTTCAACTTTATTCTGTCGAAAAATTGACCGTGATATTCAATAAGTGAGTCAAAATTTTTATCGGGAAAATTTGACTTGAATTTAGAAAAATAATTCGGTTCAAGCAACTCTAAAAATGAAAGATCTTTAAACGAATGGAATCGATCTCGAATTTGCCCGAGAATAACATCTATAATCTCCCGAAATATCCGCCGTAAATTTTGTAAAGGATCTATCGCATTTCTACATTTCTTACGTGGTGGCTGATATTCTGCTGTAACTGTCGAATAGAAATTATCAAACTTTTTAGAAAAGTCATTTTCAAGCCAATTTTCAAATTCAATAATTTTTTGGCTTGCATATGAAATGTTTACCACTTTGCTCTGAATAATATTAAATAATATATCAGTTTTCGAAAAAATTTCAGAAAAAATTAACAGATATAATTGAAAATCTGACTCTGCGAATTTTTGTAAGTATATATCGGAAAAAGTCAAGGAATCGCCATCCCAGTGCTGAGAACCATTCGAAATTGTCTCAAAAACTGTACAAATTTCATGCTTATGTTCAAATATAACGTTAATAATACGCGAATGATAATGCCAACGCGTTTTGGAAACCGATGGTAAACGACGATTTACTATATTTGCAAAAAGGTCCGACCTTTTAGTGGATGTATTAAAAAATGATGCGATTTTATTGATGTGCGCAAAAAATAATTTAATTTCCGGAATAAACTCAACTGCTTTAGACAATACTAGATTTAGTGAATGAGCGTAACATGGAACGAAAATTGCCGATTTATGTTTTTCCCGAATTAAAGTCTGAACTCCACGAATTTGAGAACTCATTACTGCTGCGCCATCGTAACATTGTGCAATTAATTTCTTATCGATATTTAAATTTTGCAATTGTTTTAAAATGTGAGAGCTTATTGCTGTAGCTGTACGATTAGCGCTTACATCCAAAAATCCGATGAATCTTTCTTCAATCTCATTTGATATTGTATATCTAAAAATCATCGTTAATTGTTCCCGACCGCTAACATCTGGCGTTTCGTCGACCATTACAGCTACAAATGGAGCCTCCTTTATTTCCAAATTGATTTTATTTCGAACCACATTAGCTATAGCGGAAACAAGATCGTTTTGGATTCTATTAGACAAACCCGAAAACGCTGCATTTGCTTTTATAGAATCTATGTGGGACTCAATTATCGGATCGTACAAACTCAAGAAATTTACGGTTTCGATAAAATTACCACGATTATTTGAAGAAGAGTCTTCATTATTTCCGCGAAAAGGAAGCTCCTGTTTTGCCAAAAAAATTACAGTATCGATTAAACGTTTCAAAATATTACGATTACGCTCAACTTTTTCATTATGCAAACTAACAGATATTGCCACCTGGTTACTAAGCATAAACTCTATACGCTGAGAACCAAAATTATCTAAAATAATTTAATTAACGACTGAAGATGTTTTTCGGAACTTGAATGCTTTGCTGCTGAGCCCGTAAAATTATTCAAATCACTAAATCCAGCTTTATTCCAAACAGATTTTTCATTCGTGAACAAAAGACACGGCCAGCAAAATAACTTATTTAATTTACAGCTTCCCGTTAACCAAATGTACTTTTCAAACGTTTCGATATGGAATTTTCGCGTAATATTTTTTAATTTAAACTCTAAACTAAGATCTGGCTTCGGTCTATCCGATTCTATAATTTCTCTTTTCTTGGCAAAGGAAAGAGTTGAAAATCCCGCTTTTAGTACGAAATCCGTCGCGCAGCAATACTCCGACATAATGCGAAAAGAAAACTTACCACTTTTATCACAAATCAAATCAATTAAATCACTACAAACGGTCAAAAAAAACTTCAAATCACAATTTAATCAAAATCACCCGATTGCACTGATTTCCTCTTTTAAATTGCAACGGAAAATCCATTACATAACAAAAACAAAAGCTCTACTGGAAAAATCAAATTCCCATAAACATTCCCTGCATTGGCAACATTTCATTAACAAGCATCATTGGGCTTTATCCCACACACAAAAGCAGTCGCGCCAGTGCTTGACTTGTCTCATATAAATTTGCGAACAAAACAAAAAAAAATCGTTGCCCAATGTATTTTACTACCGAAATCCAAGATTCCCATTTTCTGGAATCAACATGTCTCTAGTATTTGGATGCACACATGGTACATGCATCTAAAGATCTAGGCACATTTTCCTATTCTAAGTTTGGTGTCTATGGTGTGCAAAATGTGGGAGGTTTGAATATTATCTAAAGTAATTGAACGAATGTTTTTTAACCAAAAGAAGGCGCGGATCAGAATTTGAATGTGTAAAGGAATATTTGAATGATAATATGTATTCTTCAGCTTACAGAAAAACATTGACTGAAATGATGATATGTGTATTGGTGTAAGCAAAGTTTATTATTGAATTGCTTATTTCGGTAAGTCAAGCAGTTTGGAATTGCTTACTACGAGTGCACGTCACTGAGTCATAGCATATACATACTAATTCGGAAAATCAGTTTTTATCTATTGCATGTTCAGGGAAATAATAGGCGTGTTTTTTTGTACTGCGGTCAAGGTTAATTCGGTTTAACAACATGCAATTTCAACAATGCGTTAACCTGGATTAACCTGGAAAGCTCCACGGGGTAGCAAACCTGCACTCGATAGCCCCGTATAGCAATTGCAGGAATGACTACCAGATGTCTATCGCATCGTTAAAATCTGAATTTATTATGCATATGTTGGCTATATGGAGGGGTAATATGTCACTTTGACATTTGTTGCCAAGCTCGTAGTAAACTTTTCTTTCTGCTTCTTTTCTTTTAGTTCGACTATTAATATTCGGAAAAGCAATGGAGCAAGCGACAAAACACAAGCGGTAAGTGGTACATATTTTATTTCCTTGCTACAGATCGTTGAGACCAGCCGCCAAACCACTTGATCTGAAACCGTCATACACTTACAAATGTAATGCCCGAACCAGATTGAATGATGGCATTTCTGAGAGGAAGGGAGGAAAATAGAAAAAAATAAAAAAAGAAAACTAAGCAAAGGAGCGAAGGCAAAAGGAACTAATATGTCTGCTAAAACAAATAACGGAAAAATTAGTAAATGTTGACCATTTAAATGTATTATAATTTATTACTTTGTCTTTTTTTTACTTCTTGTTATTTTTTAAGTACATTTCATTTGTTTTCTTTTTTTAAGTATATTTAAGTCTTTTTTTACACTATATAAGTTAAATTTAAGTTGGTGGTGGAATATTATTTAAGGAACCTAAAATTAATTGAAAAATGTGATTATTTTGCCTTATACTAGATGTAAGTATTTATATTGAATTCAAAGCTGTTGTTATATTAAGTTAAATATAATACATGTAAATACTGAATTAATTTTTTTTAATAGTTCCGTCTCATGATTGTCTGGTTGATAATTTGAATACTGAATACCTTTTAAATTATTATTCCATTGGATAAAATGTATTGAAATAACTCTTCACGTCTGTTCGTCGCTTCATTCGTTGATGTCTCTTCAGTATCCTCGTCGTCATCTACTTCTTCCATTTCAATTTCATCCATTTGGTCGTCCAGTGATATACAAATATTATTTAAAATGCATATCGCCATGATGGTATTTGCTATTTCCTTCAAATCTGTCTGCTCCGTAAAAAATTGGATTCTTCTGAACCTCGTTTTTACCAATCCAAATGCGTTTTCTACTATTATTCTGCCTGACGAATGGATTTTGTTAAAAGTAATTTTGCTGTTTGGCAAGCCTCCGTAATTTTTAAAAGGAGTGACAATCCAGGATGAAGACTGGTACGCGGAATCGCCAAGCAGAAAACTGTTTGCTGGAAATAGATCTTGCTGATAGTTGGTTGCACAATTGAACAGTTGCGATCTCCTTAAAACCCTACTATCGTGCAAGGATCCTGGTTCACCGACGAATAAATTTAAAAATCTTTTGTCCATGTCGACTACGGCTTGAATAACCACACTGTATTTTCGATTCCGATCAAAATAGTCGGCCTTATTGGAGATTGGCGCCCTGATTGTCACGTGTGTGCAATCAATCGCGCCTATCGCTCCAGGCATTCTACATTTCAATAGAAATTTTTGTTTGACATCCTCCGCCGCAGCTCCTTGAGGCCATCTCACAAATTCATCACCAATCGATAGAATCCATTGTGTTACTCGTCGGACAACCATCCATGCTGTAGACCTAGCGACTCCGAACAGGTTGCCCAATTGTCGAAATGTGATCGTATTAGCAACGTACCAAAGGTATGTATAAATCTCCTTTTCAGGACCCACTCGTGCGCGCCTTCCGTGGTCGGTCGACGGAATAAAGGAATTGTTGAATATATATCTGTAAATAGTCTAATGAATAAGACATGTTACTGAATTTAAAACTTATACTTACCAATTAGCCACTGTGCATTATTTCTGTACATCCGAAAGTGACGTTTGAAATCCATTTCGCTGTAGTTCTGTATGGTGTCCATAAAGTCCGTAATCACAACGTGACAAATTACTTCATCTTCTGACGATTCTGAAGATGAAGATGACTCAATTAATTCATGTAAGTCATCGTCAGTTTCCTCATCACTACTTTCTGCCAGTAAATACAATAACTAATTGGCCCGTGTATATCCATAATTTCTTGTAACTTGCACATTCGCAGAACAATTTGACGTTAACGAACACAGATTCAACCACAACTGTTACTTTCCCAAAGAAATCTGACATCAAGGCAGCCAACATTGTCTTCTTAAATATAACCTGGAAAATTGACCTGGACTGTTTTTTTGAACACAGAGTTAACCTAGACCGAATTAACCTACACTGTTGTACAAAAAAACACGCCTAATATCAAACAACACTTAATAGACGTTCAACAGAACAAAGGAAAAGATACAAAGTATCTACACTGCATGCAGATACATCGGAACATGGATATGTCTGTGACTACCGACTGCGTGGAACCTGTTGTGTTGAAGATATCGACGTAAGTTTAATAAAGATCTCAGTATAGTTATACTGGATGAAATCATTCGAAAAAACACGTCCCACGCTGTAGATACTCGTCATAAATTCTGCTTTGCTTTGTCCTGTCCGCTTGGGCTCCTTTCTCTCGCGGGATCGTTTCGTTTTCGTTTGCATCGCGTGTGTGCAATATTCACCTCCTCTCGTGAACCCTGTTCCATCTACCTATTCCATCTACCCGTTCGGTACAGTTTGCAGACTGCAGCCAATCGACATTTCTCTGAGTACGTTTCTGATAATCGCAATCACGCTTCCCACCATCTTTCCCCAATCGGACGTGTATTGTGTTTGTGTATCTATTGCAAAATCGCTCCCACACTATCCGCCTCATCCCGCCCCTTTAATCAACAGTCCGGGTCCGGCACACACAATCCGTTTCTCAAGTAACGCGTGCGACTCTATGCGATTGTGTCCGGCAAACAGGGCAGTCAGACCTCAAATCGCCGCCATTGCAAATGCACAACCATTTGGATAGAATGAACTTCATCCGCGATGGCTCTCGCTCTCGGGGGGCGAGAACTATGTACACACTCTCAAATCGCGTCTGCGCATGTCCAAATGTTATTCGAACTGACTACTTGCTACTTTTTCGGGGACCCTATTGATTCAGATATGTAGTACAACGCGCGCTATTTTATTTGTTTGGATTCCAGCCATTTTGAACATTTTGGAATTTTTGCGGAAGGGGGGCATTTGATCTTCTGCAGACCTCTGAATGTACATCATAACATATAACATCCTGCGACGAATATTTCTTTATTTCGGGACTTGAGAGATTCTAACTCGCCTAGTATAAATCCGCCATTTTGTTCTATATGTTTATTGCACGTGTGGTGGGGGCCCACATTGTGGACCAGTCAGACCTCAAATCGCCGCCATTGCAAATACACAAACGCAGTCGCTGGATCACCCGATTTGGCTCGAATGAACTTCATCCGCTCTCGCTCATCTTCGGGGGCGGAAACTATGTACACTCTCTCAAATTGCGTCTGCGCATGTCCAAATGTTAGTCGAACTGACTACTTGCTACCTTTTCTGGGACCCTAGTGATTCAGATAGTACAACACGGGCTATTTTATTAAATGATGAATGGGAATTGGCGGAAATTGAAGGTCATTGAAAGTCCGCCCGTTCACCCGTACACTATGTTATTTCTTGCCGTCCACAACGTCAACCTTTATCGCCATCAAATCAACATCCCAACATGTACACACAGGATCCCCGCAAGCGCACCGCCCGCGCGGATCTACAAGCAACAGCCATGCACAATGACCACTTCACTCAAACGATATGCACAACCAGAAAAGAAAAATTTTCAATGGGCTTGTTTCCTCTTCTGACCCCCGAGTGGAAAAACAGACATTTCGTGTGACGGACAAATTTTTAGGATGACCCCCAGCTATAAGACATATCCATGTCAAAAAAACATTACGTTCAAATTCGGCCAAGACTTTATCCTTGTAAGCGACAGAAATCGAGGCTAACTCTTTCATAACCGGCTCATCTGTTTGAATCCCAAAGAAACTCACAGGGTAAACTTTTAATTAATACGGAGAATGTTCTACTTTATGCCTGTGAGCTTTTTGTTCGTCTTCCATTCTTTGTAAGAATTTTCTGTTGTTTTGCTCCTGTTTTTTGACCCAGGCCAAGTTTTCTTGGAATTATAAGCATGGAAGTACTTTCATGTTTTATTATGCTTCAATTTATGGTTCATATCACACTTTTCTTTGATTGAAAGTTTTCTCTGTAGAAATCTTGTAGAGAAAAAATTAAGCTGAAAACAAATGAAGAATGAATGAAAAACAGAAGAAAATGTGGAACTCTAGGGTGTTAAGAAACCAGTTGAAATGTGATCTAATTATAATTTTAAAATGCTGATTCCTAAATACATATCTATATGTTACTCCAACTCGAACACGAAAATGGTACAAGTGGATCGATTTTCTTCACATTTATGTGAAGTGTATGTGTGTGTCTAGAGCTACTCAGAAGACATTTGTACCAGGTTCATGTTGGAGTTGGAGTTCTTGTTTGACAGTCTGTGGCCGGGCTCTAACTTTATAATAGGGATGTAAAAATTTCCAAAAAGTACTGGCTATGGGGTTATTGCCTTTTTGTTTTAGGCCCGTTTTCTCAATGTCCGGTTAAACTGCCAGTTAGCCATCCGGGACACTAAATTTAACGTTAGCGTGTGCAATGCTCAAAATATGATAATGCAGTATGAAGCTCAGCTAATGCAATAGAAAATCAGCTGATTTTCTTGGCGGAATCCTGCCGCCTGTTCTATTCTATCCTACGCCCATGTGCCATCAGCATTATTTTGCGGCTGAGTCGGTTTTAGATCCGTTTTCTTCCAATGAATATCCAGAACTCTGTTCCTTGTGATCAGTTTAATTGTCTCAGTTGAATGTGCGAAGGTAAACAGTTCTAGCTGCCCAAAATCTCAGCAGCCCGTATCAGCTGTTCGGAAGTATTGTCCGATAAATTCTTAACCGGAAGATGTGTGCCGTTTAGCGTTTATCTACAGGACAAGATTTAACTAGACATTGACGGCCCTTAGTTAAACCGTCCAGTTTTAACTGACAGAAACTACTGGTTTTCCGGTTAACCGGATCATTATGAAAGTTGAAATATAAAAATATGTTACTAACATACCCACCTAGGCGATAGTTTGAATATTCGGCGCCCAACATGGGGTCAATGTGATTTTATATAGTTAATGAAATCGGTACCGTAATTCGCGAGAAACAAAAGCCGAAACTTTTGAAGATCTTACCATATTGATACCTCATGATTTTTTTAAATGTAATATACATATACAAATGGCACTTTGTTGAAATGTGCAGCACAGTGCATATGGTAGAGCAAGGCCTGCATATATGTATCATATCCCCTCCCTCCGCTATCTACGTCAGAAAAACTCCAAAACAATCTCCGGCCGCCGCCACCCTACACATTATTCAACATTACCCTTATTGAGACACTAAAAAGAAAAGGAGAAACTGTTTACCTCAAAGTGTAAAGAGTCGAACGTCAAACGTCAGTATGTCAGAAGAATCCTGACCTAGCACAACAAATGCCGTGGTGAGTTTACATGTCGGCAATGGCTCTGGAAATGGGATTGTCCGTTACTGAGAATTTATAAAAACCACTGGGAAGAAAGGGAATCCCTCTTTGTCTGCATATCTCTCCGATCGGAAGAAGGTGGGTGCCGGGAGTGACGACAGCGCGAAAAAGATCAGGTACTCAATTGCCCTAACCCCCCTTGTGGGGCATAGCGCTTCAATTGTTCCATGTCCCAGTTGACGTTTCGTTGACATAATCTGGTCAAAGATTAAACATTACTAAGATACCTCACTTAGTACAATTTAATTTTTAGAACGGGATACACTCATGTTTAATCTTTGCCAATAATTCAAAGGTAAATTCCCTTAAGAGAGATAGAGACGGCAACACTTCAGTAATGGCAACTGCCTATAAAGTTTCAATGTGTGAGTAACATGCTTGTTAGTTGGCATTACCCCTTCGTGTTCGCATATGGGAACCAACACATATTCCACTACTAGTCACTCGCGTTAATTTGTATGAAGTAGGGTATCGACCGGTAGCGCAGTGTGCTGAGGCATCAGTCTCATGTTTGACTACCGGCGTTTCGGGTTCGAATCCCGTCCACGACAACGTTCGTGGCCATGGATGTGCAGGAGGTGCATGCTGGCAACTGTATTCTCTGCAACCAATTTATGCCAACGAAACGTCAACTGGGCCACATCGAACAGTTGACGCGCTATGCCCCACAAGGGGTTCGGGCAATTGAGTAGTAGTATCTTCCTAATGTTTAATCTTTGATCTGGTTTCGGAGAATGCAGTTGCCAGCATACACCTCCTGCACATCCATGGCCACGAACGTCGTTGCGGACGGGATTTGAACCCGAAACGCAGGTAGTCAAACCTGAGACTGATGCCTCAACACACTGCGCTACCGGTCGCCCCCATCTCTCTAAATCTTGTAGGAGAATAGTGAGATCAGCCAATCTTTCGCTGATCTAACTATTGTCTCTTTAAGCCACAGACAGCCAAGGAATGTAGGAGACGCCGTTAATAACAATCGACGTACGAATCGAATCGTAGAATACACCATCGTGAGTAGGTTTAACTTCTAATTTAGATTTTAAGTTTTATCATCATAAGATAGTTAAAAAAAAGTGCAACAGTCCAATTTTTGAAACAAGGCCTCCAGATGAGTTAGCATCATCTCATTTACTAGATCATGGTGGTGTGTTTTGTGCAGAGGTGTGTGATCAGCAGCACATCCAACCGAGTTATTGACATAAGTGGGTACTCAGTTAACAGCTAAGTGGGCCCATAGTTCGACACGTAAATCTTCTTTTTTTATTGAAGACTACCGCATTCAGTAGGAATCGAACCGGACCCCAGTGCATAGAAGGCGAGTGTGCTAACCGCCACCCGGACTACAAGATATAAAGTTTTTGATTAACGTAAATACTATAGGTCGCGACTGTTCCTTTTTAGGGTTTTGTATTAAAAACAAAACCCTTATGAAATCGGTCAAATGTCTGTCCGTCTGTCCGTCTGTCCATGAAATATCTCAGGAACGGCTGAAGCTACATACATGAAATTTTGTGGGAGTATGTAGAATTATTATAATTCGCCGGAGAAAGCGATTCGTTGTAATAGGCGGACTTTAAGGGGATGTCCCCATAGAGGGGAAATGAAGGTAAAAAATTTTTTTTCATCTGGTATAGGCTTGTGGGGTATCAGGAGAAAGGTAACACCGAGTACATTTCATTTCCGGTATTTTTATCAAATTTAAAAAAAGGGGAAAAGAGATAGAGGGGAAAATATGTGATCCGAGTTTGTCCCCCCCCCCCCCCCCCTTGCATTTCGATGCCGTTATACTTAGAAATATGAAAATTTGCAGAAAAGCGGCATTCTACTAGTACAAAAAACTGAAAATCGTATAATTTTGATATCTCATCAAAAAAGGTTAATAATAGTACATTTCTATAGTTGCAGTTAGCATACCCCTGAACGCCTTAAGCACACCCGAGGTCAAAAATATTGATGGCCAATGATAACCAACATCATTGGCAATAATATCTTTAAGTTTCATTACAATCACATAATATTTAATAATAGTACATTCATTTAAAGCAAGTCATTTTGACATCATCCACACAAAAATTACACCTACCGGCCTCATGGGTGTGAGTACTACTCTCATGTTGTTTTTCGTAGTGCGAATTGCAGTTATTTAATTAATCATTTTTGAAAGGGTAAAGTTTAGTTGGGGGCGCTGCGTCGTAATTTGCAAACTTTACCGGGTGGAAGGGGGGAGGGGTCCACATAGAGGCGAAATTAAGGTCAAATTTTTTTTTATCGACTGGTATAGGCAAGTGAGGTGTCGTGAGAAAGGGTTGAGTACATTCCATTTTTTCGCATTTTCTTGGAATTTGTGGAAAGGGGAATAGTAGGGGAGGAGAAAATATTAGTTCGTAATTTGCCGATATTTATATACCAAAATAAGCGCTTGCTACAAAACCCTCGGATTGCGGGCGTAGCCCTCTAGATTCCGGTTTCATTTATATAGTAGTGCTAAGAACTTCAAAATGTGTTTATAACGTAGTGCAAATTGTGTTTGTTAAATCAGATTCCGGAATCTCCTTATAGATTTCAACAGTTCCGTTGTCTATGGGTGGCCAAGTGCGAATTCAGTTCTCACGACTCATGCTTGTCGTGAGAAAATTAATCAGGAGCCCTAGCAGCTCAGAAAATTTAAAGTGCGTGGCCTCCACGGCCCTTCTTCACGGGTTGGCCGGACAACCGCTCCAACCGACGGCAATGATGTGTCAAACTTAGAAGCTACACACGGGGTATTTGTAGTTCCCAAAGCTTAAGAGTGCATATCCACTTTAGGTGTTAGACGCCAGATACGGGGATTTTTGTTTCCTTACTACCTAAAGCGGAAATGAGCTCAGAAATCACACTCTAAGAATTTCGGCTTGAGGGACTACGAAACCCCCTTGTGTGGCTTCTAACTTCTTACTACCTAAATCGGAAATTTATCACGTTTTTCTACATTTTTCTCCTTTTTTACAATTTTGTTGGCTCGGCGACTTCTTTGCAAGTTTCACGCCCCAATAAAAAGTGAACGCATATTCTTCCGTCACCAATATGCAGGTAGTTTAAATTTCGACTAGTCCGAAAATATCACAGTGTTTTCCATTTCCTGAATCCAAATGACATGCTCCTGACCCCATTGCAACCATTTTTAGCTTGACTCTTGACGGAAAATTTGGGGTATGGAGTGGTTTCAATAAAGGTAAGAAGCAATCTACCACTGGAATAGTTTTTTATTACCGTCCTGAGCCTTTCTTCCGCTCGGCCTGGCCCCGGCCGATACTCCTTCGTGTACCACGGCACAGTACGCTGACGAAACTTCAGTCTTCTACTTGCTTAACAACTACATAGTTCAATTTTCGTCGACATAGGTGCTCTAATAGTTCAATTTTATCAAGTCAAAATCAAAATTTTGGTTTTGTTTTCCGCACGAAATTACTCCCTTTTTTTCAATCAAATTGCACTTTGTCACTTATTGCACTAATATCCACAACTGAATTAATTTATTTCAAAATTTTCTACTCTTTCTGAACAGTATACACATAATTTGTTTTTACCTGAGTCAAGCGTTTTCAAGAATTCTGCGAAAAAGGAATAAAATAGTTTGAATGTCTTTCTGTGATACATTTATTACGCATGGAAAATGTAGATACTTACATATTTTTCATTTTTGATTCAGAATTTTTCGACACCCACGGCGAGACGCAACACTTCTACTAATTTCTCATTGTTAATTCTTCTATCGTCCATCTAGTATTCCAGCCAGCTCGATGATTCTTTCTTCATCAAATATTTTCAGCAAAAGGTAGATACGGATAATTCCAATAATTAGACTTTTGTAAACTTTCTCCCATTAACCTTTCATTTTGTTTTCAGAACACATTTCTGTGTCATTTATTATTCTGGTGTGGCTTCATTATCTACGCATCTAGCGGTTGTGACTTTTGAGTACTTCGATTTATTTAAAAACTTCTGATCTTCTGTTGATAGCTTTTTATGTTTCGCGAACTGTTCGCGAAATACTCATAAAACGCCATCATATTCTTGTTTGTTATGTTGGACTCGCAACGTGTTAGGACTGAAGAAAATATTTTGAAGAATAACTTATTATTCGTGGTAGTCTCAACCTGGAAAAGTTTTTAGCCTTCATAAGCCCGAGCGGACAAAAGCTTATGCATAGTACGCACTGCGATTCCTTGAATAAATTCTTTTGCGTCTCCCCTGAATCTCACCTGCCTCAGCTCATTGTCGCCGAGAATTTTGTTTGTACGATATTTTCTGCATTATGCAGTAAGTTGAGGCGAGATACTGGCAAGACGCAAATGAGTCTGTTCAAGAGCCGCATTGCTTACTAGACGGTATGATACTTTCTAAAATAATTTCTCTTATCTCATTCTCTCTGAGCTATGTTTCTAAAATAATATTTTCCATTATACATTTTCGTTGTGAACCGGAAACATTCGATGTTCTCTGCGAACTTCTGTATGGTCTGAAGAAGCAGGACCCAAGCCATAAGAATGCTATTCCTCTGGATAAAAAGATCAGAATTGCGCTATACGCTGACCAGCTGAGTCGCAGAATTGCTGCTTGTGGAAGTAGGAACCGTGTGTGGTTGGACGACGTTGCCATCACCGGTTCAACGACGGCTGTTTTCCCAAAATTTTCGACGACAAATTGCCGCTGTGATTCAGTGTTGTTGTGCGGTCATTTTTGCGGGCGCCATTTTGTTGCCAAAACGACAGGAATGTACGTGTTTTGAACACATTGCTGACATTGTCGAGTGAGTTTTGTTGCAAAGACGATTAGTGCGACGTGGAAAAGGAAACAATGGCGGTTTCGACCAGAGTCTCCGATGACGAGAGGAGCCTTATGGAGGAAGGAGAAACGACGATGGTGACCACTGATGAAGTGAGTAGCCTGAAGACGTTCCAGCTGCAGAGTCGACTGTACGAAATGGGCTTGAAAGTGACGGGGACGAAATCAGAATTGCAGGCAAGATTGAAGGCTGCTTTGGAGAGCGCTACGGTTGAACAGACCACAAAAATGGAATTTTTTAACGAAGACAACAAATTAAGAGTTGACGAAAGCATGAACGGTGGTGCTTCCCGACGCAGCGTGAGAAAAACGACGATGAGAAGAGTGGTCATGCCGGCACTAACTTTTAAGGACGTTGAGAAGTCGCTAGAAACTTTCAGTGGGGACGGACCAGAGAACGTTCGGAGGTGGACAACATCATTCGAGGAAACTGCTGAGCTCTGTCGTTGGGATGAGATCCAGAAAGTCATGTACGCAAAGAAACTGCTACGGGGCTCAGCCAAATTCGTCGTGAGTTTCGAGACATGCTCCAAACGATGGGAAACATTGAAAAATTCCTTGAAGACGGAATTTTCGAATGTTGTCAACAACTAAGATGTCCACGAACGCCTGAGACAAAGAAAAGAACGGATGAGAATTATCAAGAGTTCGTTTATAGGACGCTAGGGATTGCCAGTCATGCCGAGATCGAAACCAAGGCAAAAATTCAATACATAATAGACGGTATTTCGGTAGACGATGCTAATAACGTCCTCAAATCGGCCGATAAGAAAGTTTATAAAACTGTGGTCATTAATGGATTGAAATTTGAGGTGATCATCGACTCTGGGAGTGACTTGAATGTGGTGACATCAAGTTCATACGTACGATTAGGAGCGCCAAAACTAAATACAATGACGATTCCGTTTAGTGGCGATGGGCCTTCTGAACTTCGCACTCTGGGAAGTTTTGAAGAAATGATCGGTATTGACGATAGCCTGATCAAACTACAATTTCATGTTTTGCCTGACAACGTCATCACACAGGATCTGCTACTGGGCGGAGGCTTATCTGACTTCGTTGAGATCCGGATAAGAAATAGGTGGGCCGTTTTTACTGAGTTGCCAATAGCAGACGCTTAGTCCAACTAAGGGAATTTCCCTGAGGAAGTGCTAAACATAAATGTCGGAAACGACGATTCTCTCCATGACATCAAACTCGATCATATTCAAGACGTAACAATCAAACAGGAAGAAGACAATCAGTGAGTATACTCCAATAGACGAAAAACGCACGGGCGTCGAAATGAAAATTATTGTTATGAATGAAGAAACACCAACACATCAGAGTCCCAAGAGATTGTCAGCGAAACAACGGAAGATCGTGAATAAGATGGTTGAAAACCTTATCGATGAAGGTGTTGTAGTAGACCTAGCATATCACAGTATTCCAGCCCGATTTTACTCACGACAAAGAAAAATGGAACACCAAGGATGTGTGTTGACTATCGCCAACTTAACAAGAAGATGGTTCGTGATCGGTTTCCACTTCCCGTCATAGATGATTTGTTGGACCGACTTGAGGGTGCGAAGGTATTCAGCACGTTAGACCTGGAAAATGGTTTCTTCCATGTTCCCGTCATCGAGCGCATCATCCGGTATACTTCATTTGTGACACCGGATGGACAATTCGATTTCCTGCGAGTTCCGTTTGGAATCTGTAATGCGCCAGCCGTATTTCAACGGCATATTCGCGCTGTGTTTCGTGAACTATTGGCCTACGGTACGATGCTAGCGTACTTTGACAATCTTACCATCCCAGCGAAGAGTGAAGCCGAAGCCAATGAAAAACTGAAACATGTTCTGGAAACCGCAAGAAAATACAACATTCGCTTTAACTGCAAAAAGTGCAAACTCCTGATCCGAAGAGTGCGATATCTTGGCAATATCGTCGAGGGGGGAATTAAGCCCGACGAAGAGAAGACGATTGCTGTTAAAAATTTTAAGCAGCCTGCCACAACGACAGAAGTGCAAAGCTTCTTAGGCCTGACCGGATATTTCCGTAAATTTATTGAGGACTTTGCCCAAATCACCCGCCCACTGTTGTATTACAGCTTACGAACTCAGCCAAAAAGAAAATATTGTCCAAAACCAACCGGCCATAAATTTTTTTGAGATGCGTTTTCGCTCTGTGATCATAGGCTCCAATAAACATATTGCGACTTAAGATTTTTCATTCCATTTGACACTGATTGCTCATTATACTATGAATTATGGATCTTTGATCTATGACTACAAGATTGAAAGGGTTAAAATATTCAGATTTGAACGCAACACATATTTTAATTATTATATTGTGGAATCAAACAAACAATTCTTTAAGAATTATTTGACCATTCCAGTTAGGCATGGCCGAGTGTGAGCCAAAATATCATCATCATCATCGTGGCGCGACAGCCCGACGTCGGGCCTTGGCCACCTGGAAATATGCTTGCCTATTTTATGTGTAGGAGTCTTTGCCCTGAAAATGTCGTTAGTCTGACTCTTGCCTGTAAACTGGTTTCGTCACCAACGGACCTACATTCTTCAGGTGTTGCCTTTGAATCCATTGACGAGGCAACACACCCAGTTCAGCGCCAGTCCGGTCAATTGATCAAACTGCGACTACTAAGAATAATGTTTTGCTATATATATATAAGCCACATTACACATCAGGGGTACGAGTTTTATCACATTGAAAGTTGTCACCCTAAAAGGCTTAATACGAAACGAAACCAGTTTACAATTAAGAGTCAGCTTTTATAAAGCGACTAAGGAGCATGCCCAAACAGTGATCTCTGATCCGCTCGATGTGATTGTGAACAATAAAAATAATACTATGCACATTAGTATTATGCCTATTGCGATGCATCGCTTTCTATTGCGAACTATAACGTTTTTACACCTTCCCACCAAATTTCAGCTTCAGCCGTTGATGAGATATTCTATGGACAGACGGACAGACAGATAGACGGACAGACAAACATTTTATCGATTTTATAAGGGTTTTGTTTTTACTATTTTACAAAACCCTAAAAACGCTGTAAATCTGCAACGGTTAAAGACATAATGTTAATGTCAGGTGTCAATGTTCCACAATGGAACAGTTCTATCTACCATTAAAGTAAAGGGGAGCGAAAACTTGGATATTGAATTATGGGATCAACCTATATAGTATATCAAAAAATTAAAACTACTGAACCTGCAGGGTTATGTGTCTCTACTCCCTCCCTGGACTAGAAGCGTCTATTCTTAAAATTCGCAAATTTCTAAAGTACTTATTATGAACTCGAACTCAAAAACTAGTTTAGAATAAAAAACATTTCAAAGATTTTTTTTTCTCAAAGCGCTTGACGATCATATTTATCAAATTTATGGAACTAACTTTGACATTTTCCGGATACAAAAGCACAATTCCACTTTAATGACAGAATTACGAAAACGTCGCATCGCTGAACTCAGTAAACAATTTCCTATGTCATTTCCGAAGAGCCAAAGTTTTCCTCAAAATGCAGATGAAAAGTAAAATTCAGTTCAATTCAACAGAAAGAAGTGTTAGCGGCGGAACGGAAAAGTTTTCGTTTCCTTGAATCTAACTAACATTTCGAACGATTATTTTTTTGAACATGAAATCTGTTGCCATAAATTTCTGATATAAAAATTATTAAAATATGACATTTTCAGTGGGATCTCAAATTCTTCTTTCTTGCCTATTGGAAAACTTATAAGTTTTCCCGAAATGGCGGCTTTTTTTTGTTAATACATTTTTTTTTCGGTTACATTCGTACATAAAAAGAACTATCGTGGGAATACATAGCGGTCGCGAATATTTCAATTAATTAATTTTTAGGAAGGACCCTTATTTAGCATCAAAGTTGCTACCGCCTATTTATTCTCCTCACCGGTTACCAGCTATTATGCGAAATGTTACACCCTTGATGACTAAATTTCCCTATGTTTTTACCTAACCTGAAAATTTTCCGGCATTTTCATATACACTTGTTAAAAGTGCCGGTTGCCAGGCATAAGTGAAATTCTCGGAGAATATTTGCCACAAGGTAATGTGAAAAGCATTCCGCTGAATGGTTATTGCCTAAACCTTTTCGTATGGCTGTAAAAAGAGTTGCTCACGTTCCCCGAAGACTGCAAGGGTCGAAAAAAAGGCAAATACGGCGAATACGACGGTGTTGATGCCAACACCTTTACACCTTAATTTTTATTTCGACTTTACCATATCGTCCGCAGAAAAAGGTTATAAAGTGGTAACGGAAAGGGTGTTTAACTTTTCCATAAAAGGTCTTTTCATTATTTCCATTTGGATCCAGGTTGCATTCATTTCGGAACTTTTTTTCGCGATTTCTTTTCGTTGCGTGTAAATGAATAGGTTTTTTTGCAAGGCCGCACGGTAGTTATGACGAATTTTGCCTGCAAGGAAATTTGATTCTTAAATTTACTACGAGGTCTTGTCATTGAAAATACTTTCGACCGAAATAACATGTAAATAATATTACTGTAGGTGTAGCCTTTTTTAAAGGATTCTTAAATGCGAAGATAAGTGAAGCATTTGGAACAATCAGAGTCTCAATGGAATGGATATGGTTTTGGACGGAAAAGAATGAATTATGTCTTGTTGAAAATAGCAGTTTTATACCTTAGACTTTATAAGTGTAGGGTATATTGTTTTTGACACAAAGAAAATATGCAACACCTTAAAGGAGGTATAGCAATGTACATATACAAATGATCAGGGTCACCTCCTGATTCGATTTAGCCATGTCTGTCTGTCTATCCGTTCGCATGATAACTTTCGACAGAATAAAGCTACAGGCTTGACATTTCATTTCGTCAAATGTTCGTAGTATGATCTAGTTCTCAGAATATGAAGACTATATAAATAACGGAAATCAGCTTAAATTTTTGGTACCCATTTACACACTGTGACATATTACACACACCACAAAAATGTTCCCCCGGCTGTCAAATAATTTGTTGTGATTTTCAATCATACCGCAACCCAGGGAGCACCAGCTGATAGGAGAAAGTAGGCAATGAAAAAAATATTGTAAAAAGCTGACACAAATTGCAACTTTCAGTCAGTTCATTTGACAAACGAGGAAAAAAAGAGTGTAGGCTATGAAAAATAATGGGTACGAAATACGTATGGAGTGTGTGTGATGATAGCTTCTCTTCAATGCATGTTCCATACTCTCAGATCTAGTTGGCTGGTATTGAAAATGGGCGTGGTCTGACTAAGGAAGCGCCTGCCTCCCCTACATATTCAAAATAATTAATGTATCTATAACTCCCCATTGAATAAACGTGAAAAGCTGTTACTTTGGCAGATGACTTGAAAGAGTCATTTTGTACTTTGCTGTAAAAACGAGATTGATTAGTGTGAAAATAACACTACTTTTTTTACAAGGAGCCCCCCCCCCCCCATTAGCCTACTTTTCAGGGCTTTTGTCTAACACTCTTGAACCAATTGACATAGGGAGCTGATTTTTGGTACGTAAACTTCAGATGAGAAGCTACTTAAGTTCTAGTAAGATGAGCATAATCAGTCCAAAAGAACGCCTATCTCCCCTACAAATGGCAAAAATTGAAGTACTATATTATTAAACTACGATCACTTTGGACAGGATAGTGCTAGCGTGTTGAAAATTTGGGCAGATGTTGATAGTAAGATCTAGTTAGTTGATACTGAAAATGGGCAAGATCCAACCCAAGGAACCCCTACCTCCCCCACAAATGAATCGTCAACTAAGCGATAACTTTTGATAGAATGAAGCCTGCAACTTGAAATTTTGGTTGAATGTTTGAAGTAGGATTTAATTAGTTGGTATTATTATATGGGCCAGATCCGACCCAAGGAACCCCTACCTCCGTTACAAATGAAATTTCAAATAAGCGATAATTTTCGATAAAATGAATCTAGTGACTTGAAATTTTGGTCAAATATTTGTATGTTTTATGGTAGAAAAACGATAAAAGCTTTAAATCCGCAAAGTCCATGAATTTAAATAATATTATTTAAATTATTTAGATAATTATTATTTAAAAAAAAGCAAATATTTGTAGTAGAATTCAAATGGGCTGATATTGAAAATACGTAAAATCCGACCAACAAAACCCCTACCTCTCCTACAAATGGAACTTTAAATAAGCAATAACTTTCAATAGAATGAGGATAGTGACTTGAAAAATTCGACATAGTATCACCACTAGGTCTGTAGAATTCTAGGGTATATACGCTTCGGACTCCAGGCCGAAGCAAAGCTTCGGTCTAGTATATTATCCAAATTACTCACCCTATGATAGATAAGCAAACAGTTTTCTACGACCTGTGCTATGCTATGGCTGCGAAACCTGGACCCTTACTCAAGCCTACCAAAACATGATAAACAGATTTGAACGCAGGTCTTTCGGGGGAATTTTCGGAGCAGTCCGGTAGGACCATAAGCTGTATGAATTGTGCGACGAGCTGGAAGTTTCGTGAATCGTTAAACTACAACCTCTACAAAGCGCAGGACATATACAACGAATGGACGATGACCGCATGCCTAAGAAAATATTCAATGGCGGAGTCGACGGAGTAGGGATACGAGGAAAACCGAGAGCTCGTTGGAAAGACTTAGTAGGTGAGCTCGTCGAACAACTACTGGGCGTCAAAAATTGGGGGACGCGTTCACTCGACCCAGCTAGTTGGAGGACTGTGGTAGAGGTCGTTCACCCTACAATCATTACCCTTGCATAAACTATAGCTATTGTGCTCTAGTTTGCCTAGAATGTTAAGATGGCGTCCCAGTCAAAAGATTTCAGTTAGAAGGCCGCAGATAATTCTGACATTGTCCCCCCCACCCCAAAAAAAAAAGAGCTGCGGACCACACAAAGGAGTGATCGAGGCTGTCCCGATTAGGTCGTCAGCCAGTTCATTCAAGACAATGCCGACTGGAGTATGAACCCAGTATAAATATCCCTTTAAACAGCCGCCCTCTTATTAAAGCTTCATCTGGTAGCTACGCCCTAAGACAAAATCTTGTGTGCCACTTCCGTTTTCAGAATGTATTATATGATGATCTGATGTATTATATTTGTCGTATCGTTTATAGAGCCTACTTTCAAAAATCCTTGCAACCTTATTGAGCCTAAGCTTTAATTAAATATATTATAAAATTAAGAAAATCTAAAATGCTTATGAGCACATCATTTCAATGGTCTAAATTTGTTTTTCACTTTCGTTCATCCTTTTTCTTTTTCAAATTCTTGTTGAAAAGTAAATGCGTTCAAAAGAAATTGTTTTTTTTTTTTTTTCAAAATAAATTCTTTAATTCCTAGAAAATTGATTTTGATTCTAAGTCAATTTCTCGAGACATGAAAAATAAATTAGTCCCGAAAAGGAAAGACGGAAATTGTGCACCTAAAGTAATATAAAAATGAATTAGAGGAGCTTTGAGCGCCAGCGACGTCGCGAGAAATTACGACGTGATTTAAGGATGATAACGTTATCAGCAAACTTTTCATTACAGTAAGCAGCTCCTTAATAAGTTATAAGAACGTTCGTCGTAATTTTATGGGAATTTTACGACACCACAAAAAAACCGTTTTCCTGTCCAAAGAGCAAAGTCCTAGTGTAGTGTGAAAAAAGAATTAGGTGACGATACTAAGTTGCTGCTAAACAATATTCTCTTCACTTTTACAGCAGGCAATAATCGGATTTATTTTTGTGCTAGCAGAAACAATTTAATAATTCTGGTTCTTTTTATGCGCATTCTAATGGAAGGAGAAGACATGACTTGGAAATTATTTAATTCAAATGGAAGAAGTAAGGATTAATTTCTGAGGTTTTGCAAGGATTTGCTTTATTTCTCTATACCGCGTCTTTTGCGCCGAAAAGCTACTTTTCCGCATGTATTTTTTTTAAAGAAAAATACAACTTCCATTTTGCAAATTTTGCACTAATAAATGCTTTTTGTTAGCATTGTTGCTAGGGAAGACGAACTAATATTGTTAAGCGAATGTGGATGAAGATAAAAAATTTTTTTAACATGAGGATACGGATGCATATGGGGTTATTAAACAATCACATCTTGAGGTTGAAGTTGCGGTTGAGGATGTTTCTACCTATAGATATCGCACTCCAGGGAGAGCAACAAGAAGAAAACTCAAACCGCAGTAATAGTGAATTAATTCGTAATTCTTAAGGGAATACGGACCTATGGAAAAGATTTGACTTAAAACGTTACATAACATGGACATCGAAATAAAAAAATGGACTTAAAGCAAATAATGAGTGAGTTCATAAAAAAATAAACATATTTGCAGTTGTTTTCAAAGTCAGTGGCTGCTTCTACCGGGTTCTCCCACAGCGGCCTGGAAATCAGGTGTGTGGGTGCAGCTGGGCGATTGAAGACGGAGTTCATATCGTAGGGCGAACTATTGCAGGTGGGAGGTACATCTGCTCGTATCGTCTGGTTAATGTGAGACAGGTAGGAGTTAAGAAGCGAACACTAGCCTGACCGAAGTTGGGCGAGAGTTATTCTCGCTGCTCTCGGAAGTATTCACCCTTCAGGAGAAATGGCTGGTGGTTGTGCCGAGAGAAATACATTTGGATCTTGTCCTGCAATTGATGATTGTACCTCCTCGTGATGTATTGCTGCAATGGATGTTCTGAATGCGTAGTTGTCAAAGGGAACTTTCAAGGTCCTTCAAATCACGCCTAACATATCTTGGTGGCGACATTTTTTCTATGAGGTTAGTGTTGGACTGTTCCTTCCGGTAACAACTCACCAGATATTGTTTGGCAAGAAGCTTGTTTTGGTCTCTTGAAGGCATCAACTTGGTTTCCTGATGAAGATGATCAGGAGATAGCCAGTTACTGTGGGATTACATCGGTGGAATGAAACTCTGAAGGCAAGCTGGACACATTTACTTAACCCGCAAATCGAATTGTTGCTGAACCGCAAACATGGAGAGGTGACTATCTAACTCAGTTTCTTACTGGACATGGCGGATATAGGATGTACCTACACAGATTCAGGCTGGACGATTCGCCTGAATGTCCGAGGTGCCCAGGAATCGCGGAAGCCCCGCAACATGTATTCTTTCACAGTCCAAGGTTTACATGAAAGCGTGAAGCACTGGAAGTCGAACTTGGCAGTGACCTCAACCCACACCACATAGTGGAGCACTAACTTGCACAATATGCGATATACATAGGGAACTGAGGAAAGAGGAGCAAATACGAAAAAGGACGCAACAGATTAACGGCTAATTAGCCAAAACCTGCCCAGTGCGGTAACACCCAGCGAGTTCCGTATGGATAATGGTGGAGAAAGCGGGTTGAAGGTTTTACTGGATAAGTAGTCGCAAGCTGACGATGAAAGTCCCATGTCGACGCCTGAGTAACGAGATTTCACCCCTCTATAATAAAAAAAAGGCAGTTACAGTAGGGAGAGCGGCATTTTGACCGGCCTGAATATTTTTCCATTGTGTCTTACTGAGATTTTGTGACCATACCGGAGCCGCATAGTTGGCAACTGATCTTCCGACTGCTTTGTATGTGAAAATTAGAGATTCTTTGTCTTTGCCCCATTTGCTACCGGCCAAGGCTTCGAGGATTTTATTCCTACTGCGAATACTGCCACACTCGGTTGAGGCATGGAGGGGTGACGTTGCCATGCGGTCCAGAGTGACTCCAAGGATTTTAAGATGGTTCACGTTAGAAATATGTTGACTGCCAATTGAGATCCCAAGTTGCATCTTGACATCAATCTTCCAGGTGGTAAATAAGGTAACCGAGGATTTAGGCGTTGAAAGGGTTCAATTCTTGCCAATGAAATGCGTTAAGTTCTCCAAGAAAACCGCTTATACGTTCGCATATTTCCGTGATGGTGTTCCCTGTTGCCAGAATGGAGCGGTCATCAGCATAGGAGAAAATTTCGATTCCTTCGGTTGCTCGGTTCCTTCGGTCCAGATAGATAAAATTTGAACAAGGAAGAAGTTAGAACTCCTACTTGTGGCACACATTGTTTGATATTCCTTAGCTTCGATTTCTAGCTCCTAAATTCCTTCTAACGCGAATAACCAAGTGGATCGCAAGATAATTGGCAATCCACTTGGTTATTCGCGTTAGAAGGGATGCACAATTTAAATCAGACTGAAATGCTGAGTGGCTGACTGTGTCGAAGGCTTTCGATAGGTCAAGTGCCACCAGAATTGTTCTGTGACACGGACGAGGTTAATTGAGGCCATTGTCGATGCCAGATGTAATGCATCTAGGGACGTCGTCGTACTGTGCATCCTTCAGAAGCTGTGCTGGTGGTTTGCTAGCTGGACGTGCGCGCAAGAACATTGTGGATTAGTGTTTCGAGCGTTTTGGTAACAGGGACGTGTAATGGGACAATATGACTCGCCGAGTGTCACTTTTTTTCCAAGGTTTCAAAATTGAGAATACTCTCCCTTTCTTCCAGAATTTCGTAATGATCAGTGATGTGATGGATATGTTAAATGTAGCCGTGAGATATTCGATAGCTGGCACGTTGAGGTGTTTGAGCATTACCATCGAGATTCTATCGGGTCCCAAGGCTTTCGAGTTATTCCAGTTCCTTATAGCTACAACTACTTCGTTCGTGGTTAAGATAGGTATGTATGTTGTTTGCAGTTCGGTTATAGATCCTCCTGCGGATTATGCCCTAAATCTGTCTGGCAGAAGATGTTTAATAAATTGTTAAGCCAGACAGGCTGAATCGGCAGAAAAACGTCAGCGACGTATTGGTTCGCTGTAGAATAGTTGAAACACCGCAAGTACGCGAAGCTCGCAACTAATTGAACCAGAATAAGAATGGCTGCTGCGAGAAACGCTGAATCAGTTGCGAGATTAAGTCAACGGAGACATTTGGTGATGGCTGCGTTCCAATATGACAAAAATTTAGATTCCAGCGTCCATCCAAGCGTTTCAATTCGGAAGATGAAACACGTGTGTATACACTGCCACGCTTTACAATTTGGAGAAGGAACGCCGAAAATGTGCTGTCCAAAAGGCAAAGTTCAACTGCCTCCAAGTAAGCGCTTTCAAAATATATTGGACGAGATCCCCTATCAAAATATATCCTCCCAATTTCAGGAAGTTCAAAGCCTGCTTCCAAATGACATCGTTCGGAGCAAAAAATAGTCGTTAGCGAGGGTATATTTATGCCAACTTTTAAAGTACAGGGTCCGATATGCCATCAAGTGGGCTCACTTCTTCCACTCGCCGACCAAGACTACAATTCCTTGCAAATTTATTTCATGGGCAACGGAGAATACAACAAGTGGATCAGCGTTTGCAACAGATTCCTCGGGCAAATCATGAACTGATCTCCAAAGGCATTTACAAACGGAAAATGCATTGGTACGTCTATTCCGAAGCGCTTTGGATCGAGTGGGAACGGAGGACATGTAAATTCGTATAAGGGCCTATATGATACGAAATAAACTCGGAGGTGAATGAGACTACACAAAATGGGATAAATGGTGGCGCTCCCGATGTCACTTCCACCGGGGTGAATAACAGTGGAAAAATGTCAAAAATGAAATCAGTGTCAAATCGTGAGTAGAGCGAGCTCTAAATAAAAAAGCGAGCTCTTTCAGCTAGTGCATTATGTGCATAAAAATAAAATAAATATCTTGTCTTGTTAAATTTAGACATAAATAAATCTTTCATTTAAGAATTGAAACTTCAATATCTGTTTATGAATAAAAAAAAATAACACTAAGCCCCTTTTGAACGGACACTCCTCTTGAATGGACAAAAATTGGCCAACGGTGAGTATCCGCTTAACTAAAGCTAAGAAAAAAACGATAATGAATAGAAAATCAAAGAAAACATTTTTAATGTTAATCAATGGTTGAAAATTTTTAAGCTTTAGCCCGCGGCTAGTTATATTAATCTCAACACTTGACTGATGTATCACTTTCAGGACAAATTTCAATTTCATAATTTCGCACAGTCACATTTTTCATTCTGATTGCTCGACAGAAAAAAAAAACAAGGAAGTAATCTCATGTGAGCACTCCATTTACATTACACACAAGAGGGAAATTGTGGACTTAATGGAATCATGCATACGACACTACTCCATAATTGAATTCCTTCCCTGTACATTCCCATGATGGAGAATTATTCACTTTTGTAAACTAAAGACGTTCATGTTCTCGAATTAATTTTAGTCCTTACCACAGTAATTGGGTTATTAGTTTTGCGGTTGCCGGGGATCAAGTAACCCGGTGGGTATGTATCAGGAAGAGTGAGTTAGAAGGCAGCTTAACTTTCTTGACGCCATGTAAACCTGTCAAGATAAATTGCTTCTTGCCTCTAAAGGAATTTTGTAACTAAATAAGGACAATCTAGTCCTGGTTGTGGCGTGAGAACAGGATACGATATTAACTTGTGGTGAATAATGAGGAGTTAGCTCAACTTTAGAATATGATGTTCATTGAAAGAGAGACGGTTTAAATGAATAACAAGAATTAAACCTTATTCTGTCTCCTGTAACCATAGAAAGGTAATCGTAACCATTTTGTAAGACGTGTAGAATTGAGAAATGCCACTTAAGTTTTCGCACCTCAGTTCAGCCCCCTTCTTGTGAATGGTGTAAATGATACCGCACAATCTTCTAGAATGACGTCGGTCGTCCTCCCAGATTTGCAGAAGTAGTTAATTTATGTTTTTTAATATGCTCGCTCCTCCTGATTTTTGTAGTTCAGCTGGGATCTCGTCTGCACCCGGGACTTTGTTTGATTTATGTGACTTTTGCGCGATATCTACTTTTTCTACTGGGAACCCGCATTGGGGCCTTGATCAGCCATGCCGTCAGCAATGATTATTCAGCGAGGATTTTAGATGTAGGAAGAAGCTCTTCAGGATAGGTCGCCCAGCGCTTGCTAATGCAATCGGTGTCACTGATGATGTTTTCACCCTTGTCCGTAGAGAGGCTAATCTAGGGTCTATAACCATTTTTAGTAGTATTTATAGGGTGACCAGATGCTAATGATAGTTTTTCCAATTATTATGTTTCAGCAGTTGTCACAGTTACCAATGAAATTCAGCTGTCAAAATATTCAGTAATGCTTGCCATTTCGCCATGTATCGTTTCACGCTTCCCGAACGTTTGGAAATTATTAAAAAATATTATCGAAAATCCGCCTCAGTCGTAAATACGCAACGTGAATTCGTCGTGAGTTCCGTCATCACCATAGCTTTAGTGAGCAGCCAATTCGTCGCACTGTGAAAAAGTTTGATCGTGAGTACACTATTTTGGACCTTAAGCCACTGTAACGGATGGTTTGGTGGGTATCCGAAGATGCCCGTGGGGACGGAGCCTAAGGTAGCGTAATTGACCGTGAAGGTCGGGCTGTGCCATCTGGTGAAGAAAAAGGCTCCTCAACGAGCTAAGCAGCGGCCTATGCTTGCTGTCGCTCAGTTCGGGAGATGTGGGCCAGGTTTTCGCCGCTCGTTGCCCCTGTCCTTTACGTATTAACAAAACTTCATAGGCCTGGGGAAGGCAACACAAACAGGGGAGGTAAAAATGGGGAATGAACAAAAATAGATGATAAGGATGGAATGGTTGGCGGACGGATCAGACGCCCAAGCGGTTGAATCTGGGTCCGGGTGTAATGGGACCCTCAGCCTCTGGTTTCGTACCACCAACAGATCACTACTCATTAGGTGCTGCTTCGATCTGCTGGTGGGAGCAGCACTACCAGACCATAATATGGCTCATTACAGGTGGTTCATTACACCACCAACCAGACAGAGATTGGTGCGAAGTTAAGAAAACATAGCCGCCGTAGCGCTCAGTGTCGATGAAGACCCAGAAATATCGATTCGGCGCTGATCAGCAGAATTGAGCATCACCAGAGGGTCAACTCGACTTATTTTACTGTTGGATTTGGGCTTACATCCATATAGGATAATGCTGACCCAAGAATTGAAGCCGGACGACCATAGACAACGCCGTGAGTTCGATAATCGGGTTACCTTTTATTTGTACGTATGTACGCTTACTCTCGATTGGTTGGAGATTTTGAACCAAGAAGTTATCTTGACCCTCGGTACAGTGGCACAATTTTTAATTGCTAAAACGTGTCTCAGGAAAAAGTGTACATTGGTGTACTTTGTGTGACACAACTTCACTGCGTGTATTATTTTGAACGATAAATGGATAAGATCTAGCATTTAAAATTCCTTAAAGTTATATTTTTGGTACTTTTTGCACTTTAGGCTAGGATTTCCTGGCATTTTCCAAGGACATAATATTATATAAGTTGAGCCTGAAATATCCGCATGAAAATGGAAAGATGCTCGTTATGCATCCAATGAGCACCTGTTAAAAAATAAGCTTTACATTGGAAAGCCAATAGTGGGTCCTTTAGGATCTAGTTTTGGAGAAGGATTATTATTGAGCCTAGCCATTTTATCTTATAGGTTCTACATAGGTTGTCTTTTAAGTTTTGCATTTGCGGCTGAATTAAAACAGTATATGGTTTCTAAAGACTTTAATGCTCTTCGAAGTATTTTCCACGAAGATTAATCCGCTTTTGCATGCGGTCGAACCAACTCTGGAAGCAGTTATTTCACTCGTTTGTTGGTACAGTCAAAATTGCGTTTTCGAAGGCGTCAACTGCTTCTTCTGGCGACTGGAAACTTTGACAACGCAGTATGCTCTTAATTTTCGGAAAAGTGAAAAAATTGTTGGGGCTTAGGTTGGGACTGTACGGAGGATGATCTAACAATTCGATGTTTTGTTGCTTTTCAGAACTCAATTGTCTTCCGAGTTGTGTGCGAACTTGCACTGTTTTGTTGGAGGATGATTCGTCGTTCGGGATTGGTTTTTGGAAGCTCAGCGATGAATTCTGGCAAACAAACGGTTGTATACTAATTGGCACTAACTGTTCTTTGATCTTGCAGAGGAACTGTTGGTACATGATCCGCTTTTGAGACAAATGTCGCGACCATCTTTTTGGAAACACTTCGCGAACGGATGACCTTCGTCGGCTTTTCTTCATTTTGAAACACCTAAACAGACGACTGGCGTTTATTTTTGGGTTCATAAGAGTAAATCCACGATTTATCACCACTGGCGATGCTGTACATGTTGTTAGATTTTCCTGTGTTGAAGCGGTATATAGTTTTTTGACACCAATTGACCCGAGCCGCTTTCTGCTCTTCGCTCAATAGATGCGGTAACCAACGGGATACATTTTTTTTTAAACACAATCCTTCATGCAAAATTTGTTAATTCGGGGTCTTTGAAATTCCCAATGATGCCTCAATCTTGTGATATGTCACTTGTCGATCTTCTGTGATGAGCTTGCCCACAGCATTGATGTTTTCTTGGGTGACGGCCGTTTTTGGAGCACTTGCCTTTGGATCGTCTATACGACTCACCCGTCCGCCTTTGAAGTCTGCATACCAACGAGAAATAGTCGGCCCGTGTGGTGCTTCATTGCCGAAAACAGAAACGAACTCGGCGAGGCATTCTTTTTGAGGTAAATGTCTTCGAAAGTTGTAAAAAATTACTGCGCGAAAATTTTCTCGGTTCAGTTCCATTAATCGGATAACTCGACGACTTTGATAATTCGCTGTAACTGTAACACTATACGTATCACACTAACACTTTGGATTTAGGTTAACTAAGGATGCAGGTAAATAAAAAACCAAAGCAAGAGTCAACGTTATGGATAAAATGGTGCTGATACAGTGAGAAAGGATTGCGTTAGCCTCCGAAAACACTAACTTATCCTCCTACTTCAAAGAGAGAACAGCCTACAATTAAGGACAAAGGATTTACAGATACACTTTCTAAAATATTATGCTATATATGCTCGAAGTCCGAAGTCGTAGTTCAAACCGAATGTTGCTGAGAGAATATTTTCTTGAAGCAGAAACAACGGAAGACTAGAAAGTCTTCTGTTGTTTTGCATAATACCCCACATAGACGGAGCGATCTGCCACCCGATCAAACGGCCGAAAAACGATCTGCCTATCTCCACGGCACACACGAAATACGATTTTTGCGAGTTGAGATAACGAATGATAATTCAAAAAATTGTTTTGTCACTACATTATATTTTGATGTTGATGTGTTTTGACAATTGTCAAAGTCCGAATTATCAGGTGGATCGTATGCCGATAATGAAGCGAACACTATGATGCCGGTGTGTTTTCGAGCTGAGCAGTGGAATAAGCTTTGGATACATATGTTGGAAACGTATTCTTCATGTCGTCACCGAGCCGGATAAATTTGTAGCGGCGCAGTACCGTACCCGTGCCGAGGTATAATAATAAAGGGGCGACAAACCGTGCGGGATACTCTCTTTACTACATTATCTTCGTGGTACACGGTAAGTATCACGCCAGTGTAAATGATATTTCACATTGAAAATTCTGAAGTGGAAACCCAGCTTACATACTCTTTTTACCATGTTTCCTTCGCGGAACAAGGTGGAAGACACGGGAGATCCAAGACGTTTTGCGAAGACAGTGGATCCGAGTTCCCAATCGTGGTAGAAAGACGAAAACGGCGAAGATAGCAGAGAGTCCCCAAGTTAAGCGAAGACAGTTGAGTCGAATTTGCGGAGATGGACCAACTTGGTGTGTGCGGCAAATTCTATCTGGAAATTGGCCAAGAAGCTGTTTGCGGAAACCAGCAAAGCGGCGAGTGACGAAGAAATTGTTCAGACAGCGTAGCGACCACCGACGTGGGAATTGCGCCAAGGAGGAGTTTGTACGAAGTAGGTGGTAGGTTTTCTTAGCCGCCTAAGGTTTGTTTAGTGATTAAGTTAGTTCAGAGAAAATTAGATTAAGTGAGACCCGGGATTTAAGTTCTTTCCTTTTTTCGTAATCGCGCTTTAACGTAGAGTTTAGTTCGTAAATGCGTAGTTTAGTTATTGTTTTAAATACATATTTTAGTTTGAAGTATCAGAAATATCTTTATTGTGAAGAGTGCTCCGGTTCGGGAAAAGAACGTGGTCCGCAGTGCTTGTACTCGCGCTTGGCGGGGTACGTTTTCGATTACGACAAGGCGATGTAAAATTGTAAGCGCGCGGCGTCCCGCTGCCTTTGCTTCGCTGCAAGCCGCCACCAGCCGTAATCTTTTCCGTAAGACAATAGAAATTCTCGTAATAATCCGTTAATCTGAATTAAACCTGAGAGCCCTACTGGTCAATAAATCTACAATGGATAGCTACAGTGACCCACAAAAACACACATTTTAAATTTTTCGTACATATTTATTTTTATAAGTTAGCTTATTAAAAAAGTAGCTGACAGAAAACTTAAAAATGCTTTCTTCCAGCCATTGGAATTAACTTAAAATAATTTTTTATTTCTTTTATTTGTTTATAACTTTAATACAGTTTGTATACTTATTCTTAATTGAACAATTATGTGACTTGCATAAAGAACTATTTTTGAAATACGTTTTAAAATAATGGTTTGTCTTTAATGGTGAGCTGAAGCCCCTTAGGCATACTCGTTATCAACTTGTCTAGATTTTCCGAACTGATCTTTTACCACTCTTGATTAATGGAAGTCCACAGCTATACCAGGTTTATGGAGCTGCTTTTCGGACGGCCAATCCATAGTAATTTTGGCCTTAGGCTTAGGGTTATTTTCGCGCATGAATACTGTATTCCCTGGTTCGCAACAAAAACAAACAAAAATGTTTAAAAATTTTCCTATACTGGGTAGGTAGGTAGGGTTCATGTATAATAATTTATATCATCTTGAGTATTATTATTATTATTATATTCTGGGGGATAGCCGAAGCATACCACTAACGTTTCGGTCCCTTTTCGCCCCCTCCCGGTCATCAGTGGCTTCCAGATGTCGACTGATAGTTGTCTTCTTCATCACTGAGTCCCGTGTTATTGCTAGCATTTGTTTAAGGCTGAGTTCCCTCATGGCTTCCACACTTATCGTGTGCCTGGCTGTGATCCTCAACCTCGTGCTAGCCAGTGCTGGACATTCGCACACAATATGTGCTGCCGTCTCGGCCTCCTCCAGGCATAGCCTGCAAACGTCATCTCCCCGATTTTCATCTTGGCCAGATGAGCCTTAAAATTACCATGCCTTGTGACCAAGGCAGTTATCCAGCTTAGGGTACTCCGTTTATAATTGAGTACCTTTCTCGCTTCCCTGCCTAAAGGGCTGGTCATTGCATTCCGAGCTTGTTTGCAAGTGGCTAGCTCCTGCCATCTTTGTTGATGCATGGAGTCCATCCATTCCCCAACCCAATCTTGAGTATTAATTCTTACATCAATTTTACCTGTAGTTTTTGTTTTTTGTTTTTTTTTGATCTGATTGATGTTTTCTTGGGTGACGGCCGTTTTTGGAGCACTTGCCTTTGGATCGTCTATACATTCCCCAACCCAATCTTGAGTATTAATTCTTACATCAATTTTACCTGTAGTTTTTGTTTTTTAAGTTACATAATTGTTCATTTCAGAACAAGTATACCCACTTCATTAACGTTAAAGAAAAGATAAAAATATTATAAGTTCATTTTCGATAGCTAGAATAAAGATCTTTAAGTTTTCTGTCAACTGTTTTTTTAAAGGTAGCTTAAAAAATATAGATGTGCCAAAAAATGAAAATGTGTGTTTTTATGAACGATTTTTTGAGTCGCTGAATGTCAGGATATGTCGCCTGCATCGCCAGATGGGAAATTTTTTATGGAAAATTTGAAATATTCGTAGTTAGGTTTTAAAGTTAACTAGTAAGCACATCGTAAATATTTTTCTGGATATGTTCCGTATTTATAATTTGTCCAATATAATAAAAAATTATGGAAAACTAAATTACTGCTAGACGTCCATTGTATTGTACTTTGACAATTAACCGAGTAGTTGATCTGGCACGTTTTTTGCATGGCACTTAACCTTCACCCGAATTAACCTCTAACTCTAGTACAAAAGAACGCGCCGAGTATTTAAAGCGGAAGACAGCTGTCGGATCCATACATGTCTTCTGTCCCTTATTATGATGCCTCTCCTGGGCTCGCCAGAACATCCCTTAGGGTTTTGACCACTGAGGCTCGTCTGTGCAGGTACATCCGCATCGTTCTTCACATCAGACGAGGAGGCGTGACTAGGATCGACTGCCTTGATTTTGCATTGGTCTAGTCATTAACTTAACGCAGAATCGTTTATTCGATCGTTTAAAGATGGTCAGGTTGGGTGAAAATCCCTAGAATCAGGATTTTAATTAAATCAAAAATTTATTTACTGGAAAAAACTTAAACTCCAAGAGACCGTTTTCTTATCAAATCTTCGTTTTGGTTTGACCATGATTTAATGTAATGTAAATATAAACATCTTTAAAGCGATTAACGTAATTTCAGCCGACAACAATATTTAGTTGGGCCACCTAATGATAAGTCTTATAAACAGTCCATTAACATATTACATACGAGTACGAGCGAAGAACATCCACAGAATAAATCTGGGAATAATTTCGACAAACTTCCTTATCGAGTCGCTAGCAGCCCAAAAGTGTTGTTCAGGGGGGAATTTGCCTCACATTTATTGTACTCGTACGTATGGTCGTAATAAAATCACGAGACGTTGTCATCGCCCTCTTCAAAAGTTTTCGCATCCCCGAAGACCAAAACTTTTCTCATTTAAGGATGCGTTGTTGTTCATCGTGAATCAGCCTGAATAGGTATAAAGGTTTAACTCACTTTTACACACATCCGTCTGAAGAAATATGTTCATCAAAGTAGTTGGAAAGTTTCTTCAGATTTAAGCGATACCATCTTACACCTTTACGAATGGATATGTTCGTACGTAGTTTGGGATTTGTTCCGGAGCTATACGACGACACGACTTGAATGAATGCATTCACAAGTGGAGGAGTCTTGAGGAAATTATTTGGTATGAATATAGTTCAGATCCTCAGTAAGATAAACGTGCACATAATTACTTAAATTAAAGCGCTTTGAAAGCCTTTCGGATTAACTGCTCTTTATAGAATTTGATAATGCAAATGTCTTGCAGTATGTACCATAACTTGCTTCGACGAGAAAGGATTGTCGAATAATAGGGGAAAAATAGATATGGAAGTCAATCGTTTGTAGGCCGGAAGACATAGTAGTATTGCAAAGTTTTGTAGAAATCCTCTTTGATATGCTTGCCTTTGTCTTCAGTCGGGCGGGTATTTTGATGGGTCAGATGTTGAAGAATATTATCTTTGAGTTTACGGCACGTGGGTCCATTTTCTCAACCTGTTCTTAAATTTCCAGTTAGCTATTCAGGACACTAAATTAAACTTTAACGCATGCAACGCTCAAAATATGGTAATCCAGTGGAAAAATCATCTACTGTAGTAGAAATATCAGCTGGTTTTCTTGGCGAAAATTTCCCGCCTGTTCTATTCTATTCTACGTCTGTACCGTCCCTCAACATTAATTTGTAGCTGAGTTTCTTTCAAATCCTCTTCCATCGAATGAATTCCCAGAACTCTGTTCTTTGTTGCCAGTTTAATTGTTTGTTTGATTGAATGTGCAAACATTAACAGTTCTAGTTCTCAAAATCTTAGCAGGCCGTATCAGCTGTAATAATTGGAGAGGCATTTGTGTGCTTCCTGCCGTTGCCAAGATAATAGCTAAAATCGTCCTGGAGAGACTAAAGGCCCACTTAGAAAGCACAATTGATGAAGAGCAGGCTGGTTTTCGATCCGGATTCTCCTGTGTCGATCACATTAACACCTTGCGAATCATCATCGAGCAATGCGCTGAATACGATTCTCCGCTTCACTTGCTTTTCATCGATTTCGAAAAGGCTTTCGATAGTGTGAACCGGGATTCTATATGGGCGGCCTTGCGCAGGAGAGGCATCCCTGAGAAGCTTGTGGCTATTATTAAGGCAACCTATGACGGCGCGAAATGTCGCGTTCTGCATAAAGGTAAGGTGTCGGGGGACTTTGAGATTCGCAGTGGAGTTCGGCAGGGGTGCATCCTCTCACCGATCCTATTCCTCATTGTGATCGGCGATGTGTTGCATGCAGCCCTATCCGGACTCGACAGAGGAATTCAATGGACTTTGACATCTTATCTACAACATCTTGACTACGCTGACGACATATGCCTACTCTCCCACAAAATCATGGATCTGTCCGCAATGGCGTTAGATCTCGAGAGGGAGGCAAGCAAAGTTGGGCTAAAGATTAATACCAACAAGACCAAGGTTCTTAGCCCGGCGTTGCGAAAAAGAAATCCGACACCTATTGCCATCAATATTAATGGGCAGCCTGTGGAGAAGGTGGACAACTTCGTCTACCTGGGTAGCATTGTTGCCGAAAATTGTGGTACGGAGCAGGACATCGCTCGTCGTATCAACCAGGCTAAACGCGCATACGGCATGCTGTCCAAAATCTGGCAGAGCAGTTATCTCAGCATCAAGACCAAGCTGGGCCTGTTTCGCTCCCTGGTACTATCAGTGCTTTTGTATGGGAGCAGTACATGGAAAGTTTCCGTAGGAGTTACCAGAAAGCTGCAAGTTTTCGTCAACTCATGTCTTCGTCGAATTTTAAGAATTTTCTGGCCCGAAACAATATCAAATGAAGAGCTAAGTCGGCGTACGGGTCAGATGCCAATCGACGAATTGATACGCAGGCGAAAATAGCAGTGGATAGGTCACACATTGCGGAAGAGTGATAACTGCATTGCTTTGCATGCCATGAAATGGAACCCCATTTCCAACCAAGGCCGACCAAGAGGGGGTCCTCGAATCACATGGCGTCGATCTGTGGCAAAGGAGTGTCAGGTACTGGGTAAGTCTTTTGGGGAGTTGCGCCCCATTGCCCAGAACAGAGTACGATGGCGCGCAGGAGTAGTTGACGCGCTATGCCCCGCTAGGGGTTAAGGCAAAGTAGTATCAGCTGTTTGGAATAACCGTCCGATAAATTTTTAACTGGAGGTATAGGTATAGCTGCCATAGGAACGACCGGTCCAAAAATCCGTCTTTGCCAGATTTTTTTTTTTTTTGATTCTAAAGATATCTTTTTCAGATTTGACACTAATCAATAATATCTTTAGTCAAATCATTTTCCCGAGTTTGGTTGAAATTGGACTACTCTATCATATAGCTGTTATAGGAACGTTGCAAAAGCAAGTTTTTGTTAGAAAAACTTTTTTGTTTCTAAAGGTACATATCTTTATCAAATTCCATATTATTCAATCATATTGACAGCCGAACCACGCTGGTTGATATGGGCGCAATATTTCATATACCTCTCATATTAACAGTTACCACTAATTTCAAAGTGGCAAATGCACCACAACTCACAACGAAGGTATCCTACCTTTTTTTATTCTCAATAGGCGCAAAGAAACTAACATCAAATCATATTTACATAATCTAAATTCAAAATAATACCTGCCTGGTTTACTATAGTTTTTTTTTTTTTTATTTACACATACTCGTACATCATCAATCATCATATACGTTCAAATACAGCATCGATAAATCAACTACTAGCTAACGCAATTAATCGGATTCAGATCATCCATGTAAGCTTCACAATCAATCGTTTCTAGTGAATACCTTTTCCACGAACCCGTAAGTATCCTCTCATGTTGACCCATTTGGCATAGCCTCTGGTATTTTTGCTTGAGCTGCATCCCAATGTTTGCAATGCTTTCCAAGCGAGCCTCTGTTAAATGGAGCGGCCATTGTAAAATTCAGTTGCACAAGCACTTTGTTCATAACTCAGGGATACGAGTAGTATCCTGGCAGAGAAGGTATAAATCGCCGTTTCAAAGTATATTTATGTAGATGTGTGTCGGTCAACCAAATCTGTATGGATGCGGAACCATAGGGCATGGATATTCGGAAGATTATGGTCTTTTCGTATTTATTTATATTAAGTAGCTTGCAACTTGAAGTTTAGCGAAAACCGAACGCATATTGTTGAAGCTATCCGTAAACAAGCTAGCCTTCAGCTATTTTGATTTATGGTGCACTTGCCACTTTGAAATTAGTAGTAAAACTTATTCCGATTTCACCGTTCCGATGAGAAGTATATGAAATAGTGGACCGATACCCAAATTTTGGAGTGTGGTTTGACACTGAATATAATTGAATAATATGAAATTTGGTAAAATACGTCTAAAAAGAAAAAAGGTTTTTTTTTTAACAAAACTTATTTTTGGAACGGTCGTCCCTATGACAGCTAACTATACGATAGAGTAGTCCAATTTCGACCAAATTCGGGAGTGTAATTTGGCAACAGATACTATTGAATAACATGATATTAAAAAAACAAAAAATTGCTTGTGAAATAAAAAAGTTTTTCTCACTAAACCGCACTTTTGGACCGGTCGTTCCTATGGCAGCTATTCCGTAGTCGTCCGAATCCGTTGGTTCCGACATATATACTGCGTGCAATAGAAAGAAAGCTCTGTACAAAATTTCAGCATTAAAACTGAGGGACTAGTTTGCATAGAAACAGACAGACAGACGGACAAAGCTTAATCGACTCGCCTACTGACTAAGAATATATCGATGGTGAAGGTAGCCAACCTCCTATGTCAAAAATGGAATTTTTGGAGTCAGCTTACAATGAGAGGTCGTAGAAGTTATAAAACACAACATAGACATAGAAGGTTTGGATGTTGCTGCTTCTAACGGCTTTTCACTGAAAGTAACAACATAGGCGGTTGAGCAATTGATGCATAAATATTTAAAAAACATGTTAAAAAATCAGATTTTTTTTTTTCGAAAACTAACGCAGGAGGTTGTGAATCTTCACCATCGATATATAGTTTATATGGTCGGAGATGATTCCTTCTATGCGTTGCAAACTTCATGATAAAGTTAATATATTCGTTAAGGGTATAAGATAGACAGACTAAAATCCGAGAGCTTTTTTTAAATCAAATTTTACAATATGGTACTCTTGCTTCGTTGCACTGGGTTTCAGGGGATTTTATTTTATCGTGTCTAAAATTTTTGGGCTAGCACCCTTAATGGCTCTGCGAACTATCCCCCAACGATATTTCGCAAAAAAAAATATGAAAATAGGCCCCATTTTTGGGTGATTGTTCATCATGAATTATTAACCCAATTTAAAATGAAAAATAACCATAAAAATGTTTTTTTTTAATTTTGATCAAAACAAAAAAAAATTAATAATTCCCTCAAATTTTCTCTCTCTCTCTCATTTGCCCTAAACCCTAGTGGGCATAGCGCGTCAACTATTGCATGTGGTTTAGCTGACGTTTCGTTGGCATGAACCAGTTTCGGACGATGCACGTTGCCGGCATGCACCTACAATAATTGACATGAAAAAGACCCTAAACCGATACCCCCAAAAATTGAACTTCATAAAATAAAGGGTGTTCCATTAAGACGTGTGGTACTTTGATTTTGAATAAAACGCAAACGGTTAGGAGTTTTTCCAAATATTTTATTTCGCTCGGAAGGCCACACAATAGGATTATGTGTAGAAAATTATTTCGCGGATATGTTCACGGCGACTATTCCGTAGATATCTCACTCTTTTGGCCATATTTTCGATGACATTTTGCAGTATGGCCTCCGGAATGGCCCGATGTAATATTGCGTTTCAAGTCTGGAATCGTCTTGGGATCATTCACATAGACTTTATCCTTTGTGTAACCTCACAGAAAAAAGTCTAACGGCGTCAAATCGCATCTGGGCGGCCAATTCACATCACCGCGACGAGAAATTACACGATTCGGGAATTTGGGACGCAAAAAGCCAAATTGAGGCGAGTTGTGTGTGGTGTGACGCCGTCCTGTTGAAACCACATATCGTCCAGACTCTGAGCTTCAACCTCCGGCACAAAATAGTCCTCCAACCTAGTGTGGTACCGCTCAGAGTTGCCATTTTCGTTGTTTCCGTCCTCATCTTCGCCCGATGATGCCTCCGACCCATAAACCGCATCAAACAGTGACTCGCGGTGGGTGTATTGGCCTCTCCACGATCACTTGTGGATTTTCCGAGCCCCAGATACGGCAGTTTTGCTTGTTAACATAACAGCCGATGTGGAAATGAGCCTCGTCCGAAAAGATGATTTTTTGGAATTGACTTTGGTATTTGACTTTGAAGTAGAGCTTTGTAGGATGGTTCTATTGATATAATAACGTGAAGTGTAATAACGTCAACTGACGTTTCACCCAAACCGAACGAAATGATACTAAGGGTTGTGATCGCTTAAGCGCGGAGCGAACGTAGCAAGGGTAATTCACACAAGACACTATTCCGCAATGCATATAATTATCCTCAAAGGGACTATTCTGGACTATAACTATTCATAGTAAATGTTCCAGGAAAACGCAAATACAGAGACTATTGTTAATCAACAGTTTCTTGTTGGGCTCCGCTCGATACGCCCGCTCTACGCTTAAGGGATCACAACTCTCAGGGTCGGACAAACATGAATGCTTGCTTCGCAAAGTAGGGATGCAATAACCATGCAAATAGCTAGCTTTCTTTTTCAATAGCGAAATAACGTCAAATTGAATTTTTTTTTCACTTGACGGCATTACACTGCAACAATGTATATACGGCAGCTTTGTACTGCCTAAAGTGGAAATCCACTTGTGGGTGGGCCCGTAGTTGACATCCGCTTTGAGTAGTACAATCTACCATATATGCATTGTAACAATAGCTTCACACATAAAAATGTAGGCTCGCACTGCCTAAAGCGGAAATTTACTTGTGAGCAGGGCCGTCAAGAGGAAATTTGGGCCCGGGACTCAAATTTATATAAGGCCCATATTATGATACAGGGTGGCGCAAAACTACGGTTATGGTTCAAATGCTTAATAACTTTTTAATTTAATTTTTATTTTTTATTTTTATTTCAGAATTTTGTGAAGAAAACTTCGGGAATTTGAAATGGAACAGTACACAATACAGCAGCGATCAAAAATTGTTGAATTTGAAATTTGAAAGAAAATCGCTATTTCATTCACAATTTGATAATGAGCGATGAAGCCCATTTCCAATTGAATGGTTTCGTAAACAAGCAAAATTGCAGGATATGGGCTACGGAAAATCCATGAACAGTTCATCAGCAACAATTACACCCACTTAAGTGTACTGTTTGGTGCGGCGTATCGTCTGAAAGGATCATTGGTCCATATTTCTTTGAAAATGCACATGGCGCCGCAGTTACGGTTAATGGTGCTGAATATCGAACGATGCTGGACAATTTTTTGAGGCCAGCTGTAGAAAACCATCCACAGTTGTGGTTCCAACAAGATGGAGCCACAGCCCACACTGCAAGGGATACAATGGCTCTGTTACGGGACCTCTTTGGCGAACGCATTATTTCGCGCAGAAGCGATTTCAATTGGCCCCCACGTTCACCGGATTTAACAGCGCCAGACTGTTTTCTTTAGGGTTATTTGAAAGAAAGGGTGTACGTAAATAAGCCAGCGACCATACCAGAGCTAAAACAAAACATTCGCAATGAAATTCGAGCCATAACACCCGAAATTTTACAAAAAGTTATGGAAAATGTACTGGAAAGAGCACGAATGTGCGAAGCCGAAAATGGCCACCACTTGCGGGATATAATTTTTCATACTTAAGCCAAAATTATTCCCCATTAATATACTGTATAACAAAAAAAAATTATAATAATTAACCATTAAATAAAAAAGTTATTAAACATTCAAACCATAACGGTAGTTTTGCGCCACCCTGTATAATAATGATAGATTTACACGAATTTTTTTTCGTGTTTGAAAGAATTCGGAATGTTCATGCAATTTTCAATAAATATTTTTTGCATTAAAAGTTCAGTTTCAAAAAAAACTTATATAATTATTACGAATTCATAGGCATCTGACTCTCATCGACTTCAAGACAATTCCCCAAAAAAAAAAAAATTGACTACACAATAACGTAGAAAGGAACGCTAGTTAGAAGCCTCACATAAACTAATTAGATAATGTTTAAAATGTATCCCGTAACAAGTCAGAGAAATAATTTTATAGTTGTAGCCATTCTTACATATATGAACACACAAAAATGTTCAAGTGTTCCAAATCTTCCGAGTTGTAATCACATGCTCCTGGTCCCATTTCAAACATTTAAGCCTGTTTTTTTTATGGAAAGTCTGGCTTATGGACTGGTTCCAAAGCAGCTAAGCCAGCTTTTACAAGCTTTTTCTCAACAAACCTTCTGAGATTTGCAACACGTTGCTAGAACTACCGACGTTTCGGGTTCAAATCCCGTCCACGACAACGTTCGTGGCCACGGATATGCAGGAGGTGTATGCTGGCAACTGCATTCTCTGAAAACCAATTTATGCCAACGAAACGTCATCTGGGCCACATGAAACAGTTGACGCGCTATGCCTCATAAGGGGTTAGGGCAATTGAGTAATTCTTCACTGAAAATATTCGAATCGAGGCTGAAATGAACCCGTCGTGATTATCGCCTTGGCGACAGTATAGCTCAGCGGGTACCCACTGCCAGTTGCCGCACCCGTTGTTATGGTTAAAAGTGGTTTTACCGTGTGCGGTAGAATTTTGGGGTCGTGACGCACCTTATTCTTCCCTTGCTACCCAAATGTACACACACAAAATTTCGTTATCTGAAATTTTGCGTCTCCATTTGGTTCGGTTGAATAGGGTTTTATGTTTTATGCCCATACAGTTACAAATTTTCCACAAACCATAAATTATTCAAATATAGTGTTCAAAAAAATATAAAAAAGAAGAAGTCTAAATGGAGGACCGAACCCGGGACCCCCGTGTGGAAGCCTCATAGACCAACTGATCAGCCAGTTGCCAGCATGCACCTCCTCTCGTGTCAAACGACATTCCCGAAGTTGGTTGAAATCGGAGTGCTATATCATATTGCTGTCATAGGAACGACCGGTCCAAATGTAAGATCTTGTCTGAAAAACTTGTTCATTTCTAAAGATATCTTTACGAAATTATGTACCATAGCTACCGCCAAACCATATTCCTAAATTTGGGTGAAATCGGCCCACTATTTTATATACCTCTCATAGGAACTGCGGAATCGGAACGAGTTTTACAGCTAATTTGAAAGTGGTAAATGAAGAATGGTAGATAAATTCTGCATTTACCATCTATAGCAGCACAGACTATACCATACCTTCCGCAAGCTAGCAGAAATCTAGCTTGTTTTTTGACACCTTGTATAAAAAAATAAATTTATACAATATTTTCTACCTGGTATGTATTATCATTACCAAATAATTAATCGAATGTATTACCTTTTTTTCACAAGCGCATGTTTATACTTTTCAAGAATAAAATGGAGTGTACCGTTGCTAAACAGTCAACTAGACCATTTAGCAATGATGCCCACCCAAAATTTTCTCAGCCTAACTAACTCAATCACTTAACGCTTTTTGGCTTAGGCTGAAAAATTTTTTTGGATGGGGATCATTGCTAAATGGTCTTGTTGACTGTTTATCAGTGGTACACTCCACTTTTATTCTTAACTAAATCGAATGGTCATAATGTATCCCCAAAGAACGTGATGCTGGCAGGCTATTACGATTTATCTTTTTAACGTTATTAGTTATTTAATCAGACAGTACATCAAAATATACCAAATGTCACCACAAAATACATGCGATACGAATACACTCGTACGGTAATCGATTCAATTCACGCGATATAAATTTTTCATTAATATCCCCATGCACTTGTGTCAAAAACACTAGATTCCACAGTAATTCGCATCCTCTGGAATGCACGTCAGCAGGACTTTTTAGAGAGGGAAAATTTGCATGTCCTTCTATTCCCTGGAGACGGATATCACGATATCATGCTAACATGTTGCGAACGCTTGAACTTTGCAAGTGATATGCAAATCGCAACTTGTTCGTCATATGCCAGTTCCTTCTTTGCAGAATGTGTCATTTATCATATAATGCAGCCGACGTATTGCTGATGATGACATAGACATGCCAACAGATTGACATCTCAATTCTTCAATGGTTTCTACGGACACGACGATTTGTTTTTCGAAATAGATGGGAACGTTATATCATGGGTGTATTGCTTTAAGATTGTCATTGAGAGAAGAAATCTGATAGTCTTGCTATGCTGATGTGTCATTTCAATACACGCCATATGGACATGTGTCCATTCGTTCTATATATGGATGTCTTGGCTTTTCGTTTTAGATTGACGATTCTCAGAACTTATAGCTTATTGTATAGGCTGCATGGATGGAACGAATTTGCCACCTTTTCCATAGCAAACTGATCTGAATATTCCCAAAAGGCTAAGTTGACGTTTCATTTGTATAAACTGGTTTAGGTTTTTACACTTACGCTCTGCATCATAGGGGTAAGAGAACCCAAATAACTATGGCCAGGGCGGGATTCGAACCCGCGTAACATTAGAGTGACATCTTAGCTACCAACCCACACCCAGAGATGCGGAGTGTGTCATATTAAAATCAGTAGTGGAGGTAGGAGTCGGAAAACGAAAGGCAAATATTGATTAGGCGAAAGGATTCGAATAGAACGAGTAAGAGAAGTTAATGACTTTCCCTCGGATATAGACATATCGAGTTTCGTTTTCATTCTTATCTTTTTATTATTCGGAACACCTATATGACTATGCTCCTTGGGAAAATTAATAAATTAAAAGAAGCGATGACGCATGAGGCTGCCCCAAAAGCATCCTAAACAAACATTTTTGCAAGTTCAACTACTGGTGTTTAAATTCGTTTTTATTGTTTAAGAAAATTCCACGAGAAATTTTTTGCCCACCCTTTTTCAGTCTTTACGATCCTCACCCCGTTGTGTTTCCTTAGAATTTGGACTTGGTGGCAAAATAGATACGCTACAAAGCAAGTTTGAGCCTTCTGGGCGCAGAGGCTGAATTTAATTCAAAAATATCTTTTCAGGCAATTATCGTATTAAATGCAAACCAGTGAATCCAAAAATAATTTTCGTGTTTGTAAATAAGGAGACAAAATACACAGATTTGCTATTATAATTTATTTTTAACTTCATCATCATTATCGTGGCGCGACAGCCCGGCAACGGTCCCTGGCCGCCTGGATCATCGTTCTTCAATTATCTCGGTAAAGTGAACGCGTCATCCAATCTTGGACGTCCAGCAGTTGATCGGCGTCCTCAACTACTGAATCTTTCCAATGACCTCTAAGTCTTCCTCGCAGCCTTATGCCGTCGACGCGTCGTCCATTCAATATTTTCCTAGGCAAGCGTTCATCGTCCATTCGTTGTACATATATGTCCTGCCCATTGCAAATGTTGTAGTTTGACGATTCCCGAAACTTCCAGCTTATCGTACAGTTCGTACAGCTCATGGTTGCACTAGATGTGCGATCTATTTCGGTCGAAAACTCCCCGAAAATTTGCCGAAGGACGTTACGTTCAATTTTTATACTCTAGATGAAATCTGAGAGTATTATAAGTTTGCCACAAAGTTTGTAACGCTAAGAAATAAGGCTCGCAGAAAAAAATGAATGATACAGAAGTTCATATTATCACTCGAATATCTCAAAACCGGATGTCCGTCTGTCCGTCTGTCCGTCTGTCCGTCCGTCCGTCCGTGACCTCTCTAGCTCGAGAACGCGTTGAGCTATGAAGTTCAAATTTTGCACACGTTATTTTTGACAAAAAATGAAGGCTAAGTTCGTGAACGGGCTAAATCGCTCCACCCCTTCTACCCCCTCCCATACAAAATGACACATTTTTGAAAATTTACAATAATCAGATTTTCTCAGAAACGATAAAACATATTGCTTTGAAATTTTGAATATATCACTTTTATGATAATTGTAACCTAAAATACATTATAAAATTTATTGTAATCCTCACCCTCCTTCTACCCCCTCCCATACAAACTGCACTATTTCATGAAATACGTCTTAACGTCTTAACGACTTACGTCTTACGTCTTAACGATGCATCCGAGATTGCAACCAAAATTATTTATTGGCTTTAACCAGGTTCAATTTCATCTAGAGTATTGCATGATTGGGGTTTACCCCAATCGTAGTTCTTTTATGTTTTTTATCATGTTTTCAGAGGCTTGAGAAAGGCTCCACGTCTCGCAGCCATGGCCTAGCACAGGTCGTATGATGGCTTAGTATATATAGAGCATAGTGTTTCTGTGCACATGCTTCGATTTTATTATTAGTAGGACCAAGAAGAAAGTCTTATTTGCTAGCTATATCCATCGGTTTATTTTGTCAGTCTCATTGGCTTATGTAACGGACGGTTTGGTGAGCATCCGAAGATGCCCGTGGGGACGGAGCCTAAGGTAGCATATTATCGTGAAGGTCGAACCGTGCCATCTGGCGAAGAAAAAGGCCCCTCAACGAGCTAAGCAACGGCCTATGCTTGATGTAGCTCAGTTCGGGAGATGTGGGCGGGGTTTTCGCCGCTCGTTGCCCCTGTCCTTTACGTGTTAACAAAAATTCATAGGCCTGGGGAAGACAACACAAACAGGGGAGGTAAAAATGGGGTATAAAAAAAAAATAGTCGATAAGGATGGATGGTTGACGGACGGATCAGACGCCCACACGGTCGCACCTGGGTCCCGGTGTAATGGGACCCTCGGCCTCTGGTTTCGTACCACCAACAGATCACTACTCATCAGGTGCTGCTTCGATCTTCTGGTGGGAGCAGCACTACCAGACCATAATATGGTCCGTTACAGGTTCATTACACTTATTTATGCCAACAATTTAGTAGCAAATTTACCGAAGAATAGAGAAGAATAAAGTTTTTTTTTTGTAGTAAGCTCTCCTTAATTAATTTTAACCACAATTACAAGTATTATTACGGTAATTAAAGAATTATTTTCATTGGCGTCCTTTGACAGGTATGAATTCGATGCTGAGGTCCCCGACGTTGATGTTTGGTTATTTTGGTGTTCTTGATTGCATCATTACTTTTGTTTTGTCCTGGTTAATGCGTAGTCCAACTTCTTTTGCAGCCATGTCATGAAGGTTTCGGAATATAATGTCGTCATCGTGCGCTATCAACTGCGTCGATTTGAACAGCAGTGTGCCGAGGTGGTCCGCATTCATTATCCGGATAGCGTGTTCACTCTGATCCTTGCTCAATTATGACCATAAACATATTCACCTTAAAAAAATTAACAAGATCTTTGTGTCAACCGAAATTTCAAATCGGTGGAGTTCCACGCTAAACTAATGTGGTGAGGTTTGATTTTTTTGCATATTCAGTCGAAATCGCTGTTCAAGATCGAGAATCGGGGGTTACAGATACTTTTCATTATTTCATATAGATAGGGAAGGAGGGTGTTCCATTGGTCAGATACTGCCCAATATCAACCACAAAAATTTGACCCAAATTTCAGTTTTCTAGTTTTTCAAATTCATCCGATCGGGAGTTAAGATAGATTTCATTATTTCACATGAGTCGTTAAACAAAAATCGGTAGAGTTCAGCGCTAAAGCTACCAAGGTGAGAAATGAATTTTATATTTTTTTTCCATATGCAAATGAAAGTGTCGTTCCCTCCCGGGAACTATAGACTTTCAACAATATACGTATGAATGGCTATGATGATAATTTTGATCAGTAAATCCCATCGCAATGAAATAAAAACTAAATGTTAAACTTAGTATGCGTCTGTAGCTTAGCTCGGTAACGCACCGGGCATTTTTTGCTACTCGAAACACGGTCTCTGCGGTTCGCGCCCCGCAACGGGACCAACTATTTTTATACCCTAGACTTTTAGTATAGGGTATATTGTTTTTGTCACGACGGAAATATGTAACACCTTAAAGGAGGCTCCGGAGGTATAGCAATGTATATATATAAATGATCAGGATCACCTCCTGATTCGATTTAGCCATGTCAGTCTGTCTGTCTGTCTGTCCGTCTGTCCGTCTGTCCGTCTGTCCGTCTGTCCGTCTGTCCGTCTGTCCGTCTGTCTGTCTGTCTGTCCGTTCGCACGATAACTTTCGATAGAATGAAGCTAGAGACTTGAAATTTTGGTCAAATGTTGGAACTGTAATCTACTTAATTGGTATTGAAAATGGGCATGATCAGGCTAAGAGAACGCCTACCTCCCCTATATATGTAAAATAATTAAATGTATCTATAACTCCCGATTAAATAAACATGAGAAGCTCTAGCTTTGGCAGATTGCTCGTGAGGATAATCTTCTACTCCCATAAAAAAAATTAAATCGATCAGCTGAAAACTAACGGTAATTTTCTTACAAAGAGCCCCGTACTACCCTACTTTTCGGGTTTTTTGTCTATAACTCTTGAACCAATTGACGTAGACACCTGATTTTTGGCATGTAACCCTGGAGTAAGAAGATGCTTAAGTTCTAGTAAGTTGGGCATAATCAGATTAAGGGAACGCCTACCTCCCATACAAATTTCAAAAAATTAAATATTTTTTAATTACGATAACTTTCGACAAAATGACACTAGCGAGTTGAAAATTTGACAAAATGTTGTTAGTAGGATCTACTTGGTTAGTATTGAAAATGGGTAAGATCCGACCCAAGCAACCCCTACCTCCCCTACAAATGCAACTTCAATAAGCGATAACTTTTGACAGAATCAAGCCAGCGACTTGAAGTTTTGGTCAAATGTTTGAAGTGAGATCGAGTTAGTTGGTATTTAAGATGGGTTAGATCAAACCTAAAGAACCCCTACCTCCCCTACAAATGAAACATCAAATAAGCGATAACTTTCGATGGAGTGAAGCTAGAGACCTGCAATTTTGTATAAATGTTTGTAGCAGGATTTGATTTGTTGGTAGCAATGATGAGCAAGATCCGACCCAAGGAACCCCTACCTCCCCTACAAGTGAAACTTCAAATAAGCGATAACTTCCGATAGAGTGAAGCTCTGCAATTTTGTTTAAATGTTTGAAACATGATCTTATTTGTTGGTGGTAATAATGAGCAAGATCCGACCCAAGGAACCCCTACCTCCTCTACAAGTGAGACTTCAAATAAGCAATAACTTTCGATAGAATTAAGCTAGCGACTTGAAAAATTCGACAAATATTTGTAGAATGGGTTAGTTAATTGATTTTGATAATGGTCAAGATCCTACTGAATCATTGCCAACCTCCCCTATAAATTGGCCGTATAGGAAACTCACTTTTAATGCATATGGTCGTTACCAATTGGTACTTTTGGTATCACCACTAGGTCTGTACAAGTCTAGGGTATATACGCTTCGGACTCCGGGCCGAAGCGAAGCTTCGGCCTGGTTTATTCTCAAATTCCCTCTGAATTAATTTCTCCGAGCTTAGTGGTTTCGTATGGATAGTAGCACTCATCAGGTCTTGCATCTTTGCAGCTATCCATGTGCAAGACAACCACGAAAGTGTGAGAATTCTGTTTGTATAAGCCGTGAAGGCGTGATTTTACTTGAAAACTCGATCGTGGAGGTCTAGATAGTGTGAAGCACTTATATTAACTCACTAGAGGGGTGGAGAGAGGGTGAGAAGTGGAGATATTTGTTCCCTGGCAATTTTACTTTATGTATTAAAGTTCTTGCAAATGTACAAGTGCCCGGTGCGTTACCGAGCTAAGCTGCAGACGCATACTAAGTTGGTGTGCAGAATGAAACCAAGTGTCACAAACAATTCCAATTTAAATTGAAAATGATTCGCACTTGTACATTTGCAAGAACTTTAATACATAAAGTAAATGTTAAAGCAAATTAAGTATAATTTTTTTTCAAACAAATGTGCTTCAATCGGATTAGCGATTTTGATGTGATGCCCGAACAGACAAAAATTTCAAAAACCATCTTTATGTATTATTTTGTTACTGACAACAATACTTCAGTTGACTTTTTTCCCGAATATTTCAAATGTACAGACACGAAAAATTTACAGATTTATTATATGTACTATATAGATATTTGTAGATATGAGATGCTTGAGGTCTGCTTGACGTCTGCCTGTTTGTACCATTTCCATATTTACAAGATGCTGCTGAAGTTGATCTCTACTAACATGAATACATACGTATCTGTTATTAACTATCCTAATTTAAGCAAAAACTCTATAAAGATTTTCAGTTCCTTGTAGAGTTAAACTAACAAAAACCAATTATGTTCGAAATACATATATGTATATATCTTTCATGCTTACGTTACCCCTATAGAGTTCTGAAATTAATTGCAAATGGTAAATCGCACATTGTCATACTATTCATGAATATTTGCAGGCATGTAAGATCTTAATTGAATTTCACGCCAGCTGGAAGAAGTTGTTCGACTCCTTAGACTTGACTGCAATAATTGGGTTTTCAGGGCTTTCGAGTTGACAGAGTGGTTGCATAACATTCCCTCACAAATTGCTTGTCCTTTAATTTCAATTTCAGTTTCCATTAGTATATTGAATGTAAAGTTAGCCTACGGACGTAAGATGAAAGCTTCACTCTCGTATTGCACATTTGCAAATATACACGTACATATAGTATATACATGTCGCGCCACGATGATGATGATGACGTATATAGTTGCATATTAACAGAGGAGGGGGCAGGGGAGGGGTTATGTGGTGTTTTAAATAATAATTTTAACTGGACGAGACGGCTTCGACGGGTCATCTCCAGGTGAATGGGATATTTCGACTATCCACACATAGTGCCATTATTATTTTTGTTTTATGGATTCGGCAACTCTCACAATCATCGGTATTCATTTCGAATTTATTGATGTAGAGACGTTTTTATCAATATATTCTTAGCAGAACAACTCATTGCCTCTCTACTAAACTGCACGCCTTGTCTTGGAAACGAAATAAGAAAATTGAAGATGGGAACTAAATTGAATTGCAAATAGGACAAAGAATCCATAGATGGGTGAACTTTTAAAAAGATGATTTCACTTCAACTTTGATCCTCTATAAATACAAAATTACAAAACGAAGGAAATTCAATTACATAAGAGAAATAAATGGACTTGTTGGGATGATAGAATGAATGGCTGAGGAGAACATAAAAATATCATTCGTTAATGGAGTCCATCCCTAAAGGTATACGCAAGGCTAAGCTTCCGTTAACTAATGGAAAGGACGAAATATCTGGAAGTGAGATGAACGTTACTTACTTGGCTATTGATCAAGAACAAATGATCTACCTTCAATTCTTTTCAATTTATTTACAATTTATCAATTTAAAAAAATTACTTTACAATCGTAAATTTTCCATTAAAATGTCTTGAATAGTTTGGTCGTACTCGATATAATAAAATTTCCATATAGAATTTGTTAGTACAAAGTGTGGAAATGTACAATAAATGCTCAATAGCCTCCACACGGCACAACAGAGCTGCTAATTAAATTCTCGGTTGTTGTTCTACTACGGACTGTGTCGGGCACCGAAATTAGCCATGGCCAAATAATCCATCTACACTTACGTTTTGAAGCGAAAGCGTCCATCAGAAAATAAACGAAATGAGCCATGCATGGACAACATCGGTTCCAAATCAAAACGAGGCATGCTAAAGAAGCCATGCAGTGTCCATGATAGAAATGCCGAATTGACAATTGCGTGGGTTGCGGCCCCTGCAACAAGAGTGACCGAAGCGAGCGTTTATATTTGTGCGATACTTAGCGTTGCGATCCCTTAAGCGCAGAGCGAGCGGAGCCGACAAAAGAGACTGTTGCACTTAGGTCGAGCGAAACGAGCGTTCATGTTTGTGCGATACTGGATACCATACGCACAGGGCGAACTTCACAACCCTCAGTATCGCACAAAGTGTGCATGAAGGGAATGTTTCGTTTCTCCTTCTTGGACAATTTCGACATAACTGCATCCACCATTTTTTTTGTATGCACAATTTTGCTCTAGAACGAAAGTGTGCATTTTCTTCATCACACAAATATTAATGATGCAACGGCGGCAACCCAAATCAATATTTATCCATACATGAACAATATCAGTTTCAAATTGTAAAAACGTAGGCGAAGGATAGCGAAAATAGCCGTATACTCGTACTCACTTTCGGAGTTAAATGAAATTGAACATTGAGTGCAAAACAAAAGTGTCCATTATTGGCCACTTTCGGTAGAAATTGTTCATTAATGGCTAATTTCCAAATGGCTAATTTCATGGTGCCACAGAAGCCCAGTAAAGTTTAAATTAAATTAAGTTAGGTGTAGGGGCTGCCATGATGCATCATAGCACACTTAGACAACCATTAGATCCATTGTGGTACCACCAGAAAATCACCTCTATTGGAACTTATGTGCAAAACCAGCCTGTGCTTACGATATAGCGATCGATCGTTGTGGCAGTAATATTTCGACAGTCATCCAGATCAGAGAAGAACCGAGAATCCAGAAGTTCCCTTCTCTTGTCAGCCAAGGCCGGACAATGACAGAGAAGGTGGAGAACGCTCTCCTCCTCATTCAGATCTCCACAACTTCTGCAGAAGTCGTGATGAGGAGTGCGTAGCTCCCCGATTGCGCAGTGCCCCATGGTAACCTCCACCACCGCTAATGTGTCCTGTCATGCGACAATAGTGGATCTGAGCGGGCGGGATCAAATATCTGCCGAATCATCCTTGTTGTTCGGCATGTGAGCCCTCCAATATTAACCTTGTCCACAGCAGCGGTTAACCGCAATTTAACACATGATAAATGTGATTTTAGTGACCTTGCGTCTTTCGTCAACCGCCTCAATTGTGCCCTCCTGAGCCAGCTCAACCGCTGGTTACCCGTAAAACCACTATGGATCGGGATTCGGGATCCAGCAGAAGATGAAGAAATCACCCATCTAAGCGAGGGCTGAATGGCAGTTGGCAATGGTTTGGAATGGAAAAAATAAGTTTCAATCCATTAACTTAGTAGTTTTTTTTTATGCAATTTTGAAACTTGACTGATCTATGTCAAGTTTCAAAACTAAACAATTTTTTTCTCATGTTTTTTGTTCGATTTTTGCCAAGATATTTGAGGAAAGCTTGAACAAAGGTCCTCTGCCACCTCTTTTCCGACACTTCTGGCTCGCCTATGAACGGAGACTTTGGAGCATATATTCAGAGAACTCTTTTTATTCATTGTGTTAATTTTGAAAACTACACAATTTTTTTCCCATATTTTTTGTTCGGTTTTAGCCGAAATATTCGAAGAAACTTGAAGGAAGGGCTTTTGACCCTCCTTTCCCGACACTTCCTGACACCCTATCAATGGGAACTTTTGAGCATGTGCTCAGAGCATCGTTCTCATCAGTCGTGTCAAATTTAAAAGCTTCATTATTTTTTCCTATTTTTAGTTAGATATCAAAACTAAAAAAAAATAGAAAAAGTAGGGTAATTCGGGGCACTTTGTATTGGGGCTAGCTAATAGTGCTAATTTTTACAGAGGAATGTGCCAAGATCATATGTAGCAATTTACCTGAATTTAACTTGCCTGTTTTTATTAGGTGCTGCGTTATTTGGCATGTTTGTAAAAATAATATTTGTAGGAAAGGTAGGCGGACCTTTGGTCGGATCATCCCTTAGAACATACAGTACATGGAATGAGCATATCCCGTTTATCACCGGCTCCAATATCTGGTGAATAAGTCGACAGTCAGCCTACTCAGTTGGCGTTTAATACTGACAAATGTTGACTGTTCTGTAGAATTGAGCATAAACAAATGTCACTTTTTGTCAAATTATCGAGAATCAGCCTACTCAGTTGGCGTTTCGATATTGACATATTGTTGACCACAATGTCGAATTGTGCATAAACAAACGTCAATTATTGTCAATATTTGAATTTCTTAAGTCTACTGAGTTAGCTGACTGTCGACTTAGTACCCAGATTTTGGAGCCACTGTTTCTGTGGAGACATACAGGGCAAGCTCATTCCATGGCTATATATTCAAAGGATCATCCCCATTTCTGGCACAAGCCAACTAGATGTTGAACTGCAAATTTTGTCAAGTTTTGAAGTTGCTAACTGTATTCTAACGGGAGTTATCGTGCGGTTTTCCCTTGTGAATGAATCAATATACCTTACATTATTGCATGGTCTCTAGAGTATAATAAACCTTTTTATGATCTAGGGTATAAAATATCATTTTGTGGGGAATTTGATGTGCTTTGATTCGGCCTTGAGACATTTTTTTTTGTAGAATCCATAGTTTCTAAAATAATAAAGGAAAACTGAAAGAAGGAGCTTTGATCCCCTTTCCCCTACACTTCCGGGACTCCTATCATCGGGAACTTTTGATCACACATTCAGGGGACTGTTGTAACGTTTATCTTTTTTTGGCGTAGTAGCAAACATAGGGGAAAGAAAAATAATATAATTCACTTTTTTTTTAGTTATTTCTTTTTGGGTACTTTCCAACGATACACCCTGTTAATAATTTTGTACTTGGCATGATGACGTCACACTCATCTGCCTTTGCATTTGCATGTAGTACATGTATTGTACTTGCACTTTGCACAGCGAAGCAAGTCTTCCCGCTATTGCAATGTATTGCAAGCGCATTATTATGTTGTCAACGTTTGCCGCTATCGAATATACGCACCTTGATAACTCCAATATCAATCTTTATGCGTATGTATATAGTATTGACTGTGTGCGTTTGAATGCAAATACGAAGAGCAGTTTTTAATAGGACTATTCAGCGTACCTTTTCCTACATATACTTTATAGAATCTAAAGTGATATTTTTTCTATTGTTTGCTGGTATGTATGCTGAAAAGGAAATAATATTTTTTCTTTGGTAGTACATATGTATGCATTAGACCTAAAATTAATTTTGGCGGGAAACCACCCATAGACAAGGAGGATGAAGGGAAGATGGTTGTAGATGTTCTTGGGATGGGAGGAAGACTGATGAGAAAAAAACGGGGAGTCGGATTTGGACTGTCGCCGAGGTCGGAATCGAGACCCGAGAAAGGAGGATTAGATTAGGAGTGCACTACAAGCACCTGGCGTTGCCGTTGAGTTAAGCTCGTTGTTCAATTTCGCATAATAAGGAAAAAGTATCTCTAACCCAATTTCTCGAAACCGCAATTCCATTAAATTAATTGAAATTGGAAAGTACAATAGTAGATACTCGTACTTGTGTTGACTCCAAATTTGTGTGTGATAGACGAAAGTTATAATCAGGAAGCTCGGAATTTTCAATATTAAATTCAACACGTGACATGTGATTTGAAAGTCCCTCAAACAGATTAGTACGGTCAAAAGTAGCGAAAACTCTTGACATTCACGTCTCGTCGTCCTTGAGTGCTATTTCGTCCTTTATTTGATGCGATAGGTGTTAGATTGTAACGACAACTCTCCAAATAAGACTTCGACGAGTTCATCACCATCATTATCGTCGCATATCGCCGCGCCAACATTCTTCCCAGCAGCGCGTTCATTAACCGCCGAAGCAAGAACTCCCAGTACCAGCACCAAATCGCGAAAAGTAGACAAGAAGTTATAAAACTATTTTTTATTGTATTCTGATCATTATCATCATCGTGGCGCGACAGCCCGACGTCGGGCCTTGGCCGCCTGTATTCTGATTCGACAGTGGCAAATTTGTTTCTATATTTGATTACCAGCAACTCAGGTGGGAGACTCATCAGACGTTGCCACGATAACTTATTTCCTTCTTCTTGTTTTTTTGTGATAGTGGTAATCATTTTTGTAACGCGTACCGGGTGATAAGATCCTTATTGCGATTGTATTTTTGTTTTGCGCCGTAGTGTAGTGCTATCTATATTAAATTTACCTTGCAGCCTCGTCCACCGAAACGGCCGTTACGGAGTTTGAGGGGTAAGTCCTATATTATATATAAAAAAAAAACCATATTTAATTCTTAATCAATTAGATCCAATTTTTTGTTTGATGGTTTTGCTTGTTGCTACTGTAGGTAAAAGTGTTGGCGCCGTTTCTTAACTAATCTGTCAGTTATCACCCGGGTATTTTGCTAAGAAAAAAAAAACGCTTAATAAATTGCCCATGATGGCCTAATTGCATCATACTTCTTTCCTTCCGAGACTCTTGCCATTTCAGGTTAAAATGTGAGTAACTAGCGAAAAGTTTAAATAATGGGAGGCTCCAGAATCGTGTGGCCAAGGGGCCTAATAAGGTCGTAGGAAGGATAATGAGGCCCATACCCTTACCATCAGGGGTATATTGTGCATGAGGTGGACTAATTGGCAGAGCTCAGCCGTAATTTCCTTTCCTATTTCTTCCCCGCCGGTTTTCTTTATACTCACTAGTATTTTTTTTTTGTTCTGTTGTCCTTAGGCAAGTGATTTTTTTTGTAATGGGACCTCAGAGGGCAACAAGTGGAAGGAACCTTCCCCCATCATCACCGAAACGAGCTACAACCAGCACATGCCGCTCTTCCACTTGTTGATAGTATCGTCGGCATAACGCCCTTCGACTTACACGGTCAATCAAGCCAGCCCCTCACTACAGTCCTTTTCGACTGACGTTTCCCCACTCATTACACTGTCCCCAACAATTGTGCCAAATTACAAAACTACACGATATTTCTTCTAATCAAGTATTTTCGGACTTCCTATCCTGGACTAATATGGCATATTAAATGTCTCGGAGGTTAAGTTATCTGCTCCAGCACTTAATCGATAAAAGTAATAAACTATTTTTTTTTACAACTGACTACTGTTAACAATATCTCAACAGATAATAAAAGTTTAAGTTTACAAACTATTAATGGAAACGTTCAAAAGCAAAAGTTCTAAAACTGGAAATTAATTTCACTCTCCTGTATAAATTTAAGTATTGCCAGTTACGATAGTTTACTTCTGATGTACAGAAATATTCATTATCCTAATCTAAAATTGCACCGAAGCACGAAAGCTTCAGCGTAACCCATACATAATAATTATGTACCTCTAACGTTCTTGCCATGCCACCTTCCATTTTCCTGTTCATATTTTCATATTTACACCATGGTATACTCGATCTGTAATTCTGTAAATAAGAAAAGATGTTTCATGATGGTCTCATTCCTGCTCACATATCCAAATATTCTTGTTCGCCTTTCATTCCTGTTGTTTTCAGGTGAAGGTTATTGAAAATCCCTAATGGAAAAATAAGGTCCTTCATCAATTTTTGCTGAGCACTTCCATCCATTCATGTTCTTGGGAAAATTTCCGTAGTATGTGTGTAGTAAATTTCACCTTACTAAGTTCTGTTTAGGAAAGAATATTCGTTACATGTGAATACGATAGTACGAGTATACTAATTTGTTTTTAAAAGATACTATAGGTAAGCAATTTTCATATTAAAAGGAGAAAGAAAATTACATAGTCCTTTCCGATTTAGGTTACTAACATGAATCTAAAATGAATGGGACTATTTTTAGGAAGCGCGAAAAGTTTCGTCGGTGCTATATCTACCAAGAATATGTAGGATAGGATATGGGTAAAATGTCCCAAATAAAACCGGGAAAGCTTAAAGTCAATCCGATTATATCGAAGGGACTATTATTTTCTAATCTTAATTTTAAGAAATAGGCTTGAACAGATATTTACTTAGACAGTCGAATTAGATTTGTTCCGTGACATGTGCAAATATTTTCATAACAAATCAAATGTGATAGTATCAAAGTTCTAGCACCTATCTACATTATCTTGATATATTTAATATTGCAATGAAATTCCTCAAACCGTCGAAAGAAGGAAAAGATTGCACATTCATATCCTTTATTCATTCGCGCTTCTGTTTTACCAATTCAAATATTTGCATTTTAAAGAGAACAACGTCAACTCACATTCTGACAAGAGACACATTTACAATTCAATCCGCATGTGAAAACATTCCCCCCATTGAGAGGTGAATTGTCCTCGCATGTTGAATGCTAGTCAGCAGATAGCCACCGCAGGAGAAGAACCAAAGTTGGTAATGCATTTATGTTGCATTTGTAAGGAAGATATCCCGAATACATGCATGTCGTTTTCAGGATAGGCGAAGGCAAATATGGAATGTTTGTGACATGATGCGCTTTTCAAAAACTTTTAAGCGGATGGTACGAGTAGTGTAATTCTTTATATACATTTTTTATAAAATATATTTAGCAAAAGGACGTGGTTTCACGGTACCCATGGATCGCCAAAATAATATGCAGGAAACCAGGTAGAATATTTTACGAGTATGTATTATAGAGAAATTATCCTTCTTTTTCACTTTTGTTTTCTAAAGTTTGAAAAATATTCGTGTTTGATGCATTTTGCCTAAAAATGAAAAAGGTGCTCGTCCCACAAGGAAAATGACACGGAATAAATTTGCTGATAATTGAATTAGTTTTCATTTGAGATGATTAAGATGCCCGTAGAAGTAATAGTTACTTTGAAAATTGTAAATGCATTTTCCGAAAAAGAAAAAAAAAATGGACTTTGAGAAAAACAAATGTGAATATATTTTATACTATAAGGCGAATAGTCTAATCCATAGGTTCTAAAAATAGTTCCTGGGGATCCCCAGGCGTCTGTTAAATTGTTAAGGTAGTCCATGACAAACTAAAATAAATATGAGTGCACATGGACAACGTCAGCGGGTCCGCGAAAAGTAAAATCGATTTCGTCGCTGGTCTTTGATTTTCAAATTTTTCATAGAATACGTCCAGGATTTGAATCGTTTCAATTCTGTTTTACTACTTTACCTTAACCCCTAGTGGGGCATAGCGCTTCAACTACTCCTGCAAGCCATCTTACTCTATTCTGGGCAATGGGGCGCAACTACCCGAAATACTTACCCAGCCCCCTACACTCCTTTGCCACAGATCGACGCCATGTGATTCTAGGACCTTTCTTGGTCGGCCTTGGTTGGAAATGGGGTTCCATTTCATGGCATGCAAAGCAATTCATTTATCACTCTTCCCAAATGTGAGACCTATCCACTGCCATTTTCGCCTGCTTATCAATTCGTCGATTGGCATCTGACTCGTATGCCGACTTAGCTCTACAATAATTATATTAATTAATTCTTAAAATTCAATGAAGACATGAGTTGACGAAAACTTGCAGCTTTCTGGTAACTGTTACGGAAACTTTCCATATACTGCTCCCATACAAAAGCACAGACAGTACCAGGGAGCTAAACAGGCCCGGCTTGGTCTTGATGCTGAAACAACGGCTTTGCAAGATTTTGGACAGCATGCCGTAGGCGCATTTAACTCGGTTGATACGACGAGCGATGTCCTACTCCGTACCACCATTTTCGGCAACTATGCTACCCATGTAGAGGAAGTTATCCATCTTCTCCACAGGCCCTCCATTAATATTGACGGCAATAAGTGCCGGATTTCTTTTTCGCAATTGTAGGCTAAGAACATTGGTCTTGTTGGTATTAATCTTTAGCCCAACCTTGCTTGCCTCAATCTCGATTTACAATATAACGCCATTGCGGACAGATCCGTGATTTTGCGGGAGAGTAGGCATATGTCGTCAGCGTAGTCAAGATGTTGTAGATAACATGTCAAAGTCCATTAAATTCCTCCTTCTAACCCGGATAGGGCTGCATGCAACACATCGCCGATCACTATGAGGAATAGGATCGGTGCGAGGATACACCCGTGCTGAACTCCACTGCGAATCTCAAAGTCTTCCGACACCTTACCTTTATGCAGAACGCAACATTTCGCGCCGTCATAGGTTGCCTTAATAATAGCCACAAGCTTCTCAGGGATGTCCCTCCTGCTCAAGGCCGCTCATATAGAATCCCGGTTCACACTATCGAAAGACTTCTCGAAATCGATGAAAAGCGAGTGAAGCGGAGAATCGTACTCAGCGCATTGCTCGATGATGATTCGCAAGGTGTTAATCTGGTCGACACAGGAGAATCCGGATCGAAAACTAGCCTCCTCTTCATCAACTGAGCTTTCTAAGTGAGCATTTCATCTTTCCAGGACGGTTTTAGGTATTATCTTGGCAACAGGAGGAAGCACACAAATGCCTCCCCATTATTATAGTCTGTGAGGCTACCCTTCTTCAAAAGTTTGATGATCAAACCGTCCTTCCACTCTGTGGGAAAGGTTTCGGTACTCCACGCTTTATCAACAAGTGGGTGCTGCAAATCGGCAGTTACGCTTGGCGCTGCTTGATAAAAATTCGGCAGGGATACCGTCGAGTCCGGCGGCATTTCTTCGTTTTTGTGCAATAATTGCAGTAACTATTTTATCTTTAGTCATGCCAGTGGACCGTATACGCACATTTTGATGGTTAGCTAATTTATCTATGGGGTATACGTCACTACCTAAACACTCTCTAGAATAATAAGAACAAATCGTAAAGTCGCAACCTCTAAAATAAGAGTCACTCAAACGGAAAATTGGTTAGGACCAAGTATTTAGCTCAAAATATAGCTCGTATTTGGTTTAGATCGATAGTTTAATTTCGATTTTAAAGCCCATTCATCAGGCACGGTACACCTTCTTAAGTCGACTGCAGTCTCTTCGATTTTAAGTCCCATTCACCACGGCATGGTACACCTTTTGGAATCGACTGCAGTCGAAATTCGAATGCAGTCTCTAGAAATAAAGCCCCGAACTGAAAATTATAGAAAAATGAAATTTAATTGGTTACGGCCAAATATATAGCTCAAAATATAGCTGTAGGTATTTGGTTTAGATCGTTGGTTTTAATTCGAACTTGAAGCCCATTCACCACGGCATGGTATACCTTTTTGACGTTTTGTTTTTGGATTCAAACAATTGCTCTTTACGTCGCTAAATCATAATATTTTTTTTATCTCCTCATCACATTTCTTTTCCACTTGTTAAGTGGACTATGCATACTTTCATTTTTTCAACTCGACGCTTATCATTTTTTCAATTCGACGCTCATAAGCATGCAGCATAAAAATTAAGTACACTCGGATACTTGATTCATATTTTCAATTCGACGGTTTATTTATTTCGTGAGTATCTTTTCTAGACGGCTCCACTCACAATCCAATGAACGCTGTTCCACCCACAATCTTATGAAATGATCCTTAGTGGATACATCTACCCAAGCTTGGTCATTATATACATGAATAGAATCCCCGCAAAGCCACGACATTATATACATGAACCGAATCGCTGCAAAGCCACGAACCGCTGATCCAACGCTGTAGCGAATACATCTGCCCAAGCTTGGTCACGAACTGCTGACCCAACGCTGTAGCGAATACATCTGCCCAAGCTTGGATTCTAAGCTCGCAATGTTTTTTACATTTACTCAAGCTTCCGAATCCCCGCAAAGCCACGAACCGCTGATCCAACGCTGTAGCAAATACATTTGCTCAAGCTTGGTACATGGATCCTAAGCTCGCAATGTTTTTCGCGGATTATAGCTATAGTATTTCGCCAATTTTAATAAAATATAAAATTTGCACACCTCCGAAAGAATACCTTTCTAATGGTGTATAAATCATTAAAATCGGTTCAGTAGTTTGGGAGGAGTTCCCGTCACAAAATTCCCATACAAAAATTGTTATCCTATTAATATATAGATATATGAGCGGGACCAGAGTTTACGGCGAAGTGCTCTTTTCACCGCCTAATTTGATCTTCTTCCAAGATAAGCTTTCCATCACTATCCTTCACCGGATGTTAGCAGGAGTTACGACCACCTGTAAAGTCCTCGATGACACTGTATACAGCGTTTAGGTTGTTACTTCATGCGGCTTCTTCTGCTGAGGCCAAAGGAGAATTTGCATAAACTCTTTTATCGCGTCGCACACTACGCTGAACTTCTTGAGCTCTCGAGGTAGAGTAGTTCGATGCTGCTTCAATTGTTGTCTGATACTGCAGCCAAACGAGCCTTCAGTTCTTTTCTTCCAACAATCCGCTGCCATGAAGCGTTGGACATCCAGAACAAATTCCGACAATCCGGGTTTCTGCCAAGGATGGTAACTGCGCTATCAATGTCCGCATTTTTTATGGCATCCCAGTTTTCGTTTATGTCACTATCTGTGTGACTAGTTATCTCAGCTGATTTTTGCGCAAGATGGTCATTATATGGTTATAAGACAGCTGGATTTTTTAATCGAGCGGTGTGGAATCGGCTGCGCCGGGCTCTTTCGTCGGTAGGACGGCGCACGGCTGCAATACGCAATCGAACATTAACGATCATAAGACAATGATCTCTTCCCATCCCAACATCTTCACCCTTCTTGTTTCATACATCCAGGAGGCAACTTTTGGATCCTTTACTAACGGCAAAGTGGTCGATCTGATTTTGGGTTGTGCGCCGATTAGCAGAGAACCAACTGATTTTGTGGTGGTCCTTATGCTTAAACATAGTACCGCCGATGAAGAGACTCTGAAAGTTGCAGAACTCTACAAATCTTTCACTGTTGTCATTACGATCACCAAGACCGTGTCTCTCCATCACATGCCTGAGCCCAAAGTTATCAGCGCCAACTTTTGCATTCTGTTTTAGAACTTTTCAATTAATTTTCTTTATGCCAGAAACGAAGCTTTACTTGTGATAAGCAGCAAAAATTCAAAAATTGAATTATCTCTATCAGCCAAAGGATAAAAAAGCCACGAAAATATTTTTCCTGGAATTTGCACATGAGAAATCGCGTTAATACTCGTAGGCACTTCAGACTAGCACATTTCAGCTTAAATTTTTGAAGAAAAATTTTAAATTGACTCTGTGTGGATAAACATTGCACCAGAATAGAGGTTTTTACGGTTAATATTTTCGCACAAACGCCGATTTAAAAATTTTGTTCAAGAATTTGAACAACATTTTTCCAGTGTGTGGTAGGTATTTTTCAGACTGGATCTAAAGTAAGGCAAGTACATATGTACATTACTGTGATCACAATTAAAAATGCGGCCGCAGCTTGATTTTTCTATACCTGTGCAGACCTTATGGTGTTACCAAATTTAAAAATTGGCAATAAAAGTCTGTCAAGTCAATAGCCCTAACACGTTGTGGGACATAGCGCGTCAACTGTTCCATGTGGCCCAGTTAACGTTTCGTTGACATAAACAAGTAGTATCGGAGAATGCAGCTGCCAACATGCACCTCCGGCTCCCTCATTAAGCCGCCGACCTGCGACAAGTTGGGAGATGCTGTGGCTGATTATCACGCCCCGCACCACAGGAAGAAGACAAGTGACGGGGTTCGAACCCGAAACGCCGGGAGTCAGACATGAGTACTGAGCTACCGGTCGCCCTTACAGGAGTTAGTCGATGAGGCTACGATGATAGCACTTTTGCAAGGTAGGTAGGCCGGATACTAAGTCGAGTGTGCTTCTTTTACCTTAACAAAATAAAGGTTTCATTTGAAGTTCGCATGCTGTCTAGGGAATTTTGTTCCAGAGTTATGGGGGTCATTTTGTATGGAAAGTACACTTAGAACGTATTTACATATTTGAGCTTACATTTGTAGGGGAGGTAGGCGTTTTTTTGATCTTACAAATATTTGAATTGAATTTCATGGCGCTAGCTCCATTCAATCGACAGTTATCGTGTGACACAGGCCACTGCTAAATTCGTTGAGGAGCTTTCTTCGCCAGATCGCGCTGCGCAACCACCACGGTGAGCACAAATCTCAGTTCATTACTGTATATTTTTACTCAGGGAAAGAATTAATTTTATTATAAAATGATAATTCTAATTTCGCATTCAGTCAAATCCCAAAAATTTAAACAATGTCCCGTGGACTCAACAGAATTTCACGAACAATTGGCGAATGGAATTCATTTGAAATTGTTCACCCTTGTAATATTATTAAGTTAATGATTGGGGCGGATGGTTGGCATTTATGAATACTAATAAGCCGCGCTGTAGACTTGCGGATATGAAATTTGATATTCAGTCCCTTCAATAGACGTCAAATTAGAAAATGTTCCCCCATTTTTCATTATTCGTGTGTCAATTAGTGAAAACTGGGGTGTTCTTTTTTCAGAGTACATGCTATATGAATGAATATGTAAATATGATTTAAACCCTCCTCGACAATTATTTGCATACTGACGACATAATTAAATTTCCAGTCAGATGGTGTGTTCAATTAAAAAATTAATCGAGTGGAGCTGTCGTTATTTTGAAATTCAATTAGTTTTTGTGAAATACATACAGATTTTGATAAGATGGGGTGCGTATGTATTAGTTGTATTCAAAAGTTTTGATTAAAATCGGTTGATTGAATATTTATACCCTTCACGGATGTGATAGGGTATATTAACTTTGCCATGAAGTTTGGAACGCAGAGAAGGAAGCATCTCCGACCATATAAACTAAAATATCGATGGTGAAGGTAGCCAACCTCGTATGTCAAAAATGATATTTTCGCAGTCAGTTTACAATAAGAGGTTGTAAAAGTTATAAAACACAACATTAAAATAGAGGGTATGGGTGTGTGGCTACTTCTATCGGGTTTTCACTGAAAATAACAACATAGGCGATTGAGCAATTGATGCATAAATACTTTTAAAACACATTAGTAAAAGAGAGAAAAAAATCTCAAAAATTGAGATAGGAGGTGTAAATCTGCTTTACCATCGATATATTCTTGGTCAGTAGAGAGACGAGACGAGAAGATTAAGCTTTGTCCGTTTGTCCGTCTATTTCCATGAAAACTAGTCCCTCAGTTTTAAAGCTATCGAGCTGAAAGTTTCTACAGATAATTCTTTCTATTGCACGCTGTATATGCATGCTGGAAACTGCATTCTCCGAAACCAATAGTTGACGTGCTACGCAAAACAAGGGGTTAGGGCAATTGAGTTTAGAGTATAGGAACAACCGTTCCAAAAGCAAGTTTTTGTTAGAAGAAGAAGATATTTTTACCATATTATTCATTCAGCATCATCATCATCGTGGCGCGACAGCCCGAGGTCGGGCTTTGGCCGCCTGGATCTACCTCGGTCACGTGACCGCGTCCTCCAATTTTGGTAGCCCAGTAGCTGCTCGGCGTCCGCATCTACTGAGCTCTCCCAACGAGATCTCGGTCGTCTAGGCGGTCTCGCTCCATCGACTCGTTCTGCGTTCATTACTCTCTTTGGCATGCGATCATCGTCCATTCGTTGTACATGCCCATTGAAGTCGTTGTAGCTTGAAGATTTTCGAAACTTCCAGCTCATCGTACAGTTCATACTACTCATGGTTGTACCGGATGCCCCATCCATTTCGATCGCAAACAGCCCCGAAAATTCACCGCAGAACCTTACGTTTAAATGTGTCTAGCATGTTTCCGAAGGCTTAAGCCAGGGTCGATGCTTCGCAGCCATAGCATAGCAGAGTAACTACCTCTTCTGTGGGGGGTTGTATAGATGGGCCTAGATCACCAATATCGTCGAGAGCTACTTGTGTGGGGCTGTTAGATTGTAGGTTAAAAATGTTAATGCCATCGGTGTCGCTGATGATTTTTCCATTCTTGTCCATACAGAGACTATTCCTGGGTTGATAGCCGTTTTTAATAGCATTTACTAGTTTATAACCTTGTCTGGTGTTTCTATTAGCTACATTTTCGATAATACGAGTATTCAGCAACTAGTCGTCAAAGTATTTCCGTTTCTTACGTGTAATTATTCTATACGATATTCGCCGTAGCGAATTTGTCTCTTCTGGCTCTGGTTACTCGTTGAATCCATTGCCTGTAGGCCTTGTTTCTCGCGTCAACTGAATTTTTGCATTCTTCGTCGAACCAGTTATTTCGCGCTCGCGGGCATTTATATCCCACGACCTTCTCTGCGACATCTTTGATGGTATCCTTGAGTTCATCCCAGAATCCATGGACGTCTGTATTGCTGATGTTGTGTAGCATAGGCATTAGTCTTTTCTTAAGGGCGGTAGTATACGCCAACGCCGTAGCATCGCTCAGAAGCTTATCAACCGCAAAGATTTTGGGAGGGCTGATTCTCGATTGGTGCACTGAGGAAATTCTACATCTGTAGGTCATCTTCACCAAGTCATCTGAGTCTCCTCCTCGATAGGAGCGGACACATCACACTAGACGCCCATCTCCTCCAAATGAGGACATGATCAATTTGGTTGACGGTATGTGCGTCTGGAGATTTCCAGGTATGCTTGTGAATGCGTCGAAGCAGGAAACACGTAGGGCTTACGACTAGATTCCTATTCCAGGCGAAGTCGATCGATAAGTCGCTGGCCGTTGTCGTTACATTTTTCATGGAGACTGTGGCCAACTTTCATTTCCGACTTTCGCGTTAAAGTCTCCCAGCAGCAATTTGACGTCGTTTGTTAGAAGTGATTCGAAGAGAGTCGCAAGGCGGGCGTAGAAATTCTCTTTTACTGCGTCTTCTTTAACTGCAGTGGGGCGTGCACATTGATGAACTAGAGATTGAAGAATCGAGTCTTAATGCGAATCGCACACATCCGTTCATTTATGGGTTTGAAGTCAGTCATGTGCGGCATGAGGTGATTGTTCACTATAAATGCTTCTCCAAACTCCTTGCAACCTAATGGTTTGCCACTTGTAAAAATGGTGTGCCATTTCTAGTCATTGATATCGCTGCCAACCCAATTTGTTTCCTGGACTGCAGTAATGCTCAGTTTCTACTTTTCGACCTGTTGAAGGGGGCTTTCTCGGCCCCCGGTTGGTTTAAGGAGAGTACATTCCAGGATCCGAAGGAATAATCCTTTAGTCGTTTGCGTGGTCGTCGTTGTTAATCCGTCCAATCCGAGGCTTTCGATGCAGGTTTCTTGACATGGAGTGGTTTTTGCAAGGACGAGTTGTCAGCACGTCGCTTAACCCCATTCAGGGGATGGCCTCGGAAGGTAGCTGCTTCAGATGGTTTAATAAACGTGCTGGAGTTCGCACAACTATGTTGCAGGCCCCACTGCGCAAGTCATTCCATCCTACTAAACCTGAGATGCTTAGGTGTTGGTCAGCCATTCAGGCTACAGCTATCTGCCTTTATCCAAACTGTCTTATCGCTAAGACTTGGCCGTCAGCGATTTGATACACTGCCGTTATCAGGGGGCGCCCACGTGGAGGACTATGGAAAATGTCTTGATATCATGTGAGCCCAACTGACGTGAGGAGTCGGTCAAGTATTACGGAAGCATCATGTGGGAGGGGGTTCCTTTATATTGATGACAAGGGGGGTGGGGGTTCGAACGAAAATTACTTAAACAAAATCTTTGCATTACATACAATGTATATGATACACTTTCTTCCTTCGGAAATAGTTCGCATCCTTTCCGAGACCGACATGCCTTGCGAAAATTAGCAGAATTCTCTGTATTAAATTAGAGTGAATTTTCACAAAACTCGATAAATTTCCACTTTAGGACCTACAAATCCCCCCGATCGGGGGTGTGGATGACGATGGGCAATTTCTTAGTCTTCCGCTCCGCCTTGCTCTAGATTTGGATATACCGTCTAAAGAGTTTCTTCAAACGCCCTACGATTATTTCTGTCCATCGATTAAACAAAAATTGTCAAGCAGAACCTGCGAGAAGTGCGTTCTTCATCATGCTGCTGTCAAGTCGTTAAATCGACACATTAAGGACATACATAAGACTATAAACATTCAGCCTGAGAAAAAGCTGAGACCCCTCAGAGTAGCTGCCCGCCGTGCCAATGAGCTGATGTATATCGTACAACATTTAGACGGAGCGCAAGACGTTGAATGGCTTCAGGAGGAAGATGTCGACATCACGGGAGAATGCAGTGCCCAGCAGGCACTAAACGAAGAATTGGAAACGAACATCATCGAGGACTTCAAATCATGGATGCAATTATCTTGAAGTGATGAGAATTGATAACGTTAAACATGTGTGCAGATTGTTTTTTGAGAACATGTCAAATTTGAAATCAATAAAAACAATTTGCTTATTTCATTGAACTACATTGTAAAAATTTATTAAAGAAAACATGGTATGGATATAATTTGTATCAATGCTTGCTGTGTGTGTGTGTGTGGGGGGGGGGGGGTCAAACATAACCAAAATTTTTCTTACGTAATACTTGAACGGTTCCTGATAGCAATGTGTTTCTACCATTATTCTCAAGTAAGAACTAAAAAGAAAACTAAAAAATTTTCAAGACCCTTAATTTTTGCCCTTTTGATAGTATCGTAGCTCCATTGCTATTGATGATAGAAAAAAAGTCGTAGGATGAAATTTGTAAGAAACTTTGTTTTCTACAAAAATGAACTGGACATATTTTGCGTTAAAATAAACTGGAACGGAGTTATAGGCGAAGAACTGATAAAAGTGCCAGTTTTTCAAAGGTTTTTCTAAGATGGCGGCGGGAGCACAAGGGGTGGAGTAAAACAAACTTGGCTTTTCTACAATCCTACCTACCTATACAACATATCAAAAATTCAGAACTACCGCACCTTTTGCACGCTAACCCCCCTTATATGGTTTCTATTTCTTGGGTAACAACCCAACTGTCAAGTCCGCGAAAATCCATTGAAATTGTGTACAACTCCGGCGAACCAGACAATAGTTTTTCGGTTGTCCGACTCACATCTGAATACAAACATACATACAATGCACTGTCTCTGACTATGCCATCCCTATCGGAAGTGTCGGCTCCTAGCTTATCGTACAACATTTCAGAACCCATATAAACAAAAGTATACGAATTCATGTTCAACCATTCGTCTTGAATGGCTAGAAAGAAGGAATAGTCCATCTATCCTTGATTGTCCCGAATCTTTGGGACTGTCATCCTGATGTCATCATCCACAACTTTCGTTCATTTTTCTTCCATCTTCGGATACAGTGAGATGTTGAAAAGATTTCATTCGACCAGAACCTTCTGGCACTGTCATTTCAAGGCAAGACGACATCATTTCTTTTTTAGTTGTCTACTTTTTCCTCTGCACATCCGCTTGTCCTTTTTTCGGTGGAATCATAGTGACAATGTATTCTTTGAAAAGATGTGTATCATCCTGCGTTGTTATCCTATAGATATTTCACCATTTGGTCCATTGAAATCGAAATATTTAGCCTGACAATTATTAAGCAAAATTTCAGTTTAGAATTTGATGAGGGAGTGATCTATGGTCAATTTTATTGAATTTTAATCTATGAATAGAAGATTATTGTATCTTGAGTCGAGGTTAGTTTGGGAGTCTACTCTCGTTCCAATCGTTTGCCTGTCACTCATACGTTGCTCTCCCAGAATCTTACGAAGAATTTTTGCGTCAATTCGTCTTTGGCAGGATATAATTTTTCGCGACGAGAACGTTTTTCAACTGCATTTTCACTATAAACAGTTCGTTTTTTAGTGTAGAACGTAACTTGTTGCTTTCTTAAACGTCCGAAATATCGTGAACTTAATTCGACTTTGCGCTGCAATTTTCTCTTGTATTACTGTGTAATTGGAGTAATCGCTTGTTATTATTCTAGATTACCGCAGGCGATTTGAACATAAATTAACCGTCGATAATCAACGCTTTTCCATGAACTCGCTGAAAACAAGAAATAATTTCACTGGAAAAGCTCTCTGGTGGATTTATTTGTAAAGCCACAGCGAGCAATGAACACGTCACGATAAGCTCAACAACAACAAATAATTAGCCTCTTAGGTGTTTAAGAAAATGAACGTAAATACTATTATAACGATGCCTATAAATTTGAGGCTAATACCATCGTCTTTGTTTGTTTTGCAATTAGCTTAAGTGTTTTGCTATCGCGCCCTGTATTTGCACAAAAGTTTGCTGACGAGCTGCGAAGGAAATCATTAACTATGCCGCTGGCACGGTCTGAAGGTTAAGATAAAGGATTTGTTATCGAGCGGCAGATTTATCCAAAGGATGAAGTTTGCGATTGAGTACGAAACTTGATAGGTTGTTTGCAGAGAAGGGAAGATAAATAAAACGGGCTGGATTCAATATTGCTTATATTGAGATACTGGATAGGTTCAGAAGATGCACACTGTGACGGAACGGTAGCGAAACTGCTCAGTAATTCAATTTGCGCTTCCTGCATGACATGTCCATAAGCTGTGAAATTTTGTCTAGACTTTTTCCAGACTTTTCTTTATACTAAAGTGCATTCTCTTTCTGCAAAGTGACGGCGTAAATATCACATGGGTATGCTATGTTATGTATGCATGTATGTTATGTAGTATGGATAGCGCAACGGTTAGCACGTTCGCCTTCTACGCACTGGGCCCCGGTTCGATTCCTACTGAATGCAGAAGTTTTCGATAAAAAAAGGGGATTTACGTGTCGGACTATGAACCCAGTCCGCTGTTCAATGAGTACCCATTTATGGGGTAAATTACTCGGTTGAGCATGTTGCTGATCACACACTTCTGCACAAGTCATACTGTCACGATCTAGAAAATGAGATGGTGCTAACTCATCTCGAGGCCATGCTTCAAATTGGACGCGCAACACGCCAGTTATTTATTATTTATTTATGTTATGCTAATTTAGGTGAGCCTTCTAGGGAAACTGGCGCGTCAACATATCTTTTTATTTCTATGACTTGTTGACATTTCTATAGCATATCTACTTTTCAGATGTGCGGTTGCTCGGATACACCTCCTATCCGCGACGTGTTTATACTTACAAACTCGAAGCGTAGTGGGAGTTCTATTAGTGCCCACAGGCAGATTTGTTCGCGCCGAGAATAGAACCTCCATTCTCTAGAATAGGGGTCGGCAAACTTTTCCAGCAAATGGCCAGATTTTTTAAATTTTATGGTAGGCGTGCCGAATAACAAAATCACTGCTTCCCGGTGTGGTCAACCTATTGCCAGTTGAAGGTCTGATGAAGGCTTATAAATTCTGCTGTCAAGAGGATTTTGAGATATGTTACAGTTTCCGCAGACCGCAGCGATATTTTTGAGAAGAATATTTTCCTTAAAATTTGCAAATTTGTGTGTTTAAATGCAAGTCTCGGCAATATGTTGTGTAGTCCGGATGGCGCAACGGTTAGCACGTTCGCCTTCTACGCACTGGGCCCCGGTTCGATTCCTACTGAATGCGGTAGTTTTCGATAAAAAAAGGGGATTTATGTGTCGGACTATGAGTCCACTCAGCTGTTAAATGAGTACCCATTTATGGGGAAAATAGCTCGGTTGAGCGTTTTGCTGATCACACACCTCTGCACAAGGCATACCGTCACGATATAGAAAATGAGATGGTGCTAACTCATCTCGAGGCCATGGTTCAAATTGGACTGTTGCGCCAGTTGTTTATTGATATGTTGAAATAAATTAGCTTGAAGATTAAAAGCGAATAATGTGACATGTACATGAATAACGAAATTTTAATAGTTTTCTTTTTATTTATAAAAATATCCTACAAGGTCAGTAATAAAAACTTATTTCCGAAGTCTTTCTTTTTTAAACATGCCTATAACTTTAAAGAGCTCAAAATATCTAAATGTGTCCATTACTGAGCCATCGAAATGTTGAATGCTAAGTTAGGAATTGAGCTCTGGGCTCTAGTCAAAACGATCGAAACTGACATTACTGCAATTGTCATAATCCTCCGTGTTTTCGAGTTATGCTATGCTATACGACGTGTTTAAGGAAGGTCCGTGTCGAGTTCATATTAATGGATTTTCATTTTTAAATAGGAAAATGTCGTAGGGAGTAATGTATGGAAGGAGGTTGGGGAAGAACAGGCATTCGATTTCAGTGAAAATTGGAATTGTTTGTGACACTTGGTTTCATTCTGCACACCAACTTAGTATGCGTCTGTAGCTTAGCTCGGTAACGCACCGGGCATTTTTTGCTAGTCGAAACACGGTCTCTGCGGTTTGCGCCCCTCAACGGGACCAACTATTTTTTATTCTCAAATTCCCTCCGAGGAAGTGCAAGTCTTGCACATGGATAGCTGCAAAGATGCAAGACCTGATGAGTGCTACTATCCATACGAAACCACTAAGCTCGGAGAAATTAATTCAGAGGGAATTTGAGAATAAAAAATAGTTGGTCCCGTTGCAGGGCGTGAACCGCAGAGACCGTGTTTCGCGTAGCAAAAAATGCCCAGTGCGTTACCGAGCTAAGCTACAGACGCATACTAACTTGGTGTGCAGAATGAAACCAAGTGTCACAAACAATTCCAATTTTCACTGAAATGATTCGCACTTGTACATTTGCAAGAACATTAATACATAAAGTCATTCGATGTTTGGCACAAAACTCGCGAAATGACAAGGTATGTTGAGTGGAGGCGCACTGTCATGGTGAAGGAACCATTAGTTGACTACTTTAACCTTGTTTGTATATATCATCCACTTTATTCCAATTTTTTTATGAAGACTAAAAAGCCATACAATTCAAGAACAATTTTTCTACAATATTCAATTTTTTAATATTAGAGTTCTATGGAATCAACTTGGAGAAATTTAAATAAGACATATACACCAGTGGGAAAAATCTGCTGCAACATACCGTCGTCATTGTGGCACGAACATGCCATTTGTTGTCGACATTTACACGCCTTGTAGTTGAAAACGTGCCTGAATGCGATGTTTTTGCAAACACTACAAATTGATTTCATATTCTAGATAGATAAAAAAAATATCTCACCGCACGAAACGTAATACTCGTATGTTAAGGCTGCAGGGGGTATGCATATCTTGGATATTATTTACTTTCATTTTCACCTTTCCGATTGTCTTGACCTTAATATTCTTGGGGACATTCTGATACGTGTGGTAGATAGGCGCGCATTTACTTCCTTTATATTTTTTTAAACCTTATAACTTATAAGGTATAGTATATTAGGGAATATTGTTATTGCCACGACAAAAATATGCAAAGCCTGCTACGGACAATGGCCCATCCCCGGCCATTTGAAGCCATCTCCACTGTGTGGACGGGCGGATGGCGTTCAGTGGCCGTCATTACTGTCAACAGCGATGGGCCATTGGATGCCCATAAATGGCTTCGAGAGCCATTTTTCTCCCCGGGATAACCCATCACGTGCGCAACTTTGAACAGCTGATTTAAGTTGACAGGCCACAACACAATTATCGACTATGCAACTATCACCGACGAACTGTCAGCTTTCAATTTCAATTGCCCACTATGCGCAATTTCCTGATGGCCCATTTAAGACCATTGTGTGTACGGACAATATTTGGATTGATATTTGGTGTGTGATGGTGGCCATCAAAGTCACCATCGCGATGGGCCATTGTCTGTAGCAGGCATAACAATGTAAAGGAGACTCCGTAAGTGTGGTAATGTATTTACATATATGTATACAAATGATCAAGATCATGGACCGTTCTCTTCAGAAAGGCGTGCAAAGAAGCGTAGGACGGGACAAAGGCAACAACATCGCAAAGAAGGCAAAGGAAGCGGCTTACCGTGGTGACACTGAAACCCTTTACAAACTTATCAAGTCATTAAGTGGCAAATCTTTCGCAACTGAACATCCCGTGAAAGAAAAGGACGGGTCCCTGCTGGTGACTGATGAAGACCAGCTCCGACGGTGGAAAGAACATTTCATTGAGGTCCTCAAACACCTTTGGATATTTGAACCCATCTTCACTAGAACAGGAAAATATTCCGCAAATAGCCAGAGCTGATACCAGCCCACCATTTAAACAGGAAGTAACTGTGGCTATTAAATGAATGGAAGCAGGTAAAGCCCCGGGGATAGATGTAATTCCGGTGACACTCTTTAAGGCGGATATCAATTCTATTGCAGATATTCTTCTCCCCCTTATTCAAGAGTGTTGGGAAACCGAAACTCTCCCTAAAGAATGGAAGAAGGGCGTCATTATTAAGATAACAAAAAAAGGTAACCTGAAGGACTGTAATAATTGGCGTGGAATTTGCCTCCTCCCCGCAGTTTCCAAACTGATGGCAAAAATAGTCTTAAACCGGATCAGGCATACAGTTGACCGCACACTGAATGATGAACAGGCAGGTTTTCGCGAGGGCTTTTCATGTAGCGGCCACATTAATACCCTCCGAATTATTATTGAACAATCCGCAGAGTGGAGATCTCCATTACATCTCATGTACATCGATTTCGAGAAGGCGTTCGACAGCGTTGACCGGGAATATATCTGGAGTGCTTTACGTGTAGGAGAGGTATACCAGATAAAACAATATCCATCATCAAGGAGTCCTATAGCGGAGCCCAATGTCGCGTCTTACACAAGCATAAGTTTTCAGATCCCTTCGAGGTACATAGCGGAGAGAGACAAGGCTGCATTTTGTCACCTATATTGTTTTTGATTTCCATTAGCGATGTACTCTGCAGCGCGCTTCATGCACACCAGAGCAAAGGTATCAGATGGAATCTGTTTGAATATCTTTAATACCTGGGTTACGCTGACGATATTTGTATTCTTTGAAATATATCGGATAATCTAGTTCAAACAACGGATGCCCTGCACCGCGAAAGTGGCAACGCGGGGCTTAAAATCAATGCTGCCAAAACTAAGTACTTGAGCTTGGATCCATGAAGACAGAGCAAAATTTGTGTTTCGAGGCAGACGGTGAAAAAAGTGGAAAATTTTTGCTACCTCGGAAGCGTAGTTACAGCAGATGGTGGAGCGGATGCTGATGTACAGTCTTGCATCAATAAGGCTCGGACAGCTTTTTTCAGTTTGAGTCCTTTCTGGTAAAACAACATCTCCAGACGTACCAAGCTTAGGATCTTCGAAACCGCTGTAAAATCTCTTCATGGCTGTTCAACTTGGAAGTGACCATGGCGATAACAACTAAATTGCAAACTTACGTGAGCCAGTGTCTACAGCGCATCCTGCACATACGCTGACCGGAGGTCATTTCTAACGACGACCTACTGTTCATTACTGGCCCGGACAGAATCCTGTCCTGGCAAACACCTCCATAAAAAGGCGAAAGTGGCAATGGATAGGTCACACACTTCGAAAAGGGCCGGAGAACATTGCTAAACAGGCCCTCGATTGGAACCCACAGGGAACCGATGCAAGTCACCGCGTTGGACGATCTAGAAACACATGAAGAAGATCAGTTGAGGTCGAGGGTAATTCAATAGGCAAATCGTCGTGGAGTCAGTTGAAGGCAATGGCGGCGCACAGGGCGAGGTGGGAAGTCTGCCTGGTTAATGTCCTATGCTCCACAAGGGGTTAACAGGATCCAGAGAGAGAGAGAAAAATTATAATATCATGTATATGATTTAAACTGATAAACTTAATACAACTTATACCAAAATTTTTTACTGCATGAGTGGTTTCAGACTGACGGAAAGTCAAATCATTCGTACTGTATTGATGACTTCAGTTTCATAACAAATAACATTTTATCTGACGAAATCTCCCCATTTTATTTCCTGGATGTAACCCTTGGAAGCAAATTGCAAAAGGCACAACACAGCGATAACGTAATACGTATATTCTTATAAAAACTATAGTGCTAATTAATCGCTACCTACCTTTAATTAGTATCTTGATATTGCCTCTGGCGCCATTACTTCCAAATGATATTCGGTCCATGGTGTTGTCAGGACGACTTAATTAGAATTCATTCCGTTGCTACGATATGCACATGGTAACATCTTCGGCTTCATTGCCTGCATCATTTCAGGTGAAATGGAATCATGAAAAGCGCTGCTGGTATTCATAGCAATCGTTAAGGGTTAGTGAGGAATTTGTATCCACATTTCTACAATTTCAGGTCTAAGGTGAACACTTGTACTAGTATTTAGTGCGTACGTGCATATTTGAGATAATGCCCTTGTCCTTCAACGTCCTCTACGTATAGAACGAAGAAATATTTTCATTAGATATGAAGGATAATGTCCTTCAAATTACATGCATTGTAATCTTCGCGAACACTTTTTGCAGTATGCTGCTCCAAAAATTGCGTAATAGACTTTGAGCCAACGACCAAAAAAGTAAAGTCATTTGCTAACACTTCTTAAAGCTCTCCAAAAACCAGCGCGGTACGCGGTAGCGGTACGGTACAGCGGTACTCAGCGGTAGCAACGTACCGCGTGCCTATTCAAACCACCGCGTTACGAGCACGTAACCATACAATAGTTGTTTTCCCAATTTGCGTTAGTGGGGGGTGCAGCGGAACGCACCTCCAAAAAGGCAGACAAAAATTCCGTTGCTAACACCGTGGCAGACAAGTTTGAAGTTTAGAAATTTCTCTGAAAAAGGTGGAGCGGACGGTTTAAATAACGTCCAAATTTAATATTTTCAACATTTTGACCGCGGCGGCCGCGATGTTAAAATAGGAATTTTAGTTTTTGTGTTGACACTTAAGAAAGTGTCTTAAAAAAATTACATTCGAATCAAAATGGTATATTCGAGTACAGTCTGGTTTTGTACGATTTTTATGTGGTAATCCAAATTTTCCATAGAAATTTTAAACTTGTCTCCCGCGGTGTTGGCAACGGAATTTTTGTCTGCCTTTTTGATTAATACTTAGCGGAATGTCGTTAAGTGTCCCGTCGAACAAGCAGCGAAAATGTCTGACCGAACCGGGATTGAGCAATTGCACGAGTTTCTAAAAGCGAACGAAGTTGACGACAACGTCGAGGGAAGAGATGAAGACTAAATAACCTAATACTTTGGTCAACGTCAAATGGCTAGTTAATGACGTTCTACCTCCAAATATCGTGCTATTTCTGTGAACGACTCCGAGCGGCCATGCCGCAAGCGACGCCTATTTATCGAAATCGCGTGTACAATAAAAAGTTACAAACATTCCAAATGTGATCCCACCAATGCCGCTTATCCCGAAGTGAATCACATCCTATTTTAGATGCGTTTTTTGGAACAACGGATTTGGAGGAGTTTGCCATGAGATTGTGCACTGAACTCGAATTGGGCGAAGAGTTTGTCACCGCAATTTCCTACCCTATTCATGGACAGTTATTGTGGCATCATCGGATCTATGCTTTCAGCGAGACTCCACTCTCGACAATGGAAGTGCCGTTCCATACGCAAGGCGATGTCGACGAATGAGCTGCGTCAACGCCATCTAGATATACAGGCCTGCGCTCAGCTGATCGTGTACGTTATTAATTCTTTTGCCAAGGCAGTGACTGCACACGACGATGTCCCCGGCACGACATATGTTTACAATTGGAATTGCGTCAGACGGCATTTAAGTCCTTTAAAAACACACTTTCTGGACACTTGTCGAAGCCGCAGCCCCGGGGATCAGTCGCAGAGTATCGTGGAGCAGTTCACACTTGACAAAATACATCTTTTGACCGCACGACACACTTTCATCGCGCACGTGTTTGTTTTCTCGGATCACTAGATGGAATTTAACTAACAAAGAAACACTCAACGCGAAAACGAAAACTAAACACGGAACGCACAAAAACCAGGAACTCGCCGCCATCAGTCGCCTACCACTGGATTGTGGATACGATGCCGTTATCGAAGGAAATAATTGCGTAATTTAGCCGTCAAAATCAGCTGAGCGCAGGCCTGTATATCTAGATGGCATTGGCTCCGTTCTTGGAGACGCTGACCGACGCCGAAATTAAAAAGAAAATACGCATTTGACCTAATAAAACCAATGAAGAAGAAGATAACAGGAAACGAAACTTTCAAAAATTTAGGGAACAATTTGCTTTTACGTGTTTGTCACACCAGTACTAGCACACTTCCAGCAGTGGCGTAGGTAATGTAATGTGTGGGGGTTGCCACAATTTGGCGCGACTTTTTAAAATAAAAGTTTTATTATTTATTGGCTTTTTAATTAATACATATTGTTAATAATATTTAAATTACATTTTTTAGTGAAAATGAAAACATACAAACATTATAATTAGAAAATATAATCCAATATTATCGTGAATGTGAGAACTACGAATGATTTGTTAATTTAAGGAAATTGCGTAAAGGTTTAGCAATTAAGGATTACGCAGATATCCACCCCCCTCTTCCTTTATGAGTGACCTTTTATACGACCATTTTGGTTTTCAGTTGAGTTTCTGGACTAAAGCAGAAACTGAACTGTGAATTAATATTTACACGTCAAAGGCACTGTGAACGGGCTTGGGACCGTCTTCGGCGGAATTAGGGTGGTACCAGCTTTTTGTTGCGCGGGTTGTTTTATTTTGTCGATAGATTGATTGAAGTACTGTGGATATCTACATGAAAAAAAATTGAAAGTTAAAAATTGCAAATGTTCTGGTTAACGACATGAAATTTTTACTGCTATATATTCAATAAATATGTATTTACAACTTACCATGAAATTGGTAGCACTTTCATCTCTTCTAACATCATCGGTCGATGTAGCAGATGCTCCTTCAATCGTTGATATTTCCTACAAAGATACAGAGTTAGTATCGATATATTTTTTCTCAATAATTTAAACCTTACCATCGCTTCAGATGGAAGCCCAAACTTGCCATAATCTTCAACCAGATCACCTATTGTTGCAGCAAACACCTTCAGGAAAAAAAAGAAAAAAATTAGGGCAAACAATTTAATTTGTTTAAATTACCATTTGGAAAGAATGAACTCCATCGGGAATATTGAATTGTGCATCATATGACACCTGTAAAAGAAATCATTTAAATTTAATATTCCTTTGATTATGGAGATATATACTATTCTTACTGATAAACATCCCTGCTCATCGGCTTCAATATTCCTATTTAATCGATTATTCCATAATGGGGGAAATCGTGTTAAATAAGATTTAACATGCTATTTTTCAACATATATGGTATTTGATTAATAACTCACCAGTTCAGTAACATACTTTTCTTCTTCTGCAAACGTCTATGAAATAATAATATAATATATGTATGTATATAATAAAATATATAAATGAATTAGTATATCGAATTTCCTCACCTGTGGTAACTTTATCATATCATCTGATTCGATGTTAATCCGAGGATATGCTCCCTCCGCAAGTATCGTCCTCTTACTACGCCTTATTAAGTCCGATTCCTCAAAATGATCAGAGCAAACTAAAGTGTTGTGTGTCACAGATTTATTTCGAAAATCCGGTGCCATCACCCATACAGCCCGTAAAAATTCATCATGTGGGAATCTGTAAAAAGTTTACTTCTGTTATTCTAGAATGGATTGAAATTTATATATATTATAATTTTTATAAATTTTATCAGAAGTATATATTTTTTAATAGTGTTTAAAATATTTATATACCTGTAACTTACTGTTCACTTTTTTTTTGTATTGGTATTGTATTTTACATATTTTATACTACGCCACTAACAGGAAGCTACATAAACAAATTGAACGAAACTAAGCATGTGCATGATTTTGTTTACATTTAAACTTTTGATTAATGGTGAATACAAAATTCTTAATTTATTAGAATACGAATGTCCTATATAAATTTAAATATGATAGGACGGTGTAGCACTTCTGATTAAAGATATTTAGTGTAAATACCTGTGAAAAGATATCCCAGATTTACGAGCATTCAGCCTGTTAGCGCAACTTTTCACCACGCACTTCATTATATTTCGGAATATTCTCGTTTAGTTCACTGGCACGCACTATTTTTCACACTACGCGAACCGTCTGATGCACTTTAACTTTTTTCCGACCAAATGCCTGAAAATCAATTCGGAAAAATATATATTTTAAATAAAACCGTTTGCTACCGCTCGATTTCGTAACGTAATTTCCAATTATAAATGTCATCCAAGCTACTAAAAGCTGATTACATTTAAACAGCAAAGCAGGCATTTTTGTTCCCTTGGCAGAGTTACACAGACAGTGTATATGTGACTTGTTGCGGTTCCTTATCTTCTTCTTCTTTGAATAAAACAGTCCACACTAATAGACTACTTAGATAAATTGGGAATAAAAAGTAAACGACTAAGACTACTTACAAGTTAAGCGCTCTTTACACTTCACCGTGAACGTGAACATGAAAATATAAATTTTCCACGATCAAAAGCTCCGTGAAAAGATTTGACAGTTATCGCATGGTGAGAATTATTTTTCCTGTTCACAGTCGTATTTACAGTTCACTGGGAAATTTATTTGAAATATGCAAAACGTCGTTTATTTAAGAAGAAAATAAAAATGTCGGTTGTAGAAAGTAATTAATGAAAGATATTGGTTAGAGTTTAGATGCTGCGGGAGCACTGGCGGTTTAAAATTTACATTGAATTGAAATGGAACAAATCGCCCACACAGGGATTGTTGATTCACAACCCTTAGTATCGCACAAAGTGTGCATGGACAATTTCGGTTTGGAACGAGCTGCGCTAGCTCCAGCCCCAGGAAATTGCGACGCTCGGTATATAGCCCTAGGTCGCTCGTTTCACTCCTTCTATATGCAGCAGCATCCATTTCGTCCTAGCATATCTGCATCAAATTTTTTTTTGTCTATGTAATACAATTTCGGTCTCAAATTGAAATAAGGTATGCAAAGCAAAGCGAAAATAACTATGTATTTTACATACTCACTTTCGTTTTTAAACGAAAGTGAACATTGAATGCGAATCGAAAGTGGGCATACATGGCCACTTTCGGACTTAGCCGAAATTGTCCATTAATGGCTATTTTCATGGTGCCTTTCGGTACCCCGACGTGAGCATGAGCAGACTGATAGCTCATGGCCGGACTCACGGCGGCCAGATATCACGAAAATCGTAATTTGGCCACTCACAACGATCTTAAGTCCATCGTAGGATCAGGTTGTTGATGTGTGGTCAATTGAGATTTACAAACGTGACTATATCTTGATATAACCACACAAATGATTGGGACGCTTTAGTCTTACATCTTGATCCGATATAATTACATTTATCATTCCATCCTACTTTCTTAAATCGGAAGTTACAACGACTCCTTTTTGTCCCTTAATTGTTTTTCTTGACCTCATAACTCTTTTCCGTGTTCGATTATAGTACCATTACGTTGTATACGTGCAGTAAATTAGCATGTTTTTATAAGTAGGACCATTCAACATGTTGAATAACAGTCTTCTGATTTTCACTCCTCCTCCTTCGTGTAAATATCAACTTCCGGTCTCCTTTTCACTCTTTCAGCTCAAATGTCCCTTTAAAGCGATACTCCCACCCCGTCAAACTTTAGGATTTATAATACATATATTTATAATCAAAACACAATCATATTCGTATCAAATGATTCATTCGATTATATTATTTCATAAATAAACAAAAAAAAATAGTTTTTTTTTTTACGATAAACAACTTTTCAGAATGCAAATGCAATTCGAACGTGAACAGCATCGTGGAAAAATATCGTGGTGAATTTCACGTCTCGGTCGTTCACTTTCACGTTCGCGCGTCTACACTTCTCTGTGAAACGTGGTGAAATTGATTCCACGATGATTTTTTTTGTTCACGATGAAATATACGGGGAATTTAAAAAAAGTGTATGAAATATCAATATTAAATTGTGCAAATATATTCAAAATGTAGTTTATGGAATCCTCCATTTATTTCAATATAATCCCCGGACGTAAAATGTCATTTTCATTGATATTTTTCAAGAAAACATTTTTCCATTTTCACGTTCACGGTGAAGTGTACAACGCCCTTTACCTGAGAAATAGAAAACAATTATTTCAATTAAATGACGTATATAGTGATATAATATTAAACACAGAATACGGACTACCACAAGGCACACTGCTTTCCCCGATATCATATATAATACAATATTATGATATTATAAAATATATAATAATAAAAATATAATACAAATATAGACAACCTATAGTTTACCGAATATGACTTCCCGATAATTGATTGATTGTAGTTTCCTTGTGGAAACGGCAAAACAAATGGTAAGTTCAGTCTGAATTTGGACATCATCGGTAGAAAATTTAAATCAGTATATCATCAAAGAAAACCAAAGAGATTGGTTTCTATATTTCTATTCTAAGTAATATTCTACTAATATTCTTTTAGCAGTCTCCTTTCTGGTCAGTTCTTTTTAATTGATTTCATATCATATTAATAATCTCACATCCACACCGAAGCGATTAGCCTTCAAGGACATCCAACACATTGCCTTTCTATCGTCAAACAACACATCTCCAATATGAGAGTAATATCTTCAACCACTCATGTTCGCTAAGGGAATAATTTGTTTTTGAGCAACGTAAAAGCTGAAATGACTTGACTTCATCTTTTCAAGCCATTTAAGTGAATACTGGGCACATGAGGTTGCCAACAAGGATTTGAGTGATAGGCCCAAGTCAGAAAAACAACGAGGACGCATTTCGGCATTATGATGATGAAAAATGAAAATCTGGAAGCAATTTATCTTTCAGCACGAGTCTGATGCGTATGTGGGAACTCTTATGGAATAAAAATGATAAATGATCCATTTTTTTTCCTTTCTACCATTCACTGGGATTTCGGGTCTATGATAGCCGCATCGTGTAGTGTACGTATTTGTTATACATTTTCGATATTAGCCCATTCTGGTACGGAAGATGCGGAAGGAAGTAATACCAAGCAAATGCTATATTTGTAGCACATTACCTGCGAGAGTGGGTGAAACTGATGGATAGACACTGGTTGTTGATAAACCTTTTTGTAGAAAGAAACGACAGTTTACTGACATGCGTCAAAGATGAACAGGATCAAGTATTGACATAATATATCAGCAAAATAATAATGGAGCCAACGATGAATGTTTATTACCAGTATATTTTCTCCTCTAGAAAGAACTATAAGATTCGTATAGTATGGTGCTCCAACTGAAGCATCCACGGGACTCTCGGGGCGTACGATCAAGTTGGGTTTCTGCTGTAGGCAATAAGAACCTACATTATTCAGAATAATGCCTAGTATTGTGCTCAAAAATGCAACAACGAAATTCATTTCGCTCCAGCAAATTTTGTGACGTTGGCACTAAACATTTATTGTTGACTCGACGTTACATTTCTTTTGATAACATCACTACACTTTACCAAATAGTTCTAAATATAGTCTCTAATAGCAAATTTAAATTTAAGAATGTCAATCTCGGAATCGAACACAGCTTGACAAATGTCAAAATGTCAAACTTTCGGGTCTAGCTCGAAGGGGGCTGCAGCTGGTTAAGTTACGAAATTAAATTTGCTGCAGAGCAGTGCACTAGGAATTTCGCCCTATTCCACTCATGAACTTGTAGTGGACGGTTTGGTGGGCATCCGAAGATGCCCGTGGGGATGGAGCCTAAGGTAGCATAATGATCGTGAAGGTCGAGCCGTGCCATCTTGCGAAGAAAAAGGCCCCTCAACAAGCTAAGTAACGGCCTATACTTGCTGTAGCTCAGTTCGGGAGATGTGAGCGGGATTTTCGCCGCTCGTTGCCCCTGTTCTTTACGTATTAACAAAAATTCATAGGCCTGGGGAAGACAACACAAACAGGGGAGGTAAAAATGGGGAATAAAAAAAATTGTTGATAGGGTGGAATGGTTGGCGGACGGATCAGACGCCCACGCGGTCGAATCTGGGTCCGGGTGTAATGGGACCCTCGGCCTCTGGTTTCGTACCACCAAGAGATCACTACTCATGAGGTGCTGCTTCGATGTATACATCTACATGATTACCGTTGCTGGCAACCTGGTGTCATGTATTTCCACTGCCAGGGCAGAGAAGCTTGTGGGGTTAGAAAATAGTTGGCCATATAGCTTCTGAGATCAGTTGCATGAAAGTTATTGTGTATGACCACGTGCTGTGGAATAGGCTGCCTCATGACGTGGTATTCTGCATGTACATCAACACTTGCATCACTTGATCTGCAGGGAAGTCCTTCTCGTTTTCCCACAAGGTATGGGTGTACTCAAAACCTTCTCGTTACTACTTTTATACATCATAATGCTTTCCTCTTCACTCGATGAACTCTCTTCCGGAGACAATATTCTACGCACGGTAGCCATGACGACACTGAACGAACTGGAGATTTTGATTGCTGATGAGTAGCCTCGTGTGTAGAGTCAAGTTACAATTGACTTAGTAGTTTGAGTTACCAACTGGTTCAGTTTCTTTTCGGTAGCTGCGTGTGTATACGGCCTAAAAGTCTTCAATAATCTAGCGTCTCTATTGAAATCGCTGGTAGTAGAATATTTTGAGATCATAGACACAATCCGTTTATTTGGAAATGTCTATTTGCTTCCCTACCTATACTTGGGGCATTCTTCCGAAGAAAAATTTAAAAAAATTGCGAGATCTTGGCGAAAACTCTGAGGAATCCGAAGCAGATTTCCGGACAAAATCCAACAATGATTATTATTTTTAATTACAGCTGGCTCTCTATAATTTGAAAATCAAGAGACGCCGATAATTTTTCAAATTATTGAGAGTTTTAAATTAGAAAGGTTAGTGCAAACAGATGCTTATTTGAAATTCATCTTTCTTTTTATCCTAATTGGAGATTTTACATTACATGATACAATGTATATATGAGTACTCCCTGAAACATGGAACTGTTGCACAACAAACTGAAAGGTACTTTAACATGGATGTTTTTCCTAAAATATATTCACATGAATGGATTCGAATGTAGGTACATGTTGTACATATTTAGGTAGGAATCTAAATTCTAAAGATCAATTTATAGAAGTAGACTCCACTTGAATTTATAAAACGTTCGAGGAGAGTAGCTGCATTTATTTAACGAGTGTACCTAAATGCGATTTTTTTTCAGGTTTTCTCAATTTCTCAAGGATTCTTGAAATTAATTTGAATTTATCGTGAAGTCTAATTTATTGAGAGTGTAATTATCGAGAGTCGATCGTATAATATAACATTTATTTTCCCAAAAATTGCCAATTTTTGTTATTTATTATTTTCTACACCAAGAAGTTGTTCTTTTTAACCATAAAATCTGCGAACTATTCCCCAATGACCCCTACCCACATGATAAAAAAGGCGCCATTTTGGGGTTAATTGTTCGTTATGAATTATTCCCCCAATCTAAAATGAAAACACTTTGAAATTAGTAGTAAAACTTGTTCCGATTTCAATGTTCCTATGAGAGGTATATGAAATAGTAAGCCAATTTCAACCAAGTTTAGGGACATGATTTGGCAGTCAATATGATGGAATAATATGAAACTTGGTAAAGATATCTTCAGAAATAAAGAAGTTTTTCTCACAAAGACTAATTTTTGGACCGGTCGTTCCTATGGCATCTATATGACGTAGTGGTCCGATTTCGTTGGTTTCTACATATTTACAACGTGCAATAAAAAGAAGGCTTCGTACAAAATTTCAGCTTGATAGCTTTAAAACTGAGGGACTAGTTTGCATAGAACCGGACGGGCAGGCAAACAGACGGACAAAGCTTAATCGACTCGTCTCATCATACTGACCAATAATATATGTATATAGTTTATATGGTGGTTATAGATGCTTCCTTCTCTGTTGCAAATTTCATGACAAAGTTAATATATACTATATAATATAATCACATCCGTCATGAAGGGTATAAAAATACACACCCAGAAAGATGAATTTTATCCCAAAAAAAAAAAAAAAAAAAACATGAAAAAAAGGCCCCAAAATCGCTTATGAACAATGCCCTAAAATTGTTTTTCTTTTTCTTTCATTAGGGGTTTTGTTTTTACCACAAAACCCTAAAAATTATTTTATTTTTCTAAATTAAACTAATTTATTTCCAATATTTCGCCTGTTTTAAATACTACCCTATCGCCAAAATGTTTAGATTTGAAGTTTGTTGACTAAAAGGAAACCTTTTTTTCGCTCAGTAGTTTCAAATCAGGAAAAAGTTTAAATTGCGACAAGTCAAGTATACTCCTACATAATATAATAGATTGGTTTTTCCATTTATGCAAACTGCTCCAATCTAAAAAGTAAATTTTAGCTAAACACAAGTCAAGCACATGTTCTTTGAAATTGTAGCATTCCGTTCAGTCTACTGCACTTAGCATTTAGATATTAACAAAACACATATAGTGTGTAGATGTACCCGTACCCCCAAGCACCCTGAGCTGTATCAGTCTAGATTCGCTCGCGGCTCCCATTAGACTACAAACCATTATAAATAATTGAATAGGAATCCCATCTTATGTCCTATGTAAAGTACGAGTATTTCAATCTTCATTGCGCTAATTACCTCTACGACCCACGTTCAGCGAAAATTCACCAAGGCAACTGTAGCATTTTCCGCTTGAAATGCTTCAGCTCCACTTGGGGGAAGATATTTGTATGGAGTTGTCATTTGCCTTAATTACCTCTCAGATTATCAAGTTTCCTAACTAGATGTTACGTTTATGCGCTTTAGAATTGAATCGCATAGCAGTTGCAGGTTTATGAAAAGTAATTCTCACGGAAATCCGAAGAAGTTATTCAGTCCTCACTTGAGACGTGTGTATCTTAATTGGGGCGAAACGAAAGGATTTCGCCTTGTGACGGATAGAATGATGGCGAACTTCAATGTGATAATACTGTAATGATTTGAATTTATATTTATGTAAAAATATTGTACAATGTTCCAAGATTGAAATTTAGAGATAGTTTTGAAAGAAAAGTTCACAAGTTCACTCTAGACCCACCATGGAGTGGATTTAAGCTATATGCAGTGTACAGCCAACTGATTATAGCCCGGGATATAGCGACACTACTCTTTGACACATTTGATAAAACTTAATTTTTATTTTTCATGTCATTTGGACAATTTACTAACATGAAATCAACTCCTCCACTCCCGTGCCACCTAGCGAGTACAAAAAAAAGTTAAGCACATCGAAGGACAAAACGAATATATGGAGTGATATGAGTTGGATAGCTTTATTGGTTCGTGAGTTATAAAAGTAGCAGCATATGCACAAACGTTTTTATATATATTAAGATAATAATTAATTAAAATGTTGGAACTATTCTTATTTAGCCTAATGTATAGGAATCTTCCCAATAATATAATAGAAAAGAAAAAGAGATGCGGCTACTAACCCTCATGGTGGCCACTACGACCATAGGAGGTCTAATGTGCCATAGCCTTTAATATATTGCAAGATCCCTTCCACCACTATTACGAAGGTTAATAAGTCCTCTGCAGGAGATTTGCTAATACCAGCAGAGTTTGTGACGATCCGCCCGAGTAGCGATAACCTAGAATGCGCAATCGCTGAGCATTCACATAACAGGTGATATGTGGTCTCAATGTCCTCTAGGCGAAGACGACACTCCGTCTCTTTGGAAAAGCCCATTTTAACTAAATGAGATCTAACCCATTGATGGCCCGATAGATAATCAACAAATAACCTCAGTTCAGCTTTACTCATGTGGGTAGTCTCCCCATAGTTGAAGGGTCTCATTAACTCTTTCGATTGCCGCAGCCCTGGAAGGTCATCCCAATAGTGCTGTCGTAGCCTGTCAGATCATTCCTTTATGATAGTCACGGCTAAAGCCAGGCCTAGACCGCAGTATGGTTCCAGTTCAATAAAATTAGGCGTTGAGCCTTGCCTGGCAAGTTCATCCGCCGATTCATTGCCTTCAATGCCTTGATAACCTGGCACCCAATATAAAAGGATTTGGTTGTCAGTTGCCAGACATTGAAGATGTTCGCGACAATCTTGCACTAACCTTGAGGAGAGCTTGTGTGAAGAAAGAGCCTTTATAGCTGCCTGGCCATCTGTCAAGATAGCAATGAGGGTGCCTCTAAGTTTTTTCTCCAGAATAATCCTGGCACATACTTCTATGGCATGGATCTCGGCACCAACTCCCTGTACAGTCTTAGACCCATCAGTGTACCACATGATACATCCAGAGTCTGCGAAGTGATTATCATTTTACCATACCGTGCGGTCTGGAATCTGTCTCAATTGCCCTAACCCCCTGTGGGGCATAACGCCAACTATTCCATGTGGCCCAGCTGAAGTTTCGTCGGCATAAACTGGTTTCGGAGAATGCAGTTGCCAATATGCACCTCCTGCACATCCGTGGCTACGAACGTCGTCGGGAACGAGATTCGAACCCGAACGACGGTAGTCAAACATGAGACTGCTGCATCAAAACACTGCGCTACCGGTCACCTGGTATGAGATGAGGAGAATTTATTGCCGAAGCATAACTCCGTGGTCATATAATCTGATCTTAGGCAGATCTGCATGCCGGGAATTTGATTCAGAATGCACAATACAATGGTCACACCATTGTCACAAATAAAAACTTCAGAAGATAGCTGCATCCTAAGAGCATTTAGAGCAGCTGTTTCTTTAACGAAGATGTGCAGCGGGATAAATCCAATAATCGAATCCGAAGCAGGCGTAGGGCAAATAATAAGTAATATGTCTATCTCTATTTGTTTCAAATAATAACGAGTACTATACTCACAAAAAGTAAAGTAAAAATAAGCTAGATGATCCGCAAAGATGTTTTACTTCTGGAAACAGGGTAGTCAATAAGTAAGTTTTTCTGAAGAAAGGGATTATCCTCAAGGGAAAAATACATTTGATTCTTGTCTAGAAGAACAAAATCCATGTGTTTGTTTGTACATATTCACATCACATGTATACTACCATTGAAAAGATGTTGTTCAGGGCGATTAGGATTACAATGCCAAGAATAAAGATATTTCATCACGAATATAAGATTTACTTTTCATGAATAATCATTTAAGAATCAAAAGGTTTTTAGGATGATGCACTTTAGCCACGGTGCGGTGTTCTCTCATATAATGGGTCCCGCAATAAATGTACCATTAAATTTCCTTACACTGACGCGATTTATTCGCTACGGAATCGAAAATATGTTGAGTTTTTCGCACCGGCACTACGCTAATTTGGGGCTGTTACGATTGCAGCAACTTGTATTTGTCCACGAGTTAATCGCGTTTCTATAGGTACTGGAGTTTTGTCTGGATTCCCTCACACCAAAGCTGTTTATTCGCTGCAAATTCGCGTTACCTTTACACCGACCTCATGGTTTCACTGGTGAAATTCATACAAACCTTTAAAGATATTAAGCTTTTTACACATATGAGCATTCATTGATGAGCACGATCGCTGTGCGCGCACGAATGCTCATATGTGTACAGTAGGAGCACGCGTGCGATCACAATTTAATCCGCACGAACATAATCCATAGCTAGTGGATCTCCGTGCGCGCACAGCGTTCATGCACGCAATTTGATCTGAGCTGCTCTGGACTAAAGGTTAGTGCAAGAATTCTACTCTGTTAAGTAGTTTTCGTTTTGAAATGCAGGCGACGCAAGTGTCGAGGTTTTCAGGCAGTTTATGGTTGGGAAGCACAAAACAAATTAATTTCCTGTTAATAAAATGTTCGTTTTGTGGGATTATATGAAATACTAAACATACAAAATAATTTCACTGCCTAAGGATTTAAGTTTCCTCTTGAAATTTTAGTTGACATTTGAATGCAAAACTAAACCAAAACTCACTCCCAATAGCGTAGTGAAAACTTGAAGGGCGAGGCTGGTCTCGGGTGAATTTCGCGTGAGTCTCCTCGCGCACCATTTGCGCGAGTCGTTTTGCTAAAACTAAACGCAACTTTAACACCGTGAAATCCTCGCGTAAGATTAATTTCGGGTGAGGAACACGTTCACACTACAAGCAAATTTTCCCCGCACGAACCAATTGCGCGAGTAGTTTCAGTGGCTATCTGTGAATTATGCATATGCAGAATTCGGGTGTGCACTATTTTATGGTGTCTCTCGATTTTATATATATCACTTGTTTTACACCACAATCGGCCACCGCAAAGCGGACTTGGTTCAAAATTCGTACTGTGTTGCTGTCGTTGTACAGAAGAGTTCCAACTCTTCAGTCTACCAAAACGGCGGAGGTATGGGCTTAAAGACCTGGGTCTATGCCATCTGCACTTATTAGTAACACGTTCCTCATTGCAAACACTTCCGTATAACGAACTGATAAGTTTCTTCAATTCAAAATATAATATTGGACGATTGATTGATCCCCTCAATCAAATACGTAAAAGTTCTATGTGAAGTCAAGTTAAAGTTCCTAACTTACTTCGCTACACAGAACAATGTTATCAGTCCACGTCCCGTAAATACTTACGATAAGGACTTACATAAGGACATATCATGTTCAAAAGAAACAAGGCGGCATCTACTCGATACTTTCTAAAGCAGGAGTCATTCATTAATCTTTGATGTCTCCTTTTCCCATTGGGTGACAACAGAAGACGTTTGAGCTTTGCAATTGAAATAAGTGAGTTTGAGTACGTGTGTCACCATGGAAAGCGTATTGAAAAGCTCTCGTTTTAATGTATTATATAATAGATTAACCTCTATGGTCTGTCTAAGTGCCACCATAGACTGCCGAACTGGAACTCGAACACGAATCTAGTACACTAGCATATGCAACGCTCAAAATATGATGGTGCAGTCAAAAGCTCAGCTAATGCAGTAGAAAGTCAGCTGGTTTTCTTGGCTTAATTCTGCCGCCTGTTCTATTCTATTCTATGTCTGTAGCATCTCTCAGCATTATTTCGCGACAGAGTTGGTTTTAAATCCTCTTTCTACGAATGAATTTCCAGAACTCTTTTCTTTGTGACCAGTTTGATGGTCTCATTTGAATGTACAAACGTAAGCCAAGTTTTTCTGTTGGATTTATATTTACAATTATCGATTTATATTTTTGTTAAATTAAAGATAAATGCTGAGCAAACAAATGCTCATTACTTTATTAATAATAAATCGCGTCTCTGTCAAGGTAATAGCAAATCTGCCACGATTTATTCGCTGTGGACTTACAAATTTCTTGAAGATGTGAAGGAATCTTAAATTTTAATTTGTTGCAATCTTGACGGATACTGTTAGACTATTCCAGATAATTGTCACGAATCCGACAATTGTCTGGAGTCTGATACCTCCTTGTTAGATGGAGAAATATATGTCACATGTGACATCCAATCTGAGTCAAGTCGTGCTGGCAGCTTGTATTAGCATTTCAACTTCAACGAAAAAATGAATGAAGTCGGCACTCTTTTTGAAGATATCCTGTATGAATCTCTCGAATATATGTATATTGTGCTGACTTTCAACCTTACCCCGTTTGCGCTTTAACCACTTAAGTGAACAAAAGAATATGTTACTATGTATGTTACTATGCTCGCACAATGTGTGAATGGAATTAAAGGGATACGAGTACTTGCTTGTTATCCATGTAAGTAGAATCTATTGTATGTTGGAAACTGGTACCTGGCAAGCACCAGTGAACGCGCTACTTTTGCTCCTCCTGTTGAATGCCTCGTTTTCAATAAAAAAAGGACGTTGAGTATCTCTGTTGAAAACATGAGAGGAAAATACAGGAATAGAAGTCTGCCAAGTGCCAAGAGAGAGTACGGTACGTCAACACACTCATCGTGGAATAGGATGCGGCATTAGGATGCGAAAATTTTGACATTTTCAGGGCGCTACTATAATAAGAAATTATATATAAATATCTTAAATATTCTAATATATTGTATATGAGATTATAATCTTCAAATAATATAATACGTTCTTTCGAACCTAGTTGTTTTACTTTAACTAGGTTTGAAAGAACGTTACAAAAAATTGATCGTTCATTTTAGCACCTCACTTCTTTGTAATGAATTAAAATCAGGGAGAAACCAGGCCCGGAGTCCGAAGCGTATATACCCTAGACTTTTACAGACCTAGTGGTGATACCAAAAGTCCCAATTGGCAACGACCATATGCATTGAAAGTGGGCCTCCTATATGGCCAGTTCATTGGGAAGGTTGTCACTCATTCAGTGGGATTTTGGCCATTCTCAAAATCAGTTAACTAACCCATTCTACAAATATTTGTCGAATTTTTCAAGTCGCTAGCTTCATTCTATCGACAATTAACGCTTATTTGAAGTTTCACTTGTAGGGGAGGTATGGGTTCCTTGGGTCGGATCTTGCCCATCATTGCCACCAACCAATTAGATCCGCCTACAAACATTTAAACAAAATTTCAAGTCTCTAGCTTCACTCTATCGAAAGTTATCGCTTATTTGAAGTTTCATTTGTAGGGGAAGTAGGGGTTTCATTGGTCGGATTTAACGCATTTTCAATATTAGCCAACTGGATCACACTACAAACATTTGACCAAAATTTCAACTTGCTGGCTTCATTCCATCAAAAGTTATCGCTTGTTTGAAGTTTCATTTGTAGGGTAGGTGGGGGTTCCTTGAGTCGGACCTTGCCCATTTTCAATGCCAACAAAGTAGGTCTTACTAGCAACATTCTGTCAAATTTTCAACTTGCTAGTATCATTTTTTCGAAAGGTAGCGTAATTAAAGGAATATTTAATTTTTTGAAATTTGTAGGGGAGGTAGGCGTTTCTTTGATCTGATAATGCCCAACTTACAAAACCTTAAGTAGCTTCTTACTTCAAGGTTACATGCCAAAAATCAGGTGTCTACGTCAATTGGTTCAGGAGTTATAGACAAAAAACCTGAAAAGTAGGGTAGTACGGGTTTATTTGTAAGAAAATTACCGTTAGTTTTCAACTGATCGATTTTATTTTCCCAGGAGAGTATAAGATTACCCTCATGAGTAATCTACCAAAGCTAGAGCTTTTCATGTTTCTATAATCGGGAGTTATAGATGTATTTATGTATTTTACATATGTAGGGGAGGTAGGTGTTCTCTTGGCCTGATCATGCCCATTTTCAATACCATCCAACTAGATCACACTACCAACATCTGACCAAAATTTCAAGGCTCTAGCTTCATTTTATCGAAAGTTATCGTGCGAACGGACAGACAGACAGACAGACAGACAGACATGGCTAAATCGAATCAGGAGGTGACCCTGATCATTTATATATATACATTGCTATACCTCCGGAGCCTCCTTTAAGGTGTTACATATTTTCGTCGTGACAAAAACAATATACCCTATACTATAAGTCTAGGGTATAATAACAGAAATAATGCAGTGTAAGTGTCACCATACACTGGCGAACTCGAACTCGAACCTAGTACAAGTGGACCGGTTTTCTTCACATCTATGTGAAGTGTGTGTTTGTGCGTGTCAGAGGACATTTATACCAGGTTCAGGTTCGAGTTCGACAGTGTATGGTGACACTAATGTACTTATTGCGCTTTTTGTCATTCGATACTGCACATCGTTTCGACCGTAGAAAAAGTTGACCTGTTTTTCCCTTCTAAAGGTATATTTCCATTTTTTGTCGCGGGCGCTCGCGCACGTTCATCATGGGAACGGGTTTGCACGGCTCTGAACATGTTAGCCGAGGAAAAATCTGAATGTATCTTTTTCATCTTAATGCTTTTCCATAAGACGCGCAAGAAAATTTTTTTGAAAAATTTTTCGGGAAATGGATGGATGGAAACGTTCCTTGATCGAAACAGCGACTATCATGTAGTTGTTATTGTATTCACGTTCACATTTAGGGGAATGCTCACGTGTAAACGAAGCATAGCATAGCAATTTTCAGCGAATATCCTCCCAGCGAATATTAATCAGTTTTCTTAATTTTCACCCAATTTTATTCAAAGATGTAAAGGGATTGAGCTTTTATCCAATGAGCGTTTTTGCCGGAGATGCCTCGTCCTTCAATTTCGGAAGCCTATACGCTCTGATTCACGGGACGTGTAAACGCGATTACGTGAATTTTACCCGAATCGCGTAAACTAGTTGTCTTTACACGTAAGTCAGGTTTACGCGGACGAAACGTCAAAAAAGTGTATCGAAGCGAATTTTACTGACGCGGTAGTCATGCACACGTCGTTGTGTTTACACAAGGTGCATTTACGAGTCGACAGGATATGTGCCTACACAGAAATCATCTTTTTTAGGGTTTTGTAGTAAAACAAAACCCTTATGAAATCGGTCAAATGTCTGTCTGTCCGTCTGTCCGTCTGTCCGTCTGTCCGTCTGTCCGTCTGTCCGTCTGTCCATGGAATATCTCAGGAACGGCTGAAGCTACATACATGAAATTTTGTAGGAATGTGTAGAATTACTATAATTCGCCGGAGAAAGCGAATCGTCGTAATAGGTCAACTTTAAGGGGAGGTCCCCATAGAGGGGAAATGAAGGCCGAAATTTTTTTTCGTTTAGTACAGGCAAGTGGGGTATCATAAGAAAGGTACCGTCGAGTACATTCCATTTTTGGAATTTTTTTTTTAATTTGAAGAAACGGGAAAAGAGGGAGAGGGGAAAATAAGTCATCCGAGTTTGTCCCCCCCCCTTGCATTTCGAGACCGTTATACTTAGAAACATGAAAATTTACAGAAAAGCGCCATTTTACTAGTGTAGAAAACCTAGATTTCTAGAATTTTGAAATTTCATCAGAAAAGGTTAATAATAGTACATTTCTATAGTTTCAGTTAGCACAACCCTGCACCCCTTACACGTACCCGAGGTCAAAACTATTGATGGCCAATGATAACCAACATCATAGGCAATAATATCTTTAAGTTTCGTTATAATCACATAATATTTAATAATAGTACATTCATTTAAAGTTCGGCATTTTGACACAATCCCCACAAAAAATACAAATACCGGCCTCAAAGGTGTGAGTACTACTTTCATGTTGTTTTTCGTAGTGCGAATTGCAGTTATGTATTTAATTAATCATTTTTTAAAGGGTAAAGATTTGTTGGGGGCGCTGTGTCTTAATTGGCCAACTTTACCGGGTGGAAGGGGGGGGGGGGGGGGTCCACATAGAGGCGAAATTAAGGTTAAATTTTTTTATCGACTGGTATAAGCAAATGAGGTGTCGTGAGAAAGGTAATGATGAGTACATTCCATTTTTTCGCATTTTCTCGAAATTTATAGAAAGGGGAACTGTGGGGGAGGAGAAAATATTAGTTCGTAATTTGACCCCCCCCCCCCCCTTGCCTGCATTTTGAGACCGTTATACTTAGAATTATGAAAACTTACAGGAAGTGGGTTTCGAAAAATATATAAAATGGAAAATAGTGGAATTTGTATATCTTCTCAGAATAGGTCAATAATAGTTTATTTGTATAGTTACAGTTAGCACACCCTTGCACGCCTTAAACACGTTCGAGGTCAAAAGTACTGATGGCCAACCATAACGAACACCTTAGGCAATAATATGTTCTAAGTTTCGTTACAATCACGTAATATGAATTAGCATGTAAAATGTAAGTGGGTAAGACATTTTAATTACGTTTTTTCTATCCATCTGAGTGATATCAAGAAGAGCAAGGAGCCGATATTTATATACCTAAATAAGCGCTTGCTACAAAACCCTCGGATTGCGGGCGTAGCCCTCTATATTCCGGTTTCATTTATGTGTTTATTTTTGAATTTATCGACTTTTCATGGGCGGACATTTTAGAAAAGAAAACCAGGAGTCCGAAGCGTATATACCCTAGACTTGTACAAACCTAGTGGTGATACCAAAAGTACCAATTGGCAACGATCATTTGCATGAAAAGTGAGTTTCCTATATGACCAGTTTATAGGGGAGGTTGGCACTCATTCAGGAGGATGTTGACCATTCTCAAAATCAAGTAACTAACCTATTCTACAAATATTTGTCGCGTTTTTCAAGTCATTAGCTTCATTTTATCGAAAGTTATCGCTTAGTTGAAGTTTCATTTGTAGGGGAGCTAGGAGTTCCTTGGGTCAGATCTTGCCCATCATTGCCACCAACCAATTAGATCATGTTACATATGAACATTTAAGCAAAATTTCAAATCTCTAGCTTCATTTTATCGAAAGTTATCGCTTATTTGAAGTTCCATTTGTAGGGAAAGTAGGGGTTTCATTGGTCGGATTTAACGTATTTTCATTATTAGCCAACTGGATCCTACCACACACATTTGATCAAAATTCCAAGTCTTGTGCTTAATTTTGTCGAAAGGTACCTCATATTTTAAGGTTCATTTGTAGGGGAGGTAGGGGTTTATTAGGTCGGATCTGGCCCATCTTTAATACCAACCAACCGAATTTCATTTCAAACATTTGACGAAAATTTCAACTTGCTGGCTTCATTCTATCAAAAGTTATCGCTTATTTGAAGTTTCATTTGTAGGGGAGGTTGAGGTTCCTCAGATCGGAACTTGCCTATTTTCAATACCAACTAACTAGATCTCATTACCAATATTCTACCAAATTTCCAACTCTCTAGCATCATTCTGTCGAAAGTTATCGTAATTGAAAGAATAATTAATTTTTTGAAATTTCAAGGGGAGGTAGGCGTTCCTTTGATCTGATTAAGCCCATCTCATTTATCCGCAAGCTGCTTCTTGCCTCGGGATTACATGCCAAAAATCAGGTGTCTACGTCAATTGGTTCAAGAGTTATAGACAAAAGTAGGGAAGTACGGGGCTCTTTGTAAGAAAAGTACGATTAGTTTTCAACTGATCGATTTTGTCCTTCCAGGAGAATATGAAATTACCCTCGCGAACAATCGATTAAAGCTAGAGCCTTTCATGTTTATTTAATCGGGAGTTATACTACTTTGCCTTAACCCCTAGCGGGGCATAGCGCGTCAACTACTCCTGCGCGCCATCGTACTCTGTTCTGGGCAATGGGGCGCAACTCCCCAAAAGACTTACCCAGTACCTGACACTCCTTTGCCACAGATCGACGCCATGTGATTCGAGGACCCCCTCTTGGTCGGCCTTGGTTGGAAATGGGGTTCCATTTAATGGCATACAAAGCAATGCAGTTATCACTCTTCCGCAATGTGTGACCTATCCACTGCCATTTTCGCCTGCGTATCAATTCGTCGATTGGCATCTGACCCGTACGCCGACTTAGCTCTTCATTTGATATTGTTTCGGGCCAGAAAATTCTTAAAATTCGACGAAGACATGAGTTGACGAAAACTTGCAGCTTTCTGGTAACTCCTACGGAAACTTTCCATGTACTGCTCCCATACAAAAGCACTGATAGTACCAGGGAGCGAAACAGGCCCAGCTTGGTCTTGATGCTGAGATAACTGCCCTGCCAGATTTTGGACAGCATGCCGTATGCGCGTTTAGCCTGGTTGATACGACGAGCGATGTCCTGCTCCGTACCACCATTTTCGGCAACAATGCTACCCAGGTAGACGAAGTTGTCCATCTTCTCCACAGGCTGCCCATTAATATTGATGGCAATAGGTGTCCGATTTCTTTTTCGCAACGGCGGGCTAAGAACCTTGGTCTTGTTGGTATTAATCTTTAGCCCAACCTTGCTTGCCTCGCTCTCGAGATCTAACGCCATTGCGGACAGATCCATGATTTTGTGGGAGAGTAGGCATATGTCGTCAGCGTAGTCAAGATGTTGTAGATAAGATGTCAAAGTCCATTGAATTCCTCTGTCGAGTCCGGATAGGGCTGCATGCAACACATCGCCGATCACAATGAGGAACAGGATCGGTGAGAGGATGCACCCCTGCCGAACTCCACTGCGAATCTCAAAGTCCCCCGACACTTTACCTTTATGCAGAACGCGACATTTCGCGCAGTCATAGGTTGCCTTAATAATAGCCACAAGCTTCTCAGGGATGCCTCTCCTGCGCAAGGCCGCCCATATAGAATCCCGGTTCACACTATCGAAAGCCTTTTCGAAATCGATGAAAAGCAAGTGAAGCGGAGAATCGTATTCAGCGCATTGCTCGATGATGATTCGCAAGGTGTTAATGTGATCGACACAGGAGAATCCGGATCGAAAGCCAGCCTGCTCTTCATCAATTGTGCTTTCTAAGTGGGCCTTTAGTCTTTCCAGGACGATTTTAGCTATTATCTTGGCAACGGCAGGAAGCACACAAATGCCTCTCCAATTATTACAGTCTGTGAGGCTACCCTTCTTTGGAAGTTTAATGATCAAACCTTCCTTCCACTCAGTGGGAAAGGTCTCAGTATTCCACGCTTTATCAACAAGTGGGTGCAGCAAATCGGCAGTTACGCTTGGCGCTGCTTGATAAAGTTCAGCAGGGATGCCGTCAAGTCCGGCGGCCTTTCCTCGTTTTAGTGCAATAATTGCAGTGACTATTTCCTCTTTAGTCGGGGCAGTGGACCGTATACGCACATTTTGATGGTTAGCTAAATTATCTATATGAGGGGGAACTTCACCAGAGGTTACACGGTTCAAGACCGCGGCGAAGTGTTCTTTCCACCGCCTCATTTGATCTTCTTCCAAGATAAGTAGCTTTCCATCACTATCTTTCACCGGATGTTGGCAGGAGTTACGACCACCTGTAAACTCCTTGATGACACCGTATACGGCGTTTAAGTTGTTACTTCTAGCGGCTTCTTCTGCTGACGCTAAAAGAGAATTGGCATAAACTCTTTTATCGCGTCGCACACTACGCTGAACTTCTCGAGCTTTCTGACGGTAAAGGAGTTCGATGCTGCTTCGATTGTCGTCTGCTGCTGCAGCCAAACGAACTTTCAGCTCCTTTCTTTCAACAATCCGCTGCCATGAAGCGTCGGACATCCAGGGCTTATTCCGGCAATCCGGGTTTGGGCCAAGGATGGTATTTGCGCTATCAATGTACGCATTTTTTATGGCATCCCAGTTTTCGTTTATGTCACTATCTGGGTGACTAGTTATCTCAGCCGCTTTTTGCGCAAGATGGTCATTATATTGTTGTAAGACAGCTGGATTTTTTAGTCGAGCGGTGTTGAATTTGCGGGGCCTGGATCTTTCGTCGCTGGGGCGGCGCACGGCTGCAATACGCAATCGAACATTAGCGATCATAAGATAATGGTCTCTTCCCATCCCAATATCGGCACCCTTCTTGTTTCGCACGTCCAGGAGGCAACTCTTGAATCTTTTACTAATGGCAAAATGGTCGATCTGATTTTGTGTTCTGCGCCGATCAACAGAGGACCAACTGATTTTGTGGTGGTCCTTATGCTCAAACATAGTACCACCGATGAAGAGACTGTGAAAGTTGCAGAACTCTACAAATCTTTCACCGTTGTCATTACGATCACCAAGACCGTGTCTCCCCATCACATGTCTGAGCCCATAGTTATCAGCGCCAACTTTCGCATTCAAATCACCCATAACCATTATAATGTCACCTTTAGGTGTTCTGCTCTGAACGGCGTTTAGTTCTTCGTAGAAGGAGTCTTTTGCCAAGACATTGTCGGGTTCAGTAGGGGCATAACATTGTATTATTGAGATGTTCCTCATTTTGGTCCGGAACCTGGCGGTCAAGACCCTGTCAGAGACCGGTTCCCAGGATAAGAGACAGTTTCGCGCGGCTCTGGTTAAAAGGAGCCCCACACCTGACTCACGACGACTACCGGTAGCTTTACCGGAGTACAACATTACAGTGCTGCCCGTTGGAGAGATGAATTCTCCGCTGTTCCACCATCTTATCTCACTAACTCCTAAGATATTTAATTTGTACCTCAGAAATTCACTCTCTAATTGAAGAAATCGTGCGTTCTGGGGACCTTCTGATCCATTGTCCAGGAGAGTACGCACATTCCAGAATCCAATCTTTGTCATTGTACGATAGCTAAAAGTCGTAACCGTTGAGTCAGTCCTTATCCGAGGCATAGTTCACGTTTCGTTAGCATATAAAGATTTCGGATAGTGTAAGTTGCTGGCATACACATCGGGAGTTATGGATACATTTAATAATTTTACATATGTAGTGGAGGTAGGCGTTCTCGTGGCCTGATCATGCCCATTTTCAATAACAACCAACTAGATCAAACTGCCAACATTTAAACAAAATTTCAAAGCTCTAGCTTAATTCTGTCGAAAGTTATCGTGCGAACGGACAGACAGACAGACAGACGGACAGACAGACATACAGACATACTGACAGACAAACAGACAGACAGCCAGACATGGCTTAATCGAATCAGGAGGTGACCCTGATCATTTATAGTATATACACATTGCTATACCTCCGGAGCCTCCTTTAAGGTATTACAGATTTTCGTCGTGACAAAAACAATATATCCTATACTAAAAGTCTAGGGTATAAAAAGCGATACAGAACGTATCAGAATACATATTGAAAGGTAAATAACTGGCGCAACAGTCCAATTTGAACCACGGCCTCGAGATGAGTTAGCATCATCTCATTTTCTAGATCGTGACGGTTTTTGTGCAGAGGTATGTGATCAGCAACACGCTCAACCGAGTTATTTACCCCATAATGGGTACTCATTTAACAGCTGAGTGGGCTCATAGTCCGACGCGTAAATCCCCGGAATTGTACCGGGGCCCAGTGCGTTGAAGGCGAACGTGCTAACTATTGCGCCATCCGGACTACTATTGAAAGGTAAATACACGTAGAAAATAGTAGAGTATTTCTTTGGTTCGGGTGTATCTTGCTTTAGTTAGCCTTCAAACTTCAACTTAAACTTTAAAGCTTCAGTCACACCATACGAATTTACTCGCTACGAGTTGATTGCAAGCGAATATTCGCCCCGTGTGACAACGTACTCGCTACGAGTAAGTGTCATGCAACTGGACTCGTAGCGACTAAATATAGCAGCGAATGGAATAGAACATATTCAATTCTATTCGCCACTAGTAAGCGAGAACCGCGGTCAGGAGACACACGTTGCTGTTAAGGTATTGGTTGTCTTGTTTTGTTTCGTAGTTGTTATTATGGCGAAACCCGATTGTAAATGGACGACGACAGAGTTATCAATATTTTTGAATATCTTTCGAAATTGTATGACAACTGACAGCGAGCAATCGCCACTTCAACTCGCAGCGAGTAAATTCGTATTAAAAATCTCTCGCTCTGTGTGACAACTCAAGTAACAGCGAGTTGTTACTGCGATAATTCGCCACTTCAACTCGCAGCGAGTAAATTCGTATGGTGTGACTGAACTTAAGAGAACATTTGAATTCTAATTTATCCCTAGTGCAAATACAATTTCACAAATTTTATTTGAACAGCAAATGTATTTTGTTTGTTTGCTATTCCATTTATACACAAAATCGACATTTTATTTACAGGAAATAAACTCTATGAGCTTTTCAAACTATATAAGTGAACTGCATTGCTCGCGACGAACTCAATGTGGTTGAAATATTCGGAGTTCTTCTTAAAAACTAATTTCGTGCACCACCTGTTCATCCAGCACATTCCATAATATTGTTGTTAGCGTAATGCGGGACATTCGCGGATCCAAAAACCAAAGTTTCCCTGGTTGAATCCGAAATAGTCCTGGTCGCACTATGGATTTGACAGAGAAGTTTTGACTTCGACCAGGGAAAATCTTTATTTGGACCGTCCGTGGATGTCCAAATCCAAACTAACACCTACACTTGATCCAAAATATTTACCAATGAAACGCGGGTATTGTGACGAGCAAAAATATCGTGTTTTCTATTTTATAATTCCCTTTAAATTATTTCAAAAAGAAGATAATTCTTTCTTTGTTGCCCATGCTGTATCCGCTGCTGCTTGCATGAATACTAGTCGATTATCTAACATTTTCATTCACTTTGTTTCCTCCCATTATGTAAATTACATGTTTTGCCTGCTCAGAAAAAAATGTAAAAAAAAAATTCATGCTACTTTATGCACGTAATATCTAATAGTACCCCATTATACAATAATTACTTATGACTTCCGTAAATGATGGTTGTGCTGGGAGTCCTTACGTAGATCGAAATACCATGGGATATGGGCATATGAAAATATGACTCATATTTGTCCGCGGAATAACTAGAAACAAAACAATTTTCTTCAAACGCAATAGGAAACACACATATGTAAATTTTCTAGGTAAAAATATAGGTTTATTATTAAAATTTCTAATATTATTCATGCCAGGAAATATTCAGGGCTGCTTTGGTACCAGATGAAATCTAAGCTTCTATTCCGTTCGTTAAATTTTTTGTGAAACAAAAGCAATGGAAGGAGGGAAGGAATATGATAAGGACAATTAAATTGGGACCTCCACCCCTATATGACTAATTCGTTATAAAAATCCTTATGCTATGTTCAGACTGATCCAAATCACGTGATTTCGGTTCACTTTTGTGATTTCATGCGAAATCAAGTCTCACCAAATCATTTAGTTTGTTTTTCTCACAATCGATCTGTCAGCGAAATCATCTCATTTGTCGTGATTTGTACAATATTAAAACCAAAAACACTTTAAAAATGTGCAGAATTAACTGAAGCTTGGAAATACACAAGAAATTTCAGTAGCCGCCACAGCAGTTTACGCTTGAGAAGCATGTTTTTGTTTTTAATTGTGTACTCGTGAAATTATGAAGAAAAAAGGTTTGATCGGATAGCCACCATTAAGGACGAAGCTAATTTGGCTTTTCTTCAGCAAAAACTTGTTTTTGTCAAATCACAGTGCAGTGTGAACCTTCTTTGGCTTGTAACAACTACCGGCTGTTATGTTGTAACTGTTTTGACGCGGCAAAATTACGCATTGATGAATTGGTTATATGTTATGACTAAGGACCGAATTTGTATGCAAATGCATATTCGTTTTGCTAACTTTCGCAACCAAAATAATGCAATATCTTAACGAATCCTTGCATTTGGGACTATTATACGAATTTTATAATGCATATTTTTGCATATTTGGCTTTTTTTTAAATCGCAATTTAAAAAAATCGAAGGAAAACTACAATCTGGGCCGTTTTGTAGCAATATAGCGTGCGTTAACAAGTAATTTTTGCCCCAAACACGGAACATTAAAAACTTCAATTGATAAAGCACTAACAATAAACGAAAAAGGTATCTTTTTTGCAGGGCTAACAAAAAAGATACCGACGAAAATATTAATATATCCTTCTTGCATGAGGTGCGAATGTGCTGAAATGTGCCCGCGAACATTTCCATGTAAGAAATATACAATATCTTTTCCCTAGGTATATTTTTTTTGATGTTGGTGCTTTTCAATGAGATTCCTATAGTTATGCGCAATGTTCATGTTTGAACGAACCATTATATAAAACACAATATTTTTTATAACACAATATTTTTTATAAACAAGGTTAAAATATTTACGAAGTGAGGCTAAACCAAAACTTTTAGCTGTTATACATATTTATCGAGATATAGCTATTAAGGCTCAAATCGCTAAAAAATATTTCAGCATTTTCGCTCACAACTACACTAAAAACGGGACGATTTGGAAATTATTGGGCTAGTTAAACTTGAAATAGAAATGTCTTCAACTTTTGTCTGAAAAGTTTTTCCATTTGTAGCATCGGTTTCAGAGATATGTTAGCTTGAAAAGCAAAATAGTGTGATTTTCCTCCAAAGCCTCAAATGTGACGTTTTTCGACTATTGGTTTTGACTATACTTCTAAGCCGAACTCCAACTTTGAGCAATGTATTGAATGTAGAATTTGACGCTCTTTAATTTAAATCCTATTAAGTTTTTCGATCTGAGGCACCGTTTACTAATTATGAGGAGAATATTAAAAAAAGGGCTTAAATTTTTGGGTTTTTCGCCCGCACAACCGCTCTGCCGCGGGGTCCAAGATGGCTCCATCTCTTAATATAAATGTATGGGGACCACCAACAATAATACCAAACGGCATTTCTCTATCATATTTTGCAAGGTGGCGTCCATTTATGTCGCTTAGCGTCCCAACTATATATGCCCAACAGCCGGATTGAGAGCACAAAGAGTGCCATGCTCAGCATAAAAAGATTATGAATTTCACTCTCTACCTTCAATAGTTCGTACTGGGAATTTACTTAGTCAAATTAATATAGGCGGAAGCCCGATGTAGTAAATAGAAAATGCGTTAAATCGTATTCCACTGTACGATTAAGACTTGATTTTTCATTGCTCCCAACTCTTCAGGAAAATATTCAATAACCGGCAACTCATTCAATTTAATTCTAATTTCCTCTCGTTGAATAAACACTGAACTTTTAGGATACTTCCGGCCAATACCCTACTGGATTTTCAGATTCATATGGTACATCGATTCTCCATACTTGGCCTATTTCGTGCCAGAAATAGATAAATCAACGAAAATATTGATAGAGCTGGAAGGATTTTTGTTTGCAACTTCAATAGAAATTCCATGTTCAGAGCAGTAGCTTTTTAGTATTTTCTTTTTTTTTCTTGTGAATAGTATGATTGAAGTGAGGTGAATACATTTGCTAAAACTGTTACAATACACTTTTCTTTGTAATAGGTTATGGACCAAAATTGACAAACTGGAAATATTAAAAAATGATAATGAGTTTCGATCTGCCTGTAGGTTTTTAAGCAAATGCTGGTCCTTCAATTTATAGTTTTTAGATCGATACCAAGCTTTAAGACGAATGCCTGCCTGCTATTCGGTAGCGCGGAATGGAAATGCAACGAAAAGCGAACCATCGAAATTTATTTCGCTCCAGCGAAGTCGTCGGGAGGCAAAGACCTTTTCCATAGTCCTCCTCGTGGGCGCCCCCTGGTAACGGCCGTGGTTCAAACAACTGACGGCCAAGTCTAAGCTATAAGACAGTTTGGAAAAAGGCAGAAAATTTTGGCCTGAATGGCTGACCAACACCTAAGCGTTTCAGGTTTTGTAGGATAGAATAGGTTGTGTAGTTTGACCTGCAACGTAGTTGTGTGAACTCCAGCACGTTTACTAAACCATCTGAAGCAGCTTTTTGCGAGGCCACCCCGTGAATGGGGCAAAGCGATGTGCTGAAAACTCGTCCTTGTAAAAACCATTCCACGTCAAGAATCTGGAGCAAAAGCCTCGGATTGGACGGAACAACAACGACGACCGCGCAAGTGACTAACGAATTGTTCTTTTGGACCCTGGAATGTACGCTCCCTGAACAAAACGGGGGCCGAGAAGGCCCTCCTTCAACAGGTCGAAAAGTACAAACTGAGCATAACTGCAGTCCAGAAAACAAATTGGCTTGGCAGCGAGATCAATGACAAAAAATCGCACACAATTTTTAGAAGTGGCCAGCCATCGGGCCTCAAGGATTTTCGAGCAGCATTTATAGTGAACAATCACCTCAAGCCACACATTATTGATTTCAAACTTATAAATAAACGGCTGTGTGCGATCCGCATTAAGACTCGATTCTTCAACTTTTGGCTCATCAATGTGCACGTCCCCACTAAAGTTAAAGAAGACGCAGTAAAATACGAGTTCTACGCCCGCCTTGGCACTCTCTTCGATCCACTTCTAACAAACGACGTCAAAGTGTTGCTGAGAGACTTTAGCGCGAAAGTCGGAAATGAAAGTTTGCAACGAGGCCCACTGGAGGCCACAGTCTAAATGGAAAATGTAACAACAATGGTCAGCGTACCGACTTCTCCTGCAGCACGAATCTGGTCGCAAACTCGACGCTCCCGCATCGACGCATTCACAAGCAGACCTGGAAATCCCCAGTCGCACATACCGTCAACCAAATTGAAAATGTCCTTATTTTCAAGAAATTGGCGTTTAGTGTAGTGGATGTCCGCCCCTATCGAGGAGCAAATTGCGACTCAGATCATCACTTAATGAAGACGATCTACAGATGTAGAATTTCCTCAGTGAATCAATCGAGAATCAGCCCTCCCAAAATCTTTACGGTTGATAAACTTCTGAGCGATGCTACGGTACGACGATGGCGTATACTGCCGCCCTTGAGGAAAGACTAAAATATAGGCGCTGCACAAGATCAACAACATAGGCGTCCATGGATTCTGGGAAATGAGTGGTTCGACGAAGAATGCAAAAATTCACTTGATGCGAAAAACGAGGCCTATTGACAATGGATTCAACGAGGAACCAGAACCAAAAGAAAAAATATGACGAGCATTCGCCGTAGCTCGTCGAATAGAATAGTTAGACGTAAGAAACGTAAATACTTTGACGAGTTGTTGAATATTACCGAAAACCTAGCTAATAAGAACATCAGACAAGCGTAGAAACTAGTAAATACAATTAAGAACGGCTAGCCAGGACTAGCCTCTGGAAGGACAAGGATGGAAGCATCATTAGCGACACCGATGGCATTAACAAACGATGGACCTCTTATTTTGAAGAGCTTGTTAACGTACAAACTAAAATTCCCACACAAGAAGCTCTTGACAATATTATTTATCAAGGCCCACCCATTCAACCCCCGACAGCAGAGGAAGTTAATCTCGCGTTGCGGTCACTAAAATGAAATAAAGCGTCGCGCGCTGACGAGATTCCAGTTGAACTGCTAAAATTCACTGACATACATCAATTACTCCTGCGAGGTGATCCCAGACGATTGGCGTTGAAGCATTGCCTCTCAAACTCACAAAAAGGGAGATAAACTGCGGAGTGAGAATTACAGCGACATATCGGTAGTCTGTACGTCCTACAAAATATTGGCGAAAATTTTGGATAATAGAATAAAACCGTACGCAGAACGAATCGTTAGCGAATATCAAGGTGGTTTCAGAACTGGTCGCTCCACAACCGATCAGCTCTTTACGGTCAAACTGATACTTTAGAAGTGCTGGAAATACAACGTAGACGTTTTTGCCGACTTCAAGCAGGCATACGACAGTATCGATTGTAGCGTACTGTACAACATCATACTGCAATTTGATATAACAGGAGGAGGAGGAGATGCTTGCTAGGAACTGCTTTCTCCGAAAATGTGAAATGTCAACTGGGCCACATGGAACAGGAAGATGGACTGGTCTGAAGCAGGGCGAAGGACTGGTGCCGATGCTCTTCAACATAGCACTGGAATACGCTATTCGGGCTATGAATATGAATACCAGCGAGACGCTACTCGACAAGTCAACACAATTAGCAGCGTACAACGACGACATCAACATCATGTCCGGAAGATTGGCCAACGCAGAAGAGCTTCTGTATACGCTCGACACCGCTGCAAAAGAAGTTGGACCACTTATCAATGATGTAATCGAAGACAAGGACGCTACCACAAGCGAGCATCAATGTGGGGGACTTCAGCGTCGAGTTTGTGAACGACTTCATATACCTGTGTTGCAACTTGTCGAAGAACGCCAACCAAATAGTCGAAATCAAGCGACGAATACAGCTAGCTAATAAGTTTTTTTTCGGTTCTCCCCAAAATAAAATTGAAGCATGTGCACAGAAACACGAAACTCTGTGTGTACAAAACTGTCATACGACCAGTGCTATGCTCTGGCCGCGAAATATGGACCCTAACTCAAGCCTCCGAAAACATGCTAGACACATTCGAACGTAAAACCAAAGAATAGAGATTATTGCTAACATATGCATATGAACAATCGTAAGCGTATGAACGCTTTGCGCGCACGAATACCCAAATGTGTACGGAAGGAGCAACTGTGTGCGCACAATTTTATCCGCACGAACACGATCTATCGCCAGTTGATCTCCGTTCGCGCACAACTTTATGCGTGCAATTTAGTCTGGACGAGATTCTCATATTGCTCATATGAATACGGAGCTTAAAGCTTCGCACAGCGTTCGTGCGGGAAATATCTCGCATATATGATCATTCCTGCACGCACAGTATCCTCATATGTTCATATGTATACGAGGCTGAAGGCTCTGCAGCAAATTTTCGGGGCTGTTTGCGATCGAGATGGATGGCGCATCCGCTACAATCATGAGTTGTATGAACTGTACGATGAGCTGGAAGTTTCGAAAATCGTCAAACTGCAACGACTTCAATGAGCAAGGCATGTACAGTGAATGGACGATGATTGCACGATAAATGAATAATAAATGCAGAACGAGTCGACGGAGCGAGACTGCAAAGACGACCGAGAGCTCGTTGGGAGAGCTCATTATATGCTGATGTCGAGCAGCTACTGGGCTTCCAAAATTGGAGGACGCAGTCACGTGACCGAGATAGTTGGAGGAGATAGTTGATCATTTATATGACAATATCGTTATATGACCATGGTTATATTGTATTTCGATCATAAATAACCGCAAAATGACTCGTTTTTGCTGCTTGGATTTTGATAGTTGAATTATTATACTTCATTTGAACAATTCTGTCTCTAAAAATCTCAGCAGCCCGTTTCAGCTGCTTGGAGTTATCGCGCGATAAATTTTTAACTGTAGAATAAGTGGCGTTCAGCGTTTACCGAAAAGACAAACTTTAACTAGACATTGAGAAAACGGTTCATAATCGTTTAAATTCGAGATTCTTTTATACGTTTTCTACAGTGGAACCCTGCAAATTAGCTGTTGCTATTGGGGATAAGTCTGACAAATTATTATAGTTACTCATTATACAATGGCTTTTTGATTGGTGGATTCAAAACCTGTTTGATCGAAGTAGAAAATCCTTGTAAACAAACGTCTACTATGAACTCGCGCATTTTGAAACCACCACCATGTTAGTTTTCCACTTATTCAAATTAATAATTTTGTTCTTTGGACAGTTTTACATCCTGCTACCTCCCCGTTTTCCATTCACGAATAAATATTGCAGTCTCAGCGGTAGTCAGGAATGGAAATGCTATTGTAATCAAGCTGTGGAAACTTTGTCATGGGAGTACCTACTTCATTTAATTTTCTTCGTTGCCAACATGTTTTGTTTTCCGTCGAAATGCACTCGGATTACTACTCCTGCAATATTGCATCTCGCCTTTTTCTCTAACCCGAATGTCAAAACATTTCTGAAGCAATTAGTCGTCCTTTATTTAATTTCAGTTTGAATTAAGTTGTTGGAAGTTGTTTCGTTTTACGTTACAATAACGACAACAGAAAGTTATTTTGAAATAGACGGAAATCAAAATAACACTGCTGGAGTATGAGCTTTTTATTTGCCTTTTTCATCTAAGTTGAAACTTCGATTATTTAGTTGAGTATAAAACCAACTGACGGTTTAATTATACCCCAGACTAGACGTTGTAAGGTATATGGTATACGTATTTGTCACGAAAATATATAATGTATGTATCTGGAAAAAAAGTTGCTCAAACTATTTTATTCCCTTTTACGTAAAAAAATCTTCCAAGTAAAGTAGTTATAGTGATAGTGTTTTATGGGCTCAGGTTATAACAAGTTGTATGTGTATCCTGTCTAGAAATAGTGAAAAGTTTTGAAAGAAGTTCACTCATTTGGTGATAATAGCGTAATAAGCAATAAAGTGCAGTTTGGGTGAAAGAAATAGGAAAAAGTTAGTGCGGAAAACAAAAGCGATATTTTGATTTTGGCAGAGAAAATTTGAATATTTGTAAAATAGTGAAAAAATGAATTTTGCGTAGAGTACTGTGAAATGGTACTTGAAGAAGTTCCGGGAAATGGGTGGCACCAAGTGAAAAAAAGGCTTTGGAGGATCAAGAAAAAAACCACCGCAGTTGACCACATTCAATACTCAGCCAGTGACTTCTTTGCTTAAGGGCTTAACCGGGTCAAAAATAGTCAATTTTTTTATTCTTTGATTCGATAGTACAACATCTCAGGAGTATTGTGTCAAAAGCTCAAGTCATTCCGAGCAAAACTAACGGAGATATGATTTTTTGAACATTCCGACTCGGAGACCCGAGCTGGTCGCAGTTATATGCGCCAGGTACATATACGACTCGTCGGCGGCGCGGCAGTTGGCCTTTCCCGGAACGGCTTCTGTCCTCGAGCCTGCTTTATAAATAGTAAAGACCCCTTTTTCCGGTATAGACGTGTTTCTATTTCCATACTACATATTTCGGCACAACAAAAAAAAATTGAAAATACTCGTCTTACGAACGTATAAATATTTGTAAAACTTTAAACGCGGTTTTCTCGAAATGTTTTTACAAAGTCGGTGTCCACTCTAACTCGGCGAATATGTAACCGATCGTTTTTAAATTTTGCACACACTTTCTTCACACATATTACCTCCCACAACGATGTCATTTGCCTAATTTTTTTTGTACCGATTTTACAGATACAAAATGGCCGAATTTTAGTTCCGAAAAATACGATTTTTGCTTCTAAACGTTCCCAAAAATTCAAAAATGAAAAAAAAAACTATCAGAAATCGTTGGGGGAGGCAAAACATGTCCAGAAATGAAATCTTTTTGGGTTTTAGCTTTCAGATAATTCTTCATCGACTTATGAGGGACACCGCGAAGCGCCTTTTTTAAGCAGCGAATTCGCAAAATAGGTGCCATCGGCTGAATTTTTAATATTTTTATTTGTAACTTGCACGAAATAAACTTCGAAATATACTTAATTAAATATACTTGAATGCGCTAATGTACCTTATCACCGAACAGAGAACAAAATTCCCAAAAATGTCGATTTGTTTTCACTCAAAAGAACCAGGTAAGCCCTTAAGATTCGTTTTCACTCTGTGGGCATAGGCTACAATAGTCAAAGCACGACTTAACATTTCTCATCAAATTTTACTATGAAATTATTGCCCAATATACTGTAAATTAGGGATCTTTTGTGCCAAATATATGATTATAAGCTTGGAGGGGTTAAAATATTCGGATTTGAAGATAAATCAGATTAATTAATTAATCAGTATTTTATGGTATCAAACAAACAATTCTTAAAGAATCAGTACCTTTCCAGGTAGGGCTACAAATATTGAGTCGTCGCGAAAGCGACATGTCTAGTCTGAATCAAAATATGTTTGGCTATTTCGCATGTCGGAGCTAAAAATGTCGTCCGTTAGTCTGCGTTTCGCCTTTTGATCGACTTACGCTACCAACATATCAAGGAAATGTGCTTTTATTTACAAGGAAATAATAATAATAAAAGAAACAATGAAAAACTTTTGGGTGTCTCATTTACAAAAGCAAATCAATTCCTTTAGTGCAACACCCAATATACCTATGAATCCCTTCGAATGCGTTGTCTTTGTTGAAAATATAAAATGTCAACATTTAAATTGAATTTAGGAAAATTTTCGAATATGTTCTCCATAAACAACCAAGAAGACGAAAATCAATGATTTTCAATATGTAATCTCGTCTATACGCAACTTTATTTTACAGGCAACGCTGAATTGCTCTATTGAGGCGCATAACCGTATTAGGAATCCAACTAAAAAGGACATGTATCTAATAGCTGACAAAGCAAAAATCCACCATCACTCTCTACAAAATCAAAGCGAAAAAGATTCATGAGATCAGGCATTCAAATGCATGATAGTCAAATTTCAAGCAATCCCTTATAAAGGTCGCGATTTCCCCGAAAGCATCACGCTTTTCCGTCTTCGTGCTCAGTCAAATAAAAAGATTTCATCAAGACGACATTCTCAAGGGCGAGAAATTGAATTAGGCCCGGAAACGGAAATTTGCTGTTGAACACAATTTAAGGACGAAATTGAAGCCCCGGGAGCACCACGAGAGAAAGAGAATGAAACATGAAGTCTTTGGAAGAATTGCGACCTGATAACGTTATCAGGGGAATTTTCATTACAGTAAACATAACAGTAATGACTAATAGGAACGAAGGGAGAGCATTTACTGGATTTTCATGAAGGACAGGAAAGATCGTCCAACTGTTATTATAGCCACGTTTCCGTACCGACGTCGCGTCGTCGGTCTCCGGAATGTAAGTGAGAATATTACATTTAAGGGCTCTTTCTGAATTTTGCAATTTATGTTCATTGGCCGCAAGAATTGACTTCTTTCATACGGCAGGATGACGTCATTTGTCATAAAGAAAATGAATCTCTTGTGCTAATGAGATTTAAAAATTTCAGAGTGTTAAATTTTGGGTAATTGTTACGTTAAATGATAAACGTGAGCTAATTTTATGGCTTTGAATAAGAGTCCGTGTTAATTTATCTAGTTTATTAATTTAACTATTGCATCTTAACAAATTCAGTAAACGTTCTATTGCAATTGAAATATACCCGGGAACTTTCTTAGAGGTTTGAGATCCAGACCTCGAGGTTTTTCCCGTGTTCTGGTTTCAACGAAGTTGGGTTGCTTGCTTACACAACCCAGTGGTGGTTCGGTGCTGAAGCGGGTGCAGGACAAAACGACTCTCTTGATCATGAAATTAAACAGAAACCAAACCTAGCACAAACGCATACCTTCTGAATCGGGGTACCATGTCGAGGCCAATGCACAGGAGTACTGTAGGATAAATTTTAAGTCTTTTGGTCGGAACAATTTTACTTTCTTAGACATGAAATCTTCCGAACCGGGGTGCTTAAGGTAATGCAATAAAGTAACGTTTAATGAATTTTGAGTTCGTTGGTCAGAACAAAAAGACCTTTTTGGACATAAAGTGAAATCTAGACAACACAGACAACTTTTCGGGGAATCGGGGTCAACTGAACTGGATAACTGTTGGAGGAATTTCGGGTCTTTGGTAAGGACGAAAAGAACCTTCTTGAGTATGAAATGAGACAGAAACCAGACCAAGCTAATATGAATGTTTTCGTAGCGGAGTGATGAGACCCATCCTCTGAACACAAAGGATATATGTACAGAATAGAAAGGACCTATTGTTAACACAAAGACCAAAGGACTTTTATCTCTAGGGTCAATATTTTTCAAAGCAAATCATGCAAATAAATGATGCGTATTTATATGCGAAGGACTAATAGTACTAATCAACATCGCTACTTTTTGCGTCATTGTAACCAAAACTATCGCACAGTGTATACTGAGATGGGAGTTGACACGGCTAGATTTTGTCAACTGGTGATATTTCGGAATCAAAGCTTGATCTGAACAGCGGGCGATTGCGAAACTATAGCTCGAAGCCCTCCATCCTTGCTCCGTAAAGCCTAGTATACCGTACTGCTCTGCCGTAACCCCTAGTGGGGCTTAACGCGTCAACCACTCCTGTGCACCATCGTACTTTGTCCTGGGCAATGGGGTGCAACTCCCCAAACGACTTACGTAGCGCCTTACACTCATTTGCCACAGATGGACGCCATCATATTTTAAAACCCTACCTTGGTCGGCTTTGGTTGGGAATGGGGTTCCATTTCATGACATGTAACGCAATGCAGTTATCATCCTTTCGCAATGTGTGACCAACTGCCGTTTTCGCCTGCGTACCAGTTCATGGATTACCATCTAACCCGTACGCCGGCTTAGCTCTTCATTTGATATTGTTTTGGGCCAAAAAACTTCCGAAATTTCGATAAAGAAATGAGTTGATGAGAACTTGCAGCTTTCTTGTAACTCTTACGGAAACTTTCCATGTACTGCTCCCATACAAAAGTACAGAGAGTACCAGGTAACAAAACAGACCCAGCTTGCCCTTGATGCTGAGATAACTGCTCTGCAAAATTTTGGACAGCATGCGGTATACGCATTTAGGCTGGTTGATACGACGAGCGATGTCCTACTTGTCGATGTATGTATTTGTATATGTATGTAGACTTAAAGAGAAGCAAGTGTAGAAATAAAGTTAGTTGCTCACTGACCGCCGTGTTTTCCAGTAGGTTATGGGCCCAGTCGCGCGAAAGTGAACTGTGTGAAACGTGAGTCAAAACGATAAGAAAAGTTGGTTCATTAGAAATTTAAATTTAACTGAAATGGCCGATGAAGACAGATTTTCATTTAAACAATTCGAAGGTCGTGAATTCGACAACTGGTTTTTCCGCCTGCAAATTGCTATGGAAGATAAAGGCATCGCACGATGGCTACAAGAAGACGCTGATACTGCTATGAATGCTGTGAGGGAATTTCCGTCAAAAGTCGAGGCGATTTTGAAGGAGGATCGGAGCTGTAAAGTGCAAATCACACGTCGCATTGCAGACTCGCATCTTGAGTATCTCAAGGATAAATCAACGGCATTTTCCATGATACAGTCATTGCGCACAACATTCGAACGGACAAGTGTGGCAACAGAGATCGGTGTGCGAAAACGTATGTTGACGATGAGATGCACAGATTCGGACAGCCTGACATCGCATTTTTTAGCCTTCGACAAATTGGTACGCGAACTTAAAGCGTGTGGCGGCGAGACTAATGAGCGCATGCTGGTAGTGTCTCTAATGATAACTTTACCCAAAAGATACGACATGGTTGTCACCGCATTAGAGACTATCGACCCGTCAAAACTATCTATGCAATTGGTGCGGTGTCGTTTGTTGGACGAGGAAAGCAAAACGTCTACGTCTAATTCTGCCGGTGCATCGGAAAGTGTCGCCATGTATAGTGGAAGCAGTCAAATTAAGTGCTATTTTTGTAAAAAGATAGGACACAAGCGGAACGAATGTCAGAAACTCCAGAAGAAGAACAAAGGAGGCAGCGGCGAGAAGAGAGGAGGCCAATCCAACGGTAAAAACTCCGCTAAGGAAAAATCAAATTTTGCGTCGAGCAATGATGACAACGAGGGCATAGTGATAATGGCAGACACGGGCAATTTGGTGTTAGAATGTAACACGGAGGCGATCATACGGTTTTTCATAGATTCCGGTGATTCAGAGCATATGGTCAATACCGAATCATTATTCAGCGAATTGAGAGATTTGGCTGATCCTGTTACTATTGGTGTTGCGAAAAATGGTACGTCGATTAAAGCAACGAAATGTGGCACAATTCGAGGAACTGCTATGGTTAACGGCGTTGAACAACGGTATACAGTTACGAATGTGTTGTTTATTAAAAATCTGAAGTACAATCTGTTCTCTGTGAGTCGACTTGAGCAGGCGGGTTTTCGAGTGACATTTGCCGATGGAATTGTTCGCATCTCGAATGGAGATTATGATATCATCGTAGGAAAACGAAACGGAAAATTGTATGAGTTCGAGTTAAGGCAAATTTATGGCGAAAAGGCATATGCAGGGGCTTTGTTGGCGGGAGGTGCTGGATCGAAACAACCAAAATCGGGAAAAGTAATGGCGGAACAAAGTATGCGGCTGTGGCATCGACGTATGGGGCATTTGAATTATGCCGATGTTAAGCGGTTGTCAACGATCGTTGATGGGATTGGCGCTTTAGTCAACGATGCGGATGCGATATGCGAACCATGTGTGCTCGGCAAGCACTGTCGTACACCCTTCAGCAATTCAGGTGGAGCACGATCAACTCGCGCATTGGAAATTGTCCATAGTGATGTGTGCGGACCGATTACACCGGAGACATGGAACGGATATCGGTTTATGGTGACTTTTATTGACGACTTCACTCATTTCATGGTCGTGTATTTAATCAAGAATAAGTCCGATGTTTTTGAAATGTTTCAGCGATATAAATCAATGGCAGAAACTCACATTGGACGAAAAATTGCGAAAATTCGATGCGACAACGGAGGCGAATACACATCAAATCGCTTCAAATCGATGTGTGAAGAATTCGGTATTCAGATCGAGTACACCATACCGTATACGCCACAACTCAACGGCGTTGCAGAAAGAATGAACCGAACTTTAATTGAGAAGGCGCGGTCTATGCTGGAGGGAGCACAAATGGAGAAGAAATTTTGGGGTGAAGCCGTGTATTGCGCAGCATATCTGATTAATCGAAGTCCAACTCGTGCAATTAGTTCAAATGTCACACCGTTTGAACTTTGGAAGGGCAAGAAGCCAGATTTATCAAAGACTCGAGTGTTTGGGTCAGTTGCATATGCTCATGTACCGGACCAGTTACGTAAAAAGATGGATCCTAAGTCAATCAAAATGACCATGGTTGGATATGGTGTAAATGGCTATCGGCTTTGGGACATAGTGAAGCAGAAAGTAACAATGCGACGTGATGTCATATTCGATGAGTCGCAACCCGGTTCTTCGGCAGTCTTTTACGAAACGGAACCAATCTTGTATGATGTTGACGGGGCAGAGACTCTTGATAATGCGGGTGAGATAAAATGTGACGTCGATGAAAAGATGATTCAGTCAAGCGGAGCTACACAAATCGAACCAGATGGTCCAGTTAGTACTCGTTTGCGATCAAGGCGAAGACGTCAATCACCTCAGCATTACGGTGATTGCATCGATAATTCAAAAATAAAGCTGCATGGAGAGGATGACCGAGAATACTTCACGGCATTTGCGTTGAATGCCGATATTCAGGAGTTTGGATTAAATGCAACGGCATATGTTGACAATGTTCCTCAAACCTTCAGCGAAATCGAGAAGCTGGATGATGCATCACAGTGGATGCGGGCGATTCACGAAGAAATGGACTCGCTTAGTCGAAATGGGACGTGGACTCTGGTGGAGCGTCCGCCGAATCGATCAATAGTTACTTGCAAGTGGGTGTTTTCACGCAGACGAAACGAAGCTGGTCATTTGGCGTCATACAAGGCAAGATTAGTGGCCCGCGGATTCACTCAAAGGGAAGGATTGGATTTTTACGAGACGTACTCACCGGTAGCTAAGATTGTCACTTTGCGAATATTGCTGGCACTCGCAGTGGAACGAGATTTTGAAATCCACCAAATGGATGTCAAAACGGCTTCTCTGAACGGGAAGTTAGAAGAAGACATCTTTATGGAGCAGCCAGATGGGTTCGTGCAGGGTGATTTGGTTTGTAAACTCAACAAATCACTGTACGGATTGAAACAAGCATCCCGTGTATGGAACGAACGATTCCACACATTCATCATTGGTATTGGATTTATTCGTTCCGAATATGATCATTGTTTGTATTTACGTGGCAACGGGCAAAATATGGTCTACCTGCTCTTATACGTAGATGACCTTTTGTTGCTGGGAAAAGATATCATCGAAATCACAAATATTAAAAGGCTGGTATCAAACGAGTTTGAGATGCATGACATGGGTGAAACGAAAAACTTTCTCGGCATCAACATAAGACGAGATCGACAACATGGAGTCCTGTACTTGAACCAAAAAGGTTACCTGAAAGATGTATTGCGCCGATTTGGGATGGAAGAGTCTAATTCAATTTCAACGCCAATGGAATGCAAGCTGAAATTGGAAAAGAACAACAACGTGGAGTTCACGAACAAGCCATATCGCGAACTAATCGGATGTCTCATGTATGCAGCTGGTACAACTCGACCGGATTTATCTGCGGCTGTGAACTATTGCAGTCAATTTCAATCATGTCCTACGGAGGAACATTGGGCAGCCGCTAAACGAGTCTTGAGGTACATTAAAGGGTCGCTTGATCTTGAGTTAAAATATGAATATAAGAAAGATTCCAAATTATTGATTGGATATGCTGATGCGGATTGGGGCAGTGATATTAACGACCGTAAGTCTATCTCCGGGAATGTGATAAAAGTTTTTGGTGCAACGGTCAACTGGATAACACGAAAGCAAACTTGTGTAGCATTAACGTCAACTGAGGCCGAATACATCTCACTATGTACGGTAACTCGTGAAATTTTATGGATTCGTGGCCTACTTTGTGAGGTTGGTGAATCACTTGAGGAGCCAATCACATTATATGAAGACAATCAAGGTGCCATCACTATCTCTTGCCAAGAGAAGGAATTTCGGAAAACCAAGCACATCGATATCAAATTAAAATTTCTACGAGATTATATCAACAAAGGGGTCATTGAGGTCCAATACATTTCAACGAAGGAACAACAAGCTGACATAATGACAAAAGCATTACCTAGATTAACATTCGAATATTTGCGTGAAAAACTGAATTTAGTTTGATAAACTAATTCTTGATTAAACATTATGAATTGTAATTGAATTATTTCAGATTAATCAATAATTTTCCATTTTCTAAATTTTTCCATGCAAATGAAATAAACAATTTTGTGCTTAGTAATCATGAATTAAAAAAAAAAACACACACAAATTGAGTTGGAGTGTCGATGTATGTATTTGTATATGTATGTAGACTTAAAGAGAAGCAAGTGTAGAAATAAAGTTAGTTGCTCACTGACCGCCGTGTTTTCCAGTACTACTCTGTACCACCATTTTCGGCAGCAATGCTACCCAGGTAGACGAAGTTGTCCACCTTCTCCACAGGCTGCCCATTAAAACGGATTGCAATAGAATTCTTTTTCGCAATGTCAGACTAAGAGCCTTGGTCTTGTTGACATTAATCTGCACTGCGAATCTCAAAGTCCTCCGATACCTTCCCTTTATGCAGAACGCGACATTTCGCGCTATCATGGGTTACATTAATAATAGCCACAAGCTTCTGAGAGATGTGTGTCTTGCGCAAGACCGCCCATATTGAATCCCGGTTCACACTATCGATAACACCGTATACGACGTTTAAGTTGTTGCTTCCTGCGGCTTCTTCTGCTGAGGCTTGAAAAGAACTCGCATAATCTCTTTTATCGTGCAGCACATTACGCTGAACTTCTCGAGCTTTCTGAGGTGCTGCTTCGATTATCGTCTGATGCTGCAACCAAACGAACTTTTAGCTCTTTTGTTTCAACGATCGGCGCCATGAAGCATCGGACATCCAGGGCTTATTCCGGCAATCCGGGCTTGCACCAAGGATGGTATCTGCGCTCACAATGTTTGCTTTTTTATGGTATCCCAGTTTTCATTTATGTCGCTATCTGGATGACTAATTATCTCAGCTAGTTTTTGCGCGCAAAACCATTATAATCTCACCTTTAGGCGTTCTGTTTTTGACGGCGTTTAGCTGTTCGTCGAAGAAGTCTTTCACCATGACATTTTCTGGTTCAGTTGGAGCATAACACTGCATTATTCTGATGTTCCTCATTTTGGCCCGGAACCTGGTGGGCATGATTCTGCGGAGACCGGTTCCCAGGGTAAGAGACAGTTTAAGATGAGCACCACAATTGACTCACGACTACGGTAGCTCTACCAATGTACAACATTACAGTGGTAACCGTTGGAGAGTTAAATACACCGCTGTGGCACCATCTTATCTCACTTCCTCCTAAGATGTTTAATTTATACCGCAGAAATTCACTCTCTAATTGAAAAAAAAACTATGCGTTCTGGGGACCTTCGAATGCATTGTCCATGAGAGTACGCACAGTTCCGAATCCAATCTTTGTCACTGTACGATTGCCAAAAGTTGGCACCGTTGAATCAGTCTTTATCCGGCGCAAAGTTGACGGCACTATCCGAAATCTTCTATATGCCAACGGAGCATATAGAAGTGTTTGGATAGTGCAAGTTGCTGGCATACACACCCTGACCTTTGTTCGTCGGTTTCTAGGACAGGTCGGCAAAGGGAAAGGCCGTGATACTATTCGTACCCCCACAACATAGAGGGAATGTTTACCGCAACCAAACCATCGCACCACCATGCTATTCCTGGCATTACAGCTTGAGTTAGTTAGCAATGGTCAACCACCACTGCCGTTCCAGGGTATGCCCACGAGGAGGACTTTGGAAGATATTCTTTGATGACAGGTGTTGAAACTCGAATAAGTCCGGTTTCTAGCTGCATTCGTTGCGGTCGAAGACCTTCGACTTGCAAATCAAAAAATGCGACTGGTAGGTACTCCAGAGTGTGCAATGGAGAGGAGGAGCGTCTAGGTAGCAGCGCAGTGTTCTATTTGCCAAATGAGCATGATGTATTTTAATATAGGGCACAAGAACTAGACTCATAGTCTAGGCGATAGAATTCAAATAAACGTTTCGGGATGACAAAACTTAGGCCATCCCCTTGAGCCCATGATAATTAGTCGGTCAGTCGTTGATATCGACGTATATCATATGTAGCTTACCGTTAAGATCATGGAGATTATAAATATGAGTCAATCTCAAAAAAGATAAAATGTATGTTTTAATTGCCTTGACCCCTTCAGAGGCGTTGGCGCGTCAATATCTTTTGCGTAGTTATGCCTAGTTGACGTTTATATAGCATATTTTTCGGATGGTACAGCACCTCCTATCCGAACCGTGTTTTACTGATAAGTTCGGAACGTTCTAGACAGGTAGTTTCTATTGACGCGCTCAGGATTGAACTTATTTTAACACGAATAAAACAAGTCAACCGAATAGCAACACAAGCGGTAACCCGACCTCGGTGTAAACAGCGAACGTGATCGGGCGATGGGTTCAAGGCGAAGGCAGAGTGGCGATGGGGAATGCGCACTCACTTTTAGTCTGGCGTTCATCCGTGGCGGTCGTATATTTTAATAAACAGGCGGTGTAACTGTTGCTACATATTTGTTGTGGAAATAAATATCGGCGTTTGGACATTATAAAAGAATTGATATTGGCGTTTTCTTGGATTTAAATTATTGGAGTGTTATATTATGTTTCCCTCGTAGAGTGGCGACCATGGATTCACGACTACCGAGAGCGTTTTATGCTTGAGTACGACTGGAACATATTTATAGTCATCATTTAAATAAAATTAAAAGAAAATTACAACTAATAATGAACAATGATTATAACCGATTTATTGGTAATTTTTATCAATTTCATATGCAATGTGACATAGAATTCAAACGTATGTCATCTACAATAATATATATAGTACTCAAAACAAAATAAGGGCCACCCGAATATTTTTGCTTCGATAACTTATTTTTATGAATGCCGTTATTTTTCAAGTGTTTTGTTTACGATAACAGTGAATGGGACATGGAGGAATGGCGTGAGGTGCTTTTCACGGATGAGTGTAAAGTGAAGTTTTTTTTTTAATGACAATCGACGTATGAGAGTATGGAGAACCACAAAAAACAATCGGAAAATTATTAGTGGCCCTTATTTTGTTTTGAGGAGTATACATAAACAAAGAGTTATTGAAATTGATTATAATTATCGTTTGTCAACTCAAACTCACACAATGAAATAATTTATCTACCTATATACCCGAGATCAGCGAACACAAACAATAAATAATAATGAAACACAGCTGCCGTAGATGTTTTATGCATATTAATAAAATGTAAAGTCGCCTACACTCTGAACGCAATGTTTTGAAGTTTTAGTGCCATTGCATCACTCGTATTTGTGTTGCTTCAATGCAAATTATTGCAACTCTTGACGAGTTTTGCATCTGAAATTAAACTTTCGCAACTTTCAACATGAAAATGAAAAAGTTTCTGATTCGTTTAACTATGCAGTCACAAAGTCTTTAGAGTTGGAAGTAGGAAATGTAAACTTGTTGTAATGCTACTGCAACATTTGTTGCATTGTTTGTTGCTCGGAGAGACAGTCTCGACTTTGCATGGAAACTTTTCGAGATTTACAAGATGATGTAATCGTGCAAGATTCGCATTGAAAATTATGGGATTTTAATTTATTTGTTTCAGATTTTAAATAGAGCTGTTAGTGTTACCATGTATAAAAAGTAATGCAGCAGCGCATACAGTATTTCCATGTGACGCCGAAAGGATGCAGCTCAGAAGGGGATTGGAAAGTCAGTAACGATAAGGTAAAATGTAAATTTTTCCATATGTCATACCAGCCAAGCTACAGATCTGCCATCATATTATAACGTTTCTTGAAAAATCTGGGCTTTTTCTTTAAACGAATCACCACTTCCCTGTTTCAGGTCGTCGAAGGTTCGATGAGGTGAATGCCTCGTTTTTGCTTTGTTTAGGGAGGTACCATAATGTTGGTCCAGGTACCTCATTGGTAGGGTGGGTTGTGAGACCAAGGTCCACTCCAGCTGGACCCGGAGCAGTGTTGTCAAGGTACATAAGCCGGTCGACAGCCAATGCCTTTACGTAGTTTTCCTTCTTTTATCTGCTATTTTTCTTTAAGGTAGTGGGACTTTTGGTACCCGTGTGTGAGCTGGTTTTAATTAGGCACGAGATTTTTAGAGTGATAATGGTACGGGGCAGCGAGAGGGCAAAAACCCCGCCCACATCTCTCGTCACTGAGCTACAGCAAGCTCGTGTGGCCGCCTATCCCGCTGAGGAGTCTTCGCCAGATGGCGTTGCCGGACCTTCACGGTTAGTTCGGCAAACCTTCACTCCGTCCCCATGAACACATTCGTGTCCCTAACACCTGTCCATTTCATTCTTGGCACCCAGCGTGGGGCGCCCAATATGTAACCGAGGGTTTCGTGGGCATCAGAAGATTCCCGTGGGGACGGAGCCTAAGGCTGCATTATGACCGTGAAGGTCGGGCAGTGCCATCTGGCGAAGAAATAGGCCCCTCAACGAACTAAGCAGCGGCCTATGCTTGCTGTAGCTCAGCTCGGGAGACGTGGGCGGGGTTTTCACCGCTCTTTGCCCCTGTGCTTTCCGTATTAACAAAAATGTATAGGCCTGGGGATGACAAAACAAACATGGTAGGAAACAATGGAGAATGAAAAATAGTCGATAAGGATGGAATGGTTAACGGACGGATCAGACGCCCACAGGGTCGAATCTGGATCCAGGTGTAATGGGACCCTCGGCCTCTAGTTTCATACCACCAACAGATCACTACTCATCAAGTGCTGCTTCGATCTGCCGATGGGAGCAGCACTACTAGGCCATAATATGGTTCATTACAGGTTGTTAATTACAATCTTTTTTGTAGAAATAAAGCCAAGTTGTTTATTACTATGTAAAGCACATTATATTTTGCACTTATAAGTAAAATTAGTCCCCAATTTCATGCTATTGTTGGTACTCATGGGTCAAAATGACTCATAAAGTATCAGGCCATGGTTGGTAACCATGAATAAGAAGGACCTGCAAAATTTTACGCTAAAGAATAACCGTAAGTCAATTTGACTCACTTGGCTTAGAAAAACGGGTTCTTACCTCAGCAGACAGTCGACTTTTCCTTTCGCTTCCACCGAACTTACATGGACAACTAAACTGGATAAGATGTCATAAGCGCTCATATACGTCGCAGCCCTCATTCACAGAGGGGGAAGGTTCAAAATCTTCTAGTGTGTCAAGATGACTCAAGTTACCTTTCCCAGCCTAATATCTTAATATTTTCTACTTTTGGTAAAATTTTCTTGATTTTTGGCAACTGTGGCGACGTGAAGCGACGGTATGAAAACGAATTTTGTTTTAAGAGATACTAATGAAAATGTCAAATCAGCGATAGGAAGAACTTTAGACAAATGGGATACCAATGAATAAAAATCGTATTAATTATTTCTGTTAAATCGTAAAAACTGTACATGAAAAGAAAAAAACGTAATGAGAGACTGGAAGAATGTATGTTAAGAGTCGATTACACTGAGCGAGTTTACTTGCTACAATCCATCAAAAAGTAGCTGACGAGTCAAAATAAGAAGGTTGTCATAATTGCACACAACTTTTCAACTCGCTCTGAGATCTTCTAATAGTCCAGGCTAGGAAGTTCGAAAAGGCTTGATTCGGGAAAAAAAAATGTGATTTTGAAATTTGGCACGATTGTTTGGGACAGTCCCCTGAATATGTGGTCAAAAGTCCCCGGATGAAAACCAGAGCTACCTCCCATACAAAGTGCCCCAAACTACTGTACTTCTTCTATGTATATTTTAAAGTTTTGACATCTAACTGAAACTAGGGAAAAAAATTATGAAGCTTTGGAATTTTACACAATTGATGAGAACAATGCTCTGAATACATACTCAAAAGTGTCCGTTGATAGGGAATCAGGAAGTGTCAGAACAGGGGGTCAAAGGCCCTTTCTTCAGATTTTCCTTCACCTATTTCGGCTATTTTTCTCTAAAATCGAACAAAAAAAGGAAAACCGAAAAAAGGACATTTGACCCCCTCACCCCTACACTTCCGGACCCCTTAACATCGGGGACTTTTGTCGGCTATTCAGCGGACTGTCCCCGACAATTGTACCAAATTTCAAAACTGCTCGATTTTTCTTTCCTACTTTTCGCTTGTAGCCTGGACTATAAAGGGTCTATTACATTGAAGAAGCTTATTAGTCAGACACAAGTATCTGGCGAGTCAGCTAGCTCTGTTGTGAGGATTACAACTTGTACACGCGCAGCAAATTGCTGGATCCCTCACATTTTTCACGTCTTATGCTATTCACTTTTTCATTCACACTGTTCAATTTAGCATAAGCTACCGCCACGACCCCCGTACGAACCAATTCCGATATTGTTTTTTGACCGACAACCAGCAGGAGGTTGTTTCAGCTGTTGCATTAGATCTATTTCCGTCGCCATTTTGAAAAAAATAACACACACGCCAGCCGGAAAGTAGCCTGGCATCAAACTTTTTTCGGATAACCTGAGCTACTTTCTAGTTAGCTAATGAACATAATTACACTGGGCGAATCGACTGGCAGCTAGTAAATTCACTGGCTTTTACCTTGTAAACTCGCTCAATCCACCCCGTATTGACCTTCTGTTTCTCCTTTATACGCAAACAAGTCAACATTGCCTTCTAAGAACTTTCAAATAATTTTGATTGAAGAATTGACCTTTAAAAGAAAAATACGCGTACTAAAAGCATTAATTATGTAATTTACTTACCTTAAAAAATCGTCCCATGACTGCACATCTGTTTCGCCCTAGAATATCCAATTCAAGTTATTTATATGAAATGTGATGACTGAATTCATGCTAGCTTTCAAATCTCATTAAAAGTCAGAGAATCATCCTATTACTTCAAGTATCCACTGAACCTTCAAACAGATTCAAACAAATTCAAAGAACACTTGAGCACCTCTACCTCATTTCCATGTCGCCTCATTATATCATTGCCGCAAAATGTGAATAATTACTTAAGCCTCCGTCGTACAATGTCACCATCTTCCTAAGCTTTGCAGGCGTCTCTTGGCAAATATAGCTTGGAGCAGCCCAACGTCAATTGACTTAATGTTATCCGCTTTCGGCTTCTATACAGATCCTTTCGAAGTGAGCCAAGTGTAAAAAATGCTCGCCAGCTGACATGTTCCATCCACCTACAGGCGAGTGTTGAAAGATAGCAATGTTAATCATGTGTAATTTTAGCTTCTGTAAGGATGTAAATATATTTTATACTTATGAACTCACATTCCAGAGATTTCTACGGACGAGTAGGCTGTGTATTATTATAGGGAGCTAACAATTATGTAACATTAGAAACGATATACTCGTACTTAGGGAATCACTTTTTGGTACCCCTCATTAACGAAATTGTTAATTTCAAAACTAGCTACGTTCATACAAGTACTATCTACTCATATATATCATACCAACTCTCGTTAAACTGAGTTACTGATGAATTTAACTTATATATTTTATATAATCCTTTTAACATACATCATAATTTATTTTTAGATCCAGTCTCGTCTCGAATCGGTAAAAAAAAATAAAAATTTGAACCAAGGCCTCGAGATGAGTTTGCACCATCTCATTTTCTAGATCGTGACGGTATGTATTGTGCAGAGGTGTGCGGGTAAGCAACACGCTCAACCGAGTTATTTATCCCATAAATGGATACTCATTTAACAGCTGAGTGGGCTCATAGTCCGACACGGAAGTCCCCTTTTTATACCCTAGACTTTTAGTATAGGGTATATTGTTTTTGTCACGACGGAAATATGTAACACCTTAAAGGAGGCTCCGGAGGTATAGCAATGTATATATATAAATAATCAGGATCACCTCCTGATTCGATTTAGCCATGTCTGTCTGCCTGTCTGTCGGTCTGTCCGTCTGTCTGTCCGTTCGCACGATAACTTTCGATAGAATGAAGCTAAAGTCTTGGAATTTTGGTCAGATGTTGGAAGTGTGATCTAGTTGGTTGGGGCTCCTTTTAACCAGAGCCGCGCGAAACTGTCTCTTATCCTGGGAACCGGTCTCTGACAGGGTCTTGACCGCCAGGTTCCGGACCAAAATGAGGAACATCTCAATAATACAATGTTATGCCCCTACTGAACCCGACAATGTCTTGGCAAAAGACTCCTTCTACGAAGAACTAAACGCCGTTCAGAGCAGAACACCTAAAGGTGACATTATAATGGTTATGGGTGATTTGAATGCGAAAGTTGGCGCTGATAACTATGGGCTCAGACATGTGATGGGGAGACACGGTCTTGGTGATCGTAATGACAACGGTGAAAGATTTGTAGAGTTCTGCAACTTTCACAGTCTCTTCATCGGTGGTACTATGTTTGAGCATAAGGACCACCACAAAATCAGTTGGTCCTCTGTTGATCGGCGCAGAACACAAAATCAGATCGACCATTTTGCCATTAGTAAAAGATTCAAGAGTTGCCTCCTGGACGTGCGAAACAAGAAGGGTGCCGATATTGGGATGGGAAGAGACCATTATCTTATGATCGCTAATGTTCGATTGCGTATTGCAGCCGTGCGCCGCCCCAGCGACGAAAGATCCAGGCCCCGCAAATTCAACACCGCTCGACTAAAAAATCCAGCTGTTTTACAACAATATAATGACCATCTTGCGCAAAAAGCGGCTGAGATAACTAGTCACCCAAATAGTGACATAAACGAAAACTGGGATGCCATAAAAAATGCGTACATTGATAGCGCAAATACCATCCTTGGCCCAAACCCGGATTGCCGGAATAAGCCCTGGATGTCCGACGCTTCATGGCAGCGGATTGTTGAAAGAAAGGAGCTGAAAGTTCGTTTGGCTGCAGCATCAGACGACAATCGAAGCAGCATCGAACTCCTTTACCGTCAGAAAGCTCGAGAAGTTCAGCGTAGTGTGCGACGCGATAAAAGAGTTTATGCCAATTCTCTTTTAGCGTCAGCAGAAGAAGCCGCTAGAAGTAACAACTTAAACGCCGTATACGGTGTCATCAAGGAGTTTACAGGTGGTCGTAACTCCTGCCAATATCCGGTGAAAGATAGTGATGGAAAGCTACTTATCTTGGAAGAAGATCAAATGAGGCGGTGGAAAGAACACTTCGCCGCGGTCTTGAACCGTGTAACCTCTGGTGAAGTTCCCCCTCATATAGATAATTTAGCTAGCCATCAAAATGTGCGTATACGGTCCACTGCCCCGACTAAAGAGGAAATAGTCACTGCAATTATTGCACTGAAACGAGGAAAGGCCGCCGGACTTGACGGTATCCCTGCCGAACTTTATCAAGCAGCGCCAAGCGTAACTGCCGATTTGCTGCACCCACTTGTTGATAAAGCGTGGAATACAGAGACCTTTCCCACTGAGTGGAAGGAAGGTTTGATCATCAAACTTCCAAAGAAGGGTAGCCTCACAGACTGTAGTAATTGGAGAGGCATTTGTGTGCTTCCTGCCGTTGCCAAGATAATAGCTAAAATCGTCCTGGAAAGACTAAAGGCCCACTTAGAAAGCACAATTGATGAAGAGCAGGCTGGCTTTCGATCCGGATTCTCCTGTGTCGATCACATTAACACCTTGCGAATCATCATCGAGCAATGCGCTGAATACGATTCTCCGCTTCACTTGCTTTTCATCGATTTCGAAAAGGCTTTCGATAGTGTGAACCGGGATTCTATATGGGCGGCCTTGCGCAGGAGAGGCATCCCTGAGAAGCTTGTGGCTATTATTAAGGCAACCTATGACGGCGCGAAATGTCGCGTTCTGCATAAAGGTAAGGTGTCGGGGGACTTTGAGATTCGCAGTGGAGTTCGGCAGGGGTGCATCCTCTCACCGATCCTATTCCTCATTGTGATCGGCGATGTGTTGCATGCAGCCCTATCAGGACTTGACAGAGGAATTCAATGGACTTTGACATCTTATCTACAACATCTTGACTACGCTGACGACATATGCCTACTCTCCCACAAAATCATGGATCTGTCCGCAATGGCGTTAGATCTCGAGAGGGAGGCAAGCAAGGTTGGGCTAAAGATTAATACCAACAAGACCAAGGTTCTTAGCCCGCCGTTGCGAAAAAGAAATCCGACACCTATTGCCATCAATATTAATGGGCAGCCTGTGGAGAAGGTGGACAACTTCGTCTACCTGGGTAGCATCGTTGCCGAAAATGGTGGTACGGAGCAGGACATCGCTCGTCGTATCAACCAGGCTAAACGCGCATACGGCATGCTGTCCAAAATCTGGCAGGGCAGTTATCTCAGCATCAAGACCAAGCTGGGCCTGTTTCGCTCCCTGGTACTATCAGTGCTTTTGTATGGGAGCAGTACATGGAAAGTTTCCGTAGGAGTTACCAGAAAGCTGCAAGTTTTCGTCAACTCATGTCTTCGTCGAATTTTAAGAATTTTCTGGCCCGAAACAATATCAAATGAAGAGCTAAGTCGGCGTACGGGTCAGATGCCAATCGACGAATTGATACGCAGGCGAAAATGGCAGTGGATTGGTCACACATTGCGGAAGAGTGATAACTGCATTGCTTTGCATGCCATGAAATGGAACCCCATTTCCAACCAAGGCCGACCAAGAGGGGGTCCTCGAATCACATGGCGTCGATCTGTGGCAAAGGAGTGTCAGGTATTGGGTAAGTCTTTTGGGGAGTTGCGCCCCATTGCCCAGAACAGAGTACGATGGCGCGCAGGAGTAGTTGACGCGCTATGCCCCGCTAGGGGTTAAGGCAAAGTAGTAGTTGGTTGGTATTGAAAATGGACATGATCGGGCCAAGAGAACGCCTACCTCCCCTACATATGTAAAATAATTAAATGTATTTATAACTCCCGATTAAATAAACATGAAAAGCTCTAGCTTTGGTAGATTGCTCGTGGGGGTAATCTTACACTTCCCTGACAAAATAAAATCGATTGGGTGAAAACTAACGATAATTTTCTCACAAAGAACCCCGTACTACCCTACTTTTCAGGTTTTTTGTCTATAACCCTTGAACCAATTGACGTAGACATTTGATTTTTGGCATGTAACCCTGAAGTAAGAAGTTGCTTGGGTTTTGGTAAGTTGGGTATAATCAGATCAAAGGAACGCCTACCTCCCCTACAAAATTGAAAAAATTAAATATTACTTTAATTACGATAACTTTCGATAGAACGACACTAGCGAGTTAAAAATTTGGCAGAACGTTGGTAGTAAAATCTAGTTAGTTGTTATTGAAAATGGGTAAGATCCGACCAAAGGAACCCCTACCTCCCCTACAAATGAAACTTCAAATAAGAGATAACTTTTGATAGAATGAAGCCAGCGACTTGAATTTCAGCTCGATAGCTTTAAAACTGAGGGACTAGTTTGCATAGAAACAGACGGACAGACGGACAGACAGACAGACGGACAGACGGACAAAGCTTAATTGACTCGTCTCATCATACTGACCAAGAATATATATAATTTATATGGTCGGAGATGCTTCCTTCTGTGCGTTGCAAACTTCATGACAAAGTTAATTTACCCTATCACATCCGTGAAGGGTATAAAAATACGTAATATGAAAAATGGAAAATATAAAAACGTTATATGGAAAATAGGAAATTATAAATATTTAAAATGGAAAATATGGGGAAGAAGTAACCAAGTCGAAAAATATTGATGATTTCTAATCGACGTTTTTCGATATTTATACCCTAGACTTTTAGTATAGGGTATATTGTTTTTGTCACGACGAAAATATGTAACACCTTAAAGGAGGCTCCGGGGGTATAGCAATGTATATATATAAATGATCAGGATCACCTCCTGATTCGATTTAGCCATGTCTGTCTGTCTGTCTGTCTGTCTGTCTGTCCGTCTGTCCGTCTGTCCGTCTGTCTGTCCGTTCGCACGATAACTTTCGATAGAATGAAGCTAGAGACTTGAAATTTTGGTCAAATGTTGGAAGTATAATTTACTTGGTTGGTATTGAAAATGGGCATGATCAGGCCAAGACAACGCCTACCTCCCCTATATATGTAAAATAATTAAATGTATCTATAACTCCCGATTAAATAAACATGAAAAGCTCTAGCTTTGGCAGATTGCTCGTGAGGATAATCTTCTACTCCCCTAAAAAAATAAAATTGATCAGCTGAAAACTAACGGTAATTTTCTTACAAAGAGCCCCGTACTACCCTACTTTTCGGGTTTTTTGTCTATAACTCTTGAACCAATTGACGTAGACACCTGATTTTCGGCATGTAACCCTGGAGTAAGAAGATGCTTAAGTTCTAGTAAGTCGGGCATAATCAGATCAAAGGAACGCCTACCTCCCCTACAAATTTAAAAAAATTAAATATTCTTTTAATTACGATAATTTTCGATAGAATGACACTAGCGAGTTGAAAATTTGACAAAATACTGTTAGTAGGATCTACTTGGTTGGTATTGAAAATGGGTAAGATCCGAATCAAGCAACCCCTACCTCCCCTACAAATGCAACTTCAATAAGCGATAACTTTTGACAGAATCAAGCCATCGACTTGAAGTTTTGGTCAAATGTTTGAAGTAAGATCGGGTTAGTTGGTATTTAAGATGGGTTAGATCAAACCTAAGGAACGCCTACCTCCCCTAGAAATGAAACTTCTAATAAGCGATAACTTTTGATAGAGTGAAGCTAGAGGCTTGAAATTTTGTTTAAATGTTTGAAGCATGATCTTATTTGTTGGTGGCAATAATGAGCAAGATCCGACCCAAGGAACCCCTACCTCCTCTTCAAGTGAGACTTCAAATAAGCAATAACTTTCGATAGAATGAAGCTAGCGACTTGAAAAATTCGACAAATATTTGTAGAATTCGTTAGTTAATTGATTTTGATAATGGTCAAGATCCTACTGAATGATTGCCAACCTCCCCTATAAACTGGCCATATAGGAAACTCACTTTTAATGAATATGGTCGTTACCAATTGGTACTGTTGGTATCACCACTAGGTCTGTACAAGTCTAGGGTATATACGCTTCGGCCTGGTTTTTTTCGAGTTTTGGCTAATAGTGGGTTCGCCCCTGTAGGATATAAAGTGAACGAAGCGAGTGGAGCCTACGTAAGGGGAGTGAGAAATACACTCATGTGAAGACTCACTATTAGCTAAGACTCGAGTCGGGTCGCTCGATTAGGAATGTACCAACGTATTTAATGTATTAAAACAAGGAAAATATAGAGAAAAGGAATAAGAAAAGACGGAAATTAAAAACAAAAAATGTGGAAAATTTTCCAGTAGAAAACACGAATTTTATTATTTGATTTGCATATGTCGTCACCAGTAAAATTTCACTTCCGTCCCGTAGCTTTCAGCGCGCATTCCTTTTAACTACTACATATATTGTTCAACACTGACGTTTGAGTTCTACCAAATACAGATACGTAGTTGATAATGTTTCTTTTCTTATGGCAAAAGGTCTAAATGTTTCATGAACGGCTCATCAACTACAATAACTTCAGTTCAAAGTAAATCGCCCAATAATTTTTACAAACTTCCTTGTATAATTGCAGCAGTCTCCAAAGAGAGTTCTAACAAAAACCTCCACTTTGGCGAAAAGTTCACCATTCCTGACAATTATGAGCGTAATAAAATCACGAAACGTTTTCATGCTTTTCAAAGTTTTCACGTCCCGGAAGGCAAAACTTGCTCGTTCTAGTATGTCTCATTATGCCTTCAGGCTTCACCTTGAAGGTGACTCCGCACAATGTTGGTGGTAAACTGAGTAGGGAAAGTGGGTACCTATTTCAGAAAATTCTTGTTTGCTGTTTCTTGTTAAAGTTTCACATGCTGTGAAGCTTATCATTGTTGCCAAGAATTTTATAAATGCGAATCTTGGCTGTAATTGATATGTATGTGTGTTCAATTAAATTTTAAATATAATTCAGTTTCAAAGGAAAATCAAATAAGAGTGCTGTAATTTTATTCAATGACTCTTCAATTTGTACTGCATCTCTAGTAATTTAAAATACTACACGTAGAAGCTAATTTGTCCATAAAATAACACCAAATTAGTTCGCACGCCATGAATCAGTGAACAGCGTAAGTAATTCGATTATATTATGTACTTAATACACGCCACTAATTTCGGTAATGTTCCTTATTGTATTGTCAATGTCCTTACTTTAATGTTGGATACATGGGGATAAAAGCATTCTTTTCTGTAAGCAATAAATCCCGATCATCAAATAGACATACATTTGGGGAAAAAATCCATTCTCATCCAACAAACTTCTGAATTGTCTTTTTTTCTATCTTCCCAACGCCATGTACAGCGCTATCTGACACCATTTGCATTGTATCGTATCATCATCCATTTACCACCTCCTTCGAAACCAGCCTCGTCTGTCAATAGATTTTACCCAAAGATATAATATCTAAATCCAGTTAACGGCAGACATAGAAAGCATTAAACGATATATCCTTTCATTGTCACCAAAGGAAGCAACTAAGATACATCCATGATCAAGACATTGTGCCAATGGGAAGCCTTTAAGAAATGGACCAGTTCAATAGATTTGCTGACAGCAACGAGTTGCGGACGAAAAAAAAATATCCATATGTGCTGTACACATGGAGGGTTGTTTCGCCCCACGCGACAAGGCTTTGGAAGGATGTTGTTTATGATTTCGTCAATTTCCTTTGTTCTTATCGTGTCCATTTTGCTGTATTAGTAGCTTTATCGGCTGTCGTAACTTTCCCTATGTAAAAGGGGATTCGTTGAAATCAACTTGAAAAGTTCGGTTAAATTGGAATCTACAGTCAGAAGATATCTTGATTTGTGCCAAATGTGTCTCAAATGATTGCTTTTAGATAATCACTACGCCAACTACATCCATGTGGCTTAGTTGACGTTTTGTTAACATAAGCTGGTTTAGGAAAATGCACCTCCTGCCCATTAAGCCGCATAAAAGTTGTGGCCTACAGTAAAGCCCCACACCACAGTAAGCAGAAAATACAAACATCAATGACTACGACGGGAATCGAACCCGTGGCTAACCGGTACCATGAGCCATCAGACTGGCGACTCAGAGTACTCGTAAGTGAATGAAATTAGTAAACCGTTAGACTATTTTTCACCTGCCCTCTACATCATGGCCATGGGAACCTCTTTTCTGGACGCTAAAGTGTCGATTTCATCGAGCGAGTCTACTAGCTACAACTTTCTCAATTGCCTTAACCCCTTGTAGGGCATAGCGCATCAACTGTTCCATGTGGCCCAGCTGACGTTTCCACTGCATAAACTGGTTTCACAGAATGCAGTTGCCAGCATGCACCTCCTGCACATCCACAGCCACGAACGTTGTCGTGGACGGTATTCGAACCCGAAACGCCGGTAGTCAAACATGAGACTGATGCATCAACACACTGCGCTACCGGTCACCCCGCTACAACCTAAAGCAAGCATAACTAGCAACACTAGCTTACTCAGCCAACTGGTGAACTGACCAGATGTAATCGACCCTTAGTGTGCACTATTCCATTTCATTTAATTTTTGCTTTTCTTCTTTAGCATCACTGTGACAAAGCAGTTGGAAGTTCTTTAAAGAATACATAAATCGAAACTTTACGCGTCTGCGTTGAACCCTACTCAGCTCAACAATCTTGACTAACGTCTAAATTTACAATTCTCAACATTATATGGGTGTATAGTATGTCGCAATGTTGCAAAACAGAATGTCGGTCTGTCTTTTCGCGCCTATACTTGTTTGAATCGAGACTGTGCACTTGCTTAAGGTCGGTTTATTCGCAATTTCGATGACGTCTGCCACCTTCTTCGTAACATCCGAGTTTACAGACGCAACAGGCACCGGCAGGCAGAATAGCTTTCCTTTGTGCAACCAATCCAGTGCTATTTGGGTTTGGAGTTAATGAATTATACAAAAAAAAAATAGAACCTGGCCGAAGCTTCGCCCGGAGTCCAAAGCGTATATGCCCTAGACTTGTACATACCTAGTGGTGATACCAAAAGTACCAATTGGTAACGACCATTTGCATTAAAAGTGAGTTTCCTATATGGCCAGTTTATAGGGGAGGTTGGAAATTATTCAGGAGGATCTTGACCATTATCAAAATCAATTAAATAACCCATTCTACAAATATTTGTCGAATTTTTCAAGTCGCTAGCTTCATTCTAACGAAAGTTATCGCTTATTTGAAGTTTCGCTTGTAGGGGAGGTAGGGGTTCCTTGGGTCGGATCTTGCTCATCATTGCCGCCAACAAATAAGATCACGCTACAAATATTTAAGCAAAATTTCAAGTCTCTAGCTTCATTCCATCGAAAGTTATCGCTTATTTGAAGTTTCATTTGTAGGGGAAGTAGGGATTTCGTTATTCAGATTTTACGTATTTTCAATAATAGCCAACTGGATCCTATTACAAACATTTGAATTTTAAGTCGCTAGCATTATTTTGTCGTAAGTTATCGCTTATTTTAAGTTTCATTTCTAGGGGAGGTAGGGGTTCCTTAGGTCGGATCTAACCCATCTTGAATACCAACTAACCTGATCTAACTTCAAACATTTGACCAAAACTTCAAGTCGCTGGCTTGATTCTGTCAAAAGTTATCGCTTATTTGAAGTTGCATTTGTAGCGGAGGTAGGGGTTGCTTGGGTCGGATCTTACTCATTTTAAATACCAACCAAGTAGATCCTATTTTACTAACAACATTTTGTCAAATTTTCAACTCGCTAGTGTCATTCTATCGAAAGTTATCGTAATTAAAATAATATTTAATTTTTTGAAATTTGTAAGGGAGATAGGCGTTCCTTTGATCCGATTATGCCCAACTTACTAGAACTTAAGCATCTTTTTACCCCAGGGTTACATGCCAAAAATCAGGTGTCTACGTCAATTGGTTCAAGAGTTATAGACAAAAAACCCGAAAAGTAGGGTAGTACGGGGCTCTTTGTAAGAAAATTACCGTTAGTTTTCAACTGATCGATATTATTTTCCAAGGGGAGTAGAAGATTATCCTCACGAGCAATCCACCAAAGCTAGAGCTTTTCATGTTTATTTAATCGGGAGTTATAGATACATTTAATTATTTTACATATATAGGGGAGGTAGGCGTTGTCTTGGCCTGATCATGCCCATTTTCAATACCAACCAAGTAGATTATATTTCCAACATTTGACCAAAATTTCAAGTCTCTAGCTTCATACTATCGAAAGTTATCGTGCGAACGGACAGACAGACGGACAGACGGACTGACAGACAGACGGACAGACAGACAGACAGACAGACTTGGCTTAATCGAATCAGGAGGTGATCCTGATCATTTATATATATATACATTGCTATACCTCCGGAGTCTCCTTTAAGGTGTTACATATTTCCGTCGTGACAAAAACAATATACCCTATACTAAAAGTCTAGGGTATTCTCGGTGTCCTTGGACAGGGCTTCAGCCTCGTAGGGAGGGTATCTAGGTCTGCTTTCTTTTCTCACAGACTGACTGTGTCCCCAAGGGTGTGCATAGGCTATCATTTGCTCTGATCCGTGCAGTAGACAAAAAGATACATCCAAAAATCGGAAATTTTATAGAGTTTCTCGCTTAAGTCTTTTTCATGATTTCAATGAAAAAAGTCTTTCAGGCAATACGCGTGGTACGTGGTTCAACTAAATTTGGTACATATGTAGATTTCTATGGTTATTAAGAACAAAGCGGTCATAATTCGGTGTTGCTGGAGATGTGCGTCAGGATAAAAGGCCTCCATTTTTATGAAGTGGTAATGAGACCAATGCACTTGTAGTCCTGTTAATGGCATTCTGAGTGTTTCGATCAACACTGATGGCATTTTATGTCCTTTAGAGAAGAGAAAGGATAGACTTGGAAAAGAAGTTTTATTAAGATGATGGATGGGTATCATATGGAATTTTGAGTCCCTTAGGCAGGAAAAAGGATGTTCTTGGCAAGGAAGCGATATCTAGCAAGATGAGTATCATATGATGGGGGTGATGAAACGAATGCAGTAGACTGTTGATAACACTTTGAGTCCTTTGAACTAAAAAAAAATATATTCTTATCAAGGAAGTGTTCTACTATCTTTTTAGAAGTCATTCGGATCTTTAGAAGACTTAATACACCGATAGTGGGAATGGTATTTACGTACATATTTCATGTAATTCGAGGAGGTGAGTTTTACAATGCATGATATTATTAAAGATAGAGCTTATTAAAATGTTAATACAGGTATAAATGGTTAAAAGATAATCGAAAAGTGAGGGGTAATGTTTAGATTTTCGAGGGGCGGAAAAGGAAATTTGAAACAATTGTGTGCTAATTGTTTGAAACGACAATGTTAAGCCATCTTCATATTTTATGATGTATGATAATTTATATGCGAAAATGAAATGTACAGCATATAAAACGCGATTCTTGCAATTGTTGCATAGCAAATCTAATCGAAAAATGATTAAATGAGGTTTGTTATCAAACATTCAGCAAAATCATATCTGCCCCAAATTTGCGTCCACGAATAAGATACTAATAAAAGAAGCATCATTAATGAGGGAATTCTTCTGTTCTGTCTTCTCCTAGAAGTGATGAAATACGATAAAAGTGCACTTTTAACGTAAATAAAGCCTACAGGCAGATCATATGATAACAATTATATTTTCGGGACAGAAGGTGCAGTGTTGTCTCAAAAAGGTCAATTCACAAACGAAAATAATTGAAGAACCGCCTATTACCTATACCACACACAATCCCTGTACAGCATATCCGTATGAGTCCTTTTTTATCGAAGACTACCGCATTCAGTAGGAATCGAACCGGGCCCAGTGCATAGAAAGCGAACGTGCTTACCGTTGTGCGATCTGGAGAACTATTACTACTACCTATGCAGATATGATATCTCCCAAAAACAACCCTGTTAATGACAACGATGTCATTACGATAAAATGATAGATAAGTCGTTGCGTGTTGATCGCACTTTAGGCTTCGAAGCTCCCCGCCAATCAGAGTTGAAAGAAATTAACTAATTCAGTCAGGGTTCAATATGCATACCCTAGGGCGAGGCGCGAAGCTACGAGTACTTTGAGGGTATTGTGTTCATATCAATCGTTTTTGCGGCTGAGGAGTTTTTCTTAGCGGGGAATTTTTTACAATAGGGTTATTTTGGGGAGATACTAATCTAGACCTCGGAATTCAAATCTCGGCGCGATCAAAAACTACCTTTAGGTATTTATAGAACTCTCACAGTGCTCCGAGCGTGTCAGTATAAAGACGGCGCGGATAGGAGGTGCATGCTAGCAACTGCACTTCTAAAAAGTAGATATGCTATCGCAACGTCAACCAGTCATAGAAATACTAGAGATGTTGACGTGCCCATACCCCTGGAGGGGTCAAGGCAATTAACATGCGCACATTTTGGAGATGCTAACTTATATTTAGTACATAATTTGTTATCGCCCAGCGGGCCCCAAAAAAAAACTTATTTAAATTTAGGAGTGTTTTTTTACATTTTTCGAATTTTTTTTTTTCTCTCTCGTAAAATACGGTATTCCTGAGCTGTGCCACTATTATTGTCTGCAGCCAATATTAAATGAGTTCATTGTGCTTTATCATGGATTTACCTTCGATTTGCCTAAAATTCTCCTGGAATCTTTTCGGCGAATAAGTGTGCATAGAACCATCATAATAGACTACAATACGGTAGACAATCGTATTATTTAATAGAAATCAATATTCTATACTACAAAAAGAGCCTCGAATTTCCACTATTTTCTAATCATATCTCGCATGAGATATCTTATTAGTTATGCTAAACTGAAACACACGGAACAAATTGATAAAATCTAATAACTCGACTGTTAATTCTGAAGTCCGTCCACTACGCTGACTCGATTCAATATTCGGACAAATCTATTGTGCATAATCCACCCGGTTACATACTCCTGCGAATTCCGCCGTGATATCGCAGAACTACAGGTGGAAATGGTGCAGTAGTTAATACACCTCCGAGCACTTCGTATTATTTCCCACAAATGCATCCATTTGCGGCCGAATAAATGGACCACAAAGCAGATACACTAGCTATACAGATTGGTCGAATTATTTTCGGTAAATTGTTTTAAAAGCTGCAATGCCTGGATAAATTGGATTTCATGTGGAACCGGATAACATTCTGTTGCAGTACGGTGTCCAAAATACTCGTATACAAGTATAATACATGAGAATACATATGTATGGATAATGTACACGGGACACACCGTATCACCAGGTGGACTTTATTATGAATGGTGGTAAACCAAAAGGACCTAGAGTGGTATCACGACGAATCATAGATTTTCAGAGTTTATTGATTTTTGGTTGGATGTTGACTGTTGATCTAGTATTTCCTGGTAGAATGTGACTTCTTCAAATCATTGCCTTTATTCATCTCATTACCTCAACTTCTTCTCTGATGTGATTCCCAATATGTCAACATTCGAAAAAAAAAATTGTTGAACTTAATTTTTTCTTTATGAGGACCTTGTCAGGATTATGCTATTAAAATGGGTAAGCTTTACATCCACCTGTTGGATTCTTGTACCAATATTCTATTATCTTCCTTCTACGTAGTCTTCGAATGGACATACAAAGGGGGGAGAGGAAGGATCAGTCCAAAATCGCTTACTGAATGAAAATAAAAAAAAAATGGGGCGTCGATCGCATTTCCTTGTTAATTCCATAGACTAAATATTTTTTATTTGACTGACATTGACCTCAATTTGCCCTTAGTCGATTTTCTTAACGCATTCCGCTTTAACCGTAATTTGCCAAAACGTTGCTCAAATTGACAACTCTTAGAATTGACGGGAAAGGGCAATGATTTGCTTTTTAATACGATTTGAATAACAAAAATTGGAAACTTTTCTACATGTCATGTCAAGAATCAAATGACATTTGTCTAGCTTTTTCAACATTTTTCTTAGGACGCCAACCAGCACCAGCATGACTTCTCTCTTATCTCCATATTTTCACTATATTTTATTTGTAACTGCGTGAACTTTTCCTATTTTCATTCCATTACCGCACCTTTTTCGGTTGAATTCTCGACACACACCTTCCGATCGCAGTCAGGCAAGTTATACTAAATCCACTGAACATGTTAAAGAAGCATATTGGAGGTTTCTCAGGAATACATTTCATCCATATTTTAGTTAAGGATTATCCGGAATATCGTTACCATGCCTGAACTGGGTGAGAAAAAAAGCAGGAGAATATTCTTGCTGTGGCTTCACATATAGCCTATACGTACTCGTGTGTATGTGACTTGTGTCGGATAAGGGTATATTATATTAGCATACATCAACATATTTTCCCATGATAAAGTTCTTTGATACCCATCCGTCACGATGAAATTCGTTAGAGGAAGGCCAAAACTTACCTGCAAAGTTGCCACAATGATATGATAAAATGTAAATATTGTATTTGGTGAGAAGCTGCAGACGTGGTCGTACAATGTGCATTTACTTAGTAGTGTAGATTGGAAGAGTGCTAATATTTCTACATTAAATCAGAACGTTAGGAAATGCACATAATACACCACGCGATTTTTGCCCATTTCGCCCCTTCGCCTTGTCCAGGGCCGTGCGGAGGACGGGGCGAAGAGGTCGATCGCCCCGGGCATGAGGGCGCATTTGAAAAGGACATTTATTCAAATTGATACAATGATTGCGAGAGTGACATCCAAGACGTCGTCATAAAACCCTTTTCAAAATCTTCATGCATCCCATACTTCTTCTTTGTTCTTAACCCATTTTCGGCCAAGAAAATTGAAAGCCAACCTTTGTAAAAAACCTTTTCCTTTCTAGGGTAATTAGGATCCTCAGAACGCCAATCCGTTCTCTGGTTTTTGTCTACCTTGTCCGTGAGCTCTGGAATTAGGTGTTCGCTGGTGCGAACAATCGTATTCTCGATTTTTAGAAATCGTAAAATTTGTTCTAGACCTCGAGAAAAATCGTATTTGAATGTGACAATCGTAATACAATAAATCGTACTATTTGGCATCGCTGGATGGAACTCTGTGGCACTCCAGATTCTTTGGCTAAAGCCGCAAAGGACGCGCCCTTGTAGGTGACAGAAACAGAGCTCTATTCATAAGACTCTCAGCGTGGAGCTGACGCCGTCAGTTTTATTCCAGGAAACGGATAGATTTGTATCACCACGATGGCGTTTTCTGTACGGAATGTAATTATTTTTTAAGAATGGCAATCTTATTCAATCACAGAAAAAATTGTTGGCTTGTAATCAAAACTGCTGTAATAAACCATATTCTGGTCGTGCTGCATTCACCCACAGATCGAAGGCAGCACCTGATGAGTACACCCTGACACCGATTCGAGCGCGAGGGCACCTGAGCTGTCCGCCAGCCATAAGAAAGGTACCGTCGAGTACATTCCCTTTTTGGAATTTTTTTCAAATTTAAAGAAACGGTAAAAGAGGGAGAGGGGAAAATATGTCATCCGAGTTTGTCCCCCCCCCCCCTTGCATTTCGAGACAGTTATACTTAGAAATATGAAAATTTACAGAAAAGCGCCATTTTAGTAGCGTAGAAAACCTAGATTTATAGAATTTTGAAATTTCATCAAAAAAGGTTAATAATAGTACATTTCTATAGTTACAGTTAGCACAACCATGCACCCCTTAAGCGCACCCGAGGTCAAAAATATTGAAGGCCACTGATGCCTATGATAGCAATGATACCTCCAAGTTTCATTACAATCACATGATAATTAATAATAGTACATTCATTTATATAAATTTTGTGATTTTGATGCCATCCATACAAAAAATGCACATAACCGGCTACATACTAGTAGACCTGTTCGGTCCTAAGATTTGTAGACCGGTTTTAGGTTTTTATGAAAACCGGTTTTCCTAGCGGTCAACCGAATCATTAAAAAAACCTTCTTATGGTCAAAAAAACCGGTTTAAAACCGACTCATTAAAAAACCGATTCACTAAAAGACCGACCGAAAACCGACTTGTTAAAAAGACTCATTAAAAAACCGATTCACCAAAAGACCGACCGAAAACCGACTTGTTAAAAAGACTCATTAAAAAACCGATTCACGAAAGGACCGACCGAAAACCGACTTGTTAAAAAGACTCATTAAAAAACCGATTCACCAAAAGACCGACCGAAAACCGACTTGTTAAAAAGACTCATTAAAAGACCGATTCACCAAAAAACCGACCGAAAATCGACTTGTTAAAAACCGACCGACTCGGACGAGTTAAAAACCGACTTATTAATTAAAACCGTTGAGGAAATGGAGTATTTTTGTGTGGACAGTACAGGACGGCTGGCGAGTGACTGACGCAATGCTTCATCAAAATTCGCCTAGACGGTGAAGCACCCTCGTCAATCGCTTGAGTCAATCAAACTTTCTATCAATCACCGTCCACGCTTGACATAAAATCGGTCCCTAGACAATCAATCACGCTTGATCCAATCGATTGACGCAAAATTTTGATCAACCGGCTTGATCGTTTAGGGGCTTCTTTAGAATAGAATACTCCTTTAACACCTGTACTACAATATTTAGAATACATGAGTCTCGCCCGCCATATCATAATGCCAATTTTTCTAACAGGTGCACTGATAACCACGTACAGTACACTTTCATATTTTATTACTCACAATCATCAGTTCCGACATTTTTTTTCTCAATTCAATTCAACCTTTCAATGGGTATATTGTTCATATCTATTTAACTTTGAACGCATGCCTCTTGTCGACCAAATGTGTGGATATACCACATACCAAATCACACTCAAATCAAAAGCTAAAACCTTTTCTTGAATACTTCCGTCCTGTACTGTCCACACAAAAATACTCCATTTCCTCAACGGTTTTAATTAATAAGTCGGTTTTTAACTCGTCCGAGTCGGTCGGTTTTTAACAAGTCGGTTTTCGGTCGGTTTTTTGGTGAATCGGTCTTTTAATGAATCTTTTTAACAAGTCGGTTTTCGGTCGGTCTTTTGGTGAATCGGTTTTTTAATGAGTCTTTTTAACAAGTCGGTTTTCGGTCGGTCTTTTGGTCAATCGGTTTTTTAATGAGTCTTTTTAACAAGTCGGTTTTCGGTCGGTCTTTTGGTGAATCGGTTTTTTAATGAGTCTTTTTAACAAGTCGGTTTTCGGTCGGTCTTTTAGTGAATCGGTTTTTTAATGAGACGGTTTTAAACCGGTTTTTTTGACCATAAGAAGGTTTTTTTAATGATTCGGTTTTTTCGAAACCGGTTTTTGGGAATCTCGGGACCGGTCCTAACAGAAGACCGGTTTTAAACCGGTGGACCGGTTTTAGGAACAGGCCTACATACTAGTACTGCATACATGAATATTGTTTATTGTTTTTCGTAAAGTGAATTGGAGTTAACCATTTCTGAAAGGGTGGAGATTGGTGGTATAGGAGTGGTAGTGGAGAGAAGTTTAAGGGGTGAGGTAGGTGGGCTGCTGATTTAAGGGGAGGTTCCCATAGAGGGGAAATTAAGGTCAACATTTTTTTTTCATCTGATATGGACAATTGGGGTATTATGAGGAAGGTACTACCGAGTACATTCCATTTTTTGCGTCTTCATCAAATTTGAAGAAGGGGAAAAGAGGCAGAGGGGAAATATGAGATCATATTGTAATTTGTCCCACCTCCACCATTTCGAGACCGTTACACTTAAAAATATGAAAACATACAGGAGGGGGGTATGCTGGTCGCTGACTTTATTCTCTATAATTATTCAAACAATTTATTTTCAAAAATTTTTATGCAAACTTACAATTTGCAATATTGTCTTAACATGAATGGTTAAGCATCTCCAAGAGTAGGACAGTTCATCTCCTATTGCCATGGGACACAACAAAACCCTCGGATTGCGGGCGTAGCCCTCTACTTTCCAGTTTCATTTTTATTATTCCCCATTTTTGTCTTCCCCGCTTGTGTTGTCTTCCCCAGACCTGTGAATTTTTATTAATACGTAAAGGACACGGGTAGTGAGCGGCGAACACCCCACCGACGTCTCCCGAACTGAGCTACAGCAAGCATAGACCCTTACTTAGCTCGTTGAGGGGCCTTTTTCTTAGCTAGATAGCACGGCCCGACCTTCATGGTTACTATGCTACCATGCCCACCAAACCGTCCATTACACTGCGTAAAAGGGTAGAGGCCTGTACAGGGTATCCGAATATGCGTTCCTTGATATCACGGTAAAACGGTTCGAAAATTAAATCATCTACCACACGTGGTACTCCATATTCCAAATTCGAAATAAAAACGGGTGGGTTACTTGTCTCACAGCGTGTCTACCATCCACTTCTCCTCGAAAGCGATTTATTCCTCAAAACGATTTCCATTTTGCTAGTCCCCAACCGAAATAATTCTGGGCTGGCGGCTATCCAACGAAATGCCCTCTGTCCTTATTTCTCGATTCAAATTCCAAAAATTACTTTTTATCTGGACACATTATTATCTGGATAAACCACATATTGTTTGGCACAATTAGTTGCAATCAAATTAAACACATTCAGATAAATTCACATGCAAGATAGTTTTCCCAACCACGTTTACGTAGGTACTCTAGTATGTTGGTTTGGTTAAAATGTACTTTGAAATTAGTGCCCCAGAATACTAACAAAAACAAGACTAAATTTAAATAAAATTGTATCCATGTATATTCAACCGTATTCATTCAGTACAACTTGGTCCATTTTCAGCATTGACAGCAGTCGTGTTCGCCTTTCTGGCAAATTTAACTACTTTATCATATTTTCAGTGCAACCATCACAATTTCACTCAATTGTTGCAACCACACAGACCCAGTGACTCATTTTGTTGTAGCACAGATTCATACCACAAAGAAGTGGAGATAGCGTTTCACAGTTTCTCCACAGTTAAACAAAACGTTCTCTGATGACTGCTTCGCCAGAGCACTCTAATAATTTGTGTCTAAAAACGATTCAACTTTTGCACAAATTATTTTACTTTTAACAATCCGTAAAATGAACAGGATAAATCCTAAAACCCTCAAAAAGGACAAAAAAAAACTAAAAAAACCACGTTTTCAGACACTCCGTTGATTAGTCGGACTCATGACTCATCAACTCACCGTCTGCTAACGTCGCGAAGAGGCCTTGCCCTGAGCGCAACGATTGGGTGGCGCCAAAAGAGTGTCATCAGACTAAGCCTGTTCTTCTTTGTGTTTGAAGGTTAAAAAGGTCTTTAAAATGGTGACGACTAGACAAACGTATTAAAAATATCAAAAAACAAATTACAATAAATGTATATTCATGATACATATCCGGCGGTATATTTCAATTTTTTTTTTTTTTTTTGCAAAATAGTGTAGCTACGCCCCTGTACATCGAGGTTCCCTAAATTGTCTGGTTAGCTAGCAATTGACATTTGTGCACGGTAAACTTAATTGGTTTGGTTTTCAGTCGATATTTGCGCTATTACAAAGTCCTCCAATTTCGTTTGAAAAACTTTGTTGTATGGATAAAAAACACATAAAAATACGTGCTACGTCTGAGGATAAAGAAAAGAAGTATGTGATAAAATACGAGTCTGAAGCGTATATATCCTAGACATGTGCAGACCTAGTGATGACACTAAAACTTCAAACATGCATGTGTTTCCTGTATGGGCGATTTCAGCAGAAATTAGCCAATGATGGAAGAACAGACGAGACGAGTGAGTTCATATTACCACAACTTTATAAGGGAGATAGGATCTTGTCCATTCCCAAAATTAACAGCAATCCTACTTGACAGCAGTGTGGTTCGGAACTTTGACCAATGGTGGTTTTAATTTGAGTGGATTTCTCACTCCTCTTACGTTGCAACCCTCAGTATATACTGCCCTAGAACGCTCGGTGCGCTCGCTCTATATCACGCCACTATTAGCGAAGGCGCGAACCACGATGCGTCGCACGGTGAAATAGGCGGTTTTTTGCCCGATCATAACCATTTTCAATAGCAACAAACTGGATTATTTTAAAAATATTTGGAAAAAATTTCAACTTGCGATCTTTATTCTATCGAAAGTTATCGCATATCCGAAGTACCATTTGTAGAGGAGGTAGGAGCTGCTTTTGTCGGATCTACCAACTAACCAAATCTTACTACTTACAACCTACCAAATTTTAAACTCGGTATAGTTGTTCTATCGAAAATTATCGTAGTTAAAATATTATTTAATTTTTTGACATATGCAGGGGAGGTAGGCATTTGTTTCGTCTGATTATGCCCAACTTACTAAAACAGAAGCAGCTAGTCTGAAGTTTACAAGCTAGAAATCAGTTCTCTAAGTCAATTGGTTGCTCAAGAGTTATAGACAAAAAAGTGAAAAGTAGGGTACTACGGGGCTTTTTGTAAGAAAAGTACCGTTAGTTTCCAACTGGTCGATTTTATTTTTCCAACGGAGTATAAAATTACCCTCTCGAGCCATCCACTAAAGATAGAGCTTTCCACGTTCAATCGAGGGTTGTAGATACATATTGAACATTTAATTATTTTACGAACATATGTATGTAGGAGAGGCAGGCGTTTTCTTGGCCAGATAAATACCAACTAACTACATATGATAGATCATACTACGAACATTTGACTATAATCTCAAGCCTCTAGCTGCATTCTATCGAAAGTTATCGTGCGAACGAGCAGACAAATGGACAGACGGACAGACAGACGAACGGACAGGCAGACAGACAGATACACAGATATACGGACAGACAGACATAAATCGCTAAATCGAATCAGGAGGTGAATCTGATCATTTATATATATATATATATTGCTTTGGAGCCTCCTTTAGGGTGTTACATATTATCCTCACGATAAAAACAATACACCCTATAAAAAGAGCATAAAGCCTAGGGTATACAAATTCGCTATATTGAAATTCGGTGTAGGTTGGTTAGAGTAGGCGTGTTTTTTTTGTACTGCGGTGCAGGTTAATGGGGGGCTATCCGGGTTAACTTACACACATAACACAAACAATGTGTGTAAGTTAACCGGGATAGCCCCCAATTAACCTGCACCGCAGTACAAAAAAACACGCCTAGTGGCTATTACTTCCCAGCAGGGAAAGAAAACACAAGTAGAGCTAGGTACGCTGTTTTGATGCCACACGCCTCATAAGAGGAATAAACCGTTGCTTTCAAGAACGTTCTGAGGTATTCGTCCTCACATCCATCCTGTGGAGTTAACAAAACGTATTATTTCCCCGATACTCTTCGAGGAGATGTCGAATATATCTTGGAAGAAATCAGTGCCCAGTTCTTGATGTCTGATTTTTGCAAGAGCCGGGCATTTGCCTAAGAAATGGATCAAAGTTTCAGAACATGTTGTGAGGTAATATACTAATACCCAATCTGGCCGTGTGCACTCCCACCGGCCATTGCCCCGTCGTAACCGCTGTAACTTTTGCGACATCCGAACGGGTTCTCTTCAGAAGGGCATTAGATTTACGTACATCATATGATGGCCATAGTTTCTTAGACGTGCCACACGTTGTCAGAGCGCCCCATCTTTCGCTAGCCCGTGTCATGAAATGTGTACGAATCTCATTTTTTACGGCAATAAACGGCGGATGGACAGTCACCGCGAAGGACTCGTGTAGTGCAGAGCCCTGTCTCGCCAGTTGATCGGCCCTCTCGTTCCCCTCTATGTTCCTATGTCCTGGAACCCATAGAAGAGAAACTCTAAAGAGGTCCGCCAGTCCAGCCAGTTCACTGCGGTATTGTTTTACTATTTTCGATGAGATTGTTATTGATTCCAGAGCCTTAATCGCGGCCTGGCTGTCCGCCACTTCAGCTTGAAATACGCTTGGGAAGCGAAAAGACATTGATGCACTGAAATCCTCAGAAAAGACCCCGCACCGACTACACAATCCATTTTAGAGCGATTCGATGTATTCAGATAAAAATTTTCTAGAAGTTAAACGAAAAAGCGCAGTCTTTATAAAATCAATTCCTTAAATTCGGAGATATTCGTTATAAGCTCGTTATAGAGAAGTTCGACTTACAAATATAAATTATTATCGAAGCCAAAATTATCGTATAGTAAATCTTAATGAATGCAGATTTATTTTGCGGCATCTAACTTTTACACCGTGGAATATACTGGTACTAACAGCATAAGATTCGTTTGACGCGCTCGCTTTCAATTACCGCTTTACGATCTAGAGAATTGAGGTTCGATCCTCGGCGCGCACAAAAACTGCCTGTAGGTACTAGCACAACTCCCACTGCCATCCGAGCTTGTCAGGATAAAAACGGCGCGGATAGGAGCTGCATGCTAGCAACTTCTCTTCCGAAAATTCGATATGCCATCGAAACGTCAACAAGGCATAGAAATGCAGGAAATGTTGGCCCGTGCCCCTGGAGGAGAGGCAATCAATAGACACTAAAAGCCAAATTAATTTTCGGCACAGACTGCTTCTTTGCTCATATATAAAACTACATTCGCATGCATAGTCTGGAAGGACTATGGCAGGGCTTCCCAAACTTTTTCCATGCATGACCCCTTTTTATCATCGAAATTGATGAGATGATTTGTTTCAAGTGCATATTTAAAAAAAAAAACACGAAAGAAAATCGGTTTTAATTAGGTGTAATTGTAAGGTATGTATGTAACGTCTTCGGGCGGTAGTTTTCTCGTTGAAATTGAATGTCACAAAAACAGCGCGTTTCCATGACGAGATATTTTTATTATTTAATTTAATACTTGCCCTCTTCCCCACTTCTTAGGCAGTGGTGCCAAAGAACTGAACAAAAGAGCAAGTAGCTCTCGTAACAGTCTTGTATTCAATTGGATAATAAAAAATAGCTCGCTGTTTTGGTGACTTGGATGCGCTTGTTTTTTGCTGCAATCAGTGGAGCGCAGTAGCGCTATACTTATTCATTCAAGAATCAGCAGCTCCAAATGCTCTCAGAATTCGTTTAGCTTCCATAACACGTAACGATGAAGGCGATCACATTAGCATTTTGAATCAATTCCTGGCGAGCAGATCTGCTTGAGATCAGAATACAGGATAACGGAGGTTTGATTCAGCAGAAAATTTCCAGCCGAGAGATCCATCCCATTGAAATTTGCGGTGGTGATTTCACCACGCTCACATTGATGTCTGATCATAGGTAGCCTATCAGCCATAAAGGCGATCTTTTCGTTTAAAATTTCTTCGGGACTGGTGATGGAGTGGTACAAAATTCTCCAACTGTTGGCAACCAAAAACCGGGTTTTCTTGTGCTGGGTACAAGACCACCAGACAAGGATCATCCAATCGCCCTCATTATGGCTTTGGATTGGCCTCGGCAAAATTACAAATCAGATGCTGGTCTGCATTGCGGTATCAGTACTGGAATATACTTCCAGGGCTACATCAATCGAAGGAGCTGATAATGCTCTTAGCATAAGGGGTACTAATACTCTCATGAGTAGCACTCATCTAGTGAGGTAATTATCAGGCCATACGGTTCTCAGATATCTAACCAAGACGGGTTTGCCCACCGAGACTGAATGCCGTATCTGCCTAGAGGACGTGGAAACGTCCAAACACAAATGTCTCGCCATCGCCGGTTATAGGATTCCACTCCTCAGACTCTTCAGATTTCAGGTTGATTCCTGCAAAAGCCATACTGCTCTTTATTAGAGAGGTGGACGGTCCTTTGACTGATTTGTGGGACGCCATAATAGACCTCTCTATTGTCGCAAAGTGCCCACCAGCTGGATCAGTAGCCGACTCTCTTATCTTTTCTTGCTTTTTTGTTACATAACAATTCAAATCTTGGTGGATTTTTTGACACTACTGGACGTTAAGCAAGCATCTTCAACATTTATTTTTCAGCGCTGAACGATATTTTGATTTAATAAGAGCTGAAAAAGTTATTTTACATAAGTATGTTGTAGTTCCACAATGGTAAAAGAACTAGCTCCGATCCAAAATTCAATTTAACGATTTTTGTGGAAGGTCAAGTCATAAGTTTGATTCACTCGATAGCTCAGGAACTTCGTTATTTGGGGCGACCGGTAGCGCAATGTGTTGAGGCATCAGTCTCATGTTTGACTACCGGCGTTTCGGGTTCGAGTCCCGTCCACCACGACGTTCGTAGCCATGGATGTACAGGAGGTGCATGCTGGCAACTGCATTCTCCGAAACCAATTTATGCCAACGAAACGTCAACTGGGCCACATGGAACAGTTGACGCGCAATGCCCCACAAGGGGTTAGGGCAATTGAGTAGTATGATATGGTGATTTACATTATCAATTTCGATCCAAAGTGGTTTTTGAAATTAAGCTATCTTTTAAAAGTCAAAATTCGCGACGCATAGTTTGGGAGCCCATGGACTATGGCAATGTGTTTCGTCTTATGCTCTTATATGCTTTCTACTATTCCGGAACGAACTATATCGTCCAAGCACTACAAACTGTTTACTCGTGAGAAGCAGGAACACCACACCAAGAACGTGAGTAAACAAAGAAGCAACGAACCGTATATTGCCTGATTTCCAAGTGAAGAAGAAAGACAAAACAACGGAAAAAACTCCAACGAAATCCTTAAAAATGGATGGTGTCAGCAAAAGATAAAAATCCTTACTGGCCTCGTGGCCTTGTACATTCATGGAATGCATGCAATTCGCAGTAGTAGACTTGATAGGACTGGACTATTTAAAATGTAAAACGGATTTTTTTACTGGATTCAAATAAAAATCTTAATACGATTCCATAAAATTCACTGTGAATCTCAGTCGTAATTTAATGTGGAACTACCACCAGCGAATGGTCGAGATGTGTGTAGCGGATAAATTGGTTCAATTTGGAGAATTCAGTTGCATAGTTTATTTACTTTATCCTTTGTACATATGCAAGTATACAAAAAGAAATGATAAAATTTATTATTTTGCAATTACAGTAATGGTTAAAATTAAGTTAAATTTGCGGATCAGTTGGGTATTTTATCTGTTGAGTGGGAATAACATTAAGTTAGGGGCCTAGTGAGCAAAAGGTGAACGGTCCGTATCAGAATAAAGCGGATATATACCAACTAGAGTTGAACATCGAAAAAAAAACACCGATGTTCACTAAAAAAAACATCGAACCAAAACCGATTGCAAGAATATACGATTTAATACTAGCCAACTTATGAAATGATCCACCTTGGCATACTTTAATCCTTTTACTGACAATTTAGCTTTGTTATCAGGTAGTTTTTCTAAAAAAAAATTGTGGTGTAGTTTTGATTTTCGTTTATGTTTCTTCGAGTGCTGATTAAGAATCTAAGGTTTGCTATCTATTTTTTTTTTGAATTTGAGTTATAGCCTGAAAACAAAAAAAAAATACTGCGTTTTGGGTTTTTTGAAAATATTTTGAAAACGGTTGACCCTAGCGAAAAACTTTCTGAGATAAAATTACTTACTCAGTTGCCCTTACCCCTTGTGGGGCATAGCGCGTCAACTGTTCCATGTGGCGAAGTTGACGTTTCGTTGGCATAAACTGATTTCGGAGAATGCAGTTGCCAGCAAGCACCTCCTGCACATCCATGGCCACGAACGTCGTCGTGGACGGGATTCGAACCCGAAACGCCGGTAATCAAACATGAGACTGATGCCTCAACACACTGCGCTACCGGTCGCCCAGCGAGATAAAATGAAAGATCTGGAATAGTTTAAGAAAAAATATTATCGCTATATTTTTTGTAGCTTCAACAATTCTCGAGATATTCTCACTTGAAAAAGACTATTTTTCATGCTTCTATTCTCTTTCATCCCACAAAGGGAAAAATGCATGATTTTTTGAAGCATTTTTTTCGAATATAGGAAAAACTATATAAGCAACGAGGGAAATGAAACGGGATGGGTTTGTTGACAGCGTAATCACCTTTGATTTGAGACAAGTTAGGTGCCCATGGGAAAAATAGTTACCCAGATATTCTCTCTCAATTGCCCTAATTCCTTGTGAGGTATTACGCGTCAGCTGTTCCATGTGGCCCAGTTGAGGTTTCAGTGGCATAAACTGGTTTCGGAGAGTGCATGCACCTCCTAAAAGGAGGATATTGGCAAAAACAAATTTCCTAAAAAATATTTTATTTCTAAATAAGCTACAACAACTTTCTGAGATAAAATGAAAGTCCTTGAATAGATAAATAAAAAAATTAACTCACCTTTCTCCGTATCTTCAATAGTTCTCAAGATATTCGTACTTGAAAAAAAAGCCAAAAAGAGAAAACTTCCGTTATGTGATGTATTTTTCAATTGAGAATATCTTGAAAACTGTTAAAGATACAGAAAAAGTAAATAAATTCTTTTTTGTTGAGCTATTCATGATCTTTGATTTTGTCACAAAGTTTTTTGCTAGAGTTGACGGTTTTCAAAATATTAAAAAAAAAACAAAATGTGTTTTTGTTTTTTTTTGGCTATAACTCAAATTCCACAAAAAAAAACTTTTGGTAGCAAGCTTCCGATCCGCAATCAGAACCCCACAAAAAACATAAAAAAAAGAAAAGAATACACCGCAATTTGCTTTAAGCTAGCTCCTATAAGCACGTGATGACTCGGCTAATTACTTCGATCGTATTTATTTTAAGTAAGCTGTGCAAGGGGGGGGGGGGGGGGGCAAAAGACCTTTTCCACAGTCCTTCACATGGGCGCCCCTGGTAACGGCAGTGTTTCAAACCGATGACGGCCAAGTCTTAGCGAAAAGATAGTGTGGAAAAAGGCACATATCTGCAGCCTGAATGACAATGGCCAGCGTGTCTTATTGACTCCGCCTGTAGCAAGAATCTGGTCGTAAGCTCAACGTGTTTCCCGCATCGACGCAATCACAAGCAGAAATGGAAATCTCCAGACGCACACACCGTCAACCAAATTGATCACGTCCTCATTTCCAGGAGATGGGCGTCAAGTGTGATGGATATCCGCTCCTATCGAGCAGCAAATTGTGACTCAGATCATCACTTGGTCAAGACGACCTACAGATGTAGAATTTCCTCAGTGCACCAATCGAGAATCAGCCATTCCAAAATCTTTGCGGTTGATAAGCTTCTAAGAGATGCTACAGCGGTGGCGTATGCTGCCACCCTTGAGGAAAGACTATCGCCTATGCTACACAACATCAGAAACACAGGCGTTCATGGGTTCTGGGAAGAACTCAGAGATGTCGCAGAGAAGGTCGTGGGATCTATAGCCCGGCGAGCGCAAAATTAATTTTTCGAAGAAGAATGCAAAAATTTACTTGAACCGAAAAACGAAGCCCATAGACAATGGATTCAACGAGGAACCAGAACCAGAAGAGGAAAATATGACGAGGTACGGCGAATATCGAATAGAATAATTAGACGTAAGAAACGTAAATACTTTGACGAGCAGTTGCTAAATATAAAAAAAAACTTAGCTAATAGGAACACCAGACAAGCGTACAAACTAGTAAATACAATTGAGAACGGCTACCAACCCAGGACTAGCCTTTGTAAGGACAAGGATGGAAACATTATCAGCGACACCGATGGCATTAACAAATAAGTATGGGAGGACGAGGTGATCCCAGACGATTGGCACAGAAGCATCATCTGTCCAATCCACAAAATGGGTGAAAACCGTACGCAGAACGAATCATTGGCGAATATCAAAGCGGTTTCAGACCTGGTCGCTCCACAACCGATCAGCTCTTTACAGTCAAACTGATACTCCAGAAGGGCTGGGAATACAACGTAAACATATCCAAATCTTTGTCGACCTCAAGCAGTAGTATAGATAGATAGTATCGATCGTGGAGTACTGTACAACATTATGCTGAAATTTGGTATACCGGCAAAATTAGTGCAATTGACAAAGATGACGATGGCCAACTCTGTCTCACAAGTCAGGATCCAGAATAGACTTACTGATCTATTTGAAACACGCACTGGTCTGAAACAGGTCGATGGACTGGCACCGACGCTCTTCAGCCTAGCACTGGAATACGCTATTCGGACTATAAATATGGACAATAGCAAGACGCTACTCATCAAGTCGACACAATCTGCAGCGTACGCCGAGGACATCAACATCATGTCCCGAAGATCGGCTGATGCAGAAGGACTTCTGCATACAGTAGATACCGCTGGAAAGCCTCCAGAAATATGCTAGACACATTTGAACGTAAGGCTCTACGGCGAACTTTCGAGTCTGTTTGCGATCGAGATGGATGGCTCATCCGGTACAACCATGAGTTGTATGAACTGTACGATGAGCTGGAAGTTTCGAAAATCGTCAAACTACAACGACTTTAATGGGCAGGGCATGTCCAATGAATGCACGATGATCGCATGCCAAAGAGAGTGATGAATGCAAAACGAGTCGACGGAGCTAAACTGCCGAGACGACAGAAATCTCGTTGGGAAGGCTCAGTATATGTGGACGCCGAGCAGCTACTGGGCTTCCAAGATTGGAGGACGCGGTCACGTGACCGAGATAATTGGAGGACAGGGATCCGGACGGCCAAGGCCCGACTTCGGGTTGTGGCGCCATGATGATGATGATGAAGCCAGGCTGACAAATGTCCAACCTTACTTCTTAAGTGAATATTGTTGAAGACGACCTTCTCATTTGAGAGCTGGTCGAATCTAAGGGCAGAAAATAACAACTCGCTCGAACGAGCTAGTTGCAGTAGAATAATATACTTTATTGTAATGTTACTTCAATGACAATTAATTCGAACTTCAGTATTTTTGTTTGACAAAAACCGTATTGTATAAGCAAAAATAATTGGTTTCCCCAATTCCTTGAAAAGGATACGTAAAAATATTAAACGTCCATTACGGTTAACCAACAATCTTATTATAAAGTTTTAGGGAGGAATTTCCCTCGACATTGTCGAACTATTATTACGTTTCTCTATTGCACTCATTGATTACTCAAATTTCATCTGTGAAAATTCAGTTTTGCTGATACAAACGAATGAGTCCTCGATGAGGACTGTTTCTAACAGTACACAACTTGATAAGAGCACAAGATCCAAAGGATGTTTTGATATGATTTTCCGGTTCTTTCGGTAATTCAGTTCCAAATCAGGCGTTCGCCCGGATACAATTCTGGAAAAGGTTCCAAAGGGTTATGCCTGAAGAGAAATGTAAAAAAAAGTACAGAGGTATTCGACTTCTTGCAAATGTTATTTCTAATTCAGAACGCTGTTCGGTTTGCTATGCACTCTGTGCGGTGAATCGATAGTCACGTTTCATTCTTGTCTGCCAGGCTCTTTTGCCTTCACCATTTATATTGAACAATCAGCCTCTACTGCATCACAATGTACTCGATTTTACTGACAAAAACTGAGCTTTGAATTTATTTTGTTGCTGCTCTCGCTGCAATTGCAGTTGGTTTTGCATACTACGAACCATTCATTGTTACTTAAACGAATGCAGTGCATCCGTTTAGCCCAGCTCGCCAACATTGGCGACTACACAGAATAGATGGTGTTCCAGTGATTGCCGTCGAACCTTTCGAGTTTAACCACAATTTATGGCGTTTGAATGTTCTGTACATGTTCACGGTTCCGGGCAATATATGGTTCTACGGTTATTGGAGTAACAAAATGTTTTCATTATGATATATTGCAGGTTATCGAATAGAGGATTAAATGGTTCAAGTTGCTTTAATAGTGGATGGAGAGGGGATGAAAATATTGAGATTTCCTTTTTTATGTTTTAAGAAGTATAAAATAAAAGCTGTCGGATATTACACCAAGGGACTTGGACCACTCAGCTGTGCGTAGGTAGGGTTTTAATTTAGCAAAGGCCTTAAGATTTTCTGCGAATGTATTGAGGAATTAAGAAAAGCTTCTCTAGAATGCACAATTTGTTCAGCTAATCTATCCATTGATCGATCCTGTTTCAGATTTTACATATTATGGAACAGAATGCATCTTGGGCGAACACATCGAGAAATCGCTTAGCTACAAGGAATACTATCGTAACCTCTCTGGATATGAAATAACTTTCGCATCAGTCGAATTTCGGACCAAGGCTGAGGTGAGTTAGCATAATGTCATTTACTAGATCGTGATGGTGTGTTTTTTGCAGAGGTGTATGTTCAGCAACACGCTCAGCCGAGTTATTTACCTTTAAATGGCTACTCATTCAAAAGCTGAGTGGGCTCATAGACGTAAATCAATTTTTTTATCGAAGTCTACTGCGCATAATTTACATATACGAACCGGGGCCCAGTACATAGAAGGCGAACGTGCTAACCGCTCCGATATCCAGACTACACCTCTCTAGATGTACTTGCATTATATTTGCATTCATCACCGATAAGGGTGATGGACTTTGTAACGGACGGTTTGGTGGGCATCCGGAGATGCCCGCGGGGACGGAGCCTAAGGTAGCATATGACCGTGTAGGTCGGGCTATGCCATCTGGCGGAGAAAAACGCCCCGGAACGAGCTAAGCAGCGGCCTATACTTGCTGTCGCTCAGTTCGGGAGATGTGAGCGGGGTTTTCGCCGCTCGTTGCCCCTGTCCTTTACGTATTAACAAAAATTCATAGGCCTGGGGAAGACAACACAAACAGGGGAGGTGAAAATGGGGTATAAAGAAAATAGTCGATAAGGATGGAATGGTTGACGGACGGACCAAACGCCCACACCTCTGGCCTCTGGTTTCGTACCACCAACAGATCACTACTAATCAGGTGCTGCTTCGATCTGCTGGTGGGAGCATCACTACCAGACCATAATATGGTTCGTTACAGGTGGTTCATTACAACTTCGTCATATTTGCAAAAGTTGAGTGTTAAACTAACTACATCGGAAAAGCGTATTAAGAGTGTACTGGGCCTATAGATTAGTCACTAGTCATAGCTAAAATTCCCAACTTTTGAAAGCTAAAATTTGACTTTAATCTCACCTTTATTGAAATAATACACTCAATGTGAACAATCAACAATGACAACTAAATGGCAACCATAAAAAGTACATCTATTCAGTTGTCAATCCTCTTTTTGTTCATTGTCATTACAAGCTTACAAATCGTGTAATCATGTATTTTCATGTAACGTGCTGTCAACAATTTACATACGCTTGAATTAGACACATCTGCTAATGTAGGACGACAAGGCATATCCTTGTTTTTGTTCGCAGGCTTTGAACACTTTACATATAAACGTACATAAATATTCTCGTATTCTTACAGATACACGTAAATGTTAGCAAAGTGCACTGATATACAGCCATAGATACTACGGACGACAGCTTAGTCGAGAATGCCGTCATTCCGTTGTTGGCAATTTTATTGTTCTTCTGTAGAGTCTTCCATCACATCCTTTTCAACATTGTTTTTTGACGACTAACATAATAGCAAAAATTTAGAATTGATAAAAAGTAAACATAATGGTACTGGTATAATATTTCATAACAAGTGGTTTTTCAGTCTGTCATCTATTTAAGGGTATTACCGACAAGTACGAGTAGAATAGCATCTGCAACAGAAATTGTTGAGTTGGCGAGTAATTTTTTGAACATTATTTTTGCGAATTTCATTCTTATACCCTCCAGGGTATATTGTTTTGTCACAAAAATATATAATGTCTTAAGCGCAGGAATATACTAGTCAACTGTTGATAGTTGGGGACTTAGCCAAATATTAGACATTACAAAGATACGGCACTTCATACATATTAACGCAGTACCTAGTAGTTGCATAATGAGTTCAAAACGTTCGTACACAAAGAAACAAACTAACAAGAATCTGACTCTGTGATGGACGAAAGACGACAATTGAAGGTGTCAGTGGGGACGAAGCTCATGTGACTGTGAAGGTTCGATAGTGACAGCTGTCAAAGGCGGCAGCTGTCAAAATTAGCTCCTCAGTTAGCTAAGCGACGGCATAAGAATGCTGTAGATCTGGTTCGGGATATTTGCCGCTCACTGCCCTTGTTCATGTCATATTAAAAGACAAAACGACAAGAGGGAACAATTTTAGATAAAAGAAACGAAGGCATGGCGTTAGACAGCTCAAATGGCATCATTTTGAACTCTAGGGCCCAGATCATGGTGGAATCCGGCTTTTTTCACCTAACACATATCGAAAAAAAATAACCCGTGCTTGAGAACCCCATGGCCGACAGTAGACAAATTTTAGAGGGCTTCCCTTAGCGAACCAACGGATGAGGACTTTCAACTCATTCCGACAACCAACCGAAATGAGGGTTGGGTGAAAACTCCTTAAAGGAAAGACATGGTTCCAACCAAATATAAGTATTTATTAAAGACATTGGTCCAAGAAGGGAAACTTAAAGAGGAGAATTACTTGACAACAACAAGAAGGGCAAAGTGAGCCAAAAAATAGAATTACTTTCCTTAATAAGAAAATGTACTTACCCCGATTGCAGTTTAGTCTGTGGGCGCGGAGTTCCTTGAGACGAAAGGAAAGAACCAAAAGCGTAATTACAAAACAGAAAAAGTTTATTACTTCTTTAGATACTTCTACATTTACTGAAAAATTGAGCGTTAAAAAGATACAAGTCGCGTGAGAAGATGCGGAGTCGAGGTAGATCGAGACTGAAGCGATGATGCGGACGACGGGAGTGATATCGCAAGGGAATGGTGCAAGTTTTTATTTATATCCGTAGACTTGCTGACGCAGCAGGACGCATGCATAGCTATACATCGTGTGATAGCCGCCCCATGCACATGTGCATAGTCGGCACAACTGTTATCGCTCCTTTGGATTTCTTTACACTGAGTGCGTTGTCGACACTGTTGTATGTCTGACAGAGATGTAAAATGTCGTGCACCCGCGAGTGAGTGAGAGAGTCGCGCAACAGTGTCGACACTGTTTTGTTTTGAAAACGCACCCATTCGAAATACTATAGTTTCCAAATATTCGAGCTCAAGTGGCGTCTTGAAATGTCTGATCAGCACATAGTGTGAGAATATGTGCCAATAATCGAGTGGATGGAGTGTGTTCCACTGCCAGTTGAGATTGTTTTTCCACCAAAGTAGAAATGGCCATTTTGACAGGTACAGCTGGAACTTCATTAGTTATATATTATTCAAGAAGACAAATTGTTATATTAGAAGGCAAATTATTAAAAAAATTAATCAATACAATTCAAACAAAACAAAATTTGTGGACCACGCGATGGATCATCACCACCATGGCGCAACAGCCCGATGTCGAGCTTTGGCCGCCAGGATCGTTGTCCTCCAATTATCTCGGTCACGTGACGGTATCCTTCAATCTTGAAGGCTCAGTAGCTGCGCGGCGTCCAATTATACTGAGCTCTTCCAACGAGATTTCAGTCGTCCTCGCAGTCTCGCTCCGTCGACTTGTTTTGCGTTCATTACTACTGTCTTTGGCATGCGATCATCGTCCATTCGTTGGACACGCCCTGCCCATTGAAGTCGTTGTTTTTGGACGATTTTCGAAACTTCCAGGTCATTGTACAGTTCATACAACTCATGGTTGTACCGGATGCGCCACCCATTTCGATCGCAAACAGCCCCGAAAATTTGCCGCAGAACCTCACGTTCAAATGTGTCTAGCATATTTCTTGGAGGCTTAAGTTATTGTCCATGCTTCGCAGCCATAGCATAGCACTGGTCGTTTAATGGTTTTGTATACGCGGAGCTTCGTGTTTCTGTGCACATGCTTCGATTTCATTATGGGGAGAACCGAGAAAAAAGTCTTATTAGCTAACTGTATCCGTCGCTTGATTTCGTCAGTTTCGTTGCCGTCCCTTAACAAGTTGCACCCCAGGTATATGAAGTTGTTGACGAAATCGATGTTGATTTCCACCACATCGATGTTCGGTTGTGCAACTTCTTTTGCAGCGGTATCGAGCGTATACAGAAGTTCTTCTGCGTCAGCCAATCTTCGGGACATGATGTTGATGTCGTCGGCGTACGCTGCTTATTGTGTCGACTTGATGAGTAGCGTATTGCTGTTGTCCATATTCATAGCCCGAATAGCGTATTCCAGTGCTAGTTTGAAGAGCGTTGGTACCAGTCCCCTGTTTAAGACCAGTGCGTGTTTCAAATAGATCAGGAAGTCTTTCATGGATCCTGCCCTGTGAGACGGAGTTGGTTATCGTCATCTTTGTCAATCGCACTAATTTTACTGGTATACCAAGTTGCAGCATGATGTTTTACAGTACTCCACGATCGATACTGTCGTATGCCTGCTTGAAGTCGACAAAGATTTGGTACACGTTTATGGTGTATTCCCAGCACTTCTGGAGTATCAGTTTGACTGTAAAGAGCTGATCGATTGTGGAGCGACCAGGTCTGAAAACACTTTGATATTCGCCAATGATTCGTCCTTCGTACGGTTTTATCCTATTTTCCAGAATTTTCGTCAAAAATTTTTTAAGACGTGCAAACTATTGATATGCCCCTGTAGTTTTCACACCGCAGTTTATCTCCCTTTTTGTGGATTGGACTGATGATGCTTCTGCGCCAATCGTCTGGGATCTCCTCGTCCTCCCATACTCGCAGGACTAATTCATGTATGGTATTAGCTAGACCCGTCCCACCGAATTCTAGAAGTTCAACGCGAGTTCAACTTCCTCAACTGTCGGGGGTTGTATGGGTGGGCCTAGATCAACAATATCTTCGAAAGCTTCTTGTGTGGGGATGTTAAATGGTAGGTTCAGAAGCTCTTCAAAATAAGGGGCTCATCGTTTATTAATGCCATCGGTGTCGCTGATGATGTTTCTATCGTTGTCCTTACAAAGGCTAGTCCTGGGTTGGTAGCCGTTCTTAATTGTATTTACTAGTTCATCCGCTTGTCTGGTGTTCTTATTAGCTAAGTTTTCGTTTATATTCATGATGAGCTTAAAGTTTCGAAAATCGTCAAACTACATCGTCTTGAATGGGCAGGGCAAGTGCAACGAAACGACGATGTTGGCATGCCTAAACAAGTGATGAATGGACGACGAGTCGACGCGGTAAGACTGCGAAGAAGACCGAGAGCTCGTTGGGAGCGCTCATTATATGCTGACGCCGAGCAACTACTGGGCTTCCAAGATTGGAGGACGCGGTCACGTGACCGAGATAATTGGAGGACAATTATCCAGGCGGCCAAAGCCCGAAAGCGGGCTGTTGCACCACGATGATGATGATGATGATGAATGTCAATATTGCGTGTGGTTCGAACCCCAGATCTCATACCGGCTCTTAAGCAGATTAAAATCGAAATGAAATGTGAACAGTACATTGCAATCCCTTGCACCAACAACTAGTTTACTGGAAGTTACTTTCAAAAATACTCGTAAGTTCTTACTCAATTTGGATATAGCAGGTAAACTAACCAAGCTTCGGCTTCACTTAGATTACAAATCTCAAAAGTGTAAATAAAGTCCCACAATTAAATAATCCTTGTTTTTTAGAATATAGTATCTACCTTCAATAAATAAAACAAAAAATTTCACTCTGACACTCCAGACCTTGAAATCTTTGATGTAACTTCACTTGTAGGTTTTTCTTCTCTTCTGAAATACACATAATGTATCTACAGGCAACAAAGCCATTAACTCGTTCTGAAATAAATGGCGATAATAAAAGCTCGTAACAGCATTAATTAAGTACCATAAGTATGCGTTAATTTTGTCATGTGACAAAAATAAATCTTAAGGGATTTCGTGTGTGGGATACTCAAGTGAGTTTCGAGAACGTCTTGAAAACTACACACTCATATTTCTGCTATCCTTTTTTTTCGGAAGAAAGTCGTCAAGTGCAGAAACAACCATCAACGTTTCGCAGTAATCTTTATCATTAGCACCAATGATCTATTGGCGAGGGAGTGCTGTATTAACCTTCCGTCCTTGGAGACTTTTTTAAGGCTTTTGTGTGAACAGAAACTGGAAATATTATTCGAACAATGGCAGTAATTGGTTGGTAAAAAAAAAAATACATGAAAATCTGGCTTATTTATAATTTCGACTAAGCCGGGTACTATGCCAACGCCTCTCAAGTCTAATTGCCAAGAAAATCAATGTAAGGTGATTTAGGAAAATATGGTCAAGTTATATAGAGTTTCTGCTTTAAGTAATTTGTGAAGATTTTATTTTTTTTTCTAATTTTTAAATGGAATTCTGGGTACATTGTAGTATACCAAAAGTCCGTAAAATCTCTACACAAAAAGAAAGGAAAATGAAAAATAAAAGAAAACATGAATTTTTTCTCGGTTTTTGAAAATATTTTAAAGACAGTCTGACCTAACACAAACTCTCTCTCATTCATATAAATTCTTTTATGTACATTCTGTCAAAAAGTATCGGGAATAAATTTAAAAAAAAGCCTGCCCGACAGGATTGTCAATATTCTTTTTGTCGCTAAGTTGGCACAACTGTTCTTTATACTGTCACGGAGTTTGACAGTCATCTGTCATTTAGTTTGTTTACAGTACTCGATATTGTCAGTTCATATCTGCGAATTCTGTTTTACTCGTATGTCTTCTGTCGACTGATAGCGGGTACCTCGAAGTTGTAATTTCAGTTTCGGGAAGAGAAAAAAGTCGGACGGAGCCATGTCAGGTGAATACGGTGGTTGTTCTATGGTATTTGTTGAGTTTTTGGTCAGAAATTCCTCCACAATGATAGCCTTATGTTGATGGTGCGTTTTCGTAATGAAAAATCCAAGAGTTTGTTTACACAAATCTGGCCTTTTTCGACGAATTATCTCTCTCAATCGCCAAATAATATTCTTTATTAACCATCTGACCTTCGGACAAGAATTCTGAGTGCACTACACCACGGTAATCAAAGTAAACTGTCAACATTAGACTTTTGATCGACTTTGACGTGGTTTTTACGGTTTCGGCTCAGTTGGAAGGCGCCATTCCGTTTGGTTTGCATGTAAAACTCGTAAACCCATGTCTCATCACCAGTCACAATGCGTTTTATGAATGTGAGGTCGGAATTGCAACTCAAAATTTAAGACAAATTTTTTGTTCGATAATGTCATCCATTGCAAAAATCGCAGAACACACTTGAAATGAACTGACAATATCGAGTACTGTAAACAAACTAAATGACAGATGACTGCCAAACTCCGTGAGAGTATATAGAGGACAGTTGTGCCAACTTAGCGACAAAAAGAATGTTGACAATCCTGTCGGGCAGGCTTTTTTAGAAATTTATTCCCGATACTTTTTTGACAGAATGTATACATGCCCCGGTGAATATCCATGAGCTTACGCACATAAATATACAAAAACTTTAAAGGAACAGCTTTTTTTTATTTCTGAAATAAATCGAAAATTCGATAACTGAGTCGGAAGTATTTTCATATTAAATGAAAACTCGTTTTGTTATTACCAAATAAAAATTAAGTTATCTACCCCATCTAGATACATCCTATGAAACCGGAGTTTAATAGGTTAAAAATGTTTCGACAGTGTCATTTTGGATAGGAACAGGAAATCTAACTGTATAAATACGGATGCGGGGCGACCGGTAGCGCAGTGTGTTGAGGCATCAATTCATGTTTGACTATCGGCGTTTCGGGATCGAATCCCGCCCACGACGACGTTCGTGGCCATGGATGTGCATGCTGGCAACTGAATTCTCCGAAAACAGTTTATGCCGACGAAACGCCAACTGGGTCACGGAACAGTTGACGCGCTAATTTTTTTTTATTTAAAATACGTTGCCTCTTTACATTAGTTCCTTTTTTATTGCTTATAAATCATATTCATTTATTCGCCTGTGGATGCGTTCTACTTGTTGCAAAACATTTTGCTAATCGGTAATACGAGCACCTATTGTTAATCAAATCAAAACTAAGTCATGGAGTAAATAAAAAAGAATCTGTTCTTTTCTTTGAAAGATCTCCATATCTTCAGGCCCATGTGGCATATAAAATCGTAAATATGCCTTTCGTTTTCAGAGAAATTGAATCCTTGGAATCCGTACGGTAGGCATGAGACTGTCCTAACATGAGCCTGTCTTTGTAACGTCTTTTTCTTTTTGAATTTGGTGTTCCGGAATTGGTGATGCTATAAGGCATGTGATTTGTTTTAGGCGTAGGGGGACCAAGAGGGTAATAGGTTGCAAGAATTCAAGCCTATCTCCGAACAGATCTCCGCCCAGCACATGCCACTGCGCAGCTTGTTGATGACGTTGGCGTACACGCCCCCTCGACCTGCACGGTCAACTACGTCAGCTCCCTAACTTCAGCCATTGCCGTTCAACAGATTCCCTCACTGCAATATGCAAAGTTGTATATGGGATACTTTCCTCAATTTTCAGCCCTTAGTTTGAATTCTCTGTTCCCTATATGTAATAGGCTTAGCCTTGGGAATTACAAAACATTTTCAAATATTCTCAAAATGTCGCCTAGTTAAGTAGCCTTCAGTACTTCTTTCGACTAAATTTGATATCCGATTGAAAATATAATAGTAGCTCGCTTCCCTCAATTCAGGCCACGTAATAGTTTCTTTCTGCTGTTCAATTGTTTCATGATATCAATATAAAAATGCCTCTGTTACTTCAAATAACGAAAGGCAAACATTGCCGTAGAGTCTCGTGCGAACACAACATTCTCTGGGGCTAGGATCATAACTCGTGGTTAAATATGGGAAGTCAGCGGATATTACTGATATTCCTTGTAGTCTGCAATACCGAACACTGCATCCATGCAAACAATCGCCCAAGTGTGAGGGACGACTGCAAATGCTACTGCGGATGGGCGAACAAGATTGTGCCAAACAAATAAGCGCAACGTATTGCAATGCTGAAAAGGCTAATTGTTCCGGAAGGGCATGGGATTCAGAGCTAGTACCAAGTCCTTGCTATTTATATGGTTGCGTGTAAATGTCGACATTCTGGCCTTTTAGTACAGTTGGTGCGATAAATGTCCGGGCGCACATTTCCCGAGAGACGAAATTTTCCCAAGGAAGTCCAACTTGGATTACAAGCTTTTCATCAAAATTCTCAAAAGTTTGAAAATCCCTTGAAAATTTCTCCCTGCCGAGCGACTGTGGTGACCTTCTATGTCTTAGCACTTGTAATTTAAATTGAAAACCAAACCACTTTCGGCAAAATGTTCAGTGCAGCTACTTGTGCTTGCTATCAGCATTTATCCTGGCGCTAGTGAGCAAACAATGCCATGGGATTTATTGCATATGTGCATTTTGTTTGTAGGGATAGCCTCGTGTTTGTTCAAACAACTGAAAATTGCAATCAATATATCCAATAGACGAACCTAATAGTAATGCTGACAAGCAGACTAACATAGAACTTAATTATGAAATTATTGTATTTTACACTGAACTGTGATTTCAATGATACGTCTCACTGCAATTATGCTGTTAGTTAACTTGATTTGTTACTGGGTCAGATTCGAAATAGGGATAAATTTGTTAATTTGGTGAGAAGCGTTAATGATTTTATTAAGCATAAATACTAAATGCTACATTAAATTGTATAAATAAGCAGTAACGGATCCAGAGGGGGCCATGGAGGCCAACATGTTTGGTATGTAGAGATTGGTCGTGGAATATTCGATCAAATATTGGAAAATAATTTACTGCTTTAGAATCTAAAATATCGGGATGCAAGGTGTGCCTGTGCTCATGCGGATAACATTGCTATTGCCATAAACGGTAAACTTCCTGGTGTTATTAGTGAGGTATTGCAGAGTGCTCTCTGACAACAAAAATCCTAACAGAATATTATACGTTTCACAAGAATCGGATGCTTCCAGTCGAGCCTACTGTGCTACTTGGGACGGGCCTTAGCTGATTACGCTAAGTTTCTATGCAGCTGATAATAATAATAACAAGGACAGGCTAAGATACCTAAGGGTGGACACTGCGACCATGAGATCTATTGTGCCATAGCCTTAATTAATCCAAAAGACCCTCAACCAGCCTAATGAAGGCTAGTAGATCCTTTGTAGGGGTGCTCCTTACGACCGCTGAGCTTACGATGGAGTCTCCAAGAAACAAGGATCTGGAACGGGCTACCGCCGGACATTTGCAGAGAAGATGTTTAGTGGACTCTGTGTCCTCCAGGCAAAGCCGGCACTCCGTATCAGTGGATAGACCCATTTTCTTGAGGTTATATCTCACCCAGTAGTGCCCCGTGAGGTAACCTACGACCAATCTCAGGTCCGCTCTGCCCAGGCGGCTGGTTTCTTTGAGACCGTAGGGTTTTATAAGATCTTTGGACTGCCGCAGACTTGGAAGACAGTCCCAGTGACGCAGTCTTTCATTGGCAGACCACTCCCTCACTAGTGATCTTGTTTTAGCCCAACTCAGACCACAATAAGGATCAGGCCCGAAAATTTATCTGGAGAGCCTTGTCTAGCAAGTTCATCGGTAGTTTCGTTACCAGGAATGCCCTCATGGCCAGGTACCCATCATAAAGTAACCCGATTGGTGTTAGTAAGACACTGAAGGGTACAAAAATTCTCTTTTACTAATTTCCATGAGAAGCTATGTGAAGAAAGAGCCTTAATGGCTGCCTGACTATGAGTGCAGATAGCCATGTTAGCGCCCTTGAGTTTCTTGTCCAGAATATCTCTGGCGCAGGCCTCAATTGCATGGATTTCAGCTTGAAAATATACCTAAGCATTTGACTTCAGTGGAGAACTGAAGTTCCGTACCGCCAAGGCTGACAGAGCTTAAGCTTAGATTCTTTCTTCGAGCGAAGGGAACTCAGACGGTTTTTTTTAAGGTGGATAATCAGACCAACTTCAGTGCACCAGCGACCTACTAGATCGAGTGCCGCGTTCATCACCTCAATGACGGTTGATTAAAACTTTCATCTGAATATGATTGTTATATCATCGGCTTAACCGATTGCATAATAACCATCATCACACAACCTAGCTAGTAACTCGTCTATGACAAGTGACCAGAAAAGTGGAGACAGGACGCCGCCCTGAAGGCAACGTTTTACAGCATAAACACTAGTCTGGGTGCCACCCAACGTTGAATGAATTTCTCGCCCACGAAGCATTGCGTTGATCCACATGATTGTGGCAGTAAGTATATCTCTAAGCTCAAGAGCTCCAGGTATACAGCTGTAGCCAGTATTGTCAAAAGCTCCTTCGATGTCAATGAAGGCGCAGAGAGCAATTTTCTAACCATAAGTGTTTTTTCAATCGTTCCTACGAGATTGTGTAAGGCAGCTGTAGCTGATAGGGCCCTGAACCTCAAACGACCGTGTTTCAATTAGCAAAAAAATGCCCGGTGCGTTGCCGACCTAAGCTACAGATGCATACTAAGTTGGTGTACAGAATTAAACCAAGTGTCGCAAAAATTCTAATTTCACTGAAAAATATAATTCGCACTTGCACATTGCAAAAACATTGAATACATATCGTTTCTATGTAGCTATTTTACTCGTATGTGGGCTAACCGTAACTTGCTGGGGAAGGTTCAAAGATTGGCTTGCGTTACTTTTTATTGTGCTCTAAGAACTATACTCCTTTTGTTGCCTTCATCGTTCTGTTTAACCTATACTTCTTGACAATGAGGGGGTTATAGTTTTCTCTGATCAGTTTAACCTAAACGTCTCCTTCAGTTTCCCAAAAGTTCAGTAAGTCAGCCCCCTGCAAACTTGACTTCTAGATACGCCACTGTTATAAAATACCAAATGTGATTCGAAACAGACTATAAATTTACACGATTAAAACAGTTGCCACAAGTCCTTCTTTCGGGCCGCAACCCTATTGTGGAGTAGATCAAACTCAGACAGGATATTCATAAAGGAATGTTCTGTAAGGACACAACACGATAATATTTCACGCAGCGGTAATCGCTTTAATGTGATCCTTCCAATATGTAAATTGGGCAGTTTAGGTTAGAAGGCTACTGTATTCGCAAACTTAGGCCAAGATAGAGGTCCAATATATGCCTAGGAATACCGACAATTCCAGTTTCCTATAGCATTGGACTCATCCGAAATTAGTCTCGAAACGTTGTTCCACCTCAATTCTGTTAGTTTCCGCAAATGGTTATTAACTTAGTTTCCAAAAGTTAATTTTCCAAATTTTGCTGGTGCAGGACATTTGCAGAACATATGCAGCATGATCTCCTTCTCAGCCTTGTCCCACAGCTCCTGCCAAAGTTATTAAAAGTAAGTTGAAGCATCCCGGCATATTCACCGGTGACTACCAACCACGCCGATCTGATAGTTGAAATATGATAATTTTGCAGATAAGCTTGTCTCAAGGCTACTTTCGATATAAGGTGGTTATTGCATGTTAATCTTCAAGGAAAACTTCAAAATTCACTTCGGTACCTTTTCCTTACACTTATGGGTCCTCTATCATCGTGCATTTTGGAGCACATTTATTGTGGAGACTACCTCATTAATCTTGCTAAACTTCAAAGCCACACGATTTTTTTCTCCTGCATTGCGATGTCTCCACTAAAAAATCGAAACATTCAAGGAAAACTGTAAAAAAAGTTTTTGACCGCCTTTGTCTTTGTTTCTCCATGTCGCTAACTATATTTTTTTGGTAGTGATCGTACCGTTTTTCCGTGTGAGCAAATCAATTAATATAGTATAATATACGATTTTACATGGTGGAGGGTATCATTTTGTAGGAGTTTTAATATACTTTGATTCGGCCTTGAACATTATTTTTAGAATCCTTAGTTTTCAAAATAATCAAGAAAACTGGAGAAAGGACTTTTGACCCCCTCTTCCCTATACTTTTGTATCCTCTATCATCAGGGACTTTTGGGCACATATACTACTTTGCCTTAACCCCTAGCGGGGCATAGCGCGTCAACTACTCCTGCGTGCCATCGTACTCTGTTCTGGGCAATGGGGCGCAACTCCCCAAAAGACTTACCCAGTACCTGACACTCCTTTGCCACAGATCGACGCCATGTGATTCGAGGACCCCCTCTTGGTCGGCCTTGGTTGGAAATGGGGTTCCATTTCATGGCATGCATACCAATGCAGTTATCACTCTTCCGCAATGTGTGACCTATCCACTGCCATTTTCGCCTGCGTATCAATTCGTCGATTGGCATCTGACCCGTACGCCGACTTAGCTCTTCATTTGATATTGTTTCGGGCCAGAAAATTCTTAAAATTCGACGAAGACATGAGTTGACGAAAACTTGCAGCTTTCTGGTAACTCCTACGGAAACTTTCCATGTACTGCTCCCATACAAAAGCACTGATAGTACCAGGGAGCGAAACAGGCCCAGCTTGGTCTTGATGCTGAGATAACTGCTCTACCAGATTTTGGACAGCATGCCGTATGCGCGTTTAGCCTGGTTGATACGACGAGCGATGTCCTGCTCCGTACCACCATTTTCGGCAACAATGCTACCCAGGTAGACGAAGTTGTCCACATTCTCCACAGGCTGCACATTAATATTGATGGCAATAGGTGTCGGATTTCTTTTTCGCAACGGCGGGCTATGAACCTTGGTCTTGTTGGTATTAATCTTTAGCCCAACCTTGCTTGCCTCCCTCTCGAGATCTAACGCCATTGCGGACAGATCCATGATTTTGTGGGAGAGTAGGCATATGTCGTCAGCGTAGTCAAGATGTTGTAGATAAGATGTCAAAGTCCATTGAATTCCTCTGTCGAGTCCGGATAGGGCTGCATGCAACACATCGCCGATCACAATGAGGAATAGGATCGGTGAGAGGATGCACCCCTGCCGAACTCCACTGCGAATCTCAAAGTCCCCCGACACCTTACCTTTATGCAGAACGCGACATTTCGCGCCGTCATAGGTTGCCTTAATAATAGCCACAAGCTTCTCAGGGATGCCTCTCCTGCGCAAGGCCGCCCATATAGAATCCCGGTTCACACTATCGAAAGCCTTTTCGAAATCGATGAAAAGCAAGTGAAGCGGAGAATCGTATTCAGCGCATTGCTCGATGATGATTCGCAAGGTGTTAATGTGATCGACACAGGAGAATCCGGATCGAAAACCAGCCTGCTCTTCATCAATTGTGCTTTCTAAGTGGGCCTTTAGTCTTTCCAGGACGATTTTAGCTATTATCTTGGCAACGGCAGGAAGCACACAAATGCCTCTCCAATTATTACAGTCTGTGAGGCTACCCTTCTTTGGAAGTTTGATGATCAAACCTTCCTTCCACTCAGTGGGAAAGGTCTCTGTATTCCACGCTTTATCAACAAGTGGGTGCAGCAAATCGGCAGTTACGCTTGGCGCTGCTTGATAAAGTTCGGCAGGGATGCCGTCAAGTCCGGCGGCCTTTCCTCGTTTTAGTGCAATAATTGCAGTGACTATTTCCTCTTTAGTCGGGGCAGTGGACCGTATACGCACATTTTGATGGTTAGCTAAATTATCTATATGAGGGGGAACTTCACCAGAGGTTACACGGTTCAAGACCGCGGCGAAGTGTTCTTTCCACCGCCTCATTTGATCTTCTTCCAAGATAAGTAGCTTTCCATCACTATCTTTCACCGGATGTTGGCAGGAGTTACGACCACCTGTAAACTCCTTGATGACACCGTATACGGCGTTTAAGTTGTTACTTCTAGCGGCTTCTTCTGCTGACGCTAAAAGAGAATTGGCATAAACTCTTTTATCGCGTCGCACACTACGCTGAACTTCTCGAGCTTTCTGACGGTAAAGGAGTTCGATGCTGCTTCGATTGTCGTCTGATGCTGCAGCCAAACGAACTTTCAGCTCCTTTCTTTCAACAATCTGCTGCCATGAAGCGTCGGACATCCAGGGCTTATTCCGGCAATCCGGGTTTGGTCCAAGGATGGTATTTGCGCTATCAATGTACGCATTTTTTATGGCATCCCAGTTTTCGTTTATGTCACTATCTGGGTGACTAGTTATCTCAGCCGCTTTTTGCGCAAGATGGTCATTATATTGTTGTAAGACAGCTGGATTTTTTAGTCGAGCGGTGTTGAATTTGCGGATCTTTCGTCGCTGGGGCGGCGCACGGCTGCAATACGCAATCGAACATTAGCGATCATAAGATAATGGTCTCTTCCCATCCCAATATCGGCACCCTTCTTGTTTCGCACGTCCAGGAGGCAACTCTTGAATCTTTTACTAATGGCAAAATGGTCGATCTGATTTTGTGTTCTGCGCCGATCAACAGAGGATCAACTGATTTTGTGGTGGTCCTTATGCTCAAACATAGTACCACCGAGAGACTGTGAAAGTTGCAGAACTCTACAAATCTTTCACCGTTGTCATTACGATCACCAAGACCGTGTCTCCCCATCACATGTCTGAGCCCATAGTTATCAGCGCCAACTTTCGCATTCAAATCACCCATAACCATTATAATGTCACCTTTAGGTGTTCTGCTCTGAACGGCGTTTAGTTCTTCGTAGAAGGAGTCTTTTGCCAAGACATTGTCGGGTTCAGTAGGGGCATAACATTGTATTATTGAGATGTTCCTCATTTTGGTCCGGAACCTGGCGGTCAAGACCCTGTCAGAGACCGGTTCCCAGGATAAGAGACAGTTTCGCGCGGCTCTGGTTAAAAGGAGCCCCACACCTGACTCACGACGACTACCGGTAGCTTTACCGGAGTACAACATTACAGTGCTGCCCGTTGGAGAGATGAATTCTCCGCTGTTCCACCATCTTATCTCACTAACTCCTAAGATATTTAATTTGTACCTCAGAAATTCACTCTCTAATTGAAGAAATCGTGCGTTCTGGGGACCTTCTGATCCATTCTCCAGGAGAGTACGCACATTCCAGAATCCAATCTTTGTCATTGTACGATAGCCAAAAGTCGTAACCGTTGAGTCAGTCCTTATCCGAGGCATAGTTGACGTTTCGTTAGCATATAAAGATTTCGGATAGTGCAAGTTGCTGGCATACACATCCTGTCCTTTGATTGTCGGTTTTAACGACAGGCCCTCAAAGGGAAAGGCCGTGGTATTTTTTTCACACCCCACACCACAGGGGTACCTCAACCAAATCATCGCACCGCCATCACTGGTGGCTTGACGTTGGTTGGCAATGGTCAATGACCACTGCCGTTCCAGTGGGCGCCCACGCGGAGGACTATGTAAGAGGAGTTTTTGCCCCCTCTAGATACCACCAAAGTATCGATACAGACTCAAATGAGTAGTACCCATATCATCTTGCGATACTGACTCATATGAGTACTTCGAAAGTATCGATACTTACTCATATCGATACTTTTTTAACTCAGTTATCTTAATGTCAAAGTGTGAAAATATACGTGACATTTTACCAAATTATTTATTTTATGTGTCCAGTCTAATAAAACACAGTAAACATTTTTATTTATTTGTTCATTTTATTTTATTTTTTGAATTTATAATATAAAATACTTAAACAAAAAAATCCGCTTTTGGCAGTTTTCCCAACGGACAACTGTCATAAAAATGTTCCTCCGGATCAGAATACTTCTCAGATCCGGAGGGGAACATTTTCATGACAGTTGTCCTTATAAATTTTACCGGAGGAGAAAGCATATGGAGGAGAATTCGAGAAATGTCAAATCCTGATTCGTTCGCAGGAACGCAGCCGATAACAAACATATTTCACCACTATCTATGGCAAGCGGCTGCGCAACGGACGACTACGAGCGACGACCGATAATTTGAAGATGGGGTCGGGCGGCGCGGTGGCGACCATAGACCAAGCATCATAGCAACATGTTCGCCAAAATGCATTTCAGAAAATAAATTACTTTTGATTCGATACAAGTACTTTGCTTCCGATACCGAGTAAGTATCGAAAGAAGTGATTCGATGCTAAAAGCACTCGGTATCGAAACAAAATATCGAGTATTTTACTCGTATTTTTTTGTATCGAATCATCATTAGCTATGCCATTTTTTTCCTAATCAAGCTTTGTCGGACTTCCTAGCCTGGACCATACTTCTTACTTAGAAAGCTGCAGCATATCAAAGGTTTGTGGTAAGCTACGATTCAAAAACCAAACAAATATTTGTATCTTTTTAATTAAATAATTTTTATTAAATTTCCTTGATTCCGCTAAAATGGCAATTGTCAAACATTTCTATACTTCTCTAACATTTTTTCTGCAGAAAAAGCTGCAAAGTGAATTAGATGAGTGAACAATTTCTCACAAGTCTTATCTACAGGCAAAACTGAATTGAAAATGTCCTCCCGATTTGAATTATGTATAGCTTCAACGATGTCTAATTTGAATTTTAAATTTTGGTCGTATTGAAACATGAAAATGAATTTAGAGTGAATGCCGAAAAGTAGTTTTTGAAACTTTGTGACACGTTTTTCATGAAAAAAAGTATACAGATTCGAAGCATAGTGTAGCAGGAAGCCATTGCTATTTGCATGACGAGAAGATTATTTGTATAGTGAGTGCATTTTCAGAGATTAAATTGTTTTATGACTGAAGTTTGAATTTTAATAAATAAAATTTAGTTGATATGCCGTTTTCCAAACGGCGAAAAACTTTTGAGAAAAGTTTCCAGGCTGCATTAACCCTCAGTTGAATCTCATACCACTTGACACATTCTAGAAATTTCTAAAGATAGTACTAAAAAAAAACTATTATTCGGATAAGTGTGAAAAGAAATGTATTGTTATCAAACCTCGTCTGGGAGAAATATAAATGGATGACAAGTGTATTGAGAATGATGACAAGTATATTGAGAACACATGGAGAGCACGTCGAAAACTTGTCGAGAACACGTCGATGTCGTATTGAGTCCGATTCGAAATCAAACCAGTGGAGCTGATCTCGTTTTTTTTATTTCTGCCATTATCCATGCTGCAAGAAAATGTTTCCATCACTAGACTTACTAGTATTCAGGAATGACTACTTCATATAGCGCTTGTAGAATTTTCTCAGTGCACCAATCGAGAATCAGCCCTCCCAAAATCTTTGCGGTTGATAAGCGTCTGAGCAATGCTCCGGCGGTGGCGTATACTACCGCCCTTAAGGAAAGACTATCGCCTATGCTACACACAGAAGAGAGAATCAGAGGAAATAAAAAAGAACGAGAGAAATGAAGTAATTCGGCACACGTGAGGACACATTTGACATCTCTTTGCTTCTATTTGGACCAGCGGGTGTTCGGCGGTAGAGAGGCAAAATGGAATTTTATTGTCCACAAAGGAGAAGTAGGAAAGGGGATGACATCTAATTTGCTGCCTGTGCTTCTATATGGACTGCACGGGTGTTGCGCAGTGAAGGGCGTGTGTCTCTCTGTTCACTTTTTACTAGTTCGTATGTGGTGCAATTACGTCCAGAATTCAGTGTACAGTAAATGGTGGTTTCATCTCCTGCTATATATCTCTGTGATGCTACACAACATCAGCAACACAGGCGTCCATGGGTTCTGGGAAGAACTCAAGGTTACAATCAGGAATGTCGCAGAGAAGGTCGTGGAATATAAAGACCGGCGAGTGCGAAATGACTGGTTCGACGAAGAATGCAAAAATTCATTTGACGCGAAAAACGAGGCCTACAGACAATGGATTCAACGAGGAACCAGAGCCAGAAGAGAAAAATATGACGAGCTACGGCGAATATCGAATAGAATAATTAGACGTAAGAAACGTAAATACTTTGACGAGCAGTTGCCGAATATAAACGAAAACTTAGCTAATAGGAACACCAGACAATCGTACAAACTAGTAAATACAATTAAGAACGGCTATCAACCCACTACTAGCCTTTGTAAGAACAAGGATGGAAACATCATTAGCGACACCGATGGCATTAAAAAACGATGGGCCTCTTATTTTAAGAGCGTCTGAACCCAACATCTAACATACCCACACAAGAAGCCCACCCATACAACCCACGACAGTAGAGGAAGTTGATCTCGCATTGCGGTCACTAAAACGAAATAAAGCGCTGGGCGCTGACGAGATTCCAACTGAACTGCTGAAATTCGGTGGAACGGGTCTAGCTAATGCCATACATCAATTACTCCTGCGAGTATGGGAGGACAAGGAGATCCCAGACGACTGGCGCAGAAGCATCATCTGTCCAATCCACAAAATTCTGGAAAATAGAATAAAACCGTACGCAGAACGAATCATTGGCGAATAGCAAAGCGGTTTCAGACCTTGTCGCTCCACAACCGATCAGCTCTCTACGGTCCAACTGATACTCCAGAATACAACGTAAACGTATACCAAATCTTTGTTTGCTTCAAGCAGGCATACGGCAGTTTTGATTGTGGAGTACTGTACAACATCATACTGCAATTTGGTATACTGGCCAAATTAGTGCGACTGACATAGATGACGCTGACCACTGATCTATTTGAAACAAGCACTGGTCTGAAACAGAGCAGTGAACTGGCACCGACATTCTTCAACCTAGCACTGGAATACGATTTTCGGGCTATGAATTTGGACAACAGCAATACGCTACGCATCCGGAACAACCATGAGTTGTATGAACTGCACGTTGAGCTGGAAGTTTTGAAAATCGTCAAACTACAACGACTTCAATGGGCAGGGCGTGTACAATGGATGGACGATGATCGGATGCCAAAGAGAGTAATGAACACAAAACGAGTCGACGGAGCGAGACTGCCTAAACGACCGAGATCTGGTTGGGAGAGCTCAGTATAATTGGACGCCGAGCAGCTACTGGGCTTCCAAGATTGGAGAACGCGGTCACGTGACCGAAATAATTGGCCGACAACGATCCAGACCGCCAAGGCCCGACGTGGGGCTGTCGCGCCACGATGATGATGAAACTTCGGATCCGTAACCAGGACCCCAAAATAACATAAAGAAAAATCAAAACTACTCGACAATCTGCTTTGGGAAAACTACCTGATGTGATGACTAGGGATAGTAACCAGGAACTAACTTCAATAATGCCAGTATGAACAAGACTGGTGTGCTCACCTTCATACTCCTGAGTCCTGAATCTTAATGTTGTTCACAATATTTTTTTCGTCTATAATCAAAAATTGTCATCAAATGTGTGATGATTGGTACTCGAACTCTTCTCTTACTATATTATCAAATCACAATAAAATATTCTCTACCGAAAAACGAATATTATAATGTATGTATGTGTCCTGCACATTTCGAAAGCAAACATGGGCTAAAAATGTCGATAGTGTATGTACGAAGAGAACATATCGATTTCAAACACCAACTGGTAAATACGAAAATCTTTTTATCAAACATATGAATTTCACAATTTGAGCGTTTTGCCAGTTCAAATAGCATGAAGAATGGATGCAAACAATGAATTCAATACTTTGCCAGTCACGTCCTTTGGTTAGCCTTTCATCTGTGGCTAAATACGGAAAGAGTTTTTTGTTGTTTTGGGAATGCGGCTAAATTTGCATATTCGTACCGATGGTGCATTCGACAACATGCAATCATAGTTTACATAAGTAGCACACATACGTATTTAGATAAATTGCAGTGAATGGGTTAGTTCAGAAGGCGCAACCGTTGCGCAACGGTTGGGTAAATATCTTCTGAGCCGACAATGAACTTCTCCTCAGGTGAACAAGTTTCGATTAAATGTCATTTCAATGAGTAGAAAATATATGTATAGGTTACATATCCAGAATATGCAAGTAGCATATTCTTGCATTCCATAGAATAGTAAACAAACCTAGCAACATCTTCAATTCCAGGGAAATCTAAACACGAAACGTTTTCAGTTCTTCTAATAAAAGACATCAGACCATAAGGTATCCAATATCGTCTGTTCTATTTTTCCTGAGCCAGCATTGTAGGAGATATAAAAACCATAGAACACTAAGAATCTAGTTAGTCAGTAGACAATAGCTTGTCGTGAAATAAAGTTATATTTTTTTGAAATACTCAATCTCGTAGTAGTTATTTGGCGCAGTCGGTAGGATCCCGACTATATTTGTGGGATCCATACGAGAACGAACACCGAAGTGAAAAAAACCTCGGCTAATTAAAATAAAAGAATAAAAAATAAATTAATCGTGATAAATCATTCATCGTTTAGGGGGCACTAAGTCTAAATTTAGCCCGTAACTGACCCTGAGACTGGGGTAGGCCTACACATTTGAATGATCGTGCGCGAATTATAATAATTATAATAATAATTAACTAATAAACTAGTGTACCAAATAGGACCAACAAGGACTACATTGGACACATCCAGCGACAGTTACTGCTATTGGCTCACAGTGATCGGGACGGATCACCTTCAACAATCAACATTAGTAAAAACAAAAAACATCGTTTTTGGGAAGCCATTCTCCAACAGGAAGAGCAAATGGATCCCGAAACCAGCACGAAATTGGTAGCGGCCTTGGAGGCATTATCTAGACAAAATTCTATCAGCAGCAGCAAATCCGTAAGTTTAATGCAAGAAATTGCATACATTAAACCATTTGATGGCAACCGGGACGAACTCACTACCTTCCTCGCGGTCGTCGAAACGCACTTAAAAGGCGTAGAAGGATCGAAGAAGACGGAATTATGGCAGGCTATTTGCAACTCAAAAATTACTGGCAGCGCGAGAGAGCTCCTTATCAACAATCAACCAACATCCTGGGAAACTACAAAAACGCTTCTGATGCAGCACTTTCGACCTACAACAAATTACAAGGACATCGCCTGGAAAATAAATAGTTTAAAAGTAAGTTCAGTTTTTGACCTAAATTTAAAAATTGAATATATCATCAAAGAAATCAACTCATTTTCCATATTCGAAAAAAATTCAATAGAAACAAAAAATACGTTTTATAGTTTAATTGTGAGTCGTGTGAAACAAATAGTGTCGGGTAATTTAGCGCGTGAATTAAAAGATATCTTTGACTTGCATCAATTGAAAGAAATAGTATATTCATATATCGGGTTTGATAGTAACAATTTAGACAAAAATTGTGTGATACACGACAAACGACATAACGACAATAACGACAATAACAGACATAACCGAACGAGATATGACCATAACAAACCACATAATTTTAACAAATACCAAAATCACCATTATAATCACCAATTGAACCCCGGTAATAACCACAATCGAAACAATTCAGTGCAACGTCCGCAACATCAGCCAAACTATTCTCAGAACCATTCAGGCCAATATCGGCACAATAATAATAACCTTCGATACGGTGGGAACAGATCCGGACAAAACCGTTTCTTCGGACAAAGACCCACGTTCGATCCAGTAGGACAATTTCGGAATGCTCAACAGCATCCCGAACCTATGGACATCGGTCAAATTGCCCATAATACAACTCACCAAACCACCCAACGTGAAGAAGTTCATAGTATCGAGCCCGAGTTTTTTCTCAACTAGGCCTCGGAAACAAAATATTTATGAACTTCACTATTGATAACGTACGCTTTACTGCTTTAGTAGACACAGGCTCGACAATGAGTATAATAAATTCTCACAGAGTGAACTGTTCTTATTTCAAAATAATTGAGCGTGTAAAAATAAATCTCCAGACAATAAATAACATAACCACTGAAATTGTTGATCGTGTAGTAACCAGTATACCTAAAGAGTTTAACTATGACCCCAAGGGGGCCATTCGTTGGTACAAACGAGATTTGATAAATAAACCATACGACATGCTTATCGGTATGGACCTATTGAGCAAAATTTGCAAAATAATCGATTTCGAGAATAAAGTATTAATACTAAATAATGGAAGTAGAATACCTATTTATTCTCTCGAAAAGGATGCAAATCTAGAATGCTTTGAACTTAGTGCTTGTAGTAAAGAGGTAGATTTGAGTCATCTCAATAAGGAAGAAGAAAAAGAAATAAGGGATCTATTAAATAAATTTAAAAACTTGGTATACAAAAATGGAGACCAATTAACCAATACTAACTCCATATGTCACGAAATAAAAACCACAACGGATCAGCCCATCTATTCTAAACTGTACCGACTTCCCCCAAAACATGAAGAGGAAGTCCGAAGGCAGGTCATAGAAATGGAGGAACAGGGTATTATTCGGAAATCGAATAGTAGGTACGCTTCTCCAATTGTCATGGTAACAAAGAAACCCGACAATTCCGGACGGCAAAAATTTCGGCTATGTGTTGATTATCGGAAATTGAACGAAATCACCATAGACGATAAATACCCCCTCCCAAATATAGAAAGTATCCTCGATAAGCTCGGAAGAGCCCAGTATTTTACTTCTATTGATTTGGCTAAGGGATACCATCAAATAAAAATGCATCATGACGATATTTCCAAAACGGCATTCGTAACTCCGTGTGGACTGTATGAGTATCTTAGAATGCCATTTGGGCTGAAGAACGCCCCAGCTACCTTTCAAAGGTTAATGAATGAAATTCTTCGCGAATATGTGAACAAAATCTGTGTCGTCTATCTCGACGATATTCTAGTATTCTCCACAAGTTTACAGGAGCACATTCACTCCTTAAAATTGATTTTGTCGAAACTAGCAGAACATAATCTGAAGATACAATTCGACAAATGTTCATTTCTTAAGAAAAACACAGAATTTCTGGGTCACGTTCTCACATCTGAGGGAATGAAACCAAACCCAAACAAAATAAAGTGTATCAAAGAATATCCGTTACCACACACAGAAAAACAGCTAAAGGGATTTTTAGGCGTCACTGGCTTTTACAGAAAATTCGTAAAAGATTACGCGAAAATAGCAACTCCCATGATAAAGTACCTTAAAAAAGGCAAAAAGATAAATATTAACGATCCAGAATACATTGAGGCATTTGACACACTAAAACAAAGTATTATCAAACATCCCATATTAAAATTTCCAGATTTTACCAAACCGTTCACCTTGTACACGGACGCAAGCAACTACGCATTGGGAGCAGTTCTAACGCAATGCGATCAACCAGTATGCTATGCGTCGAGATCCTTAAACGAACACGAGAAAGTTTACTCAGTGACCGATAAGGAATTTCTCGCTATCGTATGGGCAGTGTCCTACTTTCGCCCATACCTCTGGGGTAATAAATTCAAAATCATAACTGATCATTTGCCTATCAAATACCTTAATAAAAAATATACCGGCAAAGAGTTTTGCCAACGCACTCAGAGATGGATAATGAAATTACAGGAATATACCTTTGACATAGAGTATTTAAAAGGAAAAGAGAACAAGGTGGCAGACTTCCTGAGTAGGATTCCTGAAAATAACGATAACGATAACCAATCAGTAAATAATTTAACAGATAATGCCACCACACATTCTCAAGAGGTACAACACTTAGATCATATACCCATAAAAGAAACCATCGTTAATCGATACAAAACCCAACTAATCCTGACATGCGATGTTGAAAAGGAAATTGAGATATTACACAATCGAAGAATAATATATGTTGATATGACAAAAAATAGGGAATATTGGATAGGGCTATTGCGAAGATATATTATACCAGGAACTACTGGAATATATACTGAATTGTCCTATCATGAATTCAATAAAATCCAACAACTAATAATAGAACTCTTTGGAAACCAGCCGCAGGTGAAATTCGTAAAGGCAACTCTTAGAGCAACTGAAATCAGGACTTTAGAAGAAGCTCAGAAACAAATATCTCTGTATCATACTCAAGAAAGCCTTCACAGTGGCATTATAGAAACTTATCACAGTCTAAAAAACAAAATTTATTATCCCGGTCTAATAAAGGAAATCACTAAATTGATTAACAATTGTAAGACGTGTCTAGAAACAAAATACGAACGAAAACCCATTAAAACTCGGTACAAAATCAGTGAGACCCCAACTAGAGCAAATCAAATTTTACACATGGATATTTACTTTTTTATGAAACAACCTTTTCTAACTCTAATAGATAAATTAACAAAGAAAGCGTATGTCTACCATCTTCCAAACCGCCACTGGACCAAAAAGATCGAAACTCTAGAAGAACATTTCTCTAAATTCGGTAAACCAAGTAAACTTGTAGCAGAAAACGAATTTTCTGCATTAAACTTACAAGAATTTCTAAGGGAGCAGAGAGTAGAGTTACATTTAACTACACCTAATACCCACACGGGTAATAGCGACGTAAATAGATTCCACAGTACATTACAGGAGAAATTAGTATCAATTAGGAAGCTAGATTTAACTGTAGTTCAGAAAGTACACAGAGCTGTCAGCAAGTATAATAGTAGGTATCATACAACAATAAAAATGTCTCCAGAACAAGCAATCATTGCTGATCCCGAACATCTCGCGAAATTAGCATCTGATAGAAAAGAAAAGAATATCGAAAAAATTAATAGAGATAGAGAAGAATACGTTGAAACTAGAAACATAATACCCGTTAAAAATTATAAACGTAACTATTACAAAAATGAACCTAGATATAGAATTAAAGTAAGACAGAGAGAACATCCAATTAATATTAAACGACCACGTAAATTTGCAGGTGACGACATTAGTGTCACTAATACTACTGCTTCTGCTACTACCCCGATCCCAAGCGACGCTGACAGTACATCAAATCACAACTAATAACGGCTTTACTATTATCAAACTGGGACAGACGGAAATAATAGAAAACACAAGAACTATACTGCACATTATTAACGTAAACGAAATCAGAGAAACTGCCGACACATTCAAGGACAATATACGAAAGTTGCGACTGGACAACGACACGATAATTCACAAGGAAATGGAAAATATTTACGCAAAACTTAGGGCCATACAACCAAATGCCAATCTCAGACCAAAAAGAGGATTAATAAATCTGGTAGGAACAGCTCAAAAATGGTTATTCGGAACAATGAATGAGGATGATAGGCAGGAAATTTCAGAACACATTAAGGTAATCGAAGAAAACGTAGAAAATGCAATTAGTAATTCTAATAAACAAATCGTAATCAATACCCATTTCAACCAAACAATATCTTATCTTAAAAACATAATTGAGTCAGATAGAAACGAAATTATAAACGAATACAATAAACTCTCAAAAAATAGTGAACAAATCTACTTGAATCAGCTTAAAACCGACCAATTACTTAAACTTCGAATTCTGGAAGAAAAACTAAATCAAATTATTGACAATATAGCTTCTATTAGGCACGGTATGGTACATCCTAGCATGTTAACAGCAGAAGAAATTACCGAGACTGAACTGGACTTTTACAAGTTAAAAAACATACGGACTGGACTTATAACATACGAAGGACGAACCTTAATATTAGCAATTAAGATCCCGAATTCATATAAATTAGTTGACTATAAGCTAATTACCGCATTACCCACACTTAATAATTTAGAAATTTTAATGGAAAATCAATATATTGTAGAAATTAATACAACAAAGTACCTATTCGATCCTACCATACAGTACGAAAATGAACTTAAACCCGTGAACAATTGTATTACTAAAAATAACTGTAAGCTAATTGAAAACCATGTAACAGAAATCGCTAAAATTGACGATAGCACACTAATTTGTAAAAATCTGAAACAAGTAGAACTAATCAATGAATGTGACGATCGAAAAATCATTTTAAATGGTAACTATTTAATAACTATTAATAATTGTACAATAAAAATTATTAACGAAACTTTCACTAACAATAACGTAAAATTTGTCGATCGATTTTTCTATTCCGAAAATATAAATCATAACTTCAGTAAAGAACTAAACTTTAAGAAAATTGTACTGGAAAACTTTGAAAATCTAAAAGAAATTGGTAATCTTAAATTTCACAGAAATGTAACTTACATTGTTGGCTCAATGACTATTATAATAATTTCAATATCAGTAATTACAATGATACTCATATTTCTTTACAAATATCGAAATTTGGAAAAAACCGCCCCCAATAAAGTAATCGACTCTAATCAAATTCAGGAGAATTTTGTCTTAAAGGGAGGTCAGGTTACATATCCAGAATATGCAAGTAGCATATTCTTGCATTCCATAGAATAGTAAACAAACCTAGCAACATCTTCAATTCCAGGGAAATCTAAACACGAAACGTTTTCAGTTCTTCTAATAAAAGACATCAGACCATAAGGTATCCAATATCGTCTGTTCTATTTTTCCTGAGCCAGCATTGTAGGAGATATAAAAACCATAGAACACTAAGAATCTAGTTAGTCAGTAGACAATAGCTTGTCGTGAAATAAAGTTATATTTTTTTGAAATACTCAATCTCGTAGTAGTTATTTTATATAACGTCGCTTTAATGTAGAAAGGGCGTAACTAACATTTTGTTCGAAGTCAAGTTTTTTTATGGATTTTAATAAGTCACTCTCAAAGAACAATCCCCTTAAAAATTTCTATTTATTTTAAATCTATTACGTTTTCACTATAGCTTATTAAAATTTTGAAGTATAGCGTGTTTTGAGTGTGATCTACCCGAAAAGACGAAAAATTGACGTCGAGAAAAATGTTAGTTACGCCCTTTCTACATTAGAACAACGAAAGCAAGTGTAAAAGATGAAAAATCGATTTTGCAGTGTGAACAGTTGTATCTTTGTAGTAACAGTCAATTTTGAAACCAGGCAATTTTAAATGTTTTCTATGAAATTTTATGCAGTTCCAGCAAGTGAGGGCAAACCTCGGATTAAATGATTGGGAGGGTGGCAAATTTTGGTTTTGTTCGAAAAGTCAAGCTTTTTGACACAATTTACCAAAAAAGGCTATAACTCTTGTAACGGACCAAGTCTGACACATAAGTGTTTGTTTTTGAACTTGGGTATTCTTCACAAATGCATTTAATTTGGATTTACTTCAAATCATTTACATTTGTGAAATATCGATATAAATTCAAAAATAGGCATTTATGGGTTAGAATTGGCCGCTGTAAAAACACCGCTGCCACCAAACTCCAGGGTTGAGTAAATCACCTAATTGGTGAAGCGAAATTTTGGCGGCAAAAGTTTTCAGGAGTGGGGGGGATAAATCGAACAGGTGGAACGGGTGGAACAGGTGGAACGGGAGTCCGACTTGAAACGCCGCCGAGCACGGGAGGACGTCGGTACCGAAAAATAATAAAAATACAAAAATAAAATAAGAAAAACAAAAAAAAACATGCATATTAATACGGTTCTGAACACATATCACACTCACCCCTCCTTTCCTCCACGGCCGTTTCGGTGCTGCAGGGCTGAAAGCGAAATTTTTACACGACACCAAAAACAATTATTATTGGGTTTTTTTTTTTTGGTTTATCCGGGCTGCTGCGACACGCAATTTTTTTGTGATTTTTGCTTATACGCGTAATTCGTTAAAAATTATTTTTTTGACACATGAATAACAAAAAAAAGAAAAAGAAAAATCAAGAATGAAACTAAACTACGTCGCTTCACGTCACCGTGTTTTGCCTAAGTAAACTGATTATAAATATTCTATTGCTTGTTCGATCGTTCACAGGTACAAGTATTGAGGACCGGGGCTTTTGTGTCATGAATATCAATTACGAAAAGCGAACTTGTTTTGTTTTTCCAGCGTCCCTGCTGCTCCCGTTGTGACTCCGCCACTTAATTGGCTCCTCAACTCCCCTTTCGTGTCACGGAAAAATTCCGTCCAAACATTCGGCAACTGACTGGGCGCGCTACACAAAATTCCACGGGAATTGCGGACCGAATAGTGCGGCAAATTATTTTCCTCGCAATTGCGAGTCGCGATGAAAACACGTTGGGCCACTATTTGTGCACGACACGATGACGAAGCGTCGGAAGATGACGACGAACAGTTTTCACGTCGACGAGGGCTTTCACGATGCGAGCAGGTCCTAAATCAAACAATTGACGCAGCCACGACTAACCAAAAGCAGACAGTGGCACCGGCTCGACTTTCGGCACACCTGACTCACAAACATTGCTCGAAGATGACGGCGGCAGACATTTCTTCTTTTAATTCGCAAGCGATCTCGCCATTCAGGTGTCGTCCCTCCGGTGGTGGATCGTCGACCCCAAAATTTCTCAAGCGCCCCACTGACACTCCAAAAAGGGAACACGCGCCGCATAAACACCTTTTGAGCACTTTTCGGGCGATGAATTTTGCGCGCACTTTCCACTTTTGACGCTTTTTCGTCCTTTTCCCTAGCACGACTCCCGCAATACACTTCCAGGCTACGACACCATTTTAGCACAACCGAACACTCGGGGTCGGAATTCTGCTGGCACTTTTTTCGTCGTCGTCGCACAATTTGCGGTCGTTCGCGGTTAGATTTTCGGTGCGCAAATTTCTAGCGATAAACACTGCCGCACGAAATGTACAAAAGGCCCGCAGTTTCGCTCCTCTCAAATTCGGCCCGAAATTCAAGTTCTTTGTTTGTTTTTCTTATTTTATTTTTGTATTTTTATTATTTTTCGGTACCGACGTCCTCCCGTGCTCGGCGGCGTTTCAAGTCGGAGTCCCGTTCCACCTGTTCCACCCGTTCCACCTGTTCGATTTATCCCCCCCACTCCTGAAAACTTTTGCCGCCAAAATTTCGCTTCACCAATCAGGTGATTTACTCAACCCTGGAGTTTGGTGGCAGCGGTGTTTTTACAGCGGCCAATTCTAACCCATAAATGCCTATTTTTGAATTTATATCGATATTTCACAAATGTAAATGATTTGAAGTAAATCCAAATTAAATGCATTTGTGCAGAATACCCAAGTTCAAAAACAGACACTTATGTGTCAGACTTGGTCCGTTACAGGGCAGCTTCTGCTTCGCGGCCTGCCAAGCAGGAGAAGCTGAGGGAATCTACCGCCGGATGTCCTTTGCGTGGTAAATGCCAACTGCTTTGCCTTGCAGGTCCGACAACAGGTAGCGGCTATTACCCACTTTTTTAACAACGCGACTCTTGATGAACTTGAAGTCCAGCTTGGAGTTGTAGTGAGCTGCCGCGTCGCTTTGTGCAAAGCTTCGCCGGAACACTTCATCTCCAGGCTGGAATTCAACCACACGAGAGCGCGTGTTGTAGTGAGCTGAATTCTTCGCGTGGGCCGCTCGCAGGTTTTCTTGAACCTGTTGTCGGAGAACTGCAAGTTTGTCGCTCGTGTTGGTAGTGACAGTAGGGTCTTGCAGCAAATTCAGCTTCCGAAGCAGGCTATAAGTTTTGCCGTGGGTGACCATAGATTGGCCAAAGGTGACGAGATATGGTGACGAATTAATGGCGGCATGGTGTGCAGACCTCAACGCACAATTGATGGCCGACAGTCTCTCGTCCCAATTCCGCTGATCTGGATTAATATAGGCCCGTATTGCTGCGACGATTGAACGGTTAACACGTTCAGAAGCATTCGCTTGAGGCGAATAAAGAGCGGTGTAAAGGTGGTTGACACCATACCGATCCAGCAGGGAATTGAAGACGTGAGACTTAAACTGCACGCCATTATCCGTCACCATAGTCTCAGGAACCCCGAAGACATGGAATATCCGAGTCTCAAGCCAACTGGTCAGAATCCCGGCTTTGAACTTTTTGATAGGCTCCACAAAAGAGAACTTGGATAAATGGTCCACTAAGACTATCGTACCCACATTACCTGACCTAGACCTGGGACATCCCTTTTAATATGTATGGACAGGGGCAGCGAGCGGCGAAAAAAACCCCGCCCATATCTCCCGAACTGAGCTACAGCAAGCACAGGCCGCCGCTTAGCTCGTTGAGGAGCCAATTATGGCAGCTGTCAATTTTGGCAGCTGTCACTACCGGACCTTAACGGTCAAAATGGCTCCGTCCCCGTTGACACTCTCTAACGGTTAAAAACATAGTGTCCACTTTGGATTAAATTTTCACAAATGAACGGTACTATCAATCATTGTAGTAATTATCATTTACCATTCCGGACGAAAAACTGCGAAAAACCCCGACAATTTCATGGCAAAGTGACCCCTCGACTGCCAAATATAAAAGTGCCTGTAACTTCGTTATTAGAGCAGCTAGAGGGTTCAAATGGGCACTTTTTCAGATGGCTGTATTTCCAGAACTACGGCAGCTAGAGAGTTGAATTTTGTCTTAAAATGCAGCCTGAACACTTCCTAAAAATTAAAAATACCATTCCGGACGAAAAACTGCGAAAAACCCCGAAAATTTCATGGCAAATTGACCATTCGACTGCTAAATATAAAAGTGCCTGTTCCTCCGTTTTTAGAGCAGCTTGAGAGTCCAAACTTGCACTTTTTCAAATAGTTCAATCCCCAAAACTACGGCAGCTAAATCGTTGAATATCTAGTGCATTTTGCGAAATGATGGAAACCAAGAAACTGAGCGATCCTAGTCTCCGGATGCTGAGTCTCCTGTCCTCTGGGTGCGCAAGTGCCGGTTAGAGATTCGAATATCCCCGTAGGAGTACCTCCACCGTCTGATTAGATTACAGTTAGACATGAGGCGTTACTGCGTCGCCGAGTATCCCAGTCGTTCCGAGATTTGAGTATCCTCGTGTGAGCAGTGCCTTATAATTATGTCATATTATCGGTTGTCCTACTTTCGACGAATGTGGATAGATCGAACTCATTCTGAATTCTAGTTTCGTCCCATCTACAGGTTTATTAATCACGGGAAGGAAACACAAATAAAACACATGTCATGGTGACAATGAGACAATCTAATCACTGCACATGGAATCCACAGACAGACACTGCCAATTTCATTCCACTGCTCACGTTGATATCGAAAAAAAAAACGTTTACGGATGATTTCTTTTGCAAAGGTTGAACAGTAAATCATCGCTATTTTCAAGTACGCCATACTCATAAATATGCATGACTGTAAAACTGTATGGCAGCTATACGCAAAGACATAGTTCGAGCTCTTCAGTAGAATCCGTAGTTTTATCCCTGGAGCATCTAACCCACAAAGTTTCCAGCTCTTGACACCCCCTAACTTGCAAACATGTTGCAAACGGTTGATCTCTCGAGCGGGAGATGCAAATCAAAACTTTTGCCTGCCATTTGGAGCAATGTAGGAACCACGTTGCAGAAAGTGCAATTTATCATGCGGCGGTTGTGGAGTTGCTGTTGATGATGTGGTGAGTGCAATAAGTTGGGGATTTCAATTTCCCGGCAACGAAATGAAACTTTTCACTTACATTAACGTAATTGGGTGATATTAAGGCTTTCCACTCGCTCGGTTTCTGCAATACGGAAAGGGATTTGTGTCATTTTCCTGATGTGTATTTCTTGTGACGTTGGAATTGAGAAATGTCAATATGTACTCGATTTAAATCGTTGATTATTTGTTGAAATTATATCCTCAGGGGATTTCCTTTTCGCGGATCTACATCAGCCAGGAAGAGGCTAGAAATAACTCAAAGTCTCTCATGCCGTTTCAGCATCAAAGGCAAACCATCACTGAGAAAAAGTCTTACACCAACCCTCAGCTTCATTATTTGAAGCTTCCAGAATTGAAATTGTATGTTGTTAACGAAGTAGGGTATATTAACCTTGTCATGAAGTTTGCAACGCACAGAAGGAGGCATTTCCAACCATATGAACTAAATATTTTTGCTCAGTATGATGATTGCCACTTTCGCCTTTTTATAGAGGTGCCTATCCTGTCCTGGCCAGTAATTAACAGGAGGTCGTCGTTAGAAATGACCTCCGGCCAGCGTATGTGCAGGATGCGCCGTAGACACTGGTTCACGAAAGTTTGCAATCTAGTTGTTATCGCCCTGGTCACCTTCCATGTTGAACAGCCATAAAAAAGCACAGATTTTATATTGGTTTCGAAGATCCTGAGTTTGGTACGTCCGGAGATGTTGTTGTTTTGCCAGAAAGGAGTTAAACTGAAAAAAGCTGCACGAGCCTTATTGATGCGAGACTGTACATCAGCATGCGCTCCACCATCTGCTGTAGCTACGCTTCCGAGGTAGCAAAAATTGTCAACTTTTTCCACCGTCTGCCCCGAAACACAAATTTCGCTCTGTCTTCCTGGATCCAATCTCATGTACTTAGTTCTGGCAGCATTGATTTTAAGCCCCGTATTGCCACTTTCGCGGTGCAGGGCATCCGTCATTTGAACTAGATGATCCGATATATTTGAAAGAATACAAATATCGTCAGCGTAATCCAGGTGTTGAAGGTATTCAAAGAGGTTCCATCTGATACCTTTGCTCTGGTGTTCATGAAGCGCACTGCAGAATACGTCGTCTACTCTAGTGTTAGTAAATTTTGGGGCTGGGTCGAAGCCTTTAATTGACGTCACTCGATAAGGGCCAAGGAGCTTTGGTCTAATCTTAAGTCCTGTGCCAAACTGTACTCTTTCTACAGCTGCAAGGTCACCTTCCTTGTAAATCGTAGTTTGTCTTGGTCTTTTGTTAAAATTCTTCGAATTTTCAGCATACATTTTTGCTATGGCCTCCTTTGTCTGATAACGCAATTCTGTCCGGAAATCCTCAAATTGTTGAGATACCGCTTCGTCCATTATTTCTATTAGTCGTAAGTCTTGTCCAGAGTTCATCCTTGTGCCGATCATTAATTGACAGGGTGACATCTATATCGAGCGATGATATGTTGAATTGACAGCTCTCTGAACGCTCTCCACATTTTTGAACCATTCGGGATTCGCAATTGAATATTTCATAAGAGCTGATATAACAACAGCATGAAGACGCTCGATCTGATGATTTCCCCTCGGCATACCAGTGGTCACAAGATGCAATTCGATGTTGTGTTCGGTATAATATTTTTTAAAGTTTTGGGATGTGAAAGTCCATCCTCGGTCGGGAATTAGATGAAGTGGGTATCCAAACGATTCAGCAATTATCTTCATCTTCTGCAAGATTTTATCACACGCTAGCGTCTTTGTTGGTAAAAGCCAACATAATTTCGTGAATCCATCGATGACAGCCAGAATATATCGATAACCCTTCGTCGTGTCTTGCAACGGTCCCAAATGATCGATATCGATATGAAATGTGATAAGAGGTACATCGCCTTTCAGAATTGGGTACAGGAAACAATCTGTTTTTCCTCGCTTTCGGTCGGATAAGATGTGTTTTTGTTTTAAGGATGAGAGGAGCCTCTCTTGTGTTGGGCCTCTTAACAGCTGGGCTCGTTTTTAGGGCCTCCGAAGAGGGGAGCGCCATAAAACTTTAGTCGAATACGCAGCAAGCTAGGCAGCTCGTTCGTGGGGCCCCCGAACAGCGGAGCATTGACACATTAGTCACTTATCGCGTGGTGTAAGATGTGTAGCTTTTTTTTGTAACCAGCCATGTTGTTGAATACTCGGCAAGCTAAGCGACTCGTTCGTGGGACCTCTGAATAGCGGACCTACAATTCACGTTGGTCACGTATCACGCGGTGTAGGATGTGTAGTGCTAAGTTGCTATGGAGGTTGAATTAAAAACTCGCGACTCACTGAATTTTAAGTTAAGTTTAATTACTTTTTTTGCAGTGCGTCGTCACGGTTGGGAAGAAAGTAACGTTGCGGACCGACTTCAAAAAAGTCCCAAGGGAAATAAAATTTTCTTACGGCGGAATTCCCTCCTCTTTTGGACACCCCTGTCGAAAACCTTGCGGCTTTGATAAATCAGCTGACCACAGTGACGTTTGAATGAAGTTTCATTGCTGTCAAGTTTTTGTTGGTTTGGCTATTTGACATTTTTTTATATTTTCCAGCATAGTATGGCAGTAATAAATACCTGCCAATAGTGAGCTAGTTTGGACAGAACTATCATTGAGTTTTGGGGCGACCGGTAGCGCAGTGTGTTGAGGCATCAGTCTCATGTTTGACTACCGGCGTTTCGGGTTCGAATCCCGTCCACGACAACGTTCGTGGCCATGGATGTGCAGGAGGTGCATGCTGGCAACTGCATTCTCTGAAACCAATTTATGCCAACGAAACGTCAACTGGGCCACATGGAACAGTTGACGCGCTATGTCCCACAAGGGGTTAGGGCAATTGAGTAGTATCATTGAGTTGCTAATCCATACAAACAATATTTATAAACTGACAGTTCTGTGCAAATTTACCCACAATCCGAACGCACTATTGATATGAATGGCACATCGCAAATGGTAAGTATCCCATTTTTTGGAAAACTGCATGGCCGTTCGGATTCTGTCAACTGGTATGCCTGGGGTTGACTTTGTTTTGGCGGTATATACGATTCTGCCACCAGACGCCAACAGCGAACAAAATACCAGTTGACGTTACCACCGGCCAAAGGTAATTATTACAGATGACAGCGATAATGGCAACGACGTCGTTGCTTCAAAATGATGGATAAATTGTAGCGTGTGGACCGCATTCCGATGTCGTTGCTACAAAACATGGGGTCTGGATCAGGATTTAGTTGTAACTGCCAGAAAATATTATGAGCTAAAAATTGAAAATTCTTGATATCCCTTTTTATTCATAGAGGGCAAGTTGAATATTTAATCCATTCCTATTCAATATAGCAGACTCGTATATATGTAAACATATTTATCCTAGACTAAGGCTACACCGGAGCCTAATTCTAATACTTTTTTGTCTTCCTTCAATTTCCTGAAATTATTCCTACTTATTCACTTCAATACTTCCTGTAACGAGGCCAAATTCGACCTGACATAAGAAAATTTATTTGCCAAATACACGCTATCTGAAAATTCCCTTTATAAGTGCATAAAGCCTTACTAGCAATAAGCGATATTTATCCAAGCTGAATTGTTAAATTTCAACAACCCTTGTCGTCTGCTACGTCCAACAAACTCGCTACTCAGCTGGAGTTTCGTTGGCATTATGAGGATATGCAAGCCGCCAGCATACGCGGATGGAACATTAACTATACCGGAAATGTATAGGCATCTATCCTCAAAACTTTTCACCCCCAAGTCAAAAAGTTATGACTAAAATATTTAAACTGTTCGCTTCAATGAAATCTGCCAAATGATACGCACTAATGATTTCCCCTTCAATAAGAAGAAAGTTTTACACTCTAATGTCCTTTCCATCAAAAGCGGTAGGTTACAGAGGCAGGACATAGCCAGACAGAAGAGGCCTACAAGAGGCATTTAAACGAATGAATGGGCGTGGAAAATGACTACAAGGACGATTAATAGCCGGAAGCTGGCTGATGAAATATTGCAAGCCATTGCCGACGAAACCCCACTTCTGCTATACATATATGCTTGCAGCGCGACGTCCGAATTGAAGTGGTTTCGCTTGCAAACGAAAGATGGAGACAAATTGTGAGTCACCGTTGATAGGAAGCTTAAAAATGATTTACTTATTTTGTAAGGAACAATTTTTAAATTATATTTCATGATAAGCATATGTGCGAAATGTCACCCAAGTTTATGGTTTATGATGGATTAAATTTTGAGTTCCGATTTAACGTTGGATACTTTTGTAGAAAAATTTGATTAGTTCAAATGTGCACTCCAATATTAAACGGTTACAGTTTTGGAATAATTAAACACCGGAATTTTAAGGCTTGGACAAGTTACATTTTAGGAGCCAAAAATAGGCTGCAATTGTGTTAAATATGATTTAAGAACTATGGAAAATTAAATACAGAATTAGACATTTAATACTTAAGCAATTTGGGACCAAAAAAGGGTTTTATAAAGTACTTCCATTTTTGCGTTACTTATTCACAGTTAACTGTACAATAAATAATTAACATTTATTCCAAACTTTTTTACATTTAGGCAGTGTGTTTTATCAGTCAACATTATTTCAAAAGCTGAAAACTGACTAGCTGCCATAGTTTTCGAGTTACAGCCATTTGAAAAAAAATTCTAGTTTCGACCCTCCAGCTGCTCCAGTTTATGAGATCTTTGCGTCCTTATGTTTGGCAATCGAGGGATGATTTTGCTATACAATCTTTGAAGGTTTTTTGCCCTTTTTGGCTCGGAATCGAAATTTATATTTTTGGGGTAAGGTATAAGCTGCGTTTTAAGCAAAATTCAGCCGTTTAGCTGATGCAGCTTTAGAGTTAAAGCCAATTGTAAAAGTGCAAGTTTCGGTTCTCTAGCACTCTCTCTCTCAATTGCCCTAACCCCTTGTGGGGCATAGCGCGTCAACCGTTCCATGTGGCCCAGTTGACGTTTCTCGGCATAAACTGGTTTCGGAGAATGCAGTTGCCAGCATGCACCTCCTGCACATCCATGGCCACGTCGTGGACGGGATTCGAACCAGAAACGCCATGCACTTTTATATACGGCAGTCGAGGGGTCACTTTGCCTTGGAATTTTCGGTTTTTTTGCACGGCAAATTTACCCCTCGCGCAGTTTGAGCCTTCCCCCAAAAATAGAAAATACAACTCTCGACGAAAAAATGCCAAAAACCTCGAAAATTTCACGGCAAATTTACCTCTCGACTGCCGAATTTTAAATCGCGGATTTTCTCCGTTATTAGAGCAGTTAGAGTGTTCAAACTTGCAATTTTTCAAATAGCTCTAGCTCAAAAACCACGACAGCATTAAAATTTAATGTTGGTACAATGCAGGCCATTCGACATCTGTCAAATGTCAGTGTATTCCAAACTGGTATTGGTTTAGTTGAAGGTTTGCCATTTTACAAGATGGAACGTTTTACGACTGAACAACGCGTTAAAACTATTAAATTATTCTACCAAAATGGTGAATCTGCAGTGGCCACGTTTCGTGCATTATGCGCAGATTATGGTCGACATAATCGTTCCAATGAGCGCACAATTGCCTACACAGTGAAAAAATTTGAAGAAACTGGATCGGTGACAGACATTTCTACACCTGTGCATCATCGTTTTGCTCTTTCGACCGAAAACATCGCCGCTGTGAGTGTAAGTGTGGCCGAAGACCCGAATTTGTCGATTCCGCGCCGATCCCAGCATTTAGGCCCATCTTACGGCACATTGTGGCGCATTTTGCATTTGGACCTTCATCTCCATCCTTATAAAGTCCAGCTCACGCAAGAATTAAAGCCGACTGATCACAGATTGTGTCCTCGAACAGCAGGCCACCGATGCCGATTTTTCGAAGAAAATCTTCTTTAGCGATGAGGCCCATTTTGCGCTCGGCGGCTATGTAAACAAACAAAATTGTCGCATCTGGGGCAGTGAGCAACCGCAAGTGACCGCTGAAAAACCGTTGTACCCGCAAAAAGTGACTGTTCGGTGTGCATTGTGGGCCGGCGGCGTCATTGGGCCGTTTTTCTTCGAAAACGATGAAGGAGCCGCCGTTACAGTCAATGGCCAGCGCTATGGCGCCATGATTCATGACTTTTTTTGGTCGGAAATTGAAGATATGGATCTCGACAATATGTGGTTTCAACAAGAAGGGGCCACATGCCACACCACGCGACAAAATTTGGCTTTATTGCGCGAGAAATTCCCAGGACGCGTAATTTCGAGATTCGGTGATGTGGCTTGGCCAGCAAGGTCTTGCGATTTAACGCCGTTAGATTTCTTTTTGTGGGGCTATGCGAAGGACCGTGTTTATGCGAACAATCCCACGACGATTGGTCAATTGAAGGACGAAATCCGTCGAGTTATAGCCGAGCTATTACCCGAAATGTGTGAAAAGGTAATCGAAAATTACCTCAAAAGGATCGAGTCCTGCAAGCGGTCCCGTGGGGGACATTTGACAGATATTGAATTCCACGTATAATGGCATAATCCAAACTTTATTATGAAATAAAAATTCTATCGAAATTTTATATATTTACTGTGTTTAATTAAAGTTTACTTTCCGAAAGAGAAAATGGATAACCCTATATATGGTACACCGAATTAGATTGATTTTGTTTTAAACTTTGTCGGATCGGACAAATTGCGTACTGGTGATGTCTTCAAGTCCGTGAGGACAAATGTGATTTCACATGAGAAGGCTATTGAGAGCCATCTCACGTGATGTGTGGTTAGACCTTACTATATCACTATAATTGAAATATTGAAATCAAATATTGATATATTGACTCGGGATAAAGTACAGACCGAGCCCGGACCACGCCGTTTTCAATTTTCAGTTCTCCAACCAGACTCCGTGGAGGCTATTTCATTTTCCGTTCCCATTTCCACTTGCCATTCCGACTCATTTTTGATTATCCATTGTTCTTTCAATCGAATTGTCTGACGTGATGCCTAGAGTGTGACTATTTGAACATGACGTGAAGAATAATTTAGTCTAACCCCCAGCCGAGAAACATATCCCTGTTAAAAAAAGCCGCGATACATTACTATTGAATGTAGTGTTTTCAATACATTAGTTGAGTTTTTCAACCAGATACTTTTCCAATTTTCGATATCATATTCCAAAGATGGAACCAAATATTGACATTTTTCTTGAAAACTTTCTGTGTTTCAAGCTGCTGGGCAATATCAGAAGTCATTGGGGTGCTGGTAAAACTTTTCTGATTTATAAACTAGTATGAATGTTACAGTGTTTGATACGTTCAAGACTCACCACTTTTCTAATAAATAAGAAACTAGCCCCGTTTTCAATATGGAAAATGCAACAAGTTTTTCAATATTTTACGTGCAGTCTGGATACTTTAAAAGACCGTATTGATAATTCAAGGCAAGGCCAATTGGGAAAAGGTGAGTTTAGAAAATAGCCGTATCTTTTTTTTATGTATAAAATAACAATTGAGAAGGAATGCATATATGTTAGTTTATATGCACTACACTAAACATTCGGTATTTATTTGGCTCGTAAATATGGACTACAATTTACATTATACTATTTTAGTGGAACATAATTTGTATCTGCATTGTTTCGACTGTGTTTGTCGTATTAAGGGTTAGTAAGCCCTTAATTCTATTTAGGGATGAGCCTATCTGTTTAGCCCTTTATGCATTCATGCTGAACGGTAATTAATAGCGGAGTCAGCCTAGTTGCTGGTATGTTTCGACCTATGGGAAGTGAAGAGTTCGATTCCAAGCGGTGTGATTTCAAGCATTTTTTCTGTGGTAATTTTAAGCTCAACGACAATCGCTTAGCTTTAAGCTTGTAGTAAGTCGGAAAAATATAGGTTAATTTATTAAATAATGTACACATAAATAGTATAGTGCTCAGTCCGTCATCTTATCGGGAAACAAATAACGAATTAAACTCATTTGCTACACTCAACCAGTAAACTCATTTTTTTGCCAGTTGTTATTGAACAAAACCTGCTAATGAGGTTTTAAAACATTGTTCCTTAATTTTTCATTTTACTCAAAGCACCACTCTAACAGAGAACCTGGCAATCAAAGATTCCTAAAATAATTTTTCGACTTATCAGCTGTACGGGATTGAAAAATGAATTTAAAAACAAAAGATATTTCCTAACCATGACCTCAAATCCCATGACCCAAAAGTAACAAACGAATTCATTAATCTCTGTGGTTAGCAATAAAGTCTCCTATCATCATTAACGTCACCCATTTCTTTCATTAACTTTCAACAATTCTCCAGAATTTAGCAAATCGGTAAAGCGATTCAAATTTGTCATTTGGGGATACAATGGATTCCCCTTTGAAGCAAAACAGCCTCCGTGCAGGCGAAGAAGTTTCGTGATTTAATTCTTTTGTGTTGTCTGCTTCACGAGTGGAAATTTGTCAAGGAATGTTCTTCAGGGACAAGATTTATTTCTTTGCGGTTGGAAATTTAAGTGGTCTGCTTTAAATTTAATTTGGGATTTAACATGAAAGTCATGCAATACGAGAGCGGTCAGGGAAAATCAGTTAATGCGAAACTTCCTATATTATTCAGAATTTGCCTATATTTATCATTATGTAATTCAATACTTTATTATTAATATGTACATATTGCCGAATTCGATAATCCTCGTCAGGGAAAATCCAAAAAAATCCAATCCATTGACGATCTTCTTTTGTTTCCCCTCTCCTCATAGTACTTGAAAAGGAAACCATTTGATTATGCTTTTATGTAGTCTCTTAAGTTATCGTGACAACCCTTGTCTTTAATAGTGTCACAGGAGTAGATCCTCCTGATGATGAAGATAAATTAGCGATTAGTACTACTACTACATACTTCACAAGCTCTGTTGTTGTAAGGTCTCGGTTTCCACTCTACGATACTTGCGTCTAGAGATCAGGGGTTTATTCCACTGTGCAAGTTACGTAGGCTTTACGCAACCAACCTATTATCGATGACATCATCACAACAGAATTCAACACCCCATAAATTATTACTCATTACCCCCCACTATTATTTAAAAAAAAACCAATTACAATAATAGTAGGTACATAAATTAAAAAGCAAGCTACCTTGCGACTTCATTGCGACTTATGGTGCATTTGCTTCTTTGAAATTAGTAGTAAAACTTGTTCCGATTTCACTGTTCCTATGAGAGGTATGTACATATATGAAATAGTGCGCCGATTTCAACCAAATTTAGAAATGTGATTTGGCAGTAGATATGATTGAATAATATGCAATTTGGTGAAGATATTTTTAGAAATAAAAAAGTTGTTCTAGCAAAAACTTGCTTTTGGAAGGGTTCATTCCTATGACAGCTATATGATAGAGTTGTCCAATTTAAACCAAAGTGAGTGTGATTTGACTGATAGATACTATTGATTAGTATGAGATTTGAAAAAGATATCTTTAGAAGTGAAAAAGTTTTTATCACAAAGACGAATTTTTGGACCGGTCGTTCCTATGGCAGCTATATGACGTAGTGGTTGTTTTTGTTGTTGTATCAATGGTCAGAAGTTCATTGTGTGAGTGTGTTACATGCTGTTGTTGTACGTAATTTTCCTCGGTGTAAACGAATATAGCATGTAACACATAGACACATATCCTTCTTCATTGAAGGGGTTTGGCAGCTCTTGGCCGTTGTAAAAACAGGTCGCTCCGGTGTGTAGAACCGGCTGCCGCAGGAATGATGACATACTGGTTCGATTCCGTTGGTTCCGACATACTTACAGCGTGCAATACAAAGAAGGTTTTGTACAAAATTTCAGCTCGATAGCTTTAAAACTGAGGGACTATTTTGCATAGAACCAGTCGGACAGACAGACAAAGCTTAGTCGACTCTTCTCATCATACTGACCAAGGATAAATAGCCCAAGCTTTTGTGCAAAAAAAAAAAACGATGCATCCGACCCGTACAGGGTAAAAGCATGTATCTGACAAGACATGGATTTTGTCTCAGATAAAGTTTGGATGTTAAGTGGTGAAATAATTCCACTATTTCAAAAATATTAAAAACACACTTCATTCTACAATATTACATCAAGAGCAAGCATTGAACCTATCAAATGCAACTGTAATAGAAGAAACTAATTGATTCCAAGTAGTTTTCTAATATTTCGTCAAAAATCACTTTTCCAATTGGAAAAAATATTAAGTCGCATTGAATCTAATTGAGGTGAACTGAGGTGAAAATAGCGTGGACATCGTGGAATGAAAGAATTTTTCTACCAACCGCTAGATGCGCCCTAAATAAAAGTTTTACTTTTGCGCTATCCAGGTCAGAATCGGCCCTCGATAAATTACTGGGTTAAGGGCAATTGGTGTACTACTTCGTTTCCGCCGTTTTTTCCTGGAATTAAAAGCTTAATTGTCAAAAAGTACTTACAGATGTAAAAGTACTATCCATCGCTAATGACAACTTTCGCCCATCTGTCCGGCATTTTTTGGATTCCATCTCGGAAAAAGGAGGCCTCTTTCGACGCGATCCATGATTGGATCCATTTTTGGACTTCCTCGTACGAACGAAAATTCTGATCAGCCAGGCCGTGCGCCATGGAACGAAACAGATGGTAGTCGGAAGGAGCGATGTCTGGGGAGTACCGCGAGTGGGGCAAGATTTCCCATTTCAAGTTTTCCAAGTAAGTCTTGACCACTTTTGCGACGTGTGGCCGAGCATTGTCATGCTGGAAATGGCTTTGTCGTGTCTCTCTTGGTACTGTGGTCGTTTTTCCTTTAATGCTAGACTTAAACGCATCAGTTGCGTTCGGTACCGATCTCCTGTGATAGTTGCATTCGGCTTCAGTAGCTCGTAGTATATCACACCGAGCTGGTCCCACCAAATGCAAAGCATAACCTTGGCGCCGTGAATATTCGGTTTTGCCGTCGACGTTGAGGCATGTCCGGGCATTCCCCATGACTTTCTGCGCTTGGGATTATCGTAACGGACCCATTTTGCGTCGCCAGTTACGATGCGATGTGGAAATCCCTTCCGATTCCGCCTTTGAAGCAGTTGTTCGCATGCAAATAATCGCCGTTCAATATCTCTCGGTTTTAAGTCGTACGGAACCCAATTTCCTTGTTTCTGAATCATGCCCATGGCCTTGAGGTGCTTCGAGATGGCTTGCTAAGTCACTCCCAGCGATTCAGCTAATTCTTCTTGCGTTTGGCACAAATCTTCATCGAGCAGTGTTTCCAATTCGTCGTCTTTGAAAATTTTTTCTCTTCCACCACCATGCTTGTCCTCGACATTGAAATCGGCACTTTTAAAACGTTGAAACCACTCACGACATGTTCTGTCGCTCAGAGCAACCTCACCGTAAGTATCTGAGAGCATTCGAAGAGCCTCAGCTGCAGTTTTTTTTTCAAATGGAAGCAGAAGATCAAAACTTCCCGCAAATGACGAGAACTTGGCTCGAAAACAGACATTTTGAATTGCGAATCTTATTCAAAATGCGAACAACTTTTACTAATGCGGAGATTTCGATACGTTCACAGACGTCCAAACTCACTTTCTGACACTTTTGAACTACGTATTATGACCAGCCCTCACCGATGCAGCCGTCTGTCGGACAACGGCGGAAGCAAAGTTGCACACTTATGATAATGCTACTGAGCAGTTTTGCAACAGAATATACGAATATACTTTGTAACGGACGGTTTGGGGGGTTCCGAAGAAGCATATGGGGACGGAGCCTAAGGTAGCTTAATCGACCGTGAAGGTCAGGCTTGCCATCTGGCGAAGAAAAAGGCCGCTCAACGAGCTAAGCAGCGGCCTATGCTTCCTGTAGCTCAGTTCGGGAGATGTGGGCGGGGTTTTCGCCGCTCGTTGCCCCTGTCCTTTACGTATTAACAAAAATTCATAGGCCTGGGAAAGACAACACAAACAGGGGAAGTAAAAAAGGGGAATTAAAAAAAAGTCAATAAGGATGGAATGGTTGGCGGACGGATCCTACGCCCACGCGGTCGCACCTGGGTCCGGGTGTAATGGGACCCTCGGCCTCTGGTTTCGTACCACCAACAGATCAATACTCATCAGGTGCTTCGATCTGCCGGTGGGAGCAGCACTACCAGACCATAATATGGTTCATTACTGGTGGTTCATTACAGGACAGCTTCTACTTCTAGGCCAGCCAAGAAGAAGAAGCTGAGGACAGTGTGCTGCTAAAAATAGAAAAAAAAAAAAAAACAGGAGCGAGCTGGGTACCGGAGTCAGCCGCAACCATTGTAGAGGGGAAAAATTAGCAAAGCAAAAAAAAAAATACTACATTTCGCAACTATTCAGATGATCAACAGGTTACAAAGAATTTTGAGGGCAGCAGAGGCGCAACACTGCATTCCTTGCCGTAATTCACTCATTAACTCTGTAAGCTGCTGAGCACATGAACAGTACTGTGCAATATTAAATTTCGAGTCACTAGCTTCATTTCATTGAAAGTTATTGCTTATTTGAAGTTTTATTTGTAGGGGAGGTGGGGATTTCTTCGGTTGGACTTTGCCCATCATTGGCACTAACCAGTTAGATCATGCTACAAACATTTGAACAAAATTTCAATTTCTAGCTTGATTCTATCGAAAGTTACCGCTTATTTGAAGTTTCATTCGTAGGGGAAGTTGGGGTTTCGTTGGTCGCATTTTACGTATTTTCAATATCAGCCAGCTGAATCCTACTACAAACATTAACTAGCTTTATTTTATCGTAAGTTATCGTGCGAACAGACAGACAGAAGGACAGACAGACAGACGGACAAGCGGACAGATGTACTGACAGACAGACAGACAGGCATGGCTAAATCGAATCAGGAGATGACCCCGATCATTTATATATATACATTGCTATACCTCCGGAGCCTCCTTTAAGGTGTTACATATTTTTGTCTTGAAAAAATAATATACCCTATACTATAAGTCCAGGGTATAATGAATAAATACTTTCGAATTAATTGATTAATGAATTCCAGGCCTAACGTGCTGAAAGTTAGTCCCTTTGTAAATTTGATCTCAGAAACTCGTCGAAGCTTAAGCCTCTGTCATCAAGAATATCAACACCAACATTCTGATGACATTGGTGATGACACTCAGCGAATATTTCATCAGCTGCCCGTTCTCAATGAGTGCGTTGAAGATAATTGAAAAATATCGTCAGCAAGGTCACTGGCGGATGGTTTCAATTCAATTCAATTCAATTTATTTCTCATAATTATTGATAACATAGTGCGTTGAGATTCTTAAATACTAGTTTGGAGTTCAGGCTTATTGATACAACCTAAGCAGCACTTGAAATGATTTCTTATATTCCATAATCTTGTTTATTGACAGTGAGTAGTTGGTGGAGGAAAAAGTTTAAAAACCTCGTTAATTATATATAAAACTTATATACTATTCATTTAAAACTAAATATAAAAAATTACTTAACATACGTGAGAGTATTTATTCAAATCATTTAAACTATTTAATCATACAAGGTATTGAAAAGAGGGTTGGCTAGCATAGAGCACGAACGGGCAAATTTGTCGCGATGTTTAATACATTTGTCGTATATGTATTGTACATTTGTAATTTTATGTAAACGGGCTGTTGAATACCATGGTGGTAGGTTTAATATAATCTTTAGGACTTTATTTTGGGCGGTTTGAATTTTAGTTAAGTTCGATATAGCAGCTGTTATTAACACCGGAGAAGCATATAGCAACATTGGCTGAAAAATTACTTTATATAATAACAGTTTGTTTTCTAGGTTTAATAATGATCGTCGGGTTATTAGTGGATAGAGCGATTTTATTAGGATACTATTTTTTGTTTGACGATCCTGAATGTGTGGTTTCAGGGTAAGCTTCTTGTCTAAAATAAAACCTAAATATTTAACTGTGATACTCCATTCGATAGCCTCATTTTTTAGTTTTACATTTCTTTCGGGTAAGAATCTAGGGGACCTACGCCGTGTAAAAAACATAGCCTGAGTCTTGCCTATGTTGAATTTTATTTTCCAGCGGGAGTAATACTGTTCTAGAATGTTAAATCCATTTTCTAGGTTTTCTATGATATCTTGTGGGTTTTTGTGGGAAGTATAGACAGCGGTGTCATCTGCGAACTGTGCGAGTTTACATTTAGGTATTGTTGGAATATCACTGGTGTAGATATTGTATAGGGTTGGACTCAGCACGGAACCTTGTGGTACCCCAGCAGGCGCCGAGTATAGATTTGACATTTCATGTTTACTCAATTTCATCTAAAAGGACAGTAGTGGTGTTTGAGTTGGTTTTCACTCAACAGATGAGGGATTTAAAGTCAGCACCGAGCAAATATTAGAAAAAAAGTTGTCCCGACAACATATCCCCTCACTCGGTAGAAAGCTACATATGTACACCAGTGGCAAATAGTATGGTATTATTGTCCCATCTTAACATACGAGTATAAACAGAACACATATATGTATGTAAGTCAGAGTCAACAACAGTTGACACTACTACTACTAATTTGGGGACCCCCTTCTAGGATTGTACTTATACAACAGATACCAAGTTTTAAATTTTGTCAGTAATAATTCCTACCCTTTCGTGCCTGCCAATTTCGTAACAAATTGAATTAAATTACTCAAAGTTGAATAGAATTAGCGAGAGTATTGAATACTACTCCAAATACTTCCTGTTTCTGTTGTAGTCGTGTTCTCCGCTTACACTCCTTGAACTTTAAAAAACGCTTGGGAAAATAATGACAAAAGTTTCGCTCATTGTACTGTTGTCGTCCTGTTCCGAAAATGCAAAGTTTTCCCATTATCAAATTCAACTTTTCAGTAAAAACATACAATGCTTGTACTCTCAAGATGATTTTTCCGACTAGACTTTTTGAATGGCCATAATGAGGCAAAATCGGTGGTTCGGCGACATTTTGTTTACACTATTTGTTCGCTGGAGAAAAGTGATTTCTGCCAAGTTAGTAACAATAATTTCGGGTAAAATGCTAGTTCTGGCGACATAATTTTCAAATGGGTTTGTGACGAGTTTGAGACGCGAACATTCGTTCTACTATTCTGCGAACGTTATTTGGTATTTCGGTCTGTTTTTCAAGTCAAATAGGATGTAACAACAAAGAGCAACAGTTGGAAGTTCAAATGATTTTGTTGGAAAGTTGTTACGGTTTAAATATGATGACTACTTTTGGAATGATTAGTTAGACTTTAACAGTGAAGAATTGGCATTGGTGTGATTGTTTGGAATAGTTACTTTTAGAAAAGTTTAATTAGTTTCTTTTGGGATTTGAAATAGGAGCATTTCATCTAGAGTCTCTGATTTGGGGCGATAACAAAGCTCATTATATTATCGCCCCAAATCACAATATTTTAATTCATAATGCCCGGTTCACATTATTCCAGTAACCAATCCAGTCCAGCGCTGGACTGCTACTGGAATAATGTGAACCGGCACTGGACAGCAATTCAATCCAGCAATCCAGTCCAGTGACTGGATTGTCAGTCTACTTTTTGATTCCAGCTCGCCCAAAAATCATTGTTACTATAGTTACCGAATCAACAACACACTCGCCAGACTACTGGACTGGAATCATGTAGACGATATGATCCAGTCCAGCACTGGACTGGATCGCTGGACTGGATTACTGGACTGGAATAATGTGAACCGGGCATAAAATATAATACGTTGACTTTTCAAATTCATAATTATTAAGTTCGACATTTTTTAGTAAGTGTTACACTATTTTGAATGCTTTGTTTTTCAACGCCAGTAGTTTCCCGAAACGGCTTCAAACCATTTAAAAACCGTAGCGTAGATAGGCGTGATTAAGGGGGTGAATCACCCCCCCCCCCCCCCCCTCTCGGGTCTCTCAGACTGCTTTTGTGCTGCATGGTCAACAGAACTTGCTTGGGTATGAAGCGAAATGAAGTGCAGACTTGGCAAGTATAGACGAGATTCACGAAGCGCCGACTTTTAAAATCTCGATTAACAAGAAGAGATTTTTTTTTGTTTTTTGAAAAATATTTCGAAATCTCGACTTGTTAAAATCTCGACTACGAAATATATCGACTTATAAAAATATTGACATAAAAAAATCTCGATAATCTCGACTATTCCCGACTAAATTAAAATGAATTCAATGGTGAGGTGTAATAATCCATCTCAAAAGTGACAATGTCAATTGACTTTATTCCCCTTTTGAAAAAGAAATAGGATCAAGTTGCATTGGCTGCGTTTTGGCAAGCGCACGTTGATCGCGTTTGAACATCCCATTCACATGTTTTTTGATAAACGGATTGAATCTTCGGTAGAATGACACTCCGTCAGTTTAACAAATACTCGGCAATTTTCGTTTCACCAATTGTGTAGTTGTGCACTTAAACCAGCAATTAAGTAAGAAATGCGTGCTGGTATACAAGGTGTCCCGTAATGAGCGCACACGGGCAGTGCCACATGATTCCTCATGCAATTCCCAACACAAATAATACCGGGCATTTTGCCGAAATCTTAGCCCTTTAGCTGCTACAGACATTTACATTTTTATTTTATTTTTTAATTGCTTGACTCGCGTCACTTAAAACACCATACTTCAAAAAACACTGAGGCTAGAATACTGAAATAAAATTTGTAACACAGCTAATACTTTCCTCTATTACATCAAATAGATTTCATCAAAATCAGATGAAGAATTTAATTGTTATAACACTTCAAACTAAATTTTTTTCTAAAAAAAAAATGTTATTTTCGAACTATTTTTTCGTAATTTTTACATGATGTTTTATCTTACATCAGAAAAATCTTACTGATCCAATCCCGTTAACATTGTTGACGTGATAACGTCTTTGAGGAGTATGTCGAAAAAGCTCGGGACGGAAGTAGAAATGCTTTAAAATCTGTTTGGAGATCTCAGCGCCCATGTGATAAATTTTCCTTTGAAACCTTATTCTATATTCTAACCAAGCTTTATCCTAAATCCCATCCAATAAATGTTGTCAAAGATAAACTGGGTTGCCGCTACAGTACCCGACGGGTGGAGCGAGCGTTCTCTGTTTGTATTACGAAGGTAAAAGCTATTTAAATTGCGTGGGTCGCAGAGCGACCGGAGCCCACACAAGATGTTTTTTATTTACAATATACTCTTGTATGTGTCTGGAAAATTTATTGTGAAAAATTATAGTACGGAAGAGTTTCTGCAACGGCGGTAGCCCATTTGTGATCTTATAACCTTTTGTCAGTTTGCTACAAACCGTATCTATCGATAACGGCGCAACAATCGTCAACTATTCAGCAGCCGCCTAGTTCCGCTTGGATGACAGCGCGGCGTAGCGATCGATAACTACCAAATAGTCGCAGGGAACTTGTTTAATTGTCCTTTGCATATTAACGTGTAACGCCCTTCAGGAGTATGTCAGGAAAATGTAGGCCGAAAGTGGAAATGCTTTAAAATTCCTTTAGAGATCGCAGCGCCCTTGTTGCCAGTCTGGTTGTCAGAAGAAATTCTGTCCAGCGATGCGTGCGCCGATAGTGGCGAGTAGAGCCAATCGACATGGTCGCCCCATACCCATATGCATAGGTGCATTCTTCTGCAGCTATCCGGCAACGGAAATTTAAATGTAAGTTATCATCAATTTGATGATATGTTAAATTAATTAGAGAATTGAATTTAGCAGAATTTGGAAAATGCGGAGGTCAAAATTTGCCACTACTCATGTAGCCATGACTTCCGGAGAACGAAGTAGACTATGGCGCGAAAGGACCCGGTCTACTTCTGCGATGAATGCTGTGACAAACAGGAAGACAGCTTGGGAGACTAAATGGAAAGCGAGCAACGCGCGCTTCCAATTAACGTTTTCGGACAACGAATACGGCTACGAGTGCTCCATTTGTGATCGAGTATGGTTTCGCAAAGATTTGTGTAAAACTACCACAAAACACGTACAGGCTATTGTCGACTGGCATGTAGTGAACAACAAGCGGCTCAGTACGGATGACGTTATCACGCAAATACTTCGTCGATTTTTTTTTTATCATAAATTCTAGTAGCTGCGGGTGTTTAAATGTAAGAAGATGGGGTTTTTTCCTTGATTTGTACATTTATACCGTGTCGATATTTCATTACTATGTATATACGCAATAACTCAAATACTACGCAAGCTAGATTTGTCAATTAAACATCAAATCTCAGCTATTATTTTGGACTTCAATTACAAATTTATCCCACAAAAATCAGAAATAAAGTTTTTGAAAAAGAAAGAGAACTGTAGCATTTGTACACATTCTCACCGAATTTCATGTGTGTAGCTTCAGCCGTTCGTGAGATATTCTATGGACAGGCAGACATTTTCCCGATTTGAAAAGAGTTTTATTTTTATTACAAAACCCTAAAAAAAGAAATTTTATGAATAATTATTGTTAGAGTCACCGCCCCCAACTAATCTTTACTCTTTCAAAAATGGTTAATTAAATAACTGCAATTCGCACTAGGCCTGTTCCTAATACCGGGATCCCGGTTTGGTACCGGTTTCTTTTCAGTACCGTATCCTTTCAAACCCAGTCTTTTCAGTACCGGGATCCCGGTACTCAGTACCTGTTCTTTTCAGTACCGAGTCTTTTCAGTACCTGTTGTTTTCAGTACCGGGATCCCGGGATCTGAGTACCTGTTCTTTTCAGAACCTGATATTCAAATACCCGGGATTTCATAAAAGAAGACTCGTTCATTGCCAAACAGAGTCTTCAGGTTTTAACATTGAAAATGTTCATAGAGTCGTGCATTGTAAGATTTTTCAGATACAGATCGTAGTAGTTAGTACGTACATTGTACATATTTTACATAATTGATTTATATGAATGAATAGGTTTTGTTAGGATTGAGACTGAGCTCAGAGTATTTATTGTATTGGGAGTAGGATGATTGGGTATAATGTGAATGTGAATATTATTAGGATTGAGACTGAGATGAGAGTATTTATTGTATTGGGAATAGGATATGTAATTGGGTATGATATAAATATGAAATACATATGAACGAATATGTATATGTACGTATGTGCATAATATAATAATATAATGCGTTGCATTGGTCAATGACATAATTGCTTGCAGTTGGAGGTTTTTCGGGTGTTTTGATTTTAGTTATTGGTCATTGATGTAAATGTAATTGCTGTGCATTATATTATTATACAATATTATGTACATACGTACATATACATATTCGTTCATATGTACAATATTTCATATTTATATCATACCCAATTACATATCCTATTCCCAATACAATAAATACTCTCATCTCAGTCTCAATCCTAACAAAACTCAAAATCAATTATGTATGAACAATGTACATACTCGTATATCTATGTGCGTAGTAACTAACATACTATACTACGATGTGTATCTGAAAAATCTTTCAATGCACGACACGACTCTATGAACATTTCCAATAACAATTTCCAAAAACCTGAAGAATTGGTCCAGCAATGAACGAGTCTTTTTTATGGAAAAGAACAGGTACTCGAATCCCGGGATCCCGGTACTGAAAAGAACAGGTATTGAAAAGACTCGGTACTGAAAAGAACAGGTACTCGAATCCCGGGATCCCGGTACTGAAAAGAACAGGTACTGAAAAGAACAGGTACTGAAAAGACTCGGTACTGAAAAGACTCGGTACTGAAAAGAACAGGTGCTGAAAAAACTCGGTACTGAAAAGACTCGGTACTGAAAAGAACAGGTACTGAAAAGACTCGGTACTGAGTACCGGGATCCCGGTACTGAAAACACTCGATACTGAAAAGAACAGGTACTCAGTAACGGTACTGAAAAAAAACCGGCTCATGGTTTAAAATACCGGTACTGAAAAAAACCGGTACTAGTACCGGTACTGAACGAATACCTGTGAGTACCGGGATACCGCTTGTGGTACCGGTACTTGAAAATATCAAGTACCGGTACTGAAATCTCAGTACCGAACAGGCCTAATTCGCACTACGTAAAACAACAACATGCAAGTAGTATGCTCAAATATGTATGAGGTCAGTAGGCGTATTTTTTGTTTGGATAGTGTCAAAATATATAACTTTAAATGAATTTACTATTATTAAATATTACGTGATTGTAACAAAACTCCGAGACGTTATTGCCTATGGTATTGGTTAACGTTGGCCATCAATATTTTTGACCTGGGATGTGCTTAAAGAGTGCAGGGGTATGCTAACTGCAAATATAGAAATGTACTTTTATATGGGGGAGGGAGGGCATTAACTCATATTTTCTAATTTTCCTCTTTTGTCCTTTCTTCCAATTTGAAGAAAATGCTAGAAATGGAATGAACTCGACGGAGCTTTTCTTATGATGCCCCACTTGCATTTCTCCTTTATAAGGACATCCCCTTAAAGTTGACCTATTGGGACGCATCACTTTCTCCAGCCAATTATAACACTTCTTCATATTTCCACCAAACTTCATGCATGCAGCTTCAGCGGTTCGTGAGATATTTAAGGGACAGACAGACAGACGTTTGACCGATTTCATAAGGGTTTGGTTTTTGATACAAAGCCCTAAAAAAGGAGAAAATCACTGGGAACATGCAATCACCAAAAACCGCCCCTTACTCCTTACTCATATACGAAACAAATACAGAAACTTTTATTTCGATCTTGATAAAATTTTGGACTTTTTGGACTCTCATACGCATTCCTACATGAGATATCAAAAACTCCCCATTCCCCTTTTCCACCCATCACAACAGTTCAGCATAATTTTTTGTATTATTACATATTGAATATTACGTGATTGTTACTAAACTTGAAAAGATTTTATCTCTATGGTGTTGATTATCGCTGGCCATCATTACCTTGGCTTCGAGTTTAGAGGTTGCAGGGATATGCAACCCCTTGTACAGTAACCAATTAGAAATCAGGATCTCATATTTTCCTCTCTTCATATTCCCACCAAATTCCATGTACTTGCTGTGAGATATTCTATGGACGGACGGACAGACAGACAGACATTTGACCGATTTTCTAAGAGCTCTATTTTCACTACAAAACCGGAAAAATTACCCCGTTTTGTTCCCAGCACGAATTGCGCGGCTTCGAAGTCATTACACCGGCGTAAGGGGGATAGAGAGAATTAAACTCCCTCAAGACAATAGCGCGACCGAATGTGTCCCCTCGGATGGGTGATAGCAGACTCAACATATTGTCTTTTCATCGAAAGAGATCAAGACCCCAAATAAATCATATGCATCAACCAGAAAACTTGTGACGCAAATAAGTAGGTCAAGAGCATTTCTGATTGAAGAATTGTTATTTTTCATAATGACAATCATTTCTTATTTTTCCTTCCCCTGTATAGGGCTTGGTATCCTGATGCACCGCTGTTTAACAGAAGTTCACAGGGGGGGCTCCTATCATGGATGATTGCCTAATCCGTTTGGATTATATTTCTGCGTGTAATTTTTTTAAAATTAACTTCGTTTGGAATTATTTAACAGACTTAATGGTGTTATTCAATTTTCAAAATTTAATTTTATTTATGATATCACAATTTTTGGCTGTGTTTATTATTATGTTATTTTACGCGTAATGGTTATTTTTGTTATTTTGTTAACTTAATTTTGAAGTGATCGTCAACTACCGCTCTTCTGGATGATTCTAAGTCCGTTGAGTCAGCCACTAAAATCACCTGATTTTAGACGTTTGGATGCTGGTTAAAGGAAGACTGACAATCATTTAAAAGACATTTTAGAAAGTCAATTATTGCAAGGACAATCTCACGTAAGGGAGCTCAAAAATTCACACTAACTTGCTTTTGTCATGTCATTATGGCTTACGATTGTTTTTCCTTGGCTAAAAGATAAAGCAAACCGAGTGATTGAGGAAATATTGATATCTCTTTAAATCGCTATTTCGACCAACACTTCACATCGTCTACATTTCTGGTGTCAATCTTTATGCTGTGCAAGTTGAAACTCTTTTGCACTCTTCAAATGCCAAAGGCCTCCGGAAGGATTTATGATCACAAAATGTACGAAGGAAATGGAAGATTTCGGATTCGTATTGTAAACGGATGCCATATGCTATCCTTTTTCGCAATCTTCTGTAATCATGTGCTCGTGTAATATGATACGGATATAGTCGCTATGCGATGAATGACGAAGGTACCAGAAAGATGCTAAATTTAAAACCCGGTAATAAATCATATCGTGAAGTTTATTTGGATGAACAACCTTAAGGACATGGAAGTTCCTGTGTCATATTCTTCTGGGTCTTGTAATTTTATATTTATGATTTATATGGAATCTAAGAGGACAGCATTTTTGAAGACAAATAAGTTGTTCCAGTGAGAAAACTGCCCCTACCTTATTTAAGTATAATTTTGTGAAAGCATACTTAATTTCGAAGGAGTTTCACATCTGTATTACGTAAGTAATGAAGCAAACTATAGGTGTATTGGTACTTAATTAGCTTCATAACACCACGAATATGATTATATTAATAATTAACTAAATATGTTTTAATTTTTTTCCCTAAATAACCATGCAATACAGGAATGTAACGCATTTTGTCCTGAAATAATTTTGAATATTATTTTATTAACGCTGGATGTGGCGGTAGATATATTTTTCTAAATAGAGCAGACTTGTGAATTCTAGAGAAAATTTGAAAAAGGAAGGTTCGAGTTTATTCGCCAATCAATTCACAACCTAGCTCCAATGAACTGTTAGTAGCTACTGTGCTTGTGTCGCGCCTTTTTTCATTATAGTGGGAGAAATCTCATTACTAAGAAAAAACTGCCCATAACTAGTAGCAATTTGTAGGGTAGCGACATGGAACTTTTGTCGTCAATGCGCGACTACTTACCCAGTAAAATACTCTACCCTCTTACTCCACCATTGTTCCTAAGGAAATACCTAGCGTCGCAAAGTTGTTATTGGCTAATTAGCCATCAATCCTTTTCATTCCTGCTCCTCTGTCATCAGTTCCCTATGGATGTCGCATATTGTGCGAGTTACGGCCTCCCAATTGAACTCAGAATATATCGTGTGCTCCACTATGTACTGTGGGTTGAGGACACTGCCAAGTTCGACCTCCAGTGCTTCGGTACGGGCATGTAACACACAAACACACTTTCCTTCTTGCATTGAAGGGTTTTGGCAGCTCTTGGCCGTTGTGAAACGGGTCGCTCCGGTGCGTAGAACCGGCTGCCCAACTTCGGTCAGGCTGGTGTTCCAACTCCTAGCTATCTCGCATAGACGAGGACATCTCTAACATCTGTCCTGTTTGTAACGGAACCCCTCACGACGTAAAACATATCTTTCACTGCCCAGCTGCGTCCACCCACCTGACTCCAAGATCGCTGTGGGAGAACCCAATAGAGGCAGCTAACTTTCTATCCCTCGACACCGGGGATGAAGACGAAACTGTAGGCATGTAACAGACAAACACATCGAATTCTGACCATTGCTACAATAATAACCTCCAGTGCTTCGCGTTTTCCTGTAAACCTTGAACGGTGAAAGAATATATATTCTGGGTACCTCAGACAACGGGCGAATTGTCCAGCTTGAATCTGTGCAAGTGCTTCCTATATCCACCATGTCCAGTAAGAAACTGGGTTAGATAGTGATTTACCTCTCCGTGCTTGCGGTTTAGCTACAATTTAATTTACTGGATGAGTATATGTATCCTGCTTGACTTCGTAGTTTTATCGCATCGCTGTTGCCATTTCCTCAGAGAATCGAATTTTTTCCGCATTAAATGCGTCCGGTGGCTTTAAATGTCGGCCTTTGTACAATCTTTCCATTTCATCTGCTAGAATGTCTACGGGAATCATACCCGCAACAACATAAGCAGCCTCATCTGATGATGTTCGGTAGGGACAGCACACTTTGAATGAATTCCTTCGAGAAACAGATTTGATACTTCGGCTGTTAAAGGCATGACGAACCGCGTCGATCCAAACTGGTGACGCGTACAAAGGAATAGGGGTGACCACTCTACACATTAGCAGTCGCCTGCTTGGTCGTGGTCCTCCCGCTTTTGGCACCTTCATTCCCAAAGCCACAGTTGCCGCCTTCTCATATACATACTTGTGGTGCTTGTGAGTTTGGCGTCAATCATCACTCCCAAGTACCTTATTGCTGGCTTAGAAATGTTGATGATGACACCTTGTTGCGTTCTTGATCTTGTTCTGTGGTGCAGGTTCTTCATGGTAACCATCAAAATCACTTCACACAGCTCCAGCGGTAATTATAATAATACCACACTGTTTTCAATTGTCTTAACCGCTTCAGGGCAACATGGGCGCGCCAACCTCTCTAGTAATACCTGGTTGACATCTTATCCTTTTAGCCGTCATTTACTGACAAGTTCGGAACACTTCAAGAGATTTAAAAGTTCCCACAGGGTTTTTTATTTTATTACCTCGCCGGGAAAATAAACCCCCGAACTTCAGTTTCAAGCATAGAAGAGTAGCGAACGACACCTCACCGACTACCGTGCATCATAAAACCATGAGATGATCTTGAGATGTTGAATTTTGAAGACAAGAGGAGTCTGAAAAAAATGAAATAAAAAAGAAAATAGGTTTCAATACCGATGTACATACTCCTATTACATTTAATAACTGATTGTTTTTTAGTTGCCGCTTCGCCATTGCGGGCTGTATCATTCAAGCGCAGCATCAACCCAATCATCTCATTGGATCTTTCTTATTTTATTATTCCTCAATAGAAAAGCCGGTAGAAAACATAATAGTACTAAACTAAAAATGAAACATCTTTAGCTTTGTAGAGCTTTCACGCTATAAGTTATTAACTTGTAAAGACAAGAGAAATTGTGAATTGTGGTTTTCTAAAATGGCCGCAGCAGCAAGATGCTGGGGGACGAAAACTATAATTTGTTACTGCCATGCCGATCTATTCGACACACCAAAAATCCGAAACTACCTGACCTTTTGTACGGTAACCTCCTTATGTAATAAACTAAAAAAAAATTCGAATGAATACACCATTTCCATTCGTCGACTCCTGCATTTATATCAGTTAGAAGTCAATAAAAACATAAATCGATCAGATTTGCAATGCACGTTGCCAGCATGCACCTCCTGCTCCCATTTAGCTGGCTACCTACGACAAATCGGGAAATATTGTGGCTTATTATTACGCCCCGCACCACAGGGGAAAGACAAGACAAACATCCTTGGCCACGAATGCCAGGACTTGAGCCCGTAACTACCGTAGTGAGACTGTCGCTACCGGCCGCCCCATAAAATTGTATTAGTTAGGTTATACTCGTAAACAGCTTTAGTTATTGCTTCATTCTAGCTCAAATGCATGGTTAATCCACAGGTTATTGTATAAAAGTCGAAATATTCCAAAGTCTCTCATTACTTCGAACTCAAGTTATCTGTTATAAACCACAACCCAAAACCCATCACATTCCAACTGTAAAGTGCATACTTCCTCCACCGTTCAGGTTTGTGCATACTGCTTGGCAAAAAACAGACATTAGGAAAAACCCGACAAAGAAGGCCTTGACATTCATTTCGGATTCATTTCCGTCAGCAAATTCTAATTTAAATATTTGAATTTCAAATGACCTCCCCAGGCCAGTATAAGCCTTCGTAAGTTCACATGAAGATATTTACAATTCAATTTAGGCTGTAGATAATCCTTCTCATTCAGACTTCGTGTTCTTATATCCGTACACACAATGAAGTGTTGTTAAACTAAACCACCCTAACAATGCTAAAAATAATAGAAGTTTAAGAATATGCGCCGATTTTCAGCAACCATGAATTCTATAAATTTTTTATTAATTTATAAAAATGAGAATAGAAGGGGATGCAAAATTTTAGGATAGCGACTGGTAGCTCAGTACGAAGAGGCATCAGTCACAAGTCTGACTACCGGCGTTTCGGGTTCGAATCCCGTCCACGACGACGTTCGTGGCCATGTATGTTTGAGTTTTGTTCTCCCTGTGGTGCGGTTAATAATGCCACAGCATCACTTGACTTGTCGCTGGTGGGTGGTTAAACGGGGGAGCAGGCAACTATATGCTCCGAAACTAGTTTATGCCAACGAAACGTCAACTGGGCCACATGGAATATTTGACGCGCTATGTCCCACAAAGGGTTAGTGCAATTGAGTAAATGGTTTACAACACTCGTCTTGGAAGTTAATTTTTGACTAGCTTTAGCCTTTTTCTCACAAGATATAGGGTGTAAGTTCCAGTTTTTACTTTATCACGTGTTAATTGAAATGAGTGTCATAACGACCAACTTTGTTAAATAATTTTACCATTAATTACAAAAGGAAATGAATCTCAGCAATTTTCCGAATAAAGTTTAAAATTTTCCTTAAAGACAAGTTCCCCGCAAGTCCTTTGCATTTGAATTGGTCAAGGATCCAGGTACTCAATTCACAAAAAAATCTCACAATTCCGCCTTAATTCTTTCATTTAAGAATACACGTCTGGAGGACGTGCTTAGAAATTCAAGATTTCTATTATTCCACTTTACTGTAGAGAGCTCTTGAACTTTCCTTGTAAAGCTTTTGCACTGGCTTCATTTTTCATTTGGGAGTGGACAATACTATAGTTATGCTGATAATTCAAAGTAGATATTTTTACCCGATATATTTTGGAGTGAAGTTAATGGTTGGTTTTAAATAGTGTGCAAAGAAAGGAATCATAGTTTTATTATTCAATATCAGGTTAAATAAAATACATTGGAAAAAAAATGTTTGATCTATAGCATTTCCAGAGCAAATACACAAAGTTCCGAGACAAATATATATATTTCCGGAACAAATAGACAATTTTCCGGAACAAATAGATAACTTTCCGGATCAAATAGGTAAATTTCCGGATCAGATAGACAATTTTCTGGATCAAATAAGTAATTTCCCGGATCAAGTATTGGATAAATTGCCGGATAAAATAGACAACTGTTCGGATCAAATAGATAACTTTGGGGCGACCGGTAGCGCAGTGTGTTGAGGCATCAGTCTCATGTTTGACTACCGACGTTTCGGGCTCGAATTCCGTCCACGACGACGTTCGTGGCCATGGATGTGCAGGAGGTGCATGTTGGCAACTGCAATCTCCGGCATTCTCCGAAACCAGCTTATGCCAACGAAACGTCAACTGGGCCACATGGAACAGTTGACGCGCTATACCCCACAAGGGGTTAGGGCAATTGAGTAAATAGATAACCTTCCGGCTCAATTAGATAAATTTCCGGATCAAATATATAACTTTCCGAATCAAATAAATAAATTTTCGAAACAAATAAATAAATTTCTTAGTGAAACAAATTGATTTCCGATCAAATATATAGTTTTCCGAATCAAATAAATGATTCTCCCAATCAAATAGCTTATTTTTCAAATCAAAAAAGTTATTTTCCAAACGAAATAAACAAGTTTCAAAGTCAAAAGAGCGAACTGCCAGCGAAATTGAATTGAATTGAAAGAATTCATAAATCATAACTGATTTATTTCGCAAATAATGGCATTCGAGACAACCATTAAATAAATAAATATAAATAACTAGCGCAACAGTCCAATTTGAACCACGGCCTCGAGATGAGTTTGCATCATCTCATTTTCTAGATCGTGACGGTTTTTTGTGCAGAGGTATGTGATCAGCAATACGCTCAACCGAGTTATTTACCCCATAGTGGGTACTCATTTAACAGCTGAGTGGGCTCATAGTCCGACACGTAAATCCCCGGAATCGAACCGGGGCCCAGTGCGTTGAAGGCGAACGTGCTAACCGTTGCGCCATCCGGACTACTTACTTACTTACTTTAGTAAAATAAACTGGTCTGACTACATCTTCTACAATGCAAAAAATGCAATGAAGTGTCTGGGTTTCGTTCAACGGAAAGCATTCAAGCTTATTGGCGATGAATCCATAACTTCTCATATCGAGCCGCCCCACTACCCTAATTTCCTTCCCGCCAACGCTGTGCTCCTTCATCAAAGGGTATCCCCTTAGCTTTAGCATAAACGTAAAAAAAAAACCATTACTCATTGTAAGTTGGTGGACCGAAAACGATGTGGATGTCGCCTAAGGAGACTGATTGGCGAAGTTTTGGCTGAGATTAAATGAAGATAAATTTTTATACCCTTGACTTTTAGTATATACCTTAAAGGAGGCTCCGGAGGTATAGCAATGTAATATATATATATGATCAAGGTCACCTCCTGATTCGATTTAGCCATGTCTGTCTGTCTGTCTAACTGTCAGTCTGTCCGTCTGTCTGTCCGTTTGCACGATAACTTTCGATCGAATGAAGCTAGAGTTTTGAAACTTGGGTTAAATGTGTGCAGTATGATCTAGTTGGTTAGTATTGAAAATAGGCATGATCAGGCCAAGAAAACGCCTACCTCGCATACATATGTAGAAAAAAAATATATCTGTAACTCCCGATTAAATAAACACGAAAAGCTCTAGCTTTCATATTATGTTCGTGAGGGTAATCTCATACTCTCCTGGAAAAAATAAAAACGATCAGTTGAAAACTAACGGTAATTTTCTTACAAAGAGCCCAGTACTACCCTACTTTTCAGGTTTTGTGTCCATAAATCTGGATCCAATTGACGCAGATACCTGATTTTTGGTATGTAACCCTGAGGTGAGAAGCTTCTTGAGTTTTAGCAAGTTGGGCATAATCAGATCAAACGAACGCCTGCCTCCCCTAAAAATTTCGAAAAATTAAATATTGTTTTAATTACGATAACTGTTGACAGAATGACGCTAGTGATTTGGAAATTTGATAGAATGTTGGTAGTAAGATCTAGTTAGTTGCTGTTTAAAAATTGGTAAGATCTGAGTTAAGGAACCCGTACCTCCCCTACAAATGAAACTTCAAATAAGCGATAACTTTTGATAGAATGAAGCGAGCGGCTTAAAATTTTGATCAAATATTTGAAATGGAATTTAGTCAGTTGGTATTAGAGATGGGCCAGATCCGACAAAAGCAACCCCTACCTCCCTAACAAACGAAGCTTAAAATGAGAGATAGCTTTCGATAAAATGAACCTAGTGACTTGAAACTTTGGTCAAATATCTGAATAGGGTGACCAGATATTAATGATAGTATTTTCAATTGTTATGGCAGTTGTCAAAGTTAACATCGACATTTGGATGTCAAAATATTCAGTAAGGTTTGCCTTTTCGTCATGCATCGTTCCACGCCTCCCGAGCGTTTGGAAATTATAAAAAAAATATTATCGAAATTCAGGCTCAGTCGTAAATACGCAACGTGAATTTCGTCGTGAGTTCGGTCGTAATCATGGTTTCAGTGAGCGTACAGTTCGTCGCACCGTGGAAAAGTTTGCGCGTGAGTACAATATACCCTAAGCCATCAACCAAACAGAGTTTGGTGTGAAGTGAAGAAAACATAGCCACCTTAGCGGTCAGTGTCGATTAAGACCCAGAAATGTCGATTCCGCGCCGATCAGCTGAATTGGGCATCGCCAAAGAGGCAACCCGGCTTGTTTTACGGTTGGATTTGGGCCTATATCCGTACATCATGCTGATGCAATAATTAAAGTCGGACGACCATAGACAACGCCGTGAGTTCATTAACCGGGCGCTGCAAGTGTTGGGCGGTTTCTGCCCAAAAAATCATCTTCTCGGACGAGGCCTATTTTTGGCTCAGCGGCTATGTCAACAAGCAAAATTGCCATTATTGGAGCGACCATAATCCACAAGTGTTCCACCAAGCATCATTGCGACCATATAGATTAACTGTATGGTGCGGTTTATGGCATCATCGAACCTTATTTCTTTCGAAATGAGGAAGGACGCACTGTTACCGTGTTAACCGAAATTAACCAATTTTCTGTGGCCAGAGCTTGACAACGTCGACATATTCGAGGTGTGGTTCCAACAAGAGGGCGCTACATGCCCAAGCGACGCAACGCTCGACGTTGTAAAGGAGAAATTCGGCGACCGGGTCATCTCACGGCGAGCGTTCTTCAAGCGACTCGCCACCCCTCGATTATTTTACCTGGGCCTACATCCATTTGAATTGCGTGCTATTCCATTCGTAATGGCATGAATGTAGCTGCAAAATAAGAGAAGAATCGATTTAATATCTCACACCGTTGTTGTTTTATTCAAATTTCTTTTCCTATCGTTCTTATCGGGTCACCCTATACTAGGGTCTAGTTGATTGTTATTGAAAATGCACAAAAACCGACAAAGGAAACCTCTACCTCCCCTACATGTGGGGCTTCAAGTAAACGATAACTTTCGATAAAATGAAAAACTTTCGAAAAATGAAAATTCGACAAATATTTGTAGTGTAGCTTAGTTAGTTGATTTTGAGAATGGTCAAGATGCTTCTGAATGATGGCCAACCTCCCCTAAAAACTGGCCATATATAAATTATCCTTGTGGGCAGCCTTTGATAGCTATTACGCTTATCGTGGTGCTGCCAAGCATTAAGTAGATCTCTCTCCCGCATAGCATAGCATCCATCCATGTGATCATGGCAGATGGTATACCCCTGAGCTCTAGGGCTCGGATTAAGAAGTCATAGCCGGTGTTATCAAAAGCACTCTCAATGTCAAGGAAAGCGCATAATGTGATTTCCTTGTCATTAAAAGATTTCTCGATAGTCCCTTTAAGATTGTGTAGGGCGGTCACTGTGAATTTGCCTTTTGAATAGGCGGATTGTGTTCGATGCAAAGGGGTCGAACATTCCATCATGTGTCTGATATGAACGTCGAGCCGGTAAAATGTGTGGTCTAATGGGCGGTCTAATGCGTGTTCTAATAGTTGCTGCTCTAATGCGTTTTCTATTACGGGTAGTGGGTCTAGCATTTAAAAACAACTAGATTGCAATCAGAAATAGATTCCAACAAATATGTTCCTAGTTCAATAACCTAGGAGGCCCGTCAATAATGTTGTGATAAAGGTTGTACGATTATCATAAAATACAAAGTCAAGAAACCTGAATGATTTATGTATTTAATTCTATTCACATACAAAATCTGCAAAAAATGCAAATAAATCCAAGAAAACATTCTGGGCGATATAATGAAATTAAAATTCCCTATTGAAGCTGCTATCTATACAGAACGAACAGCCTCAACTCAGGACAACATTTATAGGATATGTGTAGCACCATAAATTCAATGTCTGCCACCATGGTTTTCTCTTATTACACCGAAAGTTAAACACATCCTCCTCCCATGCAGTTGGTGCGAGAATTTATGGCATCTGTAATTGAATTTCAGAAAATGTACCATGTCTTCGAGAGACAACAACAATTAGATTTCCACAGTACCCGAGTATTGGAGCAAACAAGTCAAACAACTAGTTGTAAACAAGTGGATATATAAAGTTTCGTTGCTTAATTTAATCTTTGACGTTGTCATTATTCTCGGTTCTGTGACACAAAATGTGGCTTCAATGTCATGTATGTCGCACTTGATGTACAACTCGCTCTCCTACGCCTTTGTTTGTTTCAGATATGTTCCTCATTTAAGACAGATCCTGTTATGAATCGCAAAAGAATTGTCTAAGGTTAACCAATGGATGTAGGTACATAATTTCACAAAAGTCAACGTGCAGGATATACCGCTGCAAAATATGATTACCGTCTAAGACTCTGGGGCCGGGTTCTCGGAATTCTTTCATTTTGAAATTCCTTCCACTTTTTCATTGAATAGGATTAACCTTACATATCATAAACTTTTTTGACATTCTAAAGCTACTTAGTATTCCCTTCCCAGACAACATTCTACGGGTGAAATGTTTTCAACGAGTGGAACGTTAACAGTCGCAGAACGCATAAGATCATTACGAGAAAGTATCTGAATACATAGCAACGAAATTTGCCTACATACAATTCAATATTTTCGCTTTATGAAAATTTCATATTGCCAAGAAGACACGAAATATGCAAATGGGCGAAAAGTAGATTACGTAAATTGATTTGATCAAATCGAGAAGGCGTGAAATACACGCAAATATAATATGAACGAACACGCTGAAATTTATATGGAAAAATGAATTTTGTATTAAACCCCTTTCATATATCTCCGTGAGATGTGGCATCTTTAAGTCGTCGCGTACATTCAATTTGTTGGATTTTCAGCCTTCTGAACAATTATCAGCTTGTCTGCGAACCGGTTGATAACGAATCGAGTTTTTGGAAAATGTCTGGTGTATGGCTTTTCAATTGAAACGTAAGAATTTTCATTCTAACTCACAAAAAAGGAAAGGTCATTTTCCCCAAGATATTGTACAACAATTAACAACTGACGAGTTTACGAAATTCAATTCAATTTATTAATATAAAATTAATTAGTAATATAATATTTAAACAAGGTATGGTTGTTATGGTATGTTATGTATCATAACTTCTTTATGGCTTATGCATTTGCCACTTTAAAATTAGTAGTAAAACTTGTTCCGATTTCATTGTTCCTATAAGAGGTATATGAAATAGTGTGCCGATTTCCAAAAAATTTAGGAACATGATTTGGCAGTCAATATGATTGAATCTTATGAAATTTGGTAAAGATATCTTCAGAAATAAAAAAGTTTTTCTAACAAAAACTTGATTGTGGAACGATCGTTCCTATGACAGCTATATGATAAAGTAGCCCAATTTCAACCAAATTCTCAAATGTGATTTGACTGATACTACTGATAGCGTCAAATTTGAAAAAGATATTTTTAGAAATAAAAAAGTTTTTCTCACAAAGACCAATTTTTGAACCTGTCGTTCCTATGGCAGCCATATGACGTAGTGGTCCGATTCCGTTCATTCCGAGATATATGCAGCGTGCAATAGAAAGAAGGCTTTGTATAAATTTCAGCTCGATAGCTTTAAAACTGAGGGACTAGTTTGCATAGAAACAGACAGACGGGCAAAGCTTAATCGACTCGTCTCATCATACTGACCAACAATATAGATAGTTTATGTGGTAGGAGATGCTTCCGTCTGTGCGCTGCAAACTTCGTGATAAAGCTAATATACCCTATCATATCGGTGAAGGGTATAACAATTACTTAAGAAAAAAATAATGCAAACCATATTATTGGGAATTGAACAATGTATTTTTGTACATTTGATAAACCTGCACCTCGGTTGATTACATTTTGTATACGGGTACAACAGGGGGGAGGAAAAATCCTCTTACATAGTCCTCCTCGTGGGCGCATTCTGGAAAGGCAGTGGTAGTACCTATGACGGCGCGAAATGTCGCGATCTGCATAAAGGTAAGGTGACGGGGGACTTTGTGATTCGCATTGGAGTTCGGCAAGAGTGCGTCCTCTCACCGATCCTAATCCGTAAAGTGATTGGCAATGTGTTTCCTGCTGCCCTATCCGTGCTGGACATAGAGTTTGTAACGGATGGTTTGGTGGGCATCCGAAGACGCCCGTGGGGACGGAGCCTAAGGTAGCATAATGACCGTGAAGGTCGGGCCGTGCCATCTAGCGAAGAAAAAGGCCCCTCAACGAGCTAAGCAGCGGCCTATGTTTGCTGTATCTCAGTTCGGGAGATGTGGGCGGGGTTTTCACCGCTCGTTGCCTCTGTCCTTTACGTATTAACAAAAATTCGTAGGCCTGGGGAAGACAACACAAACAGGGGAGGTAAAAATGGGGAATGAAAAAAAAATAGTCGATAAGGATGGAATGGTTGGCGGACGGATCAGACGCCCAAGCGAACGAATTTGGGTCCGGGTGTAATGGGAACCTCGGCCTCTGGTTTCGTACCACCAACAGATCACTACTCATCAGGTGCTGCTTCGATCTGCCGGTGGGAGCAGCACAACCAGACCAGAATATGGTTCATTACAGGGCAGCTTCTACTTCGAGGCCTGCCAAGAAGTAGAAACTGAAGGCAGAGTGTGCTGCAAAAACGAAAAAAAAAAGAACTGGGCTCCTGAGCTAGCCGGTACCCATTGTAGAGGAGAAAAATAGGAAAGATAAAAGAAAAAAATACTACATTTCTTCATTGTTCAGATGATCAACAGAGTCCAGAGAATCACGAGGATAGCAGAGGCGCAACACTGCATTCCTTGCAATAATTCACTCATTATCTCTGAAAACTGTTGAGCATCTCAACAATAGAAACAAATGCAATAATGTAATAAATAATATTAATGAATTGTAAAGGCAATCCTGGCAACAGAAAGGTAACCAGGGCTCCTCCGCGCTTCGTCCGGTCACCGAAGATGCTCCAAATGCCGGCAATTCAAAGCATTTATGGAGGCCTTAGGTACGTGGCTAAACCACAAAAGGCAAACGCAACACCAGGAATGCCTTGTTGAACTGAAACTAAAAGGATAAACTACTCTATAGGAAGGATGGGGGTGCTACGGAGGAAAGCACAGCTACTTGAGGGGAAAATACGTTAAGTAAAAATGGCTAAGTCATAAGACTTAGAGCAAGTAGCCTTAATGTGCTTGTGGGGATGCATAGCGGTGGAAGGATCAAAAAGGAACCCAATGAGGTCCTTTTTAGTCCTGTTCTTGACCAGAAATGGGCCCCACGTTGGGCGCCAAATATGTAACGGACGGTTTGGTGGGCATCCGAAGATGCCCGTGGGGACGGAGCCTAAGGTATCTTAATTGACCGTGAAGGTCGGGCGGTGCCATCTGGCAAAGAAAAAGGCTCCTCAACGAACTAATCAGCGGCCTATGCTTGCTGTAGCTCAGTTCGGGATATGTGGGCGGGGTTTTCGCCGCTCGTTGCCCCTGTCCTTAACGTTTTAACAAAAATTCATAGGCCTGGGGAAGACAACACAAACAGGGGAGGTAAAAATGGGGAATGATAAAAAATAGTCGATTAGGATAGAATGGTTGGCGGACGGATCAGACGCCCAAGCGATCGAATCTGGGTCCGGGTGTAATGGGACTCTCGGCCTCTGGTTTCGTACCACCAACAGATCACTACTCATCAGGTACTGCTTCGAACTGCCGGTGGGAGCAGCACAACCAGACCAGAATATGGTTCATTACAAGTTCAATCGACTTTTTCGTATTATCTACAACATCTTGACTACGCTGACGATATATGCCTATATGGCATGCCGTCCAAAATTTAGCAGAGTAGTTATCTCAGCAAGCTGGGCCTATTTGGCTCCCTGGTACTGTCAGTGCTTTTGAATGGCAGCAGTACATGGAAAGTTTTCGTAAGAGTTACCAAAAAGCCAAAGTTTTCGTCAACTCATATCTTCGTCGAATTCCAAGGACTTTTTTTAGCCGAAACAATATCAAATGAAGAGTTAAGTCAGCATACGGGGCAGATGCCAATCGACGAATTGATACGCATTCGAAAATGGCAGTGGATAAGTCACACATTGCGGAAGAGTGATAACTGCATTGCTTTGCATGCCATGAAATGGAACCCCCATTTCCAACCAAGGCCGACTAAGAAAGGGTCCTTAAGTCACATGGCGTCGATCTGTGGCAAAGGAGTGTAAGGTACTGGGTATATCCTTTGGGGAGTTGTGCTCCATTGCCAGAACAGAGTACGATGGCGGGAAGGAGTAGTTGACGCGCTATGCAGCACTAGAGGTTAAGGCAAAGCAGTAATATTTGTCAAAATATTCTATTTAATTATTAAAACAAATCTGGAAACGTGAATGTCAGAATGATCAAATGCATTAGGAACCAACATAGAACTGTCATGCAAGTTGTTTAACTTTGAAATTATGGAAGAAATTAGACCAGTAAATTAATTAATTAATTATTTCATTAATTAAATTAGTCTTACAAAATACTTAGCAAAACTTTTTTAAGCAAGGTTAAAACATCTACAAATTGAGACTAAGAAAGTTTCAGGATGTTATATTTACCGCGCTCTCTCTCAGTATTAAGGCCGAAATCGCTGAACAAGCATTTCTGCATTTTATTTTAGTTCACAACTATACAAAAAACTAGCCGAATTGAAAATATTGGGCACGACACTCACCATATGCATTAAAAGTAAGTTTCCTATAGGGCCAGTTTATAGGCGAGGTTGGCGATCATTCAGAAGGATTTTGACCATTCTCAAAATCAACTACAATAATTAACACACACTGCAAATATTTGTCGAATTTTGGAGGTCCCTAGCTTCAACTAACTAAATTTCACTTCAAACATTTGACCAAAATTTCAAGTCGCTGGTTTCATTCGATCAGAAGTTATCCCTTATTTGAAGCTTCATTTGTAGGGGATTTAGGGGTTTCTTGGATCGGAGCTTGCCTATTTTTAGTATCAATTAACTAGATCTTAGTACCAACATTCTACCAAATTTTCAACTCGCTAGCATCATTCTATCGAAAGATATAGTAATTAAAAGAATATTTAATTTTTTGAAATTTCTAAAGGAGGTAGGCGTTCCTTTCATCTAATTAAGCCTAACTTAAGAATTCGGTACCAAGACGGTTTCAGAAGGTCATTGGTTTCCGTGGGTATATTTTCCATTAATATTTGCTTTAACAATTTGGTTGTTCGTAGTTCCCTTTTTGCCTGTCAAATAATTTGTCTAAATATGTATGCCACCGAACACTTAACAAATAAATTAATTTGTATGAATTTAAGCATTTGTTTTATTTTTTCACGAATCGAATAGTTCCCAGAACAAGTTACAGCAAGCTCCTTCAATTATTTCAATGATTTGTATTGACATTTATACCTTTTTGGAAAGGTGACAAGACGGAAATGTTTTTCTAGTGGTATGTACGCTTTGTGTTATATACATTTTTGAGTAATACTAGATTTTAAATCCAGTAAATCTTTTTTTTTATTGTAATAAAAAATTTTGGGATGAGGAGTATTTTTGAAATTTTGAAGGATTGGGAAATATCTATCATAGTATTGGCTAAGAGAAGAAAATTAGTTTGAATCCATTTACTAAGTGTTTTTTTTAATGCTTATTTTAAATCCGTGTTTTTTTAAGAAAAACCTAAAAATTCAAATACCTCAAATAGAACATTTGTGGCTTTACTTTGTTGCATTTTGTCTCTATTATAACGTGCTAGAAGGAATACGCCGAGCTACCAGCAACCCAGTATACAACATTAATATAGAATTATATTGTGAATTATAAACAGAAAGGTGTTAATTTTATTTTGTCGAAATACGTATGTCCATGATTGTACATAATTTCATTCTTTATCTTCCTCGATCTACATACATACTTGTATAATATTACGCACTATAAAAGATTCGCATAAAAGCACGTTCCTTCTCTGTCGAATTAAATTTTTATTGCCGTTACGTTTATAGTAAGCGCATGTAATCATACTTTTTTATGTGTCATCTTGTCAGCAATTTGCATGTCCTAAATTAGATTTACATAAGTGCTAATATTATGCGACAAGTTACATTTTCCTTTCTGACACATTCCTTGAAATTCGCTACAATGTGTGCACATGAGTGAAATGTTGTGTATATGTCGAAATAAATTAAGGCAGCAACGTTAACCAAGGATTTTAACTTGCCAGCAGAGATTCTACTGTAACATTTAGCAACACTTACTAGCTGACGGATGCAAACAAAAATCGATCTCAAAATATGATGGAAGACGCTAATTTAACACCAGAATACTTTTTGTGATAAATTATCGTGACATGTGGCGAATAATATGATGCAGCAATAGTAGTCACACACATGGGAAATTGGGTTGATTTTTTTGGGTGAAGTGATGACTTCTGACGTGACAAATTTTTATGCCCCAGACTTTATGCATGTTGAGAATCGCCTTCACCCCTCCAGGGGATGGGCGTGGCAACATCTCTGGCATTTAAATGCCTTGTTGACGTTTCGTACGTTTCGCCGACGTTTTCGAAGTTTACCATATCTAGTTTTCGGACGAGCAGTTGCTAGCATGCACCTCCTATCCGCGCCGTCTTTATACTGATAAGTTTGGAGCGCAGTGGGAGTTATATTTGTACCCACAGGCCATGATGCAAGGAAGACAAGATATGGCATTCCCGCGTTTCATTTTCGTATTTTTCTGCGCATCACGTCAATGGCTCGTATACACTTGAGAGAGTGATGGTTCATAACTCTCAGCATGCAATCCTCACGACAGTATCGCTTCGCTTGTTGAGGAAGCAGCACAATGGCGGTTATTGGAAAATCTACCGGTTGTCCGGTTGTTCCGGTTATTTTCGCCATCGGTTTAACCGCTTCGGTATAACCGACCCAATCTACCGGTTATGGGAAAAACCGGTTATCCGGTTATTTAATAATAATAAGTTAATAATATAATTGTTGACAAGCTTGCGTTATTTTGTAGATCCTTTGGCATACATGTGTTTGGGGAGCAACTTATGCCTTCAGTGTAATAGCCGCCATACATTATGGGATCCGTCGCCTGATAAATCGGCCGATGGATCGCTACAAAAAATCAGCCGATCAAAATTATATGGAACAGTCAAAAAAATCGTTAACAATACGCGCATACACAGGCCGATCGGTGTGTGTATGGCACGTTTTAGACTAACGAAATAAGTAAGAGTTGCACTGAAGAAAAGTTGCTTCCCAAACACATGTATGCCAAAGGGTCTACAAAATAGCGCAAACTCAAAATCTTCCCTTTTCACAAATCAAGCTTTGGGCAAATAGTTGGTATCCAGTCTATTCATAGATACTCTTTCGCTAATATGTTGATCCGTTAGTCGGGTCCTTTCATTAGATACCACCCACATCATTTAAAGTCGATACCAGTCGTTCAGAGGCCACGGAACTCCCGATCAAAGCTAAATATTTTTGTGCAATAAATGGCAAACCCGGCATGCCAAAAATGGAAAGGATCACTTCCCCTTTGAAGCAATGGCTACTGAAGATAGAGTTTCAATTCATTTGGAAATGAGCACCCTTGGCTACTTCCTAGTCATGTGATCACCAAAAAGGATTTTAGTTGTTTATGACCTCAGCCCTTTGAGGTAAGGGTGAAAGTTTGCCAATGTCAGCCAAGTGGTGCTTAACTTCTTGGCTAAAATGATGGCTTGGCTGGCAATAATGGGGCTCAAGCATATTTTTGTTGGTGCATGCGCAATGGCTATTTAAAAAAAAAACGGTCCCATTAAATTTGAATCAGAAGGACAATCGGCTGAATTTTTCTTCTTCTCTGGCGTCGAACGATTTGAAAAAACAAGCTAACATTTTCGCATGTCGGTTATTTTTCCCGGTTATTGGATTTAGAAAGTAGTACCGGTAAAAAACCGGACAAAAATAGTACCGGAGATAGCCGGTTATTCGAAATGGAAAATACCGGTCATCGGAATAAACGGTAGGTATTTCCCATCCCTAAGCAGCACGCGCACGGTGAAGGACGCGCATGGTGCAAGCCGCGCACGGCGAAAGATGCGCACGGTGCAGCGGTCTCTGCTTGAGATTATTGCGATATAAACACAAAAGGAAATTCGCTTCTTAAATAACACACATATCAAGCAAAGCCCACAAAAGTGACCGCTGCATCATGTGCGTGCTGCACCCTCAACAAGCGAAACAATACTGTCGTGAGGATTGCAATGCAATGATCTTGTGCTGGCTCTGCTTGATATGTTTTTTTTTTTTCAATTTCGTGCGAATGAATGAATGGAATGAGATTATCTCGAAAACTATTTAAAAAAGAAAAAAGTTCTTTAGACATTTTTATACCCTAGACTTTTAGTATAGGGTATATTGTTTTTGTCACGACGGAAATATGTAACACCTTAAAGGAGGCTCCGGAGGTATAGCAATGTATATATATAAATGATCAGGGTCACCTCCTGATTCGATTAAGCCATGTCTGTCTGTCTGTCTGTCTGTCTGTCTGTCTGTCTGTCTGTCTGTCTGTCCGTTCGCACGATAACTTTCGATAGAATGAAGCTAGAACCTTGAAATTTTGGTCAAATGTTGGTAGTGTAATCTAGTTGGATGGTATTGAAAATGGGCATGATCAAGCCAAGAGAACGCCTACCTCCCCTACATATGTAAAATACTTAAATGTATCTGTAACTCCCGACTAAATAAATATGAAAAGCTCTAGCTTTGGTAGATTACTCGTGAGGGTAATCTTATAAACTCCTGGGAAAATAAAATCGATCAGTTGAAAACTAACGGTAATTTTCTTACAAAGAGCCCCGTACTACCCTACTTTTCGGGTTTTTTGTCTATAACTCTTGAACCAATTGACGTAGACGCCTGATTTTTGGCATGTAACCCTGGGGTAAGAAGATGCTTGAGTTCTAGTAAGTTGGGCATAATCGGATCAAAGGAACGCCTACCTCCCCTACAAATTTAAAAAAATTCAATATTCCTTTAATTACGATAACTTTCGATAGAATGACACTAGCGAGTTGAAAATTTGACAAAATGTTGTTAGTAGGATCTACTTGGTTGGTATTGAAAATGGGTAAGATCCGACTCAAGCAACCCTTACCTCCCCTACAAATGCAACTTCAAATAAGCGATAACTTTTGATAGAATGATACTACCGAGTTAAAAAATTTGGTGGAATGTTGCTAGTAAGACCTACGTAGTTGGTGTTGAATATGGGCAAGATCCAACCCAAGGAACCCCCACCTCCCCTACATATGAAACTTCAAATAAGCGGTAACTTTTGATGGAATGAAGCCAGTGACTTGAAATTTTGGTCAAATGTTCGAAGTGAGATTGAGTTAGTTGGCATTAAAGCTGGCTAACATCCAACCAATGAAACCCCTACTTCCCCTACAAACGAAACTTTAAATAATCGATAACTTTCGATAGAGTGAAGTTAGAGACTTGAAATTTTGTTTAAATGGTTGTAGGGTGATCTATTGTAATTGGTCGGTGGCAATGATGAGCAAGATCCGACCTAAGGAACCCTTACCTCCTCTACAAGTGAAACTTCAAATAAGCAATACCTTCCGATTGAATGAAGCTATCGACTTGAAAAATTCGACAAATATTGTAGAATGGGTTAGTTAGTTAATTGATTTTGAGAATGGTCAAGATCCTAATGAATGAGTGCCAACCTCTCCTATGAACTGGCCATATAGGAGACCCATTCTTAATGCATATGGTCGTTGCCAATTGGTACTTTTGGTATCTCCACTAGGTCTGTACAAGTCTAGGGTATATACGCTTCGGACTCCGGGCCGAAGCGAAGCTTCGGCCTGGTTATGTATATTTTTGTGATATTCAATTTCGCGAAGCTTCGGCCTGGTTATGTATATTTTTGTGATATTCAATTTCGCCTCAGAAAGTTTTTTGCTAGGATTAATAGTTACAGAGATAAAAGCCGAAAACTATGTATTCATACAATTGAACGAGCCAATGACGTAGGTATTCAGAGAGCGGGCATGCGCAATTCCATATCTTGTCTTCCTTGTATCATGCCCACAGGCAGACTCTTTATTTTCTGTTCGCTCCGATGATCGATGGTACACTCGTGTTTGAGGGGTCTCCTCACAACCATGCGTATTGTACTAGATGAGACTTCACAGCACATCTTTTGTGAGTGCGAGGGTCTTGCGGAACGACGCACGGGCTGCTACGGGATAACATTCTCTTTGGCCGAGGACATCTCCTCTAATAAACTTGGCCAAATCAGTCAATTTATCGAGACTAGTCGAGTGAACCATATGATTTAATCTAGCTTCTCGATTAACCTTCATAGGATCGACCTCTAAAATTTACGTTAAAGACCAAGTGGGGTGTAAATGCACCCCAATTTTTTTATATTATATAGAGGACAACAAATATTTTGGGCAAAAGATTTTCATTCTATATTTTAAAAAATTATCTAGAGATAAAACTGAAATTAGGAAACAGTGAAATCCGCAGTACAAAAATAAATATCACACTTATTGCAAGCGGTTCTCATTTGTGTATAATCTACATTCAGGTACTTATTGTACCGAAAACGTCAAGATTACCTGTACCGCAATGAACAAAATTAACGATAACTCGTTACAGTATGTAGCAATTTATTTCAACTTTTTTGTACGATATAAGAAGTATATTTAAGAAACATATCTCAGAGGAAATTTTATAGACAACTTTTGTTCGGAAGATATCCTAAGAAATGAAGAAAGTCTGGGGTGCAGCTGCACCCCGCTTGGGCCTATGAAGGTTAAATAGGCTTTACACAATGGAGCCCTGATCGCAGTGCTTGTGGTTTCAACATGTCGCACGGCCCCTCCCTATCTATGTATCTAATAGTTTGCCACACAATTGTCCTACGAAATTTATGGACAAATCGTTTCAATCAGTAATAAATATACAAAGCATATATGATGGATGACTAGATGCGAGTGCAGCTCAGAACGGGTGTTACTAGTACTGAGGCTCAAACGAAAATGGGGAATAGAGGAACTTGTCTTGAGTGGAAAATCGTTCCACACATACTTCCGTTTTTGCACCGTTAAGGAGATAGCGGGATTTTAAGGACGAAGGATTTTCATCGTACCTGTGATCACTGTTTGATCTCTAACTTCTGCTGTACTTAGCGTAACGTAATAATTCTGAGCTCGTTGGAAAGGACACAAATTTTTCTTTCTAATTGCTATCAACTGTGTCAATCAGTGTTATACTTTTTGCGAAAAATTAATTTAAATGACACAAAAATAATAAAAAAATATAAAAAAAAATAAAAAAATTAGCGAGGACGAAATAAAAGAGTTGAAGTATGTTTATTACGTTTATTTAGTTTATTACGTTTACAAATAATTTTAATCGGTCCGGTATTTCTTCCCCCATTTCTCAATTCCACCAATTATGCCGAATTTTTGGAGGAAACTTTTTCCAGACCTCATAAAGGATATACCACTCCGTGTACGGGTCAGATTTTGGTAGCAGCACGATGGAGCGCCAGCGCATTATGGTGCTAATGTCCATCGGTGACTCGAGGCGAATTTTCGGGATCGATGGATTGGTCGTGGCGGTCCCATTGCATGGCCTCCACGATCTCCCGACTTAACTTCCATGGACTTTTATGTCTGGGGGTATTTGAAAAGCATCGTCTACGCAGAGGAAATTCATACACGAGAACAGCTCATTTCCCGTATCACCGAAGCATGCGATCAGTTACGAGCCCAACTAATGCGTGTGAACCCCACCAATGGCATTCATCGGCGATACCACTTGTGCTTGCTCCACAACGGCGGACTTGTTGAGATTATTTGTAAACGTAATAAACTAAATAAACGTAATAAACATACTTCAACTCTTTTATTTCGTCCTCGCTATTATTAATCATACTCCTTCGGCGAATGACGGGTGTCGAACCAGATTTACTTGAAGGGAACGTGCTTGATAACTGTTAGCCCCGCTCCTTTACAATTCAACCTATGAAGAAATTCTGTTTGCAAACTTATAGTGAAATTTGATGGGCTTTCCGAAAATGTAATAAAATTTGGTGGTTAATCAGGTCCTTTTTGGAGAAAACAGGACTTTTTTGAATTTTTTTCTATTTTTTTTTTTTTTGTGTCATTTAAATTAACTTTTCTCAAAAAGTATAACACTGATTGACACAGCTAATAGCAACTAGAAAGAACAATTTGTGTCCTTTTTAACGAGCCCAGAATTATTACGTTACGCTAAGTACAGCAGAAGTTAGAGATCAAACAGTGATCCCAGGTACGATGAAAATCCTTCGTCCTTAAAATCGCGCTATCTCCTTAACGGTGCAAAAACGGAAGTATGTGTGGAACGATTTTCCACTCAAGACAAGTTCCTCTATCCCCCATTTTCGTTTGAGCCTCAGTACTAGTAACACCCTGTATGTAATACATAGCGTCCCAATAGTTCCCGACTACTTCAAAGGCTAATAGCTTTTTTGAAAGTAATTTCTCAAATTTTATTTTTATAATTTAACAAAATAATGAAAGTCTTTAATAGCTTCGAAGAAAACAAGTTATTGTATTGTATTTCTCTGATTTCCAAACGGTCTCTACAAACCCTGAAACCACAGAGAGAATTAAGAGAAACCGGCTTACTTACGTTATGTATTTCTTTCTGTGGTTCTCACAGCTACATTGTGCCTACCCCCATCTGGCGGTTTGCAGTTAACAGGGGGTGGTTTATTAAATGCCAAATGGGTTGCAGTTGCATAAACTATTCCGCACACTATAATTATTCACAATAAGCCTTCCCAACACACACTAGAGAATATTAGGCTCGTTCTTTTGCTTTTCTTAACTTGTATAGGTTAATGATATAACATACAATATTCAATCAGTCACTTGGCCGAGATAATTAGAGGACGATCCAGGCGGCCAAAGCCCAACGTCGGGTCGGGTTGGACCGCCGCGCCGCGATGATAACGATCTTGAATGAAATCAGTTTTTATGGCATCTAGGTGTTTGTTTCCCTTTTCTTTAGAAAATATTTTAGGCATCTTTTAATGCGAAAAAACTAAGTTTCCAATGCTATTGTACATCCCATATTAAAAAAGGAAAAGTTTGTCATTCCCGGGGTGGATTACTTACTAGATTTCAATTGTACTCAGTTAACTATAGGTTCCAACTATCTTGTGATTCAAATAAAAATTATATTAATATTAAAAATGAAATTTTTCCATTAAACTCTAAAATAAAACATTATTATACCCACAATTTCAGTAAGTTCTGTACATTTGAACTACACAATTTATTTGCTACCTTTCCCTGCAACCGACTGTTTAGAAAGTCTTGAGTAGAAAACTAAATTTTCATTCGTCCCATTCCATGGTTATTTCCTATTTCTTTGTTATTTTATTTTGTTCATGGTTGTTGTAAGAAAACTATTTCTCGGCTCATTCTCTCTTACATTGAATGAGGTCGAGTCCATGTAATGAAGTCATTACAGGAAATGGACTTTGTTAGTAATGTGGACCTTCTTCAGTTAAAATGTCTGGATGTACTGCTTGACGATAAATGTTTTCAATTTTTGTGGTATACAAAAGGAAGTACTAAAACCATTTCCTACTAGTGGTTTTTATTTTTTCCATTGAATATTATTTCTGAATGGGAATTAAGTGTTTGCAGTTCAGATAATGAAACTTATGAACGTCAGATTGATTTAAGCTAGTTTTTTTGTACAGAGCCAGGTAGAGCAGGATAAGCGGCAAAAAAACGCTACAGAGCAGATTAGAGTAGCGAAGACGAAAACGGGGATGTCTTTGCTGGGAGTGTGTCTTGGTTTAGTTTAGCTTCAAACATCAACTCAATTTTCAAGAGGAAGCTTAAATTCTTAGTACAATACAATCGGACAAATTTTATTTAAGCAGCAAATTTTTTTTGTACGTTTGCTATTCTATATAATAGAAGAACATTTTATTGTCTGGAAATGAGTTTTATGTGCTTCCCAAACTGTAAACTGCCCGAAAATTTCGACCCCTGGGCCGCCTCCATTTCAAAACACCGACTATTTAACAAAGTAGAATTCTTGCACTAACCTTCTACTCAGAGCAGCTTATATCAAATTGTTAGTGTAACTGTGTGGTTTTAACCTGCTCTGCTCAGCATAGCTGTTAAAAAAAAAACGCGCCTAAAAATTCCAAACTATCAAGAATCAGGTGATATATTATCCTGTTTTCCTTTTTCTATTATTTTAATTTTACGCTAGTGTTAAGGTTCATTTATACGCATAAGTCAGCGGTACTTGGCCGAGGGTCCAAGAAAGCTTCCCCAATGGAGCGGGAGAAGTCTCGATGGTACCTGCCTAGAAAAACTACTAAACGGCGACATTTCGTATCTCCTCAATCACACTCAACGTATTCACCTTGCCTCAGCTTATCACACTAGTAGCTAAGGTAGTTCAGTAAACACCTGGCTATTATCCCGATTCAAACAACTAAACTAAAGCTGTACGCGTTCGAAACAAAGAAAAATTGCTGTTATTTGTCATACGTGTTAAACTCTCCAATTGCCTTGACTCCTCCAGGGACATAGGCGCGTGAAAATCTTTAGCATTTCTACGAGTATAGCATATAGCATATTTCAATAGCATATCTAATTTCGAAAGTGCAGTTGCTAGCATACACCTCCTATCCGCGCCGTCTTTATACTGACAAGCTCGAAGCACTGTGAGAGTTCTACTAGTACTCACAGGCAGTTTTTGATCACGCCGAGACTTGATCTCCGAGCTCTAGATTAGTATCGTAGAGCGGTGACCGAACGATCACGGCCACCGAGCGCGACACGTGTTAAGCTCGCCACTCATTGTCCAGCACAACCACAACCGAGCGTTCGTCACCACCGTGGGTAACCAACAACACACCCACAACCACTTGGTTAAGTTATCATTTCAGTAAATACAGGGTGGGCCAAATACAAGTTTCTTTATAAAAATGCAATAAAATGAACAAAATTAAATTTTTTCCCATGTATTATAGCTTCATTAGTAAGAGCAAACATTCTCATTAATGATGACACAACTTCGTTCAAGTGGCTGCCTCGGCTGGTTTCACAGTAGCGCATTCTGTCATTCCAATTTTCCAAGACCAACTCGATGGTTTTGGGCTATTGCTCACGAATTGCCTGGATGATATTGGCCTTAAGTGCTTGAATCGTTTCTGGATTGTTGGCATGACATCGGTCCTTCACGGTTCCCCAGAAGAAAAAAGTCCAAAGGGATCAAATTGCAGCTCCGAGGCGGCCAATTGACATCGCCAAGACGGCTGATAACATGATTTGGGAATTTGGTGCGTATCGATTGTGGCATGGGCTGTGTGGCATGGCGCGCCATCCTGCATGAACCGGAGGTCGTCCAAATCCATGTCTTCAATTTCAGTAAAAAAAAGTCGGATAACATGGCTCTGTAACGTTCACCGTTGACCGAAACATTGTTCCCAGCCTCATTTTCGAAGAAAAATGGTCCAATGATGCCACCACTTCACAATCCGCACCAAATGCACTCTCTGTGGATGCATCGGCTTCTCGACAATAACGTGCGGGTTTTCCGGGCCCCAGATGCGGAAATTTTGTTTGTTAACGTAGCCTCCGGGATGAAAATGCGCCTCGTCCGAAAAGATGATTTTTCGCCCAAAATCGTTGTCCAAATCAAGCTGCTCTAAGGCCCAAACTGCGAAGCGATAACGAAGCGGATGGTCGTGCGCCTTCAATTGCTGAGTCAAATGGACCTTGTAAGCGAATAATCCGAGATCTTTGTGCAGAATTCTCCTCAAGCTAGTGCGTGAAATGTTGAGCTGTTGAGGTTGATGGCGAGTTGATGTTCGTGGAGTGAGTTTCACACTCTCGGTTACAGCAGCCACATTCTCGTCTGTGCGCACCGTACGACGACGGGGACCATGTGTGTTGTCCACTAGCATGCCAGTCTCACCAACTTTTTGCACAAACTTGCGTACAGCAGGCGCGGTGGGTGCTTCATTTCGGCCAACACTTCTTTTCAAAAAACGCACTGTTTGGGCTACACACCACTCACTTTGGAAATAAGTCTTCAATATTTCCCAACGTTGTTCAAGTGTAAAGCGACTCAATTCGTTCTGCGGAGGTATGATAATGACTTTTTGTCAAGATTTCGAGCGGAAAACAGCTTTCACTGTCAAAATAACCTATGATTTAAAAAGAAACCACTAGATGGCCAACCCTGTAGACTATCAAGAAAAGCGGTAGAAAGGTTGGTAACACACAAATGGAGTATAAGCCTGGCATTACACTTTGCGTTTTTCTGCAGGAAGAACAACCGCACAAAAAACGCATTATCATAGAAGAAGAGAAACGCGTACATTTAAATGGAACGCTTTACACTTATGCGTCACGACGCTGCAGTTTGCAGGAATCGTTTTGCAGCAGCAAGTCCAACGACAGCGGGAAGACTTCTCCCGCAAAAAAAACGCAACACACATATGAAACGCATTCCACCCTCCGTTTTTTGGTTCAACGATCAACTAGAAACTCATGCAGCCAGTGACGAAATTCATGCAGTGCATCCATTGAGGACTGGTTGAAGTTGTATCGACCTCCCAACATCTACCTACTATATTGCCACAAACATAAAACCATTGATCTCCCCACTGGGATATATTTATTTGTTTCACAAGCCTTTGTAAATGTGTAAATATCGGGTCCTCTGCTTTTACGACAATGCGTTTTTTACGGGATTGCTCTTCCTGCAGAAAAACGCAAAGTGTAATGCCAGGCTAAGGTTTTGTTTGGTATAGTTAGAAGGTAAACACGATAAAAGTCCATGGACTTGGGGGAAGGGGCTGACGAAGAATGTGCCTCTTTTCGGTTTTTCACGTTTACCTCGAAGTGGCACTAAATTCCCTATAGGAATGTCCTAGCTGTTTTTTTTGTATGCTTCTCAAAGTGGCACATTTCCCAAAAAAAAATCATTTTGCCTCGCGGTTTTCCAAATTTTGTTTTACCTTGTTTCTCATTCTTTAGGGAAAAAAGTTGAGGGGCAAAAAGTCGTAGGTAAAAAAATTTGCCACCAAATGAGTATATAGGTACAGTTCAATACTATATCCTGAGCTGATGAAAAAATAGACAGCCCCGATATTTATGTACATATGTACGTATGACCAGGGGCCTATTCCACGAAACAACTTTGCAAATTTGCATTTTGCACTTTGAACTTTTCGTTATTTGTAAATTGCAAACTAAACGTGTTCCGCCAATATAATTTCCAACTTTGTAATTCTACTCCGCATTTTTGCATTTTGCAAATCATAATAGCCAATAATTTTTGCATTTACAATATTTGAATATTATTACTTTAGTAATTTCAAACAACAAACATTTTCTGCATAATTTTTTGAATACGTCATATGTAACCTCTTCATGTGCTTTAACGAAAATGGATTTTTAATTATTGTTGAAATATTAAATTATTTTTTATATTTTAAATATAATACTGAATGAACGCTACAAAAAACCGTTTAATTTACTATTAATTTCTAGGAACAACAAAAGTTTAATACTATATATAATTCAATTACGAAAAAAATGCATAATTCTTTGCAGCCGATTTTCTGCAACATCATCTGGAGATGCTTGATAATTTTCCGGTTCATTGTCAATTGGGGGTCCTTCATATTCTTCCACATCTTCAATGTTATAGTCTCGGTCGATTGTACAAGACTATTTTCGCTGCAAAAACAAGGTTTACCCTTAGATGGTTCAAATAAGGAAAACGTTCCTTAAGGACGCCAATACTATTTTCTATTAACCGGCGTGTACGCTTATAGGCACGGTTGTAGCTTGTTTCTTCGGCGTTATGGGGATCTCTATATATTGGGGACATGAGCCATCAAGAAATGGTCTCCAACCCTGATCGAATCTCTGTGCAATTGCTGATCGTCGGAGTACTCTGGCATCATAGACACTTCCTGCAAATTTTGGGTTCACAGCATAAAATTCAAGATTTGGTCCACATATTACCATAACGTTTAGAGCATGTTTTCCATGCCTATTAACAAAAACTTCCTCGTGACCCTTTCTAACAACTTGACCGAACTCATCCCTAATGTCTGCTGGTGAATCAATATTGATCATTGTCCCGTCAACACAACCGCAAACAAAGGGAAAACCTCCCATTTTAAAAAATTGAGCCGCGATACCATCCGTATTATCGGGCCATCTCACTAAATTCGGAAATAGGACTTCAACTAATAATTGAACCACTTGATGAAGTACACGGCAAGTGGTAGACTTGGCGATACCATGCGACAATCCAAGTGCATGGTACTGGGAGCCATTTCCCAACCAATGGAGTGTTAATAATATTTTTTCTTCGGATAAAAGAGGCATGCTGAGGCATGCTTCTAGCTGTTATCGGTTTGAGATGTTGTCCAATCCGGTTAAGAATATATTCGACTTGGCTTCTAGATAGCCTGAAAGCCTCTTTGAAATTAAACTCGAAATTAAAATTTACTCTTTGTTTATAACGTCGTGTTCCTGTAGGCATATCTTCTTCGTCACTAGATTCACTTGAATATATTAAAGAATTAAACATATTGATCTAAAATGTTTTGTTTGAAATGACAGACTAAATTTTTTCACTTAATGTCTTCACAAATATTCCTGACAAAGGAACTTCTGTAATTTGAGGTGTGCTTTTCTCATTTTGCATATAAACAGAAAATTTTGCAATTTACGAATGTGGAAATTTGCAAATACATTATTGGTGGAACATAAACCAATAATTCCTTTGCAATTCCACAATTTCGCACTTTGCATTTCGCTTTGCATTTGCAAATCTAAAAAGAATTGGTGGAACAGAAAAGGATATGAAAAGTGCAAAATGCAAAGTTCGGAGTTGCAAATTTGTTTCGTGGAATAGGCCCCAGCTTACGTAAATGCGCACTTACGTAAATGCCAAAATCGATAGAATAATTTTGACTGCCTTTTTTTTATGTTTATGCTAAGGCTTAGGGGATACCCTTTGATGCGAGAGCACAGCCTTGGCGGGAAGGAAACTAGGGTAGTGGGGCTGGGATGGGTTGAGTTTGAATGAGGTACCGATGTACGTTTCGTTTAAATTTTTGCAGATCATAACTGCAGGGGAAAACAAAAGATGGTAGGTTGTTCCACATTCGTGTTGTTCTTAATACAAATGAATCATAGAATTTAACGGTACGACTACTACTGAGTTCAAGAAAATGAGGATGGGCACGGCAGGCTAGCCGGGTGTTACGCGAAGGAAGAGCAAGCTCAGGAATAAGACTGGATATTTCGGCAGAACAACGGCGGTTGTAGTAGCGATAAAAAAGTTATAAGCAACCGACATTTCGCCGGTGTTCAAACGACTCTATATGAGAAGTTATGGATTCATCGCCAATAATCTTGAAAGCTTTCCGTTGAACTTTGTCTAATGCGGATAGGGCAGTCCGACGTGCGCCTGCCCATATGTGGGAATTATATTCAAGTCGCGGTCTTATGTAGGCCTTATAAATTTGCGCCAAATCAGATGGAGTAAGGTATCTTTTACAGCGATTCATGAAACCCAGACACTTCATTGCATTTTTTGCAATGTTAAAGATGTGATCAGACCAATTTAGTTTACTAGAGATGTTTATACTTAGTACGTTCAATGTGGGTGAATCAGTAATGCCGACACCATCGACAAGAATGGGTTGGGCGGTAGATCGGGCACGTCGTTTATTGGAGATAAGACAATATTGAGTTTTGTTGGCATTAAACTCTACTCGATTCGCTTTCCCCATGCAATAATTTTTGAGATATCTCTATTTAGTGAGTCAGACATGTGGTCTCGATTGAGAGATGTAGCATTTTGGCAGGAGTCAGCTGCAGAGTTAAAAGTATAAATAGAATCAAGAGTGCTGTCATCTGCAAAACTGTGAATTGGGTTTGATGTCACACTTAAAAGATCGTTGATGAACAGAAGAAAAAGCGTTGGTGATAGGACGGTACCTTGAGGGACCCCTGCCTTGGTGGTATGGCAATTCGATTTTACTCCATCAAGGACGACTTGAAGCGAACGGCCGTGGAGGAAACTTTGAGTCCATATAACTAATTTTGGGTCCAGGCCAAAAGCCTGGAGTTTAGCTAAAAGAGCCGGATGCCAAACTCTGTCAAAAGCTTTCGAAATGTCGAGGGCAATGATTTTAGCTTCACCAAATTGATGAATGCATCGATTCCATCTTTCGGTGAGATATGTCATTAAATCTCCGGTGGAGCGCGAAGAACGGAAACCGTATTGTCGATCGCTGATGAGATGGTGTGAATCAAGATAGCTCAAAAGTTGGTTGTTGACAAGGGTTTCGAAAACTTTTGACAGGACCGAAGTCAATGCTATTGGTCGATAGTTAGAGGGATCACATGCTTCACCTTTTTGGGGAATTGGTTGGACATGTGCCAGCTTCCATGTTGATGGATATACTCCTGTCGAGTAGGATAGATAGAATAGTTTTCGAAGAGGTTTCGCTAGCGAGGGAGCGCAATGTCTGAGAACTAATGGGGAGATACCATCAGGTCCAGCCGATTTTGATACATCGAGCTCGAGAGTACTTTAAATACTTCCGTAGTGCGGAAATATAAAGGCTTCTGGTGTGAATCGCATAAGGGTATATCTGGTGGATTTTGCGTAGTGGGCAGTAGCCAAGAGTTTGCACCGAAGATTTCAGCAAACAAATTAGCCTTTTCTAGTGATTCACTAGACTATATGTAGTTTAACTAGCTGCGTCACAGTTCCGTTTTGTTAACTACTAATGAGTGGCACCTGAACGTGCTACGAAATGTAGAACATTTACGAGGTGTCTAATAAAAGTTCAGTAAGTTGGATCGAAACTGGCAACAGCATTCTCCGAAAAACCAGTTTATGTCGTCGAAACGTCAACTAGGCCACAGTTGACGCGCTATGCCCCACAAGGGATTAGGGCAATTGAGAGAAGTTGGCCCAAAAAATTCAATTTGTTTTCATATTCTTAAGCTTCGTACTTTTCATTTATTTAGTTTTTTTTTATTCATATTTTTAATTTTCATTAATATCTATACGTTTTCCAATCTGTAGATCCATTTTTCAAAGCAGTCTAAAATCCTCTTTCTTCAGCCTCCCGTCAACATTATAGTCCAGACTACGAGCGAAAAATAGAAAAAAACAAACGTGTAGTTTTGAAATTTGGTACAATTGTTGGGAACAGTCCCATGAATATGTGATCAAAAGTCCCCGATAATAGGGAGTCCAGAAGTGTATAAGAGAGGAGGTCAAACGGTTTTTTTTCATCTCAGTTTTCCTTGATTATTTTGGAAACTATGAATCCTTCAAAAAAATGTCACAGGGTCAAATCAAAGCACATCAAATTCTCAACAAAATGATATATTATACCGTAGACAATAAAATAGTTTATTATACTCTAGACCAGGGGTCGGCAAACTCCGACCCGCGGGCCAAATCCGGCCCGCCTCTGGTTCTCATCCAGCCCGCGAGCTAATATTGTTTTTGACATGACAAAATCAAATTTATGCAAACACATAATTTAAGATCGATTTTTGTTTATCACAACGAAGTGCGTTTGAGTTGAATTTAAAACAAATTTATTTGTTACATTGGAAACTCAATTGGTATAATAATCCAAATAGCAATATATGGTAAAAACCGGATCACAGAGTCTGTGGTGGGGTATTTGAACTAAACACTAGGATTTTGCTACGGATGTCTGGCCCAGCGTATATTAAGTCTATTTTCATGCCAATACGTCCTGCGCCAAGGAAATATTAATTCGGATTGCAATCTGTCCAGATAATAATGTAGGCATTAGGGCACGTATACAATCTTATCAAAAGATCTTTTTGAGACTAGTAAAACGGTGCTTCGAGGTCCTTGAATAACCTGTGAGCACCAACCTGATCACTGAAAGTTTGATTCACTTGGTTTCATTCTGCGTACCGGCTGTGGTTCGCGCCTCTCACGGCACAAATACTTGTCCAATAAATGCAGACTAATTAAAATAGAGGGAATTTGGGAGACAAAAAGGATTTGTCCCGTAACGGCGCGAACTGCAGCCCACAGTGTTTCGACTGGCGACGCAACGACACGCTGTCAAGCTAATCTACATATGCATACCAAGTTTGTACTATATGCAGAATGAAACCAAACCAACCAAGCTGCCAATTTCTAGTGGAACATAATTCTTTGCAGGAGACTTGAATATCAACCAGTCCACTCTATACCGCTTGCAGGATGACGCTTCGCTACTCCAGATCCGGTGACGAAATTGAAGCGTGTGATGCGATTAAATGAATTTAAACTCGCATCGATTTCGTCAATTCCATGTAACGAAGCAAATACGTTTTCCGATGGCATTTGCGGTGTAAAATAGTAATGCACATGTGCCTTTTTCGACAGCTTTAGCTAGATGGACTGGTGATAGTTATTGGTAATTTGTTTTTGTTATAAATTTAATGTTTAAAAAAAAACTAAAGTGTTTCCTGAAATAAACGATATTATTTCAGTATCGGTCTGGAAATGTTCATGAGCTTTATTGAATCTTACAGCCTGGTATATAGTAGCTCAGTTTTTCTTACATGACTATCCAGTGCGATTCAGTTCAACACAAGAACATGTTAACCTGAAATATTAATGGGGGTGGAACATTTCGCTTCCGTCACCCTGTATACGGAGGTTTAAACACGCCATATTTTCAGTTTGTCTAGCAATATTAGTCCGCAAAGATTCAGATTTTACTGCGGTCTCCTATGTCAAGAATTTCAATCGCTGAAATAGATTTCCACTTTTGGCAATACGGTTTTTCGTTATTCTGCGTTAAGCTTTGGTTATGATGCAGATATATATTAAAATACATACTAAGGGGGAATTCACTCAGGACTCACCCTCAATAACAACAATGCAAAAAATAAGGAAATTACTTGAATTCTCTTTAATTTCGGCACGAAAAAATAGCCGTTTTTTTTTCTTCTATCTAACAGTTACATTGCTCATAATTTCGATTCAATTTCGTCTACATCTAGTTATGTCAGGTTTGCGGTCATTTGCAGAAACACATATCGATTCCGTCATTGGATTTGGGCGTAATAGATACGATACGGCTAATGGCTTGGGCTGCTAGCACACGGTAAGGAGTTTCATTTCGAATTTGCTATCCGGCCCGCTGAGCTTAAAATTTCAAAAATTTGGCCCTTTTCGGAAAAAGTTTGCCGACCCCTGCTCTAGACCATGAAATAATGTATGGTACAATATTGATTTATTCACAAGGGAAAACCGCACGATAACTTCCGATAGAAGTTAGCGACATGAAAACTTAGCAACATATTCTTACTAATATCTTGTTAGTTTCTATCGGAAATACCTCCCCTACAAATATTATTTTTACAAACATGCCAACAACTCAGCGCCAAATAAAAGCAGGCAAATCAAATTCGGGGGAATGACTGCCTACATTAGCAATTTCAAAGCTTCATCATTTTCTTTCCTATTTTTAGTTAGATGTCAGAACAAAAAAAAGCAGAGAAAGTAGGGTAGTTTGGAGCACTTTGTATGGGAGGTAGCCTTGGTTTGGTATCCGATTGAACTAAGTTTTACGGAGGAGTACACTAAGGTCATATGCAGTCATTCACCCGAATTTGACATGTCTCGTCTAATTATGTATTTTCTTTTAACACACCATAAATAATCTATGTAAGTAGTATATTCACATATGAAATTGTAAACTTTTCAATTTTTCAAAATCTGAAAGTTAATTAGCATATTAACTTTTAATACGCGCGCTCTTTCCTAATTAGCTATCGTTTGACACTTCATACTTTTCCGCTATATAGAAGCTTTAAGTTTATATTAGACATAGTCCCGAACTATTTTAGAATATTACGAATTGGTGCCCTTCAAGCAATTCTCTGTACTGTATTGCATTAAAACTTTTTTTTTAAAACACATTCGTTTGCTTCCAGTTATTACTCGTATGTATCGAGAACAGCCGGCAGCTTGATCACCAGTCATGAAAACTAGTCAAGTACCAAATCACTTGCAATACAAAGCAGAATTTCAAGCAGTCCTCCAGGCACACATAAATTCCAATTGCGCGCCGCCAGGACTAATATATCCATCGTTCCTGAAGCTATTTTGTATAAGATTCCATTACAGAAAAAAGTTCGTAACCAAAGTGCTCTCAGTTGCATTATGCGTATCGACTTGATTTACAAAATTGTTCTTTCTCTGACATGCAAAATAGGTTGAGTTGGCTGTCATGCATGATTTTTTATGCTCATGAATACTGAGTTTTTCAAAAGTTATAATCAAAGTACGAGATCGCACAGCAAGTTTACTATCCCCATCGGTTTTATATTTGAAAATGTTTTAGATAAAAAGATTTCGACGCAACAGCTCGATTTTCCATATAAACTAACGCTTGCTGCCTCTCCCAATTTGGCGGAATATTCGGTACCAACGATTTCTACTCAGTCAAAATATAAATGAAGCCGACAATACGAGAGTTTTATAATCTCCGATGAATAAATTGCCATATTCCCGGAAAGGAGGGGCAAAAATTCCTCTTCCATAGTCCTCCGCGTGGGCGCCCCTGGAACGGCAGTGGTCACTGACCACTGTTAACCAATTTCAAGCCGCCAGTGTTGGCGGTGCGATGATAAGGCTGAGGTAAATCTCCACCCTGTGGTGTGGGGCGTAAAATAATACCACGGTCTTTCCCTTTAAAAGCCTGTCGTTAAAACCGACAAACAAAGGACAGGATGTGTATTCCAGCAACTTGAACTATCCGAAATCTTTTAAATGCTAACGAAACGTCAACTATGCCTCGGATAAGGACTGACTCAACGGTTACGACTTTTGGCCATCGTACAATAACAGAGATTGGATTCTAGAAAGTGCGTACTCTCCTGGACAATGGATCACAAGTTCCTCAGAACGCACGATTTCTTCAATTAGAGAGTGAATTTCTGAGGTATTACTTAAACATCTTAGGAGTTAGTGAGATAAGATGGAGGAACGGCGCAGAATTTATCTCTCCAACGGGTAGCACTGTAATGTTGTGCTCCGGTAGAGATGCCGGTGGTCGTCGTGAGTCGGGTGTGGGGCTCCTGTTAACCAGAGCCGCACGTAATTGTCTCTTATACTGGGATCCGGTCTCTGACCGAATCATGACCGCCAGGCTCCACACCAAAATGAGAAACATCTCAATAATACAATTTCATGCTCCAACTGAACCTGACAGCGTCTTGGCGAAAGACTCCTTCCACGAAGAACTAAACGCCGTTCAGAATGGAACACCTAAACGTGACATTATAATGGTTATGGGAGATTAGAATGCAAAAGTTGGCGCTGATAACTATGGGCTCAGACATGTTATGGGGAGACACGGTCTTGGTGATCGTAACGACAACGGTGAAAGATATGTAGAGTTCTGCAAATTTCACAGTCTCCTCATCGGTGGTGCTATGTTTGGATATAAGGACCACCACAAAATCAGTTGGTCCTCTGTTGATCGGCGCAGAACAGAGAATCAGATCGACCACTTTGCCATTAGTAAAAGATTCAAGAGTTGCATCCTGGACGTACGAAACAAGAATGGAGCCGATATTGGGATGGGAAGAGACCATTACCTTATGATCGCTGATGTTCGATTGCGTTTTGCAGCCGTGCGCTGTCCTAGTGACGAGAGACCCAGGCGCCGCAAATTCAAGACCGCTCGACTAAAAAATCCAGCTGTCTTATAACGACCATCTTGCACAAAAAGTAGCTGAAATAACTAGTCACCCAGATAGTGACATAAACGAAAACTGGGATGCCATTGAAAATGCGTACATTGATAGCGCAGATACCATTCTTGGCACAAACACGGATTGCCGGAATAAGCCCTGGATGTGCGACGCTTCATGACAGTGGATTGTTGAAAGAAAACAGCTGAAGGTTCGCATGGCTGCAGCATCAGACGACAATCGAAGCAGCATCGAACTCCTTTACCGTCAGAAAGCTGGAGAAGCCCTGTTCGTGGCTGGAAGGCGTATGCAGGAGAAATAGCCAAAAACTAATGACAATGGCACTTCATATTCTTGAAATGTAAGAAAAATGTTAGCAAAAATCATTGTCTTGCTAAAGGAGGACCTTTTTTTAATTTCGAGTATGAGTCATCTAAGATTATTGTGAAAAGAAAAAAAAATTCAAAACCAATTATCTCTCTAAGACCTTACCTTAAAGGAGCAAAAATCAGAGACGTCAAATAACTTCTTGGATACATTTTGGGTTAGAATGAGTAAGTTGCTTTGACCACTCCAGGGGCATGAGTGCGTCAACATATCTAGCCTTTCTATGCCTTGTTGACGTTTCGATAGCATAGCATAGTATTTTCGGAAGTGCAGTTGCTAGCATGCACTTCCTATCCGCGCCGTCTTTATACTGACACGCTCGAAGCACCGTGGGAGTTCTTTTGGTACTTGACTTGAACTCCGAGCTAAAGATCAGTATCGTAGAGCGGTGACCGAACAACCATGGCCACCGAACGCTAGAACGGAGAATGTGATAAGAATCAAAACCATGAATTTTATAAAAATGTATTTTAAGACCAGGAAGCAGGAAATAATGAAGGACACAACGAGCAGCCCGATGACGACGAACGAACAACGCAAATAAACAAATAATTTCTGTAATGTTTTGCAATAAAACAGTCTTCTGCTAACGACGGGTTTATTTTATATTAACAATACAAAAATTCTTGTTTTGGGTTCAAAAAAAGATGAAGATAGCTTGTTATAAGGTTTAAAATAAAAGCATACCATTGTCTAGAATATGTTGTTAATTGCCTTGACCCGTCAAGAGGCATAAGCGGAAAACTAACTGGAAAATACCAGCTTTTGCAACCGAACATATTTTCATGGTGGTCCTCGATATAGTTGTAATACCTACAATATTCGCCGTTAGCCTGCAAAACATGTCAACTTCCTATTTTAAACCATAATATCTTGTTACTATAAAACTTTATAAGAAAATGGTTTCTGGACATTGAAATAGATTTTTTTTAAAAAAGAAGCATAGAAGCAAGGATACTTTGCTTAGAAACTAAAAAAAAGAAAACAGTTTTGCTCGAACTGCAAAAAAACTACAAAAATTAGAATCTTTTTTATGTCTCTTCCGGTAAAATTTGGATTGGTATTATTCCTATTTCAGTATTGTCACGTCAAAGTCTTTTTAATCTAAAACACTTTTAAACGTAAACCCGATGGGGACAGTAAACTTGCAGTGGGATCTTGTACTCACTGTGGGAATATATACGAGTACATACATGTGAGCTAATGAGGCCAGTTTTGTAAACGTAGGGTGAAATATGATTAGGAGTTATTTCTTAACATATTCCCTATGCATACTACTCACTACTCAATTGCCCTATCCAATTGTGGGGCATAGCGCGTCAAAGGTTCCATGTGGCCCAGTTGGCGTTTCGTTTGCATAATCTGGTTTCGGAGAATGCAGTTGCCAGCATGACCTTCTGCACATCCATGGCCACGAACGTCGTCGTGGACGAGATTCGAACCCGAAAAGCCGGTAGTCAAACAAGAGACTGATGCCTCAACACACTGCGCTACCGGTCGCCCCTAATGGACAATGGATTTTCAATATAAGTTATTAACATCAGCCTTTTGTAGACACAGGTTAGGTTAGGTTAGGTTAAAGGGCTGCCATGATACAACACAGCACACTTAGACCGCTCATAGGTCCATTGTGATACCCCCATATAACATTACACCTCGCCAAAAGAAACCTAGGTTCCAAACCAGCCTGTGCTGGCAATGTAGCGGTTGAGCTTTATCACGCTCATGTCCTTGAGGTCCTCCAGGTCACAGTAAAACCAAGAGCCCAGGAATTTCCTCCTTCTGATGGCCAGTGCTGGGCAGTGACATAGAAGGTGCAAGACACTCTCCTCCTCATCCACATCCTCACAGCTCCTGCAGTAGTCATTATGAGGAAGACGGAGCCTCCATGCGAGCACGCCGATGGGGCAATGCCCTGTGATATTCCCCACCACCCTACCAATATGCTTTCTGTTCAAAGATAGCAAAGAGGCAGAGCGGCTAGAATCGAATTTCTGCCAGATCATTCTCGTCGTTTGGCAAGTATTTAAATTGAGCCATCTGTTGTTAGCCCTAACCACCGCAACGGACTTAATTGCCGCCTTGCACGATGCAATTGGCATTCCGATATCTATACGGTCTCCATTGACGACACCTGTTGTCCCCTTATGAGCAAGATCGTCCGCCCTGCAATTGCCCACAAAGCCATTGTGACTTGGTATCCAGCAGAGGGTAATGTTGAAGAAGTAACCCATCTCTAACAGGGCCGAGCGGCACTTCTGAATGGTTTTCGATGAAGTGAGAACAGAGTCAAGCGAGCGAATCGCAGCCTGACTGTCCGTATAGATAGTAATGTCTCTTGCAGTCACGACATGACTTCTTAGCCAGGTTAGAGCTTCCAAGATCGCCGTAACCTCAGCCTGTAATACACTACAAAAATCAGGAAGACGGAAGGATAAGTTGATTCCCAGACCCTCCGAGTAAATACCAGCCCCAACTCCGTAATCGGTCTTAGAGCCATCCGTGTAGATGACCAAGGAGTTGGGGGTGAAGGGTACATTGTCAGCCCATAGGCTTCTCGACGGAATCCTGCTAGTGTAATTCCTACCAAAAACATGTTTTGGAGACGTGTAATCAGTCTCCGTAGGGAGATCCAGGTTGCCTAGAATAGCAGAGTGGCCAGTATTTGACGTGCGCCATTGGCCTGCTTCGCGAAGACGCAGGGCCGTGATTCCTGCCAGTTGTTCGCCAAAAATGTCAAGCGGGAGCAGGTTTAGCAGTAGCAGCGTGTCCAAGCTGGCTGACGGAGTTGTTCTAAAGGTCCCTGTCATGTTAACCGCTGCTAGTCTTTGCACTTTACTTAACAAGTGGCAATAGGCCGCCACTCTTAGTGCCGTCCACCACACACAAATGCCGTGCAGTAAAATTGGCCGCACAACCGCTGTGTACAGCCAGTGCACCACTTTCGGTTGCAGACCCCAGTTCCTGCCAATCGCCTTCCTACACGAGTGGAGCGCAGCTGTGGCTTTATTCACCCGCTTAAGGATGTTGGGCTTCCACGATAGCTTCCTATCAAAAATAAGACCCAGGAACTTAGCTCTATCACTGAAGGCCAGTTTCTTACCATTAAGTGATGGAGGCTCAACAGGAGGTAGTTCGTGTCTTCTGGTGAAGAGCACAAGTTCGGTCTTGTCAGGGTTAACGCCAAGACCACAGTGGCGTGCCCATTCGGTGAGAATACCTAGAGCATTCTGCAGCAACTCACTAAGGACTCCCGGGAAACTCCCGGAAACAGCAATGGCAACATCGTCCGCGTACGCCGTAACGCTGAAACCAAGCTCTTCCAATCTCAGGAGCAGTCCATTGACTACCAGGTTCCAAAGAAGTGGAGACAGTATGCCTCCTTGGGGGGTGCCCCTGCAGACACATCTACTGACGGATGAAGTACCCATAGTGGTACGTATAATCCTAAAAGTTAACAGCAAACTAATAATTTGATTTGATGAATTCCTCACTGGTTATCGTTATTATTGATTCTTGATGTTAATTACTCAACTTCCAGCGGATAAATAAAAAGTTTGTTGATATTTTCTCACGACGTTTCGCCTTTATTCTATCGGCATCATCAGGTTAATTTTACACTGGAATTGTTATTTACATTGGCATAAGTGTATGTTCTTATAATTTCAATATATATACATTATTATTAACTTACTATAATTGTTTATCTTAGTATTTTATTAAAACTATCCCTACCTCTGGGTTATGTCAGTTTAGTTGTCAACTAATGCTGCTACTATCGTTTGTCATTTTGTTATATTTTCCCGCTCTTTTATATGTGTCTAAATATTGGGTTATATTTGTTAATGGTGTTATCTAACTCTGTTCTGGTATTGAGGGAATTTTTGAAATTTATATTTATATAACATGCTTCTTTGGTTAGTAGTTTATTTTTGTTTGTTTCTTTATCCACTATTCTAGTGTTGCTAAAATCCATTACATGATTATCTTCTAACTGGTGTTTCACTAATTTAGTATGTTTATTAAGTATCATTCTATTTTTGTTTTGATGTTCAGTTAGTCTAGTTGATAGTTGTCTTGTTGTTGATCCATAGTATGCTGTGTTTATATTATTATCCTTACATGTTTTGCATGGTATGCTATATATTATGTTATTTTGCTTATCTTTTTCGAATTTTTGTTTAGTGTTCGAGTATAATGTGTTGTTCAATTTGTGATTTGGTTTGTATGTTGTTATTATTTTTGTCGTTATACCATTATCATAGTTGATTTGTTTTGGTAATATTTTACTAATCCGTTCTGTTAACTGGGGTACATATGTTATGGATTGGTATTTAATATTATTAATTGTTCTGTTATCACTATGGTTAGTATTTTTGTTAATTATTTTGTAATGGTTGTTTCTTATTAATTTGTTAATAATTTTTATAGGATAGTTATTAGTTATTAATATTTTTCGTATGTCTTGTTTTTGGTATTTCCATTTGTCAATATCTGTAAGTTTTAGTCTACGGTAAATGTAGTTTGAAGCCACATTAATTTTCATATGGTGTGGGTGGTTTGATGTGTAATTTAAAATGTTATTGGTTGCTGTGGGTTTTTTGTACCATTCAGTTTTTATTTTATTATCCATTCTTGTTAAAGTTACATCTAGAAAACTTATTTGTTTATTATTTTCAATTTCAATTGTGAATTCTACATTTTCATTGACATTATTTAATTCGTTAAGTACTTCATTAATCTTGCCCTCTTTTACGATTGCTAGTATGTCATCTACATAAATTTTAATGTATGTTACGTCATTATTAAATTTGTTCACTATTTTATGTAGTACATTCGACAAATAAATGTCTGCCGCTATTACACTAAGGTTTCCACCCATTGTGAGTCCTTTAGATTTATAGGTTGTGTTGTCATAAATAAAATAACTGTTGTCTAAACAGAATTCAGTTATTTCTAAGAATAATGTTTTGGGTATTTCGGTATTTATTTTATCAAAGTTGTCGTTAATAATCGATATAACTTCTTTGATAGGTATGTTGGTGAACATATCTTTTATGTCTAGTGAAATTAATTTTTCGTCATTATTAATCGGAATATCCTTAATTTGGTCAATTAATTCATAGGAGTTTTTTATATTATACCCGAACATATTACGTAGTTTATTTAAATATGGTTGGATTAGTTTGGATATATTTGTTAACGGTGTATTAATACAGCTAACCAATGGTCTGTATGGTATACCTTCTTTATGACTTTCGGTCTACCTTGTATTCGTGGGGCATTGGCTGCATAATTAATTGTTTTATTTTTTGTACTGTAATCAATTATCTCTTTTTTGTATAAGTTTTTAACATACTCATTAGCTTTGTTTTGCAGAATTTTGGTTGGATCCTTTTTCAAAATTGTATAATTGTCATTTTTAAGTAATATTTCCATTTTTTCTTTGTACTGTTGTTTAGTAGTTATCACTGTTTTATTCCCTTTATCACTTTTTAAAACTAGTATTTCAGGGTTCTCTTTAAAAAAGTTCTTGGTTTGTCTTATTAAGTGGTTAATATGGGTATCTGGTTTGTAATTTTCTCCTTGTATTTGGTTTTTTATAATTCTTGTTGCTTTTTCCCTTATTTCTTCTGCTTGGTTCTTGTCTATGTTATTTATGCAATTCTCTAAGTCTGCAATTATTTGTATTGTTGTTTTTTCATTTATTTCATTTATGTGATTATAGTTTGGTCCCAAGCTGAGGGTGTTTATGACAAAATTAGGTATATTGGATTCTGTTAGATTGATTACTTTTTCTTTAGTTAGTTCTTCACTAAATTTCATGTAATATTTGTTCTGTTTAAGATGTTCTTAATTTATCAATCATTCTGTTTTTAGTTGTTAGTTCTAGTTCATGTAGTTTTTTATTTATTTCATTTTTTATTGTGTTATGTTTGTGGTTGTTATTGATATGCATTATATAATTTATATTATCTTCTTGGTTAATTTTCAGATTTCTTAGTCTAAAAATAGAATGATACTTAATAAACATACTAAATTAGTGAAACACCAGTTAGAAGATAATCATGTAATGGATTTTAGCAACACTAGAATAGTGGATAAAGAAACAAACAAAAATAAACTACTAACCAAAGAAGCATGTTATATAAATATAAATTTCAAAAATTCCCTCAATACCAGAACAGAGTTAGATAACACCATTAACAAATATAACCCAATATTTAGACACATATAAAAGAGCGGGAAAATATAACAAAATGACAAACGATAGTAGCAGCATTAGTTGACAACTAAACTGACATAACCCAGAGGTAGGGATAGTTTTAATAAAATACTAAGATAAACAATTATAGTAAGTTAATAATAATGTATATATATTGAAATTATAAGAACATACACTTATGCCAATGTAAATAACAATTCCAGTGTAAAATTAACCTGATGATGCCGATAGAATAAAGGCGAAACGTCGTGAGAAAATATCAACAAACTTTTTATTTATCCGCTGGAAGTTGAGTAATTAACATCAAGAATCAATAATAACGATAACCAGTGAGGAATTCATCAAATCAAATTAAATATGGAGAACACTATCATAGAACAACAAACAAACCAACAAGCTACTGGAAGCAGATTAATAATAACAAGGAAAAGTATACACATTGGCAAGAAAATCATAAACATCAAAAATCGACTGACATTTCTTATCAAATGTAGAAAATATAAGGTATTTCCAAAACACATAGATACAATGACTAATAAAATTGAAAGAAGCTTAGACATTGACAGGAAATATCGTATAATGTTATCAAACACATTGACAACCTTCAAAAAAGGAATACTTCGACTAGAAATTAAAGATACTATAGATAGACTAAGAAATCTGAAAATTAACCAAGAAGATAATAAAATTATATAATGCATATCAATAACAACCACAAACATAACACAATAAAAAATGAAATAAATAAAAAACTACATGAACTAGAACTAACAACTAAAAACAGAATGATTGATAAATTTAAGAACATCTTAAACAGAAACAAATATTACATGAAATTTAGTGAAGAACTAACTAAAGAAAAAGTAATCAATCTAACAGAATCCAATATACCTAATTTTGTCATAAACACCCTCAGCTTGGGACCAAACTATAATCACATAAATGAAATAAATGAAAAAACAACAATACAAATAATTGCAGACTTAGAGAATTGCATAAATAACATAGACAAGAACCAAGCAGAAGAAATAAGGGAAAAAGCAACAAGAATTATAAAAAACCAAATACAAGGAGAAAATTACAAACCATATACCCATATTAACCACTTAATAAGACAAACCAAGAACTTTTTTAAAGAGAACCCTGAAATACTAGTTTTAAAAAGTGATAAAGGGAATAAAACAGTGATAACTACTAAACAACAGTACAAAGAAAAAATGGAAATATTACTTAAAAATGACAATTATACAATTTTGAAAAAGGATCCAACCAAAATTCTGCAAAACAAAGCTAATGAGTATGTTAAAAACTTATACAAAAAAGAGATAATTGATTACAGTACAAAAAATAAAACAATTAATTATGCAGCCAATGCCCCACGAATACAAGGTAGACCGAAAGTTCATAAAGAAGGTATACCATACAGACCATTGGTTAGCTGTATTAATACACCGTTAACAAATATATCCAAACTAATCCAACCATATTTAAATAAACTACGTAATATGTTCGGGTATAATATAAAAAACTCCTATGAATTAATTGACCAAATTAAGGATATTCCGATTAATAATGACGAAAAATTAATTTCACTAGACATAAAAGATATGTTCACCAACATACCTATCAAAGAAGTTATATCGATTATTAACGACAACTTTGATAAAATAAATACCGAAATACCCAAAACATTATTCTTAGAAATAACTGAATTCTGTTTAGACAACAGTTATTTTATTTATGACAACACAACCTATAAATCTAAAGGACTCACAATGGGTGGAAACCTTAGTGTAATAGCGGCAGACATTTATTTGTCGAATGTACTACATAAAATAGTGAACAAATTTAATAATGACGTAACATACATTAAAATTTATGTAGATGACATACTAGCAATCGTAAAAGAGGGCAAGATTAATGAAGTACTTAACGAATTAAATAATGTCAATGAAAATGTAGAATTCACAATTGAAATTGAAAATAATAAACAAATAAGTTTTCTAGATGTAACTTTAACAAGAATGGATAATAAAATAAAAACTGAATGGTACAAAAAACCCACAGCAACCAATAACATTTTAAATTACACATCAAACCACCCACACCATATGAAAATTAATGTGGCTTCAAACTACATTTACCGTAGACTAAAACTTACAGATATTGACAAATGGAAATACCAAAAACAAGACATACGAAAAATATTAATAACTAATAACTATCCTATAAAAATTATTAACAAATTAATAAGAAACAACCATTACAAAATAATTAACAAAAATACTAACCATAGTGATAACAGAACAATTAATAATATTAAATACCAATCCATAACATATGTACCCCAGTTAACAGAACGAATTAGTAAAATATTACCAAAACAAATCAACTATGATAATGGTATAACGACAAAAATAATAACAACATACAAACCAAATCACAAATTGAACAACACATTATACTCGAACACTAAACAAAAATTCGAAAAAGATAAGCAAAATAACATAATATATAGCATACCATGCAAAACATGTAAGGATAATAATATAAACACAGCATACTATGGATCAACAACAAGACAACTATCAACTAGACTAACTGAACATCAAAACAAAAATAGAATGATACTTAATAAACATACTAAATTAGTGAAACACCAGTTAGAAGATAATCATGTAATGGATTTTAGCAACACTAGAATAGTGGATAAAGAAACAAACAAAAATAAACTACTAACCAAAGAAGCATGTTATATAAATATAAATTTCAAAAATTCCCTCAATACCAGAACAGAGTTAGATAACACCATTAACAAATATAACCCAATATTTAGACACATATAAAAGAGCGGGAAAATATAACAAAATGACAAACGATAGTAGCAGCATTAGTTGACAACTAAACTGACATAACCCAGAGGTAGGGATAGTTTTAATAAAATACTAAGATAAACAATTATAGTAAGTTAATAATAATGTATATATATTGAAATTATAAGAACATACACTTATGCCAATGTAAATAACAATTCCAGTGTAAAATTAACCTGATGATGCCGATAGAATAAAGGCGAAACGTCGTGAGAAAATATCAACAAACTTTTTATTTATCCGCTGGAAGTTGAGTAATTAACATCAAGAATCAATAGCAAACTAATAAGTTTACAGAGCGAGTCATCAACGTGCAGTTTCAAGAGTGCTTCGATGATTGCACTATGTTTAACATTATTGAACGCTCCCTCGATGTCCAAAAATGCAACCATGGTATATTCCTTGAATTCAAGGGATTTCTCAATGCCACTAACCAGAGAGTGAAGAGCAGTGTCTACTGATCTTCCTTTCCAGTAGGCATGTTGCGATGAATATAGAGACTGAGGTGGAATGGTGTTTCGAAGATGAACATCGATCAGCCGCTCCAATAATTTCAGCAAGGTTGAAGAGAGGCTGATAGGTCGCAGGTCATTTGCGCGCGCGTGTGAGCAGCGCTCGGCTGTAGACACAACATCCAACATATGTTTTTGAGAGACGTTATTCAAAGTTTATGCTAGGTCATCTCATTCGTCAGAATTCATTATCCATGACAGATAGTTCAAATTCTCTTCAACCAGCTTAAATTTCATATCTCCGACTCGACGAAGGATATAACGAATGCTTCATAAGTAGAATCCTATTTAATTACGGCTATGGGGGAGTATATCCGCTTTTTTTTTTGCAATTTTCTTCATACATACAAACATTAATTTTCATTTAGGTTCAGTCTTCTAGTCATAAATTTGAATTAATCGTATTTCCGCTCTAGCGATGAAATACGGAAAAAATGCGATTTCCTGTTGGGGAATATATGCGCAGGAATTGTTGCAATCTTCAGCAAAAAGGACAATTAATCCATAGACGAAACAAATTGATTATGCGGTTGGTATGGAAACCCTAATTAAACGATGTTTTCTGGAATGGAGAATAATGGAACTAAGCTCTAGGCTTCATGAAAAAATTAAACTTTTCGTTCAACTGAAAAAATGTTGCAAATTGATGGGATGTTATCGGTCCCTTGATGTGATGATAATTGGATCACACGAAGAGTCGTATACACAGTAAAAAAACGTAGTTTAAAATGATAATTTTATGATGTCAATGATGTTTTTTGTATCCGCCTGTGAGAAGTCTCATGCACATTTCGGAAACTGAAGTAGTCTCTCAATTGGAACCATTGGAAGAGCTGACCATGGATTACAAAACTCATTTGTCTCTTTGGATTGTTAGTCAAAATCTAACCATTTAAATAAAGATTCACAGTTTTCCACTTTAAGAAAATTTCATCCCTAAATTTTACAACGCATGTAGCATCGGAACACTTGTTTCCTATCCGTTTCCAAACGTGTAAACAAATTCATTTCTGAAGCTACAATATTTATTACAAGGACATGATCTAGTAATGGAATATTTTTGTATTGCCTTCAAAAGTTCAAAGTGCCGAGTACGCCAAACAAGTTGACTTGTCAAGACTATAAATGTATAGACTACGTGGAACATGTCTCTAATAGCCGTCACTTTGGCAGACACTTTTATCCATATTGGTTGTCCGATTTGCAGACATGCTTTTTATCATTTTCTGTCTGAAAGTGAAAAAATTGTAATGTCCATATTGGCCCACAATAGCAGGTGTTATTGTGCGATATTTGATCGTTCATATGATTATAAAGAAAAGCTTAAGGGCTATACAGAATCCACCGCACCGTCCCGTGCCTTCCCGTTACGCTTATTTCGCGAAATTGAGATGGCCACATTTCTCCGTTCCGTTACGTCAACTGACAAGTTTGAAAGTTTGATTGTTTTCGTGTTATTAAATGGAATTGTTAGCTAGGAAAATGGACTTCGAACTGTTTGATTTATTTTTTGAGCTGTACGGCCTATACGCGCAATGCGGGAAACAAAAAAGAAGAAGTAACATTTTCGAGGTTATGTTCCCCGTTAAATTTGACAGTTCGAAAAATTTTGGGAGAGGTTCCGTCCCGTGACATTCATTCTGTACTCAATTACCCTAACCCCTTGTGGGGCATAGCGCGTCAACTGTTTCATGTGGCCCAGTTGACGTTTCGTTGGCATAATCTGGTTTCGGAGAATGCAGTTGCCAGCATACACCTCCTGCACATCCATGGCCACGAACGTCGTCGTGGACGGGATTCGAACCCGAAACGCCGATAGTCAAACATGAGACTGATGCCTCAACACACTGCGCTACCGGTCGCCCCACAATGTGCAATTACATACAAATTCCATTGAACCTACTTTGACAGCTCTTCGGCACGGAACGAAAACGTGGCTATCTGGTCAGCCCTTTACTATACTTACAGACGGATTCCGTGTAAATGTTGAATGGGTTTCAAATTCCGCCAAGTGCTGGTATTTACTATCCTCCTTAAAGAAAAGCTGATTTTATTCTAAGTATATTATTTAGCTCAGCTCAGCGCGATGAGGCGTCGCACAGTGGTTCAAAAACGGCGGAAAAAAAAACTAATTTTTACTGTGAAGACTTGCAGCTACATGCATGGAATTTGGTAGGAATATGCAAACTTATAAATCCTCATTGGAGAGAGTAAATCACAGTAATTTACCAACCGTTAAGGGGGGAAGGGGGGGGGGGGGTCCCCATATCACCTTGTTGAAGATCCTTCACTTGCTAAGCAATACCAAATTTAATTGAAAACTAGACATCGGACTGGTAAACACTGACGGTAGTATCAAAAACAACGACGAAAAACAAGTGAGAGTTTCGGTTTCCCAACACTCTTGGGTAAGGGGGAGAAGAATATCCGCAGTAGCGCTGATATCCGCCTTAAAGAGTTCCACCGGAATTCCATCTATCCCCGGGGCTTTACCCACTTTCGATTTAATAGCCACAGTTAATTTCTGTTTAGATGGTGGACTGGTAGCTATTTGCGGAATATTTTCTACAATACTTCTGGTGTAGATGAGTTCAAATGTCTAAAGGTGTTGTTGTGGATCTCAGTGAAGCGCTCTATCCACCGTCGCAGTCTTTACCCGTCTTTATCTTTCACGGGATCTTTAGCTGCAAAAAATTTGCCAGTTAAGGGCTTGATAAGTTTGTAAAGGGTTCCACTGTAACAACGGTAAGCCTCTTACCTGCCGAGATTAAAAACCATGCAGAGTCACTAATGAATGAATGAAGTTTCGCCACAGGAAATAAATGAGTCCTTAGCAACGTTCCATCAATCATCAATTGTAAGAGTCCCATCAAGTGGTGGCGCATTAGCTCTTTCGTGCAAAGCGGCGGAATACGCACGTCTTAAGGCCCGGCCACACAGCCGTCGGTCTGTCGCGACGGGCAACGACACAGCGGTCGTCGCGACGGTCTGCGATATGAGGATGTCACATAGGACGCGATATTTTTGTATGTGCGGTCTGCAAGTTGTCAATTTTCTCGAATATGAGTTCGGATGAAGAACAACTTCTTCTGCAATTCGCGTTGCGCAAAACCAAAAACAAAAGCAAAAGACAAGGTTGGGTGCACGAAATAAATAAGAAAAGAGGTGAATTAGGGGAATATCCGTTTATGCCTCGAACTCGAGTCGCACGAAGATCGGTTTTATAAGTATTTTCGTATGTAATTGTTTTTCGTCTCCTGAATCATATAAAAAAGTAAATTTACGCACACTTTCAGTAAAAATTTCTGTATCTGACATTTTTAAATACGAGTAGACCGAGACGGTCGCGCGGTTAATCTGTAATTTTGTACAAGCAGACCGCTTGTCGTCGCGACAAATTAAGACCGAAAGCGGCAGACCGCGTTCTGTGTGACAGAGACGATGCAACATTGTACTTTACAACTAGACCGCCAGACCGATTCGGTCAGATATCGCTGCCCGTCGCGACAGACCGACGGCTGTGTGGCCGGGCCTTTATAGGTGGATGTTTAAGCTTTTGTTTATTAAAACGTGGCAAGATTCTTGCCTTTTGAGGGCAATGAATTGCTGCCACTCGTAAGAGCATTTTTGCGGCAAGTTGGTGATTGCTGCTAATATCAGCACCCCGTTTCGACCTCACGTCGAAGAGACAATTCCTCCATATCTTGGAAACGGCTATATAGTCAATATTTTTTTCCTTTCTGCCATCCGGCGAATTCCAGGCTGTTAAATGGCATCGTTTGTGCTTGAACAAGGTACCGCCTATGACGAGTTGACGAGAGTTGCAAGTCTACACGAACATCTCGCCATTTTTGTTCCTGCTGCCAAATCGGTGATGAAAGGCATCATTAGCTGATTGATCCGCTGGTTCAGTCGGGGCGTAACACTGAATTATTGTGATGTTTCTTACCCTGGATTTTAATCTGGCTGTAATGATGCGGTCGGAAATAGGCTTCGAATCCATTAAAGATCGGCATGTATCCTTGGTCGACAGAGTTCCGACATCTGCCATTCTAGGAGAGATAATATTTTCACTTCCAGGGAAGAGCACCGCGGTTTGGGAGCTTGGCGATAAAGTCGATCCCTACCCAACCCATTTTGTTTCGCTCGGTCCTAATATAGAAATGTTATATGTGCTATTTTCCCGTTCGACTTCGGTGAGCCTCGCACTATTGCATTCGCCCAACATCGGTCGAACGTTCCAAAAACCGATCGAGGTTCGTTGTTGGTAGCCAAAAGTCGTTGCCGGCGAATCAGTCCGTGGTATCGAAGCCTCGCTTGTTGTTTCGAGTGAGAATTGTTTCAGGTACGCAGGTTACAAGCCTACATATTCCTCAATCTTAGGGGAAGGGTTGTTTCCTTAGGTGTCCTAAGAGTCTCCGGGAACTATTTTTTTTATATAGCGCTGAGGTGGCTCTCCAATGGTATTTTTGGTCGCGTATTCTTTTGATGATCTTTCAGCTGGGTGTGATGTGTGGGTGTTCTCACAACTATGTTGCAACTCCACCGTTCGCCTATTTCCTGAGACGCGCTGGTGTTATTGGCCATTTAGGATTATCATCGTTACCAAATGTTTTCACTGCAAAACTTGGTTGACTTGGTTAGTCATTCCAGATAGGTCCCACGAGGAGGACTCTGGAAAAGGTCTTATGCCCTTCAACTGAACTGAACAAAGCTAACAAAGTTAAAATATAACACGTGATGTCATGTCAAATAATCAGTTGAAGAGCGTCAAAAGTCCTTCCTCTGATTAGCTTTCTTTCGACTAGTTCTTATAATCCACGAAGCAATTATTTTCGAGAAATAATGTATTGAACACGGGGAACCCAGCATTATATTCATATTACCCCGTGTCCTGTATTTCGACTATTCATAATTATTCAGACTACTTATTTGCTTTTCACAATGTTATGTTCATAATTGCCACTTACAACGCTGAATAAAACGCCAAAAACAAATCATTTAATCGGAAATAAAGCAGAGATTTTCTTTACGGTCATTCCATGAATATCTTTTTTTTTCCTTGGTAATAGACCATTTGTTCTTGATAAGAGTTGGGGTGCTCATGGTCAGATGGCGTGACTGACTTATAATTGGGATAATTAGTATTAATTCTCAGCTAAGGGTTATTTTCGAGCAATGGAATTGCATGAAATTTAAATCAAGAACAAAGAAGTTGGCTGTACTCACAGCCAGCCATTCAATTATATTGTTAAAGAAAAGAAATGAATGGACTAATTAAACTGTAATAGAGTGGTTTCGAGGAATTGTACACATATATATTAGAGATATTTTTTCACTTTTGATAATGATCATAATAAATTACGAAGAAAATAACGATTAAATTAAAAAAAATAAGACGCAAGAGGTATCTTTATTTTAAGTAAACAGTGAAAGTCACAGACAAGGTGGAAAATACTATCCTGTACTTCCTCATCCCAACAGCTTCTACATAAGTCGTTATGCGGAAGCCGAAGCCTCCTGGCGTACTCTGCAATTAGACAGTGCCCGGTGATGATGCCAACGACCGTACCAGTGTGATGCCTTTTCAGCGACGATAGCTTAGCCGAATGACTCATATCCGACCTGGGCCATATCAGCTTTTTGTCTTGTAACAAGTGCTGCCACTTAGCCATCTCGTGTTAGTGATACATATCGCGGCCTGCATTATGCTATGCTAACATGCATCAAAAGGCATCTTAGCTTTGCAGAGAGTACGTTCGGATTCTCCCGAGATCAATCTTCTAGCAAGTTCGTCAGCTCAGCAGTTGCGAAGGAAACCACTGTGACCCGGGATCCAGAACAAGACAAAATAAAAGATACCACTTATCTCTGTGAGAGATTCGCGGCACTCCAGCACCATATTTGAGGTTATAAGTACGTATTCCAAGGCTCTAATTTCAGCTTGAGTGTCTGTTAAAATAATGATGGTCCTCACTGATACGTCATGACGATGGCGTCCCAGCCAGGCTAGGACTTCCAAAATAGCTACCAATTCCGCTTGCACAACGCTACAGTAATCGGGTAGTCGAACCGATAGGCTCAGATTCAGACATTCGGAGTAAATGCCAGCTCCCAAGTTATTGTCATTGTCATTGTCTTAAGGTGTGAGTTCCAAGGCCGCGACTGAGCGACTGAGCGACTTGCGTTTGCGACTGTGAAAGGAACTATCATAACGGAGCGCTGTGAATTTTCTAGTTTAGAGGATCGTCGAAAGCAGGCTGTAGTTGCACGACTGTACTTCCACATAGAATATACACGAGTAGTGCTCTATTATACTCATAATAGTTTTTTCACAGTCGCAGACGCAAGTCGCTCATTCGCGGCCTTGGAACTCACACCTTTAGACCCATCTGTGTAAATATGCATCACATCTATTGTCAGAAGAAAGTCTTCATTCCATTGTGTATGTAATGTGATGAGACTTTTGAAGGACTTAGTTTTGATGAGACATGGTCCGTCCTTGCACACAGTTAAGAGCTAAGAATTCTCCAGCATCGCGAAGACGAACGACCGTGCGTGTAGCCACCTGTTCGCCAAAATTATCTAGCGGGAGCAAGTTGAGCATTATATTCATGACGTCAGAACGGGTCGTTCTGAGAGCCCCACTGATTGTCCAACTAGCTGATCTTTGAACTTTTTCCATTAATCTACGATTTACTGCAGTTTAAAGTGCAGGCCCCACCTTTTTCCGATGGCGTTCTTACATTAACATTAACACGCTCCTGAATAAGCTAAGTTGGAAGCCCAATCAACTTAGCTTCCTGTCAAGTATCAGCCGCAGGAACTTAGCTTTGTCTATGAAGACCAATTTCTCTTCCTCCAATACCGGAGGTCCTGGTGTTGGTGTCCTATGCATTCTTGAAAATAGGACAAGTTCCGCCTTTAACGGATTAACTTTAACGCAACATTTTGTGGCCCAATTTGTTAAAATAGAGGGTGCATTTTGTAATACCTCGCTAAGAGTGGTGAGGAACTTACCCGAGATGGCGATAACAACGTCGTCCGCGTAGGCAGTCACCTTGCATCCCAGCATCCTCCATAAGAGGGGGGAAGGAGGAGAGGACACCAACCTCCGGGGTGCCCCTATTAACGTATTTACGAGCGGGCAACACGCCCAACTCAGTGCAAATAACCCTAGATGTTAGCATCAGGTTGATGATCTTACAGAGAGAGTTGCCCACTGGCAGCTGGTCTTACGTTGTTGAAGGCTCCCTCAATATCCAGTAACAACACCATGGTAAAATCCTTACACCTTAAGGACTTCTCGATATAGCCCACGATAGAATGCAACACTGTATCACTGGATTTACCCTTCCAGTATGCATGCTGTGAATTTGATAAGAGATTTGCGGGGATCTCACTTCGTAAGTGATTATCTATAAGCCTACTTAAGTACTTTAAATAGGGTCGATGATAAACTAATCGGACTAAGATCGTTTGGTCGTGCCTGGGATCTTCTGCCTGTTTTTGGAATAAAGACCACCTGGACCTTACCCAGGCCCGAGGGATGTAGACTAAGTCTAAACATGCCTTAAATTTATTTCAATCCAGGGGTAGATGCACGGACAGATGCTGTAAATCTTCCGGAATGATACCATCAGGCCCCGCAGATTTAAACGGCTCCAAACTGGATATGGCACAAATATAGATAATAATAGATAATAATAATAATAATAGATAATTTTCTCCTTTGATAATAGAGTTGCAGACGCGCATGGATCTGTAACGTGTTCCTGTGCATATACGAACGCAGTTTCAGATGAAATGTTCAGAAAGTGCGTGTCTGACAGGATATCAATCGTTTCCTTACTTGTGGAGGTCCACGATCCATCTGACTTCATTAGATAGGTAGGCATCAATGTATTAGTAGCTAATCCTTTATGTAGCCTTGAGGATTCGCTCGACGTTTCAATGCGTTCACACATAAGTCTCCACGAACACCTCTTAGCCCTCCGCACTTTCCACAGCAGTTCAAAGTGAAACATGTTGGTTTTTTCATTCATAAATAAAATTTGTATTTCAATCGCGTAAGCATGTTTTTACATTTATCCTAATTTCCTAATTTCGTGCAGTTAAAACTTTTAAATTACAAACAGATTTTGATATATCCCCTCAGAAGTCAGTAGCCATGCTAAACACAATCAAGTTTTAATATTAACTACTTCCACACTCCAGAACACATTTTTCGAAAATGTGTTTCACAATAAGGAAAGTGTAAAGGCTAACTCCCTTACACAATATCCATTATTAAATGAACAGTCCAGTGATTAATTTTGTGGCATAAATTCTAAACTTCGCGAAGACAACGCCATACTACACTTCCTTGCCGCTTATTTCTTTCACATCATTTTTCATATCTGTCATATAAGACAGGTTGAGAAGCATGCATTTCCTCGCGGGACCTTGTTACACTTTCCAGGAACAATTACGCGAAGGCTCATCAGTCTTCGCAATTCTGCGCTTGTCGGTAAAGTCATTTTTACGTCAAAAAATGTTGATTAATGATTTATCACGTGAAAATGAAGAGCATTAGAAGAATCGCGTGAGAGCCATGCGAAAATCCATTTTCGAAGAAACAAAGCTCTCGCCGCTGAACAAAAGAAAAGAAATTAAGCTAATGATAAATGTCGGATAGAGGATGTGAGTGTCGCAACTATGTATTAACAAACTTATCGGCCGTAATTGTTCTAGTAAATTGAATATAGGCATGCGATCGATTGAATGAATGGATTGGTTATGTGGGGTTGAACATTGAACATTGGTTCTCGAATTGACAGGTTTCGTCGAAAATCAAAAGTCTTATATATTTCGTCAACTATATTTTGCCCAGTAATAATGTTTTGGGACACCTGAAGCGATTTGCATGAAACTGGCAAAAATATAGATAATTATTGATGTAATTCGCTAGATAAATTACGCTGTAATAAAACTATTTAGGGGAAGTTCTGCAGGGAAAATTTTATTTACCCTGTCTCATACAAATCTTTAATGAGTGTTTTCTAATGTGTTCAGGAGAGTTGCTAGCAGTACAATAGATGTAGCCGGTAATACTGGCACTTTGACGTTTATTGTTTAAGAGAGACGAAGCGCAAATTTCGTATTATTATTTCTTATAAAAATTAAAGCTAGTTAAAACACGGATCTTTAAATTTGCATATTTAATGTTTGGTGTTTCAACTAGTTTTAATTCTTATAAAAAATAATGCACTTTCATAGGTTAGGTTAGGTTAAGGGGCTGCCATGATACAACACAGCACACTTAGACCTCTCATGGGTCGATTGTGATACCACCAATAAAAGTAACAATTCACCTCGCTGAAGAAACCAAGGTTCCGAACCAGCCTGTGCTGGCAATGTAACGATTGAGCTGTAACACGCTCATATCCTTGAAGTCTTCCAGGTCATAGTAAAACCAGGAGCCCAGGAATTTCTTCCTCCTGATGGCCAGTGCCGGACAGCGACATAGAAGGTGCAAAACACTCTCTTCTTCATCTACATCCTCACAACTCCTGCAGTAGTCATGATGAGGAGACGGAGCCTCCATGCGAGCGCGCGGATGGGGCAGTGGCCTGTGATAGTCCCTACCACCCTGCTTATGTGCTTTCTATTCAATGACAGCAATGAGGCAGAGCGGCTGGCATCGAACTTCTGCCAAATCATTCTCGTCGTTTGGCAAGTACTACTGCTGAGCCATCTGGTATTGGCCCTATCCACTGCCACGGACTTAATTGCCACCTTGCACGATACAATTGGCATTCTAATGTCAATGCGGTCCCCATCCACGACACCAGTAGTCCCCTCATGAGCTAGATCGTCCGCCCTACAATTGCCCGCAAAGCCACTGTGGCTCGGTATCCAGCAGAGGGTAATGTTGAAGAAGTAACTAATCTCCATAAGAGCCGATGCACTTTCATAGTTGTTCAGATGAAGATGGCAGTACCACAAGTAACATGGACGCCTTCCATTCATATTCGTTCATTCGTTCTGACTATCAAGTTGCAAGTGATATCTTCAACTATTGACATTTCAAATGGTTTTCAAAGAATTTAACATTTTGAAGTCCACCAACTCTATGGTGTGGGGTAAGAATAAGCCACACGGTAAAAGGCGACTAAAGCGATAGGATGTGTGTGCGAGCAACTTGCACATCCGAAATTCTTATATGCTAACGAAACGTCTACTAGACCTCGGATAAGGACTGACTCAACCGTTACGACTTTTGGCTATCGTACAATGACTTAGATTGGTTTCTGGAATGTGCGTACTCTCCTGGATAATGGATCAGAGGGTCCCCAGAACGCACGATTTCTACAACTAGAAAGCGAATTTTGGCGGTACAAGCTTAACATCCTAGGACTAAGCGAAATTAGATGAAGGAATAGTAGAGAGTCCATTTCTCCAACACATAGCACTGTAAAGTTGTATTCCGGAAAAGTTTCTGGCAGTGTCCGTGAATCGGGGGTAGGGCTGCTTTTAACGAGAGCTGCACTAAGTTGCCTTATAAGCTGGGAACCGGTCTCAGATAGAGTTATGACCCCCAGGCTTTGAATCAGAATGAGAAACATTACAATAATACAGTGCTACGCTCCAACTGAACCAGACAACGTCCAGGCGAAGGACTCCTTCTACGAATAGCTTAAAGCCGTCCAGAATAAAACACCTGTAATGCTAATGGGAGATTTGAATGCTAATGTTGGCGCCGACAACGATGGACTGAGGCACGTGATGAGGAGACACGGTCTAGGCGACCGCAACGACAACCGTGGCAGGTTTGTAGAGTTCTGCAACTTCCACCGTCTCTACATCGGAGGCACTATGTTTGAACACAAAACGCGCCATAAGATCAGCTGGACCTCTGTTGATTGGCATAGACCTGAAAATCTAATCGACCATTTTGCCATTAGCAATAGATTTCGCAGTTGCCTTCTGGACGTTCGTAATAAGAGGGGCGCCGACGTCGGAAGAAATCATCATCTCATGATCGCTAATGTTCGATTTTGGATTGCTGCAGTGCACCTTCGAAGTGACGGTGGATCTAGACGCCGTAAATTCGACACGCCAGACTTATGTATCCAGCTGTAGGACAACAGTTTAACGACCATCTTACGCTGAAAGCATTTAAGACAACCAGTCACCCGGCTAGTGGCCTAAATAAGCACTGGGACGCCATAAAAATTGCGTACATAGATAGTGCAGACAGTGTAGACACCATCCTTGGCACGAACCCTACAGGCCGGACCAAGCCTTAGATGTCCGACGCTTCATGGCAGCGGATTGTCGAACAAAAGGAACTGTGGGCTCGTCTTGCAACAACGACAGACGGTAATCGTAACAATACCAAGGTCCTGTACAGCATCATGGCTCGAGAAGTCCGGCGTCGTGTACGTTTTGACAAAAGAGAGTATGGGAATTCTCTCCTTCTCACAGCAGAGGAAGCGGCAGGAAATAATGACCTAAAACACCGTATAGAGTGTCATCGAGGAGTGTAAAGGTGGTCGTTGCTCCTATCATTATCCGGTGAAAGATAGTGGTGCAAAGCTACTTAGAAGAAAATCAGATGAGGCGTTGGAAAGAACATTTCGCTACTTTTTGAACCGTTTGACATCTGGCGAAGGTCTCTTTCTCTCCCATCGGTTACCAAAATAATAGCTAGAATAATCTTGGATAGGCTGAAGTTCCACTTAGCACAATCAATGAAGAGCAGGCCGGGTTTCGATCCAGTTTCTCTTGTGTCGACCACATAAGCACCCTGCGGATTTGAATCGAATAATACGTCGAATACAGATGTCTGCTGCACTTCATTGATTTCGAGAAGGCTCTTTCTATGGTGTGAACCGAGATTTTATCTGGGCTGCTTTGCGCAGGAGAGGTATCCCTGAGAAGCTTGTGGCTATTATTAAGGCAACTTATGGCGGCGAGATGTCTCGTATTCTACAAGAGTAAGGTGTAAGGGAACTTTAAACTTCAAAGCAGAGTTCGGCAGGGTTGCATCCGTTCACCGATCCTATTCCTCTTACTGATTGGTGATGTGTTGAATGCAGCTTTGCCTGTGGGATGCCGTGGAATTCAATGGACCTTGATGTTTCACTTACAACACCTGGATTACCCTGACGATACATGCCTACACCTCCCACAAAATCATGGATCTGAGCGAAATGGTTTTGGATCTGGAGAGGGAGGCAAGCAAGGTTGGGCTAAAGACCAACACTAAGATAAATGTTCTTAGCCTGGCTAGAAATCCAACTCACCCCATTAATATTAATGGACAGCTTGTGGAACAGGTGGACGGATCGTCTACCTAGGCAGAATTGTTGTCGTTGATAGTGACACTGAGCAGGATATCGCTCGTCGCATCAACCAGGCTAAATGCGCTTTCGGCATATTATCCAAAATCTGGCAAAGCAGTTATCTCAGTGTTAAGATCAAGCTGGACCTGTTCCACTCCCAGGTTCTGTCTGTGCTGTTGTATGGGAGCACCACATGGAAAGTAGCCAACAGTTATAATAAAATTGCAGGCTTTCGTCAATTCCTGTCTTCGTCGAATCTGATGTGATCTGATATAAATGAGGCTATGTTCTTCTTCAGTCTGCTTAGAAAATTTTGGTTGCTCAGTTTATGCCATTTATTTATTTATTAAATTAAAATAAAATACGCGTTATATACATAGATTGTATGGCTTCGGTTGATTCTTATATGCGTGTATGTCAAACCAGTGAACCTTGGCTGTTCAATGTTTCAATGTTTTCGGCCAAATTCTTACGTTTAATACGGGACCTGGCAACGCCGCATTTACCTAGTCTCGCAAGGGTCTGATCTAGATTTATACGGTGTTGTCTGGTAGTGGATTTGTTACGGAGCCATTGGACCCTGAACGGAGTTAGCAATTTCACATCGACCGGTGTTCTACCGTTGAATGGTACCATTTAGTACCACCTGTTCAGACCCACGAGTGACGTTCCTGAAGAAGAATAGACAACTGGACTAAATTGTATACCTATGTTTTTTCGGTTTTTTTTTTTCGCCGCAAACCTTAAAGAATAAGACAAGCAGCTTTCTGGCAGGAACAAAACCAGAAGTATATAATCTGACCGATCTATATAACGACTTTGTCATAAATTTCTTTTCAGATCCAACCATTAAGGTTTTTCTTTCAATATTTTCGTTTTATTCCCGATTGAATTCCGTTCCAACTAAGTGAATGGGAGTCTCTCTTTCAAGTGTGTTCACCCTTCCGTATACTCTCAGTAATCAAAACGATTTAAAGCTAACAAGACCGTTACTGAAAATAAAGAAGCCCCATTTTTGTTGTGATATCTTTCTTGGATAAGTACTCTAATTTGAGGCCAGATATTAGGATTTCTTGGAAAATATCGATAAATTTTCATCTCACCTTATGCTGTTCGATTCTGTACGACAGAGCACACTGAATAGAAATTTATGAAATGAAAATTTCAATTGCTTCATGATCCTTTAGATCCTACTCTTTCCTACTTCAGCGCTTTATGTTTATGTGGCAATCCGATTAATTATTATTTGTATGCAACCTAAGGTCGAAATACACTTCATTGCACAATGGAAAACGATGGGCTTATTCCACAAGTCTCCATACAGAGAGCGTACCGAGTGGGAGTAAAATTAATTTTAATGTTACCTTCGCCGAACATGATGCGGTGCGGAATCGGCAATGTGTGTTTCGACCTTTTTTCGGAAAGTTCGATGACTGATTCGGTCGTCATGTAAATTTATATAAACATTGAATTGTCCAAGTCGATTGAATTCACCAAATGTACCGTAGAAAATTGTCGACCTGCTAACCGGGATTTGAAAAGTCGTCTTAAATTCTGGGAATCCATTGATCAGTCACCGTCAATCACTGTCTCAAAAAGCGTTAACGAGAGTGCAAATCTGACTATTAATAGATCTACTCAAATCAGTTTGGTTTGAGGAAAAGCACCCAAAATTTGAACATAATTACTGCAATATATATTGAGAACGCTTTCTCAATTTTCCCCTTGAAATTCTCTATTTAAAACATTAAAAGCCTTCTTTCATTAGCGTCCAAATGTTCTGATTTTGTCCCTTGTTAAAATTGTCCCGAGTAATAAGTTAATGTCCACATGGAAAAATGTGGAACAATGAACGGCCTTAATGTAAATATTATGCTCGAGAAAGTACTCTAATTTCGAGTCATTAGATGTGAGTGCAAATTTTTATGAAGCTATTCATGTTGGTGGAGGCTAATATTTTTAACATACAAGTATGACATCAGCCACGTTGGGCTAAAAGGTTTTTTTTTTGGCATGGGTAGTGAAGACTAGTTAAAGTCTATTTTAACGAAAAAATCACTTTATATGAGGATTTATTAAATTAAATATAGAAAGGATATGTAACTCTCAACGTGGACACACACACACGCATCCATTTGAACGCGGGTCAAAATGGATCCAATCCGAATGATCCAAATTTCGAGAACACAACTTCGACAACGAACTCAATTTTTATAATTCGATTTAATTTCCTTAGTCCAGATGGCGCAACGTTTAAGTTGTTACTTCTTGCGGTTTCTTCCGCTGAGGCTACCCAAGGAAATAGCACACCTTTGATTGACGAAACCCTATGGAGCCCTTCAATGTTATAAGAAGTTGGGGCACCATCAATGCACATATTGACAACAAACGCCAAGCAATGAAGTTATACCGTCGTTTTGAGGGATGATTTTGATCAGCCTGTGGATGCTGCACTTGAAACCTCATCTACATTAATTCAAACCTGTTAGTGTGAAAACACACCGCATCAGACAAAACGTTTTTGTCTCATAGGACAAGAAAACATTTTTTATTGCAGCACACACCAAGCGAAACACAGTGAAACAAAACAAAATGTTTTTTTTGTCTTGTTTCGTTTAGTGTGTGTCGAGATAAGACAAAAATTGCAAAATTTTACATAAAATGACCAGGTATTAAGCTTAAACAAATTTTTGTTTCTGAAAGACAACTTGCGGCCTAGTGGCAACGGAACATGTCTTTCTGTTTTGTCTTGTCTTTTTGTTTCGTTTCATGCGGTGTGTGTTACGCCTATTAGAATGTTTGCAATTATCGACAACGACGTTTGTCTGAAACAAGTTTGTTTCATTCGGTGTGTGTTGATAATATCCAAAGACATGCATTATCGACAACCAGTCATAAAACGTATCGAGACAAAAACGTTTGTTTTGTTTCGTTTCTTTTGGTGTGTGCTGCCTGATAAGAAGCAATGGTCAGTTGATTCTTGAGACAGAAACAAACGTTTTGTCTTATGCGGTGTGTTTTCAGCTTTAGAGATACATAAATCTTGACCAGACAATTAGAAGCTTAAGCTCGCACAAGGACGACCTAACTAAAACACAATTAATTTTTTTTCGGCAGGTTATGCAATTGACGTGGTTGCGTGGTGGTTCGGTTGTGGAACTGCAAGTACCTTTTAGCGAATACTGTCGATAATGTTGACGGGACTACACAAATCAAACAACAGATGATGGGCCGTCCTAAACTTAAGTTGTACACATGTATGGCGTATATAACGTAGCTGAGATTTTCTAATTTACCAACCTACGAAGGCTGTAGTGCATAACGAGTGGGTATTACCGATGGTAAACCGAACAATATCGGGATTAAGTTTCGTCTCGTTTCATCTAAAGTTGAGAATGATACATAAGACGATGACCTATAGGTTTTTTCTTTCAGACTGCTGCTTATGTTTCTCTAGGTTGTTTTATTCATTTGGAGACTCTTGGGTATGCGGTGCGATGGAAGTAACAAAAAACAACCTAAAAGCACCGATCAAAATCATTTTCAGCTTTTCGGAAATTATTTCTTATTTGGGCTTTCAGTGCATTCAGTGGGCTAATTGGGAGATACATAATTAGAAAATCACTCTTATTGATTGCTTATTTTTATTCAGGAATGGAAAGCTAGAATAGAAACAAAGTGAATTTCTTGGATAAAATTTTAAAAAGACTCTTGTAATGGAAGTCCGCAACCTACTGAATGGGCCTAGAGGCATCACTTCCGTTAACAAATCGTCGAATCGAATTATTTTTGACAGTTCAACAAATCTGAGAACGGATTCACTATAGGCCAGGTCGGTAATAATCGTTGTTAAAATGCAGAAAATAATTACCTGTCACTTGCTTAAACTGAAGCTCCTGTAGACCCGAATACGGCGTTCCTTAGCAGGCAAATATAGCGCGCCCACGACAAAATCAGGACTCGTCCAGTGGGCGGTGTGGAGGAATCTAAACCGAACAAACACAAGGCCATATAAGATATAGGAAAAATAAAACGATACTCCACAGACGATACTTCTTTTTTCTCCTGTGATCCGGATAAGCCTTGGTATCCTGAACGTTGCCAAATTGAAGTTTGGTGATATTTAACCCTTTCTATCCCAATTTAACAATTATTCAATAAAAAAATATTTGGCGTGTTATTTCATCCAAAAAAAACTTATAGACGATGATAAAGGTTAATTTTCACAATTCCGTGTATCCTTTGCGTGCATAGGACTATGTTGTTTAAAAACAACAATGGTCAGTAAGGGTAATTAAAAAACTAAGAGCACAATAGAGTATAAGATTTATCTTTTGTGGAAATTCAAAAAACAAGTGCAGTTTACATTTTCTACACATAATTTTCTAAAAACCGGATACACAATTTTTGCATCGGCCTTGCTTTTCCGTAACAATAGGAAAGTGATCAACGTTGTCATAGCGAACATCGCTTATTGGAAGTACACTGACTCTCCTCTTTTCAGGAAGTGATGCTCTTTCTTCTCATTGTCGCTAAGATGTAGGTGTTTGAGCAACTGCTGGAACCTATTCCTACTCATCAAATCAGCGATGGGACCATACCTACACTCATTAGCCCAATATAATCGGACACTTGGCATTTTGAAAATTCTCATTTTTAGGAAAATAGCAAACAGCTGTTCGATTTCATTCTCTGTTATTGGGGGCAACAGAAAAATAATGCCATCCTTTTGAAGCGCATAGATGTTGGTCTATTCGACGATCAACTGTGTCAAATTTGGGTCAGAAATTCTTTGAAGTATTCCAGCGGCGTAGGCTCATTTTCAGGTGGTAGAGGTAGACAATCTTTCCATGTTGTATCTGGAGCCTCAAAGTTGAGTCGTCTGAATCGCCATTTATCCTTTTTATTTGAATCTGGTTTTTCAGTTCCAGGAGATATTGCTGTCGGCTCGTTTCCCTAAATAATGGATTCGATTTCCATTTCATCTTCGGAGTCCACTCCTGTCGGAATCGGGACTCCAAGACGCCTATAAAATTCCAATTCGTCTCCAATTTCTAGAAGCTCGTGAAATGCTTCGTCGCTTAATTTTTTGCTCATGTTGTACAATATTTGAAGGCGGAAGCTGATGAAAAGTTATTTATTCTTTTTTATAAAATCATCGTATCCAGTGCAAAATGTCAAGTGATTAACTTATCAAAGTCCCATTGTAGTTTTAAAACAACAATAACATTTTCACGCATTTCACAAAAACTAATACTCCTTTCAGCTCAAATCTTTTTCACTAAACAAAAGAAATACCGACAAAACACATTGGGTGGTATGCATAATAATGAGGATATACTCAAGAGTGAAGTCTTTTGAGGACATTCCTGAGTCTGCTATGTTCGGTGAATCGAGTGAAAAAGTTGTATGCATAAAACTACTCTCCGCTCCATAGTGAAAATTGAGTGGAATTCTGTCAACTCAGCTTTACTCCACTCGACTCACTTTATGCATACCACCCATTATATTTTTTTCATACCTGAAATACGCGGAAATGCAATGTTTTCTGAAATATAAAAATGACAAATCTGCGACCCAACCGATATGCGGACTTGCACTTATACAAATGACCAAGTAACGGTAAACGAGCAAATCATGACCAAGCGCATAGGACGAAACTGTATAGAACACATGTAGTTTTCAAGCAAAATTGGTTAAATGGGGCAGAATATTAGATTTTGCCAATAGCATTTATATTACCGACATGTTGTAAATTTACAACACTGGGATATAAAGGGTTAAGAAAGGGATTTTCTTTTTTTTGCTATTTCCCAATTTTTCTCTTGAGGAATTTTTTTTCCTTTTTCGGTGTGGGGGAGGGTCAACATTAAATTTCTGCGTCCTCATGTTCTTTCTCTCGTGACAGTGGTGTTGTGCGGACATCTGTGTACTTGGCAGGAAAAAAAGTTATCATTTACAAAAATAAACATTTGGTGTGATAACTGTGGGAATAATCCGATCATTTAAGAGAGGTAAGCAGGGTTTTAACTTGAGGCCCCACCTAGACGGATCAGCTTAGCTTAAACGGCTTTTCCTTCAAGGAGTACATTCTACTCTCTTTCAGGTTGATGCTGACTTGAGGTGACTACCTTCCCTTTTAGTTTCGCTATGGGAGGCCCAAAAACCACACGCGGGTTCTCAACGGCAACATTGATCAAAAAAAAAATCTCTTGTTTCAGTTGTTTCACCAAGGCCAACAGTGCGTTGTTAAGCCCCAAGCGGCTCCTCAGCTTCAACGGCTAGGTAATCTGACCAAAGGCCCAACCCCTGAATCTGTAAGGTCTTTGGCGTGGTCCGCCTGTCACAACTACGGGACCGCCTATTCCTCCTCATACTGGAAGACAGAAAAAAAAATTTATATATTTATCGTGAAGTTTATTTTCTAATTACTGTAAAAAAAATTTGTTTGTCATAGTCTCTTTTTCTCAACGTCCTCTTAAGCTGCCTGTTAGCTAACAGGGACTTATTTATCAAAGGCCTTAACCTAAATCATATGCAACACCCACAATACGATACTGCAGTTCAAAAATAAGGGGAGAAAATCCCCATATTTTGCCCTATTTTGGGTGTTATGATTTAGCTTAAGGCCTCTAAAAAATAAGCTAGCTGTTAGCTAACAGGACAGTTTAACACGACATTGAGAAAACGGCTCATAAAGTTGTAATTTGCAAACAGACGTACATTTGTTCGTGAATACAGTTTTTTGATTGTTATGATATTGTTGCGCTGCGTGATTGCTACTATTTATCTATTTTTTTCTTGTTGCACTAGTATATTAGCAGTGTATCGTCCTGTAGCGGCCGTCACCGAAAGGTATTCTTTTCCTTTTCTAAAAAAAAGGTTAATTACGCGTATATCTCAAGCAGTCCGCGCAACAAGAAACGCAAAAGGAAAAAAGAGAATATTTTTTAGTTTAACTCGCGTGCAACTTCTTTAAGCTGTAGATGTAACTATCAATTTAGTAGAAATGATACAACTAAATATACCGTCTGATTGCTATAACGTAAATACATACATATGTGTGAATAAATTTGTTGTTTAAAGTTGTCTTCTCTCTTTTCCTTGATCCGTATGGGGTATCCGGGATCGTGCTTCGCCCCTAAGTATTTTTTTTTACTCACAGAGGACCTGCATCCAGTCGGCATGGTATTTATCCATTTTCCTTTCCCCATCTATCTCTTGATGCGTTTTTTTCTTCTATGCAATTTGGACCTGACTTCCGTGTGATGTAAGTCGGAGAATTTTTTTTACACGCGACCATTTTTTCCCTCCTAAACAGAGCTGCTCTTAAACAGGTACAGACTTACATACATTACACTTTCTATTGATGATGTATTAAAAGGAAGTTAGATACGCTTAGATAGTATTCTCGATACAACTACAATAACAATTTATATCCGCCTCAAAGTAAGAAGGACTCCCAAAATTGAAAATATAAGTGCCTAGAGCTCTTGTCGAAAATTGGGTTCTCCCTTGGGATAGCACAAATTTCAGTAAATTGTAATTGTATTTGAATTTCAACCCTTTCGCAATATTTTGCCTTCTCAAAATAACAGCTGAAAAAGGGGAGTCTGATTTAGAGCCAATTCAAAATGAATAATTGATAAATTGGTACTAATCAAAATAGTATTGATTTGACATCAAAGTGGCTTCGCTTGCAATCTCATAAGGTCGTTTTAGTGCACCTTTCATGTGTTCACCTTTAAGAAGTAATACACCCAACTTAGGCCAGCCGGTAGTTAAAAGGTAAGATTCCTTAAGGAGTGGTGAATCACCCTAAAAAAGTGCATTTAACATGGACAAAGCCTACATTACTATGCAGTCGTGACTTTTGCTTTATTTTCCTACGGGAATACTAACGTTTCTGTAGACTTTTCCATCTTCAGACCACTGTTTTGACGTGAATATGTCTATAGGTGCGTTTGGATTTAGCAAAATCACTCGCGAAACTGTTATGCAAGGAAACTCACTAGAAATTCACCCGTGGCTAGTCTGATAGTTTCGGGTGAGGAACACGTGCACACTACGTGCAATTTCGCCTCGCGCATCAGTTTCACGAGGGGTTTCGCTAAATCTAAACGCACCTTATGATTTTGTATAGGAGAGCAATCTAAAAAAATCTGATGAATCAAAAACGTGGCATAGTTTGGCATAGCCGCTTAGAATCTATTGATAATAAAAGAAATTAAATCATTCCACTCTATTTGCAAAGAATGAAAGACTTTCTTGTATTCAGCGAAACCCTGCCAGGAACGCCAACGCGGGAACAAGGAGTCCGAGCGGGCGAACCTCCCGATAGTAATTGAATAGAAAAATGCACCGTACACTCTCTACGTTACATGACCCATGAAGATACCCTTTTTCTAAACTTCATTTCTTTATGGCGATAATTGCACTTTTTACCTTCAATCCACTTAAGCCATTTGTCCTAATTTTGTCTACAATGCTATAAAATTCCCTGCGGTAAAACAAATATGGCACAGGTATTACGAAAATTACTTCCGCCCGACACACGCACGGATAGCAATCATGGATATGCACCCCAATAGCTCCATACGACATTAAGCCGCGAGACATTAAGCAAAGGAAATACAATTCGAGTGCTTTTCACCCCTTAGAGCAGATTCCGTATTATGACTCCGGAGTAATCGTATCCGAAACCACCTCACTGCATCGAGCTGAAAATATGAGACGCACTTATGATATCCCTTCGATAGGACGGGAGATTCACAGTCACGGGGTGCTCTGCATGAAACATGGGTGCAGAAGTCGCTTATCAGCAGGAACTATACCGTTCATGTAGGTACGTGGAATTTAACATGAGTCGTTTATGAACGAATGGATGGGCGTGGATATGACTCGAACAGGAATTATTGGCCGGAAGCTTCCCGATGAAATATTGCAATCTATTTGGACGATAACCACTTGCACGCGACTTTCGAAACATCAGATTAAAGGAGGGTCCTTTTTTTTTCAGGGATACGAATTGGTAAAAAAAAGTTCTGAGTCAGGAATTCTAATAAAAGAAAAGATGTTTCCTTTGTCATATATAAATGGTTTGCTTTCCTGACCAGACGAATGAGAATGTGGTTTTCGATAATATTTGGGGGACACTTATGTCAATTACGGAAGGGGAACGATAGGTAAAGGAAGGGAACAACATGACCATATTTAGAGTTTTTCTGAAAAAAAAAACGTATCAGTCAAAAGTTTGTTTATAAGAGAATATCTCTAGGACGGCCAAAGTATACAGAATGGCCTAAAAACAACCCTGTTTCACAAAATTTCCCGCCACAAAAAAAGAAAAAAAAACTCATCTTGCGGCTGATGAGTTTCTATTCGTGATATGAACTTAATTCCGCCGAAGAACTCGTAGTTTTGCTCCTCGTTCTAAAGGTATGCATATTGAATAATAATTCTTTTAACGCTGAGTGGCGGGAAACCTGCCGCCTTCGTTATGCGATCCGTCGTCCGATCGATTGGCCGATAGATTGCCACAAAATATCTGCCGATCTCCACTGCACATACACTGCACGATTTTTGTGCCATGCAATAACGAATGACAATTCAAAAAATAGATTATGATTCATTCCCTATACAACCTAGATTAATTTTTGTTAACTAGTATATGGATTTGTGTGGTATTTTCGTATACTAAATATTTAATATTTCAAATGGCACAATCATTTGGCACAAAGCCTAGCCGAAGGCTAGCTTGTTTTTAATGGTACATATATGCATAGAAGTTTGTAAATTATAAATGAGCTTAAGAATCATCACACTAATTGAAAATACCATCAATATAAAAAATAGGATTGTTGAAAATTCTTAACCCTTAAACATTATTTTTTAAATATTTAATATTTAAAAAAAAGCTTACAAGTACATTTTACTCGGAATTTCATCGAGAATCGTTTGGCCCTGCGTTTACGCGGTAGTTTCTTAACCTGAAAACATAATTGGCAAAAAAAAAATCTTGAACAATGTAACCTGATGAAGACAAAACAAAGCAAAAACTTAATCCTATTGTATTTATTTTTGTAGAAAATATCTATCGAAAATAGGATTCATTTAAAGGATAAAATGTTCCAAAATGCTTTTAATATTTAAAGGATTTAGGGAAGTACTGAGAATATTGACGAAATACGAGAGCTTGGAGAGAAAATTCAATAGATGCGGACGCCGGATAGGTTAGGTTAGGTAATCTGGCTGCCATGACAAGCACAGCACACTTAGACCATAAGCTGGTCCATTGTGATACCACAGGGTCCTATATTGACCCCCATCACCCCAACTAATTTTTGAACCAACCTGAGCTGGTGATAAAACGGAGGTGGCGGTCCATATTGACATCCACCAGATCCTCCAGTTCTGAGAAAAAAAAGGAGCTAAGAGTCGATTTCCTCTTACTTGCCAGTTCCGGACAAGAACAAAGGAGATGGAAACAACTCTCCTCCTCATTGACGTCTCCACAGCTTCTGCAGAAATCATTAAAAGGAAGGCGAAGCCTCCTAGCATGCTCCTCAATAACGCAGTGGCAAGTAATTACTCCCACAACAGAACTGATATTCTGTCTTTTCAACGCTATGAGTTGGGATGAGCGAACAGGGTTTAGACGAGGCCACATCGATCTGGTTGCATGACATGTAATACCACTCAACCACCTATCATTCGCCTTATTAATAGCCTCAGACGTAAAGTATAGCCTACATGAATTAATAGGCATACAAATGTTCGCATGTTGCTGTTGAATCACGCCTATTGTCCCCTGCCTAGCGAGCTCATCAGCGTGGAAGTTTTCTCCAAAGCCACTATGCCCTGGAATCTAGCACAAGACAATATTAAAAAACCCCCCTGCCTCAACGAGAGTCGAGCGGCATTCAGCTATTATCTTAGATGTTAACAGTGTAGACAGCGATCTTATTGCGGCTTGGCTATCTGAGTAGATTGTGATATCCTTATATGGCACGGCGTGCCGCCTCAACCAGATAAGGGCCTCCAAAATCGCAGTAACCTCCGCCTGGAGGACACTACAGTGATCTGGAAGACGGAACGATGAGCTTAGGTTAAGTTGATCGCAGAGACTCCTACTCTGTTTCATAACCACCGAGTGGCCTGTGCTGAATGAAAACCAGTGCCCTGTTTCACGAAGGCGGATAGCAGTGCAAGCAGCAAGCTGCTCACCAAGAATATCCAAAGGAAGCAAGTTAAGCATAACATCCAAGGCGGCAGAGGGAGTACTTCCCAGGGCTCCACTAACGAGCAAACAGGCCAGTCTTTGCACTTTATTCAACAAGCTACACAAACCCGCAGTCCGACGAGCATTCCACCAAACAACAATAGCGTAGAGAGCAACCGTGGCCTTCTTCACACGCTCCTGTATGTTAGGTCTTCAGCCTAACTTTTTATCGAAGATTACTCCAAGGAATTTTGCTTTATCAGCAAAACCCAATTCGGTTCCCCCCAGCACTGGGGGTGAGACGAGAGGTATCTTATACCTTCTAGTAAATAAAACGAGTTCCGTTTTGTTAGGGTTAACCCTTAAACCGCAGAGATTAGCCCAGCGAGTTAATAGAGAGAGCATTCTGTAGCACCTCACTGAGGACACCAGGGAACTTACCCGAGATGGCAATAGCCGGATAACTTGAAGGCTTTCAAAATAGGAGGATGCGGTCTTTGGGCCGAGGCAATTAGAGGAAACGAATCCAGACAGCCAAGGCTGGACGTTGGGCTGTTGAACCATAATCATGAAAAATATGAAAATATGCTGACTTTTATTCATTATTCTTCCGCAATCAAGTTCATAGCCTTGCAACCGATTTCCAAAAGGGAAATCCAACTCACATTATGCCGGTAAACTTTTGGGCCAATGTACTGGATGATGCACTCGAAATGTACGAAACAATTGCAATTGCGACTCTTCAGTCTCATGGAAATGAAATGTATTCAGACATAATAGCAATTGGAGCAACTTAATAACCCAACAATGGAGAGAGACAAAAGTGGAAACCTATTTCCATATGAGTGGCAAAGCCTCATTATCAGACTGTCAGAGAAAGGATATGCAACGTAATAAATTGGCTCGGAATTTACAAACAATTCATAACCGAGATAATATGAAATTTAGTACTCTACAATTGACCCCGTGAATAAACGCTTATGGTTAATTACAAGTCAACTTCAAATTATTTTTGGATTTGGTAGATAGCAGGAAGGACTCATTAATAGAAGATCTGGAAACAATGATGAATCAGTTCAATTGGATATACTCATATCCAAATCAGTACTATTGATTTAGAAATAAAGTGGTACTATAGGGAAATGTTATGCATATTTATCTAATACATAAAAGTGAAGATTATTTTTTTATGTTTGTCGTGCAAAAACTTTTAAACTAAACTACTTTTAAACTAATTTTGTAGGAGTATATTTGGCGAGCTGGAATAGATATGTAGTTAGGTGGTTCGCGACCTCACAAAGTAAAACCCCGTTTAACCGAACCCAAGGGTGTGGCGTCATTTTGCATAACGAAACTTTTCATAAGAAATTTCGGGAGGCCGGGGAGAACAAAAAGGTGGTTCACGACTCCAAAATGATTCTACATACAGTAAAGCCTCGAACCGAATCAAAGAAGGCGCGACATTTCAGAAAACGAAGTTTTTCTCAAGTACTTTCTGGAGACCGGGGAGGAAAGTAAGGTGGTTCGGGAATGCAAATCAATCCGTGGAAACTATTTACATATTTATCTATTATCTTTATCTATCTATGAATCTTTTATCATCTATTTATCATAATATTTATATATAAATGGAGTGTATCTTTGTTCGTTTTTTTCTGCGGTCCAACGACCGCATCGATCTCCATAAAAATTTCAAATTCGTTATGATCCAGGATAAATTCTGCCGATTTGAATTTTTCAATTTAGCCGTGTCCACTAATCTTGATCCCCATATGGGGGCGCGTGAGCATCAATAAAATATTCTCCAACTCCCACGGCTAAGTGACCGTGAAAAAATTTCCATAATGAACAAGATTAATACGAGTAGTTTCCGGGTCGTTAAGATGTATGGTGAAACGTTTCAATTGGGAAGATAGAAATGTGTGTATGGGAGTATACATCCACGCTCTATAATTTGAAAAGGGAATACCCAGAATTAGGCCTGTTCCTAAAACCGGTCCACCGGTCTAAAACCGAACTTCTGTTATTGTATTACCGGTCCCGAGTACCGTTTTCTAAAAAAAACCGAATCATTAAAAAAACGGGCTTATGGCCATAGAAACCGACTCATGGCCGGTAAAAAAACCGATTTACCGAAAAACCGGCCGAGTACACGAGTACCCAAAAACCGACTAGTTAAAACCGAACGGCTCATGGTTAAAAAAAAAACGGGTTAAAAACCGACTCATTAAAAAAACCGATTCACTAAAAAACTGACTTGCTAAAAACCGACCGGCTCCGTCGAATTAAACACCGACCCATTAGAAAACCGATTCACCAAAAAAACCAACCCAGTCGGGTATTCGAGTACTCAAAAACCGACCGGCCCATGGTTGAGAAACCCGAGTTAAACATCGACTCATTAATTAAAACCCGTTGAGAAAATGAAGTATTTTTTGTGTGTACAGTACAGGACAGAATTATCGGTCGGTTGTTTTGTGAATCGGTTTTTAACTCGTCCAGGTCGGTCGGTTTTTAACAAGTCGGTTTTGAGTACTCGAGTACTCGGTTGTTTTTTTTGTGAATCGGTTTTTTAATGAGTCGGTTCTTAATCCGGTTTTTTTAACCATGAACAAGTTTTTCTAATGATCTGGTTGACCGCTAAGAAAACCGGTTTTCATAAAAACTTAAAACCGGTCTTGAAATCTCAGGACCGAACAGGTCTACCCAGAATGTACTGTCCAAAGGGAAAAGTTAAACTGACCTCAATTATGAATTTGTCATCTAGGTTATTCAGTAGCTTCATAAAATGAACATTTCTATTGTTTTTTAGGCTTTAAGCTTTAAAAAGTTTTCTTGATTTTGAATTGAATTGAATTGAATTTTTTTGTCGATCAAATGCATTAAATTTGCTACCCAGCACAGTTGGAGGAAGAAAACGTACTATTTAAAAAAAATTATGGTGTGCTACTTTATTTACAAAAGAATAGTGAGATTTTTGAGATAATTTGAAAATAAGTAACAAGAGCTAAATCCTTTAGGGCATTGAAGGCATTAGACAGAGATCATATTGTGATGATCATGGCATATATTTTCCCATAAGTATCCTAAATAGCTACAGATCTTTGATCATCTTTTCCTGGATAAATGTAACCATTTGTTGCTTCTGGTATTAAAAAATAGTGAAAACATAAAAACCACCTTGGATTCGATTATGTTGATATAGGCGGCAGAATGCATTTGCACCCCATGATATGAAATTTGTAAGAAATTAGTGGTGGCAAACTAGGGTTGATCTTGGCTAGGAATGTAACGGATATTGGTGTGAATGTGGATCAAAAATTATCATGACGATGCGGATGCGAATATTCAAAGATCAAAGCGGATGAGGATATGTTTGTAAATTTGATTTAAACTCCGACAACACAAAACTCAAAAATGCAGAATTTGAGAATAATTAATCAATTAATAAGATCTTGCAATTAGCTCCCATATCAATGTTTTTATGAATATAAATTTTCTGATGTTTTTCTGAACCACTAGTGGCATAGCGCGTCACTTATTCCCAAAAGGGCTAGCCGACGTTTCGTTAGCAAAAGCAGGTTTCGAACGATGTATTTTTCTAACACGCACCTATATTAGTAATTTGCTAAATTTGTTTTTCTTGTTAGATAATTTCTGTGGTTGGAGAACCACCCTTTATGATAAATGCTCATATCTAACATCGGTATCAAAACAAATAAATTGCCATGCGTTCGAGATTATGCGGATTCGAATAAAACACAAATTTCGCAAATAAATTGTGCGTAATCCGTTGCAATAGCTTCAATCTAATATCCTATAAATAAAATGATTAATCTGCTTTACAGAGATTGATTCGTTGTAAGATTGGATAACGCTATCATGTTACCCAAATCTTCGTGGTTTTTGAGGGAAGGTTGTCTAACACAAGAATAATCCCTAAGAAGGAGCGTGCCGACTGATTTTGAAGCCACATGTCAATCCATGTACACAATGCAATAATCCATTAAAGGATGGTCAAAGAAATATTTTCTATAGAAAATTGATGGGATGATTTCTTTGCACTCTTGAATTACTATAGTGTAAATAGTTTACATAAAGATAGGTTTTATATACGTAATGCTAATTACAGTATTAAGAATAGTGTTAAATGCCACTTCAAAAGGCTTAACTTAAGTAGATATTAAATAGATTTGTGGGGTGATTCATGGAAAAAGAACAAAAATTATACAGTAGGAGAAAAGATTGTAACAAAAGCAAATTTCATAGATAAAAATGCACAAAGAAGCATGTAAGGACCCAAAATATGAGAGAACAAAAATGTATGTTTATAATTTATATTATACCAGAATGTCGGAGAAAATTGATTCTAAGCTTACATAATCCAATTCAAAAAGCCAATGCCTGATACATTTAACAAATCTTCCAGAAGATGCAATTGATCTAATTGAATGGAGAAGTTTATTAAAAAGACGACATGAAGAAACCAAATAAAAATTACGAAAGATGGTGGTACGTGAAAAGGGAACAGATACAACATTCTCAAAGTTTCTGCGTAGATTATATTCGGAGATTAATCTAAAATTAAGATTTCCCGATCTGGCAAAGAATGTTTTTAACACTTTGAAACAATACAAATGACGAACTATAAGAATATTCAAATCTCGAAATAATGGGAAACTAGGATGTCTACGGGGCTTTCTGCAAATAATTTTCAATACGGCTTTTTGTAGAATAAGAAGGGAATTTTATTCAAATTGGTGCCTCCCTAACACGAAATGCCATATTGAAGCTTAAAATGGAAAATCCCAAAATAAATAATGGTAAGTAGAGCATCAGAACAAATATTTATCAAGTATTAAAAATATCTGAGTGAGCAACGAAAATATTTAATTAATTCCTGCGTATGGTTGGCAAAGCTCAGCTTAGAGTCAAGTGTTAGCCCCAAGTACTTAAACATATTAAAAAACATTTTTCACTGTAACTTAGGGATCAGTTAAACGTAGAATTATAAGAGGTTGAAACGCAAGAACAAGCAATCAACTTAAATCGTTAACGCTCCGGTGCATGGAAACAAAACTTTGCATTGATTTCGGCTATACGAGTAGACTATGAATTGAAGAACATAATTTTAGTGTTAGAACTAATGCTCAATCTATGTTCAGCAAACCATATCCTAAATACCTACATATATTTTATGTAGATTACCAAATTAATATCAGCAGCCAAGTCCAAGGCACTTATGGAACCGTAGGTGCAGCCTACATCGTCAGCAAAGGTAGTAAGTGAACTTTTGAAATCTAATTTAAATAAAGAATTAATGTACGCCAGGAATAAAATCGGACCCAAAACAGAGCCTTGAGGCACTCCCAAAGTCAAACATTTTACGTAACTTCTGATATAACTGATTTTTACTCTCTGAGATTTATTTGAGAAATATGACTTAAACCACTTTAGCATAAAGCCACGAAAACCAGCTAGTTAAAGTTTTCTTAATAAAATGTTATGATTAGCCATTCGAGTATCAAAGGCTTTTGTGATATCAACAAATAAACCTGCCGTGAATTGGAAGCCAATCTACAATAGTATGCTCATTATAGTAATTCAAGGGTGCAAAAAAATCGTTCGCAGGGCATTGCTAAGTGAGTAAATGTAAGTCATTGGTTAGACCGCGCTGATAGGAGGTGCATGCTAGCAACTGCACTTCCGAAAGTTAGATTTGCTATCGAAACCTCAACAAGCATAGAAATACTAGAGGTGTTGACGCACCCATGCCCCTGGAGGGGTCAAGACAATTAATAACAACAACATATACAATTGACCTTGCTTTTGGAAAATGTGCAGACTCATATGTTAAGCAATTTAGTATGGATATTTACGCCAAGTCTCATATTAATCGTTTAATATTTAACAATATTACAAACTTTGCAGGAAAATACCATTTTTAGCATTTTCTTCGGCAATTTCACTCCGCCGTAGCTACTTCAAATTGGGAAAAAATTTCCGAAATGAAAATATTTTGTACTATTTAAGGCTCTCCACACACGGGTCGTGTCATATTAGTCTCATAATAGGCTCGTTTGCGATTCGAACTCCACTTTCCAGGCAAATGTATGGAGATTCGCACACGGGTCGTCGATAATTCGGCACGTAAGCGAATCGATGTACTCGTCTGTATGTCTCGAATCTGCTTGAACGACGTCGGACACCAGAAAGAAATACATGGACGCATTTGTTCAATTTAAAAATGTGTTCAGAGGAATTGTGGAGTATTTGTATATTGGTGTCGCGTGAGTCAATGTGAAAGGAGGAGTGCTAAAGAAAGCATTTTAACCCTTTGCTGAGGTGAGAATGACCTTTTTAGGTATGAAGCGGGATATGGGGGATATGGGGGATATGGGTGACGCGTGATTCGTAGTAAAATGAGAAGTGCACAGGAGTGCTGGTGAAAGCATTTTAACGCTTTGGTGAGGCGAAAAGAACCAATTTCAACATGAAGCGAGATATAGGTGTCGCATCATTCGAGGTGAAAAGAGAAGTGCACAAGAGTGCTGGTGAAAGCATTTCAACCCTAATTAAATTGTAGACGAGCCGATTACCGATATAAACTAATATAAGATGACCAGAGGGTTCAAATGCTCCAAACAGCACTCTTACGCATTCCTCTTCCAATTTCGCCTCCGGCTACACCCATATTGCCCATACCCGGCTTCATGAACAAAAAGGTCCATTTTACATGGCTAGAGTATTAAAATGATTTAACCAGCAATCGTGTACATTCATTCCTTTCACCTCGACTTACGTGATACCCAGAGTGCCCATATCCCACTTCGTGTACAAAAAGGTCTATTCCTCTTGTGCACTCCTCTTTTCATCTCCACTGAAGCGACATATTGCCCAAATTTCCTCAATTCCAAAATCATAATCACGCTGATAAGATTGCAAAACAACACCCATGCCTAATACCGGAACGCGTCATAGACGCAATCGACCCGTGTGCAGTGTATAGCGTCCCTCGTAGTGTGGGAATGCAGACGAGCGGAGTTCGAATCACAGACGAGCCGAATAAAAAACGGCCTATGTGCGGAGGAACTAAGCGACGTATTGGGGATTATAGTACTGCTCTTCCAGTTCTCGCCATTCGCCTGGTTGATTTACAAACGCTAAAGTACCGTTTATAAACATCGGTATACAAATATATCGTTACTGCACAGAGTGTTCGATTCGATTATGCTGAATAAAATTCACCTAACGGAAGGATAACTCAAGAGGAAACATCTGCTATGAAGAATGGAAATGACAAAAAAAAATTTGTACGCTTTTGTAAACATGAGCATCTTGTGGATCAATGTTCGTATTGCGAGGCAAAAAAGGAAACTACCGGATTTACAAATTTCTATAATTTGTGTGTTCACAAAGCTCCTCGGAAACTATAAATAATGACATCTAGTTACTTTAAGCTTAGACATAATAACTACCTCGGAGGAATCTTTTTTTATGAATAAGTTGTTATGTCTCCGCAAGTAACAACCTTCTGAACTAAAGAGCTTTAATACGTATTATCTGATTTTCCTTCTTGTCACGTCAGCACATCCCATTGCCAAAGCCATCATCTATCTTATCCGCCCATCACACGTTCCAGCACTCTTCTCCCTTATTTGCCATACTGGACAGGCACCAACACCAAACGGTCAATTCTCCGACTATTTATTACCGTCCGGAAAAGGAGAGGGCTTTTTCAGCCTTCCGAGTCTTTTTAAGTTGAACGAATAAAAGTGGATGTCGGCTGTCGTTTATGGTCGAGACATTGCCTAAACGAGTTAATATGGTCTTTATCCTGAAAATATCCTGCGGTTGACATCAATTCCCCTTAATGGTGCCATTAAGTGATTATGTTATCTGCTTATTGTTTTATACAATCATCACTTATCATTTATGGATGAACATCGCTTTTGTTCATGCTCCGCTTTATTATCAGTCACATCACTCAAAAAGGCAAACAGATAACCAAGTTAAGTGCTACACTGGAGCTTATCACTAAAGACTATAAAAATAAGAATGAGATACATCCTTCATAAATGTGAAAACGCAGCGTCGTGGTCCATACGGAATGGAGGTTTAGTAAGTGATTAAAGTTACTTTTTGATTGGAAATGAGGTCGGCTTATAAAATTTATCAATCAAATTATACTCGTATTTTTCGAAATAATTCAAATCATGAAATGCATCACTTTATCAATTGATATATAGTTCGTCAACATAGTCGTTAAACAAATGCGACTTATCACGTATTTTAGAAAATCGAAAAGTCCAACTCGCATAGGCGTTGTTAACCAGCTGACAACAGTCAAAGGCAACCTTCTATTATACGTTAAAATTACACATATGCAAAGTTAATCATGAATCCAACATCTGTCCGTGCATTTAATTACAGCCTATGCAAGAAATTTCGTTAGGAAATAGGCTCGTGTTTATGCGCATATTTATAATCAGCTTCCCCCTATTTTATGAGATGGGGCTCGTATTGATTTACATGAATTCCCAAAAGAAAAATTAAAATTTTCTGAATAATAACTGACTTGAAGGGAACGACACCCCATTTTCATTTGACTATTTATTTAATTATTCATAAAATTCTGACACTTTATTCTATTCAGCTGATTTCAATTATTAGGGGTGAAGATATTAGCTGATTTTTTATAGTTTATAATTCTCGGATGCGCTGTTTTCAGTCATTTTTTGCCTCTAACGCGTTAATCTAATTGCCAACTGACATGCCATGTCTGAGGTTAAGTGCTGGATCAGTTAAATATGTTAATGAATATTCATAAGTTAATTGAATAATTTGAATACGATAGATGGTCATTAGGGTTTTGTATAAAAACAAAACCCTTATGAAATCGGTCATGCGTCCGTCTGTCCGTCTGTCTGTCCGTCTGTCCATGAAATATCTCACGAACCGCTGAAGCTACATGCATGAAATTTGGTGGAAAGATGTAGAAATACTATAATTCTCTGGAGAAAGCGATGCGTCGTAATAGATCAACTTTAAGGGGGGGTCGCCATAGAGGGGAAATTAAGGTAGAAATATTTTTTTCGGTTGGAATAGGCAAGTGGGGTATCGTAAGAAAGGTACCGTTGAGTACATTCCATTTGTGGATTTTTTTTCAAATTTGAAGAAAGGAGAAAAGAGGGAGAGGGGAAAATATGTGGTCCGAGTTTGTCCCCCCCCCTTGCATTTCGAAACCGTTATAGCTAGACATATGAAAATTTACAGAAAAGCGGCATTTCACTAGCATAGAAAACCGAAAATAAGAGAATTTTTAAATCTCATCCAAAAAGGTTAATAATAGTACATTTCTATAGTTGCAGTTAGCACACCCCTGCACCCCTCAAGCACACCCTAGGTCCAAAATATTAATGGTTAAGTTTCATTACAATGACATGATATTTAATAATAGTACATTGACTTAAAGTTATGCATTTTGACACTATCCATAGAAAAAATACACCTACCGGCTTCACGCATAGATATGCGTGTACTACTTGCATGTTGTTTTTCGTAGTGCGAATTGCAGTTATTTAATGAACCATCTTTGGAAGGGTGAAGATTGGTGATTGGTGATCCTAACAATAACTATTCACACAATTAATTTTTTTAGGGTTTTGTGTCTTAAATTTTACAAAATCGGTCAAATACCTGTCTGTCCGTCTGTTCATAGAATATCTTACGAACGGCTGAAGCTGCACACATAATTCGGCGAGAATGTGTAGAAATGCTATAATTTGCTGGAGATAGCGTTGTATTGTAATTGGCCAACTTTAAGAGGTGGGGGAGGGGGGGTCCACATAGAGACGAAATTAAGGTACATTTTTTTTATCCACTGGTATGGCCAAGTGGGGTGTCGTGAGAAAGGTAATGTTGAGTACATTCCATTTTTGGCATTTGAGATTTGGAGAAAGGGGAACAGTGGAGGAGGAAAAAATATTAGACCGTAATTTGTCCCAGCCGCCCTGAATTTCGAAGCCGTTACACAAGTTTGCAATTTGCAATGTCGTCTTAATATGAATGGTTAAGCATTTCGAAGAGTGGGACAGTTTATCTCGTATACATACATATCTATCTACAGCTTCTCGTATTAAAACTATTACTTTGAGAGGTGACAGATGCAGTCTTTTTGTGAATTGGCATGTAAGATACTATATCATGGGTAAAACATTTAATTATGGTGTTTTTATTCAGCTGAGGGGTACCAAGAAGAGCAGGGAGCCAATATTTAAGTAGATACCAAAATAAGCGCGTGCTACAAAACCCTCGAATTGCGGGCGTAGCCCTCTATATTCCGGTTTCATTTTTTATATGAACATGAGTAAATAAGTAAATGATAAATGCTTCCATTAGTTAGAAATACCCCCTGCGGGACAAAAAGGTCAATAATACAGAAATTTTTAACATAATCAACTAGTTCCAGCTTTATTTGAAGAAGACCTTACACAGGATTACTGGTAATTCGACATATTCCTTGCAATACGTTATGGTAGAGATAAAATGCAATAAATTAAACCTACAAATGTTCTACTGAAATACAGTGGTTGTTGAGATATTTAGATTTTTAGGTATTTGTATAAAAACCCCATCAAAATCCAATTTTCCCCGGACGAATTCAAAATTTCCCTGTCAAATCCATACATCGACCGGGAAAATTTTGAATTGGACGTGGGAAAAATTGAATTTTGGACGCATGTGTGTGTCCACCCTTAAAGTGTTGTGATTTTAATGTTTAAACTTTTCTGTTGAGGTATCAATGTGTCAGCTTTCGAACGTCAAACAAATTTTAAGTATTTAGATTTTAAAATTTTCGAATATTACTTATTAGCAAGGAACAAAAACCTGGTCATGAGATAGAAACTACGACTTAAACATGGTGAATCTAAAAGTGGACACACACATGCGTCCGAAATCCAATTTTTCCCGCGTCCAATCCAAAATTTTCCCCGACGATGTATGGATTTGATAGGGAAATTTTGGATTCGCCCGCGGAAAATTTGAATTTTGGACGCAAGTGCGTGTCGGGCTTAATTGCTTTATAAGTGGGTTTTTTTTTAACAGCCATGCAGAGCAGACCAGGTTCAGACCACATATAATCACACTAACAATTTGATCGGAGCTGATCTGGGTAAAAGCTTTTTGCAGGAATGCTGCTCCGCTTGTTTTTAAATGCAGGTGGTGCAAGTGTCGAAGTTCTCGTTTGTAAATTTGTCCGATCGTATAAGTGCTATGGATTTAAGTTTCCTTTTGAAATTTGGGTTGACGTTTGAATGCTAACTAAACCAAGACATAATCCCAGCAAATACATGCTCCGTTTTCGTGTTCGCTACTCCAATCTGCTCTCGATCATTTTTGCCGCTTATCCTGCTCTACTCCGCTCTGTGCAAAAAACGCAGCTTATCAAAAGCTGCAGAGAGTAGAGCAGGATAAGCGGCAGAAAAAAAAGCAAAGTAGAGCAGGATTAGCGGCAAAAGGGATCGAGAGCAGATTGAATAAGCAAACACGAAAAAGGGGTATGTCTTTGCTGGGAATGTGTCTTGGTTTAGTTAGCATTCAAATGTCAACTCAAATTTGAAGAGGAAACTCAAATCCTTTGCACAGATACAATCGGACAAATTTCCTTTTGGGCAGCAAAATTATTTTGAATGTTTACTATTAAATATAATTACACAAAATGAACATTTTGTTAACAGGAAATTAATTTTATGTGCTTCCCAAACTGTAAACTGACCAAAAACTTCGACACCTGCGCCGCCCGCATTTCAAAATGCAGACTACTTAACGCGGTGGGGTTCTTGCACTAACATTGCCTGAACGTTAGCTATTAGGTGCGTTCTTTTCGTACAGAGCACAGTAGAGCAGGTTAAGCGGCAAAAAAAAAATGATCGAGAGCAAATTAGGTTAGTGAACACGAAAACGGAACATGTCTTTGCTGGGAGTGTGTCATGGTTCAGTTAGAATTCAAATGTCAATTCAAATTTAAAGAGAAAACTTAAATGATTCGAGAAAGATCGGATAAAATACCAAAATTTAAAGAGAGTATAACGACAATTTTCCAGTAAATAGTTTATCTTATTTTTAAGAAATACATTTACTTTTCTTATCATAAAGCATTAGCTGTGCAACCGTTTTTATTGTAATTTTCTGCGTGCCGCAGTTTTTGTGATATTGTGTTGAGAGTAATGTGAGTTCGGCGAGCATAAAAGCAAAAAAAAAAATGTGGGCTTAGAATTAAAATACATGAAATTATTCGGTTGTATTGGGATTACTCTATGCATCTCTACAAAGACCTACAATTCTACTATCTTTTAAAACTTCCTAACACTCCTTACGATAGATTTAATTAAAAATATCTCCGTTTGGCTAACCGGAATCAACACTCTTCCATTAAGTTTTCACTTTCCAACAAAATCCGTCCTTCAGTCTCTTAACAAATCATTTCTGCTCCTCTGTGCTTTCATTGAATCGTCTTTATACATATAGTACATATGTTTATCTAAATTGCTCTTCTTTCTACTATTTAATTAATTGTCCGCTTTGTGCTTCGTACATGGCACAATTACAAGTTCCTCTCCAAATGGTGCACAAAGGGTGCACTTGGACTTGTAGTGTTTCATGGTTGCATTGCAACACATCATTCCACATGAAGTTACAATAAAAGCAATAATTGAAACTTGTCCATAGACGTGATTACCACACATTAACGAAATTAGAGGCTGCAATTAATTTACAAATTTAGGGCTTAATTCGAAAAAGTGTTTTAGATGCTTTAACTTAAAATTTTTTTTTTTTTTTTCAAATTCGTTTTGCACAGCTATTCCAATAAAATCAACTCGCTTTGCGTAGTCCTGTGCGGATGAAGTTTTCGCACCTTCGAAATGGTAGGGATGTAATCTTCCACTTTGAAGGCTTTTATACCCTAGACTTTTAGTATAGGGTATATTGTTTTTGTCACGACGGAAATATGTAACACCTTAAAGGAGGCTCCGGAGGTATAGCAATGTATATACATAAATGATCAGGATCACCTCCTGATTCGATTAAGCCATGTCTGTCTGTCTGTTTGTCTGTCCGTCTGTCTGTCTGTTCGCACGATAACTTTCGATAGAATGAAGCTAGAAATTTTGGTCAAATGTTGGAAGTATAATCTACTTGGTTGGTATTGAAAGTGGGCATGATCAGGTAAAGAGAAAGCCTACCTCCCCTATATATGTAAAATAATTAAATGTATCCATAACTCCCGATTAAATAAACATGAAAAGCTCTAGCTTTGGTAGATTGCTCGTGAGGATAATCTTCTACTCCCCTGGAAAAATAAAATCGATCAGTGGAAAACGAACGGTAATTTTCTTACAAACAGTCCCCGTGCTACCCTACTGTTCGGGTTTTTTGTCTATAACTCTTGAACCAATTGATGTAGACAGCTGATTTTTGGCATGTGACCCTGGGGTAAAAAGATGCTTGAGTTCTAGTAAGTTGGGCATAATCGGAAAAAAGGAACGCCCACCTCCCCTACAAATTTCAAAAAATTAAATATCGTTTTAATTACGATAACTTTCGATACAATAACACTAGCAAGTTGAAAATTTAACAAAATGTTGCTAGTAGGATTTACTTGGTATTGAAAATGGGTAAGATCCGACCCAAGCAACCCCTACCTCCCCTACAAATGCAACTTCAAATAAGCGATAACTTTTGACAGAATCAAGCCAGCGACTTGAAGTTTTGGTCAAATGTTTGAAGTGAGATCGGGTAAGTTGGTATTCAAGATGGGTTAGATCCGACCTAAGAAACCCCTGCCTCCCCTAGAAATGAAACTTAAAATAAGCAATAACTTACGACAAAATAATGCTAGCGATTTAAAATTTTGGTCAAATGTTTGTAATAGGGATCCAGTTGGCTAATATTAAAAATACGTAAAATCCGACCAACGAAACCCCTACTTCCCCTACAAATGAAAGTTCAAATAAGCGATAACTTTCGATGGAGTGAAGCTAGAGACTTGAAATTTTGTTTAAATATTTGAAGCATCATCTTATTTGTTGGTGGCAATAATGAGCAAGATTCGACCCAAGGAACCCCTACCTCCCCTACAAGTGAAACTTCAAATAAGCAATAACTTTCGATAGAATGAAGCTAGCGACTTGAAAAATTCGACAAATATTTGTAGAATGGGTTAGTTAATTGATTTTGATAATGGTCAAGATCCTCCTGAATGATTGCTGCAACCTCCCCTATAAACTGGCCATATGGGAAACTCACTTTTAATGCATATGGTCGTTGCCAATTGGTACTTTTGGTATCACCACTAGGTCTGTACAAGTCTAGGGTATTTACGCTTCGCTTCGGCCTGGTTTTATTTTGTAATGGCGATGTTGCGAACACTTGGCCAACCATTCATTACCTCATGCGGTCCAGAATGAAGATTACGACTTGAAAGGATTTTCTCATGAACCTATAATTTGGATGTTGAATGACGCAATTGAGTACTCGAATTCATGTACATAAATTGTTTCCAGAGTACTCAAAACCCATATTTATAAAACATAAAATATTCGATGAGCCGATCACTTGTTGGTAAGTATATTTTTTAAGTTTTTTTAATTAATGTGTAAACGTAGTACGAAACCATATAGGAATGCGTATTCATTTCTGTACATCAGTGTCAGTTCAAAGTAGTTCTTATAATACGGCGTTTTACTATTAAGCAAGCGATGATAGATATGTGCATGGCAAGGTGGTTGCGCTCGGTGGTCGTGGTCGTTCGGTCACCTCTCTACGATACCAATCTAGAACTCGGAGTTCAAATCTCGGCGCGATCAAAAACTGCCCGTGGGTACTAATAGCACTCTCACAGTGCTCCGAGCTTGTCAGTATAAAGACGGCGCTGATAGGAGCTGCATGCTAGCAATTGCACTTTCGAAAAGGAGATATGCTATCGAAACGTCAACAAGGCATAGAAATAATAGAGATGTTGACGCGCCCATGCCCCTGGAGGGGTCAAGGCAATTAACATATTAACATGACATGTTGTGGAAAATTATGTGTGCACTTTTGTATAATTGCTGGTTTGCAGACAGTTTTGGCTTAAGTGCGATCTACACGCAACGACTTATCCATCATTTTGTAGCAACGATATCGGAACTAAGAGTATGGAACTTGAAATGAAGAGATGCTATCATCACCCACAATCCATATGTGTTTGGAACACATTTTTTTTAACGCCAACCTTCCTCTTTTTTTCGTTTGTCAAATTAACTGAGTGGAAGTTGCAATATGTTTCGGCATCTTACAATAGTTTTTTTCATTACCTACTTTCTCCTATTAGCTGGTGCTTCCTCGGCTGCGGTATGATTCAAACTCACGACAAATTATTTGACAGCCGGAGGAACATTTTTGTGGTGCAAACGGGAACAAAAACATAAAAGAACTACGATTGGGGTAAACCCCAATCATGCAATACTCTAGATGAATTTGAACCTGGTTAAAGCCAATAAATAATTTTGGTTGCAATCTCGGATATTGTATAGGAGGGGGTAGACGGAGTAAGGGTAATCGACTATTTTTTTTGAATCTAACTGATATTGTTAATTAAGTGTTAAGTACAAAATTTCAGCCCGATAAATTGTATACGTACTGAGTAAATAGGCTTAACGTATTTCATGAAATAGTGCAGTTTGTATGGGAGGGGGTAGAAGGAGGGTGAGGATTACAATAAATTTTATAATGTAGGTTACAATTATCATAAAAGTGATATATTAAAAATTTCAAAGCAATATGTTTTATAGTTTCTGAGAAAATCTGATTATTGTAAATTATCAAAAATGTGTCATTTTGTATGGGAGGGGGTAGACAGAGTAAGGGTAATCGATTACTTTTTTTGAATCTAACTGATATTATTAATTAAGTGTTAAGTACAAAATTTCAGCCCGATAAATTGTAAACGTACTGAGTAAATTGGCTTAACGTATTTCATGAAATAGTGCAGTTTGTATGGGAGGGGGTAGAAGGAGGGTGAGGATTACAATAAATTTTATAATGTAGGTTACAATTATCATAAAAGTGATATATTAAAAATTTCAAAGCAAGATGTTTTATAGTTTCTGAGAAGATCTGATTATTGTAAATTATCAAAAATGTGTCATTTTGTATGGGAGGGGGTAGAAGGGGTGGAGCGATTTAGCCCGTTCACGAACTTAGCCTTCATTTTTTGTCAAAAATAACGTGTGCAAAATTTGAACTTCATAGCTCAACGCGTTCTCGAGCTAGAGAGGTCACGGACGGACGGACGGACAGACGGACAGACGGACATCCGGTTTTGAGATATTCGAGTGATAATATGAACTTCTGTTTCATTCATTTTTTTCTGCGAGCCTTATTTCTTAGCGTTACAAACTTTATGGCAAACTTATAATACTCTCAGATTTCATCTAGAGTATAAAAATTTGGCTGATGTCCATTCTTTATACAAGTAATCTCCATATTCTCAGTATCGGAATGCTGTCCATCATCATCATCGTCATCGTGGCGCGACATCTCGACGTCGGGCCTTGGCCGCCTGGAATGCTGTCCATACGCAACGACTTATCCCTCGTTTTGTAGGAACGACATCGTTGTCATTTTTGTGGTCATCTTATCGAAGCGTGTGGACGGAATCAGTAGATACGGCACTGCATTCTCTGGCAGGTAACATCCAAAAATCACTTGGATAAAATGCGTATACGTACTTTTTTCGCTTTCTAATAAAACACGTGTATATGACTGTACGTGTACATAACTGTGCGTGTATATGACTGTACGTGTAAAATCTGCAAGCTTATTAGCATGCTGTTTAATCGAGGGTGATCTGCACAAATCTAAGTACACCGTTTTTATGTAGGCATATATGAAGAGGGACCCCTCAAAGTGGCGTTCTCTCTCCCCTTCCTTGGAATCTGACGGTCAATAGGATAATTATGGAACTGGAAGGGTTGAGATGCAAACCCACTGCATACGCCTAACACATTGCAATTGCCAACTCGGGTAAGTTGTCCTGTGTTCTTAGGCGGCTATTACACTATAAAAGTTTTTTTACAAACATCTTTGACGAACAATATTTTAAAAGAGCTTTTATGAATGATATTAGCCGCCTAAAAGGGAAGGGGTACAAGCTTGTAAGAGAAGTACTTGAAACAAGCAACGTTCATGTCGCAGATCTTTTGTTAGGCGGCTATTACGCTAGAAAATTTCTTTGAAAATGTCTTTTATAAAAGATATTTGTAAAATAACTTTTATAGTGTAATAGCCACCTTGGGGATTTAATGTTAAAGCCCTTTATATTCGGGAGGAGTTGGCCAGTCGGGTTTTATGGTTAAAGTGAATACGACTAAAACATAACTTTCATTTCACCAGCAAATGCAGGATAATTTCGTTTGAATAAGTCACGATCTTTATCGACTTGTCGCAGATATGCTACTTAATGGCCAGGAGGCATATGCAAGCAACATGCATCATCCGAAGCCAGTTTTTGTTATCGAAACGTTAACTAAAGCCACTTGCGAATAATTGACGCACTATGCCCCACTTAAGGGTTAGAGTAAATAGTAGAAATAACTTCTTGGTTTCCATACCACAACGGCTTTATCGGAACTGCAAAGCAGTCGAGCTGGCTCGTGAGTGTCCGAGCATGGTCAGAAAAAGTTTTCGTAATATTAGGAAGCCTCTATGGCACCTTGCAAATTAACTCTAAAAGCTCCTGCGGCTGTGAGGACAAACACCAGGTGGAGTATTGACAATACATGTCATGAAACCAAGCAAATGTGGCCTAGACTGGATCGTGATAGTTCTTCATCGTTGCTATTGTTGGATAGAAGGCACATAAGAAATGTTTTCGGAGTTATCACTGGTCATTGCCTCACTGGAGAGCATGCCAGGAGACATTGGATGCCACATAATGATTATTGCAGAAGTTGTGGAGATAAAGACGAGGAGAAGTGCTCCTTTCATTTGCTCCGCACTTGTCTTGGTAGTAGAAAGACCAACATTGGCTTCCACTTCCTCACCGATTTGTATGACCTGAAGGAGGCGAGTGTCGGTCAGATCCATCACTTCATTTTTCGCTCCTGATTTTTCGCGGATTAGGTCTTGGTCGGATGTTGTTGAGTCATATAGTGGTAGCGCATTGGACCCAGTAGTGGTACAACCTATGATTCCATGATATTAACATCTGATACCGCTACTGGAACTTTAATGAATTTAAAAACCAGTTCATCGTCAAAGGGGACTTAAGGCCGCCATTGAAGATCCAGAATTCCTCTCCGAAAAGGAGAAATTCCGGATCGTGTTTATCGGATGCACAATTGAAAATCGATCCGGAAAATTGACCGAGTATTCGCCCTGAAAAGTTGCTTCAATCAAGTGGGTAAGGGTCTGCCTTCCACCAACATTAAGAAAATCCACATATTCATTCATTGTTGAATATTCAGATTCGAGATACTCGTATCTGAAATTACGCACCTATTTTTTATCTGAAATTACAATACGTCCAGTCAATTTAATTTTATTTTATGTGCCTGATCAGTTTTTCTGGGCAAGAAGTCCGGAACGTCTGTGGTAAAGATCAGGTCTGATCAGATTTTGCATCCAGCTGCTTGAAGACTGCCTGAACGGACCAAAGTTCGACATACACGCTCATCAGTTTCTCCGAAGAGGAATTCCGGATCGCTTATGGCAGACTTTAAATAGAGCAACTTATCGGCTTGAACAATGTGCCGTGTCTCTCCCTCACTTTGTTGAATCGTTCAAAATTAACAACACGTTCTCGTGCTGTACGGCGGTGCGCATTTCTCGCCCAGCGTTTAACGTAGCTATTAAATTTAGAAATAACCCTCTCTCACCATGGTTACCAATCAATTAAAATAAATGGCAAACAAATATGCAACAGTGATTGGTGATGTGTTGCATACAGACAATATAGAGAAATTTGATTGACATATACTTCTTATCTTATCTACAACTTTACTTGACTACGCGGAGATGCCTACTCTCGAACAAAATCATGAATCTGAGCGGAATGGCTCTAGATCTTGAGAGGGAGGCGATCAGTGTTGGGCTAAAGATTAACATCAACAAAAGCAAGATTGTTACCCGTTTTGAAAAATAAATTCAACTCGTCCTATTACAATCAGTTCTAAGCCTGTGTGTAGAGAAGGTGGCCAAATTCGTCTACCTAGGTAGCATTGTTGCCGAAAATGGCGGCTCACAGAAGGTCATCGCTTGTCGTATCAACCAGGCTAAATGTGCTTTCGGCATGCGCCATGAGCTTTTTAGGAAGCCCCCTTGATCATGAAGGCCGATCAAGGGAATGGCCATAGTACTCGGTTCTGCACAATGGAACGCATCAACACACCACGAATTGTTCAATAACGCACACACATCGACCACAGATCAGCGCCATGAGCTTTTAGGAAGCCCCCTTGAGCGACCTTCATGCGAATGGCATCCAGCAATGGAGTCTTCAACCTTTTGCAATCTGTGACCTAACTATATCATTTTCACCTGCGTATCAATTCATTGATTGGCATCTGACCCCCCGTACGCCGATTCACCTCTTCATTTGATACTGATATCGGAGAGCAGAAAATTCCTAAAAGTCGACGGTTTCCGAGATATTTATCTTTAAAGTTTGAGCTTTTGTATGGGAAAATCCAGTGCTATAATCGTACCTAGGATAAATTTCCGCTTTAGGTTATTACGAACCTACTATGATACATCATCACTTAATTTTTCATATTTTCCGGTCACTCGTGTTTTACATTTAGCGTGAATGAGCCGCTTGGCGCCTCAGATATTGAAGTCGTGCCAGCACGTGTCATATAAACGCGGCCTTACGTAATCTAAGTGCGTATTTCAATCCATGACGGGACACTACATTTTTCGGATATGACAATACTTATTATTGAATTTCTATAACAGAGTAAATTCCGCTCAAAATAGATCCAAACAACAAATTACACTCACCCTTTCTGCATTTTTCAAATCATTCCAAGGATTAAGCAATATTTCATCATTTTACGAAATCACATCCTTTCGCGTCAATAACTTTGTCATCTCAACTATGATTCATCATGTTTCGTCGCTGTGAAACCTATTATACGAGATTTATTTTCCCCTCGTTACCACGCATATTGAATTATTATGATGAAAAATAAAAACGGATCCAATCTTCTCCCTAGACCTAATAATAGAATGCCATGAAATGCAAAAAAAATATGATAATACAGGAAGTGGTACCCACTTTTCGGCACTTTCGTTTTCAGAAAGTACCATCCCGTAGAAATTGACTCAGACATCTATGGCTACGCCCGAGCTGCTACTCTGCATATTCCTGATAAGACAGTATGTAGTAGTCCAAGAGGAAGAAAATGTTATCTGAACACATAGGGAGTAAGGCTCTCAATATCAAAATGGTATGGCAACATTACACGGATATTAGCCTTGTCATAGTAGTCATTTGCTTTCAAGTTGTCTATGATTTGCATTCAAAAAAGTTGTCATCAAAGAATTAAATCATTAATTGCGCATCCTTCTGTAAATAGGCTTTGACGTGACTTTTAATTGCACTCGAGGACATTATGTCATTCGGCCCTTAACGTCTGTTCAGTCGTTTATATCGTATACGTCCCTCATATCCAGAGTATTGGTGTCATCAAATCAGTTCAGAAAGTAGCGATATTTGCTAGGTTTGGTTTCTGTTTCAATTCATGCCCAAGAAGGTGCTGTTTTCCAGATCAAAGAACTATAATTGCTATCAAGAGTAGCTTAGTACGTTTGCCTCATAACTTCCAGTCATATGCGATCCATCTTGCCTAGATATTACTTCCTTGCCAAAAATATTCTTTTTCTTTTCTCCAAAGGACTCAAAATGCCATCAACTGTAGTCTAGTGAATTCGCCTCAACACCCCCAGTCATATAGTACCCATCTAGCTTTTCAGTCCAACAATGTCTTTTATGCCTCACCAAGGGCACTAAATGTCATCTGTTTCCTGTCCTTTGACTCAAAATTTGGCTAACAGTACTCCACTGGTTTGGTTCCATCAACATAAATCAAAGATACTCATATCTACCAGGTTTGGTTTCTATTTCATTTCATGATTTCGAGAGTCCTTTAGTCTTGACGCACACTTGCACTAAAATGTCACCGTGAGGTAATAAGCCAAGGAATGTACGCACCAAATTTTGTCGAAATCAGGCCACGGTAAATGTAGGGTAGATTTTTTCTTAGAAATCTTTGAAAAGATTTAAACGAGAAACACTATAAGATCTCATATTTTTGGACGTTTCTTTTTTTTTCTACTGCCCGAATCAGAACAGAGAAAGCCTATGCACACCATTGGGACAGAGCCAATCCGTGAGAAATAAAAGCAGATCTACGCTCGCTACGAGGCTGTAGCCCTGTCAAAAAACAAGAAGAGCAATGAGAACGAGTAAAATTTGAAAACTAGCGATTTTCAAACTATTATATCTTGAGCGCTCTTCATCGTATCGGCTTTAATTAAATTAGACACACTTTCTAATAGTCGCCATACATTATCCGATCCGTCGCCCGATCGATCGGCCGATGGATCGCCACAAAATATCTGCCGATCTCCACTGCACACACACTGAGCGATTTTCGTGCGATGCGATAACGAATGACAATTCAAAAAATAGGTTATGATTCACTCCCAATCCAACCTAGATTCATTTTTGTTAACTATTTGGATGTGTGTGGTATTTTTGTATACCACATATATGATATTTCAATTGCAGTGCCATTTAAATCATAAGAATCCTTGAAATTTCATAATTTAATAATTTGGTAATTTGACATTCACTTGCGATAATCACATACACTATCCAATCGATCGTCACCGATCGATCGCACGAAAATCGCACAAAAATATCGGCAGATCAAAATTGATCGGCCGATGGGTGCGATTTCCACATACACAGGCCGATCCATCGGCCGATATCGATTTCGGGCGACGGATCGGCCGATCGATCGGTGTGTGTATGGCACGTTTAAGACGGCTTGCGTTAACGATCTTATTAAATTTGAACCCCCACGACCATCAGGGGCCCGAGCTAAAGAGGTCCGAAAACCCGTACTTGGTCGCATTTTCGACTTTCACTTTTCTTTTCGATTCCTTCGTTTTTCTTTGGCGGACGGGACACTCCCTCGTTCCTAAATACACTGAACTTTCATCTACACAGGGCTATACACTTGAACCATGAACGTGAAAATAAAAACATGTTTTCTTAGAATATTACGGAGTATTCGATAAACTACATTTTGAATATATTTTCTCAATTTGATATTGAGATTTCATATACTTTATTTAAACTCTTCGTAAATTCACCGTGAAAAGAAAATTTCATCGTGGAATGTACGGGGAATTTATATAAAGTGTAGAGAATCTCAATATTAAATTGTGAAAATATATTCAGAATGTATTGTAGTTTATCGAATTCTCCATTTATTCCAATATATTCCCTGTATGTAAAAATAAAACATTTTCGTAGATATTTTCGACGAAACATTTTTTTCATTTTAACTTTCACGTTGAGACTGCCTATCGAGCATGCGGCTACCGTTAAAACGGAGCCCGAACTGAAAAGGGTCAACATGAAAGAATAAATCGAAAAAAAAGAGAAAAAGAGTAAGAATTCCAGAAGAAGTAAGGAATCTAGGAAACGTCAAAAGTCATCCTCATGTTGAGATGATGATTCGAATTCATCAGATATTGAAAATTCGTCGGAGAGTGATGTCGATTATGATAGGAGGAAAAGAAAAGAGTGAAATATTTGGGTCCAGTGCAGTAAACCATGTATTTGAATAAAAAACAAATTTCAACAGTTTTAAATTATATGGTTTTGTTTTTATTGGTTTTCAAAACATTAAGGGCTTGCTGCCTCAGTGTACCAACATCATAATCATCATCGTGGCGCGACAGCCCGACGTCGGGCCATAGCCGCCTGGATCGTTGTCCCCCAATTATCTCGATCAGGTGACCACGTCCCCCAATCTCGAAAGCCCAGTAGCTACTCGGCGTCCAAATATAGTGAGCTCTCCCAAAGAGATCTCGATCATTTAGGCAGTCTCACTCCGTCGACTCGTTTTGCACTCAACACTCTCTTTGGTATGCGATCATCGTCCGTTCTTTGGACATGCCCTGCCCATTGAAGTCCTTGTAGTTTGATGATTTTAGAAACCTCCAGCTCATCGTACAGTTCATACAACTCATGGTTGTACCGGATGCGCCATCCATCTCGATCGCAAACAGCCCTGAAAATTCGCCGTAGAACCTTACGTTCAAATGTGTTTAGCATGTTTCCGGAGGCTAAGTTAGGGTTCATGCTTCGCAGCCGTAGCATAACACTGGGCGTATTATGGTTTTGCACACGCGGAGCTTCGTGTTTCTAAGCATATGCTTCGATTTCATTATGGGGAGAACCGAGAAAAAAGTCTTATTAGCTGATTGTATTCGTCGCTTGATTTCGTCAGTTTCGTTGGCGTCACTTGTCAAGTTGCAACTCAGGTATATACAGACGTTCACGAACTCGATGTTGAGGTCCCCCACATTGATGCTTGGTTGTGCAGGTGACCTTGTCATCGATTGCATCATTATTTTAGTTTTACCCTCGTTGATACGTAATCCAACTTCTTTTGCACTGGTGTCGAGCGTATGCAGAAGTTTTTCTGCGTCGGCCAATCTTCGGGACATGATGTTGGTGTCGTCGGCGTATGCTGCTAATTGTGTCGACTTGATGCGTAGCGTCTTGCGTTTCGCCATATTCATAGCCCGAATGGCGTATTCCAGTGCTAGGTTGAAGAGCGTCAGTGCCAGTCCATCGCCCTGTTTCAGACTAGTGCGTGTGTCAAACAGATCAGTAAGTCTATTATGGATGCTGACTTGTGAGACGGAGTTGGTCATCGTCGTCTTCGTCAGTCGCACTTATTTGGCCGGTATACCAAATTGCAACATGATGTTGTACAGTACTCCACGATCGATACTGTCGTATGCCTGCTTGAAGTCGACAAAGATTTGGTATACGTTTATGTTGTATTCCCAGCACCTTTGGAGTATCAGTTTGAACGTAAAGAGCTGGTCGGTTGTGGAGCGGCCAGGTCTGAAACCACTTTCATATTCGCCAATGATTCGTTCTGCGTGCGGTTTTATTCTATTTTCCAGAATTTTCGTCAACATTTTATAGGACGTACAAATTAGTGACATGCCCCTGCAATTCTCACACCGCAGTTTATATCCCTTTTTGTGAATTGGACAGATGATGCTTCTGCTCCAATCGTCTGGGATCTCTTCGTCTTTCCATACTCGCAGGAGTAATTGATGTATGGCATTAGCTAGACCCGTTCCACCGAATTTTAGCAGTTCAGCAGGAATCTCGTCAGCGCCCGGCGCTTTATTTCGTTTTAGTGACCACAACGCGAGATCAATTTCCTCTGCTGTCGGGGGTTGTATGGGTGGGCCTAGATCAACAATAGCGTCGAGAGCTTCTTGTGTGGGGATGTTAGATTTTAGGTTCAGAAGCTCTTCAAAATAAGGGACCCATCGTTTGTTAATGCCATCGGTTTCGCTGATAATGTTACCATCCTTGTCCTTACAAAGGCTAGTCCTCGGTTGGTAGCCGTTCTTAATTGTATTTACTAGTTTGTGCGCTTGTCTGGTGTTCTTAATAGCTAAGTTTTCGTTTATATTCAGCAAATGCAAGTCAATGTATTTACTTTTCTAATTATTCTATTCGATATTCGCCGTATCTCGTCATATTTTTGTCTTCTGGCTCTGGTTTCTCGTTGAATAAATTGTCTGTAGCCCTGGTTTTTCGCGTCAAGTGAATTTTCGCATTCTCCGTCGAACCAGTCATATCGCGCTCGCCGAGCTTTATATCCCACCACCTTCTCTGCGACATCCCTGAAGAAACCCTTGAGTTCTTCCCAGAACCCATTGACGCCTGTGTTGCTGATGTTGTATAGCATAGGCGATAGTCATTCCTCAAGCGAGGTAGTATACGCCACCGCCGCGCCGTAAAAAAAAAGCTTATCAACCGCAAAGATTTTGGGAGGGCTGATTCTCGATTGTTGCACTGAGGAAATTCTACAACTGTAGGTCGTCTTCACCAAGTGATGATCTGAGTCGCAGTTTACTCCTCGATAGGAGCGAACTTCCATCACACTGACGCCCATCACCTCCAAATGAAGACGTGGTCAATTTGGTTGACGGTATGTGCGTCTGGAGGTTTCCAGGTCTGCTTGTGAATGCGTTGATGCGGGAAACACGTAGAGCTTACGACCAGATTCCTGCAGCAGGCGAAGTCGATAAGTCGCTGGCCGTTGTTGTTACATTTGTCATGGAGTCTGTGGCCTCCTATGGTCCCCCGGTGCCAACTTTCATTTCCGACTTTCGCGTTAAAATCTCCCAGCAGCTAATTTGACGTCATTTGTTGGAAGTGAGTCGAAGAGAGTCTGAAGGCGGGCGTAGAACTCGTCTTTTACTGCGTCTTTAACTTCAGTGGGGGCGTGCACATTGATGAGCCAGAGATTGCAGAACCGGGTCTTGATGCGAATGGTACACAGCCGTTCATTTAGGGGTTTGAAGTCAGTAATGTGCGGTTTGAGGTGATTGTTCACTATAAATGCTACTCCAAACTCCTTGTGGCCCGATGGTTTGCCACAAATTGTGTGCGATTTCTGGTCACTGACTCGACTTCCTATAATTATTCAAACAATTTATTTTTAATATTTTTTACACAAGCTTGCAATTTGCAACGTCGTCTTAAAATGAATGGTCAGGATACTAAAAAAACCTCGGATTGTGAGCGTAGCCGGTTCCGGTTTCATTTCATATTGATCTCAACTAATCATCGCCCATCGGGGAGATTGTACTGTATACGGTGGCCATTGGTATGTATACATGTGAGTTCTACTACTTTAGTATGTGTGTGTCAATTCTCAACTTCATAATACTCCGTGCTTCACTTTATGTAAACTGCGCAACGTTTACAAGGAATAGCCACCATCAGAAGTAAATAGCCAATCGGAAGAGATGCCGGTGCACGGATCTTGTGTTTGCGACCATATTACGTATAGTACGCATATTCCAGAAACAAAGCTTTGCCTTTAAACTATAGTTAAGAGCCATAACCGAATATAAATTGTAATGTTACTTGTTTAAAATATAATTAACACATTGAAAAAAACAGTTCCAGGCAGGCTTGGAACCAACGACCCTTCGATCGACAAGACATGCTCTCCACCCCAATCGTTTCCTTTTGGGGAAAATTGCGCAAATATAAGGTCTATAATGAATGTATTGTACTTACAAATGGGCCCGCATATATTTAATTACCCTGAAGTGTTTTATGCACAGTGGCAAAGGTTAGTTTCTGGAATATGCGTACTCTCCCAGCGATAGACAATGGATCAGATGTTTCCTGGGTTAAGATACCAAATACGACTGGAAACTGAAACCGACGCCGATAGTTAACGGCCCATGGAAGTTAAGGCAAAAAAGTAATACATATCAACGCCATCTAGATAGACAGGCCTGCGCTCAGCTGATCGTCACGTCATTATTTCCTTCGCCAGTGACTGCACACGACGATGTTCCCGGCACGACATATGTTTACAATTGGAATTGCGCCAGACGGCATTTTAGTCCTCTAAGGACACACTTTCTGGACACTTGCACCAATTTGGTCGAAACCGCAGCCCCGGGGATCAGTCGCAGAGCATCGTGGAGCAGTTCACACTTGACAAAGTACATCTTTTGACCGCACGACACACTTTCATCGCGCACGTCTTTGTTTTCTCGGATCACTAGATGAAATTTAACTAACAAAGAAACACTCAACGCGGAAAACGAAAACTAATCACGGAATGCACAAATACCGGGGACTCGCCGCCATCAGTTGCCGACCACTGGATTGTGGATACGATAGCGTCATCAAAGGAAATAATTGCGTCAAAACCAGCTGAGCGCAGGCCTGTCTATATAGATGGCGTTGTACATATTCAGACAGTATTTTCAATTTGGCGTCGTTTGAAAACGCGGTGGGATGTTTACACCTAGACCTCCAGTTCAGAAAGAATAGCTAATATTTAATTTTTACTGTAAATTATTCTTTATAAAAGAAATTTTAATAAAAAAGTACTTTTATAGTGTAGAAGCCGCGTTACTTAAAAAGTCGATGTGTTGTTAGTGAGATTTTATAGAACTTAACTATCAAACAAGTTAACTACATGTTTAGTGAAGTTCACTATGAGATATACCCATCAATCATATCTGCATCCACCTCACTAACATATTCCCTATTTCAGTTTTTTTTCGAACTCCTTCCACAAATGCCTTCTATACCAAGCACACCATTTTAATCAGCCCAAATGAAAAAAAAAAATCACATCCCCACGAATTCAATTCTCAAATTGACAATGAAGAATAAATTACACTGAATTCTCCGAAAATCTTTTGAGCACTGTCCAAAGTATCTTTAAATTGAGCATTTATAACATTTGACATTAAAACATCAATCTCATACGGCGACAACATGGCAAATATCCGTCAAAAAGGCAAACCCTCGTCAAAACACGCATCGGTGGCAATCATTTCCATATGTGTAGTGTGTGTCGCCCGTTCATCGACGAACTACGACGGCATCCTTCATCAAACTGATGTGTGACAAACGTGTAGGTACTGGCCAAGTACACCCCTCGAGAAATCGATCAATCAAAGGACCGTACACAATTGATTGCAAACATCGACTAAACAAACACACGTTTGTGCGAACATGGCGCTAAAGGACATGCATGACTGATAACAATAGTGACTGAGGCCGCAAGTAACAGGACAGTTGCAATGGGAATAGAGGGTGCTGCACTCCGTGCAGTAAGTACTCGGTATTTTGGGTAACCACCGAACCGTGTCCGATGCAATTTGATGTACCCATGTATGGACCTATAGTTCGGGTTAGCTAGGGATTTTTTCGGTGCGTCACAGGATGGTAGAATAGAAATAATAAAAAGGACGAAAACTAGCATTGGCCGATGATGTGATAAACGAAACGTGAATGACCTCACCAACCTCATTCACGTTGTTATAGAAGAAAAAAAAAAAAAACAAATAGACAGTGTACACTTAAAATGGATGACTGATTGAAATGCGATTTGTAGGATATGTGGAAATTGTGGATAGTGCATACCTAACAAAAGCGAGTAATACATTTTCTTTCAATGATGCTTAGTTAAGATAATAACCCCATCAAAATGGGTATTAGAGGCAGGATTTTATACCGCTTTCTCTAGAATATCTCTAAACCAAATTGAAGACAATAGCCTCGTTCAATTCACTCGAACAAAGATCCATTTTCACTCAAAACTACCGACCGGCCTTTACGGATAATTCAGGTCTCGTAGAGTTGAAAGTGAATTGGTTGAACGTAAACTTGTTTCTTGGCAGTTCGCCCCTAATATCTGAACACTGAATCCGTCATTCGCCTTGGTGGCTGTTTGAGTTCGCTCGTATCAGATTCGTTCAGTTTAATTCATTCCGAATCTTTGTTCATTATCATTTGTATCAAACACGGCTAATATAAAGCTACGTTTTGACAAGAGGGAAAAAATGGTAGAATGTAGCAAAAACTCTCGGTAGTGACATGTAGAGACGTGTAAACCTCGCCTAGAGCTGCAGCGTAGAGCCCTACGCTATCTCCACGAGTGTGTGTATTGGAGAGATTCCACTGCCGCGTGAAAACCTTTCGTGGAGAAGTTTTTCGTCTCTACATCTGCTCTAAACTTATACACATGATGATGACCTGTGATGAGATGTGTAAGCTGATAGAAGTCTACCGGTTTTATGTCCTACGAAAGTTCGCTTCTTGAAAGTTCATAGCAGAGATGCTTAAAAAAAATTGCACAAAAAAATTATTTCAAAATCAAGTTCAAAATTCGGAAATTCAAAATTATTAAGTTCAAAATTCATAATTTTTTTTAGGGAAAAGTACCAGTATGAAATCTGATAAATGCGTTCGGGTTTTTTTCTTGACCAAAAGACTCAAAATGCCTTCAAAAGTACTCCAGTGCATTCTCATCAATATCGTCATAATCATCGTGGCGCAACAGCCCAACGTCGGGCTTAGGCCGCCTGAATCATTGTCCTTCAATTATCTCGGTCACGTGACCGCGTTCTCCAATTTTGAAAGCCCAGTAGTTGTTCGGCGTAAGCATATACTGAGCTCTCCCAACGAGCTCTCGATCTTCTCGGCAGTCCCGCTTCGTCGCATGCTTCCGTCAGTTTTGTTGGAGTCCTTTGACAGGTTGCTACCCAAGTATGTGAAATCTTCTGCGAATTCGATGCTGAGGTCCCCTACGTTGACGTTAGATCGTGCTGGCGTCCCGGTTCTTAATTGCATCACTATTTTTGTTTTGTCCTCGTTGATGCTTAGTCCAATTTTTTTTGCAACGGTGTCAAAAGTATACAGAAGTTCTTCTGCGTCGGTCAGTTTTTCGGATATGATGTTGAGGTCGTCTACGTACGCTATGAATTGTGTCGACTTGATAAGTAGCGTTCCGCTGGTGTTCGTATCCATTACCCGAATGGCATATTCAAGAGGTAGGTTGAGGAGCGTCGGCGCCAGGCCATCGCCCTACTTAAAACCAGTACGTGCTTCAAAAGGATTAGTCAAGCTTTTCCGGATCTTGGCCTGTGAAATGGAGTTACTCATCGGTATCTTTCGTTAGTCGAACTAGTTTTGCCGGTATACTAAATTGCAGCATGATGTTGTACAGTACACAACGATCGATACTGTCGTATGCTTGCTTAAAGTCGACAAAAATTTGGTACACGTCAACATTGTTCTCCCAGCACTTTTGCAGGATTAAAACCAGGCCAAAGCGTAAATACCCTAGACTTGTACAGACCTAGTGGTGATACCAAAAGTACCAATTGGTAAGAACCATTTGCATTAGAAGTGAGTTTCCTATATGGCCAGTTTATAGGGAAGCTTGGCAATCATTCAGGAGGATCTTGACCATTATCAAAATCAATTAACTTACTAATCCATTCAACAAATATTCGTCGAACTTTTCAAGTCGCTAGCTTCATTCTATCGAAAGTTTTTGCTTATTTGAAGTTTCACTTGTAGGGTAGGTAGGGGATCCTTGGGTCGGATCTTGCTCATTATTGCCACCAACAAAGAAGATCATACTACAAACATTTAAACAAAATTTCAAGTCTCTAGCTTCACTCTATCGAAAGTTATCGCTTATTTGAAGTTTCACTTGTAGGGGAGTTAGGGGTTTCTTGGGTCGGATCTTGCTCATCATTGCCACCAACAAATAAGATCATGCTACAAACATTTAAACAAAATTTCAAGCCTCTAGCTTGACTCTATCGAAAGTTATCGCTTATTTGAAGTTTCATTTGTAGGGGAAGTAGGGGTTTCGCAGGTCGGATTTTACGTGTTTTCAGTATTAGCCAACTGGATCTTATTACAAACAATTTTAAGCCGCTAGCATTATTTTGTCATAAGTTATCGCTTATTATAAGTTTCATTTCTAGGGGAGGTAGGGGTTCCTTAGGTCGGATCTAACCCATCTTGAATACCAACTAACCCAATTTCACTTCAAACATTTGACCAAAACTTCAAGTCGCTGGCTTGATTCTGTCAAAAGCTATCGGTTATTTGAAGTTGCATTTGTAGGGGAGGTAGGGGTTGCTTGGGTCGGATCTTGCCCATTTTCAATACCAACCAAGTAGATCTTTCTAACAACATTCCACCAAATTTTCAACTTGCTAGTGTCATTCTATCCAAAAGTTATCGTAATTAAAAGAATATTTAATTTTTTGAAACTTTGTAGGGGAGGTAGGCGTTCCTCTGATCTGATTATGCCCAACTTACTAGAACTCAAGCAGCTTTCCACCCCAGGGTCACATGCCAAAAATCAGGTATCTAAGTCAATTGGTTCAAGAGTTATAGATAAAAAACCCGAAAAGTAGGGTAGTACGGGGCTCTTTGTAAGAAAGTTACCGTTAGTTTTCAACTGATCGATTTTATTTTTTCAGGAGAGTAAAAGATTATCCTTATGACCAATATACCAAAGCTAGAGCTTTTTATGTTTGTTTAATCGGGAGTTCTAAATACATTAACTATTGTACATATGTAGGGGAGGTAGGCGTTCTCTTGGGCTGATCATGCCCATTTTCAATACCAACCAACTAGATCATACTTCCAACATTTGACCAAAATTTCAAGGCTCTAGCTTCATTCTATCGAAAGTTATCGTGCGAACGGACAGACAGACGGACAGACAGACAGACAGACAGACAGACGGACAGACGGACAGACGGACAGACGGACAGACGGACAGACGGACAGACAGACAGACATGGCTAAATCGAATCAGGAGGTGACGCTGATCATTTATATATATAAACATTGCTATACCTCCGGAGCCTCCTTTAAGGTGTTACATATTTCCATCGTGACAAAAATAATATACCCTATACTAAAAGTCTAGGGTATAAAAAGCTGAAAGGTTGAAGCGGCCGATTCATTGAGCGTACGGTTTTATTCTATTCCTCGGAATTTGTCAATATTTCTTGGAAAGTACGAACTAGTGAATTGACGCTGTAATTCTCAGACCGCAAATTATCTTTCTTTTTGTTGATGAAACAGATGATGCTCCTACGACAATCGTCTGGGATCACTTGGTCCTCCCAGATTCCCAGAAGTAGTTGGTGTATGGCAGTAGACCCGTTCTACCGGATTTTATCAGCTCAGCAGAAATCTCGTCAACGCCCGGCACTTTATTTAGTTTGAGTGGTCGCAAGGCGAAATCAACTTCGTCTACTGATGGAGGTTGCATAGTGCGGCTATTATCAATAATAACGCCATTGGTGTTGGGCTAAGTAAGTAAAGCATATCGAACCTCTCTTCAACCAAACGACATACTTTGCATGCGCGATGATATATCCCTCGCCATACGGCTGCTTAAGATGTGCGATAGTGCGATGCCATCACTAACTGCAATAGCTTGTAAAAACTACATCTTCATATAAAATACGCAAAAAAAAGCTCCGCGATAAACTTGCTTGGTTGCTCGTCACCAAAGATCGTCGGTCAGTCGCATCAAGCAATACAAACCTTTAACTTTGATTCTGATATCAACCAAATACAATTGGGTTGGTTTTCGATATTTCATTGCTTCATGCAGACTTTGGCCGTCCAGGCTATTCATCAAATAAGATGCAGCATCAGTTTTTTTTTATGCTGGCATATAATGGCGCAGAGTCCCAGTAAACTTCGCCTAATTAGGCTTTAATTATTTGTAAAGGCGCGATATAAGCTATTCGGAATGCAAAATTTTAATCACAGCTTGACACTACAGTCGGCCTATGTTGGCCTAATTAATGATGTCAATGGATAAAAAAAAAACATTATTAATTAACATGAATGGCTGCAAAAAGTAGCCGAGTTTCTAAGCTGTATTGTAAAGGTCTGTTTTGTTAGACACCACTCTGCATCAATCGCAAGCGATGATTACAAAGATTCAAACAAATGGTGCCCCTGCTCTATACGTTAATACCTAATCGCGAGCAATGTGCTACGATAGTGTGCCTAGCAAAACGCACCTTAACACATGGTTCTAAGGTCAAGTTTAGAAGCTGCGAGAGCACTTGCGGTTTACAAATTTATATTGAATTTAAATGGAGCAAACCGCTCAGCAAATCCTGGCGATAGCGGCCGCAGCAGCCGCTGCGGTTTGTTGTTTGTTGAGATTGTATTTAAATTCAATGCAAGTTTTTTAACCGCGGCGGCTTCCGCAGTTTTGATAAACTTGCCCTAAAAATGGATAAAATATTTGCATCACTCTACTTAATTTTCAGGTTGATGTAAAATAAATACTTTCAGAAATGCCATAGTCTAGGAGACAACCGCGTGTTTACTACGCCCATTGCGTTTCTTTCCAGTCTGTAATTAGGTTATAGAATTAATAGGTGCAATCACTTAAGATCAATTTTGCCTGACCAGATCCCCCTAGAAATGCCTTTTAACGAATTCCAAAAAGAAGGCTCAAATGGGTCGCACTACCCTCCCGTCGGTTTGTAATCAAAAATGCATAAAAGTGTACAGGCCTGGGCAGGGCGTCCATATACGCGATCCTGCCTCGTCCAAATTTGCTGCAAGACCCTGACAGGAGAGCACATAGGAGATGTTTGGGATCTACGATCTACCTCCTTAGCGTTTTCACTAAATACAATCTCAAATCGAAGGTCTTGCCGGAAGTAGCTGGCAGGAACGCCAAAAGTTATATTCGAGGTCAAGGTTTACGATAAATAAGGAGTCAATTCAAAGGTCCTGACGACATCTTTCCAAAAAACTCATCCTGCCTAGCAAAAGCTTGCTGGAGGTGGGTAGCAGGAGAGGTAATTGACGCATGTGAGCAAAATTATTTTTGCAGGTCGACGCACTTCTGGCAAATTTTCGCGAGGAAAGATTGTTTTTTTTTTTTTTGAAGAAAAGAGAACATGAAGACCTCGATTCGACGCCTGATTCATCGCAAACCGCGATGAGGGTAGATCGTCGACCTGAAACATCACCTTTGGGCGCTCTGGCCAGCCACTTCCCGGAAGATTTTGCTAGGTAGGACTTGTGTTTCTGAAAGAGGATATCAAGATCTTTGATTTGACACATTTATCAAGTGCAAACCTCGATTAGTGTAGTTTTTCATCCAACATCACTTTTGCGCGCTCCTGCCACTTACTTCCGGCAAGTTTGCACGAGCATGATTGGCTTTTTGGAAAGAGGACATCAAGACCTTTTATTTGAGAGTCTATTAAACGGAAAATGTGATGGAGGTATAGTTCGTCGATCCCAGGGTGTTGCGGAAACTTTGTGCGAGCCAGATTGCATATTCAGTCGTCCTGTCCAGCCATATAGACTATTATGCATTTTTTTTTTCACACACCGAAATGAGGATATTGCGACCCATTTTTTTTATCTTTTTCGTAATTCATTAAAAGACGTTTCCGGCAGGATCTATTCAGGCAGGATTGATATTCCGTGATTGCGCATATTAGCTCTATAACCTAATTACAGTCCGGAAAGAAAAAGCCGAGGGGGTTATAAATCTGCATTCGTCTCCTTTATTACTGCTTAATGTTAAGTAACATCCTGATGATCGCTCATTATTAAGAAAATTTTTCGAAAATTTTGATACCAAACATAATCTATGCTCTCTAATCTTATTCCTATTCAAATGCATAATTCATAAGGTATTCCTCAGCGAAAAATGCTCATGTTTTATTTTTGCCATTTGGAAATAATGCTTCTGAAATACAAGTTAAACAATTACAAAGAAAAACATGACAGTAATGGATGATTTATTGTACTTTCTATGGATAATGTGTCCGCACATTTTCGACTCGTTATTACCCTTGGGAGAAAAGCAACAAAGCCATTTGCCATTTCAATTTCGATTTCCTTTTCACTTGAAAGGCTCTTTAAATGTTGACATGATCATTAATCCTGACAACTGTTTTTCAACAACCCTAAATGTCTTTTAAGAGTTCAAACAATGGTCCGATAACAGATTTCTTACAAGGCTCGTTCAATCTTTCGACAATTTACTACGCGTCGTTTGCCATATTGCACTGTATCAACCAAGAAACAGGACATTGCATACGTACGTATAAGTACTTTGGTTGCTCCCTGTCCTCGAGAATTTATAATCCGATCAGTGTTTGCATTTTTCTTCTTCGTGGCAGGGACCCGTAATCCGTTGGATGTCTCCCCAAAATATTGACTTCGCACCAATAAATCTCAGTTAGTTCCAGTTCATCGATCACAGAGAAACAAAGATGTCAGGAATGTTGCAATCGGGAGAATGGCATCAAGATTTCGTATGGACTTTTCCTGTACTGTTAGGGGAACCAATGGGCAGGATATGATAACGTTGGCATGCAATTCATTTTCCGCTGCACATTAGTGACAGACGTGTGTTTACCTAAGGGTCCCGTGGTTTGATGATTAATCTTCCCTGAGCTCAAATGCGTGTTCCTTTCGGCACTCTTACTGTGGACACGCTTCACGTACTAATTTAAATTGCCGGACAATATGGGCCTTTTCATATAATGCAACTACCAACTGTTACCTTAGTGAAAATGCATATGGCACACGTTTGCATTATGTCATTTATGGTTTGTAATTTCCGATAATATGGACTGGAAATGGATTTTATCGTAAATTTAAGGTTTTACGACGTCTCTGTGTCAATCAGCGTGATTGGCTTTTGGATGAAATGCTGTTTGAACAGGAAGTGCTGACTTTGTCGAAATCGTGGATCCCTTTGTATGTACTACTACATCCATGGAAATAGATAAAGGACGGGTTTCAAAAAAGCGCACGGGGTCGAAACAATCCATTTTATAAGATTAGAGGACTGGACATTTTAACGACTTCAGTGTTAAATTCGCTATAAGAGATCAGGCGTCTTAATCGCGTCTCGCCTCGAATCAATCGCTGATGTCTTTCATGTAGCTGCGCTCTGAGCCGATGCTCACAGAGCTAAACTTGGTTTTAAAAAAAAACGTCACTGGCTCTCTGAACTTCACAAGATCAAATGATGTGATGCAAAGACACACGTCAACCATATATCCAGCATTTGCATTGACCAAATTTGACCTGCTGGGTGAGCGGAATGTGCCGGAGTCGGAGCTAAATGTATCATATATGCACCGCTCCATAAAATGCTGCACATTTTCGGTCTCAGTATATGTGCCGTTGCGACGATTTAGTCCAGCCATTGCGTGATTTGGGGAAACAAATTCTGGTAGAGAATTTTTTTCTTTCATTTTTTATGTTTTTTGGGGTGCTGAACACGAATCCGGAGCTTCCCACCAATTTTTTTTTTGCGGAGCATGGTCAAAATCTCAAAAAAAAATTGAAATTTCAGTACTTTTTTGGTTTTTCGATTATAATTTGAAAACTGTGAATCCTAGCTAGAAAAAGTCTGCATATAGATTCAAGAGCATAAAATTCTGCGTCGAATTAGCTACCCAAATGCCAAATTTGGTCCAGTGACGTAGCCGCAATCGACAGTCGAAAAACGTCGATTTTTCTCACCTTTGCAAAAAACCATGTTATGGTAACATTTGAACGTCTGTAACTTGAAAACAGCTACCAATAAGTGAAAATGCTACAAGTGAGAGTTGTAGAGCATGAAATTTTCCGTTTAAAAAGTACTTAATCTTTTTAATTTGATCAAAAGTAAATTCAGAAATTTGAAATAACTAAAATCATGTTTTTGAACGAGTGTTCCCTTATAACATATACGTATATTTACAAGAACTTGGATAAAAAATACACTACGGGTTCACAGCTTTAATTTTTTGGAAGGACTGGTTTGTGGAAATGGTGGTCTGGGTTCCGGTGGATGGAATTCATCGACTGACTCTTCCAACATCTCTTCGAGGTCCTCGTCGTAAACCTGCATTTTTGCAACAACTCTGTCCTACACATGATTTCTTGCATCTACATATAAGAAATGCTATAGTAGGGTATCTGGTGCGGCATTCCTCGTGATTGTTTCAGGCAAGAGTCCACTATTTTCCACCCTCATTTTTCGGGCCTTTTGTCACAGTAAAACCACTTCTGCACTTGGGGGTATACCCTCATTGAATGCTACTGAGCTGCATCCTCAGTTGGTGGAAGTGAGACGATGTTGAATAGCGCCTTGAAGGAGGACGTCACATAGCTTTTATTTCTCAGCAGATTCAATGACGTGGCGTCTTTTTGGCCGTACAGCGCCTTCAGCAAGACCTCTCCTGCCGTTGCTATACTTGAACGAGCTTCCTGGGGATCTTGAGAAACTTTTATGACGGCTGGCAAATGTGAATTTCTCCGGAGAACGTTAAGAAATTTTTTCTTCCCCCGGTGGAGTTGCATGTAAAAATAGTGTGTTTTGAGATATTATTTTCACAATTGCGAGATGAGGAGCATACAGGGTTTGCGGCACATTCCCTTTTGATGGTTTGAGGAATAAAACGTTTTGTATGCTTTGCGTACGAAGACCAATCAGAATGACCAGATCGACGTCTTTTCCCACCACTGTGACGGATTCGTTTGTTGGGGCCAAGGAGAGAGCTGTCGTGATTATGAGGGCATCTGCGTCTTCAATGGCTTGCTCGCACTTCACCTAGAACTCTGTGTATTTCTCCATGAGCATTGGGATCAGGCTCTTTTTGTTAGAAGAATTGGTCAAGAAAGTGCGTTGGGTCACTGTGGGCACCATCAGTTCAGCGAACTTCTACAGATTGCTTCTTGGTTGATCTTCTCACAAGTAAGTTTCACAGATTGAGGGTAGGGAGACAGTTCGTACGTCAGGAGCTCTGTCAACTCAATATCTGACTGTTTTGCAATGGCGATTCGATGGAATAGCGTGTCAGGATTTAAAACTACAGTCTTTTCGTGGATTTGGATAGCACTGCTCATTAATGGCTGCATGAAACTAAAAGAAGTGTTAACTAGATCATATTAGATTTAGTTCTAATTCGAGTGTTTATATCGACCGGTATTAAATATGGTAAGTGTCAGATGTTGGCTTATCACTTGGGTTTAACATAAATTTTAGAAATGGAAAGACCCCAGTACCTTCTCGTGGCAAGCACTTTTATACCCCCGACTACAACAAAACGTAAACATCGAAAAAAACAACCGTCAACAACGGAAACACAAACTTAATCCAAATTTTTTGGTTCAGTACCGCATTGTAGGTGGAGCTAAGAGCAAGTCCAATCAACTAATCCGATATGTTTACATCGTGGTGAGTTTTCTGGGATTAGTTAATACTGAAACATAGTTCCACGGCATAAAAGTGGCCAATGCAAGAGGCTTCACTCGTTAAGATCTTTTGAATTTAACTGCCAGAAAATGGACTCCAACTATGCGGTTTTTTCTTGCACGCCCACCTCTTTAGCCCAGTGGCAGTCTATCCTTTCCTCTCCGAAAATGCCAGTACTTATTAATGTGATGTCTGATGTTTCTGGGGAAGGGGGATGTTCATGAAACCAATCCATAAGCTTTCCTTGATTGTCTCGCTTGAGGCTCAGAAATAAAAGTTGTTCACATGCCAGAATTAAGAACCGAACTGTCGGTGATCTGACCTTCGGCAGGTAGGAAGCAGATGGCTGAGTTCTGTGTCAGAAGGATGGAGATGGAAGTGAGGGGGCCCGAACTAAACAATAAATGGGTAGAAACCTGGGGAAACTGTAGAAGCTCTTTACCTGACCAAAAATTGCACTTACAAAACTTTTCCGAGTTGTTACTCGTGGAACCGCTACCGAGAACGTTCCAGGGAACTTCTGAATGGAACTGTGACTGCGGTAACTGGAAACGCAATGTTTCTGGTGATTAGAACGGTGACCTATTAAAAAATGCCCGAAAATGTGTTGTATGGGAACACTCGCTTAAAATGGAATTTGAGCTATTTCGAGTTTCTGAATTTTCTTTTGACCGAATTAAAAAAATTGGGTACTTTCTGAACAAGACTTTATGCCCTACAACTTACACTTCTTGCATTTTTACGTATTAGTAGTCGTTTTCACTGGTTGCTTTAATTAGGGTACTTTCGAGTTTTTATATATTTTTTTTCCTATTTCCTCCCACCACCGCGGACGGGCCACCATTTTGAAAGAGCGCCAAATTGTTTGGCTTGTCCAGTTTCTTTTTAGGACCTCATAAATTGGTCTTGCAAGAAACCTCCCAAAACTTTTTTTTTACACTAGAGTAATTTATCTACAATTTCAGACTAAAATAAAACTTCTAGCTGATTTAATTACCGAGATAGAGCTTTTAAGGCAAATCACAGAGCTGGCATTTTTGAAAATTTTGACAACGTAAGGCTTGCAATCAAATTATCTTCAACTTTTACAAACTAGCTTTTCCATTTGGAGCATCCCTTTCAAAGCGCTGCGAACTTGAAAAGTGATAAAGTGTGATTTTTCTCCGAAGCCTCGAAAATTGTCGTTCTCTGACAATCGATTTGACTATGTCACTTCAACTTTGAGCAATGTATTGGATGCAGAATCCAACGCTCTTTAATTTGCTACAAGTTTTTTTCGATTCATGGCGCCATTTACGAATTATAAGGATAATAGTATTGAAAAAAGCTAAAATTTCTCAGATTTTTGCCCACCAAAAATTAAGCTCACCTTCTGCGACCATGTAAATTCAGTTTCCATGCATTCAATATTTATAGAAGGGAAAAATAAAATAAACACAATTTTAATAAAGATTTCTTCATTTGACGTTTTTGTTTCTAATTATTAAGGTATTACATTACAAATTAAGTAAACAGATATTTTCGTAGAAGTATTAAACTATTATTAAACATTTTTAAAGATAAAAGATTTTAGGTGTGATGTCAAATTCAAGAAAACACTGTGGCTTTTTCAAATAAAAGAAATACGCGCATCCTGATTTAACAAAAATCACCAAACTTTGAATTGTAATTTCCCAAAATTAGTAATTATGGGCTTGACACCCTTTCCGCTGCAAACACGGATATTTTATTGGCGGCGCGGCAAAACTGGACGCGGTCAGTTTCATTGCACGTAAATTCTTCAAACTGCCAGATACGACCAAATATAAATTTGATGTGTCGCAGTCCTGATAGCGAAGTACATATCAGTATCTTAGCATAATCAACTATCGACAATAAGTCAAACAAACTCATGTAAAATTTTACCGAAACGAAAAGACAAGTCAGACCGTCACATTCTTCTTAAACTTCAATATCATCCAACTTTTATGAGATATTCAGTGCTGTTACAAAATTCGCCATTTTTCGAAACTTTTCCAACTGAAAATTGTCATGATAAAGTCAAAGTCGTAAGAGTAGCAAAAAGTTTTCTTTTCAAAGTCTGAAGTGTGCGTTCAACATTCTGGTCGCAGTCATATTTTTCCGGATTATTATTTGGGCTTGCACCAAGGAATTTTCTGCATTTTTGATCGAAGCGGAAATAAGACTTCGTACCAGCCGAATGATTCTGTGATTGTTATCGATTTCCACTCGTATATCGTGCTGTATTCAAATTGACAGAGTTTGGTCAGAGTAGATTGGAAAATTGTGCATAAGTCTCCTATTTCCAGTGAGACTGTTCAGTTTCAAATACCATATAGAACAGGCAACAAATTGAATCAAAAGGCAGATGTTAGATGACTCATCCACTCCAAAACAAGGATGAGTTCAAATATATTAAAGCAATTAATTGATAAACCCCTTTTGATACATAAATAAATCGCCACCAAAATCAAATTAAATTTCCATTTCGACACCATAATTGCTATTAAAGGCTAATGCGTCTTCAAAGAACCAGACCCAATATTCCTAACACGTTATATCTGAAGGGAAGAGAATAAATGTTTATTGCTAAAATGCTTTGCTGCTATCATCATTTTGTTCATTCTGTTGTCTTGTCTTAAGCTTCCCCCCATGACCAGGTCCACTCTATACGAACAGATTATTCCTTGAAGGACTTCTGCATGCAATAAATTTTAGTGCCATATCCAGCAAGCTAAATCCGTGTAATCAGATTAATGGATCATTATAAGAATTCAGCATACAGACAAAAGACCATGAACATTGTGAACATGCTATTTGCGAGTAATAAACGAACATGTGTAAATCGGACCAGCAAAGTGGGGTAAGTGTCCTGGACGAAATAATGACAATTACACGTTCGTATGGAGTCACACAATGTACGCTGCAGGCAAATAGGTCTGGCTTCTTGGAGGAGATATCCTTCAGGATGCGAGCGACAAACATGTGATAGTTAATGGTCAGATGGCTGCCAATTTTATGGTGAAATACATTTTCCAATACTCTGTTGCGTGTGTGTTCTGTTAAGAGTTAGTGCTGGTACTTGTCGCATTTCTAACTTTTTGCAATACTCAAGGGTATGCGAAACAAACGGGATACGGATACAACTGGTTGACTACTGGGAGACAATGATCTAGAAAAGTTTAATGTGTTTGTTCACAGCCAAGTAGATGTACTGTTTATGCACTGAAGTGCCGTTCTGAACTCTTCATCTCACGAGGGCAATTCGCAATATAGTCATGTATTTAATAATTTAATAATGTCTCTCATTACTATGCTTATAAATAACATTTCGTATATGCATTAGTCTGAGTCGAGAGAGACAAAAGAAATTTATTTTCGAAATAATAAAAGCTTTTGTGTGCTAAATAATAATAAGGAACATTCCTATTTCGCGAACATTAGGAGAATTCTCTCTATTCAATTTAGAGAGAATTCTTAAAATTCCTTCATTGCGACATTTTCGCTAGAAGTAGAAGTAGTAGTAGAAGCAGGTTTTGTGAAAGTTCTCTCTAATCAAATAGAGAGAATTCTCCTAGTTTTCCCGATATGGGAATGTTCCAATTATAATAGCTAAAATCGTCCTGGAAAGACTAAAGGCTCAGTTAGAAAGCACAATTGATGAAGAGCGGGCTGGCTTTCCAATATGTCGATCACATTAGCACCATCATCGAGCAATGTGCTGAGTACGATTCTCCGCTTCACTTGCTCTTCGTCGATTTCGAGAAGGTTTTCGATAGTGTTCATTGCAGTTGGGCATCCCTCATACGCCTATCCGACGAATTTGTGGTGATTTGAAATTATTCCCATTCAAAATTCAATTAACGCATCGACTTTTACTGATCGACAAATCACGTCTCGCTTTAATTATGCGAATTTCGTCGTGAGCATGGCTCAAACCGATGATATTTTCATCCAAAATTATGAGTTAGCCCGGATGACGCAACAGTTAGCACGTTTGCTTTCTATGCATTGGGCCCCGGTTCGATTCCTACTGAATGCAGTAGTTTTCGATAAAAAAAAGGGATCTACGTGTCGGACTATGAGCCGACTCAGCTCTGAAATGAATAACCATTTATGATCAATCACACACCTCTACACAAACACCGTCACGATCTAGAGAATGAGATCACGCTAACACATCTTGAGGCCATGGCTCAGATTGGACTGTTGCGCCAGTTATTAATTTATTTATATTTATCATGAGCGATGAGGCTCATTTTTCTTTGATTGTGGTTGTGAATAAACAAAACTATCGGCTCTACGCCAGTGAAAATCGAGGAACCTCCTCACGACGCGTAACAATTTGAGCTAGAATTTGTGCGGAAAGAATCATTGGATCGTTCTTTTTCGAAGACGACGCGGGAACAGCCATAACCAACAATGGAGAGCGTTATCGGGCCATGATAGCGGATTTTTTTATGCCAATTCTGACGGATAACGGCATGGACAGCTTTCGCACAGATTTAACGCCTCTAGACGTATTCCTGTGGCGTTATTTGAAGTCCAAAATGTATGTCAACAAATCACGCGTCAACATCTCTCGCATTTCTATGTCTGGTTGACGTTTCAATAGCATATCTACTCTTCGGAAGTGCAGTTGCTAGCACCTCCTATCCGCGCCATCTTTATACTGGCAAGCTCGGAGCACTGTGAGAGTTATATTAGTACTCACAGTCAGTTTTTGATTGCGCCGAGATTTGATCTCTGAGCTCTAGATTGTATCGTATAGCGGTGACCGAACGATAACGGCCACCGAGCGCGAGTTGAAACTATTCCGCCAAAAGCAAAAATAAGTTGCGCATCAGTAAGTGTGTCGCTCTACGAATGCGAAACGTGGACCATAACACAAGCGTCAGAAAACACGGTCGATTCGTTTCAACAGAATATCCTGCGGAATACCTTCGGTCCAGTGAAGGAAAGAGACGTATGGCGAAACCCTTACAACCATAAGTTATATGAACTGTATGACGATATATGCGCCTCGAAATCAAATTTCGAAACTAGAATATATTGGCCATGTCAAACGAGTTCACGTAGCACAATCCCGAAACCAAGGAGTTCTACAATCCCGAACCCAAGGAAATCGATCGTATGAAGACCTTTTGTACGATGGGAAAATTGACAAAGATTGCAGGAAACTTCTAAGATCTTCGAACTGGAAGAAGTTACTTAATCGACATTGTTGGAGAAGCTGTTCCAGGAGGCCAAGACCCGACGTAGGCTAAAGCGCCAATAATAATGGGTGGCTGACAACGGACTATACAGTTGACCTATTCAGTCTCAATTGAATATCTACTAGGAACTCCGGGACTTCCAATTCGTGGGTGGCCGAAAATGGACTGTCCTGTTTGAATTTTCAGTATAAACTTATAAAAATACTATCTTCAGCATACAAAAAATACACCTCTTATCTAAATATTATGAGCATCTGCTCGTAAAACAACTTGAATCTGTATCTTTTTCCTATCACGTTAGCCGGTAATCCTTAATAACGAAACATCTACAGATCAAAGAAATTCTTTCTCAAAAATTCCATTTTCAATCCTATTTGCAATTCAATTTAGTCCACTCCTTCATCCGCCAGCACAAATCGCTATTTCGATTTCGTCATTCCTCGCAATTTAAACTAATAGGTATTAAGGATAACCGAAACAAGGTTCTCGAGGAAATATAACAATTTTCTGCCAGAATTGCTGTCGTCATTTTGTTTATATAGTGGCAAAAATGATTTGTAGTAGGATAAAAGGTTTTATATAATTTTCCTGGAAATCATCATAAATTGAGATCGAAATATTTGGAATGCGCATAATATGAGTAAAAGAGCATTTTTTGTGGAGTTTCGAATACTTAGTAGTAACTTTTTTACCTGGGGCGATTCCAAGTAATAGGGTACATTGGCTATTTTAGAATTTAAAAAAAAAATAAATAAATAATAATAAATATGAAATGATTGGAACATATTATTTGTAGAGTTCACTTCAAAAAATAGCTTGCAAAGGATAAAAAAAAGTTAACGAAATGCCTATTTATTTTTGTATGACCTACATTGCAGCCAATAAAGTAATAATAAACCTACATATAGGTATACATAAAAAAAATCTCCACTCAATATTCAATTTAAATTGCCTACAATTGTCTTGTTGGTGAATAATGAAGACGTTAGTTTTATAAAGGGCGCCCTATGTGGGTTCTTGCACCTGCTTTTCTTTTCAGAATTTATAACGTCTTCAATAAAGATTAACAAAAAGAACATTTTAAGCTGATATCACATACATTTTCAACTTCCGCAAAACCCTGGTTGATTAGGACCCAATAACGCAGAACAACGTACTGTACGTTTTTTTAAAGCCGTGCCGTAAAGGTGAAGTTAAGCACAATCTTCTAACATCTGGCGTACGCAGCCGTGGGGCAGATGTCAAATGATCAACGGATTACCGCTTTATCAATTCATCAAATCACCGGCTCATCGACTGATGGGTTTAACATTGGCATAAAGTGGAGATTTTCACACGTCCTGCCTGGTAGTCGGACCCATCGACCCCCGAACTCATTCATATAAAAACACTAACTACAGCCCATATTTAATCCAAGAGTCGATGATTTCAACAAACAAAAAATAATTATCAAATCGCTGACTCACCGACTTCTCCCACAAAATAATGTAATAACCCATTCCAGGAATTTTCCGGGGGCTCGACTCTCATCCTGCCCAAAGCTCTATGTTAAATCTATCCATACAATAATTAAACCACGCATTTTATGAGGGCTATTTTGATCCTATAGCATGATTTCCACTCTCCTTATGACAGCTCATAAGGAGACTTCACAGCGAAATACTGTACCCCCCGGTAACGTATACTACCCAAAATAGCAATGCTAAATAGCCATCCTGTCGTACCTTCCATTGTTAATCAGCCCATAGAGATCTATCAACTTTGAGCTATGACCATGGCACGGGGGCTACAATTTTCAAGATTTAGGTAACCTAAGTACGTACCCAATGTAGATAGCTATTGGGGGCTGCGATGTTCATAATTTAGGTAACCCAGGTACATACCCAACTTAGTTAACTACTTTTTATGCTCGGACAGTGTTGCTTATAAAGCATTATTTGGAAGCCATTCCGTATTGGGGCAACCTTTTAGTTTCCGGGGCTCGGGCTGGGGAAATCACTTTTCACTCGGATTTTTGTCCTTTTCACTCACGTGACTCTAAAAGTCTAGATTAAGCAAAAAAAAAATATTTTTTTTTTATTTTTTTTTTAAGTTTTTTTTATATATTTATATATATTTTTTTAATGTTTGGTATATAACTCAATTGCCCTAACCCCTTGTGGGGCATAGCGCATCAACTGTTGCAGGTGGCCCAGTTGACGTTTCGTTGGCATAAATTGGTTTCGGAAAATGCAGTTGCCAGCAGGCACCTCCTGCACATCCATGGCCACAAACGTCGTCGTGCACGGGATTCGAACCCGAAACGCCGGTAGTCAAACATGAGACTAATGCCTCAACACACTGCGCTACCGGTCGCAAAATTTACAAACCCCCTTGTGTGAGCTCCGCTCGCTACGATCGCTCCGCGCTTAAGGAATCGCAACACTAAGTATCGCACAAACATGAACGCTCGCTTCGCTCGCTCTGTGTGCAACAGCGTTTTGATCAATTTCAAACATTCCAAAAAATTCAGTATAAATCATTAAAACTAAAAAATACGGAAAAAAACTTAAAAATTAAAATTAAAAATTAAAAAAGTTAAAAAAAAATTAAAAATTATAAATTTTTTTTTTTTTTTTTGTTCAAACTCGAGAGTCTTATGGCGACGCGAGCGATAAATGATAAAAAAAAATCCGAGTGAAAAGTGATTTTTTGCCCCGGGCCCCGGAAAACAGAAATATCACAACGTCAACTCAGCATCGAACTCGTAGACGACTTCATAAACTTGGTTAGCAACCTGTCAAAGGACGCCAGCGAAACTGACGAAATCAAGCGACGGATACAGCTAACAAATAAGAGTTTCTTCTTGGTTCTCTCCGAAATGAAATCGAGGCGTGTGCACAGAAACACCAAGCTCCGCTTATACAAAACAATCAAACGACCAGTGCTATGCTATGGCTGCGAAGCCTGGACCCTGACCCGAGCCTCTGAAAACATGCTACACACATTCGAACGGAAAGTCCTTCGGCGAATTTTCGGGGCAGTATACGACTGAGATGGATGGCACATCCCGTACAACAATCAGTTGTATGAACTGTACGATGAGCTGGAAGTTTCGAAAATCGTCAAACTACAACGTGTTCAATGGGCACGGCATGTACAATGAATGACCGATGTACGCATTCCTAAACAAGTAATGAACGGACGATGAGTCGACGGACCGAGACTGCGAGGACGACCGAGAGCTCAGTATGATGCCGAGCAACTACTATTCTTCCAAGAATAGCGGACGCGGTTACGTGACCGAGATTAATGGAGGAAAGCGATCCAGGCGGTCGAGCTGTTGCGCCACAATGATGATGATCTAAAATAAGGAATTTTGCCCATAAGAATCAATTAAATGTAAAAAGTGTTTTCATCGAATTTTCTCACTAACGTGTCATATTTAGTTTATCAAATAAAAACATCTCTGTTTCGATTTTGGGATAAGGTATCAGTTGCGATCCACTTTTTCTTGCAATATATGATACTATAGGTACAATACAAGCAGTAGTTTTTGAGTTGTCGCGCTTTTAGTAAAGTGAATTCGACGATTTTTTAACCTCCATAAGCCCGAGCGGGGTCCAGCCGCACCCCACACACACATTTTTCGAGATATCTCATAAAATAATACATGTTACAATTTATCTTGCTCTGAGATATGTTTCTGAAATATCATTCTACTAATTATTTCAAAAAGTGACAAATATTGTTATTTAATATAAGGAATTATAGAGATTTTTTTTTGGTTGGGGTGCAGCTGCACCCCACTCGGCCTTTAACGTCAGGTAAATATTTCACATACTTTAAAGACCAACTACATACCGGGTATGTATACCCGCAAATTGCTTCATATTTTAGTGCGTTCGGTACATTTCTTTGTCGCGCATTTCAATAGTTTCCATAGTAGTGCTTTTTGGATGATTTGGCGCAAGTAATAAGTGATTTGATTGATCAGAGACGACTAGAAAGACAACGCATTATTATACTAGAAATGAAAAGACCTTTTCTCCGATAGTGAAAGAAGAACTGAACTGTTGAATTACATTTTATATTGGGAGCACTCCACGCTGCTGTAAAGCCAATATGGATATTATGGATTCAAGACCAACCTCTTTGTCGGCCTATAATACCTGCTCTTCTTAATTTGTTAAAAATAGAGCGTATTAACACTTAAAACCTTGGGGTGCATTTGCACCCCACTTTTTTTTTTTTTTTTAAAGGTGATGATGAAAATCTTCCAAAGATACCGCCGATTTGGCGGCATGCCGGATTTTTACCGACTAAAACCAAAAAACACCTCCCACTGCCATTTCCCTCCCTGCGGAACTAACTTTCGGCATTACTTCGCAGGGATGGCCTTGGCTAATCAGCCACCATTTCTGTTGCCCGACTTACGCCTAGCTTCTTCTTTGTGGAACTCCTTATGGATGGTGCAGATCATCTGGCTCACCGTCCCCAGTGTTGTGACGATTTCAGCATAATTTCCACCACATTCTGCGGATTGACCTCACTCTCCAGTTCCGCTTCTAATTGTCCGCGGCTCTCTTCAAATCTGGGGCAGTCGAACATAACATGCCTCGCATCCTCAACTACTCCCTTACATCTGGGGCAGTCTGCAGAGTCATCCAATTTAAACCTGTGCAGGTACTGTCTGCATCCGCCGTGGCTCGTAAGGAACTGGGTCAAGTAGAAGTTAACTTCCCCATACTTTCGTTTCACCCATTTTCTTATATTAGGGATCAAGCTGTAAGTCCAACGACCAGTCGATGGTTGTTCCCCATGCTCCTGCCATTTCCTAAAGGAGTCATCCCTCTCGATGCTCCTCTGTTCCCCCGACATCTCAGATGGCTCCAGGGCTCGGTTTCGAAACAACCTCTCCGATTCATCGACCAGGATATCGATTGGGATCATTCCGGCGACGACGTACGCGGCCTCGTGTGATGTCTTCGGTATGCGGAGCATACCCTCAACGCACTTCTTCTGTACACCGAACTGATGATTTTGGTATTGCATTTAAATTGTAGCGCGCTACCCCAGACCGGCGATGCATAAAGCAGAATAGATGTGACAACTCGAGACAACAGGAGTCTTCTGCTTGCTCTTCGGCCACCTATATTTGGCATCATTCTTGATAAGGCCACAGTAGCTGATGCTGCCTTGTCGCATACATAATTCAGGTGCTCACCGAAACTCAACCTCGCATCGATCATAATACCCAAGTACCTAATCGCCGGCTTAGATGTTTTTACACTTTTCCCGAACCTGACCTGTAGAGACCTCTTCTTACTATGCTTGCTGATAAGGACAGCTTCCGTTTTCTGTTCAGCTAGCTCCAGTCCAACGCTTTCCAGTCACAACTTGCTGGTCGTAATTGCTTCGCTGGCGTACATTTCGACATCACGTGGGTTGTTCGCTACAATAACGACCGCAATATCATCAGCAAACCCAATTATCGTCACTTCCTGGGGTAGCGGAAGCCTGAGAATTGCATCGCATATAATGTTCCAAAGTAAAGGACCGAGCACAGACCCCTGCTGGACGCCGGCTGTCACTACATATTCTTTAGATCCCTCACTCGTCTCATACTGTAGGATCCGATGCGAAAGGTAACTCTTAATTATTCCAGCCAGATAATCGGGAACACCCATCTTTTGCAGAGCTTCATGGATGCACTTCCAGCTAGCGGAGTTGAAGGCGTTCTTAATGTCGAGTGTCACCACCGCGCAACATCTGCCCTTGCGCAAAGCATCCTTTGCTAGGTTGTTAACCCTCATGATGGCGTCCACTGTGGACCGCGCGCGTCTAAAGCCATATTGTCTTGTCGACAGGCATTCCCCTTCCTCCATGAACTCCGATAACCGATTGAATGAATATTATCCGCTCAAGTACTTTCCCCGTAGTGTCCAACAGGGATATTGGGCGGTAAGAGTTCGGTTCTCCCGGTGGCTTGTCTGGTTTGGGCAGCAGTACCAGTTTTTGCCTCTTCCATTTATTGGGAAAAGTTCGTTCCGACAGACAAGTTTGAAAGATGTCGATGAACTTCTCCGGTATCGTTTTGATTGCCAACTTGAGCGCCTTATTGGGAACTCCATCTGGCCCTAGAGCTTTTTCATCCCCAAATCGCGATGCGGCTTGGAGTAGTTCTTCCACTGTTATGGGAGGCATAGTCTCACCCATCGACACTGAACCATGTTCCGAGTTTTTTAGGGTTTTGTAGTAAAACAAAACCCTTATGAAATCGGTCATGCGTCCGTCTGTCCGTCTGTCTGTCCGTCTGTCTGTCCGTCTGTCTGTCCGTCTGTCCATGAAATATCTCATGAACCGCTGAAGCTACATATATGAAATTTTGTGGGAATATGTAGAATTATTATAATTCGCCGGAGAAAGCGATTCGTTGTAATAGGCTGACTTTAAGGGGAGGTCCCCATAGAGGAGAAATGAAGGTCAAAATTTTTTTTTCATCTGGTATAGGCAAGTGGGGTATCATGAGAAAGGCAGCACCGAGTACATTCCATTTTTGGTATTTTCATCAAATTTGAAAAAAGGGGAAAAGAGGTAGAGGGGAAAATATGCGATCCGAATTTGTCCCCCCCCCCTTGCATTTCGAGACCGTTACACTTAGAAATATGAAAATTTGCAGAAATGCGGCATTTTACTAGCATAGAAAACCAAAAATCGTAGAATTTTGATATCTCATCAAAAAAGGTTAATAATAGTGCATTTCTATAGTTGCAGTTAGCACACCCCTGCACCCTTTAAACGCATCACAGGTCAAAAATATTGATGGCCAATGATAACCAACACTATAGGCAATAATGTCTCGAAGTTTCATTACAATCACATAATATTTAATAATAGTACATTCATTTAAAGTAGGCATTTTGACACAATCCACACAAAAAATACACCTACCGGCCTCATAGGTGTGAGTACTACTTTCATGTTGTTTTTCGTAGTGCGAATTGCAGTTATTTAACTAATCATTTTTGAAAGGGTAGAGATTGGTTGGGGCGCTGACTAATACAACTTAAGCGGGTGGAGGAGGGGTGTCCACATAGAGGCGAAATTAAGGTTAATTTTTTTTTTATCGACTGGTATAGGCAAGTGAGGTTTCGTGAGAAAGGTAATATTGAGTACATTCCATTTTTTCGCATTTTCTTGAAATTTGTAGAAAGGGGAGCATTGGGGGAGGAGAAAATATTAGTTCGTAACTTGTTCCCTTTCCCTTGCAGTTCGAGACCGTTATACTTATTGCAGAATTATGAAAATTTACAGGAAGGTGGGTTCCGAAAAAAAATGGAAAATAATGGCATCTGTATATCTTCTCAGAATAGGTCAATAATAGTTTATTTCTATAGTTACAGTTAGCACACCCCTGCATGCCTTAAACACGTTCGAGGTCAAAAGTACTGATGGCCAACGATAACTAACACCTTAGGCAATAATATGTTCTAAGTTTCGTTACAATCACGTAATATGAATTGGCATGTAAAATGTAAGCGAGTAAGACATTTTAATTATGTTTTTTTTTTATGCATCTGAATGGTATCAGGAAGAGCAAGGAGCCGATATTTATACTCGTATACCCAAATAAGCGCTTGCTACAAAACCCTCGGATTGCGGGCGTAGCCCTCTATATTCCGGTTTCATCAATTCATGTTATGGAAATAAAGCGGAGACAATCTTTTTAAGCAGAGCAGGGCATTTGTGCCCTATTTTCTTCGGCACGATCCTATAGGCCGTTCCCCATGGATTTATATCTGCATCATCACAGAGTTGTTTGAAGCAGCTTTTCTTACTTCTCTCTATCGCCCGCTTTAGGTGTTTACGCAGGGCTTTGAATGACTTATGCAGGTTAGCGTATTCAGGTTTATTTGTGGCCCGCTGACTGAGGCACCGTGCTTTTAGGCAATTACGCCTCAGACTTGCAATCTCTTCAGTCCACCAATAATTTTCCCTCCGTTGTTTGGGAGATCCTCTCTTCGGCATAGAGGCATCACATGATTTCGTGATGTGCATTGTAATCTGCGACATCCTTTGTTTTGCCAGTCCTTCGACGGGCTCCATCTGAAGCAAGACCTACTTGAAGATTTCTTCAACGAAGTTTTTGGCGGACCATCCGAGTGTCTTTGTCGTTCCCCATTTGCACCCCACTTGGTCTTTAACGTAACTTTTCCAAGGTCAGTGCTATGAAGGTTGAACTTAAAATGTCTGCAGCACCTAAAAAGTGAGGAAATCAAAAAACAGTCTTAATATTTCAGTGAAAAATTTAAATTTGTTGTGACACTTGGTTTTACTCTGCACACAAACTTAGTATGCGCCTGTAGATTAGCTCGATAATCCACCGGGCATTTTTTGCTACTCGAAATACGGTCGTCTGCGGCTCAATTCCCGCAACGGGACCAAATATCTTTTGTTCTCGAATTCCTTCTGTTTTAATTTCAAGCTTAATGATTTCATATGGATAGAGGCACTCAGAAGGCCTTGCATCTTTGCAGCTCTCCATGTGCAAGACAACCACTATAGTGTGAGAATTCTGTTAGTACTCGTATAAGCCGTGAATTTTACTTGAAAACTCGACCGAGGAGATCTAGATGATGTGAAGCACTTATGTATATTAACTCACTAGAAAGGGTAATATTTATTGCTTAAAATTGCATGAGAAATTACGTGCTAGAAAATTTTTCCGGTCGAAGTGGGATACCCAACAGAAGTCTTTTAGCAATATATGATCAGACTTTTGTAACTTTGCAATTTTGTATGAAATATTTTGATTTTCCACGTCGAACGTGTCATTTTTTCAGAATATAACTTACGAAAATTTATTTCTAATTGAAAATTTGTGACTTACATATATTTTTTGTATACACTACACATATTAGTATCTAAGCTGGATTGTTAAAAAATTGTTTTTATTTTATCTACTCCCTTTTTCGCTTTTCTACTTACTTTTCTCGAAAAAAAATTACTTAACGAAAAATTATTTGGCAACGCTGAATATTCCCCATACAATCGGGGACATCTAACAAATACAAACAATTATTAGTCGACACCCATTGGTACAAAAGTTCATTTTATCTCATCTTATGTTAATTGAAAATGTTCAAGAAGAAAACATCGCAAATGTCAGTTTATTCATGTGACGATTATACTCCACAGCCAAATCCCATTGCATAAGTAAAGTATAGAATCGCTTATCTTTCTCCTCCTTTCCATACATCTCAAATCGTTCATTTAAGATTCACCAATTAAAAGTTTATTGCCGGTTAAATGCTGACATCAATAGCGGTATTAATTCTTTCTGGCCAATGGATCAACCATGTGGGTTGCGGATGAGAGGGCATCTTCTCGAAATTGATTTCAACAACAATCCTCCACTTTCTACGGAAATCAGCAGAAATCGGTTCAACTTAACTGAAAGAAACATTTTATATTTCCAATTTCTCCACTGGAAGTGATACCACTAAGAACATGCGCACTGTTCCCACTTTCCAATCAATTTCACCCGATGCATCGTGCAAACCCCAGTCACATTCTACTGAATGAATTGACCATGTCCTTATTCAACTCGAGTTGACTGCATTCCCTTTCAACTTCACCCTCTGCAAACTTCAACCGCATTCAACACGAAGTCAATTCGCTACCCCATTACGAAGGGGTCGCAGATTCATTCAATGCGAGACAACATGCAAGGCGACTGAACCGCATTGAGAAGATATTCAGTCAATTGAACGCAGGATAGAAGTGCACACGCAGTGGGCGAAGTACTCCGTTCGAAAGGCCCGACCGTATCCATTCAGTTCGTATCATAAATTGATGACATATATGCTCGTTGCTGGTATCATGATGAAACCGTATTCTTGTACCGGAGAAGTATGATAGTGTCGTTGACTGCTGGAAGTTGCAAGTCCTTAGTGTATTTCTGGTCCAGAAGTGGTTGGTATATTACTGTTCAATGCAATTTGATGAAGTAATGCCTCAGAATGGTATCCTTTGAATGAAGTTTTAAGTGAAGATACTAAAGAAGTGTACCTGATTCCACCAATAATCCATCACAATCGACTTAACGCATAGTTGGTCAGAAAGGTGCAACGCAAAGTGTGCAGAAGACCACTAACCCACAACGAAATACCCAACTTACCAACCCCCCGAATGTCCGATTAATGTGCGAGTTTTAGTTAGTGTTCACGTGAGATACGAGGATTACGTCCGCAATTTATTGCCCGGAAGTTCGCACAACAACTCCCCCTGAATGAACGCGTATTGGTCAAGTACCTATCTAGAGAAAAAATGCGAAATCTGTTGCCCGAACATAGTGGTTTTAGCGCGGCTTTGTGAAAACCTGAGCGAGTGAAAACCGAGTCCGTTGCAAAAGGAAGAGTGAAAGTAGACGCGAATTGTGCTGACCTAGTGACCGTTAAACAAAGTGGCTGGTTTGTTTGATATTGTACCAATTGCGGTTATTTAGGATACCTGAAAGTAATTAAGCCAGTGCGGTTAAGCTTACCTTTAAAGTTTGTAAAGGGGTAGCTTTTGGTTTGTGGCGACGTTTAACTCATGTTATTTGTGCGAAAGTGCGTGTAGTACTAGATCGTTAAAAAGTCCTCATATTTTTTTTCGAAGTGTTGTGCTTGAATTTCTGCTAGTGTGGGGATTGAGATATTCAGCGCCACAATGGATAACACTCGTGCTATCCGGTGGATACTATTCGGAATATTATTAATTTTGAAAGGTGAGTATTAGAGTTGATGATAACTTTATAGCATAAATTGAATCAATCTCCAAATTTATTTCATCATCATCATCGTGGCGCGACAGCCCGACGTCGGGCCTTAGCCGCCTGGATCATTGTCCTCCAATTATCTCGGTCACGTGACCGCGTCCTCCAATTTTGGGAGCCCAGCAGCTGTGCGGCGTCCACACCTACTGAGCTCTCCCAACGAGATCTCGGTCGTCCTCGCAGTCTCGCTCCGTCGACTCGTTCTGCATTCATTACTCTCTTAGGCATGCGATCATCGTCCATTCTTTGTACATGCCCTGCCCATTGAAGTCGTTGTAGTTTGACGATTTTCGAGACTTGCAGCTCATCGTACATTTCATACAACTCATGGTTGTACCGGATGCGCCATCCATCTCGATCGCAAACAGCCCCGAAAATTCGCCGTAGAACCTTACGTTCAAATGTGTCTAGCATGTTTTAGGAGACTAAGTTAGGGTCCATGCTTCGCAGCCATAGCATAGCACTGGTCGTATAATGGTTTTGTACACGCGGAGCTTCGTGTTTCTGTGCACATGCTTCGATTTCATTATGGGGAGAACCGAGAAAAAAGTCTTATTAGCTAACTGTATCCGTCGCTTGATTTCGTCAGTTTCGTTGGCGTCCCTTGACAGGTTGCAACCCAGGTAAACGAAGTTGTTCACGAACTCGATGTTGAGGTCCCCCACATTGATGCTCGGTTGTGCAGGTGTCCTTGTCACCGATTGCATCATTATTTTAGTTTTACCCTCGTTAATACGTAATCCAACTTCCTTTGCAGCGGTATCGAGCGTATGCAGAAGTTCTTCTGCGTCAGCCAATCTTCGGGACATGATGTTGATGTCGTCGGCGTACGCTGCTAATTGTGTCGACTTGATGAGTAGCGTCTTGCTGTTGTCCATATTCATGGCCCGAATAACGTATTCCAGTGCTAGGTTGAAGAGCGTTGGTGCCAGTCCATCGCCCTGTTTCAAACCAGTGCATGTTTCAAATAGATCAGTAAGTCTATTCTGGATCCTGACTTGTGAGACGGAGTTGGTCATCGTCATCTTTGTCAGTCGCACTAATTTTGCCGGTATGCCAAATTGCAGCATGATGTTGTACAGTACTCCACGATCGATACTGTCGTATGCCTGCTTGAAGTCGACAAAGATTTGGTATACGTTTACGTTGTATTCCCAACACCTCTGGAGTATCAGTTTGACTGAGAAGAGCTGATCGGTTGTGGAGCGCCCAGGTCTGAAACCGCTTTGATATTCGCCAATGACTCGTTCTGCGTACGGTTTTATTCTATTTTCCAGAATTTTCGTCAAAATTTTATAGGACGTACAAACTAGTGAGATGCCCCTGTAGTTCTCACACCGCAGTTTATCTCCCTTTTTATGAATTGGACAGATGATGCTTCTGCGCCAATCGTCTGGAATCTCCTCGTTTTATTTAAATCACCTTTATTATCAATTAAAATAAATAACTGGTGCAACAGTCGAACTTTGCACCAAGGCCACAAGATGAGTTGGCATCATCTCATTTACTAGATCTTGACGGTGTGTTTTGTGGAGAGGTGTGTGATCAGCAAGATGCTCACGCTCAATTGCACTAAAATAAATTATTCGTTAACCGCAGTATGGAAGTTCATTAAGCTTATTAGTTATTACAAAATAACTAAAATTTTGTAAATGACTTTTGAAAAGAAAGTCCAAATTGTTTGAAAAATAGTTAATTTAGGGTTCTTGGGTATATTCACTTTGATGCGGTGCGGTTTCCATTAATTTGTGGACTATGATGCCAACATAAATATATACATGTAGGATGGTTCATTTCTATGTATATGTATATTCAAATATACAACAATGCAAAACACAGCTAATAATAAAATATTCAAAACCTTAAACATAATATTTAGCGAATAAGTTTTGCAAGGTGATGGCGGGCTGAAATTAAATTGGTTAATTATTGTAAATATTAATTAATTAATTATTTATAAATATGGCAGCCAAGACCCGACGTCGGGCTGTCGCACCACGATGGTGATTATCATGAAATATATTTGGCTGAGGATATTGCTAACTGAAATAAAATATAGGAATATGCAACTATCTGCTAATTTAAAAAGTTTCATTATTATATTGTGATATATATTATGATTCTGTTTGAATCCATGATGGCTGAAGTTCTTAGTCGAAAAATTCAAATTATTCCAAACTGGACCAAGACCAAGAACCCATAGTACGAGAAAAGAAGGTGTAAAAACTTTAAAAAGCGTTCATGAATTTCTTTTTGGTAGTAGATATACGGATCCGATGACGCCGCAAATTTTGAGGAAGGAGAACATTCGTTTTAAAGAGATAGAGAAATATTAGGTTGAAAAACTGAGGATTAACAAAACGACGAGTGAGGTGTCGTTTCTTCTCTTGCTAAATCTAATGAATGCGCTCGGTGGCCATGTTTGTTCGGTCACCGCTCTACGATCTAGAGCAGCAGTTGGGAAACTTCGACCCGCGGGCCAGATCGGCCCGCCTCTGCGTCGGCCCGCGAGCCAATATTGCAATAGAAATCAAAATTATCCAAAAGCGTTTTTTTGTTAACACAACTCTCTCAATTGCCCTAACCCCTTGTGGGGCATAGCGCGTCAACTGTTCCATGTGGCCCAGTTGACGTTTTGACGGCATAAACTGGTTTCGGAGAATGCACTTGCCAGCATGCAACTTCTGCACATCCATGGCCACGAACGTAGTCGTGGACGGGATTCGAACCCGAAACGCCGGTAGTCAAACATGAGACTGATGCCTCAGCACACTGCGCTACCGGTTGCCTTTAGAATGGAACAGAAATTATCTGAGATTGTTCAGAGTGTCAAAAGTATTACAAAAATTTGTACTAAAAACATGAAAAATGGACATCCAACTGTACTGGACAGGAGATTTTGAATATTTTTTTCATAACAATGGGGATACGTAAGCAAATACAGAAAACAGAACATATCCTCGTAAACGGAACGTCTGATCACCCTGAAGTTAACCTCGGAAATCAATGGGGTTACGCATGACATCCCGAGTTTTACTGCAGTTTTCTCTGCCAAACTGAACTAAACACTGAAGTTGATTTCCGCTTTAGGCAAAGCGATTCTACGTTTTTCGACGTCAAGCTGTGACTATGTATGTATATACTGCACGTTCATAATGTCTGCAGCGTCTAAAAAAAATCCTTAATTGCTCTCTTATTTCGACACGAATACGTAATAGTCTAACAGTTACATTTCCTATTATCTGAATCAATTTCGTCTCCGGCTAGTGGTCACAAATCCCATCGAAAAACGCATCTATTTCATCGCCTCGAATTGGCGAACATTATACAGATCAGGGTCATTTGCTTAATGGAAACGCAAATCGGTTCCGACATTGGCTTGGGGCGTAATCCGTACGGCTAATGACTTAGGCTGCCGCTGCGCTGTGTCACCGTGACATTGATTTAAATAAAATTGTGAATTAATTTGTAAGTCTGGGCTCATCTTCGAAGTTTTACGGGCCAGAACCGTTTTGTTGGCTCAGCTAAGAACAGTCTGCTAGCAGCAACACTGATTGAGCCTTAAAACACTTAGTAGCCTGTTTGTTGCTTCTCGATGAGTGGACATACATTGCCGATATGGCTTAATTGCTGCTGTTTTTTGAATGCTCAGTTACCCTAACCCCTAGTGGGGCATAGCGCGTCAACTATTCCAGTGGCTTAGTTGACGTTTCGGACGATCTTTTTTGAATAGTCTAAAACGGAACAACTGCAGGCAAATACATCTTCAAGTAAGTTACCCTAATTGACAGTCAAAGCCAGATGTCGGCCCTAGCGCCACTAGGACGAATTTACCTCAATTTATCATATTTATACCCTGGACTTTTAGTATAGGGTATATTGTTTTTGTCACAACGAAAATATGTAACACCCCTCCTTTCGGCTATCCCACGCAGTCTTATCCCCATGCGTGCGGATGTTTGTCCTGGTCGGACAGTTTCGTGTGCGTGGGTTAGTTGTTTGTTTTGATTTGAACATATGAATTTATTTTTATCTTATATGGCAACGATGGAAATTGATGTCAGAATTTAATTTCATTAGTTGACTCAGTTTGAATTCGCCATGGGAACTTCTATAATGTAAATACTCATTTTCCATACGACAGGATTCGGTTGAGTTCAATATGCGGTGACGGACCCACGTGTCGGCATGGGGTCGTTCTGAGTTGGCCATAGACCATGAATTTAGCGCAAGGCCTGTCAAAGCCTAAGATGAAACAGGCGGTGGCCTAGGGCGCCGAGCAAGCCAAGTTTAAGAGTGAATTTTGTCACTTTAAAGCCAAATTTAACACTTATACCAATTCCTTCTAGTTATAAATATTTCGCGATTTATCCGATCGAATATAATTCAGTTCCAATGAGTTACTCAGCATGATTTAATTTTTTTCTTGGGGTTCGTTCTCCGTTGAAAGTGAATTATCAGCGATAATAAGTACCAAGCAAAGCCCCCCGGATAAAAGTGGCGATGAAAATTAGTTTCCCAACCGCTCTTATTAATGTGCCTGCCGACAGCTGTTTTGAAAATGTGTGACGAGCAAGGGGGACGTTAAAATGTCCTTGCTTGGGAATTAAGTTAAACTTTGACCGGCCCTGGTAGTATTCCTTGGGAGATTATACGAATTAATTATAATTCAGTGTAATCTTTTAATGATATACTACATTTTCGAAACACAAGCTAAAGAATAACTAAAAGTATAATACTTTATACAAATATAAAAAAAAATTCGTCCTTTGAAAATTGCGGTACTTGTGGGGCATTAACAAAAATACTCTTCAAATTCACATAAGCACTCCGGTCAATGGTCTCTCTTTAATTGCCTTGACCCCTCCAGGGGCATGAGTGCGTCAACATATCTAGCATTTCTATGCCTTGTTGACGTTTCAACAGCATATCTACTTTTCGGAAATGCAATTGCTAGCATGCACCTCCTATCCGCGCCGTCTTTATACTGACAAGCTCGGAACACTGTGAGAATTGATCGTCCACTCTTCAATAACTTTTGTAATGGACATCCATCTAGTACTGCATTTGCATTAGCCTCAGCGACATTTTCAGTCAGTTGAGAGCATCCTCCAAACTACAAGTGGTTGGCACAGCGTCAACTAAGTCCTTCTAAGTTCTAAGTGAATTACTTGGCAACTTTTAATTAACCGAACAGTCCTCAGTCGAATGAAGTAGATTGAATATTTGGCCTGCAAGCCGGAAAAATGCCAAAGGGTAAGTACCCAGAATGGAAAATGCAAAGACAGCAAAAAAAAATCTGTTTGGAATATTACTAGAATTTCATACATAGGAATCTCTATCTGGTGGTTGAAAGAATCTTTGCTTTTGTCGTTGTCTGTCGACTATAGCTTGAAATTATGATTTCGTAATTTAATTTAATTTTAAAAAAAAATAATTAAAGAGCCACCGCAAAATTTGCCACTTTCAAATTTCCTTTCAGAGCTTATTTTGGTTTGCCCACAAATTACAATTACCCGATGAAGACAGAGAATAGTAAACAGAAATCAATAGCATTGCCAGTCTAAATTAGAAAATAATTGAACAAAGGTTTCTTACATCCTGTCTCAAAATTATAGAGTCACTTCAAAATAACTAAATTTATTCTTACTTAAAACTAATATTTTGAAAGAAACTTAAACTTTAGTAAGCAATTGGTCCTTCATTTTTATGTATGACCTGGAAAATGCGGTTAGGCATACTATCTACCAAATTTTGCATAACAATGGACTCCAGTGCTTCCCAGACTTCGGATATTGCCACTTTCATCGAATTTACGTCTTCGTAAGTTTTATCATTAGCGTAAATCCGGCGTACAATTATTTCCCACAAATTTTCTGCTGGGTTGCAATCTGCTGAACGGGCTGGCCAGTCAAAAACCGTGACTTTATTTTGCCCGAACCATTTCTTAGTGTCGATGCTGGTGTGTATAGCGGCGTTATCTGGCTGATATATTAGTTTTAAACATCGATGCTTCCGCAACAACAGGCTACTTTCTAGGATATGAATTATTTAAACACTCGCACAACTCGGTGCTTAATTCTCCAGATTCCATTGCCGGTTCATGTTCAATCTCGCAAATTCTAACCTCTTTCTTTATGAAGAGGCGTAAGAAGCGGTGCTGTCAACATTTCAGACTGTACAATGTTCGGGTTATTTTTTATAGCCCGCCGAATTGTTTCCCTCAACACTATTAGCTCACATTCGGTTCGAATCTGTGCGAGAGATTTCTTAGAATTCGAAGCTGTAGCAATGATTTTTTTTCTTTCGTTCAGAAAGTTTTCTCGTTCCATACTTTTTCGAATTCGCTAGAAAATTCAGTATCACATGGTGTGATCGCTATATTTTGCGAGAAATTTCCCGCATACTGTCACTAGACTTTCAGTGCGCTTCTATCATTTCTTTTTCCTTAGGTGAGAGAATTCTCCCACGTGGCATATTCAGAAAAATTAATTTAAGGCTGTTTATGAAAAAAAAATTAAAACATAAACTAAAAATGTATACAATGGCTCTATTCTTTTGTGACAGCACGAAAAGACACTTTTACTGTTATTTCTATTTATAATATCGTATCACCACTGAAACTGCTTGCATGTGCACAGATGACGAATGACAAACATACACTGCGCGATTTATAACTTTAAAGCGATAAGAAATAAAGAAATGCCGAAATTAGCAATTGGCTCTATAATTATGTGACGCACTGTATCACAATCGCTTCCGTAAACTTCACTTTTTTTAATCAAATTTTTGTTTTAAAATTTAATCTACAGATATTATATTATGTATAATCTATGAAAAAGTATTAATTTTACTGCGTTTTTTAACCCCCCTTAAGCCTTTTCTCCATTCGTTTTTTTTTTCAGTTTTCTAAACTTCCAAATCCTTTGTTAAGCCCTTCACAGGCTAGCCATCTAATTTTTAATTTTTTCCCTGTGGCGCAGCATCGAACCTGTGAACTCCGTGCTGTATAGTTGCAACCAAGACCACTCGGCCACGCAGCATAGTACTTTGATCTGACTGCTAGTAGTTAGCGGATGTTCACACTGCGTGCGATGCCGAGCCGAGCCGGGTCGAGCGATGCAATGCGATTACAAGCTTTTAAAGCAAGAAAATGGAAAGTCTTCAATTTTAAATGGAATCACGCTTTGAGTGTACACACTGCGCGCGATGCAATGATGAGCCGAGCGATGGCCCGATGTTTTCACAAACTTCTTTGCTTTTTCGTGCGAGTACCGGCTGCTGATTTTTTGCGATGGAATTTAATGGGCTTTGCGATGGAGTTTATGGGCTTTGCGATGCTTTGCGATGTGAAGCTTTTTGGAGCCAGTATGGTGCAAGTACGAGCTGTAAAGTAGTATTTGATGTAAGATCACACTGAAAAAAATGCATGTATGTCTGCTTTTATACCCTAGACTTTTAGGCGCGGCGGTGTGGCAGTGTATACATGGAAATTATGAGGGTCATCTCCTGATTCGATTTAGCCATATCTGTCTGTCTGTCTGTTCGTTTGCACGATAACTTTCGATAGAATGAAGTTAGAAACTTGAAATTTTGGTCATATGTTTGTAGCATGATCTAGTTGGTTGGCATCGAAAATGGGCAAGATCCGACCGAAGGAACCCCTACAGATGAAATTTCAAATGAGCGATAACTTTCGATAGAATGAAGCTAGCGACTTGAAATTTGGTTCAAATATTTGGATTTAGATTTAGTTGGTTGGTATTGGAAATGGCCAAGCTCCGTCCTAAGCAATCTATACGTCCCCTACAAACGAAACTTCAAATGAGCGATAACTTTCGATACAATGATGCTAGCGACTTGCAAAATGCGATAAATATTTATAGTGTAGGTTGTTAGTTGATTTTGAGAATGGGCAAGATCCTATTGAATGAACGGCAACCTTCCCTATAAACGTTAGTTCAAATGTACAATAAATATCCAAAATTCGAATGGATGAACGATGAAACTTTTCATTGGATCCACGCCCACAGCTCAAACTGACCATATGGGAAATTCACTTTTAATGCAATGGCCGTTGTCAGTTGGAAGTTTTGGTATCACAACTAGGTCTGAACAAGTCTAGGGTATATACGCTTTGGACTCCGGTTTTGATTCAGTATGGCTCAAATGAAAGGTTATTACCACCGTAATAAGGTCGCGTGGTTTCACAAGCGGTTTGAGCAGCGGACACCGCTGCGTATAAAGGCATAGAGCAGAAGCGGCGGTTTACATATTTAGTGCCGGTGCACATGGACGTCGAAATGCCGTCTGACGCTGCGTCACTTTCAATCGGATAGGAAGAAATACATTACGGGCAATGAAGCGATGCACATGGTCGCAGATAGCTATCCGATAACAATGTCACAATGTTTGATTTGTATGATGTTTCTTAAACCATTCGCTTGAGGATCACTTTTAAGTGCCAAGTAATTAATTGTTCATCGTCGATCGTGACTACTACAATTGACAATTAATTTTGAGAAAAAACAATGGTGGGGAGGGAGCTCTCAGCTCGGACGGGGGTTCGTAAGGGGGGTGAAAATGGTGTTAAAAATGCGATATTCCTTATATTTTAGAAGTTATGGTTAAAAAGCAGTTTATTTAAAACTAAAAATAACATAAATTGTAAATTCAGGTTGCAGATAGGTATCAAAGAGGGAGGAGCTTAAATGACGAGGCGTCCGGCGTCATTTGGACGTCCATGTGTACCGGCTCTTACACTGAATTCAAATGCAATCTCGCCGCTCCACAAACCGCGGCGGTGGCCGCAACGGCGAGTCGAGCGGTTTATACATTCATCGTCCTAAAGCCGCCGCAGCTGCCGCTTTTTGCGTTTATACACAGCGGTGCGCCGCTGCTCAATCCGCTTGTGAAACCTCTTGTCTGAGGTCGCGGAAGAGATGATGAAATTCACCAACACTGGGCCTTTCTTCATTAATGGGATGCACCCAATGGCGACGCCCTTCCATTTTTAGAGCACTGTTTTGAAACAGAAATAAATTTACTGGGTCAAGCACAAACGACATGATGTCGAACAGCTTCTATTCCTTGAACTAAATTGGTCTCTACTCTCCATCATTGCGTGCAGTGAACATCCCAGATCATCTTTGCATCGCAAGCCATCGCTCGGATCATCTTTGCATCGCAAGCCATCGTTCGGCTCGGCATCGCACGGCGTGCAATGTGAACACCCACCACATCGCATCGCTCGACCCGGCTCGGCTCGGCTCAGCATCGCACGCAGTGTGAACATCCACTTATGCTGAGACTTGAGACTCAAAGATATACTTTCTGGGGTTTACATTTTAATTACACTTGGATTAGAAACTAATGCGAGAACAAAAAGAACACAGAAAGGTTTGAATTGTAATAGAATTTATTAAAAATTTGGTTTTAAATAGAAGAGAACTTTGAAAGAGTTTGGATTGCAGAATTAAAATTATTAACAATGCTGATAGTCCAAGGCCAGGTTTAAAAAAAGTTCGATGTTTTTAACTGTGTACTACCTATTTTTGTTTAAAAAATTCCTTCAACATTTTACCAAGAAATTTCGGTAGACGTGAAAATGAAAATTTTTGTGACACTTGGTTTCATTCTACACACCAACTCAGTATGGGTCTGTAGCTTAGCTCGATAACGCACCGAAAATTTCTTGCTACTTCGTTGTTTTAGGTTCAAGCCTCTCAGCGAAATAAATACTTTTTATTCTCAAATTTCCTCTATTCAAAATCCCCAAGCTTAGTGGTTTCGTACGGATAGAAGCACTCATCAGATCTTAGGTTTTTGCAGCCATCTGTGTGCAAAACGACCACGAAAGTGTGAGAATTATGTTAGTGTAAGCTATGAAGAACTGATTTTTACTTGAAAACTCGATCGTGGAGGTCTAGATGGTGTGAAGCACTTGAAATTGGGTGCATTCGGGCGTCACGGAAGAAAGCGTAATGCGCTGCATAGAAATAGCGAATACCTAAGCAGCACATAAACATTTTTCTTGTGACGCCCGAATGGTATGCTGGCTCACCTGTTGTAAATTGACATGCCCGCATTCACAAATCCGTAGCACTACTTGAGCGCTCCTATTTTTGTCCCAATTTTGCACTGAATTACAACAACAAACATGGGAGCGCTCGGGTAGCGGTATGATTTGTGAATGCAGGCAGTTCGTTCAAACTGTCAAATCTCCGCTAAGCCAAGACAGCGAACAAATTTTGTGCTGCCTAAAAGTGTTAGCGCCTATCTATTTGCGCTAAGTTTGGCAGTGGTTTAGCGAAACATTCGGAATACAAATCACGAGGCAGCACTTAAAGCTAGCTAGCAACCGTGACTTCCGAATGCACCCATTAACTCACTAGAGGGGGTGGAGTGAGGATGAATGTGCATTTTTCTATAATGTATTCAATGTTCTTAAATGTGCAAGTGCGAATTATAATTTTCAGTGAAATTAGAATTTTTTGACGTGAACTATTCAGATTTCTAGGGATTTTTGTGCAAAATTTCAGTATCGTATCACTACTCAACATTTCGTACAAAATGTGAGTTTCGATCCATGTATTTATAGCCACTCATTTTTAAAAGCAGTAAAACGCGCTGTCAATAATTATTGTACTTATTTTTGTCAGTTACGAACAAAATATTGAGTAGTCTGCAAACAATTTCAAAATATTTCGATATTTTTTCGCGTACTATTCAGAATTTTGAAAACCTCTTTTATTGAACAAAGTCTACCATTAATTTAAAATTTTGTGGAGAACGAGTTTATTCAAATTTTGTCCATTTAAAATTTTCAATGTACATTTTAATTTCCAGTGGATGAAAATCCCAATAGGAGGAATTCGAACCTCCGAAACCCCTCCCGTGCGCACGGAGCTGCTCTTCTGAACCAGATTCTATGAACTTCAAAATAGATCGCTCTAAGTTTGACGTGAGAGTGATTGCAGGCGTATTCTCCGAAAGCCTAAAAATCAGTATTTCGTTTCGTCTACCGTTATTGCATTGTCTGCTTGGCTAGCACGCCATGATACTCCTGCAGCGTTTTTTTTTTGTAGAAGTTACATGACGAGGGTGGGGAGGAGCGACATCCCATTTTCTTTAAGCCTACCCTGCTTTGGATGTAAGAGGAATGAAATTCTCGGGTTTTCCTTCTCACGGACTTTGATGACCCAAAATACGTAAGTGTCAATCAGCTGTAATGTCTCAATGTAAGTTTCGGCTGGTTCAGTGATTAAGCTTGATTATGCAAGTTGGTGTATGTACCGAGTATAACAGCGGACGAAGAGGTGGTCTAATTGTGCTGCCACATTCATGGCAGCCTTTCTAATCTAACCTAGCATCGCTAAGAATTAAAAAATGAAAAAAAAAATATTTAGATAATATAATTTACATAATAAAATCACATAAGGTACGTGGGCTATTTGAGAAGTTTCCGGCCTTTATAAAAATGTACACATTTCTAAAAAAAATAAATAACTGGCGCAACAGTCCAATTTGAACCACGGCCTCGAGATTAGTTAGCATCATCTCATTTTCTAGATCGTGACGGTTTTTGTGCAGAGGTATGTGATCAGCAACACGCTCAACCGAGTTATTTACCCCATAATGGGTAATCATTTAACAGCTGAGTGGGCTCATAGTCCGACACGTAAATCCCCGGAATTGAACCGGGGCCCAGTGCGTTGAAGACGAACGTGCTAACCGTTGCGCCATCCGGACTATTACACATTTCTAAGCAAAACTAAATTTATTTCTCTACGTACGTAGTCTCCCTGCGATTTTGGTCCAACGTTTCTCCCATCGTTTTAAACTGTTAGAAAATAAATTGATTGCCTACACCTGAAAAATACTAGTTTACAGCGTTTTCCACCTCAGCATTTGACTTATATTTTTTTTTCGAGCATTCTTTTTTTTAAATTTGGAAACAGGAAAAAGTCGCTGCGAGCTAGATCTAGCGAATAGGGTTGGTGCGGAAGCAATTCAAACCTCAATTCGTTCAATTTTGACATTGCAACCATGCACGCGTGAACCCGAGCGTAATCTTGGTGAAACAGGATTTTTTTTTCTTGGCTGAATGAGGACGTTTTTTTTCTAAATTGTGACCTCTAATTTACCTAGCAGACCAGCGAAGTATTCTCCGTTGATTGTTTAACCCCCTGCCAGGTAATCGATAAGAATTATTCCACAGCTATCACAAAAAAAACTGTTGCCGTCACTCCTCCTGCAGAGAGAGTTGGTTCCCCCACCGTAATCTACTGCATTGACTGTTGTTTGGTCTCGGGCGTATGGTGGTGTACCCAGGTTTCATCGACGGTTACCATTCGCTAAGAAAATTCCGCTGGTTTTTTTTTGATACAAGCTAAGACACTCGAGCGACTTATCCATCCGTATGCGCTTTTGGTCGATCGTCAACAAGCACGGCACCCATCGCGCGTATAATTCTCTCATATCCAATCCTTGATGTAAAATCTTTTGCATCCGTTCAGATGATATCCCCCAGCCCTCAACAATATCCTTAACATTCAATCTTCTATCACAGTTTGGTGCACTAAATCGACTAGGTATTTCATCAGTTAAAGCGGTTTTCGAGTGCCCGGTACGTCACGCGTTTAAAATGCTCATACGACCACGTTCGTACTCTGCCACCCAATGTTTGACCGTTTCAAATGAAGGGAAACCTTCATCTATTATAACTCATCTACTATCTCCTGAGTCTTTTTCCTTTTCTATCGGATGGCCAATTTTTTTTGTTTTTCACAGTTACTTAATGTTGATAAGGCCGGAAATGGCCTCCGTATCACACCGCGAAGATCCACTCAATGATTTCTAGATATTGAATATAGGGAAAACTCTTCAATATGAGCAACGTTCGCAGTATATTTCGATGTGTGTTAACTTGCCGGTTTTCGATTTCCGTGACAAATTTTTGGTGGTCTTTCTAGGCTACTTTCAGATGGCACCATTCGATACAATAGTATCTCAGGAAAGCTTTTATCGAACATGAGACAGAATTTCACACAGCGTCATTCGATTTTCCACATACATAAGTGATTTTATCGAATAGTCTACGCTGTAAAAAGCTACGTCAAACAGTCGCGTCGTGAGAAACAACAGCGAATAGTCTCTATTGTTAAAGGTTCGATTAGCGATCAACTCATAGAGCACGGAGCCCTATTTGAGTGTATTTTATCAATTGTCATTTGCGATCCACGCAGAGTCGTGTCTAGCAAAGCGAAGCCTCAATAATTGCCCGTGTGCCTAAAACGCTTTCAAGCTTTTTAAATAGCAAATAACCGACTCGCACCCGATTTACAACATACTTATATTATATGGGCCACAGCACCATGTGCATTCGAGCTTTCCCGAATCGAATCAATTTCAGCTGTAGTATGCACATGGGAATTCCATTTCTCGATTAAATAATTTTCTCGTATTAGCTCCGTATGGACCTATTCATAAAATACACGCAGCCACTGTTTTATTCGACAAACGTTTGACTCGAATAACGTCTACCGTACATGTACGGATAGTGTGGTGAAATCGGCATTTAGTTGCGTTATCTAAGAATTTCCAACTTCTCGAAACAAACGTCCCCTAAATCAGCCGAATTTATTAAAAGGAGGTGATTAGAAATTAATAAAATCTACACCTGCTATTGAACTTATGGTATTAGTACAAGTCAAAATACTTAATTCTTTGTCATAGTCGTAAAGTAATTATTCGGGGTAATACTACGACATGCCTTGAATAAATTTCTTAACGGTATTATTATGTATTTTGTGAAGGAGTCCATTTTCCAAAAACGACAAACTTGCATAAAATGTAACAAGTCCCATTAATTATTTACTACTTAAGCGTCCAAGAGTTTCCCAAAATCACCGACTATCAAACCTTTTTCCCAATAATGAAAAAATGAATTCTTAATAAACATTTAATCTCACTGGGAATCTCCCGATGTCTAAATAATCTCATTCCAAAGAATATGACCACGTTCGCTCGTCCTCAAATTATACCTTTGACAGTAGCCTAAAATTTCCTTGTTCTCATTCAATTCGTAATACACTTGCACTTCCGCCCGTCCCAGTCACGATATTCCATTCTGCTGAAAAATTAACAAGATCCATTCGGGAGGGACGGCAACAGAGGACATTGTGTTTTTTTCCTTTTCAAGAAAAAAATCCCATGAGGCATCGTAAGATGTTTTCCTATTGTTCATCACGATGTCTTCTGTTCAATTCGGGGTGTGTGGTATGAGTGGGCTTATTTTAAATATTATGCTGGACATTGACACCATAGCGTTCACTTCGGGCCTTTTGCTTAATTAAAATCAATTTAGTCGGCATACGGGTCAAACTTCTCACTTACTTCAATTTAAAGCAATAGATACACAACAGATAAAGTGGCTCAAGAATATTTGCTTCTCGTGGATTTTTTCTTAGTTCTGGAAAAAAATCGTTTTCTCATCTCCATCTTCGACCGGGTGCGGGGTGTCCATTGTGTCCAGAATCATAGCCTGTAGGATGGTGACATTCCTTGGTTATAACATCATGCTACTAGTGCTCCCTAGTGGTATTCTTGCTCTTGTTTGGTGGGACGCCTTCGGCAGGGCTTTGTGTTGGCGTTGCTGTCATCGTTATAGCCAAGGCTGGACCTAGCCACACCATCATGTCGTGTTGGCAGGCTACTTTAATTAGAATTCATTTCGTTGCTCCAATATGCATAGCGCAGCATCTTCTGCTCCATTGCCAGCATCACTTTTGGGTGAAATGATAGTGAACGAAATGGTGGTGGAATGGTGAACGTTAACGTTCGCCTACATTATTCTTCACCCGGGGTGATTGTACTCATCTGAAATACGTTGAGGCATTGTGTGAATCCAAGCGAGACTCATTTGCTGCTGTTACCAATTTCAGTCATGAAAGACGGATCTTTTAGGGAAAGTAATGACATGTACATGTCGCTACTCTTGTCAGTGCCTGAAAGAGTGACGACATTGAAAAGGTATAGCTTAATGTCTGCAGGATTTTTGCTCGTTGCCGGAAAAGTACTTTGAAGTAAGCCATTACATTAAAATAATTGCTACTCAGAAGCAATTTGTATATTTCCGATATTGCCTTTTACGTGCCAATTTTGATATGCGAAGTGTTTTCAAAAAAATGCAATATTCTTCTTTTATGTTTAATTTTTATACATATGTACAAACGCCTTGCATTATTTATACGCACTTACTGCCTATATTAAGTCCCTAATATTATAAGTACTGGTTGGTTGGTTTAGGTGGCGGTAGAGCCCCCAAAAAGGGGAACACCCAATTAGCGCTGGTGCGCGTCGTTTTGATGCCACAAACCTCGTAAGAGGAAAACTGATGCTATTAAGTACATCAGAGGAGTCGGGTAGGGTATTTCCTTAAATCCACCCTGTGGAATTTAAGAAATGAAGTATCTTGCCAGTTCACAAAGAGGAGATCTCGGTTATGTCTGTAAGAAAGGCACTGCCCAAAGAACAGTGCCGCGCCCTTGCCAGTGCCGGACATCTACAAAGAAAGTGTAAAAGAGTCTCCTTCTCCCCACTGTCCTTGCAACTACGACAACACTCGTTGTAGGGAATACTAAGTCTGGCTGCGTGCTCTCCCACAGGCCAGTGACCCGTTGTAACGGCGACAATCCTGGCCACCTCTGGACGGGTCCTTATCAGAAGGCCATTTGTTCTTTGTGTATTATAGAATGGCCATATTTTCCTCGAGGTGATGCACGTCCTTAATACGCCCCATCTGTTGTTTGCTTAATTAGTGTAGCATTTATGTACTTCCTTCTTAGTGACGCTAAGTGGCGCACTGACAACCACTGCATATGATCTGTCCAGGGCGGAGCCCAACCGCGCCATGTGATCGGCCTGCTCATTTCCCGCTATACTCCTATGACCCGGAACCCAGAGGAGGGTGACTCTGTTAAGGGTGGCCAGAGAGTTCACCTCTTGACGGCACTGTTTTACTATTTGAGATGACACTGTCGCTGCCTCGAGGGCCACAATGGCAGCCTGGCTATCCGTGAAAATTGCGATATCCTTTGTGGTAACCATGATGCGCCTCAACATCCGGCAGGCCTCCCTAATTGCTAGCACTTCCGCTTGGAATACACAAGCAAAATCAGGGAGGCGGAACGACTTAGAGACTGCGAGGTCTTCAGCGAAGAACCCTGCACCGACTCCACAAGGCATTTTCGAGCCATCGGTAAAAATTCTCAGGTCATATCCCGACATCACATCTTCGTCACACCATTCCGCTCTAGTTGGATATCTAGTAGCGAAGTGTTTCTCGAGGTCTGTTTCGGGTACGATGTAGTCCGTTGGTAGCATATTATGCGCCGCACCCTCCAGAGAGGACAGAATGTTGCTAAGTCCATATGGTTTCGCTGTCCAGTACGCAGACTCCTTAAGTCTAACCGCGCTACACGCGGCGTTGAACCTAATCTGTAGGTCGAGGAGGAGTAAGTGTAAAATAACATTAAGTGCATCAGCTGGGCAAGACCTTAGAGCTCCCGTGACTCCGATGGATGCAGTCCTCTGCACCTTGCACAGTAGATCAATATTATATTTCCAACGCACCGCTGCCCACCAGACCAGCGACCCGTATGTGAGTATCGGTCGCACTACCGCTGTGTACAGCCACAAGAACATATTTGGTTGAAGTCCCCAGTTTTTACCACAGGTTCTCCTGCAAGCATAGAGAGCTATAGTAGCCTTCTTGATGCGATGTTCAACGTTTAATTTCCATGAGAGCTTCGAGTCGAGAATCACTCCAAGGCACTTTACGTTGGTCGAAAGAGTCAGTAAGTGTCCGTTTAATTTAGGGAGCGCAAACTCCTCAATCTTTGTTTTTGTAGTGAAAAGCACCAGTTCGGTTTTCTGTGGGCTCACACTAAGACCGCACTCTACCGCCCAAGTGGTTACTATCTTCAGGGGGTTGTTCATGATGTCGCTCATCACGGGTAGAAATTTCCCTGAGATTAAGATGACTATATCGTCCGCATAGGCGACTATTTTAGCTCCAGACCTTATTATAAGTACTTACTATTTGAGCGCGCTGCCCAGCTAATAGAAAATAGCGATTTGAACATTGTCCTTGAGTATTTATACTTGAATTGAAATTACTGTTCTTAATAAAAACAACTCTTATTTCACTGTTCGAGTTAATACAACGAAACCTACCTGTGGGTACTATAAGAACTCCCACAACGTTCGAAGCTTACCAGTAAAAGACGGCTATAAGAATAGGTGGTGTTCAACTGCATCATCAGAAATTTATATGGTAACGATACGTCAAGAAGACACTACTAGAAATATTGGCGCTCCCAGTAGTTAGTGTGTTAATGGCCATGACCCCTTCAGGGGCGTCAACATCTCTTGCATTACTACGGCTTGTTGACGTTGCGATAGCTTATATTTTTCGGATGGTGCAGTTGCTAGCATGCACCTTCTAATCTATACCGTCTTTATACTGACAAGCTCGGAACGCTGTGAGAGTTAGTAGTACCCACAGGCAGTTTTATTAACGCGCCGAGGATTGAACCTTCGTCTCTCTAGAAGTAGCATCGTTGAACGGTAACCGTGACACGGCTGCCGAGCACGCCATTAGTAGTTAGTAGTACTACTAAAATTGCCAATCTACCGGTATCTCTAAATAATCGGTACAGATCTGTTACGATACCCGTACACCATGTCACGTTGCACAACAACGTGACATAAAATGTTCACAGAATGTGTTAATATTACAAGTTGCTACGACCAATATCCATCGAAATAACGAGCCGGACATTTTGACCACAGAAAAGAGAAAAAAAAAATTCATTTTTGTTCGTATCTTTCTCCACGTTTCTTTTCTGTGAATACCATCACCGAATAGTCAGCAATTGGGGGGAATTTTAATGTAGTGAGAGAGAATTATCACAAATACTGAAAGACAAAAAAGTATCACAAAAAATCAACCAGTGAAAACGGATAAATGAAAGGTGAAGAAAGAGTCACTCTCCAATTAAACAAATTTATTTCATATTTAATATTTTTTTTTTATATAAAAATACAAAAAGATACATGGGTTAATTTTAACATATACACAGTTGTTGTGAAGTCAGGACGAACTTACGTGAAGTTTATGAATTGTTGTTAGTGTGTTATCGAGACCAGAAGAATTTTGATTATTAAAATGAAGCCTAAGAGAAACGGCTTACGGAAAAACGGAAAATTTTGAAGCAAGACGATGATTTGTTGAAAGTTCGACAAGTTATGCAAAGGAAAGCAGCGGTAACATTTAAAAATCCACAAGCTGCTGAAAAATCGAGAGACATTATGCGAGTGTGCTGCTCGGATAAGTCAAAGCCGGAAAAAGAAACGTAGTGGATTAAACGCTTCAGTCGAAAATGACTTATTAGAATCGTTCAAACAAGCCAATGAATGCTCCCATAAACAGGAGCATACTATTGCAAATGCCAATGACTTTGCTATTCGACTCAACGTTAATTTAAAGCAAGCGACGGATGGTTAACGCGATGGAAAGAACAAAAAATGCCCCCTTTCGCTATCGCTCTACTCCTCCACGGCTACACTAAAACTCACTACATACCATTTACCAACATTTGCAAGCCTACCGACCGACCCTCAAATTTCGCCCTTCATACGCAAAACTCAATCGTATCAAACAGTGGTGGTTCCAGAGGGGACCTTGGGGGTCCCGGCCCCCTCCAAAATGTTTGGTATCAATACATAGCCGCCGCTATGACCCAGACACCACGAATACGAATATGCATCCTAATGCTGTGTTTTGCTAGACAGCGGCTGGGCGATTTGCGCCTGCGGCTCGAGAGCAATTGATTCATCATTCAATGTCGGGGTTTTGTATGAAAATAGTACAATAGTATGTATCGGGGTGGACACCCGAATATCCAGGAGTAGTGCGGATGGCATTTCGAGTCCTTTGGAGCGAAAAGGACATTCACGAAAGTCGAATGAAAAATGGGCAATATGGGTGTCATATGAACCGGGGTGAAGAGGCGAATGTCCGGGAACACTATAAATGGCACTTAGAGTCCTTCGGTGGCGACAAGGACATTCGAAAAAGGATATTTTTGCTGGTAAGGCGAAATATGGGCAATATGGGTGTCGTATGAATCGGGGTGAAAAGACGAATGTCCAGGAGTAGTGTAGATGACATTTCAACTCCTTCGGTGGCGAAAAGGACATTCACGAAAGTCAAGTGAAAAATGGGCAATATGGGTGTCATATAAACCGGGGTGAAGAGGCGTAGATGCAGATAGCATTTCGAGTCCTTCGTCTACTTGCGCAGCATTTACTCGAAAATGGTGGTGCGGACCAGAACAACGCTCGTTCTATCAACTAGGCTAAATGCGCATACGGCATGCTCTCCAAAATCTAGCAAAGGAGTTATCTCAGCACCAAGACCAAGCTGGGCCTATTTCGCTCCCTGGTAATTCCTGCGCTTGTGTATGGTAGCGGTACATGGAAAGTTCCAGTAAGAGTTACCAGAAAGCTGCAAGTTTTCGTCAACTCATGTCTTCGTCGAATTATAAGAATTTTCTGGCCTGAAACAATATCAAATGAAGAGCTAAGCTGGCGTACGGGGCAGATGCCAATCGACGAATTGATATGGAGGCGAAAATAGCAGTGGGTAGATCACACATTGCGGAAGAGTGATAAATGCACTGCTTTGCATGTCATGAAATAGAACCCCGTTTCCAACCAAAGCCGACCAAGAGGGGTCCTAGAATCACATGGCGACGAACTGTGGCAACGGAGTGTAGTGCGCTGGGTAAGTCTGTTGTAAACTTCATCCTATTCCCCAGAACAGAGTACGATGGCGCGCAGGAGTGCAGCTTTCTGGTAACTCCTACGGAAATTTTCCATGTACTGCACCCATACAAAACTACAGACAGTACCCGAGAGCGAAAAATTATCAGCTTGATGCTGATACAACTACTCTGCCAGATTTTCGACAGCATGACGTATGCGCATTTAGCCTGGTTGATAGAACGAGCGTTGTTCTGGTCCGCACCACCATTTTCGAGTAAATGCTGCGCAAGTAGACGAAGGACTCGAAATGCTATCTACATCTACGCCTCTTCACCCCGGTTCATATGACACCCATATTGCCCATTTTTCACTTGACTTTCGTGAATGTCCTTTTCGCCACCGAAGGAGTTGAAATGTCATCTACACTATTTCTGGACATTCGTCTTTACACCCTGATTCATACGACACCCATATTGCCCATATTTCACCTTACCAGCAAAAATATCCTTTTTCGAATGTCCTTGTCGCCATCGAAGGACTCTAAGTGCCATTTATAGTGTTCCCGAACATTCGCCTCTTCACCCCGGTTCATATGACACCCATATTGCCTATTTTTCATTCGACTTTCGTGAATGTCCTTTTCGCTCCAAAGGACTCTAAATGCCATCCGCAGTACTTCTGGATATTCGGGTGTTCACCCCGATTCATATGACACCCATATTGACCGTATTTCGCTTCACTGCCAAAAGTATCCTTTTTCGAATATCCTTGTCACCACTGAAGGATCCGGAATGCCATCTATAGTACTCGTAGGCATTCGCCTTTTCACCCCGGTTCATATGACACCCATATTGCCTATTTTTCATTCGACTTTCGTGAATGTCCTTTTCGCTCCAAAGGACTCTAAATGCCATCCGCAGTACTTCTGGATATTCGGGTGTTCACCCCGATTCATATGACACCCATATTGACCGTATTTCGCTTCACTGCCAAAAGTATCCTTTTTCGAATATCCTTGTCACCACTGAAGGATCCGGAATGCCATCTATAGTACTCGTAGGCATTCGCCTTTTCACCCCGGTTCATATGACACCCACATTACCCATATTTCAATTGACTTTCTTGAATGTCCTTTTCGCCAGCGAAGGGCTCGAAATGCCATCCGCACTACTCCTGGGTATTCGGGTGTCCACCCCGATTCATATGACACCCATATTGACCGTATTTCGCTTCACTGCGAAAAATATCCTTTTTCGGGTGTCCTTGTCACCGAAGATCCGAAATGCCATCTACACTATTCCTGGACACTCGCCTCTTCAGCCCGGTTCATATGACACCCATATTCCCCATATATCGCTTCACCGCCAAAAATATCCTTTCTCGAATGTCCTTGCTGCCACCGAAGGACTCTACATCTACAGTACATTCGTCTCTTTCCATCCATTCTCCTCACGTACATACAAAAATCCTTGATTGCATAGACAACCTGCCCAACATACTAGTACTATTTTCATACAAAACCCCGACATTGAATGATGAATCAATTGCTCTCGAGCCGCAGACGCAAATCGCCCAGCCGCTGTCTAGCAAAACACAGCATAAACGAACTATGTACTACTAATTTGCCCTAATCCCTAATGGTGTATAGCGCGTCAACAATTCCATGTGGCTTAGCCGACATTTCCCAATTTGAACGATGCCCGTTGCCAGCATGCACTTCCTGCTCTCATTTAGCTACCTATGTGCGACAAGTCGGGAGATGTTGTGACTTATTATTACCCTCCGCATTACAAGGGAAAGACAATACAGACATCTATGGCCACGAATGCCGTGGACGGGACTTGAACCCGTAACAACCGTAGTCAGACATGGGACTGACGCCTCTATGCACTGAGCTACCGGTCGCCCCCATAAAAAGTACAAGCAGCCAATACTACTTCAACACATACATATATAAGCTTCATTGGTTTTCGGACTCTTTTTTAGGGTTTTTACAAATCGAACTTTCACTTGACGTCGACGTCCCAACTTCTCCTGACATGTAAAACTTGAATGTGGTAAGCATATGGCGCAAGGTAAAACGTTGAAAAGACGTTTGTACATTAGATTTTCTTTAGACAAGCAGACGTTGGAAGACATATCAAGATAACTGGAACTTCTATAACCTCTGCCACAACTGTCAATTTGCCGTTGAGATGGCCGTGACTAAAAGTAATGTCACAAACGATATAGATACATGCTAAGGAAACATTCACTATCTCTTATAAAAGTAGTTGACGTGCTTTGCCCGACAAGGGTTAGGGCAAAATAATATATGTCCTATCGGACTTTTCTTTGTACTTTGTTTAACTAATTCATCCAAAAGTACGCATCCTGTCGAGAAAGTGGTTTCTTCTCTTTTAGAACAAAACTTTATCTTATAAATTTAAGGAACTGGGACTGGAATCAAATGTAAACAAATATATGTTCTACTTAAAGTTACCCTAACATCTTTTCTAGAATTTTGTAGTTCCGACGAAACCCTTATAAAGTCGGTCAAATTACTGTCTGTCAGTCTGTCCAACTATATGCCGATAAAATAGCTCAGGAACGACTGAAGCTACGTACATGAAATTTGGTGGGAATATGTAGAATTGTTATAATTCCCAATAGAAAACAATACGTCCTAATAGGAATACTTAAAAAAAATTATCTACATTAGACACTCTTTAAGTTTTATTATCTATAATACCTCACTGGTTTTTCTAATCTACTGTATATTTAAATTGTTGACGACCCGGCTAGTTTTTGTCCAATCTTTATCTATTGATAAGATACAATGACATTTTGTCTTGTCCTATTAGAACGTAAACCGTAAACCGACCGATATCTTGTGTTTTTTTAAATTCTATGAAAAGAAAACAGAGGGAGAGGGTAAATAGTGGGGTCATAATCTGCACCCCACCTCCTTGCATTTTGTGACCCTTAAATATAGAAATATTAATCTACAGTAAGATGGCATTACCATTGCAAATGGAAAATAATGGGATTTTGACATATTCTCAAAATAAGTTACTATTAGTATACTTCTACAGTTTCAGCTACATCGCACCCCTTGTTTTAGAAAATGTCTAACGATAAACAACGCGAAAGCCAACAATTTTCAAGTTTCGTTAGAATCACACAATAGAAGCGTTTTAATTTTTTTGTGGACATTGTTTTCGATCAACTTTACGCGTTGCACCTTTTGAATATATTCTTTTGCGTCTTTCCAGAATCTCGCCAGCCTGGACTCATGTCGCCATGAATTTTGTATGTATTTTCTTCATGTTGCAATGAGTCGGTGGTGAGATTCTGGCGAGACACAAAAGAATCTATTTAAAGGTGTGTGTTCCGAGGCAGCGACTGGGCGATTTGCGATTGCGACTCGCGATCAATTAATTCATTATTCAATGATGATCGTGGACCCGTTTTCCTAGGCATTGAGCTCCGCGATTGCGATTGCGATTGCGACTCTGGCTTTGCAATGTAGTGTATTGGCGCCATGGAGATTGTATTTGCACGAGGATGATTGAGCATGGCATCCAATGGTGTTGAAAATCTGTTTTAGTGTCAAAATATCTTTGGTTGGAAAGTATCTTGCTTTGGGAAAATTGCTTGTTCCCGCAATTCCATTGCAATTCGTGTGGATGTGAAGGATTTTTGTATGAAAATAGTAGTCCTCGTATGCGGCGCAGGTTGTGGCTATGCAATCAAGGATTATTATATGTACGTGAAGCGAATGTATGGAATGAGAGGAATGTACTGTAGATGGCATATCGAGTCCTCCAGTGGCGAAAAGGACATTCGAAAAAGATGGATTTGGTAATGAAGAGAAATATGAGCAATATGGGTGTCATGTGAATCGGCGCGAAGAGGCGAATGCCCAAGAGTACTGTATGCCATTTCGAGTCCTTCTGTGGCGACAAGGACCTCGAAAAAGGATAATTTTGGCAGTGAAGCGAAATAGGGACAATATGGGTGTCATATGAATTGGGGTGAGAAGCGAATGTCCAGGAGTACTTAAGATGCAAATTTGAGTCCTTCGGTGCCGATAAGGACATTCGAAAAAGGATACTTTTGGCAGTGAAGTGAAATATGGGCAATATGGGTGTCATATGAATCGGGGTGGAGACCCCAATATCCAGGAGTAGTGCAGATGGCATTTCGAGTCCTTCCGAGCGAAAAGGACATTCTTGGAAGTCAAGTGAAAAATTGGCAATATGGGTGTCATATGAATCGTGGTGAAGAGGCGAATGCCTAGGAGTACTATGGATGGCATTTCGAGTTCTTCAGTGGCAACAAGAACATTCGAAAAAAGATATTTTTGGCGGTGAAGCGAAATACGGTCAATATGGGTGTCATATGAATCGGGGTGGACGCCCGAATATCGAGGAGTAGTGCAGATGGCATTTTGAGTCCTTCGGAGCGAAAAGGACATTCTTGGAAGTCAAGTGAAAAATGGACAATATGGCTGTCATATGAATCGTGGTGAAGAGACGAATGCCTAGGAGTACTACGGACGGCGTTTCGAGTCCTTCGTTGGCAACAAGGACATTCGAAAAAGGATACTTTTGACAGTGAGGCGAAATACGGTGAATATGGGTGTCATATGAATCGGGGTGGACACCCGAATATGCAGGAGTAGAGCAGATGGCATTTCGAGTCCTTAAGAGCGAAAAGGACATTCTTGGAAGTCAAGTGAAAAATGGGCTATATGGGTGTCATATGAATCGGGGTGAAGAAACAAACTTCCAGGAGTATAGTAGATGGCATTTCGAGTCCTTCGGAGCGAAAAGGACATTTGAAGAAGGATATTTTTGGCAGTGAAGCGAAATATAGGCAATATGGGTGTCATATGAATCGGTATGAAGATGCTAATGTCCAGGAGTACTAAAAATGGCATTTCGACTTCATCGGTAGCGACAAGGATATTCGAAAAAGGATAATTTTGACAGTAAAGCGAAATATGGGCCATGTGAATATCATATGAATTAGGGTGAAGAGGTGAATGTCCAGGAGTAGTGTAGATGGCATTTCGGATCCCTCGGTGGGGAAAAGGACATTCTTGGAAGTCAAGGCGAAGCGAAGCGAAGCCAGATCATCTAGTCATTATTATATCATCCACCGATGTAACTGCAAATGATGTACAATTTGTTGCCTTAGAGCCATCGGTAAAAATTAGTTTCCAGCCGATTTCTATAAGTGACTCGGTTTTCGAGTGGAAAGTTTGAACGCATTGATGACGGTTGGTGTTTTGTTTCTTCAAACTCATTAGGTCTGGAGGATGCTAACATTAGGGTAGGTGTATGCCATGGGGGTAATTTGATTCTTGCATCGGTAATGGAGTCAATTTATCGGCTATTGTATGTCATACTTCATCAAAAAGTCTGTACTTAATATGAAAACATTGCACAGTTGAGGTTGATTGATGATACGTAGCATGAAGATGACTGAGCCTACTTTGAATTGCAAATTGTGCGGTGGTAATCCGGGCAAATCCAGCGAATTCAAAAATTCTGTTGACTTCTTCATCCTGTTTGATAACTGTGTCAACCGGTTTGAAGGAAAACAACTGTCCCGGAATCAAATTTTGAATGGTCGCGTTAAGATCATCGACACTTTTGTTTTTTCGCTGCAAATATGGCTCGTTCACTCAGGCAATTATGGTTTTTGAAGTTCTGTGCTATGTTCAGAAAAACACATCGAATGGTTCTTCCTAGGCTTTCGACAAATAAGTCCCTGTTTGCAAACAGGCAGGTTAACAGGACATTGAGAAAACTGACCTAAGAATGGTATGTGTGTCTCATTAAAACTTTCCGCAAAGATTTGTGAATGTGGTAGCAGTATTCTTCTGGTTTTGTTTTTTCTTTTGTTCCGTGTTTTTCAAAGTATTATCTAAAAAATTCGAGTCCCCGGACATAACATGAATATTCTTTTCTAGGATCCCGACCAATGATTGAGTTGGCATGCATAAGACTTAGCTATTCTGTCTACTTTTCGATTCGGAAATATCCCATTATTTGTCTAACACCAGCACGTACACACCTAAAATGGGGTTCACACTTTAGCCGCATTACTTCATCTGCGCCAGATCATTTAATCTGAAACTGTCAAACGCCAGATAATTTAATCTGAAACTGTCAAATGGATACAATTTTAAATCGAACACACCCAGATTTAGCACAGAAGAAGTAATTTGGCTATAGTGTGAACCCCATTTAAGGTAAATGCATACTTTCAAGTATGTATTCTGATCAATACATACTCGTATGTTAAACTATGCATTCTGCCTGACATGTATCTCAAACTACAGTTCAGTCCCATTCAATTATGCATACTTACCTGCACGGCAAACCACTTGAGATAAGACCAACCACTCGTCTATACATTTTGTTCAAAATTATGAGATGAGTTGATAAGTGTTTAGTTTTGCTGTGTGTTTTATGGGCCATTAAAGGTATGTTTTCCTTGTTGTATATTATCCTTTCACTTTTTTTTTGCAAACCACCATAAAAACCCTCGGAGGGCTAATTCAATTAAACTGTGATATTTTCATCTAAATCGACCCAATAATACTCGACCGGCAAATATACCCTTACTTGCTAACCATCAACATGTACACACATGATTCGCTCCTTCAACTATGCATTCTGACTGACATGGATAGCGAACCACTTGACATAAACAACACCAACCGTTCATTCCTATTCAATTATGCATACTGGATGGCTTGCACTGCGAGCCACTTGACAAAAGACCCACAATTCATCTAAGCACTCTGTTGGAAGTAATGAAACGAATGGTATGTTTTACTTTGGTGTATATTATCCTCATTGGAATTTTCGCAAACCACCATCAGAACCCGCAGACAGCTAATTCGAACAAACTGTGAAATTTTCATCTAAATCTGCCGAGTTGTTCAGGCACCATTTTGGTACTCACAAAAAAATGGATTGATTTTTATATAAAATATGAAGATTACAACACTTCCATTAAAAAAAAACACTATCATTTTTGGAAATATGAAATGGCAACTTTTTTTGGAAAACCCTGTACGGATGCAATCTAGAGCATCCGGAGCTCTGCGAGAAGCAATTATCTTAAACTTTTGAACATTACATTAATTTCTAGCAAAAATAAATTAAAAAATTTTTTTTCCTATCCCGAAAGTTCTTAATATATGAAGCTAAATTTTATATTAGTATGTAGTTATAAATTACCAAATCTTATGTACTTCAAAAAGTGTTTGCCTTGCCTGCTTTTTCGGTCCGATCCATACTTTATGAAAAAAAGCACCAGCAACAAGCAAATAATCATATCTTACGTCAGAACTTTCAACCTGAAACTACTTCCTGAAATATTCGAATTGTGAGATGTATAGAGATCAGAATACCATTTTCCAAATTTGCCCACTGTAATGTGTAGTGTTGGAATAGGATTGATATCCTAGTTTGTATTTCGTATTTTCTCTCTGAAAGTTATACTACCAGCACAATATTCCATCGAATTTGCTCGTTAATCCACACTTTCTGTTTAATTTTGAAGAACCATAAATAAACTTTTCACTTTATTCGTATATAGACCCCGATCCTATTCACTGCAAATACAATTTTCCTAATCAGAATTCCATACAGTTCTTGTACAATTTGCCACTTATCTGATAATTTCTTGCCACACCTGTGTACAATATTCTTCAACCCCCAAATGAAAACGAATTGCACATACGTATGTAGTACAATATATCATCCTTGTGTCGCATTGCTTTCTCCTCGTCAAGGATCCATTACTGCCACTCTTGTTTGTGGCTACAAATGCAATTAAGTTAATTGGTAATTTCAAACCAGCATATCCACGTCCACGCACGACTTCCCTTCAACACATCTCACAACACACACCCTTATCCTATACGATTGGCCGTTTGTCCGCACATGAGTTAGGCGGTAATTTCAAAATGAATTAACTCTGTGTTCTTCGCCAATCGCAGTATACGAGTACACGTCCATATCTGCAGAGACTAGAGAAAAGTCGTTACGTAATGATGTTTCGTAGTAGTGAATACCATGAAATGAAAGATGTCTAAATTTTAGTAAATGACAAAATTCTGGAAACTGCTACAAAATTGCTAGTCATAAATCCGTTCACCTGTTGTGTTTATGACAACTTTACAGATAAGATGGTTCAAGAGTCAGGCGCACTGGAACAATCTTTCATAACTTCCAGTTTCCTTCAATGGCACAGAATACGGTGCTGACTGCTGGATGTGCAGTGGAACCTAGTTTCATTAGAAAAGAAAATAAACGCTGATTAAGAGCTCACATTCGCTTGGGTTTACCGGGAGCCGGTCCAGGGATAAGCTCTCTGTCTTCATTACGGTATGCCAAGTGTTAGATATTCTGGTTTCGCACTTGTCTCCAGACGTATCCAATCCACAGATGTGCCAATAAACATGACATGTGAACATTTGCCTCGTCTAAATCCTACCTCCCCGGTAGAAGTAATTGACAACTTGTATAAATTAGTAAGGATGAAGTATCTTGGTGAAATATCCACTTTTGTAGGTGAACGAGCACTTATAATTATTACCAGAGTTTTGAACACAAACCTCATGTTGTTTGTACGTTTCAGCTTCACATGGAAGTGGAAAATGAGTATATATACTATATATAACTAGCCAAACATGATAGCAAACACCCTCACGTCAGAACTGAGACGACAAACAGTCATCCTTCTTTCGTCCAAGAATTATGAAACGTGACATTTGGAAAGGATTTACTGTCATGCTTGCTGACTTCAGGCGGAATCATAAACGGGCACGAGGATCACATTAACTAAATTGATGTCAACTTGTGGTCTGACGTGAAGAAGCCTGCTCCTGGGAAATGTTAGTGAACGAATTGGGCAATTCAGAAGGAACCCAAATAAACTGGCAGGAGGTTATTGACTTTTTGAGTGGTAATGCTGTGAGGTGGATGATTTTTCTATAATAGGATTTAATACATTTAATTAGATTATCTTCTAATTGTTTATGTGGTGTGGAGGTTGGAAAACCTTTAAATTAGAATATATTCAGGCTAGGTGCGAGTCAATTTATGGTCATTAATCTATTTAAAGGACATTATGGTTACAAAGGACAAATGTCTTTGCTGCGGTTTTACAAAATACGAAATATGCTATTCGAAACCTGTGGCTCAAACGAGGCGGTTTCTTGAAGCATACTATTGTCCAGGTGGATCAAATAATACCTATTAGGTTAAAATTAGGTCGAACCCCAAAAGGCCGACAGTTCTGCTCAAATTGATTTCATCCACATATCCTTGCTTTAGGGCGGATCACGCATTCAGTATCCACCTAGTAAAGTATATCCTTAGGTACTACGGCGGTAACTAGGGGTGCTGGCAGGGTATACTCATAAAATTGCGATGGCTGCTCGTTTATCCGGCGACCAGTTTCTGAAAGTAGAAAAGTAAAATACCACAAAGTTTCTTGTTGCACTGCATGATAATTGAAAAATACTTATCTGATTCTCACTGTCCTCGTTCCTCAGCAGTCCACACGCGCGATCGTAATTCATTGTCTACACAAACGCTAATATCGCAAAACAAAAACACTTAATTTAAAACAAGCACAAACTTTCAAATACATATAAGCAAATACCACTGTCAAAGTGACGTAAATAGCTTTATCAACACCGGTTGAAGTACAAATGGCTGCGTTACTGCGAACAAATCAGGTTTTGACATTTCTCAAATTCTCCTCCATATGCTTTCCCCTCCGGCAAAATTTGTACGGACAACTGTCATGAAAATATTCTCTTCCGTATCTGAGGAGTGTTCTGATCTCACTGCTATAAAATATGAAGTGATTACGTCAGGGCCTGGACCTTTGTTGACGCTCAGCTCTTGAATAGCTCTGTGTAAGAACCATTTCGTCAATAAGGGACGCCGGAATGATATCGGCTAGAGGAGTTGAGGAGCTCGAGATTTTAGGTGTGCAGAAGGTGTCCTGCAAATGGTCAGCAAATAAGTTACAAATTTAATGTGAACAAGACATGGAAGAAGGTCATTGCCAATGTTAGGGCTCTCCCACCTTTTTTATATCGTATAGGGATACGGACTGGGTTAACTTTGGGGAGAGTATATCGAGTGTGTTGAGACCACATATTTTCCCAAAAGACCGTAGATTAGGTAACGATGAAATTGATTCCTTAATTTCGATTGCCACCAACGCCATTAACTCGGCAATAGAGGAAGTTTAAGTTTATGCAACGCTCTCCTCCAGATATCGTCCTGCTCATGAAGGTGTGGCAAATTAAAAGGCGTAAACTTAAAAGAGCCTATCACAGACACGAGAAAAGGATCAGCGATGAATATAAACGCATACTACGAGTAGAAGAAGTCAACCTCTTAACTAAAATTATAGCCAAATTTCACAATTGCCGGCTTTCTGAAAGACTTTCGGCAATCAAACTTTCCCCCAAAAGTTCAAGGAAATAAATTCTCTCTCGGGCAAGTTCAATACTCTCAAGAAACTGAAACTAATTAATGGTGCTGCCCTCACGTCTACAATATTCAAGAGCAGCTACAACTTTTCGTAGATATTTTCCTGAGACAACTCAATATGACCCCCCGGGCTTCGAGGCTTCCAGGTGCAGCTATCACACTGTGATTTTCAATTACTGCATCAACAACGGATACTTTCCGGATGTATGGAAAATAGCGAAAATAATTACAGTCCACAAGAAAGGGAAAAGCCATGAGGCAAAAAACTTCCGTCCAATCTCCATGCTATCCAATGTGGCCAAGTTATTTGAAAAAATGTGGCTAAATCTCATACTTAGACACTGCGAAAAAGCTGAAATTATCACCAGCCACCAATTCAGGTTTCGTTCTAAGCATGGAACTCAACACGCTTTAGCCTATTTGCACGAGACAGTGCTGGGAAATATAGATAATAGGAACCAACCTACAACCTACACTCGTCTGTTCCCTAGACCTGGAGAAAGCCTTTGATTGCGTGTGGACCGAAGGCTTTGTCTTCAAACTTAGTAATTTCGGTTTCCCATCTTCAGTAATTAAAATTGCTATCAGCTTCTTCTTAAATAGAAAGTTCAGAGTTACCCTTGGTGGCAACAGTTCTTACCTATTCCCAGTGACCGTAGAGGTACCACAAGATTCAATTACCGGACCTGTGATGTACAATATCTTCACGGCGGACGTCCCAACTCCTGAAGATCCTCAAGCGGGAATAATTCAATACGCAGATGACACTCTAATTTTCGCTGCTGACACCGACCCACTAACGGCCGCCTTAAGGGTCAACAGCTACTTAATCCAACTAGAGTCGCATCTCAAAAGTTGGGGTATCCGTATTTACGCAGAAAAACGCAAGTTTGTCTCTTCAGGATCCAGATAATATTATTAAGAACTTTAATCAATAAAGCAAAAAAAGTTGTCATTACGGTAGGCAGCACGCCAGTCCACCTTAAAGCCTCTTTGAAATATCTAGGGGTCTTGTTTAACAAGTTCCTCGGGTTCAACCCCCATGTCAACGAAACAGTTAAGAGAACTTATATTAACTTCAATAAAATTCGGAACCGCTTTTCAAGATCGGTGGGATTGTCGAGGAAGGTAAAGGTAATCACTTACAAATCCCTCATTCGCCCTATTCTTACATTTGCCTCACCAATTTGGCTCACCCGCTTTAAAACAGCAATTAAGTGAACACAGATTTTTGAAAGAAAAGTTCTACACCTTTGTACCGGAAAGCGCCGGCGCTTCTGGACTCCCAAAAAAAAAAATATTTCAAGAACAGTGAAGTATACAGCTGCCCCCAAATTGAAAATATTGCAGACAGAGTTGTGAACCTTACTCGGCCATTCTACCAAAAGGCAGAGCAACACCCAAATATTCATATCAAGCTCTCTATTCAGGGATGACATGAACCGAGAAAACGTCACAGTTACTTCGGATTCATCTTCTGTGATGAGCCTGAAGTGAAATCAACTAATGATGTGATCTTTCGCAACCTCTATAATTATAGTGGCCGGCAGCATCGCAGACATTAGTGGACTGCACGCACAACGTGACCGAGGCTACTAGACTGACGACATGACAATGACACGACTGTCGACCTACTGGTAATAAAAAAGGAAGAAAAGTCGTGGTGCTCGAAAGAAGTGGCGAAAGAAGAGCTTCCTTTTATATCTACTTAATTTTAGTAATTAATTTTAAATATTTAGATTTGATTTTTTTCGTTTAGTTTGTTAATTTTTATTTTGCTATTTCTTTTTGAATTCTATCTTTAATTACAATTTTGAGAATAGTTTTAAAGTAGTATGTAAGTTCTAGTTAATAAGTTTCATCATAATTCAAAATCAAAAAAAAAAATCAAAATTTAAGAAATCGGTTTAAGCACACCAATAAATAACTATTAAGATTGCTAATAAAAATATACGAGAACTTCTGTATAGTCAAGATTATGGCAATAACCACGCTAAATTTAGTATAAAATTTAAGAATTAGGCAGGCCAAATAGAATGAGCCGTCCGAAAATAACTAAGACTTATTATATTGTTAAGTTACGATATAAGCTCAATTCACGTTGAGTTGAAAGGCTTTGAATATGCAAAATAAAACCTTCAAAATGATGATGATCCTTAGCTCTAACGATTTTATTAATTTATTTTATTTTGCGCGATTTAAAATACCCTCCTTTAATTTTAAATAACAATTTTTGAACCACATTTGCGAGTATATTTTTCTTTTTTGGAATGAATTCATTTTCAAGTGAAATCCTGAAATAATACTGAAAACGACTGTGGCCAATGCAGTATGCTCAACCATACATAATTTCAATGTCAGAATCACGATTATTTTCATAGGCTTGAGTTGACGATCCCAGAACCTCCAAAGAACTGTTTATTTATCAGAAAACTGAAATGCAAACCCAACAAAATTAATGCAGTTTCGGGCACAATTATATACACATTGTGTTTACGTTTTACGTTTTGTATTGGGCTTATCCTACATAATTATTTTTCCGCCTCCCATTGCCACTACAAAAATAAAAACCCTGGAACTCTTCACTCAATAGCCCCGTGCTTGGGATTTTTCAGCACTTCAATTTCCACCTGAGATATGTTATGGGCTTATAAAAAAATAAGCAGAGTTCCAATCAGCCATCCATTTCAAATGTCCTCGTGAGGTTCTTGTAAATCCGCCGCAGATAGAATGTCCCTGCACTGTAACGCAATTTCCATGATTATGGCTGTACGAACCTTTATTGGCTCCGTCTACGTCTATATATATTTATAGACCTCTGTTCAGGGATATCCCACTCATCCAATTTCGTTTTAGTAGCCCTTTTTGAAAATACATGCTACGCAAATATCCAGAGTTCTATCAATTGCCTTCCTGTGAATTAAAGTGACTATCGATCAGCAATTTCCTGCAACAGAATGCCGTATACGAGATATTAAATTTTATTTTTATTACAGCGTGCTTACATGATGTGATATATGAATCGATTCGATTGACATTAGCCGCGTTTCTTTGTACCAGAACAGAACAAAATTACATGCATTCACTACACTAACAACATGATCCCCGATAATAATTTTTGGTGGAAAAAAAAGTTATCTTGTAAGCGACTTCTTAGGTATAAATATTCGGAATCCGCTGCAGGCAATGTAGTTTATTTCCTGTGAATAAAATGGTTTTTTGTATGTAATGGCATGGAGTATTAAAAAAAGCCGAAAAAAAATTCCGAATTTCAGATTTCACTTGAAATTTTAGTTGAGGTTTGAATGCCAACTAACCGAAGACACGCCCTGAATTGTGAAAATACTCCCTTTTCCCCTAAAGTCCCCTTTCCTATTCTTTTCTGTATCGTTTCTTTGCTACTTATTCTGTTCTGTACTCTTTCTTTACAAGGAAATGCGTTTATACATACTATAGAGTTATTATACGAGTAATACAGAGCCAAGTAATATAAAATTTTATATTCGAACTGTTCGGAAGTTGAAGGATTTCAGGTCGGTAGAAAATTTCATGTACAATATTGTGAATTTACATGCTCGTAGGAACATTGATTCTTGAATAATTTAAGCAAGATTGTAATCGTGGTAATTAAATTGTGTTTTGAGGCAATTTGAAAGCGTACACACAAATTAAAAGGGCAAATAATTCACTGGGTGTCTCTTGATAATCAATTTAATTTCAGGGACAACATTATGGTAAATTACAACATATTGGCTTGTGAATTACCAATATTAGATTTTAATGAGCAGTGTTGCCAAATTTTTATAATGAAAATGGCAAACTTTAGCCGGGAAAACCGGAAACATTATTCTAAAATCGGTTAAAAAGGCGGCCACAAAAATAGCCTATTTGGATACGGCTAATAAAACGGCTACAGAAATATCCCCAAATATTTTAATTTTATGGTTTTGAAATAATGTCTAAGATGCCTTGAGTCTAATATTATAATAAACCAGTCCGAAACGTATATACCCCTTAGAACATACAGTACATGGAATGAGCATATCCCGTTTATCACCGGCTCCAATATCTGGTGAATAAGTCGACAGTCAGCCTACTCAGTTGGCATTTAATACTGACAAATGTTGACTGTTCTATAGAATTGTGCATAAACAAATGTCAATTTTTGTCAAATTATCGACAATCAGCCTACTCAGTTGGCGTTTCGATATTGACATAATGTTGACCACAATGTCGAATTGTGTATAAACAAACGTCACTTATTGTCAATATTTGAATTTCGTAAGTCTACTGAGTAAGCTGACTGTCGACTTAGTACCCAGATTTTGGAGCCACTGTTTCTATGGAGACATACAGGACAAGCTCATTCCATGGCTATATATTCAAAGATATACCCTAGACTTGTACAGACCTAGTGGTGATACCATAAGTACCAATTGGCAACAACCATTTGCATTAAAAGTGAGTTTCGTTTATGACCAGTTTATAGGGGAGGTTGGCACTCATTCAGGAGGATGTTGACCATTCTCAAAATCAATGAACTAACCCATTCTACAAATATTTGTCGAATTTTTCAAGTCGCTAGCTTCATTCTATCTAAAGTTATTGTTTACTTGAAGTCTCACTTGCGCAAGGTTCGACAAAAGAAACCTACCCCTAGGTTTCTTTTGTCGAACCTTGCGCATTTCTAATAACAACCAACTAGATCCCAGTACAAATATTTGACCAAAGTTTCAAGTCATTAGCTTCATTTTGTCAAAAGTTACCGATTGTTTGGTGTTTTATTTGTAGGGGAGGTAGGGGTTCCCTGGGTCGGATCTCCCCCACCATTGCCACCAACCAATTAGATCATGCTATGAGCACTTAAGCAAAGTTTCAAATCTCTAGCTTCATTCTATCGAAAGTTATCGCTTATTTGAAGTTTAATTTGTAGGTGAGGTAGGGGTTTCGTTGGTCGGATTTTACGTATTTTCAATATCAGCCAGGTGAATCCTACAAATATGTAACCAAAATTTCAAGTTGCTAGCTTTATTTTATCGTAAGTTATCGCTTATTTTAAGTACCATTTGTAGGGGAGGTAGGGATTCTTTATGTCGGATCTGGCCTATCTTTAAAACCAACTAACTAAATCTCACTTTAAACATTTGACCAAAATTTCAAGTTGCTGGCTTCATTCTATCAAAAGTTATCGCTTATTTGAAGTTTTATTTGTAGAGGAGGTATGGGTTCCTTGAATCGGATCTTGCCCGTTTTCAATATTAATCAAGTAGATCTTACTAGCAACATTCTGCATGGAACACATCGCCGATCACTATGAGGAATAGGATCGGTGAGAGGATATATACTCAATTGCCCTAACCCCTTGTGGGGCGTTGACGTTTCGTTGGCATAAACTGGTTTCGGAGCATGCCAGCATGCACCTTCTGCACATCCATGGCACTGCGCTGCCGGTCGAGGATGCACCCGTGTCGAACTCCACTGCGTTTTCTAAAGTCTCCCGACACCTTACCTTTATGCAGAACGCGACATTTCGCATCGTCATAGGTTGCTTTAATAATTGCCACAAGCTTTTTCGGGACGCCTCTCCTGCGCAAGGCCGCCCATATAGAATCCCGGTTCACACATTTATCGAAAGCTTTCTCGAAATCGATGAAAAGCAAGGGAAGCGGAGAATCGTACTCAGCGCATTGCTCGATAATGATTCGCAAGGTGTTAATGTGATCGATAGGAGAATCCGGATCGAAAGCCAACCTACTCTTCATTAAATGTGCTTTCTTAGTGGGGTTTAGTCTTTCCAGTGCGATTTTAGCTATTATCTTGGCAACGGCAAGAAGTACACAAATGTCTCTGGAATTATTACCGTCTGTTAGACTGCTTTTCTGCTGAAGTTTGGTGATCAAACCTTCTTTCCCACACTCACAAAGGTCCTTCTGGTTTCTAGTAGGCTGTGTAACGGACAGGTTGATGGGCGCCCGAAGATACCCGTGGCGACGGATCATAAGATAATGTCCGCGAAGGTCAAGCCGTGCCATCTGGCGAAGAAAAAAGGCCCTTCAACGAGCTAAGCAGCGGCCTATGCTTGCTGTAACTCAGTTCGGTAGACGTGGGCGGGGCTTACGCCGCTCGTTGCCCATGTCCTTTACGTATTAACAAAAATCCATTGGCCTGGGGAAGACAACACAAACAGGGGAGGGAAAAATTGGGGAATAATAAAAAACTGAGCAAGAAGGAATGGAATGATTGGCGGACGGCTCAGATGCCCTCGCGCTCTCATCGGGTCCGGGTGTAATGGGACCTTTGGCCTCTGGTTTGTTACCACTGGCAGATCAGTACTTATTAGGTGCTGCCTTCGATCTGCCGGTGGAAGCAGCACAATCAGACCAGTATGTGGTTCATTACAGCTGGTATCGCAAGGGTAACTCAATCCGCGAAATAACTTCGTTCTCATTGTTTAACGGAACAAATTATTTTTGCTATTGGGGATCGATGTATGTAATACCCAGAAAGACCTCGTTTTTAAAACTGGTATCCGGCTAATTATACCTTTTCCTTTCGAACAGACATACCTATCTTGGGATACTTCCCACATACGACATTTAATTTCTCAATTGTCTTGCATTGCTAACGTGGCTTTCATTAAAGAGTTTGAGATTCCCATCCCCTATTATTGCAATCCTGTTTCAAGACACTCATACTCCAACATACTCCCAAGCCTTCGCCAGTATTTATTTGTTTACAGCTCTTGTGGAACACCAGCATGTTCATTATCCGTTTTTCAAGATATCATCAAAAATCCATAAATCTTTCCCCTCTCAACTACGCCTGCAACTACCTACCGACATGTGTACACGTACTTTTTATCTATTTCAATCTGAAATCACATCCAGCCTATTTACGTGAAATGAGCAAGCATTACATTCTCAATTAAATCATTCAAGTGAGTCTTTTGATAAAATCAGTGATCCTATGTATGCAATTTCCTATCAGGCTGAACAAATCCTTCGGGTATTGTTCGCGACACTATTGTTTTCGTCGATGTTGTCCTCGTCGTCGTCAACATACAGTTGCCCGATACGAGGGTATACATGAAATCTATCCATTCGTTTCAGGGAAATGTCAGGCAGAAGAGGGATGATGACTGTACTCTCAACATACCCGGTCATCCACCAGACTAATACTCCTTCGTATGTAACGTACATATCAGATACTTTCATCTCTGTCCAGATACATTGCATCCCGACAGGACCTACATAGATGCATATATTCTGCGAGACTGAGCGGAACGTGTACGATGAATGGTGAACGCATAAGGGTTTCAGGGAACATGGCAGGACATGGAGTATAACTATCACCTATTCAACTGTCACGGACTGTGATAAGAATAGGAAGCCGGCTACACTATTTTTGTTACGTCAAGCGTGAAGGAATTGATGGATGCAATGCGGCAATGTGGTATGCGATATCTTATAACAGTGCGAGAAACTTTTTGCTATCACGAAAGGGTCCGTGTATTTTCTTTTTATGTAGGGACATAATATCGGAGTGTATTATTTTGATATTCAGTTATCTACATTTTTAAAGGGCGAATGTGACATTTTATTGTTGGCTTTGACTCTACTGATTATTGTTCGCTGGTGACCCAGGCATAAATGCATTCTCAGACGGTCACCTTAGCACCTGGCATGCCTTATTATTGGTTTAAGTCCTGGAACAACGAATGAACTGATTCGGTCTACTAATTAAAATCATCCTGTTGCAAGGGAAAAACGCGTCTGGATGTTATGTGTATTGAGACTTACTTGCTCAATATTCACTTCGCCGGCCAAGAACCACGATAATCACTTCAACTTTACTTATTAAATTTTTTTTTGATACTTGGATTTGTACCAGGAGCACTCTCAGACTCCATTTTAAAAATTGTCTTAAAAGGCATTAGCATTCAATACGATTTTGCTAAAAGGGAATGCAGAAAGGCCCGGACTTGAAAAATCTGTCCCATGCAAACAAAAATATCAGGGTCGAAGACTTATTGTTACATGTACACTACCATGTACACTTAGGGCTGATTCGATTCAAGTAAATACAAGTAAGGTATCGATACTTTTGCTTCCGATCCAAGTACATTTGGTATCGATACATTTAGCTCAAGTACTGAGTAGGTATCGAATTAAAGTACTTGGATCGAATCAAAGTACTTGAATCGGATTAAACTACCTACAACAAACCACATTTCTACTGTTTCTCCTACTCTATTCTTCCTCATTGTTCATTGTAAATGATTGAGACTACGCGCTACGCCACACCGTTGCCATATTCCATGTTATCCAGCCGCCATCCATTGCATTGTATGATGGGTATGAATATGGCTTCACCGGTTTGATCGGTTTGACCAGTTTGACACACGCTACACGTATATTGTCTCTCACTCACTCCCTTTCTTCACTTATCACTTCCTCATTACCATTGGAATTTGGAAACGGAAATGGCATGTGTTCATGCTGTGCATGTTAGTGTCGCCATAGACTGTCGAACTCGAACTAGAACTCCAACACGATCCTGGTACAAGTGGTCCGGTTTTCCTCTCGCACATCATTTCATTTATCCATTTTCGGCCTTTCTTTTAGTGTTCAGGAACACAAAAACAAGAATATTGATCTCTTCCAGTTTCATCATCGAAGGCTTCCGAGTGCAGCGAGAACAATACTCGCCCAACTTAGGTGAAGTTACTGTTTCGCATTGACTGGAACGTTCCGATCACATGTCCCGCCTGCACTGGTACACCTCGTGATGTGGACCACGTCTTCAACTGCCCAGCAGCACCCACACACCTAACTCCCAGGTCGCTGTAGGAGAACTTCGTAGCGGCAGTCGTTTTTCTATCGCTTAACAGTGAGGAAGATGACAAACTGTAGCAAGTAAAAGACTCACACACCAAACTTCCGACCATTGCTATCACAACAACAACTAACAACTTGATCTGAGCTGCTCTGAATAGAAAGTTAGGGCAAGAATGCTATTCCGTTATTATTTCCACGTTTTGAAATGCAGGCGGCGCAGATGTCAAAGTTTTCGGGCGATTTTCAGTTTAGGAATCACATAAAATTCATTTCCCTCAATATAATGTACGTTTTGCGTAATTATATGAAATAGTAAACATACAAAATGACTCTGCAGCCTAAAGGAAATCTGTCCGATTGTATCCTATACTAAGGAACTAAGTTTCCTTTTAAAATTTGAGTTGACATGTGAATTCTTACTTACAAAGCCACACTCCCGACAGGGATATCCCCCATTTTCGTCTCCGCTACTCTAATCTGCACTGTAGGGATTTTCTTTCGCTTGTCCTGCTCTAATCTGCTCTGTACTAAAAGAACGCACCTTTTGAAAGAAACGTGTCAAATATGTTTTATGTAATTGCGTAATTTGGCTTAAATTGCACTTGCAATTTTTCGACGCGAAAGCAACGCGTCTATTCGCTGCTTTGTGTTTGCGTCGGAAAAACGCAAGCGCAATACCATAAGGAGTGCGTTTCTTTCCGCGTCTTTTACGACGCCATATAAAATTTTTGTTATGCGACATGTTCTACAACTTTGCTGCCGACGCGCTGCTATTGGAAGCGCCGTCAGCACATTGAAGCAAATGGCATGCACTACACTTGTGTCGTTTTGTCGTAAAAGTTGACGCGTCTTTTCGTTGCCTTATCGTAAAAGACGCGGGAACAGACGCGCTGCTTATGACACTACACTTCCGTTTTTCCGATGCAAACACAAAGCAGCGAAAAGTCGCGTCAATTTTGCGTTGAAAAAACCCAAGTGTAATGAAGCACACAGTTTCGCGTTTCTGCGACGCAAAAGCAAGGCAGCGAAGAGTCGCATCAACAAAAGACGTAAGTGTAATTTAAGCCTTAATTGCCTTTATGTTTCTATACGTTTTCTTTCTAGCAATTTGATTGAAAATTCCAACTAGGACGCTGTTACCATAGGTAACATCAGGAACAAAGCAGGACGTGTATCAAAGGGGAAAGAAAAAAAATGTCTCCATACTTCCTGAATACAAATCGCAAACGGCTCATAAAACCGATTGCCAGACGACTCATAAATACGAGTCATTTCCGAATCTAAAAAACCGGTCGTAATGGACTCATAAATGTTGTTCATAACCGGTTCGGAAATACGATTCACAGCCGGTTCATAAAGATGATTCATTTGCCGTGACAATTTCAATCCGCTCAATGAATCAGAAACGAATCATTCCTGAATTCAGTAATGAATCGGAGTTCATGAAAAATTAATCAACTAGGAATTATTTACGAACCCTTTGGTTTGCTGGGTACTAATTCATTCATTTCCGTGGTGACCCGTAGCTCACTGCGTTGGGGCGTCAGTCTGAAATCTTATCATACCGTCCGAGTGTGGCTGTATTTCTTTACATTAGCCTTTCTATCTTTGAAGTGGGCGAAAAAAAAGCCACAGCCTTTCCCGGCTTGACGCAGAGTATGGCTAAATGAACAGGAAGTGTTTGCCAGCAACATGCGTCACCCGAAACGGGTTATACTCGTATGAACGAACCGTCAACAAAGCCTCTTTGGAATAGTTGACGCGCTTTGTCCCGATAGGGGAAAGGGCAAAAGGTATAATTCATTTCCGTAACTTCTGAAGTATACGCATGTAGACAACAAATGAGCCTACCTGCACTATTTTCTCTAATCCGCAGTGTACGAGCATACTCTGCCATTTTCAAAAACCCATTATCATTATCCTTCCGGTTGTATCTTTTAATGATAAATCAGATAACGTTACTTCTAATGACGGTCAACATCAAAGCCAAACACATGATCTAATCCACATATTGAATGCGACATCACAACTCATCGAAAGAATGGCGAGTATTGAAAACAACCTCTTGTAATTCGAAAAATAATTGATATCAATTTAATAGGGGACAAACAGATGTCCCTGCATCTATCCCTCGACACAATCGAACAGATTGTGTAGTATAGACGGTTGGATTCTATCTGAACTGAATACAATATACGGACAAAACAGACATTCGGTATGCCGGATAAGGCCTGACCTTCTCCCAGGACGAGGAGATGAACCTTCGTGTGGTTGAAAAAGATACAGAGATATCGCATTGTACACGCACAGAATCAGTGGCATTCATTCATTTATTCGTTCAAGGGTTTCACAATGACTATTATAGTGACGATGCTGTTGATCGCTCAACCGGAATCAAGTGTCCTCGAAAATTGATTTGCGAAACCCTTTTGATGTTTTCTTTTCAACGGTTTATTACTGTCTTGTGTTATTTAGACTCGTCGACATCGTCCTCGTTGCTGTATTGTCAACCATCGAACGAAAGTCGTTTTTTCCCAAGGGAAATTGATATCCTACTTATCGTTTCGATTTACCCAGTCCAATGTCTCCTGTTTGCATTGCTTAATGCTTATTCCTTGATGAGTTCAGGCCGGGAATGGTTTTACTTACTTACCGGTACGTATGCAACTTTAATGAAGTAGCAGACATTTGAATGTCATTGGCTTTGCAGGACTCAAAGCAGATGATTGAGTTTGATAGATGATAAAATGAGTTTTGTGGCTGCGATTGATCGGTGAAACTTTGCTATTGCTATTGTCGTTTATAAATAAAACAGTTGTTTGAGATTACATTTGCCGATATGAGACGGTTGCGGTTACGTGGAACTGATGACATTTGTGATTGATTAGCAAGGATACTGAAAGGCAGATGGTCAAAGACTCCACGAACAAGTGGTTTTCATTTGAAGTTACAGGCGAATGGGTTGATGAACGGATAAAGAATATACGATAAGTCAGCTATAAATAAAAGAAGAATGTGGACTAGCGGAGGACATGTTTTTATTCTTTTATTTTTTTTTTATTTTTTGACATGTGCGGTCACCGGACTACTTACCCAAGAAATAGAGATCAAATAAGGGGCATTAGCAATGCAAAAGTTGCGGTAGTTCTAGTTCGGTAGTAGTAAAAAAACCAAGTGTGTGTCACGCCACCCCCTGTACTCCAGTCGCGATCTTGGAAAAAACTTAAAAAAATGACACTTTTACCAGTTTTTCGCCTATAACTCCGTTTCAGTTTATTTTAACACAAAATATAGGTTGTAATACACGAGACGCGTAAATCCGCCGGGCGCGTCAAATATACGATACCCTCCCCAGCAAACGGGTTTGCGACAACGCGAAACTTGTTAACTGACGACGGGTTCTGACGGGTACTCATCCGCCATTGATGAATCGATGAGCCCAACAACATGCACATGAAAAAAGATAATTTCACTACTTGCACGTGTGCTGTCGATTCGTAAACGCACCTCGTGTAAACACCACGACGTGTCCATTATTTTCGCGTCAGCAAAATTCGCTTCGCTACCCGGTTTTGACGTTTCGTCCGCGTAAACCCTACTCACGTATTAACACTAGTCGCGTTTACGCAACTGGAGTAAAAATCACGCGATTGCGTATATATACATCCCGTGTACTAGAACCTTAAGTAAAATTTATGTTTGTAAAGAATAAAATTTCCTACAAATTTCATTCTAAATTTTTTTTTTATAATCAATAGCAACGGAGCTATGATACCACCAAAAGAGGCAAAAATTGAGGACTTTGCAAAAATTTTAGTTTTTTTTACGTCTTTATACAAGAATAATTCTGCAACGCTTCGTTATAGTGAAAATGTCCTTAAAATAAGTCTTGAAGAGAATTAAATTGCCTACAAAATGCACTATCAATTTTGTTTGTACGTACTATAAACGGAAGTATGTATAGATAAATAAAAATAAGTTACTTTTTTCAAGCTTTATTTTACTTGTGTGTAGCTGAGTATGTGACGTCAGTTAAGCTGGCACCCCACAACGAAAAATCAAAATATGACATATAACATAATTAGGTGCTAATTAGGGGCTCAACACAAAAGTTTAGTGCTCCTGTCAAATTGCCACAATTGATCATTTCATATGGAGGTGCCCACTGTCTTAAACCGCATATATTGATTTTCAAATAAGCGTACACTGAAAGTAATACTAATTTAGTGCTCCATTCCCGAATTAAGTGCTCGTCTAGAAATGGCAGAAATGATAATTTGTATATGGGGGTGCTAGCGTAATATCGAACTGACACTCCCATATTAAAATAATATTTTCATGCAACTCTGCAGGAGCAATCAATTCAAAAATAAAGCGCCCAATTATCACTTAATTAACGATTTTATTATACGCTTATTTCCAAGTTGTTTTATGCGGTTTAATAAATTCGGGATGCTAGCGTGATGTTAAGCCAGAACCCTTAAATAAAAACTATGATTTTTAGCAATTCGGGAGGAGCACCTAATTGGGGGATAGAGCATAAAATCAGCACTTAGTTAACAGTTTTGTGGACATTGAACATCTTAACTGGGACCATTACTGAGGCACTCTCGGGCCTGCTCGTGGATGATTCATTGTGTGAACTAATTAAAAATAACTGGTGCAACAGTCCAATTTTCAACCATCGAACCTCCGGTACTGGAAGGTGTCAGACTAGCATTTCTTGACAAGGCTAAGTTCCTTGGTCTCATCCTAGACAGGAAGCTGGGATGGATGCGAATTATTCAGGAACGCACTGACAAAGCCACTATGGCGATAGGCGATAGGTCGGAAATGGGGACTACAGCCGAAGGTGGTTTTGTGACTGTACATATAAGTTCTTCGGCCCATTCTTTTGCATGCCATTCTTGTTTGGTGTATGGCGCTTAGAATGGGTGCCCATAGGATTCTACTGGGGAAAGTGCAAAGACTGGTGACGACTGCTGCAACCGGGGTATCAAATCCACTCCATCAACAGACCTGGATGTGCTTCTAGATCTTTTACCGCTTGCTGAACAGCAAGCAATGATTATCGCATTGCGACTTTGCGAGACCGATCAGTGGCAAGCGTTAAGCTCCGACCACTCTGCTAATTTGAATAATCTTGAACTCCCAGCATATACGGATTATATCTCCCCTAAGTATATGTTTGGTAAACATTTTGTGAGCTAGATTCCCTCAAGGGACATGTGGGAAACTGGGACAATCACTCACCCAGACTCATTCGTTTTATATACTGATGGATACAAAACAGATGCTGGAGTGAGAGCCGGTATCTTTTCGGAGACGTTGAAGATTAGTATATCTTTCTGCATACACGATCTTTGCAGAGTGCTGCAGGCAGAGATTTTGGCGATTTCAGAAGCTCTCGCTTGACTGGGATATAATATCACAATTGGTAGGAAACTCACTATATACACTGACAGTCAGGCTGCAATTCGATCACCTGAATCAGCTCTGTCGATATCGCAGACGGTTACGAACTGTCGATGGCTTGTTGATGTGATGGGGGGTTACTCTGAAATCACGTTGTGCTGGATTCCAAGGCACAGTGCTTGTGCTAGTAATTGTGTGGCTGATAAGCTTGCTTGGGCTGGGACAACTGGCGCAAATGAGGATGGTCGTTGGGTCGTCGGAGTGCCTTTCACAATCTGCAAGCGAAATATCAACTGTAGCGCGAAAAATAAACAGAGCGCTAGATGGACACTGCGTCTAAAACCATGAAGAGGTTATGGCCCACAGCGGACCCCGGCCGTTCTGCTGCAATATTATCACTGAATAGGAAGCATATTGGTGTGGTGGTGAATGTTATCACTTTGCACTGTCCTATTAGGCAGTACGCAAGAAGACTTCGCCTACCCTATAATGACTTCTGTAGAAGCTGCGAGGATGCTGACGAGGAAGAGAGTACCCTTCATTTTCTATGCACCTGTCCTGTCTTGGCTGTGAGGAGGCTGGTCTTTCTGGGGGACTCTTTCCTCCTTCATTTACAAGAGCTAAGGGGCATGAGCCCGCACAGGCTTTATCGGTTTATTGCCAGCTCTGGCTGGTTCAATGAATAGTAATTTCAATTTGATAGGGTTTTATCCTGGTAGGTATCACAACGGGCCCCTTGGTGGCCTATGTGTGCTGGGTCATCCGCGGCAGCCTTTTAACCTAACTCTAACCTAACAGTTTTAATATACGCTTATTTGTAATTTGATATAGGGACGAATCTGTGGCGCCATAGTTTGGTGATGATCTCCATATAAAAATTAGAATCCTGCACAGTTAAAAATTCTGGTCTATTATCAATGCTAATTCGGGTTACATATATGACGATACCAAAATTGTATTAGATTTTAATAAAATGAAAGTATTACAATTGCTTCCGTAAACTTCACAGGTTTAAATATTAAACTTTTCTGGCATTATTTTTTTAATCAAATTGTTGGTTTAAAATTTAATCTACAGATATTATAATCTATGAAAAAATATTAATTTTACTGCGTTTTTTTAACTCCTCTAAGTTTTTTCTCCATTATTTTTTTTTCAATTTTCTAAACTTCCAAATCCTTTATTAAGCCCATCGCAGGCTAGCCAGCTAATCTTTTACTTTTTTCGCCATGACGCAGCATCGAACCTGTGAACTCCGTGTTGTAGAGTTGCGACCTAGACCACTCGGCCACGCAGCATAATATTTTGAGCTGACTGCGAGTAGTTATAGTGAGACTTGAGACTCAAAAAATATACTTTGTGGGGTTTACCTTTTAATTAAACTTAGATTAGAAAATAATGCGAGAACAAAAAGAACACAAAAAGGTTTGAATTGTATTAGAATTTATTACAAATTGTTTTAAAATGGAAGTAAACTTTGAATTGTATTAGAATTTATTACGAATTTGGTTTAAAATAGAAGTAAACTTTGGAAGGGTTTAGATTATAGAATTAAAATTATTAAAAATGGTGGTAGTCCAAGACCAGGTTTAAAAAAAATACCGAGATTTTTAACTGTGTGCCACTTTTACAGGAGTATTTAATTCAGGAATGGAGTCCTAATTTAACACTTGATTAATCGTTTCATTATACGCTTAATTGGAAATTAATATAAGCAGTTTAAAAAAGTGGGAGTGCTACCGTAACATCAAGCACTTAAATCGGGAATGGAGCGCCAAATTATAACTTAATAAATACTTTTATTATACGGTTATTTGGATATTGAAATATCCGGGTTAAGGAAATGGGGGTGCTAACGTCAAGCCAGCAGCACCATATAATCAATTGTGGCAATTCGTCATGAGAACTACATTTTTGAGGAACATCTAACTAGCAATTAATTAGCACCTAATTAGGCGATATGTCTTATTTCGATTTTCCATTGTTTAAAAAAATGAGGCTGCTAGCGTGACGTCAAACTAGTACCTCCATATGAGATACTCAATTGTGGCGTTTCGGCTATAGCACTGAATTTTTGAGTTGTGCGATATGTCACATCTTGATTTTTCATTGTGAGCTAAACGTACGTAAAAACACGTCCGTCTCCCGACCTATAGTCTTTATTATACTCTAGATGAAATCTGAGAGTATTATAAGTCTGCCACAAAGTTTGTAACGCTAAGAAATAAGGCTCGCAGAAAAAAATGAATGATACAGAAGTTCATATTATCACTCGAATATCTCAAAACCGGATGTCCGTCTGTCCGTCTGTCCGTCTGTCCGTCTGTCCGTCTGTCCGTCTGTCCGTCTGTCCGTCTGTCCGTCTGTCCGTCTGTCCGTCTGTCCGTCCGTCCGTCCGTGACCTCTCTAGCTCGAGAACGCGTTGAGCTATGAAGTTCAAATTTTGCACACGTTATTTTTGACAAAAAATGAAGGCTAAGTTCGTGAACGGGCTAAATCGCTCCACCCCTCCTACCCCCTCCCATACAAAATGACACATTTTTGAAAATTTACAATAATCAGATTTTCTCAGAAACTATAAAACATCTTGCTTTGAAATTTTGAATACATCACTTTTATGATAATTGTAACCTACATTATAAAATTTATTGTAATCCTCACCCTCCTTCTACCCCCTCCCATACAAACTGCACTATTTCATGAAATACGTTAAGCCAATTTACTCAGTACGTTTACAATTTATCGGGCTGAAATTTTGTACTTAACACTTAATTAACAATATCAGTTAGATTCAAAAAAAGTAATCGATTACCCTTACTCCGTCTACCCCCTCCCATACAAAATGACACATTTTTGATAATTTACAATAATCAGATTTTCTCAGAAACTATAAAACATATTGCTTTGAAATTTTGAATATATCACTTTTATGATAATTGTAACCTACATTATAAAACTTATTGTAATCCTCACCCTCCTTCTACCCCCTCCCATACAAACTGCACTATTTCATGAAATACGTCTTAACGACTTACGTCTTACGTCTTAACGATGCATCCGAGATTGCAACCAAAATTATTTATTGGCTTTAACCAGGTTCAAATTCATCTAGAGTATTGCATGATTGGGGTTTACCCCAATCGTAGTTCTTTTATGTTTTTTTTTTGTCTTTAGAAATAAATAAAATTTGATTTTGTAAAAATGGTTTTTTAATAAATTTTGAACTCTGAAAAGTTCTCATTTATTATTTAATTAAGAATCGATCACATACAGTTATACATGTCAGTTTTGATTAGCTCATCCCCGGTGTAATTTCTCCAGAGTAATTCCAATCGCACTTTCAACTCTCATCTACTTTGAAAATCTAGATCTAGATACTGACAACTATTCTCCAAACATCGATCGATTCATTCCATTCTGTAGCACTTGCCATTCATTCTAAAGTTGATTACAAATTTTGTATGCATTTTCAAGGAAAATGTAATATCGCTATTCACCCACAACTTCTCGCAAATCATCGTTCCATAACAAGTTTCAATTTTCTAACGAAGACTTTTCCGTCATTACATGAGTGTCCATGGGAAACTTTCCTATCTACTCGTAAACGATCTTGACCCATTTTTCCCTCGTCTCTACACCATCATATTGGACCGTCATTATGAATGAAAATGCTACTCCGGTCAGGCTAACCTTATCCTACATAGAACATTAAATTTAGCTCCAAACTATCTTATCTAAATTGTCACCCTCCGCCCAGAACTATTTAATTCAATTGACATCATCCTAATGAGTGAGCTCAAGTTTGACTCATTATCCTGGAAAATTTATAGTCCATTCTCCGTCCTATCTTTCGTTGAAAGCCTGCCAATTTTCATCTGGCCGCTCATACTTTACAGGAAAAGATTATGCTTTCAAGGATATCACATTCGCACACTTTCCGGTATATACACGCTTGCGTCCCCCCTCAGCCATAATAACTTCTATATCAGAGTAATATTTTGTGGCCACTCATGGACGCTTTGGGAATAATTTGTTTTCGAGTATCGTAAAAGTTAAAACGACTTGACTTCATCTTTTCTGGCAGTTTAAGTGAATAGTTGTGGAGCAGCGTGTAAGAGGTTTGTGTATAGTCCCAAAGACTTCAATGATAGGTCTCTAAGCCAGAGAAACAACGGAAGCATTTTCAGCATTATATGATGATGAAAAATGAAAATCCTCCAGCAATTTATCTTTCATTCAGTCCTGGCGTTAGGGCAACACAGAATTATGGCAAAGTCGGGGATATCCTGTAGTACGAGTATGTTAGTATGTAATTGAAGCAATTCAGTGCGTATGTGAAAATTCCTGGGAAAAATGATAAATGAGCGGCGGTTCTCGTGTTATGGACTGAATGGTAGCGCCATATTTTATGATATCCCCATCGTGCTGGCATTTCTTTTATACATTTTCGATGTTTGCTTTCACTTTCATCAAGTGCGAATGGAAAAACAGCGCCACTGAAAACAAACTTCACCAACATTTTCTTTTTTTGTTCTTTTTTTGCTGTTAAAAGAAAGGTTCTTCTGTTCTGTGTTATTTTTTCGTTATATTTCATATAGCATCAACGAGCACTTGGCATCCTGATATACACACACTAAAGTGGAATTTGATCTTATCTCCCGTCGGGGGTGTTAAGAGTGTTGATATAAAGTGACAGTTGGTAGCCCTCTATCCGGGTGTGTTTCACTTTTCTTTTTTCAGGACAAAACATCATTTGTATTTACAGATCATTAATTTTTCGGTAATATAAGATTGAAATTATGTGTGAATGGGCATGTTGAGCTGTTTAATGACTTTCGCGAGTTAATGCTATTTTCCAACGTCAAGATTGCATAGTTCAGTTGGAACTTATTGTTAGAATTTGACGTCGAAATATTATTGATGGGAGTTCAATGGCTTTTTTCAGTGGCTACTTGGCCAGAGGGAGATTTTTAGGCTTTATTTTCAAAGGTGAATCGCCTTTTTTGAGGGTCCTTACTTTGCTAATAATTTGCCATTAGCTTCAATCCAAATATGTATTTGAATCCCCTTCATATTCGAAATTATTAAATAAATCGATTAACAATTTATTGTTTTATTTCCTTTCAGGTAAATTTTGTTCATCACTCTTAGGATATCCTGTTCAAAAGTGAGTACATCGTAAACTCAACAAAAATCAATTAGAGGCTTCTGGATCTTGAATAATAACATTGCGGTAAAACAAATTGTAAAAAATGATTACATCTCCTATCTTCTTACCTAGTAGCTCATCATCAGTAAACTGATGACGAGTATCTACACTGCATGCAGATACATCGGTATATGAATATTTCTTATTGGGTACCGAATGCGTGGAACGTGTTTTGTCGAAGATATCGACGTAGGCTTAACCAAGATCCCAGTACCGTTAATTCTACTGGATGAAATCATTCGACAAAACATGTCCCACGCATTCGGTAGCCATAAGACAAACACGTCTACTTGTTTGTACAACTATCGACTTACTTACTGGTCACTCATTTCTACTTACGTTATACAACAAAAGTTCTAAAACGCTTGAAATGTATTGAAATGATTAATCCAAATATTATACTTCAGAACAAGTTGATTTTAATTATTGAACTAGTCAGTACAGTAAAATATTTAATTAGCAACCATAATTTACAAACTTCGATGATGAATTTATATTGCCAAATAATTAATTACAAAAAAAAAATCCTAATTTAAAAGAAGATATAGAAGTGTTTTTCAGCAATATGTGTCTATTCAGATAGGTACTCAATTTTTGTCCAAACCCTTTGTGTGACCTTTTATAATTTGAAATTAAAAACACCTTATTAACTTTGCTATTTTTAAAATTTATTTTACAATAATTTCAAATTATAAAAATTCATGGACTTTGCGGTTAAATAATTTTATCGTTTTTTAACACAAAACTCGCCCTTTGTGGGACATTGCGCGTTAATTGTGCCGTGTGACCAGTTGACGTTTCGTTAGTATAAACTAGTTCCGGAGATTGCAGTTGCCAGCATGCACGTTCTGGGGAAGATAACACAAACATCCATGGCCATGAACGTCGTCGTGGACGTGATTCGAACCCGAAACCCCGGTAGTCAGACATGGGACTGGCGTCTCTACGCATTGTGCTACTGATTTTGTAACTTTATGCAATTTTGTATTTATTAATTCGAACTTTCCACACTCGTCTGCAAATGCACGAGTTTCTGTTTCACAATATGTATGAGTATAACCTTATGGAAATACGCCAGGTGTCATGAAAAGCGGCGCGGCTTCAAAGTGCATGCTAGGCTCTTAGTCTGAGTTTTTTCCATAAATCGATAAAGGCTCAGCCAGAAATTTACACTCAAATTTGCACCACCCGAAAAATTTTCTAACGGTACTTGTGGGGTGTTTTTTTTTTTGCTTTTATCTCAGCCTACATTAGCCGCAAAATTAAAAATCAAAATAATATCCAATTATTCGTTATAAGATTATCTTCAGCTTTTGCATACAAACTGTTTAGTTTGAGTAAATATATTAAATGCTAAAACACGCCAAAATTGAAAAAAAAAATGTCAATCAGTTTTCCTCAAATAAGTCTATAAAGTGCATTTCTAGGTAAAATATCAAAAGAGTGACTTCGTAGTTCATTCGATTCCCTACAATAAAAAATTACTCCAATTTGTTAAATCAGGACTTATTTATCTCCAAAAGAATATGCGGACAAGTCAGGGATTTTATGAACATATTTGCTCTACAACTGAAGGGGTTTGCACCAATATGCGGATAGTTTCTTTGTTTTTTGGCCATTTTGGTCAGTGTGCTTTCTTTCTGAAAATGAAATGCAAATCGAAAAATTGACGAAAAAAAGAAATTTGTTCCATTAATTATTTCCTCTGTTTTATAACAAATACAACTGACCCACATTGCTGCAAAAACGAAGAAGCTCCTGAAGTTGACTTAGAGTGATAGAGCAATGCATTTTTCGCAGTCGCTTTGCTTGGCTCAAAATATGTTGGTTACAATGAAATGTGGTTTTACAATCAACTGAAATCGGTGAGCTTCAGAACACTATATGATCAGAAGGAAACCGAAGGAGAATGTTACGATATTAAAGAAGATACTGCGAAATTTTCACCGCTACTATAACATACTAGGGAATAGCTAGTATGCCTTTTCGCTATTCACTGTTCGTCTAGTGGCTCCAAATATCCAACCCAATCGTTTCTATTAGTAATGGTTGCCAATTCACGAACCCACTCTTTTTAAACTACTCCGTACACCGGATTAAGTCGACCTACTTCGCAATCGAAAAATGATCATGATGAAAAGGCAACACTTTTTTTTAACACGGTCAATCTTGCTGGAAAAAACTGATAGGGGGTCGATCGGGTCGCTGATTGCGAATCTGAAGTCAGAATTGCATAAAATAAAAAACATAAAAGTGTTTCTGAGCGGCAACACTTTTTTTTTCTCAAAAACACGGCTAATCTTACTTGAAAAAGCTGATAGGGGCTTTTTTGGGTTGCTGAATGCGAATCTGAAGTCCAAATGACAAAAAGACAAATGGGGGATCGACTAATCTTGCTGGAAAAAGCTGATAGGGATCTTTTGGGGCGCTGATTGCAAATCTGAAGTGAGAGTTGCCAAAAATCGAAAAATAAAGGAATTTCTGAGCGGCAACCCTTTTATCTCGAAAACACGGGCAATGGTGCAGGAAAAAGCTGGTACAGTTTTTTTTGGGTAGCTGATAACAAATCTGATATCCAAATGGCAAAAGAGAAAACAAATGTGGGATCTAGAATGACAACACTTTCTTTATATACACGGTAGGGGGTTGATTGGGTCGCTGATTGCGAAATTGAAGTCAAAATAGTAAAGAAAAAACAAAAAATAAAGGGGTTTCTGAACAGCAATCTTTTCTTCGAATATATGTGAATGACAGTGCACCAAGTATTACCAATGTCAGCTGTTGTTTTGTTGTCATTTCGGGATTGTTCGTAATCTAGGCGAATTGATAATTTAAAGCCAAACGTTCGGATTCACGTTGACAGCAGAAAACACAACCGTTACATGCGATGACAACTGTAGTCAGCTCAGTATCGCATAGCAAGTGAAGTTAAACTTTGTCGTGGTACTAACTAAACCGGTACGTTTAGACCGTGGTGAGTTTCTTCGTATTAGTTAATCCTCCAAGTAGTTCGCTTAGCCTAAACGCGCTCAATGATTTATAAAAATGTTAGCGTATACAAAAGATACCCAAGGGTGGGTTTTTTGCTAATTTACCTAATGAAGCGTAAAGTCCTGCTGTTGGCACACTTGTCTGCGAGTATCGTTTGAACTAAGACTTGTGAGCAGGAATACCCCACAGGGTGGAGTGCTTTCTCCCATTCTTAGCGAAAGGTTCAAAGATTGACCGGCGTTCCTTTTTGTGTCCTTTTGGGTCTACTTCTTCTGCTGCTTTCAAAATACTGTTAAACCTATTACTTCTCGACATTTTCGGCATTTCTGGTGAATAGGTGGCTGTAATTACGATCACTTAACTGCATTCCACTGGCCATAGTTTACTTCAAGTTCTAGATACTATTTCACTACCACTGACTACTAACAATTTGCTCTTGACAAACGTTTCGTAGGCCCGATAAAATCACGCAGCCAATGTTAATGAGAAGAAATCTATTTCTATACAAACGGTTCCAAGAATTAGGGTCGGAGTTTTCTCTGTTGGGCTTTTATTAACCTAAAACTGCCTTTCAATCTCCCGGAATGGTGAAGCAATCGCTGGCCATTTTCGTTCCGTCACCACTCTATGATCTAGAGCTAGAGAATAGGGGTTCGATCCTCGGCACGAACAATAGGAGTTGCATGCTAGCAACTACACGTCCGAAAAGTAGATATGCCATCGAAACGTCAAACAAGGCATAGAAGAGATGATAAGCATGCCCTTCGAGGGATAAGGCAATTAACACACACACACATTCCATGACAAGGTGACGGTTATATGGAAGCTCTAACCTGGCTGAGGTAGCTCGTGAAGTGAGCTAGAGATATTGTAATTTTCACCAACAGGCAAGCTGTAATTAAATCTATCAAATCAGGTCCGACTACGATCAAACACCATGGCAGAATGTTGCCTTAATGCTTGCGTAGATGGGTCCGTTTTTTCAGCATTTTTTTTTTTATGTCGTTTCGCTGCGAACTGTAGAGAAGACGAGCTCGCCAGGCAGGGTAAAACAAGTGATGCTGCATTAATTCGTCGGAAAATTTATACACCCATCGCAGCTTCTAAACTAGCTCTAAAGTTTTTAGCGATTAGCAGGACCAACCGACAAACTCTGGATGGACAAATGGTAAAATATGTCTTCCAATATACTCGTGCCACAAATTGAATTTGTCACCGAAAAGGCAACAAATCAGAGCTCTTTTGGAACTAATCACTGGGTATTGCGTGGTTAGGGAGTACGCCATGAAACTTCGCACTCTTGCAATGAATGATGTAGAAGCTGCGGTGATGAAGACAAAGAGGAGTGTATTTTTTATCTTCGCTGCACTTGTGCTGCTCTGAGAGGAGAATGTGGAAGACATTTCTGGAATTCCACTTCGTTACTGAACTTGATGACCTAACTAATGTTGATGGTGATAAAATCCATCGTTTTATCGGAAATTCCGTCCGATTAAAAAATTAGAATTGTCCGATCATGAGTCCTTGGTGGCTGGTGGTAACAGAATGAACCCCATTGCAGATCATGTGGGCCACGGTAAGCAATGTAGCTCTTATACCTAACCTTACTTTGAGTCATGATATTGTACGTTTATCTTTGTACGCTCCAATAGACGCATGCCAAGTAAATAAATATGAATACATATATCCTCAGCTCTCTAGGAGACAAAAAAAGTTAGTCCCCCTCCGAACTCGGTTTCGAGATCCGCCACTGAGTTGCATATTATTCCGCAAATTTAATTTTGGCTGTGTCTTTCGCTCCATTTTCTTCGTCTAATACACAAGCATACACAAAATTTCAAGTCGAATTTATTTCACTCAATATTTTCTGCCATACCAACAACGTAATCTAGGCCGGTCAAGATACAAATGTTAATTGTTCAGAATTATTAAACGACTATTGTCAGCCCAACAATATTATTTCACAACGCACAAACTGTCCCTGATTAAAAAGGGCAAGGATCGCAGCCATTTGAAACAAAATACAGGACAACAACATGGAAACATTTCAAACAACCATTTTAATGATGTCTGTCCTCTCCATGTACATGCCCATCTAATAGCCATTTCAATTAATCATGATAAAATGACTAACGCGAAATGGTGACCTAAAATGGCTCAACCATAATAGAAGTGTCCATATGGAAAAAGAACAGAACCGAAAGAAATGTATGAACAAGACCTGTATGCTGTAATTCACACATTTCACGCTAATCACATTTTGCACTTCTGTTCTTGATATCCCAAGTAGGTTTATTAGTTCTATTTGCGTTTTCCGTAGTAATTTCAACATTTTCGCTCGCCATTCAGCCATCCATTTTACTCCAGCATAATGCTAAATTACCATTGTGGACGGTAGGCTGTTAATATGAGAGGACAAAAGGACTTTGTTGAACAATTAAAATGCTACAAAATGTACAAAAACGGTGACATATGGATAATGTGATATGAGTATGAATCGGATATACTCGTACAATTCATACAAGGGATGAAATGTACGTACGAACATTGAACACACGTACACAAGGTACCTAAATAATGCATGCAAGCACATATGAGTACATGACGTACTTTGGGATTATACTCATTCATTCTACACTCCCTAAGTAAACTACTCAACTAACAGTGGCGAGGTATAACGTGGTCATGAAAGCGTGAGGGTGAAAAGCCACCACCTAGAAGAACTCAACCACGAAGCTACCATAGCTCAGCAAAGATAACATTGACTTAGCGCCCTAATATGGGTTGTTAGCATGAAACTTCCCTCTTGTGAACAGCGCTTATTACAGGTTTGTATCAAATTCTACTTAATATTGCATTTCATCGCTAATGCTTCCTATGATATTTTTTCGTGAAGGAGCGTGCCCTTGTCCATTATATGGTAATAACAATAACATCCCTGGGGTATGTTGTTTTCGGGTGCAGTGTTTGATGCAAAAATAGACTGAGTAAGGGTTAGCTTCATTTTTAATGAAATCAATTTCAGAATAAATGACATGGATCGGTTAATAGGAGCATACAGAGTCGCACATATGGACGTGTGTTATGAATGTAATTATTGGGATTGAATTATAATACGGAGAGAATTAGAACCGAATTAGAAGTAACAAATGGCTGGATAATATATATAATAATTACTGGGTAAAATACGCTTTACGCCGAAAACATATAGGGTTGGCAATCGGTGGAAGTGCATACTAGCAACTGCATCATCCGAAAAAATAGATGCTATCGAAACGTCAACATGGCATTACAACGCAAGAGATGTTCATGCGCCCATGTCCGTGAAGGGATCAAGGCAACATACAAAAAACAATTGGTGTTAACTGGCCGGCGTGAGTCGTTCGGAAACCCACCCAAAACTCCCATCACTGAACTGGCGTCAGTTAACTACCTTGAGTCGGAAATTTTGACAATTTGATGTCTGACAGACCGGCAACGTCAAACTATTTCTGATATGCTGTCGTTAAAAGCTGTACTGAAAACAGAAAATCTGTGATAGCCCCGGATAAATGTACTAGCGTTTCAACAATAGGTATAAAAATATTTCCGAACAATAAAAATAAAATGATTTTTTTTTTTTTTTGAAAGCAAAGCTGAATCGCGAACGAAACTTCCGTTTTAACTGCTCACAGTAAAGTTTACCTATCAAAAATTCATCGATTCGCTGACAGTTTTTTTTGTTCAGTGTAAATAAGATTAGGTGAATTTTAAAGTATTCCAAATAGATGGAAAATTATCCATCAAGACGGTCAAAACAAATGATATAGTACATACGATGAATTATCATCGTGGCGCGACAGCCCGACGTCGGGCCTTGGCCGCATGGATCGTTGTCCTCCAATTATCTCAGTCACGTGACCGCGTCCTCCAATCTTGGAAGCCCAGTAGCTGATCGGCGTCCACATATAGTGAGCCCTCCCAACGAGATCTCGTTCGTCTAGGCAGTCTCGCTCCGTTGACTCGTTCTTCATTCATTACTCTCTTTGGCATGCGATCATCGTCCATTCGTTGTACTTGCCCTGCCGATTGAAGTCGTTATAGTTTGACGATTTCCGAAACTTCCAGCTCATCTTACAGTTCATACAACTCATGGTTGTACCGGATGCGTCATCCATCTCGATCGCACATAGTCCCGAAAATTCGCCGTAGAACCTTACGTTCAAAAGTGTCTAGCATGTTTCCGGAGGCTTAAGTTAGGGTCCATGCTTCGCAGCCATAGCATAGCACTGCGCGTATAATGGTTTTGTACACGCGGAGCTTCGTGTTTCTGTGCACTTGCTTATTAGCTAACTGGTCGTCGCTTGATTTCGTCAGTTTCGTTGGCGTCCATTGACAAGTTGCAACCCAGGTTTAAGGTTAAGGTTAAGTTGTTCACGAACTCGATGGTAAGGTCCCCACATTGATGCTCGGTTGCGTAGGTGTCCTTGTCGTCGATTGCATCATTATTTTAGTTTTACCCTCGTTGATACGTAGTCCAACTTCTTTTGCAGCGGTATCGAGCGTATGCAGAAGTTCTTCTGCGTCAGCCAATCTTCGGGACATGCTGTTGATGTCGTCGGCGTACGCTGCTAATTGTGTCCACTTAGAGTAGATGAGTAGCGCCTTGCTGTTGTCCATATTCATAGCCCGAATAACGTATTCTAGTGCTAGGTTGAAGAGCGTCGGTGCCAGTCCATCGCTCTGTTTCAGACCAGTGCGTGTTTCAAATAGATCAGTTAGTCTATTATGGATGCTGACTTGTGAGACGGAGTTGGTCATCGTCATCTTTGTCAGTCGCACTATTTTGGCCGGTATACCAAATTGCAGCATGATGTTGTACAGTACTCCACAATGGATACTGTCGTATACCTGCTTGAAGTCGACAAAGATTTGGTATACGTGTACATTGTATTCCCAACACCTCTGGAGTATCAGTTTGACTGAGAAAAGCTGATCGGTTGTGGAGTGACCAGGTCTGAAACCGCTTTGATATTCGCCAATGATTCGTTCTGCATACGGTATTATTTTATTTTCCAGAATTTTCGTCAAAATTTTATAGGACGTACAAATTAGTGATATGCCCCTGTAGTTCTCACACCGCAGTTTATCTCCCTTTTTGTGGATTGGACAGATGATGCTTCTCCGCTAATCGTCTGGGATCTTCTCGTCCTCCCATACTCGCAGGAGTAATTGATGTATGGCATCAACTAGACTCGTTCCACCGAATTTTAGCAATTCAGCTGGAATCTCGCCAGCGCCCGGCGCTTTATTTCGTTTTAGTGGCCGCAACGCGAGATCAACTACCCCTACTGTCGGGGGTTGTATGGGTGGGCCTAGATCAACAATATCGTCGAGAGCTTCTTGTGTGGGGATGTTAGATGCTAGGTTCATAAGCTCTTCAAAATATCCCATCCCCATCGTTTTTAATGCCATCGGTGTCGCTGATGATATTTGCATCCTTGTCTTTACAAAGGCTAGTCCTGGGCTGCTAGCCGTTTATTAATTGTATTTACTACTTTATACGTCTGTCTGGAGTTCCCATTAGCTAGGTTTTCGTTTATATTCAGCAGCTGCTCGTCAAAATATTTACGTTTCTTACGTCTAATTATTCTATTCGATATTCGCCGTAGCTCGTCATATTTTTGTCTTCTGGCTCTGGTTTCTCGTTGAATCCATTTTCTGTAGGCCTCGTTTTTCGCGTCAAGTGAATTTTTGCATTCTTCGTCGAACCAGTCATTTCGCGATCGCCGGGCTTTATATCCCACGACTTTCTCTGCGACATCCTTGATGGTACCCTTGAGTTCTTCCCAGAACCCATGGACGCCTGTAATGCTGATGTTATGTAGCATAGGCGATAATCTTTCCTCATGGACGGTAGTATACGCAACCGCTACAGCATCGCTCAGAAGCTTATCAACCGCTAAGATTTTGGGAGGGCTTATTCTCGATTGGTGCACTGAGGAAATTCTACATCTGTAGGTCGTCTTCACCAAGTGATGATCTGAGTCGCAATTTGCTCCTCGATAGGAGCGGACATCCATCACACTAGACGCCCATCTCCTGCGAATGAGGACGTGGTAAATTTGGTGGACGGTACGTGCGTCTGGAGATTTCCAGGTCTGCTTGTGAATGCGTCGATGCGGGAAACACGTAGAGCTTGCGACTAAATTTCTGCTGCAGGCGAAATCGATAAGTCGCTGGCCGTTGCCGTTACTTTCTTCTTGGAGACTGTGGCCTCCAGTGGTCCCCCGGTGCCAACCTTCATTTCCGACTTTCACGTTAAAGTCTCCCAGCACCAATTTGACGTCGTTTGTTGGAAGTGAGTCGAAGAGAGTCTCAAGGCGGGCGTAAAACTCGTCTTTTACTGGGTCTTCTTTAACTTCAGTGGGACGTGCACATTAATGAGCCAGAGATTGAAGCACCGAGTCTTAATGGGAATCGCACACAGCCTTTCATTTATGGGTTTGAATTCAGTAATGTGCGGCTTGAGGTGATTGTTTACTGTAAAATGCTAATCTAACCTCCTTGCGGCCTGATATTTTGCCAGTTGTAAACATTGTGTGCGATTTCTTGTCATTGATCTCTCTGCCAAGCCAATTTGTTTCCTGGACTGCAGTAATGCTCAGTTTGTACTTTTCGACCTGTTAAAGGAGGGCCCTCCCGGTTCCCGGTTTGTTCAGGGAGCGTACATTCCAGGATCCGAAAGAATAATCCTTTAGTCGTTTGCATGGTCGTCGTTGTTGATCCGTCCCAACCGAGGCTTTAGTTCCAGGTTTCTTGACGTGGAGTTGTTGTTACAAGGAGAAGTTGTCGGCACATCGCTTAACCCCATTCAGGGGATAGCATCGGAAGATAGCTGCTTTAGATGGTTTAATAAACGTGCTGGAGTTTACACAACTATGTTGCAGGTGCAACTACACAAATCATGCCATTCTACTAAACCTGAGATACTTGGGTGTTGGTCAGCCATTCAGGCTACAGCTATCTGCCCTTTTCCAAACTGCCTTATCGCTAAGACTTGGCCGTTAGCGATATGACACACTGCCGTTACCAGGGGGCGCCCACGTGGAGGACTATTGAAAAGTTTTTTTGCCCCCCAATATATTTGCAGCGTGCAATAAAAATCGCTGAGTGTGATTTGATTTTCGTCGATACCTTCTTGTTTACTTCACAAGTAGTTGTTTATTCGATATGGCTAGCGATATCGAAAAACTGATTGAAATCATGAGAGAAAAAATATAAAAAAAACATACGAAAAAAGATAAAATCTGGAAAGATATTGCCGACGTGCTTGGAGCAAAATGTAGTAAGTAAAGTACCAATTATTATTTTTTATTTCAAGCTCCCGCTTTTTCCGAGCAAAGCACTAAGCAACGGGTGCATTGAAACTTATGCCATGCACCCATAGTCTTCTTTGCCTAAGAAGGCAGAATTTTTCTTGACGGCGTTATCCATTGTTAAAGGAATTCAATTTCCCTTTGCCTTTCTTCATCCTTAGCCACTGCTACGGATACAAGCAAAACAGTTTCTTCCTCTTAGGAGTTCATGCTAATGTTTCTGATTGTGAATTTTGTTGTGGCGGTGTGGCGTCAAAATTCGCTGCAGACTCAGTTACACAACAAAATACACAACGAATACTGGATGCGATTTTTTCCGCGGCAATTTTTTGTCGCCTCGGTGTGAACATCTAAAAATAGCCACGAATTTCCGTCGCGAATCCGTCGCGAATTTTGTCGCTGCGATTTTTGTCGAGCTGGTGTGAGGATCGGTTAAAGTAAATTACCGACGATGGAAAGTGTCTGGCAGTGTTGATTATTAACTTTTAGCAATATTTTGTAAAACATAAGTAATGAAACCGGAATATAGAGGGCTACGCCCGCAATTCGAGGGTTTTGTAGCAAGCGCTTATTTTGGCATGTAAATACTGGCTCCCTGTTCTTCTTGGTACCCCTCAGCTGAATAAAAACACCATAATTAAATGTTTTACCCATGATATAGTATCTTACATGCCAATTCACAAAAAGACTGCATCTGTCACCTCTCAAAGTAATAGTTTTAATACGAGAAACTGTAGATAGATATGTATGTATACGAGATAAACTGTCCCACTCTTCGAGATGCTTAACCATTCATATTAAGACGACATTGCAAATTGCAAACTTGTGTAACGGCTTCGAAATTCAGGGCGGCTGGGACAAATTACGGTCTAATATTTTTTCCTCCTCCACTGTTCCCCTTTCTACAAATCTCAAGAAAATGCCAAAAATGGAATGTACTCAACATTACCTTTCTCACGACACCCCACTTGGCTATACCAGTGGATAAAAAAAATTTACCTTAATTTCGCCTCTATGTGGACAACCACCCCCCCCCCCTTCCCTCCCCCTCCCCCCTCTTAAAGTTGGCCAATTACAACACAACGCTATCTCCAGCAAATTATAGCATTTCTACACATTCTCGCCGAATTATGTGTGCAGCTTCAGCCGTTCGTAAGATTTTCTATGAACAGACGGACAGACAGGTATTTGACCGATTTTGTAAGATTTAATACACAAAACCCTAAAAAAATTAACTGTGTGAATAGTTATTGTTAGGATCACCAATCACCAATCTTCACCCTTCCAAAGTTGGTTCATTAAATAACTGCAATTCGCACTACGAAAAACAACATGTAAGTAGTACACGCATATCTATGCGTGAGCCCGGTAGGTGTATTTTTTGTATGGATAGTGTCAAAATGCATAACTTTAAGTCAATGTACTATTATTAAATATCATGTCATTGTAATGAAACTTAGATGTATTATTGCCTATGATGTTGATTATCATTGGCCATCAATATTTTTGACCTAGGGTGTGCTTGAGGGGTGCAGGGGTGTGCTAACTGCAACTATAGAAATGTACTATTATTAACCTTTTTGGATGAGATTTAAAAATTCTATTATTTTCGGTTTTCTATGCTAGTGAAATGCCGCTTTTCTGTAAATTTTCATATGTCTAGCTATAACGGTCTCGAAATGCAAGGGGGGGGGGACAAACTCGGACCACCCGTTTCTTCAAATTTGAAAAAAATTCCAGAAATGGAATGTACTCAACGGTACCTTTCTTACGATACCCCACTTGCCTACACCAAACGAAAAAAAAATTTCGACCTTCATTTCCCCTCTATGGCGACCCCCCCTTAAAGTTGACCTATTACGACGCATCACTTTCTCCAGAGAATTATAGTATTTCTACATATTTCCACCAAATTTCGTGCATGTAGCTTCAGCGGTTCGTGAGATATTTCATGGACAGACGGACAGACAGACGGACAGACGGACAGACGGACAGACGGACAGACGGACAGACGGACGCATGACCGATTTCATAAGGGTTTTGTTTTTAAACAAAACCCTAAAAATCAGCACTCAGACTTTAAGAAAAATTAATAATGTTTTTACGTACGTTTGGCACCTGATAACTGTAAATTGGCCGTCGGCCCAAGTTAGCAGGTATGCATACGTTTAAAGTACACACTAACACTACTCTATCCCACACTTTTTGCTACTCAGAAAATAAGTAACGTCCGGAGGCCCTGGGATCTTGGACTATATGGATGTACTATGGCTGATACTCGCCATATATGTACATGTTTCCTCCGCAGCGGGCGTTCGCTTACACCGTTTGGTATGCGCTACTGCTCTCCACGAGTAGATTGAAATCAATGCTGGCTGAGCTGGCTTGGCACCATCAGCCCCAGGTCGCCGGACTCCGAGACGGGGTTGGACAAGGTTTGTGTATTTTTTGTATTCATATTGAAGTCCCACGAGTAAGCCGGAAAGGATGGTTCATACTGGTACAGCCGGCATCCCACGATAAGGCACTTATACAACCGACCTTGCCCGGGCATCGGAGGTCGCATACTTGACCGAGCTCCCCTCGGGCATGCAGCTTTCGGTGTTCTGTTCCACCTCAGCTTGGGGTCCATTTAGCACCTTTTACGGTGCAAGGAAGGGCAGTCCTCGAGCTGTTGCTTCGCGTTCGCTCGCCGCTTAAGTCCAACTTGACCCCGAAACATGACCGGACGGCAATTTGATCCGCAACTCGTTTATCGAACCTACTCGTATCCCAGCCCGGCCATCGCATCAGTTTAATCCGTCATAAGTCATAAGGGACAGTTTCCACCGCGCGAAAGTGCTGTGAGCACTTGCGTTTCATGTCACCTTAACCAATGACACTTTTAGCCAGACTGCCCCGTGGTGTATCATTGCATTAGCATATACCTATATATTTGGCCAATAGAGTCACTTAAAATATGAAGCTAATTGTTTTATGAAAAATGAATGACATGCTGCAAATTTGTACGACACTTATACCTTAGACAGACGACGCATTTGAATGATCATTCCCACTCGAATGATAATTCGATTTCATGTGTGTCTTGCGAATGATCATTCGAACATCGTCCGAATGATAATCCGCGAATTACAATTGGCATAGTAAACGTAATTCCTTCTTTGTGTATGCAGTGCCACCTATCCGACAAATTGTCATTAAATAGGAAAAATATGCACCCGTTGATATGCAATAGGAATAATATCCACTCGTTGCTAAGCAAAATGTTCGTTGCTAAACGAAATAAACAATATTTATTCGAAAAATCAGTGCTAAGTCGATTTTGTAGTGACAGTTGGAACGACGTTCGCATCAAAGTGTGTGTGTCTAATTCGTCATTGCCAGCAATTCATCATTCACCGAATGATCATTCGGTTGCTGTGTCTGTCTAAGGTATTACATTACGAATATATTTCTCAAGGTTGCCATGCAATTTTCATCAAAACATTTTGTTTCATATTTTATATGACACTATTGGTCAAATATATGTGTTCATGTAATAGCACGTTTAGCGCTTGATCTGAGAGAACAAAGCTGGTGTCGTGAAAACAAATAAATAAATAAAAAAGTCGCTAGTCGCTCTCAGTCGCTAATAGCGACTGGCAGTTAGCTCGCGCGATTCGCTCGGACGCAGCCTAAGCGGTTATTACGCGTTTGGCATACAATTGATTTGACATTAAACTGGTTGCTACAGTACAATACAATATATAAAATAAATTCTATTAATGGTTCATAACACACAGCGGAATCGCAACATGCTGTGGCAACAGTATCGAAGCAGCACTGCTACACGTTGTTGTGTTCTGAACTGCACTCGCATCTAGTCATCCATCAATTGTCAAATTTCCAGTTCAAAACTGACTACTGTCGAAAAATCGTATGAATATGACAGCGCGAGTGTCATTTCAGGATTGTCATCATATGCTGGTCTTAGCCAGCGGAGAAATTTTTGTGATGGAGAAAATGACATTTTTCACAGCATGTTGCGTCCATCAAAAACTCAGTGGAGAGAGTTCATAAAACAAATTGACAACAGTATGCCAACGGTTGTGTGATATGAACTTAGCAATTGCCAAATTAATTTTATGTCAAGCACCTCAAATTGTTTGATTGTCTAATGACCGTTTAAAAAAAATTTCAAAAATTTCAAAAATGTTTGTATTTGTTTATGTTGATTTCAAATGTAAACCTCGTTTTCACTAACGTTAGAAAAAACAAATTAGTGCCGACAACCCCCATGCATCATGCAGATCGGTTGCAATTTACTTCAGAATGCTCCTATGACTATAGAAGTGCTCATGTGCGTCTGTTGTTAAATGAACTCTTAAAGCATTAAGAGCCGCAGATTCCTGTATGTGACTATGCAGCAAAGTCAGCCCGTCTGAATGGATCCTGTTATACCCAAGCAGGCTAGACGTTGCTGTCAACAGCGCACCCCCAGACCACTGTTGGGTTTTGGGCTACTATGTTTTTCCAAAGAAATTCCTACAGAAGAAAGGATTCATTCTAAATATGAATTAACACAATTATTACAAACGATTATACTTTTGTATAGACTGCATACACCTACTGCTTGCACCGCAAATTCCGAGATTTGCTGTACCCCAACGAAACAAACTGACTCGTTACGATAAAATTCGGACTTATGAAGGTTAAATTAAAAAGCTGCTCCAATAACGTCAACATTATTCGATAAACGGCACTTTTAAGCTTTAAAATTGAAAGCCATTCGAGCGCTTCTACGAATATATTGTATATTCTGGAAAGCTCAGGAAGTGTTAAGTGGACACTTCCTGAGCTTACTTTGATATTCAACAGGAATTCAAAATTCAAGGATACCATGCATAGCAGCTATGCCTGTATGGCAGGTTCACCCAAAAAAAACCCACTTTACATTTCAACACCTCCGATGGACTCAAAAAATCATGGAATTTCGTCTCTAGCTTTCGGTGAAAGCAAGTTTCGCCTTTCACCCAAATGCTCTTTTCAGCGCGGAAAAGGAATGCATAATATACAATATGTACATGCCTTGCTGAATAGCTTTTGCAAAAAAAGGACTGGAAACGCTATATTTCAGGAGAAATTTATACACAAAGTATAGGTTACCTATTCTCTAAACTCATTCTTGCTCGCTCAACCATTTTTCAGTTGTCAATGTTAATTATTATTTTCTTTTAACTTTTTAAGCCCTTTGTAGCTAGACCGACGTCGGTTAAAACGCAATATGTGGTGCAACTTCTGTCCATAAAAGCCACCGTGATATATGTTTAAACGTACACAAAAACCAGTCACAAAGTTAAATTTCACGCAAGCATAATTAATTCATACACGAGGCCAAGTACCCGTTCGACCCCGTAATAATATTGTTTCGCTCCAGGATTCCGTTCTCCGCCCTCTAGTTATCATATTTTTCCATTTGCCCAGCATGTATCGTAATACCATATCGCACGCACATGTTGTTATCCGTAGTATATCGCATCGTTTCCGAGCCACCCTGCCGGTCGCAAGCGGAAGACTTCCCGGGGGGAGTTTTCTTTCGTCGTCATACGAACAACATTACGGTGGATGGATAGCCACTATCAAATGCCTTATCATGCTTACCAAGGAATATTACACCTTTCGCGCTGGTCTACACGGGTGGGAGCACTTTGGCCACATTCATGGTACAGGAAAAGTGGTAGTATTGCCACTCTCACCTTCTCACCTCCATTTTTAGTTGAGTTCATTTTCGGGGACTCGCATGGCAGGAGCCATCAGGGAGGACTTTGTTTAACTTTTTCATTAGGCGATCCTTTGTGACTTCATAACTTTGCACGAGATTTTCCTTGAATTCTGTGTTGTTCGTGGTCCGTATCCGGAACGCCGCACCGGCCGAGGTAATGTTGAATTTTCCTGATATATACGAGTTCGTTAGTCGGAAGGATATTTAGTTCGGGGACAAGGTTGGTAGCCGACTAGAATGAGCCTTGAGAATATTTACAAACATATCATATATACGAAATTGTTGTTTCCAGTTCGTTTTGTTTATTGGAAAAATGTTTACATATTGTTTTCTCGTATCGATTTTTTTATGACAAAAGATAGGTTATTTATAAAAGAGTATCGAATTCAAAAGGAAGCCCAAAATTGTATCTCAAAAGCAAACATTGCTTGGAGGAGTTGACAAAAAATATCAATTCATAAATTATTTCCTCTTTTTACCTTTTACTGCCCTCAATTTGCTAGACCAAAATTTTGTTATAACAAAAGTTTATAGTCACGAGTACAATCGAAATAAGGGAGGGAATTATATTCAGATTAAATTCTTACTGAAATTATTGTGTTCTTGATGATCCTGGTAGTCTTTGGCAATCGCAGACTTGACAACTTTAATTCTGCTAGACCTGATGGCGCCTCGCCTAAAGTCTGAGAATGTTGCGCTATTCTTCCACACCAAAGCGACTTTCATTACTCTTATCGAATTGGTTCGGGATCAATAGATCTATAATTTCTTTATGCAGGTCGAGGAGTAAGGTGCTGTAGTATTATTAATCTTTGCGTTTGTAATCACAGACTCAAGGGATTTAATCGCCGGCTGACTATCCGTGAAAATGGTAATGTCCTTAGCAGCTGTGACATTACGCCCGAGCCGGATGAGAGCCTCCCAAATAGCCGCAATCTCCGCCTGAAGAACGCTGCAAAAATCAGAGGGATTGTAACGGACAGTTTGGTGGGCATCCGCAAGATGCCTGTGGGGACGGAGCCTTAGGAAGCATAATGACCGTGAAGGTCGGGCCATGCCATCTGGCGAAAAAAAAGGCCCCTCAACGAGCTAAGCAGCGGCCTATGCTTGCTGTAGCTCAGTTCGGGAGATGTGGGCTGGGTTTTCGCCGCTCGTTGCCCCTGTCCTTTACGTATTAACAAAAATTCATAGGCCTGGGGAAGACAACACAAACAGGGGAGGTAAAAATGGGGAATAAAAAAAAATAGTCGATAAGGATGGAATGGTTGGCGGACGGATCAGACGCCCACGCGGTCGCACCTGGGTCCGGGTGTAATGGGACCCTCGGCCTCTGGTTTCGTACCACCAGCAGATCACTATTCATCAGGTGCTGCCTCGATCTGCCGGTGAGAGCAGCACTACCAGACCATAATATAGTTCATTACAGGATGTAGATACAAGTTTATATTTAGCTTGTCCAAGTACATCCCGACTCCTTGATCCGTCTTAGAGCCATCGGTGTATAAGCTTATAGCATTTGACTCCTGGAAAATGTTAGCCTCCCTGGCTTACAAAATTATTAACGAACAGATACCTGGGGAGCAACATCGTCACCGCTGGAAAATCTAAGCTGCTAAGAACAAACGAGTGTCCCGTGGCTGCCAGAGTGAACTGTCCAGTTTCCAGTTAGCAAAAATATCTAAGGGGATCAAATTGAGCAGGACGTCAAGAGCAGCTGCTGGTGTAGTTCTAAAAGCCTCTGTAATAGTGATGCTCACCATTTTTTGGAATTCCTCTAGCATACTTCGGTAAACCGGAAAGTTGAGGGCAGTCCACCATATGTCAATACCATGCAAAAGTATAGGTCACAGGACTGAGAAATAGAGCCAGAATGCAATCTTCGGTTTCAGGCCTCACTTCCTCCTTATGGTTTTCTTACACGAGTATAGCGCAAGAGTCGCCTTAGCTACTCGTTCCTGGATATTGGGTCTCCAAATCGAGTTTCCTATCCAGAATGACGCCCAGAAACTTTGCTTTTTCAGAGAGAACAAGTCTCATTCCGTTCAGCAATGGTAGATCGAATATTGGTGGCTTGTGCTTCCTTGTAAAGAGAACAAATTCTGTTTAAGCCGAAGCAACACCAACCCTAGCTACCCCTGGAACAAAAGCCTCGGATTGGACGGATTAACAACGACGACAATGCAACCGACTCACAGATTATTCATTCGGATACGGGAATGTACGCTCCCTGAACAAACCGTTGGCCGAGAAGGCTCTCTTTGAATAAGCCAAAAAGTACAAATTGAGCATTACTGCAGCCCAAGAAACAAATTGGCTTCGCAGCGAGATCAATGACAAGAAATCGCACACAATTTTTACAAGTGGCAAACCATCGGGCCACAAGAAGTTCGGAGTAGCATTTATAATGTACAATCACCTCAAGCCACATATTATTGACTTCAAACCCACAAATGAATGGCTGTGTGCGTTTCGCATTTAGACTCGATTCTTCAACCTATGGCTCATCAATGTGGACGCCCCACTGAAGTTAAAGAAACGCAGCAAAAGACGAGTTGTACGCCCACCTTGAAATTTTCTTCGACTCACTTCCAACAAACGACGTCAAACTGCTGCTGGGAGACTTTAACGCGAAAGTCACAAATGTCTCCATGAAGAATGAAAAGACAACGGCCAGCGACTTATCGGCTTTGCCTACAGAAAGAATCTATGTAGTCGTAAGCTCTACGTGTTCCCCGCATCGACGCATTCACAAGCAGACCTGGAAATCTCCATACGCACATACCGTCAACCAAATTGATCACGTCCTTATTTGCAAGAGATGCACCTCTTGTGTGATCGAGGAGCAAACTGCGACTCAGATCCTCACTTGGTGAAGACGACCTACAGATGTAGAATTTGCTCTGTGCATCAATCGAGAATCAGCCCTCTCAAAATCTTTGCGGTTGATAAGCTTCTGAGCGATGTTACGGCGGTGGTGCATACTACCGCCCTTGAGGAAAGACTATCGCCTATGCTACACAATATCAGCAGCACAGGCATCCATTAGTTCTGGGAAGAACTTGAGGGTACCATCAATGAGGTCGCAGAGAAGGTCGTGGAATATAAAGCCCGGCGAGCGCGAAATGACTGGTTCGACGAAGAATGCAAAAAATCACTTGACGCGAAAAACGAGGCCTACAAACAATGGATTCAACGCGGAACCAGAGCCAAAAGAGAAAAATACGACGAGCTACGGCGAATATCGAATAGAATAATTAGACGTAAGAAACGTAAACGTATACTTTGACGAGCAGTTGCTGAATATTAGCAAAAACTTAGCTAATAGGAACACCAAACAAGCGTACAAACTATGTAGTAAATGCAATCATGAACGGCTATCAACCCAGGACTTATCTCTGTAAGGACAAGGATGGAAACATCATCAGCGACACCGATGGTATAAACAAACGATGGCCCTCTTATTCTGAAGAGCTTCTGAACCTACCATCTGGCATCCCCACACAAGAAGCTGCCGACCATATTGTTGATCTAGGCCCACCCATACAATCCCCGACAGTAGAGGAAGTTGGTCTCGCATCGCGGTCACTTAAACTAAAACATGCGCCGGGCGCTGACGAGATTATAGCTGAACTGCTAAAGTTCGGTGGAACGGGTCTAGTTAATACTCAATTGCCCTAACCCCTTGCGGGGCATAGCGCGTCAACTGTTCCATGTGGCCCAGTTGACGTTTCGTTGGCATAAACTGGTTTCGGAGAATGCAGTTGCCAGCATGCACCTCCTGCACATCCATGGCCACGAACGTCGTCGTGGACGGGATTCGAACCCGAAACGCCGGTAGTCAAACATGAGACTGATGCCTCAACACACTGCGCTACCGGTCGCCCCACATCAATTACTCCTGCGAGTATGGAAGGACAAGGTGATCCCAGACGATTAGCGCAGAAGCATCATCTGTCCAATTCACAAAAAGGGAGATAAACTGCGGTGTGAGAATTACAGGGGCAAATCACTAATTTGTACGTCCTATAAAATTTTGACGAAAATTCTGGAAAATAGAATAAAACCGTACGCAGAACGATTAATTGGCGAATATCAAAGCGGTTTCAGACCTGGTGGCTCCCCAGCCGATCAGCTCTTTACGATCAACCTGATACTCCAGAAGTGCTGGAAATATAACGTAAACGTATACCAAATCTTTGTCGACTTCAAGCAGGCATACGACAGTATCGATCGTGATGTACTGCACAACATCTTGCTGCAATTTGGTATACCGGCAAAATTAGTCCGACTGACAAAGATGACGAAGACCAACTCCGTCTCAAAGGTCAGGATGCATAATAGACTTAGGGCCTTCGTCCACAGACGCAACGCGACTCGAACGCGACTGCAACCCAACGTGTTTGCGACGGTTGCACGAAAGTCGCGTTGCATGCTCTTCGTCCACTGACGCAACGCAACTCTTCTGCGACTCGTGTTGTGATAAAATGAAACCACTAGTTTGTACAGAGATTTCGCTCGCGTACTATAGGTAATATGTGAAATGTTGTGTTTTGGGTGAGAGGATGATAAGGACGGCCAATGGTATGGAAATGTATCTTTTTTTTTGGCAATGTATTTTTTTTGCGTTTGCGATTTGTGGCTGTGAAATGCAGAATTTTTGTATAGTATGTACGTGAGGCGAACGTAGGAAAGAGGGGAATGTATTGACTACTGTTGATGGCGTTCTGAGTCCTTCAATGAGGAAAAGGACTTTTCAGCAGTGAAGTCAAATACGGGTAATATGGATATCCTTGAGTTTGAGGTCCTTCGGTGAGGAAAAAGGATATTCCTGATAATTAAGGGGAATATGGGCAAGATAGGTACCACATGAATCGGAGTGATAAGGCGAATGTTGTAGAGTACTGTTCATGTCATTTTGAGTACTATGGATGGCATTCCGGATCCTTCGGTGGCGACAAGGATATTCGAAAAAGGAAACTTTTGGCAGTGAAGCGAAATACGGTCAATATGGGTGTCATATGAATCGGGGTGGACACCCGAATATTCAGGAGTAGTGCGGATGGCATTTCGAGTCCTTCGGTGGCGAAAAGGACATTCAAGAAAGTCAATTGAAATATGGGCAATATGGGTGTCATATGAACCGGGGTGAAGAGGCGAATGCCTAGGAGTACTATGGACGGCATTTCGAGTCCTTCGGTGCCGATAAGGATATTCGAAAAAGGATACTTTTGGCAGTGAAGCGAAATACGGTCAATATGGGTGTCATATGAATCGGGGTGAACACCCGAATATCCAGAAGTAGTGCAGATGGCATTTCGAGTCCTTTGGAGCGAAAAGGACATCCACGAAAGTCGAATGAAAAATGGACAATATGGGTGTCAAATGAACCGGGGTGAAGAGGCGAATGTCCGGGAACACTATAAATGACACTTAGAGTCCTTCGGTGCCGACAAGGACATTCGGAAAAGGGTATTTTTGCTGGTAAGGCGAAATATGGGCAATATGGGTGTCGTATGAATCGGGATGAAAAGACGAATGTCCAGGAGTAGTGTAGATGGCATTTCAATTCCTTCGGTGACGAAAAGGATATTCACGAAAGTCAAGTGAAAAATAGGCAATATGGGTGTCATATGAACCGGGGTGAGGAGGCGTAGATGTAGATAGCATTTCGAGTCCTTCGTCTACTTGCGCAGCATTTACGCGAAAATGCGGACCAGAACAACGCTCGTTCTATGAACCAGGCTAAATGCGCATACGGCATGCTGTCGAAAATCTGGCAGAGTAGTTGTTTCAGCATCAACATCAAGCTAATATTTTTTCGCTCTCGGTTACTGTCTGTAGTTTTGTATGGGTGCAGTACATGGAAAATTTCCGTAGGAGTTACCAGAAAACTGCACTCCTGCGCGCCATCGTACTCTGTTCTGGGGAATAGGGTGAAGCTTACAACAGACTTACCCGGCGCCTGATTGATACGACGATGGCAATAGGTGTCGGATTTCTTTTTCGCAATGGCGGGCTAAGAACCTTTGCCTTGTTGGTATTAATCTTTAGCCCAACCTCGCTTGCCTCCTTCTCGAAATCTAACGCCATTGCGGACAGATACATGATTTGGGAGTGTAGACATATGTTGTCAGCATAATCAAGATGTTGTAAAATAGATAAGATGTCAAAGTCCATTAAATTCCTCTATCTAGTCCGGATAGCGCTGCATGCAACACATCGCCGAACACTCTGAGGAATAGGATCGTTGAGAGGATGCAACCCTGCCGAACTTCACTAGGAATCTCAAAGTCCCCCGACACCTTACCTTTATGCAGAACGCGACATTTCGTGCCGTCATAGGTTGCCTTACCGGTCAGATGCCAATCGACGAATTATACGAAGGCGAAAATGGCAGTGGATAGGTCAAACATTGCGGAAGGATGATAACTGCATTGCTTTACATGCTATGAAAGGGAGCCCTATTTCCAACCAAGGCCGACCAAGAGGTGGTCATAAAGTCACATGGCATCAAAATCTAGAAAAAGGGTGCCTAGTACAAGTGGACCGGTTTTCTTCACACCTATGTGAAGTGTGTGTGTGTCAGAGGAAATTTGTACCAGATTCGAGTTCGAGATCGAGATCGACAGTGTATGGTGACACTAAGGTGCTGGGTATACCATGTGGGCAGTTGCGCTTCATTGCAAGAGCACAGTATGATTGCGCGCAGGAGTGATTGACGCGCTATGCCCCATGTTGCATGACCCTTTCTGAATATAGTCTTTTATTAACTCTAATAAGAAATAAAACTGTTCCACAGAGGCACGGAAAAATTCTGTTGTTGTCTTTACGAACAACAATAAGTTGGCCAAAGAAACCCTCCTCGTTTTTTCTTTGGAAAATGAGATGTATTGTTCTTCGTTTTCAGACAAGAATCTGCCTCATAAAATAATCGTCTTCCATTTCCGATTCATGTGACACCCATTTCGCTTTTCGCTTCACTGCCAAAAACATCCTTTTTCGAACATCCTTGTCGCCACCGAAGGATCCAGAATGCCATCTACAGTACTCCTGGACATTCGCCTCATCACCGCGGTTCATATGACACCCATATTGCCCATTTTTCACTTGACTTTCGTGAATGTCATTTTCGCCACCGAAGGAGTTTAAATGCCATCTACACTACTCCTGGACATTCGTCTGTGCACCCCGATTCATACGACACCCACATTGCCCATATTTCGTCCCATATTGCCATATTTCGCCTTACCAGCAAAAATATCCTTTTTCGAATGTCCTTGTCGCCACCGAAGGACTCTAAGTACCATTTATAGTGTTCCCGGACATTCGTCTCTTCACCCCGGTTCATATGACACCCATATTGTCCATTTTTCATTCGACTTTCGTGAATGTCCTTTTCGCTCCAAATGACTCGAAATGCCATCTGCACTACTTCTGGATATTCGGGTGTTCACCCCGATTCATATGACACCCATATTGACCGTATTTCGCTTCACTGCCAAAAGTATCCTTTTTCGAATATCCTTATCGGCACCGAAGGACTCGAAATGCCGTCCATAGTACTCCTAGGCATTCGCCTCCTCATCCCGGTTCATATGACACCCATATTGCCCATTTTTCGTTCGACTTTCGTGAATGTCCTTTTCGCTCCAAAGGACTCGAAATGCCATCTGCACTACTTCTGGATATTCGGGTGTTCACCCCGATTCATATGACACCCATATTGACCGTATTTCGCTTCACTGCCAAAAGTATCCTTTTTCGAATGTCCTTGTCGCCACCGAAGGACTCGAAATGCCATCCATAGTACTCTTAGGCATTCGCCTCTTCACCACGATTCATATGACACCCATATTGCCCATTTTTCACTTGACTTCCAAGAATGTCCTTTTCGCTCCGAAGGACTCGAAATGCCATCTGCACTACTCCTGGATATTTGGGCCTCCACCCCGATTCATTTGATACCCATATTGCCCATATTTCGCTTCACTGCCAAAAATATCCTTTTTCGAATGTCCTTGTTGCCACCGAAGGACTCGAAATGCCATCCATAGTACTCCTAAGCATTCGCCTCTTCACCCCGATTCATATGACTTCCATATTGCCCATTTTTCACTTAATTTCCAAGAATGTTTTTTTCGCTCCGAAGGACTCAAAATGCTATCTGCACTACTCCTGGATATTCGGGTCTTCACCCCGATTCATATGACACCCATCTTGCCCATATTCCCCTTCTTTACCAGGAATATCCTTTTTCCTAGCCAAAGGACTCAAAATGTCATGAACAGTACTCCAGAGCATTCGCCTTATCACTCCAATTCATATGACATCCATCTTGTCCATATTCCAGTTTATTATTCATCCCCCGATTCATATGCCACCCATATTGCCAATGTTTTACTTCAACAGTAGTCTGGTACATTCCCTTATCATTCATTATCAACATTATCATTCACTTATCAAACATTCTCCTCGCGTACAATTAAAAATCCCTCACCTACAGCTGCTGAAATTCATACTCACTCAAATATCAAAACACCAGAAACCAAGAAAAAGTCGCACGAAAGTCGACATGCGACCGGACAGCCAAGTCGCTTTGGAGTCGGTCGCGTCCGAGTTGCGTTGCAGTCGCACCAGTGGACGAGGTTCCACGCAATAACACGTGTCCGACTCTAATGCGACTCCCGTGCGACGCCCATGCAACTCGTTTTTGAGTTGGATCGCAGTCGCGTTGCGTCTGTGGACGAAGGCCCTTACTGAGCTCTTTGAAACATGCACTGGTCTGAATGGATGGACTGGCACCGACGCTCTTCAACATAGCACTCGAATACGCTATTCGGACTATGAATCTGGACAACAGCGAGGCGTTTCTCATGAGGTTGATACAATTAGCAGCGTACGCCGACGAATATTGGCCGACGCAGAAGAACTTCTGCATACGCTGCAAAAGAAGTTGGACTACGTATCAACGAGGGTAAAACAAAAGTGATGATGCAATCAATGACAGGGACACCACCACAAGCGAGCATCAATGTAGGGGACCTCAACGTCGAGTTCGTTTATTCGAGTTGTCAGTCTAAAGACGGCGCGGATGGAAGGTGCATGATAACCACTGCACATCCGAAAAGTTGATTTGCTATCGAAACATCAACAAAACATAGAAATGCAAGAGTTATTGACGCGCCCATGCCCCTGGAGGGGTCAAGGCAATTAACTTAACGCATGTCCATTAGGACACTCTTTTTATTATTTGCACTAAAAAAGCTTAGGGCATCAACTTATAATGTATGCATAGCCTTGGCGTGGAAAAACGGCAGTGAATGATTAGGAATTTCCGGTGCACGGTCCGCTTGAACTTTTGGAGGTCGAATTTATTAGGGAAAACAGTAGATGATAAGCTGTTTCACAATCGTATTGTTTAAAGTGGAAAGTAGTTATAAAATTTGATGGTGCGACAGACACTGACTTCTAGAATATGGGGATGAGCTCAGCTATAATGATAAAACTTATTTTGAATTTAGCCAATATCAGAAGGTGGTCCTAGAGGATTATCCGGATGCGAAGTGATAAATAAATCAAATATAGGGTGAAAATTAAAATCCCCTGCGAGTGTGGTTTCGTAAGATGGCAACGTTTTACTCGTAATTTTTCACTTAAACGGATATTAGAAGACTCATGTGTTGATCAAACGAAGATCGTTGAGTATTGGGCAAGTTTCCTGAATGATTGTAAAAACAATAAAGTGTTCCAAAACGGCTTTTATTATCGAACTACATATGTTGTTCTTTTGGAATTTGTTTCGGCAATTTGATAAGCTTAATGAAATTTATGTATGTACTTCCATATTCTTCCATGGTATAGGTACAGTCATTTCCACAAGAGCGTATACTTTGTAACTTTTTAATGCACCATTTCTCAAAGAGTGGTGGGGGACTTTTAGTTACCTGCATTTTTCCTCTTTTTCGCATTGTATAAATTTGGTCATTCTAAGTTCAAGTAGGAGAGTGATAAGACGTCAAGTGAAATGAGTGCGATTTACAAAAAACGATTCGAAGCTGTGTTTTTAGTAAGTCATCCGAAAGGACCAAAAATGACACCTGCATCGGCCGGAAAGTACCTGAAAGTTTCGACAAAGTTTGTGAATAAGTGGATAAAGCGTTTTAAAGATACTGGAAATGTAGACGATCTACCTGGTAGGGGTAAAACCCGAAGCACTTCAAAAACCCAGGATAAGGCCATCATTGATATTTTTAAGAAAAATCCGTCCGTTACTACCTTAGTGCAAGCAAAGGAAATGTTATCGAAGAAGAATATTTACGTGTCCTTGAATACGATTCGACGAAGATTACAAGAGGAAAACATCAAAACCAGGTATGCCTTGATGAAACCATTACTTACCGAAAACCAGAAGCGAAGACGTGTAGAGTGGGCTAAGGAAAACATCGATCGTGATTGGAACAACGTGATCTTTACGGATGAATCAAGTTTTGCTGTAAATACGTTCAGGAGACGAGTGTGGTCACAAAAAGGAGAAGCTGTCGTGAACCGAACCGTTAAACACCCTGTGAAGGTCCATGTTTATGGATGCTTTTCTGCACGCGGTTTCGGAAAATTAATAACGTTTACCGGAATTCTCACTGCTGAAAGGATGATCATTTTGTACAAGAAAGTATTATTGAAGTCTGCTAGGATGCTATATGGCAACGACAACACCGATTGGTTTCTACAAGAAGATAACGATCCGAAACATAGAAGTACTTGATTGGCCTTCGCAATCGCCGGATGCCAATCCTATTGAAAATGTTTGGGGATTAATGAAGCAGAAGCTTCAATGAAAGCAAATAAAAGGAGAAGCACATTTAAGGCGAACGCTACAAAAAATTTGGAAGAACTTATCGACAGACTACGCGGAAAAATTGGCCGAAAGTTGTCACCGAAGATGCCAGTCAATAATCAATAGTGACGGCGATTGGACCATGTATTAAATATAATTGCGAAAATGTATTTTGTATTTACTTTCAATAAAAAATAAAATTTCATACTTGTAACATTTTGTTTTTATTTTGTGAGGTATACGGTCTTGTGGAAATGACTGTAAATGCCACTTTGACAGTTTATCCAGACTTTTTTTTTTGAAATATACTTACTGAAAAACTGGGAAAATCTGAAACAAATTCAAATTTTTGTGAGCTTTTGTACAATAACTGCTTTCAAGTGTGTTATTATAAAAGAGACTTTATCTTATACCACAGGAGTTGTAGTTGTGTATGCATACATTTATTTTTACTACCGAGTATTACTATTAAAAACATGAACAGTCCTTTCTTTGAAGAGAGAAATCCTTTCACGTTCTCATAAATGCGCTTGCACAATGCGGGAAGCGCTCGTAGCGACTGCAACGTCTTCATAATATGAAACGACAATTCCCTGAGAAAAGTATATCCTAGAGCCTGAATAAAGTAGATAGCATGCAAGGAGCGCGAAGCAAATAAATTTGTTCACTCTTTTTCATCCCAAGCATGTTGCTTACCACTTTACATCTTCTCCTTTTTAACCACTTAAGGGAACAAAGAGGTATGTTAACGTCGTTACTGCACACAATTGGGTAGGTGGCATATGAAAAGGGATACTCATCTCATTCACTTAGAAAAAAATACGTTGTATCATGGAAACTTTTTACTGAGTTAGCGAGCGTTGACAGAAAAAATCCCCGACTTGAAACGTGCTGTAAGATGATGCGTTACTGACAACGTTCGTTCCTTTAGGAATGCACGATCCTTTTTTTTCCAAAGCGCACGAAGTACCCATATTGAAAACATAAAAGGAAAATAACCATCTCAAAAGGCTGTCTCGGGAGAATCAAGGACGTTAATGATATTCTGCCACTCACTGGTGCAAACGATTTCGGAGTGTGAAAATGGAGTATCTTGTGCTGTGATTACAAACAGTTTAGGGGTGACTGACACCATTCCGTCATTTCTCTACTATATGCTATTGTTGACTGAATTGGGGTTCGATTCTGAATTGAGTTCCACCTCAATAGGAGCGCGTTGCAAAAGAAAAGTGCAGTCGGCTGCGGATTGGATACGAAGGGGTGTACCTACTTGTCGTCAACAATAGTTTTAAAAGGGTTACCCATGAAACGATTCGCAATATCCTTTGAAGCTTCTGCTTGAAAGCGAAAGGGAATATTGAAGCGCTAACAAAGCGAATGTTAAGCTGCATAATGGAGTAGACCGCCCGTGTGGAAATTACTTTCGTTGTAGCTTAATTAGATTCTTTGTTAGCCCACAGCTATTATTATACGGGTGTTAAGTGAAACAGTTTTATGGATGGCCTTTCATGCAATAGTTTCCCCGGTAAAGAATCTGATGCAGGAGGGGTCCGAGTTTCAAGTAGTAGTGTTCACGCCACTTCTATTTACGAAATCATTGTTGATTAAGAGAGGGAATTAGTACTTAAGTGGCACTTTAGTGGCACTTTTTATGTGAATCGGGGTTTTTTACGGTTACAATTAAATTTTGAATAAACGTCTTTGTCAGGAAACCCAATGGTTTTCATGGTTAGGGTCGAAAATGGTTTTTATTAGAACGTGTTAGGTTAAGTGACATAGGTGTTAGTGAGTAATGTTAATGGTACCAGTAGAAATTGTAACAATTGGAGACGATGTAACATCTTCGTACATTATGGAGCCAGATTTAAGAAACATATATTCCCATTAACGTCTAAAAAATGTATTTATGAGTTTTCAATCGAATTCGGATTCATAATAGATATTGTGATTTGAAGACTGTCGCCGTCTTTTTGAAATTTCAAAGAGAGCTCTTCTAATAATGGTCGTCAATTACGTCGAATTCTGTGTCCACACCTGTTCAACATTCATTTGAACATTCGCTTCAATAGCTGGTTTTTTTTTGTACAGAGCAGAGTAGAACATGATAAGCGGCAAAAAATAACGATCGATAGCAGATTAGAGTAGCGAACACGAAAACGGGGCATGTCTTTGCTAGGAGTGTGACTTGGTTTAGTTAGCATTCAAACGTCAACTCAAATTTCAAAAGGTAAACGATTTCCAGGGAAAGAAAATCCTGAGTACATTTACAATCGGACAAATTTCCTTTAGGCAGCAGAATCATATAATTACATAAAATGAACGTTTTATTGAGAGGAAATGAATTTTATGTGCTTGCAGTAAGTTTTTATCCAGAGCAGTTCAGATCAAATCGTTGGTCTAATTGTGTGGTGTGAATTTGCTTAGAAGGGTGAGCGGCATCGAAGTAATGTCGTCTGCTTCAGGGAAGTCGATGCTGAAGTGTACTAGGCGACGTTGGGCCAGTACCTCACATTCGCAAAGAACGTGCAGTGACGTTTCATCATCGGCCTCGCAGAAACGACAGCTAGCGTCTGATACTATGCCCATGATCTTTAAGTGACCCCTTAGGCAAGAATGTCCAGTTAGAAGGCCACAAATACTTCTAACCCTGCTGCGGTTCATTTTTAAAAGTTCAAATGTCCTGCTGCGCGAGTAACCAGATATGAACATCTTGGCTTGCCTCAGGCCTGGAAGATAGTCCCATTGGACGGTGGCCTCAGTACGCTCCCAGTCTCTGATGCATTTACTGACGGAACTTAGAGGAATCCCGCAGAAGGGCTCAGGTCCACAAAAGGGCGTGTCCGAGGCCATCCTGGCCAACTCATCAGCCTGTTCATTCCCAGGAATCCCGACGTGGCTAGGAACCCAATATACCGTTACCATGTTCGAGGAGCCAACTTTTTGTAATGTATTCTGGCAGCTGCGCACTAACTTGGACGAGACAGACCAGTTGCTTAGCGCCTGTATGACTGCCTGGCTGTCGGTAAATATAGCTATATTCTTGCTACGGAATTCGGCTTTCAGGCAGAGCTCCGCACATGACTTGGCTTGATGGCATGTACTTCTGCCTGGAATACTGTTGCAAACTTACCCATTGGTATAGAAATACCCTGGTTAGGGCCCACTATTCCGGCACCTGTACCATTAACCGTCTTTGATCCATCCGTGAACCACTTGATGGTATCTGGAAGAAGAGTGGAATGTTCCTCCAACCAGTTTTCTCTGCTCCAGATTATAGTGTTGAAGATCTTGTTGCTGGATGGTTCTTTCACCAGATGGTCCGATGGCATACAGGTTATGCAGCTCTCAATGAGCCAACTTTCCTGTTCCAGATTCAGCTTAGTGAGGGCATCGCAAGCCTTCAATCTGAGGATCATCAGCTTTGCTTGTGCTATTACATGAACGTGCAATGGTGGAAGGTCTAGCAGTACCTCAAGCGCCGCAGAAGGGCAGGAGTGAAAGACTCCGGTAGACATGAGACAAGCAAGTCTCTGAATCTTACCTAGGGTAGATCTGCCAGTTACTGTATTGGCTCTCTTCCACCATACAACTGCACCATATTCTAGCATGGGTCTAACGATCGCCTTGTAAATCCAAAGGATGAGGGTTTCATTCCCCACGTCTTGCCTACATATTGTCTGCATATCCACAGAGCTTTAGTGGCTTTGTCTGATACTACTTTCAGATGCTCTGACCAGAGTAGTTTTTTGTCAAGATTGACCCCCAAGTACTTGATGTTGTCTGCCAAGGGTATGGGTAGATTGTACATTAGGGGGAATCTGATTTGTCTGAGGTATCTTTTCTTAGTAAAGAGGACCCCAACTGCCTTGGAAGGGTTCACTCGAAGGCCATTTGCGTTGCACCATTCCTGTACTATGCATAGTGCTCATTGAAGAATGTCTGATAAGACCTCCTTGAACTTGCCCCTAACCAAGATCACCAAATCATCGGCGTATCCTTGCGTAGGGAAGCCCTGTGATATAAGTAAGTAAGGGATGCTTTTCTTGAATTCCTGTTTTTGTTGATTTTCGAAGGTTGTTTATTTTTCACCTCGGTTAAATTCTAGAGTACACATTTTATGTAATTCTCAAAAGATGTCCCACCTCCTGTGCAGAAGCACTTGAGAATATAAAAATCCCAGCCTGCAAGATCAGGGTAATAACGTTAGCCATATAAGACCAAATATCGATTGGAAATACTGAAGCTCGTTGTTAAAATCGTAAATAAAACGAAAAATTCCAACTAAATGCCATGATCTATCTCTATGGGGCAGCCGGCCAACCTCACCAATCAAGCGGTCGAATCCTGAACAAGTACCAATGGCGTGGAAAAGGAGGGATTAAGTGAATGAATCCCTTCTCTCGTCTGTTCTTATGCAAAAAATCAAATTAACTCATAACTATCTTAATACAAAAATTAGATCGACAGAAATAGGAATGATAAAGAAAAGTATAAAATAAGTAATGACAGGCTGCGCACACGATTCGCGAGTTCGTTGGACTGCGCTTATGAAAAATTATGTTAAATTTAATATCCTGCTTAGCAATGCCGGCCTTAACTATTGAAGTGTCCTATTCAACTAACAGGAAGTCGCTTCTAACATTTTAGCATAGTTCTTGAAAATGTTGGATAATCCATTTCGAAATGTCTGTACTTCATAAAGTAGACCATTAGTTCACATTCTTATTCATTTGTGGGAAAGTTCCACTAAAATTAACAATTTATCTACATATGACCGGTGCCCATCAGTTACAACAGGAGACTATTGTTATTATGCGCGACATTTCGCGCTCGGTGGCCGTGGTCGTTCGGTCACCGCTCTACGATACTCTACTCTAGACCTCGGAGTTCAAATCTCGGCGCGTTCAAAGACTGCCTGTGGGTACTAATAGAACTCTCAGAGTGCTCCGAGCTTGTCAGTATAAAGACGGCACGGATAGAAGGTGTATGCTAGCAACTGCACTTCCGAAAAGTAGACATACAAAATACATCGAAATGTCAACAAGGCGTAGAAATGCTAGAAATGTTGACGCGTCCATGCCCCTGGAAAGGTCAAAGCAATTAACATTGTTGCAAACCTGGATATAATATCGCTTATAAAACTGATTTGCAATGGGCTGCAACTTAAAATCCCCAAACTTACTGCTTTTATAGACAGACATCCTGTAATGATCGGCGCCATGCAGGAGGCGAAACTTAAGGGAAATTTGTCCCCCAACTCATACGGGTTGTCAGGAAAGATAGACTGACATACGCTGGCGGATTTTCATTTATCGTAAACAACTCAGTATTCTATCGTGAGATAGCTGTTACTAGAGACAATGTCCTCGAGGTACAGGAAATCGCAATTCAGTCTGGGAATATTGGGACTAACATCTGTATTCAACCTGTCTCCTCTCCTGGTTACAGGGTTAACATCAGTTCTTTCCTAACTGGCCAATATCGTCTTCCGGGTGACCAGTAGCGCAGTGTGTTGAGGCATCAGTCTCATGTTTGACTACCGGCGTTTCGGGTTCGAATCCCGTCCACGACGACGTTCGTGGCTATGGATGTGCAAGAGGTGCATGCTGGCAACTGCATTCTCGGAAACTAGTTTATGCCAACGAAACGTCAACGAGGCACATGCAACAGTTGACACGCTATGTCCCACAAGGGGTTAGGGCAATTGAGTATACTATCGTCGTGTGCTGGGTGACTTTAACGCTCACCAAGAGTTGGGGCATTCCAATCTTTGCAATGACGCCCGAGGTATTACAATAGCGGAGCAAATCTACTCATCTGACTTCTGCCCGCTGAATGAAGATACTCCCTCCCGCCTTACAGGGTCTTGTTTCAGCTCTCCAGACACCTCCGTTTCAAGTGCCTGGCTCATTAATGCAGCTTATTGGGAATCGGTTCTGACGCTTTCGTCCGACCACATCCCGATCATAATCAAAACTGATCATCCAACAAACGTTCAGGAATCAGACCATGGAACCTTCACCAATTATAGGAAGCTGACTGGGTCAGCTGTACCCTAAAATCTGGCATCAGTAGACTTTGGACAACTGCCAGGGCCTTTACTAATCCCACTGACCAACGAGGGAATGTTGCCACCCAATTTGTCAACAACATTGTTAGTGACCCTACGAAATGTTGTCTCTTGTCTCTTTAATAGACAGTTGGTCGAACACCCGCCAGCCGACAAATCCAAGTATATAATTCTATAAAAACCATAATCTTATAAAAACCATCCCCATACGTTCCAATTCTCTCTTGATGAAGTATCAGCTACCATCCGGACGGCCAAAATCTCTAAAGCATTAGGTCCTGATGGATTATCCAAGATCATGCTCAAAAACCTTGACATGCCAGCATTGGAGTATCTAATGCCCACTTATAATCTTTCATTCGTAATGTTAGTAGTGGAAGAAACCCGGGAAAAAAGCAGCCCAAAGCGAATCATATCGGCCTATCACTCTATTTTCGCCGGTTGCTAAGACGCTTACCGCGGAGGTCAAGTGACGGGGGATTGCTTCAAAGGTACCCCTTTTAGGTTTTTTCGCTTACATCTCGAAAATGGTGCGTTGCGCTTAAAAGTAATGCGTAGAAAAGTCAAAAATAGTTAAATTCCCTATAAAACGGTAACTAAAGTTTATTCCTATCTCTCATAGTTAACGATATATCCACCCGCAAAATGGACAATTTTCGGAAAAAGTTCAATTGCTGCACGTTTTTCGTCGAACTTTCCCTTCCTGCTCCTCACCCTTTTGTTTTACTCGAAAAATCGTTTAAATAAAGTTGTAGAGCATCAAATTTTCTTTAAATGTATGTATTTATACATTTATATATGCTCATTTAACTTACACTGGCCGAAGGTTAAATTGAATTGAAGTTTTCTCGTAAATTTCGCTAGAAAACTGCTCATTCGCCTTTTCAACTTATTCAAATTTGCAGGTCTTCCATTTCCACTCGATCCAATCCGGTTCAGAATAGAAGTACCAATGCATTTTCCGCTTGTAAATGTCTTTTTAGGTCAGTCCCAATTCATGAGATTCCAGGGATCTTTGACAAACGCTGATCCACTTGTTGTGTTCTTAGTTACCCATGAAATAAATTTACAAGAACTTATAGTCTTGGTCGAACAGTGGAAGAGTTGGTATGAATCTATCCTCGTTAACAACTCTTTTTGCAATAAACGATGACACTTGGAAGCAAGCTTTATACTTCCTAAAATTTGGAGGAAATATTTTAAGGGAATCTCGTCCAAAATATTTCGAAAGCGCTTCTGGTGGCTCCATAATTGGAGGCAGTTGAACTTTTCCATTTAGACACCCCATTCTGGACGGGACATTTCATTCCCTTTCATCATTCCCGGGGGAAGGAGCAAGTAGGAGTGGAGGGAGCGAGCTTTGGGAATGCTATCATTCATCTCAGCGCCCAAAAGCCAATGGTTTTGATACTAGTCCCGCTCATTTTGGTAATTTTTTCCACAGTAACTCAATTGGGTGGATGCGACGGGAGGGGTGGTTTGTTTTCGAGAGTGTCACCATCATCTTAGCGACCCGAAAATTATTATTTTTGCACGGTCACTTAGCCGCAGAAGTGTGGGAAAGGGGCGGGGGAGTTTTGGAAGTGTCACCATTCATCTCAGCGACGCCGAAAACCACCAATATTTTGACACTAATCTCGGTCAGTTTGGAGAATATTTTATTGACGCTTACTCACCCCCATGTAGGAGTTAGGATTAGTGGATGCGGCCAAATCGAAAAATTCAACTCGCTGGAAGCTATCCTAGATCATAACGAATATGTTTATAAAATTTTCATGGAAATCGAGTTGACCCTCTTGGTTCGGTTAATCGGGGTCTGTATATTGTAATATTTTAGAGTCGTGAACCACCTTATTTTCTTCCCCGGTCTTCCGAAATGAAATCGCACTTTTAAGTTCGGTTAAACGATGTTTTACTGTATGTGGTCGCGAACCACCTTACTATCTATTCCAGCTCGCCTGCTAAATTTAGTGACATTCGCTCCAGTGGTTTAAAAGTTTTTGCACAACAAACATACAATTAATCTTCATTTTTATACCGTAGACTTTTAGTATAGGGTATATTGTTTTTGTAACGACGGAAATATGTAACACCTTAAAGGAGCCTCCGGAGGTATAGCAATGTATATATATATAAATGCTCAGTGTCACCTCCTGATTCGATTTAGCCATGTCTGTCTGTCTGTCTGTCTGTCTGTCTGTCTGTCTGTCCGTCTGTCCGTCTGTCTGTCTGTCTGTCCGTTCGCACGATAACTTTCGATAGAATGAAGCAAGAGCCTTGAAATTTTGGTCAGATGTTGGAAGTATGATTTAGTTGGTTGGTATTGAAAATGGGCATGATCAAGCCAAGAGAACGCCTACCTCCCCTACATATGTACAATAGTTAAATGTATTAATAACTCCCGATTAAACAAGCATGAAAAGCTCTAACTTTGACAGATTGTTCGCGAGGATAATCTTTTACTCTCCTGAAAAAATCAAGTCGATCAGTTGAAAACTAACGGTAATTTTCTTGCAAAGAGCCCCGTACTACCCAACTTTTCGGGTTTTTTGTCTATAACTCTTGAACCAATTGACGTAGACACCTGATTTTTGGCATGTAACCTTGGGGTGGGAAGCTGCTTGAGTTCTAGTAAGTTGGGCGTAATCAGATCAAAGAAACGCCTACCTCTCCTACAAAATTTCAAAAAATTAGATATTATTTTAATTACGATAACTTTCGATAGAATGACACTAGCAAGTTGAAAATTTGGTGGAATATTGTTAGTAAGATCTACTTAGTTGGTATCGAAAATGGGCCAGATCCAACCCAAGCAACCCCTACCTCCCCTACAAATGCAACTTCAAATAAGCGATAACTTTTGACAGAATCAAGCCAGCGACTTGAAGTTTTGGTCAAATGTTTGAAATGAGATTGGGTTAGTTGGTATTCAAGATGGGTTAGATCCTACCTAAGGAACCCTTACCTCCCCTAGAAATGAAACTTAAAATAAGCGATAACTTATGATAAAATAATGCTAGCGGCTTAAAATTTTGGTCAAATGTTTGTAATAAAATCCAGTTGGCTAATATTGAAAATACGTAAAATCCGACCTGCGAAACCCCTACTTCCCCTACAAATGAAACTTCAAATAAGCGATAACTTTCGATAGAGTGAAGCTAGAGACATGAAATTTTGTTTAAATGTTTGTAGCATGATCTTATTTGTTGGTGGCAATAATGAGCAAGATCTGACCCAAGGAACCCCTACCTCCCCTATAAGTGAAACTTCAAATAAGCAATAACTTTCGATAGAATGAAGCTAGCGACTTGAAAAATTCGACAAATATTTGTAGAATGGGTTAGTTAATTGATTTTAATAATGGTCAAGATCCTCCTGAATGATTGCCAACCTCCCCTATAAACTGGCCATATAGAAAACTCACTTTTCATGCATATGGTCGTTACCAATTAGTACTTTTGGTATCACCACTAGGTCTGTACAAGTCTAGGGTATATACGCTTCGGACTGGACTGGACTGGTTTTATATTAGAAGATATGTATGTATTATGAAATATTCGTATTTTTACGTAAATGGTGTATATTGGCTATTTATAAAATAAGTATGTACGTAGTATGTACCATAGAAACCCCTTATTGAGGACACCGGTTAAAAGCGACAGACTGGTGTATGGAAACATTTCAGTAAGTTCCGAAGAGACGTGCGTGTCATGTGTTTGTTTGGTTCAGGGGGTAAAATTGGTAATATTGGCAAGGGTACCGCCGAATGTGCCTCGATTAAGTGGTGTTAACTGCTAGCACAAGCTGGTGTTGCACCTACAAATACAACAAATTGTCCCTCATCGTCGTCATTTAAGTCATCCTTTTGTGCTGGTGCACTGTTCGTGCACGATCCACGACAATCGGCACACATGGGCGAACAATAAATGCTAGCTTCTCGGCATCCACATCTCTCAACACATACAATACCACAACGGCAAAATACAGAGTTCAAAACGTTGTCAGGAGCTATCGGTGCCGTCGTTTCACGGGGCTGAAGGGTGGGTGTAGCAATTTTCGGCATGTTAAAATATGTTTCCTCGTAAAAAGGATTAGTTCGGTTTTTGTCGGGTTAGCCATAAGACTAGCTTGCCCGACTCAGAATTGGTTCTGGACGACTGCATAATGTTAATATGTGTGTAAAAAATATTCGAAAAAAATAAGAATAAAATAGTGAAATTTTGAGAGTACAAACTATTTTTTTTTACTTTACAATATACGAGTATATATATTAAAGTACTTAAATTTCTTATTTTAGAATAAAGCAGTAGCAACGAATCAGTATATAGTGCGTCTTGCCTGTCGTCCTTTTTGAGATATTGCGTTTATAGTAATGTGAGATCGATTTTTTTTTCAACTTAAAATGGCTGTATCAGCTAAAGTGTTAAGAAGTCGATGAAAATATCGCCCAGTCGATGTGAGACACCCTGTGTAAACGTATCCTTTAATCTTTAATTTACTTTCTTACTAATAGACGGAAAATGGCAGGCACGCAACTAAGAGTGCCTTCTGTTTTGTCCGTATCAAGTTGAATCCTATGTAACCAGTTAATTAAAACTTGGATCGAATTACGAAATGACGAAGTAAAGTTCCAAAATTAGTGGAATGCAACTTTTGAGTAAAAGTAGATTTTGAGTTATAGCGAGAAGTTTCAATTGGATTTGTTCAGCTGCTATGCTCATATGAGCACTTCACTTCTCCCTGGACACTCGAATGAAGTGTCCATTTCATTAAAATTCTTAATTCGATGCAACATTCTCCGTGCAACTTTACTTTAATCTTTCTAATTGAGGATTACACTACATAACTCTCCAGAGTGGAGATATGTGGTTGCTTATATGTTGGAATGCATCTATGTATATGGATATTGTAGCAAACTGAAATGTAGTACGTACGTGCAGAATGCACAAGAGAGCATACCGTTGTAACTTTAAGGATGCACATGTCCTGGTCAAATGAAAAGGTCAGGCTACACAACCCCGATATATTACACTCTGTCGGGTGATGCTGTGGTTTACCAATGTTTGGTGTTTACATGCCATTGTGGTGAGCAAAATTGAAGAGATATACATTTCGGGCTCGAACAGGACAGGACATTGATTTAAACAACAACTGGGAACATGGCTGCACTCATAGCACACATACGTCGCTTCGGGGAGGACAATATTATTGCCGAGACAAAGCGTGTTATTATGCCATTTAGAATTGAACTGGACGCTATAGGATATTAGGTTGAAGGATTGCTTTTGATTGAAATTCAAGATATTAGGAGGTAGGAGCACATTTCACTTGTATAGCTTCGGGACAAGTTGGACGAACTGAGGGCCATTCAGTTGGGAAAACGTCTAAACTATAAATTGCAATTGAATGGGTAAACTTAGGATCCCAACATTACATTAAATTACGTTTTCAAACAAATAAATGGGAGTTTCTATAATAATTCTACGCCATTCATTAAACAGTCTGAATTGCAGTAACGACGCTGAATGGATTTGCAATTATATAGTATTTGAAAACACTCGACGATCGAATAAAAATTGTATGCTATAGGAAGTACTTTTCTACACGAAGGGTGTAAAAAAGAAATCTTACAGGGTATCCCGCAATGACCGCACACGAGCAGTGCCGTGTAACTCTTCATGCAATCTCCAACAAAAAATAGTAAGGGATATTTTGCCGAAATCTTAACGCTTTAGCTGCTACTGGCATTTACATTTTTCTTGAAAATTACCCGTCTCACATGACTTGAAATCCAATCTTTCGGAAACTGCGTTAAATAGAACACTCAAATAAAATGATTAGGGCAGCCAACATGTTGTTTTAAAATATAAAATTTATTTGGTAAAAATCGGGCAAATGCTGCAATTATTGAACATTTTTAAAGTTAAAATTTTTGTTTTGCTCCAAAAAAGTTTTTTCTATCACTTTTTTCTTAAATTTTTCCCTGCATAATGTGCTTGTCCTGTTTTAAAAATAAATTCTTTATTTTATAAAAATCAAATTGTGCTAACATCATTTTTTTTAATTTCTGGAAGTTATAGCCCCGTGAATGTCAGAAACCGACATTTTTGAGCATTGCAACGTCGAATACTACGTCGATTTTACATTGCTAAAATCGCAATATTTCAAGAGCTACGCAAGGAATAATTTCCAAATAAACTTTTAATCTCAGCTAATACATACTTTACCATTACTTTTGAAATTCATACCTATAAATTCAAAGCAGCAGTTTGGTGTGTATACCTCCATGAAATGAAAATGTTTGTTTAAATTTTCTCAACTCTTGGGTTTTTATCATTTTTTTTCTATCCAATCTCTATTTCGCACTGGTTTCTTAATTGACAGTTGTGGCTCTATGTATGAAAATCATTTAAGCCGAAAATTTTCCTTTTTCATTAAAAATTTTGTTCTTAATTTTTTATGCGTAACAGTCTTGTCAGATTTTAAAACTGAAATGTTTTGAATAAGAAATGAAAGATAATTTATTTATTTTTGTGTTTTTATTTTGTTGTAGAATAAGTGTAAGAAAATGAACGATGTATCTGGTGACACTATAAGAGGAATGTTGAGATGGGCTGTATGTAGTTTCTCAAAGCGAGCACGATATTGTTTAAGTTTGGAAGGTGGTCATTTGAACACTTATTATACAATTAAGTAAACAAGAAACATGTCATCCATTTCTGTTGTGCGTTGGAAATCGTAATATTTAATGAAAATGAGAAATTTTCGACTTAAACAACTTTTTTTAACGGACCGGAAACTGCCAGAAAATAATAATTAAGAATTAAATGATTTTAGTACGATTCGTTCATAAGAAAGCGGAAATTATATTTTTTAATAAAACTTGTACTTGGGGGGCAAAGACCTTTTCCATAGTCCTCCACGTGGGCGCCCCCTGGTAACGGCAGTGTATCAATTCGCTGACGGCCAATGTCTTAGCGATAAGACAGTTTGGAAAAGGCAGAAAGCTGTAGCCTGAATGGCTGACAAACACCTAAGCGTCTCAGGTCTAGTAGGATGGAATGACTTGCGTAGTTGGACCTGCTACATAGTTGTGTGGGCTCCAGCACGTTTATTAAACCATCTGAAGCAGCTATCTCCGAGGCCATCCCCCGAATGGGGTTAAGCGACGTGCTGACAACTCGTCCTTGTAAAAACCACTCCATGTCAAGAAACCTGGAACAAAAGCCTCGGATTGGACGGATCAACAACGACGACCACGCAAACGAATAAAGGATTATTCTTTCGGATCCTGGAATGTACGCTCCCTGAACAAACCGGGGGCCGAGAAGGCCCTCCTTCAACAGGTCGAAAAGTACAAACTGAGCATTACTGCAGTCCAGGAAACAAATTGGCTTGGCAGCGAGATTAATGACAAGAAATCGCACACAATTTTTACAAGTGGCAAACCATCGGGCCGCAAGGAGTTTGGAGTAGCATTTATAGTGGACAATCACCTCAAACCGCATATTACTGACTTCAAACCCATAAATGAACGGCTGTGTGCGATTCGCATCAAGACTCGATTCTTCAATCTCTGGCTCATCAATGTGCATGCCCCCACTGAAGTTAAAGAAGACGCAGTAAAAGACGAGTTCTACGCCCGCCTTGAAACTCTCTTCGACTCACTTCCAACAAACGACGTCAAATTGCTGCTGGGAGACTTTAACGCGAAAGTCGGGAATGAAAGTTGGCATCGGGGGACCTCTGGAGGCCACAGCCTCCATGAAGAATGTAACGATAACGGCCAGCGACTTATCGACTTCGCCTGCAGCAGGAATCTAGTCGTAAGCTCTACGTGTTTCCCGCATCGACGCATTCACAAGCAGACCTGGAAGTCTCCAGACGCACATACCGTCAACCAAATTGACCACGTCCTCATCTGCAGGAGATGGGCGTCTAGTGTCATGGATGTCCGCTCCTATCGAGGAGCAAACTGCGACTCAGATCATCACTTGGTGAAGACGACCTACAGATGTAGAATTTCCTCAGTGCACCAGTCAAGAATCACCCCTCCCAAAATCTTTGCGGTTGATAAGCTCTTGAGTGATGCTACAGCGGTGGCGTATACTACCGCCCTTGAGGAAAAACTATCACCTATGCTACACAACATCAGCAACACAGGCGTCCATGGGTTCTGGGAAGAACTCAAGGGTACCATCAAGGATGTCGCAGAGAAGGTCGTGGGATATAAAGCCCGGCGAGCGCGAAATGACTGGTTCGACGAAGAATGCAAAAATTCACTTGACGCGAAAAACGAGGCCTACAGACAATGGATTCAACGCGGAACCAGAGCCAGAAGAGAAAAATATGACGAGCTACGGCGAATATCGAATAGAATAATTAGGCGTAAGAAACGTAAATACTTTGACGAGCAGTTGCTGAACATAAACGAAAACTTAGCTAATAGGAACACCAGACAAGCGTACAAACTAGTAAATACAATTAAGAACGGCTACCAACCCAGGACTAGCCTTTGTAAGGACAAGGATGGAAACATCATCAGCGACACCGATGGTATTAACAAACGATGGGCCTCTTATTTTGAAGAGCTTCTAAACCGACCATCTAACATCCCCACACAAGAAGCTCTCGACGATATTGTTGATCGAGGCCCACCCATTCAACCCCCGACAGTAGAGGAAGTTGATCTCGCGTTGCGGTCACTAAAACGAAATAAAGCGCCGGGCGCTGACGAGATCCCAGCTGAACTGCTAAGATTCGGTGGAACGAGCCTAGTTGATGCCATACATCAATTACTCCTGCGAGTATGGGAGAACGAGGAGATCCCAGACGATTGGCGCAGAAGCATCATCTGTCCAATCCATAAAAAGGGAGATAAATTGCGATGTGAGAATTACAGGGGCATCTCACTAGTTTGTACGTCCTATAAAATTTTGACGAAAATTCTGGAAAATAGAATAAAACCGTACGCAGAACGAGTCATTGGCGAATATCAAAGCGGTTTCAGACCTGGTCGCTCCACAACCGATCAGCTCTTCTCAGTCAAACTGATACTCCAGAGGTGCTGGGAATACAACGTAAACGTATACCAAATCTTTGTCGACTTCAAGCAGGCATACGACAGTATCGATCGTGGAGTACTGTACAACATCATGCTGCAATTTGGTATACCAGCAAAATTAGTGCGACTGACAAAGATGACGATGACCAACTCCGTCTCACAAGTCAGGATCCAGAATAGACTTACTGATCTATTTGAAACACGCACTGGTTTGAAACAGGGCGATGGACTGGCACCGACGCTCTTCAACCTAGCACTGGAATACGTTATTCGGGCCATGAATATGGACAACAGCAAGACGCTGCTCATCAAGTCGACACAATTAGCAGCGTACGCCGACGACATCAACATCATGTCCCGAAGATTGGCTGACGCAGAAGAACTTCTGCATACGCTCGATACCGCTGCAAAGGAAGTTGGATTACGTATTAACGAGGGTAAAACTAAAATAATGATGCAATCGGTGACAAGGACACCTGCACAACCGAGCATCAACGTGGAGGACCTCAACATCGAGTTCGTGAACAACTTCATCTACCTGGGTTGCAACCTGTCAAGAGACGCCAACGAAACTGACGAAATCAAGCGACGGATACAGTTAGCTAATAAGACTTTTTTCTCGGTTCTCCCCATAATGAAATCGAAACATGTGCACAGAAACACGAAGCTCCGCGTGTACAAAACCATTATACGACCAGTGCTATGCTATGGCTGCGAAGCATGGACCCTAACTCAAGCCTCCGAAAACATGCTAGACACATTCGAACGTAAGGTTCTACGGCGAATTTTCGGGGCTGTTTGCGATCGAGATGGATGGCGCATCCGGTACAACCATGAGTTGTATGAAATGTACGATGAGCTGCAAGTCTCGAAAATCGTCAAACTACAACGACTTCAATGGGCAGGGCATGTACAAAGAATGGACGATGATCGCATGCCTAAGAGAGTAATGAATGCAGAACGAGTCGACGGAGCAAGACTGCGAGGACGACCGAGATCTCGTTGGGAGAGCTCAGTAGGTGTGGACGCCGCGCAGCTGCTGGGCTCCCAAAATTGGAAGACGCGGTCACGTGACCGAGATAATTGGAGGACAATGATCCAGGCGGCCAAGGCCCGACGTCGGGCTGTCGCGCCACGATGATGATGATGATGTACATTATGATTTCAAAAATTCTGGAAAAGTGATAAAATGTAAAATTTAAAAAAAATTAAACAAACATTTTAATTTCGTGGAAGTGTGACCAACAAAATTTTACCCTGAATTTTATGAAATTAATTTTAAAAATAAGGGTATTGTATTAGCTGGGATTAGGTGTTTATTTGAGGGTTCTACTTTGCGTACTTCTTGAGTTATTGCGTTTTAAGCAGTGTAAAATCGGCGTAGTATTCGACTTTGCAACGCGCAAAAGCCTGTTTTCAAGTACCCAAAGGGCTAGAACTTCCAGAAATTAAAAAATGGGATAAAATGATGTTAACACAATTTGATAACTACAAAATAAGGAATTTTTTTTTAAACCGGACAAGTACATTATCCATGGAAAAATTTATAAGAAATATATATATAAAAAAAAACACATTTTTTGGAGCAATGGTGCACTTGGTTTCATCATTTCATTAGGTCTAGGGTATTTTTGTTTCACCGTGGTTTTGTATAAGTAATTACTTATAAAGCATACCTTGGATAATATAATGGCAGCCTATGGTGTCCACCATCGATTCAACTCATTGAGTTTTTTTTATCTCTCAGTAAAAATTCACTTTTTAAAACTTAGAGAAGATTCCGGTGATATTTTATGTCAGAATATCTCCTGGTAATTATCTCTGTGTTTAGTTCAAACTGAGCTTCACTCCTTATGTTATCTTACCAGGAATCCGAAAGGATTTGTCAGTTTGTGTTTTTCGATGAATTCTAAAAATTCACTGGTCTGGTCACTGAAGAGCTCAGTTTGCGTACGGGTCAGATGCTTATCAATGTGTGGCGTCGTCTCTTGAAATGACATTTCCGAATTGAAATTAAATTTAAGAAAACACTTTACTCGTCGTCTCTTGAAATGACATTTCCGAATTGAAATTAAATTTAAGGAAACACTTTACAAAAATACTTTGTAATATTGAAATTTAAAAAAAAACAATCTACCATCGATTTGATGTGTCAGTTAAAAAAAATAAAATTTTCAATAATGATTATTCAATTGTCGATGATACAACATATTACTATTTTATCAAGTCGGAATATTTAAATAAAAATAATAATGTTAACTATTTATAATACTAAATGACTTTTAATCAATTATAGTTTTAACTTAATATAAAAATAAATAAATATTATTAAGATAATAAAGTTGGTTCCTAATTTCCATTTAGAAAGGATTAACCTCCTTCCAACAAATGTATTCATATTATGTAGGCGAAAACGGTAGGGAATAGGTCACACATTATGTAAATCCTGCATTTTCCGCCCCTTTCGGTAGCCGTAAAGACTCGGTCACCACTCTAGGATGCTTGTATCTAGAGATAATTTCTCTAGAACGTTAATAAAATAAAAAAACTACCTGTGTTCGAACTCTCACAGCGTTCCAAGCTTGTCAGTAAAAGACTGCTATACGAATAGGAGGTTTATGTTAGGCTGTTTTTAGACGCTAGATCAACTATCAGCGTTAGATCACGCATTAGACCGTCCATTAGACCGCGTATTTGACCTTCCGTTAGACCACGCATTAGACCGTCCATTAGACCGCGCATTAGACTGTCCATTAGACTGCGCATTAGACCACGTATCAGAGCAGTTATTTGATTTTTATAAAGATAAATCATTATAATCAAGTAGCTGCTCTCTGATGTTAAACTTGGAAGGTGACCAATGAGATAGCAACTAGACTGCAAACTTTTGTAAACCAGTTCCTACGGCGCATCCTGCACATACGGTGGCCGGAGGTCATTTCTAGCGACGACCCTCCATTCAAAGGCGAAAGTGGCAATGGATAGGTCACACTCTCCGAAAAGGGCCGAACAACATTGCTCAACAGGCCCTTGATGGGAACCCGCAGGGAACCAACGCAAGTCGCCGTATTGGACGACCTAGTAACACCTGGAGAAGATCAGTTAAGAGAGAGGGTGCCTCAATAGGCAAGTCGTGGTGTGAGCTGAAAGCGATGGCGATGTACAGAACGAGGTGGAAAGTAGGCATCGTTAATGCCCTATGCCCCACAAGGCGTTAACTGGAACCAAAGAAAAAGCTTCTCTGATATGTGGTTTAACGAACGGTCTAATGGACGGTGTAATGCGCGGTCTAACGGCTAGACGCTCTCGCGTGAAAAAACAGCTTTAGTAGAAACTGCACCATCCGGAATTTATGTGCTAACAAAACGTTAGCAAGAAATTACTAAAGATGTTGACGCGCCAATGCCCTATTGGAGGGGTTGAGGTAATTAGTAGTAACCCGCTCCCCATAAGGTTACAAAAGGGGACATCTGGTGGCGCAGATCAGTGGACATGAGAGCGCGTCATTTTGGAAACATGGACTAACATATGAAACTTGGCAGGAAACCGAGTGGGATGGCGCGTGGGAGTGGTTGATGGGCCATAACCTACAGAAGGGTTACGGAAAAATAGGGAGTAAACTAAAACCAAAATAAAGATCACTAAGCATATATACGAAATTTATTTTATGGATTTTGACATGGATTACGGGATATAATGTTAATTGAGTTTGTATAGCCTCATGCAAATGCAAAACAACACTTATTCATTTGTTCAGTCCTTCTTGGAATTGACTGCTATTCCAAGCTTAATTGCATTAATTCCATTTAAAGGTGAAACCCATATCACAAGGCCCGAAAACATCATCCGCTTGACACGACACGTCTTGTATTTATCTAAAAGTTGATAGCTCCCACCGGCTAAAAAAAAAACTTATCGTGTGACATACAATTTCGAAAAGGAAAATCTATTATCCTACAAATGACTATTTTTCGTAGGATACAACATTTCCGTTTTTATGCAATCTCGTATTTATTCGCTATATTCTCCCCTTAAATCAAATCAAAATTGCAATTCAATCAAAATGAAATACTTTAAGAAGTACATACTTAGATGTAATGGGATATAATCCAATTGATGATTATTAATGGAACTATACTATAGTTTATGAAAATTTCCTTTCATGGAAAAAGGAAATGCACGTCAATCACAGAAGATCGAATCCCATTAACGTCCCATACAGCAACTAAACTTACCAAGTCGTTATCAATCAAAGAATAATAATTCTGAATGGAGGTATACCATCCCTTAGGAATGAATACCTACTAGCAATAAAATCTGAGAGAAGGTAAGCACGTGTTTCATTTTACGAGCATTTGATAAATGGATAGATAAATTGAAGAGAGATTTAATCGTTTTAATTAAGTAAAAAGGATAAGGATATCGACATAGTTTATCCCGAAATGGACAATGTCATCGACGAAAGAATCTGTGCGACATAATGCTTCGTTTGCACGTGAACGCTGAGCCAAACACCAGACATTGAAAAATTGCATCAAAAAGCACGAACAACAAAAAGATACCTTTCTGTTCTTACATGGCCAACCTGAATCCACGAGCATTTGACTCGTTCCCGTCTCTTGTTTAAACGATACAATATTTACGTACCTTTTTCGCTCAGTATCGGAGTATGAGCCTACTCAGCTGTTAAATGGGTACTCATTTGGGGTAAATAAGTCATATCACTATCTATCTAGTGAATGGGATGATGCTTATGTCGAGGCCTACTCTTAATCGGACTGTTGCGGCAGTTATTTATTTTTTAAGAAAAAAATCTAGAAAATCAATCAAATGTGTTGTGGCGCTAGTTAATTGAGTACATTTCAAAGGGCTGAAATTTCATTGATGCTTCAATATTTAAGAATTAAATGCAACCTTAAATTTGCATACTTAACTAATAGCCCGGTAGCTAGCGACACTTTTCGTTATCATATTTGTTAAAGCTTGGTTTATCATTTTATTTGTCGTAATAACATAGTCTATTGAGAAAATGAGCTCTTGCCTTGATTTTTTGCTCCTGCTGACGCCAGGTCCTGTCAAATGGCTGACAACACAAGTTTTTTTCTAACGATTGCTTTTGAATTAAAATTACTATTATTGAAAAAAGTAATAAATTGTATTTAATTATTTTTAGAAAGAATTTAACTAGTAATAAATATTTGAAATTAAATAATGTCGATACCCTGCTTCGTACCGGTTTTAGCAAGTCCCGTCGTGTCGTGGCAATTCTTAACTTGTCGTAGAATGCGTTTAAATGGGCAGGAGGTGAATGTTGGCAACATTCATCATCCCAACATCAACGAAATGTCACCTAGTCCTGTAAACACTAGTTGAGGCGCTTATGGCCATCTAGGGAAATAGTATTACAATAATAACAATGGAATTTATATTTTATAACTTGATATTTCTATCATGATTAATTATTACGAATAATATTTGTTTCTTTTTCAGGTTTGTTAATCTCGTTAAATAATGACATGGTAATTATACAAGTAGAGTGAGTAAAACGAATTGCTATTTTCACCTGGACCAAGGCACAGATTGTTAAAGAATTACAACTACTGCTTGAAGAGGGATTCATTATTACAGGTCGATCTTGCTAAAGTGGCTGAGCGACTGTGTGTGCAAATGTCTTGATGAAACAACACCTTTTTCCTTCGCAAATGGGGATGTTGCTCGGTGATTGTTACTTTTAATCTTTCCAATAATGATGCATAGTAGGCCCCAGTTATCTTTGTGCCCATTTCCAGGTAGTCGACTGGCAACACTCCCCAGCTATTCAAAAAAAAAAACAGTCGCCATAACCTATCCGGTCGAGTGCACTGTCTTGGCTTACTTTGGAGCAGGCTCAACTTTCTCAATCCACTGCTTTGAATTTCGCTTTGTCTCTGGAGTTAAATCGTGGACCCCAAGTTTGATCCACAGTGATGAATTTCGATAAAAAGTTCGTTTTGTCCAAACCGCTTCAACTGAGCCTTGGAAGTGATCAGTCGTTTGCATTTGGACATGGATATGTTTTATGGCTAGGGGTCATCCCGAAAATTCGTCCGTCACTTCGGATGTCACGATTTTCATTAGACTAGCAGAAGTGGAAACAAACCAATTACAAATGTTTCCAAGTGCTTTGAGTGTGGTGGCTGAGTGGTGTATAAAAGGCGCGTTCTTTTGCGAATCTATTGAGTGTGGTGTAGCGTAACAAACACGTATTACACAAACTACAAGCTTCTTGTCGTTTGTTTAATACGTTTTCGCTACCTTACCCTATCCCACACCCGATAGATACGCAAATGAAACGAGTTTAATTTAAACGAGTGTAATGTGTAAATTTTCATTCGCAGCACGATATTTGAGCTTTTTCTCAAATTGTGCAAACAAAGGCCCCCTATCTCCCTTGTAACCATTTCTCGGAATTATCCAGGTAATGCGTGCGAGCAAAAGCTTTCAAACTTCATCACTCTCGGCAACATAGTTACGCACATACGATGCATGCGTAGTTTGGAATGGATATGATATGTTCGACGACGATTTCCGAAGTTCTATTTCCTCATGAGCGACGGTGAGTTTCTCAACAGTCTTTATCTTGTGGGTGGTAAATGCAAGCACTCTGACATGTTCGCCTCGTAAGGAAATAGCCTACTTCGCAACGTCCCGCATCTACAGGGTGGCGCAACAAGAAACGAAGGGGTTTGAACAGTCTATAATTCCTTTATTTTTGAATCAATCGAATTTCTTTTTTTTTTCTTAGCACATTTCATAAATGGGGAATTTCGTTAATTTAAACCTGAAAAGAAAAATCGCGTAAGTGCTATCCATTAGCAGCTTTGCAAATTGCGACGTTTTCATGATTTTTTCAAGATTTCGTGAGGTATCCCTCGAATTTCTTCTCGAATATTATTGTTTAGTTGGGGTATGATCTGAGCCTTATTCATATGCCATACTCCAGACCATACTCCGACTAAAAAATAATATTCGAGAAGAAATTTAGCGATACCTCCTTAAATCTTGAAAAAATGCATGTAAAATGTTTTAGAAAGAGCGCGACTATGTAAAGCTGAGAATGGGCACTACTTACGCAACCACACAACAAAATTCCCCATTTGTGAAGTGTACTAAAAAAAAAAAGAAATTCGATTGATTCAAAAATAAAGGAATTATAGACTATTCAAACCCCTTCGTTTCTTTTGCGCCACATTGTATGAACTTTTGAAAAAATTTATTTAGTTACCGATCAAAAGGAAAACAATCGATAGCCATTGAATGAAATTGAAAGGCCCAGCTTTAGGATGAAAGTAGTCTATAGCTTAGTTCGTGTATCCTCTTGTCTAGTAGTTCATAATCAGTAAATTGATGACGAGTATCTACACTGTGTGCAGATACGTCGGTACATGGATATGTCTTATGGCTACCGAATGCGTTGAACATGTTCTGTCGACTGATTTCATCTAGTATAATTAACGATACTGGAATCTTGATAAAAACTACGTCGCTATCTTGGACAAAAACATGTTCCATGTGATCTTAATCCAAAGTTAGCAAACGCGGCACTCAGCGCGCGGGGAGCTATGACATGTTCAAATTTTGTGTCCAAGTTGCTCCATACGATAAGCCCACAGTTTCAGCAATCTCTCCAACTTTTATTTAGCGATCATCCAAAACCATTTGGAGCACTTTTCCGATGTCTTCCTCAGTAGCTACCGTTTGGACGTTCCGAGCGATCAATCAAGCTTGTACGACCACGTTTAAACTCACATTTTAACGGTGGAATATGATATCGCAAAGTCCCTATAAACTTGACCCAATTCGGCTTCTATTTCTTTCGGCATATTGTTTTTAACATATGCTTAAAATTTCGATCACTGCGCCGAACTTAACACTGTCCATTTGGTCGCAATCACTAATCTTGATGATTATGAACAGTGTTATAAAAAGCACAAATGACAGCCGAAATAGCTGTAATTTTCAGGCCTCTATTAAAACACATGGTTCTGAAAATGGATAAAATATTTTCATTATGGCACTTCATTTTCATGTTGAGGAAACTTTAAGATCTGCCTCCGTATTATGTATAGAGTGGCCAGATAGGAACGATAGGGAAAGAAATTTGAATAAAACAACAACCGTGCGAGATATCAAATAGATTCTGGCTTTATTTTGGAGGCCACATCCATGCCATTACATATGGAATAACGATAACGAATGACGAATGGCCGCCTCTGCTTCGCTGGCAATGCTTCAAGCGGTCGGTAAAATTTTTGATGACTCGGTCGGCAATAGCGTCTCGAATGTAGGCCTCGAGCTCGTCCAAAGTGGTTGGCTGGCTTGTTAGCGTAGACTAAGAACTTGACGTAGCCCCAGAAAAAATAATCGATAGGTGTCAAGTTGCATGATAGCGGCGGCCAATTGATGAACGCCCGCCGTAAGGGCTACCTCATAGCCAAATTTCTCCTTCAGAACTTCGAGCGTTGCGTCGCTTCTGTGGCATGAAGCGCCATCTTGTTGGAACCACAGCTCGGATATATCGATGTTGTCGAGCTCTGGCCACAGAAAGTCGGTTAACATCGTTCTATACCGAGGACCATTGACGGTAACGGTGTCTCCTTCCTCATTTCGAAAGAAATATGATACAATGATGTCGCCATGCCATAAACCGCACAAGACAGTTAATCTTTGTGGATGCAATGATGCTTGGTGGAACTTTCCACGGTGCGATGAATTGCCTGCTTACTGAAGCCATGATGGCGACCGAACTCACGACGAAATTCACGTTGCATATTTAAAGCTGAGACGGAATTTCGATAATATTTTTGAATAATTTTCAAACATTCGGGAAGCGTGAAACGATGCATGACAAAATGGTACTGAATATTTTGACAGCTGAATGTCATTGGTAACTTTGACAGCTGCTGAAACATAACAATTGGAAAATTTATCATTAGTAATATATCCCCAAGTAACACAATCCAACTTTGGTTCAAAATCTAACTCATTTTACGGTTGTATTTCGGTCCTGAAATAACGAATTTGGTTAAGTTACAGAACTAAAACAATTTTGTTCGGTATCCAACTTAATATTTTATCTAAGTTAGTCATTAATATTACTAAATTGATTTATTTTAGACCAAATTGTCGAAAGAATACCTATTTTATAACGTTCAGAACAATATTGTATTTCATGAACTATATTGTTGTACCTATTACAAATTCATTGTCGTTAAAACTGTTTCTGTATATCCCAAATCATATTGTTTTGAACACAACCATTTCATTTTTGAATGCACCCCATTTGTCAACATGCAGATCAGTCGTTCCATATTTGTACGCGTCACGTGCATCGAGTAGCACTAATTAAATTTAACCATTAGTTTTCCGCATGTTGCTAAGAGTTTTCCTGCTTTCTGTCATCAAGCTTCTTCTTTGCTTCCTTCGTACGAAATTATATCTGTAACTCCGCTGTTACCTTATAAACAAAATGTGTTAGTTGGTGGTAAGAAATGTATGGCCAATTAAACTTACGAAGCACGGTGGTTCTACGTATTCAAGGACACATTTTTTGGCTGATAATTTGTTTTACCACATATTTTTTTAAGCGATAACGAGTATTTTCCAAACAGGCAGAGTTGCGTTGCGCTCAACGCGGCAGCTGGTTCTTCGCACCGGAACGACTCGTTTTTTGGCGGCCAAAAGCTGCCACACCCCTCGATGTAAGAAGAACCGCAGTATTCGAAGCAACGCTACCACGACAACAAAAAGGCAGCCCTTTTGCAGAAAACATGCAAATGCGAATCTGGTCGTCTTAAGGTGGACACACACATGCGTTCAAAATCCAATTTGTCCCGCGTCCAATCTAAAATTTTCCCGGTCGATGTATGGATTTGACTGGAATATTTTGGATTCGCCCGAGGAAAATTTGGATTTTGGACACAAGTGTGTGTCGTTTTTTGCACGGTTTTATTTCGTCGTCTCCACGGTTATATTTTGGTTATAAATCTAAAATATTCTTGTCTTATATAAGCGAAAAATCTAACAATGATGTTATATTCAAAGCATGATTAGGCAAGCAATCGAACAATATGGTTATATTTAAGACATGTTTAAAACTACAACGTTACAATTATGTTATATACTGGTCATTGGACAGTTACATAAAAGACAATATTGTTAATATTTAGCAATATAACAGTTGTAAACTTAACGATTTTGTAGGAAACGGGTCACAGACATGACTATCTATAACAATGTCGTCAATTACAGACCTGAAATTTAGCCATGTAGTTTCACTGAAATTCATGGTCATAAACCAGGCAAAAACGGTAAAATTACCATTTGACAAACGTTTAAAAAACGTTATTTTGACCATTTATACGACAATGTCGTTATATGACCCTGGTTATATTTCAATCATAACAACCGTTTAATGACTGATTTGTGCTGCTTGGGTCTGGTCACCCTATATATTACCTGGCAACCTACATCTATTACTATACGGATTAGCCTTTTTTTATAATTATATTATTCCCATTTGGCATTTAATTTTTATTTGCAAATTATATAGTGGAGGTTTCAACATTAAAGTAAATATAATCGGATCCAGAAGAAGGTCTCCAGTGTTGAATTAAATGATTGGACAATCATGCCTCAGTTAATAGCGATGATGATAAATATAAATATTATAAATAATAAAAATAATAACAAAATTCACATCTCAATTGTATTAAACACGAGTTAGTCGAAAATAAAACCGATAGTAACTACACATAAAACAATCATCCGCGTTTCCAGTTCATTTCACCCCGCAATTAAACTGACAAACTCCCAATAGTGATTGTTTTTCGATCAAGCATTTATTGTATTATCCTACTTGATTATATTTTCGAAAAGCATATTATCGAAATTCAATGGAAGAATATCATAAATCATTTCAGCACTCCCTCGAGGATGTATTAATAAAATAAAATGTGCGCTATTATTTTCTGTTCCGTTTTATTGAAAGGCATAGACCGCACTGAATATTCTACACGCACGCCACTAAATCCTTTTTTCTAATTTTCATCAGATTGAATGACTGATATTTTAGCTCCCATATTAATGGCATACGACCACCTGGATATGTCTGCTTATAAGTTCATGACGTACATATGTACATACACATGTGGATACTCATATGTTCGTGCGTTTGAATTATCCTTAAATTATACATTAATGCCGTTAACTGCCTAAAGTAATCATGGATATTGGTAGATAATACCACCCGAAATATCTGTCCTTTATCCATGGAAAGAATATATCGTCTAATTGTGGACAGCATAACAATTGGTTTCACAATGACTAATGACAGGACTTCTTGGCCGCTCATCAAAACACGAACTTACCAACTTGGTTAAACTTTGTCCATTATCCGTGTACGTTATATCTCATATCCTCGGTGTAATCATTCACGCACATGCTGCGGATACATCTCTCTATCTTCTGGCGTGTAGATGAATATGATACTACAATGATGGCTATGAAAGTGTGTGCATTTAGTGGATATCTTCATGTTGAAAATAAGGTATGAAAATATATTTTGTCATTAATATACATATGCAATCTTAAGGCTTAAATAAGCTGTAGAAGAAAATAGTTGAAAAGAAAAGGGGATGTATAATTGTGTTAAGTATGAAAATTTATTTTACTCTGCTCTGTTGGGTTCTTACGTAGAATTGACCTCCTTAAAGCCAACTTCAGAGATGTAAAAAAAACAGGACTGAAACTTAGCTCATAAATACATATGAAACAACAACAAAAAGTGGGCCCATTCAGTGGGTAGTTAATTGTCAATGCCTTGTAAGAAGTTGGTCGCTAAATGTCAAATATTGAAAGATTTTCCGTTTTTCATCTCGAGTGATTGAAATTTCAAGTTTTCTTGTAGAGTATCATTTAAATGCAAATTTTCGTGTTAATTAAGAAAATATTCATTAGCTGAAGCACCTTTGTAATGAACCACCTGTAATGAATCATATTATGGTCTGGTAGTGCTGCTCCCACCGGCAGATCGAAGCAGCACCTGATGAGTAGTGATCTGTTGGTGGTACGAAACCAGAAGCCGAGGGTCCCATTACACCCGGACCCAGATGCGACCGCGTGGGCGTCTGATCCGTCCGCCAACCATTCCATCCTTATCGACTATTTTTTTTTTTATTCCCCATTTTTAAAATTAAATTAAATTTTTTCTCCTCCTGATATTCCCTAATCTAAGGCCCACATACACAACGCGGCCTTGTCGGCCGACGAATCGTCTCCAAATATCGACCGATCAAAATTATACGGGACAATCAGTAAAATCACAAATGATAAACACAAAAACAACACGATTCATCGTATCTTTTCGAAATCAGGATACAGATTACTTTACTTCGCCGGTTCGTCTAAAAAAATGCACTTCGCCGGATACTTTACCTAATCCTGACGGCCTGTCTGACGCTAGTGTACGTTCCACGCATCTGGAGGGAGGTGCGGGTGGTTTTTATCCCGAAAGCGGGAAGAAGCTCGCATGCGCGACCAAACGACCTCCGTCCCATTAGTCTTTCTTCTACCATGTTGAAACTACTACAGAGACTGGTGGATATCCATTTGCGGAGTACCATTCCGCCACTCCTTCTATGCACATCGCAACATGCCTATTGGAAGGGTAAGTCGGTGGACACGGCTCTGCACTCTTTGGTCAATTACATTGAGAAATCTCTCGACCAAAAGGAATACACGATGGTTGTATTCCTGGACATCGAGGGGGCTTTCAATAATATCAGACCTAGTGCGATCATTGAGGCACTCCGAGGTCTCCAGGTTGATGAGTCGCTCTGCAAACTCGTTAATATGTTACTAACTTCTAGGCGTATACACTCTACCTTGGGTGCATCGTCGGTATGCAGGAGTGTCTCCAGAGGAACCCCCCAAGGAGGGATATTCTATCAGAATGGGCAAATTTTTGCGGACCCTGCCAAGACGGAGCTTGTGCTCTTCACTAGAAAGCACACGACTCCTCCCATTGAATCTCCCATTTTGGAGGGCACGAAATTGGTTTTCGCCGACAAGGCTAAGTTCCTGGGTCTTATTTTAGATAGGAAACTAAGGTGGAAGCTCAACATCGAGGAACGGGTCAATAAAGCTATTATCGCACTCTACTCGTGTAAAAGGGCCATTGGTAATAACTGGGGCCTGCAGCCTAAAGCTGTATATTGGCTATATACTGCTGTCGTACGACCCATACTACTTTACGGAATTACTGTCTGGTGGACAGCACTTCGAGTAGGGGCTTATATTAAATTACTGAACAAGGTACAAAGACTAGCTGCGATGGCCATGATGGGGGCCTTCAGGACCACTCCGTCAGCCGGGCTGGATATGGTGCTCGGCTTGCTCCTGTTGGATATTTGTGGTGAACAACTGGCGGCAAACACGGCCCCGCGTCTTCGTGAGACTGGCCAGTGGCGCACGCTGAGATGCGGGCACTCAACTGTACTGGATAATTTGAGTCTCCCCACGGAGACTGACTATATCTCTCCGAAATACCTTTTTGGCCGAAACTACACCAGTTTGATTCCGTCGAGGGGTCAATGGGCTAATAGCGCGCCCCTGGCCATCGACTTCATAGCCATCTACACGGATGGCTCTAGGGTCGTTGGCGGTGTTGAGCGGGCATCTATTCGGAGGGACTGGGGATTAACCTGTCACTCCGCCTTCCGGATTTCTGAAGTGTCCTGCAGGCGGAGGTTACGGCAATTTTTGAAGCTTTGACCTGGCTAGGAAATCATGTAGTGACCATGAGAGACGTTATGATCTACACGGATAGTCAGGCAGCCATTCGATCACTCGAATCCGTCCTGACTACATCGCAAACCATCGCAAAGTGTCGGTCGATTCTTAAAGAGATGGGTGCATTTTTCAACATTACGCTCTGTTGGATACCGAGTCATAGCGACTTCGTGGGTAACTGCATCGCGGATGAACTGGCTAAGGAAGGGACTACCGGCGCTCTCGACGGAGACCGTTTAAACATTAGAATGCCAATCGCATCGTACAAAATTATAATTAAAGCCGTCGCGATTGACAGAGCGAACATTAGATGGCTAAACTGCGACACGTGCCAGACGACGAAATTGATTTGGCCGAAACTTGACCCTAACCGCTCTGCCGCACTGCTTTCATTGAATAGGAAGCACATTGGCATGGTTGTGGGGGTTATTACAGGGCACTGTCCCATTGGTGAGCTCGCCTGGAGGCTCCGTATTCCTCATAACGACTATTGTAGGAGCTGTGTGGATGTGGATGAGGAGGAAAGCGTTCTGCATCTTCTCTGTCACTGTCCGGCCTTGGCTACGAGGCGGAAGAAATTCCTTGGCTCTTGGTTTTTCTTGGACCTGGACGACATTAAAAACACGAGTGTCATACAGCTCTATCGCTTTATCACCAGCTCAGGCTGGTTTAACACCTAGGTTATAACAGGCTACTTTGGTGGTAACACAACGGTCCAAATGATGCACTAAGTGTGCTGGGTGAGCACCCGGCAGCCCCTTTACCTAACCTAACCTAATACCGGGTGATACTGGGCAATTTGTACATGTGGAACCGTCCTTGAAACACCCACGTTTTGGCTTTTAATAGCGATGCGATATTAAATATTAAAAACTCCACTTTTTACAACTCACTTCGTCGCTTCCGGAAGCTGACTTAAAATCTCCGCCAGCCAAACATCGAATGTTCATGGATTGGGTATGAAACCTGGACTTTTAAAATCTCGATTAACAAAATCTCGATTTCGAAATATCGATTGCATCATAATCTCAACAGGTGAAAACCTCGACTTGTCAAACTCTCCTAACCTCAGGAAATAGACCTAGAACGCTCGTTCTCCAGTAAAAGTTTCGAATTAATCCATATTACTAAAGCAGAAATTTACCTCATGAAGCCGCACTAAGTGGCATAATGCCAATTGACCTTATTTCCCTTTTTAAAAAGGAAATCAAATCAATTGACATTATCGTTTTAAGACGAATTATTACATCTCACGATTGAATTCATTTCAAATGACTCGAGATTAGTCAAGATTATCGAGATCTTTTCCTGTCGACATTTTCATCAGTCGAGATATTTTGTAATCGAGATTTTCCCAAGCTGAATTTTGAAATATTTTCCAGTAAAAATAATCTCGACTTTGATAATCGAGATCTTAAAAGTCGACGTTTCGCTCCCAATGTTCATTGCTTTGAAAATTAAAATTTTTTCCCAAAGACTTAATTTTTGCTTCTGGTCAATTGGCTACGGGCCACACAAAGTTTCGTATTCTGAGCCGTTATACATCTTACAACATATATCAAGCATTTCCTTATGTTACACACAATCAGGGCCGTCGCGTGGTATGTAGGCGACCAAGGCAAGGTTTTAATCGGCGCCCCCTCCCCTTAAAACTCGTAATTCGGTTCGTTCCAGTTTTGGTTCGGGGGAATGACACCCTAGCTCTTTCGAGCCACACCATTATCCGCCACCTATGGACCCGCCGTGTTCCGGACTGGAAAAACCGGCAGCTATTATAAATAACAGCATCACGGACCACCCACCCTCCACTACATATTTTATATACATATATTAAGATTTTATTTATTTATATACAGTCTTTGATTTTTCATTCTTTGTTCTTGTCTTTGGTGCTCTTTTTTGTCGTCTCTATATACAAACTTTAAACATTGAAAGGCATTCGCCTGGCTTTTTCATGGGCAAATGTTGCCAGGATTTCTCTAAAGTCTAAGTTTCTTGCAATCTCATTTTCTGTTGATAGAATGGCGAGAGAGTTCAGCCTTTCCTGTGCCATTGTAGAGCGCAAATAAGTTTTTATAAGCTTAAGCTTACTAAAGCTTCGTTCGGGACTAGCCGAAGCTATATTAAGAACTCGCTCGCTGTAAAACGACTTGCTTTCACGTAGTGAAAAACTCAACTATTCGTTGATCTTCTACAATCTAAATCTACACGGTTTCCTTAACATCTAAATCCTTTACCTTACATTTCTAAATACATTGTTACACATTTCGAGCACATGTATATTCGGGAAAACATACATGAAATTATCGTTCTTTGTCTTTTCTCAAAAAAATTGGATAGTATCTTTTATTATACAATATCTGTTTCTTTGAACTTGCAATTGTCTAATGTAAGTTAAGACAACGTATCTTACATTACGTTATTGCGGCAAAAAAGAGGTATAAGAGAAATGCATGTGTGTTTCAAAAGGGGTTTTATGACGTGGTGAAATAGCCGTGTACAATGACCACTTCAATCAAGCGAGATGCACAACTCGCGACTTTAGTAGCGGCCGTGTGAAGATGACGGACGACTATAGTTTCAAGACTCCAAGTCTCCGCCTTTCACTCACCAAATATCGAAGACTTAAGTATCCCCGTGTGAGTAGTGCCTTAGACTACAAACGCATAAAATATATATTTTTTTTTACTCACGGCGCCCCCGGATCGCGGCGCCCAAGGCGACCGCCTCGGTCGCCCCACCCACGCGACGGCCCTGCACACAATGCTATGCAATGATTGCTAAACGTTATACATATTATCCGAAATCCGAAGCATACATACCCTAGACTTATGCAGACCTCGTGATGTCACCAAAACTTCAAATAGGCAACAGTTATGTGAAAAGTAAGGTAATACAGGGCTCTTCGTAAGAAAAGTACCGTTAGTTTCCAACTCATCAATCTTAGTTTTGAAAGAGAGTATAAAGTGACCCCTTCGAGTAATCTTCCAAATTTAGAGCCTTTCATGTTTATTCAGTGGGAAGTTATAGATACATTAAATAATTTATTATATGTGGGTGTTCCGTTGGACGGATTATGACCATTTTCAATAAGAACCAACTAGATCATACTACGAACACTTGACCAAAATTTCAAGTTTATGAACAAACATTTTGATGGTAGCGGATAAATATATAGAAGATGACAATGGCTGCGTTCATAAAAAAAATCGTTGGGTCAGCACTTCACAATTGCTGACCAGCACATTCTGATTATTTTCGTGTTTTAGAAGCGCCATGCTGTCTGTCTCATTTGTCAAATGCCATGTTCAGTTTGGCATTTGATATAGATAAAACTCGAAATTCCGATGAGTCCCAGGTGACACTCAAGATATGGTAACAACTTTCTTTCCTAGAATTATCATCACCGTGGCGAGACAGCCCGATGTCGGGCGTTGGCCGCCTGGATCGTTGTCCTCCAATTATCTCGGTCAAGTGACCGCGTCTTTCAATTTTGGAAGCCCAGTAGTTGCGCGGCGTCCACACCTACTGAGGTCTCCTAACGAGATCTCGGTCGTCTAGTCAGTCTCGCTCCGACGACTCGTTCTGCATTCATTACTCTTTTTGGCATGCGATCATCGTCCATTCTTTGTACATGCCCTGCCCATTGAAGTCGTTGTAGTTTGAAGATTTTCGAAACTTTCAGCTCATCGTACTGTTCATACATAGTTGTACCGGATGTGCCATTCATCTCGATCGCAAACAGCCCCGAAAATTCGCCGTAGAACCTTACGTTCAAATGTATCTAGCATGTTTCCGGAGAGCACCCACCCACGTGATCGTCAAAGTTCTGAAACTAAAATTTTTCCCTCATCTAAGACCGGAGGAGCTGCATAAGTAGTTTGTCTCTAAAGTAAATATTATATTGTAATACGTTTTACTATTACTCATCATGTCATAATCATTATCAATGAAAGCTAAATTTCTCTTACTAAAGTTTGTAAATTTGAATCTATACTTATATGCTGGTAGTTGTATTGTTGGATCAAATCACATGACGAACTCGATACGACTATGACCTCCCCTGAGTCAGCTCACTTTAACCACGTAGTGTTCAACTCGAAAACAAATTGCACATGCAATAACCTCTAAGTAGACGAAGTATAGCGTTAATAACAATTTTAGGAAATTACATGGAAAACTGCAGAGGATAAAATTAAACACCCCGAAAAGTTTCATCCGAGCAATATTTCCCTCAGGCTCTGCAACACACCAAATTGAATGTAGATTATGCAAAACTTGAGCCAACAGTCTTTCTCCCTGGGGCGGCTTAATGCTCATATGCAAGTCGGGCGGTCGGCGAGTTGGCCAACAGGATTAGCTGCCGTTATCCGTTCGAAACGGAGAGGGCTGCGCTTAGTTCAAAAAGTTTAAACCCACTTTATCAAATAGCTGCCATCTGCATTAGAGAGGCTGGTGGGACGGACATTGAATGCAATTTAAGTCTCATAAATTGCTGTTTTACGACATGGGGTTAATCCTGAAAAATGCACTGAATAAATATTCATTTGATTATATAGAGAGCTCGTCCCGTCGACGTATGGACGATTGTAAGGCACATCTGTTCCGAAAATTGTATCACCACTGTCATTTACTGGTTAGCCAGTTATACTTTGTGCTAACAAGAGCATTCTCAATAAGTGTCCTTCGTTTTCTCTTGTCGATTTTCGGATGTCACTCGAACGAACGTATGACAAAAAGGCTGCAACCAGCATATACCAATGTGCAAACGTGCACTTGTATTTGACTAAAGGATTAAAAAGGATAATGATTACATGTACGTTTGGCGTACAATGCCCGTTGGATGCACCGGAATAATCAAAGGACTTTTTTGCCCGCAACGGATATGGTTTTGACGCTTAGTTTATAGGTTTTTCACTTTACGGATTTATCGTGTAACGAGGATCGGTTCGTTGAGGTCTGGAATACTGCGCGAAATGATAATACAATAGTTAAAGACCTCTTAAAAAGGACAAGACAAAAAATATAGAATGGTTAAAGTGGAAACCCGCGGCTACCGGTATATCGGTGTGCATTATAAATTATCAATGAAAAGGATTTCCATTTCCAACCCGGAAAGTTAAATAGGGGTGAGGATGTACTCATAGACGTCGGGGACAATCAAAGTATGATATTTGCTATTCTCATGGGTAATAAATGTTCTGATAATTCAAATAAAGATAAACATTTAGATCGGGGCACGTAAAAAGTGCTTCATATTAATCCAGTTTTCAAAATGATTCCGTTTTTTAAGACAATTTAATAGGGAGAAAGATAAAATATGGTGACAGATGTTGCGGTAGGAAGGTATTCGTATATGAAATGATGAACATCCAAAAGAATATGTAAACAGATTCATTGCCCCATTTACATACATACTAATATGTAGTAATTTTTAAAGAAAAATTCAATATAAATCAGGATATGAAACCCATTTTTTTTTTCTTTTTAAATAAATCTAAGCTAAATTTCATCATCATCATCGTGGCGCAACAGCCCGACATCGGGACTTGGCCGCCTGGATCATCGTCCTCCAATTACAGTAAGCCCCACTTACTATGATCACGTTTGGACGGAGTAAAAGTGATAACAATAAACGGACGATAACATTAATCGAAAAGGACCAAAAATCTTGAAATTCTTCCCAAATTAGATAAAATATTCAATATTGGTTAATCGTTACACCAGAATGAACTAAATAGAAATACGTAACTCATTTATTTACTGTTATTTGATATTATTACATTAAGTTAGTATGTAATACGTAAATAGGAAAGTTATTGTATTTCTAGGTATCGAAGCCACCCTTTTTTTAAACCTATGGGCGTAACGTAACAAGTAACATATTACACCGTCTATTCGGCGTTAGGGCTTCCAAAATTTGACGATTGGTAGGTGTTTCTTCAATGTCACGGCTAGCCTCTTAAGCCTAAAATAAAAATAAGCGGTTGATAACATTAACCGCGATCACAATAAGCGGGGTCAACTGTATCTCGGTCAAGTGACCGCGTCCTCCAATCTTGGATGCTTGGATGCGTTTATCGTCCCTTCATTGTATAAGTCCTGGTCGTTGTAGACGTTGTAGTTTGTAGACTCTCGAAACTTCCAGTTCAACGTACAGTTCGTACAGCTCATGGTTGTACCGAATGCGCCATCCATTTCGGTCGCAAAATGCTCCGAAAATTCCCCGAAGAAAATAATATTCAAATGTGTTTATCATGTTCTCGGAGGCTAGACTCCACGTTTCGGAGTCATAGCAGAGCACAGGTCTATGATGGTTTTGTAAATGCGGGGCTAAGTATTTCTGCTCACATGCTTAGATTTCATTGTTGGGAGGACCGAGAAGAAAGTCTTATTTTCTAGCTGTATCCGTCGCTTGATTCCGTCAGTTTCATTGGCGCTTTTTGACAGGTTACTACTCAGGAATATCAAGTTGTCTACGACTTCGATGCTGAGGTCCCCGACGTTTCGTCGTCTTTTTCGTTTCTTACGTCTAGTTATTATGTTTGATATACGCCGTAGCTCGTCATATTTTTCTCTCTTAGCTCTTGTTGTATGTTGGATATATTGTCTGTAAGCTTCGTTCTTTGCGTCGAGTGATTTTTGGCATTCTTCGTCGAACCAGTCATTTTGCGTTCACCGGGCTTTATATCCCTCGACTTTCTCTGCGGCCTCCATGATAGAGCTTTTTAGTTTTTCTCAAAACCCGTATACACCTATGTTGCCGATTTTGTGTAGCATAGATGTCAGTTTTCCTTGTAAAAGCCTGCGCTGTGGCATCTCTCGAGAGTTTGTCAACCGCAAAGATTTTGGGGGGGGGGGCTGTTTCTTGATTCGTACACTGAAGAGGATTTGTTCCTCGGCATGATCGGACACACATTACGCTTGAAGTCCATCTCTTACATATGAGAACATGGTCAATCTGGTTGACGGTGCGTGTATCCGGAGATTTTTTTTCTGTATGAATACGTCGATGCGGAAAGCATATTAGACTTACGGCAAGGTTCCTACTGCATACAAAGTCGATTAGTCGTTGACCGTTGTTATCGCATTCCTTGTGGAGGCTGTGTCCTAATGTGGTTCCCCGATGCCATCTCTCGTTTCCAATTTTTGCATTGAAATCTCTCAGCAGTATTTTGACGTCGTTTGTTGGAAGTGTGTCGATCAATGAGTGCGTTCAGAAGGTGGCAAAAGAGCAGAAACCGCTCGCGAGCAGCTCCGCAACTGCTCGCGAGCAGCTCCGGAGCAGTTCGGTTTGGAGTCTGCACCTTCTGAACGCTACTTCACCAGCTGACAAATCGACCAGCTGAAAGCTGACGATGACAATTTTAGACTTCAAGTGCCGAAAAGTGGAAAATACATGAATCCCACGCTGTCCATTACAAAAATCACGAACAACGTGAAAACAAATTCAGAAGCACCCGAAAACCCAAGAACTAGAAGCCGAAAACGGCGAAAACACAACAACCAATTTGATAACTGTCAAAACTCGGAAACTCGCAACATGAGCGTGAGGTTGAAAAAGAAGAAGAAGAACCTGAGCACTGAGCACTGATCAGTGAGCAGAAATATTTCTTGCTCGGTGAAATTTGATCATGATCACCCGAGCGGAAGTTGCTCAGTCACTTCTGAACCCGCTCGTTCTGAACATGTTCGCTGAGCGGAAGTTGCTCAGTTCCTTCTGAACGCACACAATGAGTGCGTTCAGAAGGTGGCAAAAGAGCAGAAACCGCTCGCGAGCTGCTCCGCAACTGCTCGCGAGCTGCTCCGGAGCTGATCGGTTTGGAGTCTGCACCTTCTGAACGCTACTTCACCAGCTGACAAATCGACCAGCTGAAAGCTGACGATGACAATTTTAGACTTCAAGTGCCGAAAAGTGGAAAATACATGAATCCCACGCTGTCCATTACAAAAATCACGAACAACGTGAAAACAAATTCAGAAGCACCCGAAAACCCAAGAACTAGAAGCCGAAAACGGCGAAAACACAACAACCAATTTGATAACTGTCAAAACTCGGAAACTCGCAACATGAGCGTGAGGTTGAAAAAGAAGAAGAAGAACCTGAGCACTGAGCACTGATCAGTGAGCAGAAATATTTCTTGCTCGGTGAAATTTGATCATGATCACCCGAGCGGAAGTTGCTCAGTCACTTCTGAACCCGCTCGTTCTGAACATGTTCGCTGAGCGGAAGTTGCTCAGTTCCTTCTGAACGCACACAATGTCACCAGGCGGTCGTAAAACTAGTCTTTCACAGCTTCTTCCTTCACTTTATTGGCGGGTGAACGTTGATGAGACAGAGGTTGAAAAATCGAGTCTTAATGCGAATCACACATAACCTTTTATTGATGGGTTTGTAGTCAGTAACGTGGGGTTTGAGGTGATTGTTGACGAAGAACGCAACTCCAAAGTTCTTATGTCCAGATGGTTAACCGCTTTTGAAAGTTGTGTGCGATTGTTCGTCGTTGATCTCACCTCCAAGCCAATTCGTTTCCAGGGTTGCAGTGATGCTGAGATTGTAGCTCTCAACCCGTTGCAGGTGGGCCTTCTCGGCCCCGGGGTTGTTTGAGGAGCATACATTCCAGGATCCGAAAAAAATAATCAGTTAAACGTTTGCGTGGTCTTCGTGTTGATCCGTCCAATCCCAGGTTTTTTCTAGGTTTCTTGATATTGAGTAGTTTTTACAAGGATGGGTTGTTGGCCCATCGCTAAACCCTATTCAGACGTGGCCTCGGTGATTGCTGCTTCAGGTGGTTCATAAAGTGCCATTGCCATTGTCGCGGTCGGTAGCCGTAGTCGCTCGGTCACCGCTCTACGATACTAATCTAGAGCTCGGAGTTCTCGGCGCAATCAAAAACTGACTATGGTTACTAACCGGCACCCAGTACATAGAAGACGAACGTGCTAACCGATGCGCCATCCGGACTACAGAATTAAAAAAAAAAAGAATAGATCTTATTAATTTTACGAATTTTATTCAACCAATTCAACTCCGATGAAGCCTGTCCCAAGCCATGGGTGCCATAGGAAGAGCGAATGATAGTTGTGGCCCGACTGCCTGAGTTGAACCTAAGCATCTCAGGTCATTCGGGTGATATGAGCCACTTAGTCAGACCTGCAACATAGTTGTGTGTCTAAGTCAAAAATGAATCAAACTCGCTCTCCACCACCACACAAAAATAATCAGCTTAAAGCCAATTCATCCTACTATCACTTGATTTCGTCCACACCATGGATTAACTCTTCAGGAACTGCCTTAATCCATGGATTAATCCACACAAAAATTCCATGGATTAATCCATGGATTAAGGCAGCTCCAGAAGAGTGAATCCATGGTGTGGACGAAACCAAGTGACAGGAGGATGAATTGGCAATGACCCACTTCACTTTATTCTTAAAAAAAACATTAAAATGCTCTTATGCGTGAATAAACACAGTGACTGTTCATTGGATGAAAATTCGCACTCGTGTCGTATAATGCACACTATATAAGCTGTTAGCATTCCACTCAGGGACGTATTCCAATTAAGGTCGGAATACAAACCCCTGGCTTGGTTGAGCTGCTTCCCTCATGAATTAAGGCAGCTCCTGAAAGTGAATCCATGGTGTGGACGAAACCAAGTGACAGGAGGATGAATTGGCTTTAAGCTGATTATTTTTGTGTGGTAGTTTAGAGCGAGTTTGAGTCATTTTTGACTTAGACTCGCAATGACCCACTCCACTTTACTCTTGAAAACGTTAATATGCACTTATGCGTGAATAAACACAGTGAATATTGTTAATTGCCTTGACCCATCCAGGGGCATGGATGCGTCAACATCTCTAGCATTAAATGCCTTGTTGACGTTTCGATAGCACATCTACTTTTCGGAAGTGCAGTTGCTAGCATGCAAGGCAATTAACAATATTGTTCAAACAACTATGTTGCAGGTCTGACTACGTGGTTCATGCCACCCTAATGACATGAGACGCTTAAGTTTAACTTAAGCAGTCAGGCCACAGCTATCATTCCCTCTTCCTTCCACAATCATGGCCTGGGACAGGCTTCATCGGAGTTAAATTAGTGGACTAAAATACTTATATTAAAATTAATAAAATCTATCCTTTTTCTTTTGTATTCTGCATATTATCAGTGAGCAGATCAAACGGTTTGGATGTTTATGTTTCCCAATGGATTAATTGTCGTTGGCTTGTTGCCATAAATCAGCATCTTATGAAAGCTTCAGAGAAAAAGACCGAGGTTTCCAAGAAAGGCAGTGCAATTTTTTCTGCCTATGTACTATCAAAATTTGAACATTATCTGGTTGCAGCAAGACGCAGAAGGTTCAAAATGTCAGACTTTATCATTCATGTTTCAAGAAAAATTCCCATAACGGATTATTCAAGAAAAGGCGATGAAAATATATGGCTCAACTTTCATGAATAAAGTTGGATCCTGCTCTTGTCAAGACCGTGATTATGCCAAGAGCAGTAGCATTCTGTGAAAGTGAAACAAAAAAAATTCCTGCAAATTGAACTCATGCATCCAATGAATAATAAATATGACCCAGGGTGGCGCGAAGGCTTTTGACGCTCTCCTTGCACACTCGATGAAGTTCACACAAATCGTTGTTATTATCGTGTCTGCTCCTATGATTTTAATATTATCTAATATCTCTATTTGGAGTTTCATTTCATTTTCACCGTGAGAAAGGAACATATTGGTGGGACTAAACAGCATATGCATAAATAAATTCCTACCGTGACACCAGACTGAAATCCATCATTGATCCCTAAAATATTCATTTGGTTTCATGTCATTATCCTCTCGTCACACACTTCCCTGTTCATATATCCATCATGAAATGTATTAAAATAAATGAAATAGCATGCATGCGTGTACCCTGGCATGAAAAGGACTTAAAATGCTTCTCATATCCCGAACTGGTATAAATGCCAAAATTACATACCAGTTCTGAATTTTTACCATACAGTATTCACCTTTCGGCTGAAACATGGGCGAAATGTTTCCATTGCGTGAAACAAATTTCCTTTTCTTGACTTTTTTTTTGTGTGGTAGAACATTTTGATAGCAAGGGAACTGCTTTAGTGGAAAACGTACTCTCTGAAGCATAAATACTACCATGTATCCAATACTACCAAGACAAAGTAGACAGCCACGTAAGACGAATACCAGCTGAATTGGAGGACACGTGAAACACGAAACAAAGCCCAAACAAAGGACGAGCAGAAAAATAACCTGGATAATGTCACCCTTGAATGGTCATAAATATTTCACTTCTTTTTCCTTTCTCTCAGATAAATCCCATGGCGGGCCTTTCGCATAGTGAGATGGGGGTTTGCCATTATTCCCACGAAAATTCTCGGCAAAAGATGTGAAATGTTTCGAGAATTCGTTCTTATATTTTTGAAGGATAAAAAATGAAAGGAATAGCAAGTATGAATTTAGAAGGACTGAAATATATGAAACTGTTAAGGAAGATTGTTGCATGAAAAGAGTTCTCGAGTTATGTTCCCGGAAAATGGAACTGATAAAGAAAATCCGCGAAAAAAAACCCTAACATTTCCAGAGAATTTTACATTGTCGCGAAATTTTTTAAATAGATTAACCAAAATCATTAATGGCTAGTTCACACATACAGGAAAAATCTCACAACAATAATGGGAGAGATTCCTGGAATTTAGGTCTATGGGAAGTTGCGGAATACATAGTACGAACTCAAAACCCTTGTCATAAAATATCTAAATGAAGAAAAACCCCAAACACAAAATCTACAATTTAAGAATCCTAAAAGCCGAAAAAGGCTGAACATTTTAATACAATTCTAATATTGGCAACGGCTCAAAACAGTACTGAAACTGGAACTAGAAGATTAAAAATATGGTTTGGAAGAATTATGTGTCTTATGGTTTTGGTTTTAGCGAGGCCAAAGTTATTTTCCAACAAAACAGTTCGAAATTGACAAACCTCAAGTCGTTGAAGTTTGTTGACCTAAAAAATAATGTTACGATGAATACAAGGGAGGTGCTTACTAGCTAAATCAACTCAAGAACATTTGCGCTATAGGCAGTAATGGATTACCGCTCTGCTTACACTTAGGGCCTTTCCTCACTTATCGGTACGATTCTGCACTGCTCTCATTTACGCACCAGGCGGTATATTTTCGGCTTTCATTGTTCAGTATCCCTCACGTACTCGCCATTTCTGCTTTGTTTCAAATTTTTTCCGCGACGTTATCTCTGTCAATACCAAGTGGCCAGTGGATGTTCATCCCGCGACGCGTAAAACGAAACGATCTCTCTCCGCATCCGCGAAAATCAAGACAGTCAGGAAACACGCATTGAAATAAAGGCGCTCGCTAAGCTTTCGGTACCGCGTATACCGAGCATGGCAATCCCACACCGCTACCGTACCGACAAGTGAGGAAACGGCCTTGGGTAATTATTTTCTTTTTTGCCAATCAATTTCCATGTCAAATCGTTGTTATGAGAGATTTTGAAGCCATACTGTCGCATATAGACTATTTGTTAAATAGAAGTCCTTTTGGCTACGGGTTTGTTCAGGCTGGTTTTAAAGATAAGACAGTCAAATACTCAGTCAAAATGTTCAGTAGTCATCGGTTAGCGTCTGGAGTATCCTTGGGTAGTTCTCTTCATTACTACAAGCTAGTGACTATTACCATTAGGATACTTTTATCAAATTCATGCCCCTTTCTCTGATACCATAGCACTTGACGGGAGTAGCACTTTCTTATCTTATCTCTTTACAGTCATCTTTTCAGTACCTTGACTAGTTGCGATTTTTTCGGTTGTCATGATGACACAAATTACCTATCAATACTAAATTTCTCTTATGATTTTCCATTTTTGGGCTTAAATGTTTTCGTGTTTAATTAGAAGCTCTTTAAAAGCCACTATACCCTATACCTTTTACCGTATACGATGCCACTGATATTCGCTTAAAACCTCATTTTTATGGCATGTTACGATCATCAAGACTGTGTCTCCCAATCACATGTCTGAGCCCATAGTTATCTGCGCCAACTTTTGCATTTAAATCCCCCATAACCATTATAATGTCAACTTCAGGATGTTCTGCTCTGAACGGCCTTTAGTTGTTTGTAGAAAGAGTCGTTCGCCAAGACATTGTCGGGTTCAGGTGGAGCATAACATTGTACAATATTTTTGAGATGATTCTCATTTTGTTCCGGAACCTGGGGGTCATTATTCCAGGATAAGAGACAGTTTCGTGCGGCTGTGGTTAAAAGGAGCCCCACACCTGATTCACGACGACTACCGGTAGCTCTACCGGAGTACAACATTACAGTGCTACCCGTCGGAGAGATAAATTCTCCGCTGTTCCTCCATCTTATCTCACTAACTCCTAAGATGTTTAAGTTATACCTCAGAATTTCACTCTCTAATTGAAGAAATCGTGCGTTCTGGAGACCTTCTGATCCATAGTCCAAGAGAGTTCACACATTCCAGAATCCAATCTTTGTCATTGTACGATAGCCAAAAGCCGTAACCGTTGAGTCAGTCCTTATCCGAGGCATAGTTGACGTTTCGTTAGCATATAAAGATTTCGGATAGTGCACGTTGCTGGCATACACATCCTGTCCTTTGCTTGTCGGTTTTAACGACAGGACATCAAAGGAAAAGGCCGTGGTATTATTTTACGCCCCACACCACAGGGGGAAGATTTACATCAACCAAATCATCGCGCCGTCATCACTGGCGGCTTGACATTGGTTAACAATGGTAAGTGACCACTGCCGTTCCAGGGGGCGCCCATGCGAAGGACTATAAAAGAGGAATTTTCGCCCACCCCCCCCCCCCCCCCCCCCAGGAATTTTTGCTCCCAGGAAATTTTCGCCTCCTTTTGGGAGAGATTTTTGCCCGCCTTTCAACTAGACCGCAAACTTTTACAATTTGGCGTGGATAGATGCAGAGATTCGCCCACCAAAACCTTGTTTTTAAAGATTTTTTAAGATGAAATTATTTAAGCCGATTTTTGTTAAATTTTATGTATTCCCCTTTTAGAGGGTTTTTAGATGTTAGACCGACAAGCCGTTAGACCACGCGTTAGACCACCCATCAATCCAATCATTATGCCAACCATTAGACCACGCATCAGAACAGCTATTATACCTCGCATTATACCACCCATTAATCCACGGATCAGACCAGCCATTAGACCACGCATTAGACCAGCCATTAGACCGCGCATTAGACCACCCATTAGACCATGCATTAAACCACCCATTATCAAACCAGTGTGGTCTAACGTGTAGTTGGTCTAGCGTCTTAAAACAGCCTTACCTACTCATACGAGTATACCGACCACGGTCGTGATGGATATAACGACCATTGTCGCTTATAATGCCAATCGGCTATAACGACGTAGTCTCCTGGGTCCATGCAATATCGTTATAAACATACCCAGTGACGAAACAAAGTCCGTCTTTGCAGTTTCAAATCGTCGAGTGTCCAGTACTTGAAGGCATCTATTGATTTGATTCGCAAATACGGACAATCGTACATGCAGCCAGCTGTTCGCCAGGGCAGGGGAGTGAGTTCAGCATTTGTATTTATGACATCGGAAGGCGACGTTTAGCTGTTCTTTATACTTTCCCCAAGAGGTTGCGTTTGTTTTGTCGATGTACTGAGTGCTTTGCACTAGACATCTATTCCGTGAAAAGGTAAGGGACGTATAACAGCTACCTAGAGCCAATTTAGTTTCGGCCTCAGAAACCATTTTCTTTCTGATAGCTTTCCCAAGTCAGCAGGGTGTTCTGCCTTTTGAACTCATATTTTTGGAGTTCTTTTCGCTTTTCCAGGAATGGGAGGAATCGGGGACTCGTGATTTGCCTTTCTCTTAAGCGAATCGGTATGCGATGCGTTCTTCCGAATTTAGCTCATCAATGTTTGAGGGGGACATTTTTTCTGGAGTTTATTCATAATGGTTGTTGCATTGCAATTAATTATCAGACGCAAAGGACCCCCTAAACGATCAAGCCCCTTGATCAATCGGTTGCAGTTCTGTCAAGCAGGGACGCTTCAATCAACCTTCCATACGGTCAATCAACTCTTAAAGCAACGCTTCAATCGACTCTTCAAGCTTTTGATCAAACTCATTCTCAATTGAGTTTCCAAGTCGGACGAGTGTGAAGCGAAGTTTCGCAATAGTTTCCAATACAGATTTGCCCATTCTAGCCATAACATTGGTTACCCTCAAGCGGAAAAAATAAGAGGAAACGACGTTGGTCCAAGGACTGGTATAAAATGAGAAACCGCTTCATTCATAAACATTTACGCAACCTTCTCCGCGATACGGAACCAGAAGACTACAGGAACTTCATAAGAAATTAGAAAACCAAGACAGTTTTGATTTTTTACTGAAGCTAGTACGACTCAAATAGGGAAGAACGATACAAATATGCGTCAAGCGATTCCTGCAACTCATAGACTTTCTATCACATTGAAGTACCTAGCTTCTGGCATAGATGTAGAAGATCTGAAATTCATGTGCGCCATTGCTCCCCAGGCTCTGGAACTTAATGGAAACTTGCTCCTCAGTTATCGAATGATTGCCGCAATGCATCAAAATTGGCCTAGGCGGTCAAGCACCCACGTCAACCGCTTGAGTCAATCAAACCTTCTATCAATCACCGTCAACGCTTGGCTCAACCGTCAAACCGGTCCATAGCCGGCCAATCACGCTTGATTCAATCGATTGACACTAGATTTTGATCAAGCGGCTTGACCGTCTAGGGGCTCCTTAATGAACTTCACGAAAAGAAAAAATAGAACGTATCGATTAGTTCACCATGCAGAAAAATTAAATGAGCTCGCTTCTCTAAATATTGTACTAATAAAAGAATATAACCATGTAATATGGTATAATTTGATATAATAGCATCGAAATGGAAAATATTTCATAAAAAAAATTGCAAGAGCTTGTCACCCATTTTGCGATAAAAATAACGTGGGATTCAAAATCCTATTAATGAATAATTCAACATATCCTTTCCGCGAAATCATACGAACGGCAACATGTGCTTACTTGTATAAATATTATTCACTACACAAAATCATGCATGCAAGAAGAACTACGTCTGTACTTGCTGATATTTCAATTTCGCCCCCCTTTAACAGAAAAGTTAATTTTCAAGCTCATTAAAAACCCTTTGTACCGTTATAGTGCATATGTGCAGCCATAGAAAGTTCTGAATGCATAACTAATTCCTCGCATGTGTATAAAATATGCGATTGAATGAAACCATGCATGAAGCTGAACAGCATAGCAGCTTCTTTCAAATTGTTTGCAATCATGTTAACATTAAACCACCCTCTGTTGCACTATGTACTTCTGTTTTCTCGGAAAAGCTGCAATCGTCTCACCCTCCCACCACCACCCGATTTTCCACCTGGTTTGATGTCATTGCTGTAACCCACTTTTGCATGGAAATCACACGAAGAGTAAATCACACTTTACTCAGTTCATTGAACATTTTAAACAAAAGGTCGAGAAGTGTACATTCGCCGCCATTCAACTCGTTAACCAACTGTGAGTGTAACTATCAAAATCCAATGTGCCCAATTTGCATTTTGAACAAAAACCCCAATAAACTGATCCTTTAGCTGTCATACACGTCATCATCATAGTCCTGCAAAATTACATCGTTTTGTTGCAGACAACGTAACTAGCAAGGACATCACAGGCTTTCATTGTTGGCCCGGTCCCGGACTGGAGTGTCTGTATACCTACCTAATCGATGAGAGACAATTTTGCATAACTTCGCCTTGTACGCTCGCATGACATGAACATGTCCTTTATGGAAGTATGGATCGATGAATGGCATTACCCGTGATTTAGCATGTTCATCCTACATTAAGCATACTCACACAAGTCTCAATTTGGAAATGTTCATAGGACATGGGCTGGGTTCTTCCAGTAAACTTGGTGACAACGAAGATGGTTTGACTTTGTAATATGGCCGTATCATGTCCATTATCGTATGACATCCTATTGTCTTTCGCGCCATGATGTCGTTATTAGTCTATGAGAAGCTGAACTGGCCGGCACAAAAGCAGAACTCACCTCAAGAGCGTATTTATTTTCAGTGAACGATCCTGCCTGAGTCCCATATGGCGTCTGTTTTATCAAACATCATCAAATCATGTCATCTTTCAGCTTGTCGGCTTTTGACAGGCCATAGGAATTTGCTTTGAAGGCCCCATTTGATGTATCGGAAAAGTCCTTAAGGACACCACGTTTTTCAGATAAATTAGTCGTTATTATAGGAGTACATTATGTACTCGCATAAGATAAACATGTTTTCGAAGAAATACGTATATGTGGAAGCCATTAATATAATAATACATTATTATCCTTGAAGATTGAAACTCTTTGCTTTATTTTTTCTTCATTTTGTTTTGTGTTTTTTTTTTTTCATCCACGAACTCATAGGCGTGAACAAATAAAAAATCCATTTTGATGAAGGCGTTGCAGTGTAACGTAAGATGACTAGAACAAAATCTTGGACATGATGGAAGAAATAAAAAATGTTCATTTGTGTCTTTTTTAGGGTTTTGTAGGAAAAAAAAACCATATATCTGCACTGCAGTGATTCTTGATCACAAATGTTTAGCTTTTCAAACGTTCGATCTTTATGCGGGGTCCTCCTTAGTAATTCGGGCGAATTGTTGCACCATTTATGCAAATGAAAGCTTCCCTTGTTTATCAGTGCGAAGATATTTTCTTGAAGTTAATCATCGCCATCAATATCATGTGCTCCGCTTAACATATCATCAACATAGTCATTCCTTAGTGCTTGCGCTGCGCGTGGAAATTAGCCTCCTTCGTCTTCGGCTAGCTGTATGAGTGTCCTGACTGCTAAAAAGTTATCAGAAGCGGTGCCATAACTAACTGTTTTAGTTGGTATTCTCCAATGGGTTCCTTAGGATCGCTTCTCCACAGGATTGTTTGGAAATCCCGGTCTTCTTTTGCCATCTCAATTTGACGAAACATCTGCTTAGCGTCCGCTGCTAATACCGTTTCTTATATGCGCAATCTCAGAAGGATATCGGACAGATTTTTTTGAATTCGAGCTCCGGTCATCAGTTTGTCATTTAGGCTGGGACCATTTGATGTCTTAATAGATGCGTCGAATACAACTCGGACCTTTGTTATAATGCTGCACTCCTTGATGACTGGATGATGAGGTAGATAGTATACGTCTCTAGGATCTCCGATGTAAGGAAGAACTTGTTCCATATGTCCTAGCTTCGAATCCCGTCCACGACGACATTCGTGGCCATGGATGTGCAGGAGGTGCATGCCGGCAACTGCATTCTCCGAAACCAGTTTATGCCGTCGGAAATTCAACTGGGCCACATGAAACAGTTGTCGCGCTATGCCCCACAAAGAGCTAGGGCAATTGAGAGATATGCCCTAGCTCTAGATATTCGCGGAGGAAGTTGTTGTATTCATTTGCTAAGTTGCTGTCCTTAGATAGACGTTTCTCTATTTGGCGGTATCGTAGTAGCGCTCTATTCCTAGAATCCCCGAGTGGTTTTTGATTTATGTTATCTCTCCAGGGAAGTCGGACGACATATCTGCCATCTTCTCGTCTAGTATGAGTGCTCTGGAAGTGATTTTCACAGAGGATGTTTTCTTGTTTTGGATCTGTTGCTTCTTCTTCGCTATCGGCATCGAAGAGCTTCTCAATTTCTGTATGAATTTTGGCCATGGAAATTAGTACTGTTACGGCCTTTACTTCCTTACTCTTTCTGATTTTTCCTGATAAGTGATAATATCCACCCGAGTTTGGTTTTGACATGGATATGTCTTATAGCTGGGGGTCATCCTAAAAATCTGTCCGTCACACGAAATGTCTGTTTTTCTACTCGGGGGTCAGAAGAGGAAAGAAGCCCATTGAAAATTTTTGCGAGTTATATGAATGTAGTGGCCGATCCTCAGTCAATCCGAGTCAGTCATCAAAGGGAACTCACGAAAATCGAAAAATATCGCGTCATTAACTGACTAAACAACCAGGCACCCATAACGCAAGTCAACATCATTCAACTGCCATCCCCTCGTGATTCAAATCTGCTCCAACACCAGCCACATCCAGACAACCTGTCTGCCTCACTCGTGCACAGCACTATTGCTTCTCCTTCACTCCAATCTTTTTGTTATCATCAATTACGTCACTAACCTGACTCAATAAGAAAATCGTTGGGGTAGGTCGAGAAATAGCTTCAACTTCACACACACACACTCGTATGCAGGCAATGGAGAGACGGTTGAGTCGAAGAAGTTCAATGGATGGGTGTGGCTTCGTCATCGGCGACAGTGCGAAAGAAATGCTTGCTCCACGGACCTTGGACTACACTTCCGCGGCGGATCCACCCCTTTCTTGTGATGGCCAATCCCATCCAGCCGACTGAAATCAGTGTCATCAAGGTCACCAACGTGTTTTTCCCGTGAGATGTAAGGAACTTACGACCGTACTTGTATCGCGCATACCGCGTACTATCACGATCGATAATACAATATATCAACTAACAGTGCACAATTCTTATTTAGTGGGGAGAATAGTGCAAATGATGCAGTTTGTGCAGCGCGGATAACGTAAACGTTAATGCAAAAAATTGTGTTGTCGCGCTTACCGTCTTTAGACTTAGACGAATACTATCTAAGTATCTACTAATAGTAAGTGTGTTTAGCTAGACCGCGGCTTGACGCGATCGATCGCGGATTTACGTACTAACGAAGCACAGGCGCAAATACAATATGTAGAGTGTATGATCGCTTGATCCACACACGGGGCAACGGTTGGGTTAATTTGTATTCTCCTGTACACTATGCGGGACGGTATGTCTTGAAAATGATACAAATTATCTACACTGCATGCAGATACATCGGTATATGGATATGTCTTAAGCCTACCGAAAGCGTGGGACGTGTTTTATCGAATGATTTCATCCAGTATAACTATACTGGGATCTTTATAAAACTCACGTCGATATCTTCAACACAACAGGTTCCACGCAGTCGGTAGCCAAAGACATATCCATGTTCCAATGTATCTGCATGCAGTGTAGATACTTTGTATCATTTTCGGGACATTATTGGATTTCCTTTGATTAATCCATTGATGATGTCGATGTCGACCCCCAGTATAATGTCAATTCTTCTTCTTCTTCCTCCTGTGATCCAGATAAGGCTTTGTTCCTGATGTCACCGCTGTATTACAGAAGTCCACAGGTGAGGCTCCTATCCAGGATCGATGGCTAATCCCTAGTATAATGTCAATTGATCCTGGTTTGTCCAATTGTGGATCCGGAAGTTTGAGCTTTTTAATGATTTCTAGTACTTTGATGTCTATTTTTTTCTTCAGGCAGTAATGATGTAAGTTTTAGCATGCCTCAACTTGTAATTTGAATGTAGATGAGAATCTGGGCGAGATTTTGAGGATTATACTTCTTCCTAAAGTTTTTGCATGTATTCCTCCAATACCAGTAACATCTACCAGTATATTTTTCTTTGGTAGGCCAAGTGTCCACGTCTCATGTTTGACTATCGCGGTTCGGGTTCGAATCCCGTCCACGACGACGTTCATGGCCATCTCTCAATTGCCCTTGTGGGCCATAGCACGTCAACTGCTCAGTTGACGTTTCGACGGCATAAACTGATTTCGGAGAATGCAATTACCAGCATGCACCTCCAGCACCCCCATGGCCACGAACGTCGTCGTGGACGGGATTCGAACCCGAAACTTGACTTTTTCATTAAACTTTAGGTAACTTATTTTACTTTAAAAAAAGTTGAAGTTAGTTGTTTTTGGGACACAGACTTTACGATTTATTAAGGGGTCCCACCACTTCAAAATGATGAAAAAATTGTAAATCAGTTTATTAGCTTAAAATAATCTTCTGACTTTTCTGGACATTTTGGTGTAAATATTATAGGAGGAAATTTTTTTAAAGTGTAAAAAATAATTAATGAAATTCAAAAAACAGGTGCGATCACATCAAAACTTAAAAATCTCTTTTTTAGAATGTAGTAGCATTATTGTAATAATCATTTTAATCGTAGTACTTATATTTTAGAATTGTAAGCTAGGATTTATTCGAAAGTAAACTAAAAATAATATACAATAAAATAATGTGCAAAATAATTGGGGCGAAACCATAAAAAATATGGAATATGGATATCTTCCTCAAATATCAGACGCATCAAAATTTCGTTTTTCCGAAAATCACTTTTTTACCGCAAATGTACCTTTTTCTCGAGAAAAAATAGCCGCAAAAGAATAAATCAATGGTGAAATTAAAGAGGACGGTCTCGACATCATACAAAGGTGGTATGGGTTAAATCGATTTATTTTTAGCGAAGTTATAAATTATCGTATATAAAAAAATGCGACAAAAAAAATCTTCATTGCATCGTATGTAGGTAATTAATTCATTTTAGGTCGTGAATTTCTGAAAACATCTTAAAATGTAGACAAGACCAATATCAACAAAAGGAAAAGTACGCGGTTCATTTTTGTTGGGTAGTTTTTGAGAAAAAGGAACATGACTTATGGTACCTCCACCCCCTTCCCGCCTGAAGTGGTATGTTTTTTGACATGGATATGTCTTATAGCTGAGGGTCATCCTAAAAATCTGTCCGTCACACGAAATGTCTGTTTTTCTACTCGGGGGTCAGAAGAGGAAAGAAGCCCATTGAAAATTTTTGCGAGTTATATGAATGTAGTGGCCGATCCTCAGTCAATCCGAGTCAGTCATCAAAGGGAACTCACGAAAATCGAAAAATATCGCGTCATTAACTGACTAAACAACCAGGCACCCATAACGCAAGTCAACATCATTCAACTGCCATCCCCTCGTGATTCAAATCTGCTCCAACACCAGCCACATCCAGACAACCTGTCTGCCTCACTCGTGCACAGCACTATTGCTTCTCCTTCACTCCAATCTTTTTGTTATCATCAATTACGTCACTAACCTGACTCAATAAGAAAATCGTTGGGGTAGGTCGGGAAATAGCTTCAACTTCACACACACACACATACACACACACTCGTATGCAGGCAATGGAGAGACGGTTGAGTCGAAGAAGTTCAATGGATGGGTGTGGCTTCGTCATCGGCGACAGTGCGAAAGAAATGCTTGCTCCACGGACCTTGGACTACACTTCCGCGGCGGATCCACCCCTTTCTTGTGATGGCCAATCCCATCCAGCCGACTGAAATCAGCGTCATCAAGGTCACCAACGTGTTTTTCCCGTGAGATGTAAGGAACTTACGACCGTACTTGTATCGCGTATACCGCGTACTATCACGATCGATAATACAATATATCAACTAACAGTGCACAATTCTGATTTAGTGGGGAGAATAGTGCAAATGATGCAGTTTGTGCAGCGCGGATAACGTAAACGTTAATGCAAAAAATTGTGTTGTCGCGCTTACCGTCTTTAGACTTAGACGAATACTATCTAAGTATCTACTAATAGTAAGTGTGTTTAGCTAGACCGCGGCTTGACGCGATCGATCGCGGATTTACGTACTAACGAAGCACAGGCGCATATACAATATGTAGAGTGTATGATCGCTTGATCCACACACGGGGCAACGGTTGGGTTAATTTGTATTCTCCTGTACACTATGCGGGACGGTATGTCTTGAAAATGATACAAATTATCTACACTGCATGCAGATACATCGGTATATGGATATGTCTTAAGCCTACCGAAAGCGTGGGACGTGTTTTGTCGAATGATTTCATCCAGTATAACTATACTGGGATCTTTATAAAACTCACGTCGATATCTTCAACACAACAGGTTCCACGCAGTCGGTAGCCAAAGACATATCCATGTTCCAATGTATCTGCATGCAGTGTAGATACTTTGTATCATTTTTTATGTTAACACCAAAGCTTAGGGGATACCCTTTAATGAAATAGCATAGCTTTAGTAGGTGAGGAAATTAAAGTAAGAGGGGGGAGATGGGTTGAGCTAGATTAGACGAAATTAAATGACGGTGGATATTTTGTTTAAATTTGTTGAACTTGTACGAAAATGTGGGAGCTTTTGCCTTGAGTGACACAATGGGATGGATGGGGTTTTTTGAGTTGTTGATGGGAGGCACGAGTTCGCGGCAAAGATCTCCGCAAAGAGATTGGCTTTATTCTGAGACTCAATGTACACTTGGTCACCATAGGAGAGAGGTGGAACGGATGAAGGCGTGAAGTTAGTTTTCACTGCTTTTACGAGCGACCAAAAGTCCTTGTCACCCTGCCTTTGGATGAACACCTTTTGCCTGATTGATAGTAGATTTACAGGCGTTACGCGCGGATTTATAAATATTTTTGGATTCAGCGGAGCCACATAGGCTTCCTTATTCCTAATTGCTTCTTCGCAATGGCTGTTGAACCAGGGAGTAGTGATCGGTTAGGGTTTTTGAAACTATGAGGGATAAATGAACACATGCCGAACCATATAATATTTACAATGCTTTCGCTTATAAAATTGATGTTTTTGTTGAGAAGCAGTCAGAACAGTCAAGTTCCCTAATGTATTTATTTAAGGAGGTCCAATCGGTTTTGTCATAATGCCAAAAAAGTCTATTTGATGATGGTATGTTTTTACTTGACACAAAGTTGTTGGAAAATCTGGCCGATGCTAAACAATTATCCGAACTGCCTAATGGACTTTCAACTGAAACCGAGTATTTATCAGGATGAGATGTTAAGAATAGATGTTGTTGTGACAGCGATGCTTCGAATACTAGTGATCTTCTAGTATCGAGGGGGTTTGGCAGCTCTTGGCTGTTGAAAAACGGATCGTGTCGATACGAAAAACCGGCTGTCGTAGGAACGTTAAGAATAGATCTAATAGAATGGCTCTTTCGCCGAGTCTATCAGGTATACGAGTTGCAAGATCATCCACTAGTTGATGTAAGTCAAACGAATCACAAAAAAAGCTCAACCATTTTTCCATCCGGGCTTGTACCAGATGCATATCTAAGCCACTGGACGTTATGGACATTGAATTTGCCAGCAAGAACGATTTCCGATGAAGGGAACGTTCAGTTTCAGCATCCGACAATCGGGGGCTGCGATATAAGAAACACAGGAGGTATTATGTGCTTTTTAAAATTTAATCTAATCCAGATATAGTTCAGTTCCGGATTAGATGATGATGCAGGAAGGGTGGAGAATGACACATCACATCGAATGTAGAGCGCAACCTCTGCTTGAGCACAAAAGAAAAGAAATAGATAGTAATGAGAGATATTAAACAGGTTAGTGTCCATATCAGGGGTGACCTTGGTTTGACTTAGTGCAAGAATTGCTGGTTTTCTTGAACTTAAGTGGCTGATGACCGAACTAAAATTCGTTCTTAACCCACGAATATTGCAGAATTCAATAGCAAAATCGTACATAATTAAATAAAATCTTAAGTATTAAGCAAACTAAGCCGACTATATTGTGCAAGGGGGACCGTTTTGAACACGACCGACAGTAGTGTTATGCCTACTTTGCCGGTTATGAACAAAACGAGTACAACCTGGGGGCATTGTTACGAGCTACGCAGTCAACAAAATAATATGAAACGGGCTCACCGAGGCTAAGAAATCGATCGATCCATAAATCACTTTGCGAGCAGACACGGCGACACTTCCAGTCAGGTCGGTGATCATCACAACACAGTGGATAAATGTGGCGCGCACATGTTTGTTTATCATCTGTCCAATTCATAAAAAGGGAGATAAACTGCGGTGTGAGAATTACAGGGGCATCTCACTAGTTTGTACGTCCTATAAAATTTTGACGAAAATTCTGGAAAATAGAATAAAACCGTACGCAGAACGAGTCATTGGCGAATACCAAAGCGGTCTCAGACCTGGTCGCTCCACAACCGATCAGCTCTTCTCAGTCAAACTGATACTCCAGAGGTGCTGGGAATACAACGTAAACGTATACCAAATCTTTGTCGACTTCAAGCAGGCATACGACAGTATCGATCGTGGAGTACTGTACAACATCATGCTGCAATTTGGTATACCAGCAAAATTAGTGCGACTGACAAAGATGACGATGACCAACTCCGTCTCACAAGTCAGGATCCAGAATAGACTTACTGATCTATTTGAAACACGCACTGGTTTGAAACAGGGCGATGGACTGGCACCGACGCTCTTCAACCTAGCACTGGAGTACGTTATCCGGGCCATGAATATGGACAACAGCAAGACGCTACTCATCAAGTCGACACAATTAGCAGCGTACGCCGACGACATCAACATCATGTCCCGAAGATTGGCTGACGCAGAAGAACTTCTGCATACGCTCGATACCGCTGCAAAGGAAGTTGGATTACGTATTAACGAGGGTAAAACTAAAATAATGATGCAATCGGTGACAAGGACTCCTGCACAACCAAGCATCAATGTGGGGGACCTCAACATCGAGTTCGTGAACAACTTCATTTACCTGGGTTGCAACCTGTCAAGGGACGCCAACGAAACTGACGAAATCAAACGACGGATACAGTTAGCTAATAAGACTTTTTTCTCGGTTCTCCCCATAATGAAATCGAAACATGTGCACAGAAACACGAAGCTCCGCGTGTACAAAACCATTATACGACCAGTGCTATGCTATGGCTGCGAAGCATGGACCCTAACTCAAGCCTCCGAAAACATGCTAGATACTTTCGAACGTAATGTTCTACGGCGAATTTTCGGGGCTGTTTGCGATCGAGATGGATGGCGCATCCGGTACAACCATGAGTTGTATGAAATGTACGATGAGCTGCAAGTCTCGAAAATCGTCAAACTACAACGACTTCAATGGGCAGGGCATGTACAAAGAATGGACGACGATCGCATGCCTAAGAGAGTAATGAATGCAGAACGAGTCGACGGAGCGAGACTGCGAGGACGACCGAGATCTCGTTGGGAGAGCTCAGTAGGTGTGGACGCCGCGCAGCTGCTGGGCTCCCAAAATTGGAGGACGCGGTCACGTGACCGAGATAATTGGAGGACAATGATCCAGGCGGCCAAGGCCCGACGTCGGGCTGTCGCGCCACGATGATGATGATGACATGTTTGTTTAACCCGGATACACTTTCTTTCTATTTATAGATTCTATTGACGGTCCGGTCCCCTTAAATTATGTTTAGATTTTTCACTCCGCAGTCGATTTTTTAATATCAAATAACTAACTAATGTCTAGGTAACTATTTTTTCCATGCGCATCTCGCTTATCTCAAATGAAAGGTAATTAAGCTATCAACAAACTCATTTGGTTGCAATTTCCTCGTAGGATATGTAGTGTTTTCTACTATATATTCGGAAAAATACATCAGAAAACCATGTATTTTTCGTTTTGTGGGAATAAAAGATAAAGAATAAAAGCATGAAAAATAGTCTTTTTCAAGTGAGATCATCTCGACAACTATTGAAGATATAATTAATATAGCGTGCCTCTTTTTCTTAACCAGATCTTTCATTTCGTCTCAAAAAGTTTTTCGCTAGGGTCCACCGCCTTCAAAATATTTTCAATATGTTTTTTTGACTAGGTATAACTCCAATTCCACAAAGCGGTAGCAAACCTCAGATTCGTAATCAGAACCCCAAAAAACATAAACGGAAAAAAATCAAAACAGCTTCACAATTTGCTTAACGAAAACCAATTGATGACTAGGCTATCCGGTATTCTTTATAATTGGAAATAATCAGAGCGGAATGAGGGGCTCCAAAGGTATATTTTGCTTGCCATAGGTATAGCCATAGCAAATATCCGACCAAAAGGCTTAAATGAATTGTCCAAACTCATAGAGATCTAAACAGCAGCTTTCAGATTACACTAAGTGCAGTGCATAATAAATTGGAAGTCATCGATGCTTATCTCGGTATCATCTTTCCAGACAAAAGTACACGCAACTCCTATTCTGATTTTAACAATATCAGTAGCACCCTCAGTCCCAACAAGCAATTTCCCAACAATGGATAATGCAACACTAGTGCCGCAAATGAATTTGAGTCGGAACGATTCGATGGCGAAAAAGGGTTACGGTTCCAACATCCCGTGAAAATTAAATGAACCCTTTTAAATCCTACATAAGAAGTGAATTAGTACATGTACGAGTGCGCCGTAAAAGACCCTCGACCCCTTGCGAACAGTTTCAACATTCCTTCTTTTTCTGTTCCCACCCGATTTGATACGTATCCTTGACGTGGCCAACGCGTCGCCCCTTTTGCGTCAAGCCGCGTGTCCTCCAACTGATTTATTTGCATGAAATTTTAGTCAATATGTTCCCATTGAGATATCGTTCGAAGGGTTAAATTACCGTCAAACCGAACGGTAACATCATCCGCTAAATCCTGAAGGGTATTAATGAGAAAGGAGGTAGCATGTACAGGATTTGGCTGCCTACCAATTGCTTTTCCGGCTCCCTAGGTGTGATAAAATCAAAACTGTTTTTACCCCCAAACAGCTCATTGTTTTTCCGTTCGGCTGAAGTACTATTCTTAATTCCGGTGTAGTACCTTCGCATAATAGACGAAGATTAATATCTTTTCGAGGCGAGTAAGACCTCATTAAAAGAAATTGGGATGTTTGAAGTTTGTCAGGGGATTTATGCGAGGTTTTGGGTGTGACTGGATACCGTGAACAAAAACGATTGATGGACTTGTCGATGAAGTTTTGAAAATGTTAGGAGAGAGACAAATTACACAGAATAAGTGTGAGAATGGGAATATTAGGTGGATTGGATTGTCTTTTTTACAGCGAAAAGAAAAAAATCAGGTTTAGAGCAGGTCGTTCGAAATATTTTAAAACTCATTTTCTTTTGGAATATACAAAATTCAAATTAAGTTTCCAAGAGTAAATAGAAAATTGGCTAATGTTTTAATTTCACAAATTACGTCTTAACAAGACACTGGAAAATGAAAAAAATGAAATTTTCCTGAGGAACCCCCGACAAGATTGTGATTCTGGTAATTGTAAATCAGAGGAGTAGACTTTGTTTCAAAATCTCAAATTCTTCTCTAAACAAACAACACAGATTTTAGAGAGATTCCATTCTTTGGAAGTCCTTCCAAAGAATACATTGTTTTCCCAAATTTTTGTAATGTTTATTTTCGTAGGATAACATAAATAACCTTTCGTTGGAACTAAAAGTCAACTCTCAGTCATTTCCATGTAACAGATACTATGCTTAGAGCACATATCATCTGCTATTTCATCACAACGTCAACAAACTCCTGCATCTACACTGAATTGTCCTATTCTGTTATTTCAGCAAACGTTAACATCGCATACATTTTCTTCTGGCGAAATTTTATTAGGAATATTCCTATTTACATACTTAATGTTATCCAAAAAATGCTTTGGGCATATCCACTCATATGTGCAGGCAGAGTGCCCTTATACTGACCTCAATGCTCAGAGTGATCTCAAAGGATTCAATACGTACATTATCCTAATACTGTGCCAAATTTCCCTAAGCCGATTATTACTTCATCTTTTGATACAGCGTCGTTGTCGTACAAAGGAAATAATCGAATTTTCGAGCCTGGGAATGAGTACATAACACGCCCGCTAGGCTCAATGTTGCCTGAATTTGTAATATGGCAGCTTTGTGTAATATCCTGACTTGGAACGATATCATTTGCATGTTCCTCCCGAGGCTGTCTTTTTAGAGATAAATACATATATAATAAGAACACGAGGTGGATAAGGATGAGGCTTCCTTGCTTCTTACGTCCACACTCATGTACCTGAGGTATTTTATATACACATATTTATTTTTTGTCATTCGCAACATCATCGAATCCATCTGCTTGAGTCCTCCCTGTGCAAACTTACACGTTAGGATTCTTTCTTCGCATATTGTGGGTGATTGAATAGTACTCGTATTCTCAAGGGAGACTCAGCCGTCGTAAACGCTAAATCCTCGTAGAAAATGTAAAATTCTTGGCAAGAAAACATCAAAAATCAGCTAACTCACCCAAAATTATGTGAAAGCACAACAAGCACAAACACGTAAGGATAAAGTAGACGATCCGTAAAACATTGCTTTCACGAGTAGAAAATTGTATTTTACGAAAGAAAATGAAGGCAAAGCCACAACAAGATTTCAACGGAAGGAGGGTTTTCGATTGAAAGTTGCCGATGACTTGTATAGTTCTTCCTCAGCTTTGTTATTTCTCGGTATTCGAATCAATTTTTGTCATCGACATAAAAGCACACTTGGAGCCCCCAAAAATGTTTCTCATTTTGTTGTACGTATTTTATTTAAATCCGCCATAATGGGCTGTTAAGCTCAACATCAATGAATTTGTTATATTCTTAGAAGCCTTCTCCTACAATATTCCACTCTAATAGGAAAGGAATTAATGTAAATGGAGCTGGCTTTACATTTCTAATGTATGATGTATGGTGTAAAGACTGGAGGTATCGAATAGCCTTTAAATGACAAGGCTGAGACGCTGAAAACTATTCTAACAACCGATGACTTTCTAATTATTATATTTGACACGTTTCTTGCAAAAGGTGTGTCCTTTTTGTACAGAGCATATTAGAGTGAGACAAGCGGCAAAAAAAAAGAAACGCTACAGAGCAGATCAGAGTAGCGAAAATGAAAATGGGGCATGTCCCTGATGGGAGTGCGGTTGGTAAGCATTCAAACGTCAACTCAAATTTCACTTAAACTTAAATTCTTTGTACATATACAATCGGACTAATTTCCTTTAGGGTGCAGAATCATATTGTATGTTTATTATTCCATACAATTACGCAAAAGGTACATTTTATTGAAGGAAATGAATTTTATGTGCTTTCCAAACTGCAAACTGACCGAAAACTTCAACACCTGCGCCGCCTGCATTTAAAAATGTGAAAATATTAACGGAGTACTATTCTTGCACTAACCTTCTATCAAGAGCAGCTCAGATCAAATTGTTAGTTGTTGTTATGATAGCAATGGTCGGATAGTGGCCGCGAAGGTCAGGCCGTGCCATCTGGCGAAGAAAAGAGCTAAGCAGCAGCCTATGCTTGCTGTAGCTCAGTTCGGGAGACGTGGGCGGGGTTTTCGCCGCTCGTTGCCCTGACCTTTACGTATTAACAAACCCTCATAGGCCTGGGGGAAGACAAAACAAACATGGAAGGCAAAAATGGTAAAAAATGTAACGATGGAATGGTTGGCGGACGGCACAAATTTCCTCGCGCTCGCATAGGGGTCCAGGCGTAATGGGACCCTCGGCCTCTGGTTTCGTGCCACCGACAGACCTTTACTCATCAAGTGCTGCCATAGATCTGGCGATGGAAGCAGCACCACCAGACCAGAATATGGTTCATTCCATCCTCTTTTTCGCAAAGATTCTTGCATGTTTATAGATTAGCAATGGTTTATTGGCTCAGATTATAGTCGATTAAGTGTATCCTGTCAAGAAATAGTGCAAATTTTTGAATGAAGTTCATTCTGTTAATTCGGGTGTGGAAACAGAAAAAAGTTAGTGCAGAAACGGGAGCTTTATTTTGGTTTTAGCGCGAGAAAATCGAACTATGTATTTCCCATTCTAAGTTCAGATCAAGCTTTTAGCCTGTTCCGATGGCTTTGTAATGGTAAGAGGCCTTCCAAAACTAGGGTCGTTTTTCCTGATCGTCTAAAGCCTTCCTTCCGTTCGCTGTTGCCCATTTTCTGAAACTTCTTCGACTTTCATTGCATAGTGCACTGGAGAATATTCAGTCTTTCACCTATTTCTCAAATAGTTCGATTTTTTCACGCCAAAACCAAAATGTTGGTTTTTTTCCCACACTAACTTTTTCCTATTGTTCACCCAAATTGTCCATTTTTACTTATAACGCTATCATCACAAACTGACTGAACTTCCTTCAAGAACTGTTCACTATTTCTAGACGGCACACATTTAGTTGGTTATTACCCGAGTCAAAAAAAAATTGCCACTCTAAGAACTTGCAAGAATCTTGGCAAAAAAGAGGATGAAGTTTGGCCAAATTTTATTTTCTAAAATGATGGATTTATCACAAATTTTTACTATAACTACTACATGCCACTACTACGCACTATACGTGAAACGTTCCGACAAAAAGTAACCACTTTAGAGAGTATGTGTCCGTATACCAGGTCCCTTAAACAAATGCTAGCAATAACACGGGACTCTGTGATGAAGAAAGAGGTCGACAACTATCAGTCGACATCTGGAAGCCACTGATGACCGGGATTGGTCGAAAAGGGACCCAAACGTTAGTGGTCTGCTTCGGCTATCCCCCAGAATATAATAATAACCACTTTAGTTTACCTCTCCGGTACGGTACAAATTATACTACATACTACACAGTCGCTACGGTTTATCCCTCCAATTTTCCCAATTCATTCTTCTCTGTTCTCCTGTGCAGGTCTGGACGGCTATGCAAGGTGACAACACACGTTCAGGTACGCCTGTACAGTTGTACCTGCGCAAGTATACCGGGACGTATATGGCCGGCCTAAGAGTCCGGTCAAGTCAGGTAACTTTTCTTAAAAGCCTCATACACTGAGCGATCCGATATTGTATTCGCCCGATGGATCGGCCGATAGATCGCTGTGAGTATATGGTCTTTATACAGAGGCTGATGCCGATCAAAACTTCTCGTTACAAGTTATTTTAATTTTAGTCTAAAATAGAAACAATGAAGTCATTATAATTTTTTATTGGTATTTTTTAAACTTTACATCAGAAGTCGTCTACGCTGCATCGAAATGCAACCAGCAGTGGCGAACTATTAGCATTATTAAAATAATTCATCATATCGTCGCAAAACACCAACGATACGGTTTAAAGGGACGCCAGCTCACTAACCCACCGACAAGATAACTTATTCTACTGAAGCGACGAAAATTCACAAAAGTTCAAAGAAAAAAATTAAGACGAATGTTACCCTCCCTTGCGAATAAAAAAAAAATACATATCTTTACCATTGACTTAAGGTAGCGTCTTTTAGGCACCTGTCCGGTGTAGGTTAGGGTAACGAAGCGCCTTACACAAGGAAAACGATTCTAATCGGTAATATATCTGGTGTAAATTTAGACCGATCTTTTCCGGCCGGTAGCTTAATGCGTTGAGGCGTCTGTCTCCGCATGCCGATTAGTCACTGGTTCGGATCCCGTCCACATCGTAGCCATGGATGTTTGTGTTGTCTTCTTCCTGTGGTGTGAGGCGTAACAATAAGCCGCAACTTTTCCCGGCTTGCCGCAGGAGTGCGGCTAAATGGGCAGGAGGTACATGCTAGCAACATGCATTATCTGAAACTAGTTTATGCTAATGAAACGTCAACTAAGCCACATAGGAATGGCTGACGCGCTATTCCCCATTAGGGGCTAGGGCAAATAGTAGTAATAAAGTTCATCACTCACTCGATAGTGAGTGTCAAGCTTAAGACTTATGTATATATTGGAATCAAGTTTACTTTTGATGTTTTTAATTAGATTCTAGTTTGGGCCAATCAGAATAGTCTATTTCCTGCCAACTTCATGCTCTTTCTCTTCATAGGCAACCTGGAGCATCATACTGGATATATGTACAAAAAGGACCTTTTGTTATGTGACGTACATGTATTAATTATTAAACTAAAGTACATATACTTTTAAGATGTTCGCTGCAAAAAGAGTTATTATCAATCTTCAGTTGAATAATACTTGTATATTACTATATATCTGATCCACCAATTCGTCCTTACCTTATTTTTTCCGCAGATCCAATACCTTGCATTGCTCATGAGCATTTCTGTCGGCCTCCTTAAAATAACGACGTCCCTCTTTTCATCGTCGACTGTGAATTGATTCTGTCAAGGATATTTACAAGGATCCAATACCATGCTTGAAACGAAGGAGATTTTCACTTCCTTAAACCGCATCGAGCCACAAGATGAAAGTTCAATCCCGAAAATTTGTATTTATTTAGGTCGCTTAAGTGGGGGATAAGTAATTCTTATTTAAAGCTTTTCGGGGAGATGATATTGAAAGTCCCTAAATACATATGATACGTATACCATATATCATATGTATCTTGGGACTCCCTGAGTATAGTAGTAAGAGAGAGACTTCGGTGACTTTCAATCCATATGTACAATATATTGTGAATAAGGCAAACCAAATTAGAAACATTCGCCAAATAAATAACCGAAAATCGGAATTCAAGCCATACTAAGTGGTTCTGTATCTAAGTACATCTACATATAGTATGTATGTATCTATATAGGAGTATTTACTGATATGTGGAACGAGGGTTTGCAGACGAATCGAATACGGTTCCAGAATAAACATCCTTGTTGCTTCTGCTACAATGAATTTCAAATCATTGAGGTTATTTGTAAAACGTCAGCACTATATCTACCTACAGGTACTACCTGCAGGACTGTGTTAAGATTCATGTGTAGATTTAACTTTTTTTTGAATTGAGAATCGATTTTGATACGTCGTTCAATATTTTTGTTAGTATTGCTGCATGTGACAATATACGGTGACATGATATTGATATTTACATGATTTGCGTATTGGTTGGTTTTGTGACTAGGGCTGTTTACAGATAGGCACATATATGAATAAATTTTATGGATCAATGATGTTGGCATATCTATAGGAGAATTAGTCTATTTGCATCCCTGTAAGGGGGTTTTATTTGTTTAGTAGTCTTCAGCAAAATCGTAAAACAATAACGTTGTAAAAGCGTCGAACGTACCGAAAAATAGTCAGCTAGGTCACTGTCCGAAGTAACCCATTGGTGGCTACTGAGGAGTGTTTACGAAAAGCTGTTAATTCTCCATAATAGGCTGGCTTGCGGACTAGGTTTAATTTCATTGCCTCGATTATTGGTTATACACTATATTGTACAAAAGTCTTAATGAATTCACTAAATAGATTTACTTATTAACCATGCTATTCGTTGTGGGATACGGCATCCTCAGGTTTTCGCGTGCAAAAAAAAAATACCAAGAACGCTGAAAACTTTGCCATTGTATTTTCCCACTGACTCAAGAAAGATTAACATCCCATGGCGCTATTATGTTTGATGATTTTCAAAGAATTTCAGTCTGAAATGAGCGATTCTGTCATTTTTCGTAGTTGTGGTCGCGTATAATCGTACAATACGAAAAAATGGCTGCGATTCTAAAATAATAGCGATGAAAAGTGCTTAGTGCTGCATGATAATTTGTCGTAGAAACACTTGGGCTGAGCTAAGCGCTCAAGCTAAGTAAAGTAAATAACTGGCGCAACAGTCCAATTTGAACCACGGCCTCGAGATGAGTTAGCATCATCTCATTTTCTAGATCGTGACGGTTTTTGTGCAGAGGTATGTGATCAGCAACACGCTCAACCGAGTTATTTACCCCATAATGGGTACTCATTTAACAGCTGAGTGGGCTCATAGTCCGACACGTAAATCCACGGAATCGAACCGGGGCCCAGTGCGTTGAAGGCGAACGTGCTAACCGTTGCGCCATCCGGACTACTCAAGCTAAGCGCTTTCACTTTTAGTCATCATAAAATTTGCCCATTTTTATGGCTCACGGCAATATTTGACATTTGCGACAATTGTCAAGCTGCAAAATGACAAATGCCTGCTCCGTCAAAAATCGATTCCAACTTCAGATGTTTTGTGTGTGGCCGATGGTCGCGTTTTAACGTGATTTTCAGAATTTATTGTGGGAAGGAAAATTGTTACGATACTTGGAACTCATCAAAGTAAGAAATTTCGAATTTTCTATGAAATGCCAAACTGAACATGGCATTTGACAAATGAGACAGACGGCATGTAGTTTATAAACACGAAACTAAGGGGCGACTTCAATATCTGAGGCGCTAAATTTTAATGATGGGTTTCAACCAAATTTGTTCTGAAATGAACGAATCTGAAGTCCTTTTCCTTGAACTCATACCCGTTCTGGAGATATTTACCTTTAAAGTTGGAACAGCGCTAGAATTGTATGTATATAGAATAAATTTTCGCTTTAGGTAGTTCCGATCCTACTATGAAACATCACCATTTATAGTAATTTTTTTATATTTTGAGGCCACTCGTATTTTAGATTATTGTGAATGAGCCGCCGATAAAATTTGGCGCCTCAGATATTGAAGTCGTGCCGAAAATAATCACAACGTGCTGGTCAGCAATTGTATAGCACTAACTCAGTGCTGACTTAGTGCTGGCGTTTAAGGAACGCAGTCTATGATATGAAGTTACAAAAAAGGTTTCTACTTTCTAGAGCGGAAAACTACCACAACAGAACTCCGCTTTATGCACTACTGGGATCACCCTCCGCTTTATGCACTACTGGGATCACCCTCCGCTTTAGGCAGTACGAACTTACCTGGTTTGCGTAATAGTATAATAACTTTTGTTATAACCTTCTCAGAAAAGGGTACACTAACTTTGCCATAAAGTTTGTAGCGCATAGTAGGAAGCATCTTCGACTAAAGTATATACTCGTATATTCTTGGCTAGCATGATGAGATGAGTTGATTTAGCTATGTCCGTCTTTTAAAGTGTAACTTTTATAGCGACGACGCATCGATGGGTAGTGAATCGAAAAAATATACTTACTTGTTCTGCCACCCAAATCAGAGAAGCGCTCTCGTCGCTGTGATACAAGCTCATATATTTGTGTTGTACATAATTTTTAAATTCGGTTTTTTGGCCATAACTTCTAAACTATAAGGAATTTCGGATTTTTGACGAAATTCCAGTATGCAGCCTTAACAAGATTTTTAAAAGTTACACTTTTGACGCGCGGTAATCTTAGCGCGCATTTAATTTTTTTCTATGCAAGCTACTTTTTAAAGCTATCAAGCTGAAGCTTTGCACCGATTTTTACTGCTAGCTCGCTCGTTGTTTTTTCTAGTCCATACAGACTTTCCTCAGGTTTTGGCCTTACACCACTCGCAAGGAACTACCGCCAAATCACTTCTTGATAAAGCGTGGAATACGGAGACCTTTCCCACTGAGTGGAATGAAAGTTTGATCATCAAACTTCCGAAGAAGGGTAGCCTTACAGACTGTAACAATTGGCGAGGCATTTCTGTTCTTCCTGCCGTTTCCAAGATAATAGCTAAAATTGTCCTGGAAAGACTACAGGCCCACTTAGAAAGCATAATTGAAGATGAGAAGGCTAGTTTTCGATCCGGATTCTATTATGTCGATCATCACATCACCTTGCGAATCATCATCGAGCAATCCACTGAGTACGATTCTCCGCTTGACTTGCTTTTCATCGATTTCGAAAAGGTTTTCGATAATGTGAACCGCAATTCTATATTGGCGGCTTTGCGCAGGAGAGACATCCCTGAGAAGTTTGTGGCTATTATTAAGGCAACCTACGACGGCGCGGAATGTCACGTTCTGCATAAAGGTAAGATGTCGGGAAATTTTGAGATTCGCAGTGGAGTTCGGCAGGGGTGCATCCTTTTACCGATCCTATTCCCCATAGTGATCGGCGATGTGTTGCATGCAGCCCTCTCCGGGCTCGACAGAGGAATTCAATGGACTTTGACATCTTATCTACAGCATCTTGACTACGCTGACGACATATGCCTACTTTCCCACAAAATCATGGATCTGTCCGCAATGGCGTTAGATCTCGAGAGGGAGGCAAGCAAGATTAATACCAACAAGACCAAGGTTCTTAGCCCGCCATTGCGAAAAAGAAATCCGACACCTATTGCCATCGATATTAATGGGCAGCCTGTGGAGAAGATGGACAACTTCGTCTACCTGGGTGGCATTGTTGCCATAAATGTTGGTACGGAGCAGAACATTGCTCGTCGGATCAATCAGGCTAAATACGCATACGACATGCTGTCCACAATCTGGCAAAGCAGTAACAAGACCAAGCTTGACCTCCCTGGTACTGTCTGTGTTTTGTATGGGGGCAGTACATGGAAAGTTTCCGTAAGAGTTACCAGAAAGCTGCAAGTTTTCATCGACTCATGTCTTCGTCGAATTATAAGAATTTTCTGGCCCGAAACAATATCAAATGAAGAACTGAGTTAGCGTACGGGACAGATCGACGAATTGATACGCAGGCGAAAATGGCAGTGGATAGGTCACACATTGCGGAATAGTGATAAATGCATTGCTTTGCATGCCATGAAATGGGACCGCATTTCCAACCAAGGCCAACCAAGAGGGGGTCCTCAAATCACATGGCGTCAATCTGTGGCAAAGGAGTGTAGGGCGGGTAATTATTTTGGTGAGTTGCGCCCCATTGCCCAGAATAAAGTACGATGGCGGCAAGGAGTAGTTGACGCGCTATGCGGGGTTGGGGCAAAGTAGTGGTAGTATAGGGATATTGTGTGGGTTGTGGATGACGTCGACTTGCATAGTCTATGTAATGCGGGAATTTCATTGCCGGCAGAAGCAGCAAATTTTTTAACAAAACCTTGGAGTAGGTGTAGGATAGCCCAAGACAGAGACGATGCTGCTGCTACTGTGTACGGCGCATAATTTTATGGTTTTATGTTGATGGATGAAGGCACTAGTTTTCGATTTAAAGTTTGGTCATTGATATCATTGCTTTGTGCATTGTTTCTGCATTGGTGCGCAAGTATTTTTTATACTTTTAAAATGATGAGAATGTTTTTTTTTACAAATGAAATAACTTTTAAGTTGCGATAACTGACATATCATTGTGCATTAATAACACTTCTTTTGAAATCCGTAAATTGTTGTTTCCATTGTCGGTATATTTTAGGTTGGGGCGACCGGTAGCGCAGTGTGTTGAGGCATCAGTCTCATGTTTGACTACCGGCGTTTCGGGTTCGAATCCCGTCCACGACGACGTTCGTGGCCATGGATGTGCAGGAGGTGGATGCTGACAACTGCATTCTCCGAAACCAGATTATGCCAACGAAACGTCAACTGAGCCACATGGAACAGTTGACGCGCTATGCCCCACAAGGGGTTAGGGCAATTGAGTATATATTTTATGTCGCGCTCGGTGGCCGTGGTCTTTCGGTCACCGCTCTACGATAATAATCTAGAGCTCAGAGCTCATATCTCGGCGCGATCAAAAACTGCCTGTGGGTACTAATAGAACTCTCACAGTCCTCCGAGCTTGTCAGTATAAAGACGACGCGAATGCATGCTAGCAACTGCACTTCCGAAAATTAGATATGCTATCAAAACAACAAAAAGGCATAAAAATGCTAGAGATGTTGACTCGCCCATACCCCTGGAGGGGCCAAGGCAATTAACAACATAACAATTATTGGTATTAAATGAGAAAATACAGTCTGGATAACGTGTTCATATGAAATAAATACTTACGTATAATGCTACCAGTGCCGTTTGTTATGAGAACACAATCTAAATTACTCATCAAACTGCACATATGAACATTATGTTCCTTATTTGCTGCGCTGATGTATTCGTCCATTTTCTATAATTTTCATAATAAGTTACACTAGTCAACTATTTTGTCTGTTGCCACATATACGAACATGTGTCGACAAATATTAAAGCCATTTCTTGAAGGTCAAAATTATTTTTGGTCACGTGAAACGCTGCTTTAGGCCTATTTTGCATATTAAAAGCAACGTGTTGTCGTCCTTCTCCCCGAAATATACAAAAAGGAAATTATGGCAGCCGTCGCCAAAGTACGGAAAAAACCCAGAACGAAAAAGGATCATTTCGCCTCAGCAAAGTTTCGGCACGAACAAACAGTATTTCGACTAATGACAAGTCGACCTCATATGTCATAAATCTTCCGCATTGCTACCGGCAACGTCTGAAGTAATTACCAGAAATTTATTTAACAAATGCACGCGACTTCAGCTTTCGCGATTCTACACAATAATGTTCCGTGAATAGATAAAATTTCCACAGGAAAATAGAAAAACATAAATGCGGTAAAAAAAAGTCCACCGGCTCCTTTGTCCGAAAAATTGGCATTGTGTGTTTGCTTCGCAAACATGGTATGAACACGGCCGAGTAATTGAGGTTGTCCGCTCGATACCTAATTTGTCCCAGCGGGGCCTCTTGACATCCAGCCGTGCTACAATAGTTTTGCTCAAAGTTGAAATCATGTCTTCAGCCAGCAACTAATTTTCGAGTCACCTCACTAACCGCACAAGGAAACCAAATTACATCATATGCTAATTAGGTTTCAAAATGGTAACCTCAAACACGCGTCCTGCGATGACGCCATGAAGGCCATCTTGCAATCTCTTTGTTTTCCCTAACGACTGCACGGGGGCACGAATGGTCAAATTGCAACGAGAGCGAGATTTGAAGCCCGAGAAGGGTTTCGGTCAAGCCGTGGCATTGTGTAGCGGAGCTGGAGTGAAACCATTTAATTTGGTCACAAATTAAGAGTACGCCGGAACAACCGGACAGAGACTTGTGCGGAAATCACATGCCCTGCACAAAACATAATTGCTGTTGAGTTCCGAGCGAGCTGGCAGGTCGCTTGTCCCTTTATAGTTCGCTGTTCACTGTCTGGCAAAGGAAGTAAGGAAACAACATGACAAGATAATGTCGGGTTGTGGATAAAAAAAATTATGTTTTTGTTCTATTGTCGCTTTGAAAAGAATGGTTATGCTTACGATGTTGATGCAATTTCCTTGCATCCTTTAATGTACTATACATAATATTTGTGAGTTTTTTTTTCGGCTGATTTTTTTTGTAAATGACTCTGTTTTCATTCGGTTTGTAAGCAAGCTTTTAGTCGGCATTTTATGCATTTACTGGTGCTGTTTGCTGTAAAAATTTTGGTTTCTTTATTTGAAAACATTTTTTTACTCGCAATAATACAATTGTAAGAGCAGTTTTTTTAAGGTTTTCAGTCGTTGAGTTCATATATCGCTCAGTTAAATCTAAATTCAAGAAAAACAACATTACAGAATGCATTCTCTCAAATTTATTTGAAGAAAGAAGCTCACTAGCCACCGCTGGTGCCAATTAAGTTGCTGATTTGAAATTAATTTCGTTTATACGAGGACCCTGGCCTTTGAGATCTGGGGCCCTAACATGTAATTCGATTCGTAACGAATTGCTATCGAAATGATGAAAATAGTACCATGAAACTCGATATCGGATTTCCCTTCCTGAAATTCATCGAATACTCGATTCGATTAAAAAATTTCGTACCACACAACACGATTGCGTTGGAACATTTTACATTTACAATCGAAAATTTTGACGATAGTAAATCTTGAATTCGCGTAGTTCCCGCGGGTGTTATGCATTGTGCTGGCGATTGAAGTATGATTATCTGCGTTTGTTTTAAGTAAAAAATAAGCTCCAGACGTTGTTCCGCCAACAAAATGTGCGAATGAATGGGAGGCGATCCTTTTTAGAGTTTTGTAGTAAAAACAAAGCCCTTATGAAATCGGTCAAACGTCCGTCTGTCTGTCTGTCCGTCTGTCCATGAAAAAGCTAAAGCTACTTACAATATATGAAATTTTGTGAAAATATGTAGAAGAATTATAATTCTCTGGAGAAAGCGTCGTAATAGTCCAACTTTAAGGGGAGGGGAGGGTCCCTACAGATGGGAAATGAAGGCCTGCATTTTCGTTCGGTATAGATAAGTGTGGTATCGTAAGAAAGGTACCGTCGGGCACATTCCATTTTTGACATTTTCTTCAAATTTGAAGAAAGGAGAAAAGAGGCCGAGGGGAAATATGTGATCCTTATATTTCGAGACCGTTATACTTAGAAATATGGAAATTTACAGTTTCGGCAAAACCTTAATTTCGCGGTCAAATTTGTTTTTATCGACTGGTATAGGCAAGTGGGGTGTCTGAGAAAGGCAATGTTGAGTGCTTTCTATTTTTGGCATTTTCTTTTAATTTTAAGAAAGGGGGGGGGGGGGGAGTATAAGATCGTAATTTGTCCCACCCCCCTTGCATTTCGAAACCGCTACACTTATTGTTAGAAATAGGAAAACTTTCAGGAAGGTGGTTTTATTTTTATTTAATTAGAGCTACATCACAATTTGCTTTGGATCAGTTCCTATAAGCACGTGATATTCGGCTTCTGGATGCAACATATTAACGATGCAAATTGCAAATTCTTCACGCGATGATGTCATTTTCATCGAACGAAGTAGTCTAAAGGTGTGAGTTCCTAGGCAGCGACTGAGCGACTTGCGTTTGATAATTGATAAATTTTTCTCAGCCGCAAAAGCAAATCGCTCTGTCGCGGTCTAGGAGCTCTCACCTTAATACAAGTGTTTCCATACATTTTCAACATTAAAAAACTATATGAAGACATGGTTTCCGTATCCAATATGCATATACGAGTATATTTTTGATCAGCATTATCAGGAGAGCAGAATACTAGAATTTCAGGAAAATCAGAGCTGAAGTAGTTAATCTGCACAATTACCAATTATTTTTGAGCTACGTATCCGTATAAGGAATTGGTCACACCTAGCATAAGAGCACCGATTCCACTGCTGGAAATTCAGTGGAATCCCTGTTACAAACAGGCCGACAACGATCTTATTTGGAACCATTATAAGAAAAATTATAATCGTCTTTCTCGCTTGCTTATACTTGATCACTTCTATGGGTGAAGCGCCTAAATTTCTACTAGAAGAGTAAAATCATACTTCGAATTGAATTTGAAAATACAGTGCTGGAAAAAAAAAGTTGCTCAAACCATTTTATTCACTTTTTCATAAAAATTCTTTGAATGTGAAAAGTGATGGTGTTTTATCGGCTCAGGTTATAACAAAGTATCCTGTCTAGAAATAGTGAAAAGTTTTACAAGCAGTTCACTCATTTTGTGATAATAGCGTGATAAGCAGAAAAGTGCAGATTGAGTGAAAAAATGGGAAAAGTTAGTGCTAGGCTTTGGACGATCAAGGAAAAAACGACCCCGACTCATTCTTACCATAACGTAGCCATCCGAACTGATTTAAAACAGAAGTTTGATAAGAACAAGGCTTGGAAAAGCTAACTTACGTACATGGAAGCCAGTCGGTTGGCCAGACTTTCCGTTAAATGTGCTCAGGAACATGTCATATAGATTTGGAAGATGGAGAACACTGCAATAATTCCAGGATAGTTGAAATTTAAGCAACATGTTCGCGGCGGACGATTTTGTATCAGGCGTAAAATTTGAGGAAAGCCAATAGCTGTGAATGCCTAACGCACAAGGCTCTTATTCGTATTCCAGTATTTGCAAGAAATTTGCTGCTGCTACTTTTGAGCTGGGAGAGCCTATTCCACCACCTTCGTGAGCGGAAAAAAATTTCCACACCTTAACCCCTTCGGAGGGAATCTTCGAAGGCATTCACCGCTGAGCGTTTGTTGAGGTTTCGGCTGCACGTACATTCATCAGTCGTCACCATGTTGCTTTATCGTGCTCGATGACCGTGGTCATTCGGTCACCGCTCTACGATACTAATCTAGAGCTCGGAGTTCAAATCTCCGCGCTATCAACAACTGCCTGTGAGTACTAATGGAACTCTCACAGTGCTCCCAGCTTGTCAGTATAAAGACGGCGCGGATAGGAGGCGCATGCTAGCAACTGCACTTCCGAAAAATAGATACATACTATCAAAATTTCAACAAGGCATAGAAATGCTGGAGATGACACGCCCATGCCCCTGGAGGGGTCAATTAACAACATGCTGCTTAAATATGGAATCACAAAAGAAGATGGTAATGTTCCAAATCTTCTGAGTTCATATCACATGCTTCTGGGCCCATTTGGAACCTTTTAGCCTGATTTTTTAACGGAAAGTCTGGCTTATGAACTGGTTCCAACACACGTAAGCCAGCTTTTACAGGCTTTTTTCTCAACAAACTTGATGAGATTTGCAACATATTGCTAGAAGTAGGTCGTTTCTACAGTCAGATGAAGTTTTCAACCAGTTCGAATGACTTTGTAACGGTAAGAAGCGACCTACAATGGGGTTACTTTTTCCCCGATCGTTTAAAGCTTTTCTTGCGCTCGTTGGGGGGGGGGGGGGGCATTTCCCGAAACTTCTTCGAGTATTGTTGCACATTACACTGAGGAATACCCAGTATTTCACTTGTTTCGCAACTAGTTCGATTGACTTGCGCCAAATCCAAAATATCGTTTCTGTTTTTCGCACTATCTTTTTCCTATTTTTTCACCCAAACTACACTTTCTTGGTTATTACGCTTTTATCACCAACTAAGTGAACTTCATTCAAAACTTTTCACTATTACTGGACAGGATCCACATAATTTGTTAAAACCTGAGCCAATAAAACACCGTAACTCTAGCAACTTTTCTTTTCCAGCACTGTAAATGCTAGTCTATGTACTCGTATATACATATGTATCAAATACCAGAGAAATCAACTAAATGAATTATTTTTGATATTATTGAAATGTTACTCATCTATTCAATGAATTTTACGAAAAACCAATCCTTTTTCTTTAATCTAAAAAGTATTCTGTACTGTAGTATCCCGACAAATTCCATTGAATCGACAATAACCATACCTTCACGACCACCCAAACATCTCTCCCGAGCCATGAATCCTTTAAATAGAAGGATTTCGAATTGAAACCAGATCAAGGCGCCCGTAACACCCCAAATCTTCTGGGCTCTTTTAAAATACACCAGTAGGCGGACCGCCGCCCACACCAGTTGTTGTCTAATACAGCGCGTCAGGTGTTTGCTCAACGTTGCGGTGATGATGTTCCATGATGATGAAAGCGAGGATATCTCGATTCACAACTTTGACTCATCATTTTCTTACCGGCTTATGAATGGCTCGTTCCATTCACCTGTTTCTGATTCGGCATAGTCCTTGTCGTCGTCTTTTCAAAGTCACACATTTAAACACCTTTTTCTCTTACCTGGTATCGTTACCTACTTGAGTCTACTAAACGGATTTGCAAGATGTAGATAAGACATGAGACTGACGACTTTGGTTTCATTAGTTAGCTGAGCTTAAAATGATGGTAAATTGCTTGTTTACTTTCATCATGGATTTAAAATGAGAAAAATGCCTGGAAAAAATCGAAACAGAGAAACATGCTGAAGTGGGTGATTCTCCGGAAGGATTGAAATAGAATTGAGTTCTGATTAAGAGGAGCCGTCTCTATGGGCTGGGGAAAAATGAAAAATCAAAATCATTTAAAAGGAATTTGCGTTGTAGTTATGTATTAATGTTTTCAGGAAAGTTACTCAGCCATCGTAGCAATATTAAAACTGATGGCATCCAATTACATAATAAGTGTTTACAGTTAGTAGCATATGCGCTTGATTTGAATACAATAGATCGAAAGTCTTTCTAAGCCTCTGACTTTTATGGCCTGGATTCATCTCAGTTCTTTGACAGTTTAAAAAAAACTTGAACCTTGAGTCAATCATCAGGGGTTTTTGTAGTCGGGTCGACTCAAACTTGAAACAACAGCCACTCGCATTCGAATCGACTGCGAACTGAAATCGAGGAAGCGATACGGTTTCCCTTTTCTCAAAAACGAAGTTTTTGTGGCTCAAATTTGACCTTACCGAAAGGCTAATTCACATATATGCTGCTACTCTCAGTTTGATATTAAAAAAAATGGTTTTTCCTTTTTCCGTTGTCTCCCTACCTTAGACCAGCTAGTAATGAACTGAATTTCGACCATTTGAAAGTGCTCCAATATCTTGGTAATAAGTTGACAGCTTATCGACAATCAGCCTACTCAGCTGGCGTTTCGATATTGACATAATGTTGACTGTACTGTTCAATTGTGCATAAACAAACGTCAATTCTTGTCAATATTTAGATTTCATAGGCCCGTTTTCTCAATGTGTGGCTAAACTGCCAGTTAGCTATTCAGGACACTAAATTAAACCTCAGCATATGCAACGCTCATAATATGATAATGCAGTAGAAAGCTCGGCTAATGTATTTGAAAATCAGCTTGTTTTCTTGGCGGAATTCTGACGACTGTTCTATTCTATTCTACGTCTGTACCGTCTCTCCCATCTCTCAGTATTAATTTGCGGCTGATTTGGTCTCAAATCCTCTTCCAACGAATAAATTTCAAAAACTCTGTTCTTTGTGTCCAGTTTAATTGTATCAATTGAATGTGCAAACATAAACATTTCAAGCTGTCAAAATTTCCGAAAATTTTTAACTGGAGGATTGATACCGTTTAGCGTTTATCTATAGGATAAACTTTAACTAGACATGGTAAAAGCTTCGCATAGTTACTCATTAGTCTAATACTATAAGTCAGTTAACTGTCGACATTATCATCATCGTGGCGCAACAGCCCGACTTCGGACCAGGACGCCTGGACCATCGTCCTCCGATTATCTCGGTCAAATTACCGCGTCCTCCAATCTTGGAAGCCCAACAGTTGTTCGGCGTTCCATTCAATATTTTCTTAGGCATGCGTTCATAGTCCATTCGTTGCATATGTCCTACCTATTGTAAATGTTGTTGTTGGACGATTTTCGAAACTTCCAGCTCATCGTACAGTTTCTACAGCTCATGGTTGTACCGGGTGTGCCATCCAATTCGGTCGCAAACTGCTCCGAAAATTTGCCGTTGGACCTTACGTTCAAATATGTTTATCACGTTTTCGGAGGCTTGGGTAAGTTTCCACGTCTCACAGCTATAGCATAGAACAGGTCGCATAATGGTTTTGCATATGCGAAGCTTAGTATTTCTGTGCACATGCTTCGAGTTCATTATTGGGAAGACCGAGAAGAAAGTCTTATTTGCTAGCTGTATCCATTGCTTGATTTCGTCCGTTTCTTTGCGTCCTTTGACAGGCTACTACTCAGGTATATGAAGTCGTCTACGAATTCGATGCTGAGGTCCGGGCGTTTATATAGTATTAAATTGTTCTGGCGTCCTTCTTTTTGATTGCGCCATAACTTTTGTTTTGTTCTGGTTAATGCATAGACCGAATTTTTTTGCAGCCATGTTCAGATTATTTAGAAGTTCTTCTGTGTCGGGCACGTTTCGGGACGTGATTTTCATGTCGTTAGCGTACGCTATCAGCTGCGCCGACCTGAAGAGCAGAGTGCCGCTGTGGTCCGCATTCACCACCGGTTTGGCATGTTCAAGTGCAAGGTTTAAGAGCATCGGAGCCAGTCCTTCGCTCTGCCTCAAACCAGTACGTGTTTCAAAAGGATCAGTCAACCTGTTCTGGCTCCTGATATGTGATACGGAGTCGTCATGTTTGTTAGTCGTACTAGTTTTGCCAGTATACCAAATTGCAGCATGATGTTGTACAGTACACCACGGTCGATACCATCGGATGATTGTTTAAAGGCGACAAAGATTTGGTACACGTCGAGGTTGTATTCCCAGCACTTTTGCAGAATAAACTTAACTATAAAAAGCTGATCGGTTGTGAAACCGCCTTCGTACTCGCCAATGATTCGTTCGGCAAACGGTTTTATTCTTTTCCCCACAATTTTCGTCAGTATTTTGTAGGACGTACAGACTAGCGAAATGCCCCTGTAATTTTCACACCGCAAATTTACCCCTTTTTTGTGGATGGGGCATATGAGCTTCTGCGCCAATCCTCTGGGATCACCTTGTCCTCCCAGATTCGCAGAAGTAGTTGGTGTATGGCATTAAATAAACCCGCTCCACCGGATTTTAGCAGCTCAGCTGGAATTTTGTCGGCACCCGGCGCTTTATTTGGTTTGAGTGACCCCAAGACGAGATCACTTTCGTATACTGTCGGAGGTTGTGTAGTGCGGACATGATCAATAATAACGCCATCAATTTTGGCTTCTTTTATGGGGACGTTAGATGTTGATTTCAGAAGCTTTTCAAAATAGGACGCCCATCCTTTATTGATGCTAGCGGTGTCGCTGATGATGTATCCATCCTTGTTTCTACAAAGGCTAATCCTGGGTTGATAGCCGTTCTTAATTGTATTTACTAGTCTATATATGCTTGTCTGGTGTTTCTATTAGCTAGGTTTTTATTAATGTTGAGCAACTGATCGTCAAAGTATTTGGGGGGGGGGGGGGGGGGCTTGGCTGGCCCGTACTTGTTGCAAAATTAAGTTGGCGCCGCCATAACTATCTCCGGCGGTAGGGACATCGTATAGGTCGATTACAGCTAATCGATGTGACCTGAATTCGGAGATATGGATCTTAATAACAAGGACAGGCTGAGATACCCAAGGGTGGGCACTGCCACCATGAGATCTATTGTGCCATAGCCTTAATTAATCCAAAAGACCCTCAACCAGCCTAATGAAGGCTAGTAGATCCTTTGTAGGGGCGCTCCTTACGACCGCTGAGCTCACGATGGAGTCTCCAAGAAACAAGAACCTGGAGCGGGCTACCGCCGTACATTCGCAGAGAAGATGTTTAGTGGACTCTGTATCCTCCAGACAAAGCCTGCACTCCGTATCAGTGGTTAGACCCATTTTGTTGAGGTGATATCTCACCCAGTGGTGCCCCGTGAGGTAACCCACGATTAGTCTCAGTTCCGCTCTACCCAGGCGGCTGATTTCTTTGAGACCGTAGGGTTTGATAAGATCTTTTGAAAATCGCAGTCCTGGAAGACAATCCCAGTGACGTAGTCTTTCACTGGCAGACCATTCCCTCACTAGTGATCTTGTTTTAGCCCAACACAGACCACAGTAAGGATCAGGCCCGAAAATTTATCCGAAGAGCCTTGTCTAGCAAGTTCATCGGCAGCTTCGTTACCAGGGATGCCCTGATAGCCAGATATGGATCTTAGGAACATGTGGTTCCGACAAGCTGCTACGCGCCATACAGTGCATGCAGCAATCCATATCCTGCATGACAGATTCGAAGGGAAGGCTAACTCATGTTGCGGCGACGCGAAGTCAACTGGCCACCGAGATCGTGTGGTTGAATGCCACTATATTTTTTTTTTCTTATTGCACTACGTTAAATCAGAGGTTTCTGTCAATATGCCATAGAAGACTGGTACCTCAAACGTCAGCAAATCCAATGTCATCAATGCTATCGAGCTCGATTAACGCAGTCGATTCATCGAAAACTACTCCTCTCGTATATGTGCCGCTCAGCGAAATTGAAACTAGAAATTGCATATTTTCCTTAACCGTTATGAAACACCAGTCTTGCCAAGGGTCTAAGGTCCAAATCTGGCCCGTGCAAGTTTCTCTGGAATAAATTAATGGAAAAGGTGAATAAATTCCACGCCAGCAATCCGACAGCTGATTGCTTATCCTTTCAATCTTCTCATGTATCAACTAATCGACCCACAATTCTTCTCAAATTGTTTAAGCGTATCCCGAACTTAAGGGAATTTTAATTGAAAGAAAAATCAACCACTCTAACCATGAATTTTCAACGTTCAACAATATTTTATCATTTAACTCCTTTGGTTGCACCCAATCTCTCTCTATACTATCCATCCATAACAATCATTTTGTTCTTATCTTTCGTGATGGCAACAAAAGCATTAAGAATTTTCTCCGCCTTGTCGTCCTTTTTACGCTTATTCTCGCCGTCAAAAGTATGTAAAGCATTTCCGTAATTTTCCGAAACAATTTCCGTTTTCTTCATCATACCTTAGCAAGTCGAGTCTGATTACAAAATTTATTCAATGTGTGCACAGTGTGGTTTGGGTGTAGACAGTTGGCACGGATGGAAAGTTATTCGTGTAGAAGGATGAATTTCAAATAAGGACATTTCGTCGCTAACGGTACCAAGATGCGGCACACGATATTATATGGGCAACGTAGGAAGTAGATCATTCACATTTTCCTCTTTTTTTTCTATTTCATTTTTTGCAAGGAAGAAATCCTTAGGAAAAGAATCTGATTTACGTAGATTACCCTTATTCCATGACAGTGGCATTTCAAAGAAATTCACTTGAGCTAATAGTCTTTGAGTTTCCTCAATTTTTTTTTTCGTTTCGTTTTGAAGAAAATTTAAGGGAGCCGATTACCATGGGAAATGAGAAAGACTTCCGATTTGAAAAGGCATTAGCAAATTTCTGAGGCTCTAGGACGAAGTTTGATAGGACCCTCAGTTTAGGGATAATAAAGATGCTGCCAATGTGATTAGAGTTAATTTCGTGGAAGTTATTGTTTTTGTGTTCATGCGATTTACCGGGAAAAAATTTGATAATCTCGGGTATCTAAGATTTTAGATTTTAAGCAGGATGGAAGCTTAAGTGATCTCTTGAAAATTCTTTCGTGAAATTTATAAATCTTTAAACACGATAATGATGAGTAAATATGTGCACTCATCATTAACGTGTTTCTAGAAAACTGAAGAATTTAAAATTTTCTGAATTTTAAACCGGAAATAGTTTATAGACAAGTAGTATGTACGAGGTACTACAGACCCCCAAATGTAAATCTGCCCTGGGGCCCGATTCCGCAAGAGTGGGTTTTTTCGGTGCGCACCGAAAAAACTCACTGAAAAAATTCACCGAAAATATCAGTGCGCACTGATGCAATTCAGCAAAAGCTAGTGAGTTTTTCAGTGCTGAATGAATTTTTCAAACAAACGTCAAACGTGTGTAATTTTTCTGATTGCTGAAAACATCATAAAAATGGGTGACGTTCATGCTTCATATGAAATTATAGAATCGATCAATAGCATTTATTCTCTTTCAGGAGGAAAAGTCTTGTGTTTACAAGTATATTAAACTCCCAACCACGGACCATTTCACATCTAGCGTTAAATATTATCATTTAGGGGATTCACACTCCTTTTCGTATATGTCGTAATCGTGGTAAACTTCTGTCATCTCCATAGTAAAATGACAGAAGTTTACAACTTGACGACAAATACGATGTTTACGACGACGACGATGAATTGTTACTTTTCTTGTTTGACTTCAATGACGACCAAAGTCACTTCCGCCAGATTTTTCATAATTCGTATGCTCTGCATCAACCGAAACATAAACACGCTCCTTGCCGTAAATATCGTAAACGTTGTATTCGTCGTAAACTTCTGTCATCCCCATAGACTAATGACAGAAGTTTACAATTTTAGGACAAATACGACGTTTACGACGTGAGCATGAATCCCCTTATGATCTTCTTTCAGAAATGGTCGGTCCTAGTGACCGAATGAAAACGGGATAACAATAATAGGGGGACTCATGCCCACGTTGTAAACGTCGTATTTGTCGTAACGTTGTAAACTTCTGTCATTTTACTATGGCAGAAGTTTTCGACGAATACGACGTTTACGACATTTACGACACTGAGCGTGAATCCCCCTAATATTAATTGCTAAAGAAGGCACCGGATACGAAAACAATAACTTCTCATCTTCACTATGAATTTTTATATTTTTGTCCTTAAACTCAACACGAAGCTCCGCCCTTCATCCATTTCTGCTTTGAAAAGTAATACTCCACCTTCGTATGCAGAAATCAACAATTTAATACATAATTTATAAAAAAAATATATTTTGCACTTACCAAATAGCCAGTGCAAAATATATTCGCACGGTGCGCACCGGAACTGTCAAAAAAACTCATCGCATCGTTGCGGAATCGCATTTTTGCAATTCAGCACGGTGCGCACCGAAAAAATTCATCTCACTCTTGCGGAATCGCATTTCTTCGGTGCGCACTGCTTTCGGTGCGCACTGAAAAAATTCACTCTTGCGGAATCGGGCCCCTGCCGAGATTATGCGGCAGCTTAGCTAACGCGAAAGCCAAACGCCCCAACAAGTAGCGGAGTACCTCAACGTCGCAACAACATTCTAGCATTTCTTCCGCCATTGAACTACCCTTCGAAAAACACATCGCTTGAAGCAGTGATAAAAAATATGACTAAAAAATATTCATTGATAGTTCACAAAGCGATGGCGGAGTCTTCTTTGAAAACCTAGAAGTTTCAAAGCTCTTTCGAAATTCTTTTTAGGAAATACTGGCAATAAGCGGATCTTGCCCAATCCTGAAATGCATTTCTGCAACAACAAGGGCTTTCATTATTCCTCTAGACAGCCAAGTCGCGATGTAGGCTTTAGATGCGATAACAACTTCATCGAAAATATAATAACATAACAATGTTTTCCAGAGCAGATCGGCCTTGTCAGAAGTCACTGGGCCAAAAGTTCCATAATAAGAAAACAATTGCAAAAAAAAACAGTACCATGCGAGAATACCATTGATCTAGTGATGATACAACCTGGGCCTGGGTTAGACCTGGTGATGATACTAAAACTATAAAATTGCAATGGCTATGTGAATATATGGTTTTACCCCGAATGCATACTGTCGAACATGAGCTTGAGCTCGAACTTGATACAAGTGAACCTTTTCCTTCAGATTTGTGTGAAGTATGTGTCTTCAGCCATTCGAAGGACACTTGTACCATGTTCGAGCTCGTGTTCGACGTAACAACATATTGCGGACCGAAAATGTTAGCTTGATTACCGAGAAAGTTTTTCAATATTTACCTTGATAATTGGGCTATGAAGAAGATGTTGTTTGTTCTTTGGAATGGAGCAATCTCCTTTTACTACAACTGAATCAAAGCCTTGGAGGGCCATTATCACAGGACGTTGAGGTCAGTCTAATGTTTCCTGGTGTCCATGATTCGAGTCATAGTCATGGATGTTTCCACTCTTTCCCCTCTCTTCTCGAGTTTTCAAGTTTTTATGGTACGTTTCATATAGCTTATGGTTGCATCGGGTGCATTTAGGTTACATACTGGATACTGCTTCGAATATTTGGAAGGACATTCCGTACAAATGTGTACTCCATGTTCTCGGAGGTTTATGTTAAGGTCCGGGTTTCACAGCCGTAGCTTAGCACAGATCATTTGATTGTTTCGTATATGCGGAGCTTCGCATTTCTGTTCAAATGCTTCGATGTAATTATTGGGAGAACCGAGAATTTTACTTTACATAGTTGTACTTGCTAGCTGTATCCGTTGTTTGATTTCGTCTGTTTCACAGGTGTCTTTGGACTGCTTACTACCTAGGTATGCGAAATCATCTACGAATTCGATGCTGAGGTCCGTGATGTTGAAATTCGATTGTTGGACATAAACAACCGGTTCTGAGACGTCCTAAATTATATTTCTCAGTTTCTCCCGCCACCCGCGTGTACCTTTGTTATCGATAATATTTAGGTTTGGTGCTAGTTTTTCCTCAAAAGCGGTTGATTACTCCGGCGCCGCAGCGTTGCGCAGAAATTTGTCGAGCGACATTTTTTCATAAGGGTTAGCTCCATTTATTGCACTGAGGAGAGTCAACTCCGGTAAGTTGTCTTAACCAAGTTATGTTTAGAGTCGCAGTTTGGTCCTTGGAATGACCGGACATCCATCACATTGGAGGCCTATTCCATATACAAGGAGGATGACACGGAGTAGTTCTACATAGACAGGTTATCGGCCTATCGACTATGCCTTTTCAGGGACTGCCTCGGCAGGGCCGTCTAGAGAAAATTCGGGCCCGGGACTCAACTTTTCAAGGGCCCCATAATATGATATAATCAGGGCCGTCGAGAGAAAATCCGGGCCAGGGCTGAACAAATATTGGTGAATATACTTAATGTCCCACATTTGCCGACGATTTCAAATGCAAATCAAAGTCAACAATTCAGTAGGTGCAGTGTACCGTTAGTTTTTAACATGTAGCGTATAATTCAAATAGGAAGGAGATTCTGCGCCCCTCGTAATGACATTCTCTTCAAATACACACAAATACATACTCGTTCTTAATGAGTGGTTCGAAGATACATACAATATATTGAAAAATGTTATCACCTCATTTGTGGGTGGTTTGATATTAACTCAATTTTTACTCAAAAGGTGAAGGGTTCAAATTCTGCCCCTAGCACATATTAAAAAAAAAAATCAGTATACCGATAACATATCCCCTCCCCCCGATTAAATCTATCTACACCACTGAGGAGTGCTACGGTAAAGGTATTTTGTCCCATCATTAGAAATCTAAAGTATTTTCTTTCTAATAGAAAAAGAATACATTCAGCGTAAAGAAAAATGCACATTTTAAATGTATGGTTCACTTTTATTGCCATTTGAACTTTCTTGTAATTAGGAAGTAACCGAAAAATTGTGTATAATGCATGCATGCATCTTATTTCTTGTTTTTTTTTTCTACCTTTTCTAAAGGAGAAAAAAGTTGTGCCTACGTCTATCTGAAACACCACATTAGTGCCCGAATTTTAATGAGTAAATAACTTTCCCTGACAAACTTTTTTAATTAAATGTTTCAACTTGATCCACATCAACCACTTTCTCACTCTACTTTTAGAAAAATTCAGTTTACTGTGAATAGAATTTCAAACAAAAAATTGTTATATCCTGCTATCATCTGGCTACAATTTGTGTCAACTCCTGTATGTATATACTTTATCCTTGTCACTATCCCATCAACTGCCGAAATGGACGGCAACCTGTGGCAAATGCTTTGAATGTTTCCCAACTCCACTGAATCGTACTTTTCTACTTACTCAGCAGAAATGATACCGGCACTGTCATGTATCTCAACTGTTCTCTTCTTGGTAGAACCAAACTTTCACATGTCTAGTATTACTATTTTATGCAATTATTCGCAAATGAATACTTTCTGTTGGTGTATTTTTCCATTTGCGAACTGTATAACCACTGGCTATCTCCGGTTAGATTTTAGTTAAAGTGGAATACATATGTAGTCGTACTGTATATACCCATTTTTTTGACAAAAAGTTCTCATGGGTATTTCCCGGTTCTACTTTTTTTTGCAGACACACGATCACATACTCGCTTCACGGAAAACTACATCGAGGAAGATAAATTTTTACCCAATTTTGTGACACTAGGACAAAAGTATAGTATAGCGGTTGGCTCGACAGTTGTGTTGCCATGTAAAATAAATGAGACAGGTAAGGAATGCGGAGAGGGAAAAACTTGGAAGATGTTTTTCTATCCTACATTTGCATTAATAGATTTGAGATATTTTCCGGTAAAATAAGAATATAAAACGATTACATACATTTACAGAACACTCTGCGCACTATGTACTGGCCTGGAAACGAAATATTGCTGTCTTAACAGCGGCGGAAGTAAAAGTCACGGTAAATCCACGGATAAGACTCATTGAACCGCACGAAACACAAAGCAGTCAACCGCGTATGAGCAGTTATAACTTGGAAATCAGAGATGTACGACTGTCCGACGCGGGAGATTATGCATGCCAAATCGGCGCGATGATTCCCAAAGAAATTGTACATACATTGGAAGTCCTAGTACCGCCCAAAATCAATAAAATGCATCCCGACACACGCATGGATGTATCTAAGGGTGCATCAATTCGATTGGAATGCAGAGCAAATGGAAATCCACCACCGAGAATTGTTTGGACAAGAAAGGTAACTTGATTAAAATATTTTTTTAGTCTGTTGAGGACAAATAAGTCCTCATCCCGGGTAGAGTACTGGATTACTACTGTCTAGGTCTACACACCTCAAATTCGACAAAAGCCCTCCTTCAATTTATTATGTTCTCGATTGTCGCAATACTTTTCGAAAATAGAATTGCTAAAACTTCGAATAAAACCGACACTTTAGAAATCGATTTAACCAATCTCCGAAATTAAGAGACCTGCTGGATGAATCGAAAATTTTAAAAATTAGAACAAAAAATTTCCTTTCTCGGAGCTACAGCTAATTATTTATTTCCTTGATTTTTAATCAACAAGTTTTAAGTATTAACTATTAAGTATTAAAGTAGTCCGGATGGCGCAACGGTTAGCACGTTCGCCTTCAACGCACTGGGCCCCGGTTCGATTCCGGGGATTTACGTGTCGGACTATGAGCCCACTCAGCTGTTAAATGAGTACCCATTATGGGGTAAATAACTCGGTTGAGCGTGTTGCTGATCACATACCTCTGCACAAAAGCCGTCACGATCTAAGAAATGAGATGATGCTAACTCATCTCGAGGCCGTGGTTCAAATTGGACTGTTGCGCCAGTTATTTATTTATTTAAGTATTAAAATAAAGTAGTTTCGTTTGTGTTTTTATTTGACTATTCTAGCTCGCGTGGTTTTGCAGTTATTGCGTAGTAGTACTAGGTACTGTAACATCGACGTAGTAGAAGTCAATTTGTTCCACATCGAGACCACGTTTTTTCCCCTTAAATATGAAACATTCGCAAATTTTCAAATCGAAGTCCTTAATCTTTAGATGCCGTTCAAAAGCTACTATAGTCGGGCACCTTTCGTCAACTTTGTAAAACTGTCAGTTGAAAGTACCGTTACAATATTATCTTTTGAATTTTCGATGAAAAGCCGATTTTGAAATTCCTTCAGACTTTAGGTAGTATCATTGAAGTAACGGTGATTTTCGCAATCGAGAAAAAGTCATTTTATATGAAATTTGATGTAGTTTTAAAAAGTGATGTCAACTTCCCGATTTGATGATTGAGGAAGTAGCAAATTTTGATTTGTCAAAATTTTATAGGACGTACAAACAAGTGATATGCCCCTGTAGTTCTCACACCGCAGTTTATCTCCCTTTTTGGGAATTGGACAGATGATGCTTCTGCGCCAATCGTCTGGGATCTCCTCGTTCTCCCATACTTGCAGGAGTAATTGATATATGGCATTAGCTAGACCCGTTCCACCGAGTTTCAGCAGTTCAGCTGGAATCTCGTCAGCGCCCGGCGCTTTATTTCGTTTTAGTGACCGCAACGCGGGGTCAACTTCCTCTACTGGTGGGGGTTGTATGGGTGAGCCCAGATCAACAATATCGTCGAGAGCTTCTTGTGTGAGGATGTTAGATGATAGGTCCAGAAGCTTTTCAAAATAAGAGGCCCATCGTTTGTTAATGCCACCGGTATCGCTGATGATGTTTCCATCCTTGTCCTTACAAAGGCTAGTCCTGGGTTGGTAGCCGTTCTTAATTGTATTTATTAGTTTGTACGCTTGTCTGGTGTTCCTATTAGCTAAGTTTTCGTTTATATTCAGCAACTGCTCGTCAAAGTATTTACGTTTCTTACGTCTAATTATTCTATTCCATATTCGCCGTAGCTCGTCATATTTTGCTCTTCTGGTTCTGGTTCCTCGTTGAATCCATTGTCTGTAGGCCTCGTTTTTCGCGTCAAGTGAATTTCTGCATTCTTCATCGAACATGTCATTTTGCGCTCGCCGGGCTTTATATCCCACGACCTTCTCTGCGACATCCCTGATGGTACCCTTGAGTTCTTCCCAGAACCCATGGACGCCTGTGTTGTTGATATTGTGTAGCATAAGCGATAGTGTTTCTTCAAGGGCGGCAATATACGCCACCGCCGTAGCACCGCTCAGAAGCTTATTAACCGCAAAGGGAGGGCTGATTCTCGATTGGTGCACTGAGGAAATTCTACATCTGTAGGTCGTCTTCACCAAGTGATGATCTGAGTCGCAGTTTGCTCCTCGATAGGAGCGGACATCCATGACACTAGACGCCCATCACCTGCAGATGAGGACGTGGTCAATTTGGTTGACGGTATGTGCGTCTGGAGACTTCCAGGTCTGCTTGTGAATGCGTCGATGCGGGAAACACGTAGAGCTTACGACTAGATTCCTGCTGCAGGCAAAGTCGATAAGTCGCTGGCCGTTATCGTTACATTCTTCATGGAGGCTGTGGCCTCCAGTGGTCCCCCGGTGCCAACTTTCATTTCCGACTTTCGCGTTAAAGTCTCCCAGCAGCAATTTGACGTTGTTTGTTGCAAGTGAGTCGAAGAGAGTCTCCAGGCAGGCGTAGAGCTCGCCTTTTACTGCGTCTTCTTTAACTTCAGTGGGAGCGTGCACATTAATGAACCAGAGATTGAAGAATCGTCTTAATGCGAATCGCACATAGCCGTTCATTTATGGGTTTGAAATCAATAATGTGCGGCTTGAGGTGATTGTTTACTATAAATGCTACTCCAAACTCCTTGCGGCCCAATGGTTTGCCACTTGTAAAAATTGTGTGCGATTTTTTGTCATTGATCTCACTGCCAAGCCAATTTGTTTCCTGGACTGCAGTAATGCTCTGTTTGTACTTTTCGGCCTGCTGAAAGAGGGCCTTCTCGGCCCCCGGTTTGTTCAGGGAGCGTACATTCCAGGATCCGAAAGACTAATCCTTTAGTCGTTTGCGTGGTCATCGTTGTTGATCCGTCCAATCTGAGGCTTTTGTTCCAGGTTTCTTGACGTGGAGTGGTTTTTACAAGGACGTCAGCACGTCGCTTAACCCCATTCAGGGGATGGGCTCGGAAGACAGCTGCTTCAGATGGTTTAATAAACGTGCTGAAATTCACACTACTATGTTGCAGTTCCAACTACACAGGCCATTCCATCCTACTAAACCTGAGGCGCTTAGGTGTTGGTCAGCCATTCAGGCTACAGCTATCTGCCTTTTTTCCAAACTGTCTTATCGCTAAAACTTGGCCGTCAACGATTTAAAACACTGCTGTTGCCAGGGGGCGCCCACGTGGAGGACAATGGAAAAGGTCTTTTGCCCCCTGCCACAAATGATCACCAAGACCAAAATGGCCGCCACATTAAGTCTTCACTTCAGCAACTCGCAGAGTTTCACACGTCGCGATCTCAAAAAGTTCGAATAGTCAAGCACTAAATTAAAATGATTGAGCTCTAATTATGGGTTTTGATTTTAAATTAGTGACATGAGTTTGATAACAATAACAATTTGTGTAGAAAAAAAACAATAAAGAAAGCTATGCATAAAATAAAGCGTCGTTTTAGGTTGCGCGTCGTCGTTCTTCTTCTTCTCTCGATGTCGTTTCTATCATGTGGCTCTCTCACTGTTGCTCAATTTCAAAATCATCACCATCATCCTTTATTCCAACTGATAGTTGTCTGTGAGATACTGAAGATACTAGCCATATGGATTATAGCACTACTCGAAACTATTTTTGGATGTTGATATTCATTCAGAAATAATGAGCAAAAATGGATTACGTCGATGAAGAGGTTTTTTTTTAATTTGAACGATGGAATCTTTTTCTATTCACCTCAATAAATGCTGATGCGAATATAGGCTCTATTTATAACAGCTATGCAGAGCAGAGCAGATTAAGACCACACAATTACACGAACAATTGGATCTGAGCAGCTCTGGATAGAAGGTTATTGCGAGAATTCTACTCATTGTCAGTTAAGTTGTCTCCGTTTTGAAATGCAGGCGCCGCGCTGTAGGTGTCGAAGTTCTCGGGCAGTTTACATTTTGCGAAGCACATAAAATTCATTTCCTGCCAATAACATGTTACATTTTGTGTAATTATATGGAACAGTAAATGTTCAAAATAATTTTGCTGCCTAAAGGAAATTTGTCCGCTTGTATATGTACTAAGGATTTATATTTCCAAGTGAAATTTGAGTTGACGTTTGAATTCTACCTAAACCAAGTCACACTCCCAGCAAAGACATGGCCCGTTTTCGAGTTTGCTACACTAGTTTTCTATCTATCGTTTTTTTTCGCTTATCCTGCTCTACTCTGCTCTGTTAAAAAAAACGCAGCTATTGATCAAATTCATTCTAAAACTTCAGGAGTAGTGCATCGTACAGTGGAAAGGAGAAAATAGGAGGGAAAAATAAATAAAAAAAAAATTGGCACCACATATGTAGCTTGTATTTTACAAAAAAAAAAAAAAAGATGCCCAGATCCCCAAATGTGGATAGGGAGAGGGTTGAGTATCAAGGAGGTTAAGGTATACCTATAGATATAAGTTCCATTTAAATTTCAGTAATTGTACATTTTATTTTTAATTGTGAATTTTGCATTTTATTATACTCGTATTTTTTTGTTGTTTTCCCTTCCTTAGAACAATGTCATGCCAAACGGAGAGCCAAATGTCACTTCAGATGTTTTAGAAATGATGCATGCTGATCGTCATACAGTTGGTAGTTACCAGTGCATAGCCGACAACAGAGTTGGCGAACCGGACAAAAAGGAAATCTACATAAACGTCATGTGTGAGTAATCCTTCAACTCAATGAACCTTTATGAATCCTCTAACATACGCTACAAATTTGGATAAGGGTATTCGAACGACGAAGTTTCGAGCCCGAACAAACAATGTCGCAACCATATCATGTCACTCAAAGAACAAACTTTCATCATTGCATTCATTAATTATGGTGACATCATTACGTCCAGTATTTTATTTTCCGTAAGCTTGCTCACCCCCGTTGTCCCTCAAAGAGTTTCCCATGAGTTCGTTCTGGCCGGGCTTTTAGAATAACACGCCCTTTGATATATTGGCGTAATAAAGATTTTAACATAAAACGCAAATGAAATTTTCATGTTAATGAAAAGTCACAGAAAGCCCGGCGAAATGTATTCTCTGTTGAATATTTTTATTTATATATTACTTTTTTTTGTGTTATATAATTATGGAGCATGCTGGCCACTTGCGCCAAAAGGGATCGTAAAAGGTCAGGTCAGCGCTGAGAAAAAAATACACCAAGGACTACCATAAAAACCCTGAACCATGACTAGAACAATGATAGCAGCTTGAACTTACCACTTTGCAGAGTTGTTGAAATCTGTTACGTTCATCAAACTCGAGTAATGGGCCATTTTTCCGTGTCTCTAATATTGTTAACCCAAATGGACAGACATATTGTTGGCGATGGCATTGCTAATTATACGCCCCACGAAAATTTACAGCCGCATATGAATTGTTATTTTCAGAAAGTTCCTATTCCGGAGGTGGTCTATAACACAATGTCGTCGACAATAATTGGCCCAAGGAGCAACATCTTTCATTTACCGTTTAATTTTAACGAAAATCTCCTTTAAGGGACGGTTTCCTTTTTTTTAGTCTTCCGCGGTATATTTCATCGTGTCCGCTCGGAAATTTTTTTTGTTGAACGTGAATTACCAGCAAACTCTTTTGTCTGAATGAAAAAGTACCGCAGATAGTATCCTTGGAGGATTTTAAAGTCAGCGTGATAATGGACTCATTATGATTTAATTAAAAACAGGGAGAAGGTAAATGTAACGAAAAAAGACGTAGAGGCTTTGGAAGGGTAGAAATGGAAAAAAATTTTGTTTTCGTTCGAGCTTTAGCCGGGCGTAATTTACAGTTTTTCAGAATCTTTAATTGGGAAGGTTGGCTGCTAAAGTGATTCTAGAGAAATAACTGTTTTCATTTTCCTTTTATATTCCTTATCACTGAAAATATTTAATTGAAAGTGCGGCAATATGGAATTTTATAAATATGTTTTTAAACTTATTTTTGAAATTTTCCCCGAAAAAAATCAGTAGGCCAACACTGTTTGGGGTCATTGTTTTTCGAGAATATCAGTTGTTGTCATTATTAGTGTAATTATTGAGAATTGTATGAAGATAACTTAGTTCACAAATAACTGGTGATCTGGATCCTCAGTCCACATTTTCCTAAGAGTTTCGGAAAGTAAAAAACACAGAATTAAGTAACAAAAGTTTTTTTTTTTGCTCTATCGATGACTAGCACCTAACCGGAAACATCAAACTTTTAACTACTACGAGTATTTGCCCTAACCCCTAGTGAGACATAGCGCGTCAACTATTTCCATGTGGCTTAGTTGACGATTCGTTAGCATAAACTGGTTTCGGGCGATGCATGTTACCAGCATGTACCTCCTGCCCATTGAGCCGCATGCCTGCGACAAGTCAGAAAATGCTATGGCTTTCTCTTACGCCCTACAACACAGCGGGAAGACAATACAAACATTCATGACTAAAGGCGAACATACACCATCCGGAATTCCTGTCCGGAAAAACTAATCAGGCCCGGCCTTGAGAAATTCCGGATCGTGTATGGTCGTTTCAGGCCGCCTTCAGGCGGCCGGATTTGACTTTCAGGCGGCCGGAAGGAAAATCGTTTCCGCCTCAACCACACACGTTCCGGAATTTTTCTCCGGAAAAACTCAGGCCTGGCCTTGAGGAATTAAGGATCGTCAATGGCTTGTGCAGGTCGCCTTGAGTCGGATGGATAATTGGAAATCGATCTTACCATCATAGAATGAAAGTATCTATCTATTGGATTGAATTGTAGGGCATTTCACTTTCTATAGCCAAGATTCAGATACATTCGTCTATTAAAATAAACTCCAGTGAAAATTCATTCTCTTCAATGCAATAGGTACTAGATACTTTCATTCTATGGCGATAAGTTCGATTCCCAATTATCCATCCGGCCGCCTCAAAGGCCTGTCTAGCGGCCTGTCGGCCGTGTGAGTAGAATGAACTTTCACTGGAGTTTATTTCAATAGACAAATGTATCTGAAGCTTGGCTATGGAAAGTAAAATGCCGTACAATTCAATGCAATAGATAGATACTTTCATTCTATGGCGATAAGATCGATTCCCAATTATCCATCCGGCCGCCTCAAAGGCCTGTCCAGCCGCGTGTTTCAGATGTTAGGTGTACAACTTTGCTTCCGCCGTTTTCTGACAGACGGCTGTGTCGGAAAACGGTGGAAGCAAAGTCGTACACCTAATACGAGTACATTCGTCTATTGAAATAAACTCCAGTGAAAATTCATTCGACTCACGCGGCCGGACAGTTCGCCTTGAGGCGGCCTGAAGCAGCCATACACGATCCGGAATTCCTCAAGGCCTGGCCTGATCAGTTTTTCCGGAAGGAATTCCGGATGGTGTATGCTCGCCTTAAGAAGGGATTTGAACCCGTAGCTAACCGGTAGCCTCCTCAAATTGAAATTTTCCCTATGGTTAAATATTGGTGCAATCCAGAGCTCAACTACCTATAGTGGGGTTTGGAGATAATAGCCCCGTTCGATACAATCGGACAAAAATCCAGAATGCATCGAACCGCCTGAAGCAATGACGAGCGAACTCCAACAGCCACCATATAAATAATTCGCCGCGTGGAGCGAATAGCCGGTTAAACATAGAAAGCTTTGTTGCGTTGGATTGCCGAGAGGCAAGCGGACGTTCAACCAATTCACTTTCAACTATGATCCAGATGTGATCCCATCCGAGACCTGGAACAACGGCCGGTCAGTAGTTTGGTATAGGAATGCACCTTGATTCACGTGAAAAGAATACGGCTAATGATACAGAAATAAATACGGCTATTATGGGCGGTCGAAAAATGTCGACCCTATACGGAGGGAATAAAGTTCAGCGTGGTAACTAATCACCACTCCCTGGTCAAGTTGAACAACGTGAAAGACCCTGTTGTTCACTTTGAGGTAGTGTATCGTAAGAGCAAGGAGCACCTAGTGCCAGATGCATTATCTCGATTAGCCCCAATGCTGAAATCAGTTGTTGCGGAATCCTGGTATAATCCGTTGACTGAGAAAGTGAAAGAGAATCCAGAGAATTTTTCGGATTAGCGTGTGAGTGATAGGGCGCTGTGGAAGCATGCTGTTGCCCGTTACCCTGGGTTGGTGGGAAGGAATGTTTGGAAACTTGTAATTCTCAAGTAGGAGCATGCCGATTTATTGGAAAAGTGTCACGAGGAACAAACTCCCGGTCACATGGGTTCTTACCGAACCCACAATCGGGTGGCACGGAACTATTATTGGAACAAGATGGTAGCTGATGTACGGGAATATGTGAGGACATGCAAAGTTTGCTAGACTGTTAAGGTGGAACGAAATCGTTCTATAGGAGAAACGGTTTCCAGAGCGGACGAGACCACGCTACCTTGGTAGAACCGTTGCCTCGTTCTTCTCGGAGATTCACATACGTCTTAACAGTAGTGGGCCACTTTTCTAAATTTCCTCTCAAGTTTCCTGTACGATCTGCAACTGCAGCCGAAGTCACCCGTTTGTTAGAAGAACGAGTGTTCTTGGTGTTCGGTGTCCCAAGATGAGTCGTCTGTGACAACGGCGCGCAGTTCCGCAGCGTGAAATTTTGGGAACTTCTGGATGCGTATGGGAGTCAGGTTAAGTTTACAGCATTGTATCACCTACAAGCCAATCCGGCTGAAAGTCAATCAAAATGTCAGGAGCAGGTGAGGGTGCCTTCATGCCTTCATTAATTCTAAGAATCGTCTGTCCCGAAACAATATTAAATGAAGAGCTAAGTCAGCGTACGGGTCAGATGCCAATCGACGAATTGATACGTAGGCGAAAATGGCAGTGAATAGGTTACACATTGCGGAATGATGATAACTACAATATATGGCTTTACATACCATGAAATGGAACCCCATTTCCAACCAAGGCCGACCAAGAGGGGATCCTAAAATCACATAGCGTCGATCTGTGGTAAAGGAGTGTAAGGCGGGTGGGTAAGTCGTTTAGGGAGTTGCACCACATTGCCCAGAACAGAGTACGATAACGCCCAGGGGTAATTGACGCACTATGCTCCACTAGGGGTCAAGGCAAAGTAGTTCTTCATTGCCACACATACTTATATTAGGTGTAGACCTCATTCGTCAATTTGGAGTCGGGGTCAACTTGAAGGACGTTCAATGGGATTTCTTGAGCACGTTGGAGAGCAGTATAGTAGACCAACAGCAACGACGAACAAGATTAACACCTAAACAAGAGAAGGAATTGCATTTGGTACTCGCTAAAGTGCTAGAAAAGTTGGGAGAGGGGGTTGGATATACTAATCTAGTGGAACACACCATGCAAACAGCGCTATTATCCTGTTCCTCGGCCGTTAAGGCTCACATTGACCGCGAACTCAACCAAATGTTGGGTATTGTTGAGCCGTTGTCGAGCCCGTTGGTTTCTACAATCATTCTGGTAAAGAAAAAGGATGGGATTTATTTCTTTTTGCATTTCACCGATGTTGGATGTGATAGGGTATATTAACTTTGTCATGAAGTTTGCAACGCACAGAAGGAAGCATCTCCGACCATATAAACTATATATAGTATATTCTTGGTAAGTATGATGAGACGACTCGATTAAGCTTTGTCCATCTGTCCGTCTGGTTCTATGCAAGTTAATCCCTCAGTTTTAAAGCTTCAAGCTGAAATTTTCTGCAAAGCCTTGTTTCTACTGCACGCTGTGAATGTGTCGGAACCTATGGAATCGAACCAAATTTCACACTAATCAATAGTATCACATTCCTGAATTTGGTTGAAATCAGACTACTCCATCATATACTCGTATGTAGCTGCCATAGGAACGACCGTTGCAAAAGCAAGTTTTTGTAAGGAAAACTATTTTATTTCTGAAGATATATTTACCAAATTTCATATTATTCAATCATGTTGACTGCTAAACTACGTTTCAAAATTTGGTTGAAATCGGCCCAATATTTCATATACCTCTCATGGGAACAGTGAAATCGGAACAAGTTTTACTACTAATTTCAAAGTGGCAAATGCGTCATAAGTAAGCTACCCGAAGGCTAGCTTGTTTTTAATTACCTTCAATTCTAATGACTTTTATAAAACTCTGATTTTTATTTGTCTATACCTTTTACAATTATCGTCCTTCTAATACCCTTAAAAACCCTACATAGTAAGGGCTTAAAATTTAAGTTAAAGCCATGACCATTAACAGTCGAACGGAAGTTCGTACCCACAAAAACATTAAACCAGGCCGAAGCTTCGCTTCGGCCCGGAGTCCGAAGCGTATATACCCTAGACTTGTACAGACCTAGTGGTGATACCAAAAGAACCAATTGGTAACGACTATATGCATTAAAAGTGAGTTTCCTATATGGCCAGTTTATAGGGGAGGTTGGCAATCATTCAGGAGGATCTTGACCATTATCAAAATCAATGAACTAACCCATTCAAGAAGTATTTGTCGAATTTTTGAAGTCTCTAGCTTCATTCTATCGAAAGTGATTGCTTATTTAAAGTTTCACTTGTAGGGGAGGTAGGGGTTTCTTGGATCGGATCTTGCTCATCATTGTCACCAACAAATAAGATCATGCTACAAACATTTAAAAAAAATTTCAAGTCTCTAGCTTCACTCTATCGAAAGTTATCGCTTCTTTGAAGTTTCACTTGTAGGGGAGGTAGGGGTTTCTTGGATCGGATCTTGCTCATCATTGTCACCAACAAATAAGATCATGCTACAAACATTTAAAAAAAATTTCAAGTCACTAGCTTCACTTTGTCGAAAGTTATCGCTTATTTGAAGTTTCATTTGTAGGGGAAGTAGGGGTTTCGCAGGTCGGATTTAACATATTTTCAACATTAGCCAACTGGATTCTATTACAAACATTTGACCAAAATGTTAAGCCGCTAGCATTATTTTGTCATAAGTTATCGCTTATTATAAGTTTCATTTCTAGGGGAGGTAGGGGTTCCTTAGGTCGGATCTAACCCATCTTCAATACCAACTAACTTAATCTCACTTTAAACATTTGACCAAAACTTCAAGTCGCTGGCTTGATTCTGTCAAAAGTTATCGCTTATTTGAAGTTGCATTTGTAGGGGAGGTAGAGGTTGCTTGGGTCAGATCTTGCCTATTTTCAATACCGACCAAGTAGATCTTACTAACAACATTCTACCAAATTTTCAATTTGCTAGTGTCATTCTATCGAAAGTTATCGTAATTAAATGAATATTTAATTTTTTGAAATTTTGTAGGGGAGGTAGGCGTTCCTTTGATCTGATTACTCCCAACTTACTAGAACTCAAGCAACTTCCCACCCCAGGGTTACATGCCAAAAATCAGGTGTCTACGTCAATTGGTTCAAGAGTTATAGACAAAAAACCCGAAAAGTAGGGTAGTACTGGGCTCTTTGTAAGAAAATTACCGTTAGTTTTCAACTGATCGATTTTATTTTTTCAGGAGAGTAAAAGATTATCCTCACGAGCGATCTGCCAAAGCTAGAGCTTTTCATGTTTATTTAATCGGGAGTTATAAATACATTTAATTATTTTACATATGTAGGGGAGGTGGGCGTTCTCTCGGCCTGATCATGCCCATTTTCAAAACCAACCAACTAGATCATACTTCCAACATCTTACCAAAATTTCAAGGCTCTAGCTTGATTCTATCGAAAGTTATCGTGCGAACGGACAGACAGACGGACAGACGGACAGACGGACAGACGGACAGACGGACAGACAGACAGACAGACAGACAGACATGGCTAAATCGAATCAGGAGGTGACGCTGATCATTTATATAAATACATTGCTATACCTCCGGAGCCTCCTTTAAGGTGTTACATATTTCCGTCGTGACAAAAACAATATACCCTATACTAAAAGTCTAGGGTATAAAAAGTAGCGCATTCAATAAATGTTTCGCTATTTAATCATCTTCCTAATTTTGCTGATTGCAGCCGTCACATTAATTACGGCGCGGAACATGTCTGTCTTCCCGTGCCTGACCTGAAACGACTGTAGGTCTACCGACCCATTGTAGGTCGGTTCATGCTCATACCAATTTTCCATTCGTTTTCACTATTTATATTAATGTATCCAATTTAATGGAAATCATTCAGTAATGAAAATAATTTGCCTAATTATTCGATTTAGATGCGCCTGAAATCGAGGTGGAGAGGCCATTCGTACACACCGGAGTCGGCTATGAGGCCCAATTAACATGCAACGTGCACGCCGAACCAATGCCCCATGTAATTTGGTACAAGGATACAACACAACTGGGCACAACGGAACAGCATTCTCAGCAGGTAAGTTTATTAGACATTCGCTTATAGTTAGTAAACTATGTTAAATAGTATTATAGTAGATCCAGAAATGAGGAGACCATTTGAATTTTTGGGGATAGAAGTTTCGGGGATGCTTTAAAACGAGTAAACTTTATAAACTTATTTCGAAATAGAGGGATTTGGAAAAAGGTAAATAGGGCAGATTATTTTCAGATTGAGTTAATGGAAATCATTTAAGTGTCGATAAAAAACTTTGATGAATAATTTTTTTCTAAATAAAAATCTTTGCAAGGAAGATACTTGAGAAAAGCTGATGCTGCAATGAAGAGGTCGGATTTTCGTCACTCAGTGTTGCTCGCCTGACATCGACCCTGTCTCCCACGATTCAATAGGCTTTGCTAAAGAAAGTCGATGAGCGCTTAATCTCACCAACATTTCGATCTCTTAATGTGAATTCTACGACAGCTAGCTGCTAGTAACTTGCATCGTAATTGTATGTCTCAGTATCGGACTAGTGATTATATGGTACCCACGATATCCTTGAACACAAAACCCACAATTAAAAATTCACACTTACAAAATCCATAAATTTTTCTATAGAAAAGTTCCAATACAAGAAGTAGCTTACCAATTTATACGTATACAGTTAGTTCGTACTGCCTAAAGCGGAAATCCACTTAGGAACAGGTACGACCCCATTCAATCAACTGAATCTACCACTTAAGTACGAGTACAAACCTAACGAGAACCATAAGGGCAAGGAATTAACTGTGCCATCAGATCAACGCAACCTCTTACTCTCAAACACAATTTTGGAGAGACAAAGAATGGAATATAAGGCTATCAACACTCCCTCCCAGTAATGTCAATTACTTACAGCTTACAGCTGACTTGAAAGGGACGGGTAGCGCAAGCCAGAGATTATTTTGTTCTTGCAATTGGGACCTGTGAAGACATCCTCCCACCAGCTCCGCCACTTGTAGTGTATCGGTGATGCTTTCTCTGCAGCAGTGAAGATTGCTTCTCTCGTACCTATTGAGTTGAATTGAGATTTGTTGGCCGGATCAACTTTGATCGTCACTTATATTTGTGGGCTGTAGCAAATATGGACCCTCGAGTCGCAGTTCTTCTGCGTCTCCTGAACCTACAATCCTATACTATATCTATCTAGTAAGTGTGTCCACTGAATTTGTTGATAATTAAATAAGCTTTCTTTTAAGATAAGTGAGACGCCGTTGTGTATTAACAATGGCTGCGTGCCTGCGAACGAATCAGGACTTGACATTTCTCTAATTCTCCACCATATGTTTTCCCCTCCGGTAAAATTTGTACAGACAACTATCAATTTTTGAATCAGAATACTTTTCAGATCCGGAGGGGAACATTTTCAGATCTGAAAACTGACAGTTGTTTGTACAAATTTTGTCGGAGGGAAAAGCGTATGGAAGAGAATTCGAGAAATGTCACATCCTGATTCGTTCGCAAAAATGCAGCCACTGCAATTCATGCATTTTCAATGTACTCCGGGTGAAATTTGTCTTTTGTTTTTATTTTATTTTATTTTTTCATAAAATTCATTTTCGATTTTCTTTCCCAAACAGAATCACGGAACTCGCTTCAGTTTGATTATACGAAATGTAACATACAACGATTTAGGCAATTACACGTGCCAGGCATCAAACAATTTGGGCAAGGATAGAGCGTCGTTGACTCTGAGCGGAATTCCGACTCCTTGTGTTTTCGACTCGGTAAGTAAAATTCAATAATATTAAAATCAGTATTATTTGAGGCCAAATTCGAATTGCTTCTCACCGGTCCCGATTCAATCCAACGCACCACCCCAAAAGAATATTTTCACCTTTTCATCGTTTATTGGTAACCGTCTCAGTCGGAATGTGGCCTTCGTCCCTAACCCTATTAACCTTTTCCTTTTTATTACATTTAAGAAATTCTGTCCCCCCATTCTACTCTGAAATTCACTTTCTGAATTCGTCGCATATTATTTAAATGTATTCGAATGAAAAAAAAAGAATGAACTGTGCTTTTCACAGAATTGAATTGAAAAGGGATCGAAGGAATGAAAAATATCATCTGGAAAATCACAAAAGGAGTATTAAATATTAAGAAAGTTGAATAAAGTTTGCATATATGTATGTATACTATAAATGAAGGAAAAATGACCGAAAAGGTGCAAATGGAATTGTGAAATCGTTGGATTAAATTCCGTCCTGTTTCTATTGAAAGTGTTTTTTTTAGATACGTTAGTTAGAATGGCGAAGTGGATCAGAGTTTCCTTCTCCTCCTAATTCCTGCAGCTCCGGCAGAGTATGTTACAAGGTATACCCAATCTGGCCGCGTGCATTACCACTACTCAATTGCTCTAACCCCTTGTGGGGCATAGCGCGTCAACTGTTCCATGTGGCCCAGTTGACGTTTCGTTGGCAGAAAGTGGTTTCAGAGAATGCAGTTGCCAGCATGCATCTCCTGCACATCCATGGCCATGAACGTCGTCGTGGACGGGACTCGAACCCGAAACGCCGGTAGTCAAACATGAGACTGATGCCTCAACACACTGCGCTACCGTTCTCTTCAGAAGAGTACTTGTTTTATATGCGTCGTATGATGGCCATAGTTTCCTAGACGTGTCAGACGTTGTCAGTGCGTCCTATCATTGACTACCCCATGTCGTGAAATGTATATGAATCTGCTTCTTTATGCCACCTAACGGCGGGTGGAAAGTCACCGCGTCGGGCTCGTGTTGTGCGGAACCCTGTCTCGCCTATTGATCGGCCATCTCGTTCCACTCTATATTCCTATGGCCTATAACCCATAAAAGAGAAACTCCAGTTGGGCCAGTCCACCAAGCGCCCTGTGGCATTGTTTAATAAAATTCGTAGAGATTATCATTGATTCCAAAGCCTTAATCGCGGCCTGGTATACAGCCATAAAACCACTCTTAGCGGAAGACGCTTCTGTCGCAGGTTATCCTACAGGTTATATACTGGTGGCTCGCGGTCGGTGGCCGTGGTCGTTCGGTCACCGCTCTGCGATACTAATCTAGAGCGCGGAGTTCCAATATGGGCGCGATCGAAAAACTGCCTGTGAGTATTAATAGAACTCTCACAGTGCTCCGAGCTTGTCAGTGTAAAGACGGCGCTGATAGGAGGTGCGTGCTAGCAACTGCACTTCCGAAAAAGTAGATATCGAAACGTCAACAAGGCATAAAAATGCTAGAGATGTTGACACGCCCATGCCCCTGGACGGGTCAAGGCAATTAACATATTCTGGTGGCTTTAGTTTGCATTGCAGCAAAGAATCTATGATAGAAAGGAAGTTTCTGCATATTTTGTTCTTAAATCCAATTTTATCGATAATTATTTTTTATTTCTATTCAAATCGTTCCAGGGAATATGTAAATCAATTTTGCTGATCACTAGTTAATCTATTTTCATGGTTTGAAAAAAAAAGTCGTTGATACTCTCTAGGGAATCTTGAATACGACACAAACAAAATTCTTTTATTCCTTGATGCTTATTTACAGATAATTGTAAGAATCGATATAACAATTAATGAAACAGCCTTCTTGCGAGATTGTCCGTAAAACTTTTTCAGTATCAGCCAAAAAAAAGGCATTTAAACTACGCCCTACAGTAGACAAGGACACGCATCGCCTATGTCGTAAACCATTCCCGAAATAGTCCAATTAAAGAAAAGTCCTCACATTAGATGTAATTAAGATTCCTTTTTCCGGTTTCGCTTTCGATTGCCTATATTCCACTAATTCCATTTCAATTCAAAGTGATTAACGAACTACGATGAATTTCGATTTTCCATTATTCTTGGTCCGTATACGGCATCGTCCCAGTAACCCTCCAGGGAATACAACAGCGATCCTGGGCAAACCGAACTAATTCTAATTCTATCACGTTTCGCAATTTCCATTTAGACGAAAACTACGACAAGGTAAAAGGTGTCAAACTCTAGCTGATATTCTCCGAAGGCATCACATAGTCGTAGAATTGAGGTTGTGCCGCTTCAATCTGGAATTCCTTTTTAGCCTAATTGCCACACACAGAGACGAGTGTAGCATTTAAACAACGAACAAATAGTGAGAGCCCGGCAACGGAGACGGCAAATGATTGTCATAATTTGTCTAGAGAATAGAGGCGAACAGGAATAAGAAACTCCCGAGAATTGTCCAGGATTAACAAATTAGAATACTGATGCCTGTTTTGGAGGCCGAGCGTGAATACAAGATACTTGTATGGAATTGCATGATAATTAAGTTGCTCAGATTTGCGATAAATAAAATTGGCTTCGTTGGTCGATTGTCGGGAATGGTGTAGTGCTCCACATCCTTATTATTCATATCATAATATGGTAGTTCCGTTTTGGATCACTACTGCCACAGGAATCCAATTGCAGATGGCACAAATCTGTTCAACTTATTTTAATTCCGCAACAAATGTACAATATATATTACGCTAATTTTACGCTTAAATTGAAAGGACCGTAATTTGTAAGAAGAAGCGTTAATTGAGTCTATAGCCGTTCATTTAACTTGAAAAGGCATTAGTCTAATTTCAAAGCTCATTTCTTAAACTTAAAAAAAAATACATACAGTGAGCATCAAAAATGAAACCGGAAAATAGAGGGCTACGCCCGCAATCCGAGGGTTTTGTAGTGCCCCATGCCAATAGGAGATGAACTGTTCTACTTTTGGAGATGCTTCATGTTCATGTTAAGACAGTATTGCAAATTGTAAGTTTGCATAAAAAATATTGAAAATAAATTGTTTGAATAATTATAGAGAATAGAGTCAGCGACGAACATACCCCCCCTCCATCCACCTCTCCTACCAATCATTACCCTTTTGAAAATGGTTAACTCCAATTCGCTCTACGGAAAACAATATGCAAGTACGTTGTACTCGTAGTACTAGTATCTAGTACAAGAGACCTGTTATGTGCATTTTTTGTATGGATGATATCAAAATGACCAAATCTAAATGAATGTACTACTACTAAATATTACGTGATTATTACGAAATTTGGAGATATTATTGCACATGGTGTTGATTATCGCCGGCCATCAATATTTTCGACCTCGGATGAGTTTGAGAAATGCAGGGGTGTGCTAACTGCAACTATAGAAATATACTATTATTAACCTATTTTGAGAAGATATCAAAATTCCATATTTTTTTTGTTTTCTGTACTAGTTGAAAGCCATCTTCCTGTATGTTTTCATATTTGTAAGGGGTGCAGGGGTGTGCTAACTGCAACTATAGAAATGTACTATTATTAACCTTTTCTGAGAAAATTTCAAAATTCTATAAATCTAGGTTTTCTACGCTAGTAAAATGGCGCTTTTCTACAAATTTTCATATTTCTAAGTATAACGGTCTCGAAATGCAAGGGGGGGGGGGACAAACTCGGATGACATATTTTCCCCTCTCCCTCTTTTCCCGTTTCTTCGAATTTGAAAAAAATTCCAAAAATGGAATATACTCGACGGTACCTTTCTTATGATACCCCACTTGCCTGTACCAAACGAAAAAAAAATTTCGACCTTCATTTCCCCTCTATGGGGACCTCCCCTTAAAGTTGACCTATTACGACGATTCGCTTTCTCCGGCGAATTATAGTAATTCTACACATTCCTACAAAATTTCATGTATGTAGCTTCAGCCGTTCGTGAGATATTCCATGGACAGACGGACAGACGGACAGACAGACATTTGACCGATTTCATAAGGGTTTTGTATTTACTACAAAACCCTAAAAAGTGGCGCATCCAGTTGTCTTCGTGCTGAAACCAACAAGAATGACAAAGGATGCAGTTTTTAATACTAGTAAAGGAAGAGTGAAAAGAAGCAAACGTTGGGAAGGTTAAATTCCCGATATAACGGTAAATTTGAGTCAATTTTACTAAAAACGGCCAAAATGAGAAGATCGAAAATGCTACTTCCGATTAAAAAAAACGTCTATAACAGTTTAATCTGTTAATTTTTTTAATGTTTGCTACTGTTTAGTTACCCAAGGACCTCCCGTAAGGCATCAGATCGCGTTTTTCCAAATTTAATCAATGTGGCGTTGTACAATTAATAGGGGAGTATCGTACGGTACTTTGGCCAGTTGACGAATTCTGGATTTTAAATCCAGAATGCGTGGAATATAGAGGAGACAAGATCATTCAATAAAAGGATCTTCAATAGAAGGTAGGGACCGATTTATGCTGATATAACCCCGGGTACCGCTCAAGATTATCGTAAACAGTTAAGATAAGATGACCTAATATCTAAACTTCCCAAAAAGTTACTGGTATTCACCACAAGGCGTCAAATCGCCCGACAATTGATAGCTTCAGCACGAAGAATACTGGGTGCGCCACTTTTTTTGATGCGCAGTGTATAAATAATGCGTTCTGGATTTCACTCAAGCTTCCTTGAACACTCTAAAGCCAAGACCACTCGAAAGCCTAAACGATTCGTCTAATGAAATGATTCGACTTTTGAAAAGATAAATGTTTCTGCTCAACAGTACGGTAATTCAATCGTTCGACTTTTTGGCTGACTTGTCAATTGTCTAGGTGATGGCGAAAGAAAAGGTACTATTAGTTAATTAAAAAATGAAAATTTATCACGGGCTCAGGGAATGTACAAGTTGTCAAAGAAGATGGTTGATGTTATGTTATGTTATGTCTAGACGTCTAGACGGGTAGCAGCGACATCAACGACAGAGGTAAGCGCCTTCTTGACTATCTTATGTGTAAACATATGAATGTCCTGAACAGGGGGTGCAAACCTACCTTTGTCACTGCGGCAAGGGCAGAGGTACTCGACATCACCCTTGCTAGCGGTTTCTTCTCCAGGTTCATTGCGAACTGGCACGTGTCGGACGAAGTGTCTCTTTCAGATCATAGACACATCAGATTTGACATCCTAGGACAATCCGACATTCGCTCGGATACTTTTTGTCCAAGGAAAACTAACTGGATTAAATTCCGTGAACTAGTTAGCTCCAAAGCGGAACTACTGGTCAGCCCCATAAGCACTACAGGGGAAATTGAGATTGCAGCTGAGGAGCTCAATGAAATTTTAACTTCCTCCTACAGAGATAGTACCGTTTCACGTTCGGTGGAGTCGGGGCGAAAAGTACCCTGGTGGAACGAGGAATTGGCCCGCAAGCGATCTAAAGTTAGGAGAATGTTCAACAAAGCCAAGCGCTTCAATAGGTGGGATGAGTACAGAACTGCTCTCACCGAGTACAACAAACTCATTAGGCATTCCAAACGAGAATGCTGGAAAAGACATTGTGAAAGCATTCAGTCGCTACCGGAAGCGGCGCGCCTTCACAAAGCCCTTTCCAAAGACTCAGCTAACGGCGTCGGCCTTCTATTGAGACCAGACAGTTCGTATACTGAAGGTCCAGAAGAAACATTAAAGTTGCTTCTTCAGACCCATTTCCCTGGGTCCGTACTGTCTGATGGTGACCCCTGCCCAACTGCGAGGCCCCAACGGGTTCCCGTAAGCCGGGCTCGCAGTTTATCGGGGGTCATCTTTGACATGGACAAAGTAAAATGGGCGATAGAATCCTTTGAGCCATTTAAAGCTCCCGGTGTAGACGGCATCTTCCCCGCTCTGTTACAAAACAGCTTGGAGATCATAATAACTCCGCTAATCGAACTTTTTAGGGCAAGTTACACCCTAGGGTACATACCACAACCTTGGAGGAAAGTTAATGTGGTCTTCATACCCAAAGCGGGCAATAAGCCGGAACATATGCCCAAATCCTATAGACCGATTAGCCTTACTTCCTTCTTCCTTAAAACCATGGAAAAGTTGCTTGATTTGCATATCAGGCACAAGATGGAACTGTCAATCCCCCTACATCGTATGCAATTCGCGTACACGAAGGGTAAGTCAACAGTAACCGCCTTGCATAGCCTTGTCAGTACAATCGAAAAGTCCCTCAGTGAAAAGGAAATCGCGTTGTGCGCGTTTCTTGACATTGAGGGGGCTTTCGATAATACTGGCTACGAGTGCATTTCCAGAGCACTGGAACTCAGAGACATCCCGCCCGCTACCATTGCATGGATAGACGCCATGCTCCGTGGACGGGATATTTACTCAACTCTAGGCAGTACATCCATTTGCGTGAATGCCGTAAAGGGTTGTCCACAAGGTGGCGTTCTGTCACCCCTTTTGTGGTCCCTTGTCGTAGACGAACTGATTTCCATGCTTAATGAGCGCGGTTATCTCACTATCGGATACGCGGATGATTTAACTATCATAGTCAGGGGCAAATTCGAATCTACCATCACTGAGGTGATGACGTCGGCCCTTGACATAGTTCTACGCTGGTGTGTGGCTGTGGGCTTACATGTAAACCCACAGAAAACTGTCGTTGTGCCGTTCACACGAAAACGAAATATAACTTTGGATCCAATTTCGTTAGGCGGCACGACCTTAGATTATTCCACTGAAGTTAAATGCCTCGGGGAAACTCTAGACTCGAAACTCACCTGGAATACTCACATTGATAATGTACTTGGAAAAGCCACACGCACAATGTGGGCTTGCAGAAGTTTCTTTGGACGGACATGGGGGCTCACCCCAAAGATAATTGAGTGGTTATACACCATGCTGGTGCGGCCTATGGTGACCTACGCAGCGCTTGTGTGGTGGCCGAAAACTCAGCAATCTTCTGTCTTACTGAAGTGCAATAAGCTTCAACGCCTTGCCTGCCTTGGCATCACTGGAGCTATGCGCACTTGTCCTACGTCAGCCCTGGAGGCGATTATTGGACTTACTCCGTTGCATATATTCATTCAAGAATCAGCAGCTCTAAATGCTCTTAGACTTCGTCTAACTTCCGACGTGCGTAGTGAAGAAAGCGGTCACATGAGCATTCTGAATCAAATTCCTGACGTGCAGATCTGCTTGAGATCAGATTACATGATCACGGAGGTTTGCTTCGGCAGAAAATATTCAGCCCTCATCCCTAACCGCTCTGAATGGGTAAATGGCACACCCTGTCCAGACCCTAGATGTATCAAGTGGTTCACCGATGGGTCTAAAACAGAACAGGGTGTTGGTGCAGGTGTCTTTGGACCCAACACCAGGATTTCGATCGCAATGGGAATCTCGCCCAGCGTTTTTCAAGCTGAGATCCACGCCATTGAGGTCTGCGCCAGGGTAATCTTGGAAACTGGACTTCGCGGCGCTCACATTGCTATCTACTCAGACAGCCAAGCAGCTATAAAAGCGCTCTCCTCATATAAGGTCTCTTCAAAACTGGTGAAGGAGTGTTACAATCTCCTTCAACTGTTGGCAACCAATAACCAAGTCTTCTTGTGTTGGGTGCCTGGCCACCAGGGCATTGAGGGGAACGAGGCTGCGGATGAACTTGCTAGACAAGGATCATCCAGTCGTTTTCATGGACCTGAGCCTTACTGTGGCTTTGGACTGGCCTCGGCCAAACTGCGGATCACTGATTGGTTTGCACGATTGCGTCAACAGTACTGGAATAACCTTCCAGGGCTTCGTCAATCAAAGGAGCTGATAATGCCCTTCAGTCACAAGGGTACTACTCGAATGAGTAGAACCCACCTAAGACTCCTAGTGGGGTACTTATCTGGCCATCACTTGGTCAGATATCACCTGAACAAGATGGGTCTGTCAAGCGAGACTGAATGCCGTCTTTGTCTGGAGGACGTGGAAACGACCAAGCACATTTTGTGCGAATGTCCCGCCATCGCGCGTTTTAGGATGTCACTCCTCGGGCAAGCTACTATCAGCACTGCAGAATTCAGGTTGATTCCTGCTAAAGACCTACTGCCCTTTATTAGAAGGGTGGACGGTCTTTTGGATTAATGAGCTACGGCACAATAGATCTTTATGGTCGCAGTGCCTTCCTGCTGGGAAAGTAGCTCGAATCTTTATATCTATCTATGTCTAGACGTCACATCGCGACTTGTACCCGCGCTTTCTTCAAATGTTTCTGTTCAACGGTGCGGTAATTGTTTAATTCAAATGTTGGAACGTTCGAAATCCTTCGACTCAGGCATAAAAATCGCCCACAGAGTGAACGTTCGACGCTTGACATCAGAAGTTCGTAGCTCAACGTTCCGCCACACGATGCTACAAACCATCAACCGGCCAGCGATAGAACTTGTTCGTAGCGTCGTCTAGAAATGGCTTAACCCTTTATTGACTATGTCAATAAATGTCATTGAAGGTCAGTTTAGAACTATTTGTTAGAACTTCTTTTCAGTTTTGGGATAGAATCTACTAATTCGCCTTAACTCTTAGTGAGCATAAAGGCTGGATTATAGTCCGCGCAAATAACGCGGCTTCTGCTGTGAAATAAAGTTGACTCAATGCATTTCAGATGGTGATAAGTACGAGTATACTGTGCGCGAACAATAGGTCGCTCGCGAAGACGAGTTCAACTTTTTCGGATTCAACGAACCGCGAAGAGTCAGTTCACATATGCATGTGTTTTAAAACTGTGGGCGATCATTTGTTTTGTTCTAAGTTACTTTTATGCGCTTGGAAGTGTATGTTTCTATTCTGAATTCAAAAAAGTGTTGCAAGTTTGTTAGGAAGCCAGTTTTCCACAGTTTAAATGTGTCAAACGAACGCGAACAAGAGATTTAACTATAACAGTCTAAGCAGCTGATTTTCGTTGACTGCAACTTGTGGACGTAATTTGCGCACAGCCTAACTAAGAAGTAACGCGTCAACCATTACTATACGCCATCGTACACGGTTCTGGGCAATGCGACGCATTTGTCAGTGATGTATATAGCTTTTTGTGCAGGGAGGAGATATGTCATCGGTACTACGAGTATATTTTTTTTAATTTCCGCTCGGGACTGAATTTAAATCCTTCATCTCTTGAATGAAAATCAACCCTCTACTATATGTAATTAAATATCAAACCAATGAGTTACTTTAATTTCAAAGCACTCATGGAAAACGAATAGCTGATCAAATCCTCCATTAGTAACATCAACTAATTCATCAGGATATTTTTTTATATTCTTGATGACTGAGGTAAAAAATGTTGACGGTTTTGAACAAGGGAACAACTTCACGTCAGATAAGTTCTGTCTTATCTGACGGGAAGTTGTTTGTTGAGCAATTTTTGTCGTGGAGGAGTAGCGGGGACAGCAAAATGTGTTACCTTTTCGTAATACGAAATTACATAAGTGACATTCAGTTTGGCACTTATGAGATCATTGTTAATATGGTTCACCGTCATACGGTCAGCACTTAGCAGAAAGGTCCGCCTCTGGCATATGCGTAGACTGTGCAGATGAAGACATTATCACTATATAGGAACGTGAAATCTAATATGTACTTAATTAAATAATGCGTTACATTTTTTAAATTACAAAGTATCCCTATGGTAAGGTCTAGAATGTTTGGATTTTTTGTCTTCTGACTAGTTGTACCACGCGCCTATTTGATAGTCCATTTCGGTTTCGGTAAGTCAGAGAAAATTTACTGTAAAAAATCTTGAAAATACTCGGCGCCCAATGTGGGGTCAGTATGATTGAATCTAGTTGATGAACTAATCGAAAAATCTTAAAAAAAATTGACGCCCAATGTGAGGTCAGTGTCATTTTATCTAGTCAATTAACTAGTACTAAATAAAATCACACTGACCCCACATTAAGCGCCGAATATTTTCAGGTTTCTTTGATAATTTTTAACTATTTTTTATTGCGTACTGTAAATTATCGCTGTCTTATGATCGAGAAAAGCATCGATAAAGTCTAAAAAAAATTGGTTTCCACGTCTTGCAACTAAGGGTACCCCGTAGTGCATGCACATTCAATTGCACATTTAGTTTTCATTGACACACGCCCGCATTTGGCACTTCAGCTGTAAATTTACGGCGACGTAGGATACAAAAACAAAACTTAGGTACCCATGCACCAGACATGACTCCAAAAAAGTGACAACGCTACAAATAAAATGTCATGAAATATAAAGTAACTTTCATGTATAGGACTGATGACTTTACTTCTAGTTCAGCTTTTGAGTTTTAATTTTAAATGAGTTTTAAGTTTAAGACCAATAGGATAAGAATTATACATAACTTTCACCACACACTGTCAAACTCCAACTCGAACTCGAACACGAACCTGGTACAAATGTCGTCTGAATAGCTCAAGACACACACACACACACTTCACATAAACCCGAAGAAAACCGGTCCACTCATTCCATGTCCGAGTTCGAGTTGGAGTTCGACAGTGTATGGTGACAATAACATATTAGCGATTGTATAAGGAGTCATGAGTAGGGGGATTTATCGCCTGGATCACCCCCTTATCTACGCCACTGTGCCATTCATTAAATTCGACGAAGACAAGAGTTGACGAAATCTTCTTGCTGACATTTATGGTAACTTAGAACTTACCATATGCTGCTCCCATACAACAGTACAGACAGTACCATAGTGAACGAAATGGACACAGCTTGTTCTGGTAACAATGAGGTAACTGCTTTGGAAGATTTTATACAGCATGCCGAAAGCGCATTTAGCCTGGTTGATACGACAAGCGACGTTCTACCGTACCCCAATTTTCGACACCAATTCTACATAATTGGACGAATTTTATCACCTTCACCATAGGCTGTCTATTAGGTTAGGTTAGGTGCAGGGGCTGCTTTGATGCATCACAGCACACTTAGACCACGATTGGGTCCGTCTTGGTACCACCAAAAATCACCTCCATTGGAACCTTCGTATCAAACCAGCCGGTGCTGGCGATGTAACGATTGAGCCTTGTGTGAACCATATTCGTAAGGTCATAGACGACCCAACAACCTATAAATTTCCTTCTCCTGTCAGCCAAGGTCAGACGATAACAGAGAATGTGTGGAACGCTCTCCTCATTATCCACATCTCTACAACTCCTGAAGAAGTCATGAGCTTCCAGGATAGTGCCCATAATAACCCCTACTACCGTGCCAATATGCTTCCTGTTCAGCGACAACAGTGTGGCAGCGCGGCCGGGATCAAATATTGACCAAATCATCTTCGTTCTTTGGCATGTGTTGCCGCTAAGCTATCTTACATTAGCCCTGTCCCCAACAGCGGTATTAATTGTCAATTTTCAAATGGTAAATGGCATTTTCATGTCGTCGCATCTTTCGTCAACCGCCCCAGTTGTACAGGCTCATCCGCCTGCAATTACCGGCAGGCTGTCCATTAAAACTGATTGTAATAGGTCGTGTTGGATTTCTTCTTCTTCTTCGAATCGGCGCAGTGGGCTAAGTACCTTGGTCTTGTTGGTGTCAATCTTTAAACCAGCGTCTCTCTCTCGAGATCTAGAGCCACACCGCTCAGATCCATGATTTTCTGAAGTAGTTGGAGTAGACATCTGTAGTTAGCGTAGTCAAGATATTGCCGATAAGGTGTGTAGGACCATCGACCTCCTCTGTTCATCCGGATAGAGCTGCATGCAACACATCGTCAATGGGGCATTTGTAATGAGGACGATCATACTTGAGGACTACGGTGAGTGGGATTTGTCGTGCAGACGGTATGCGACACCCACCTTCGTTATATATTGTAGTCCGGATGGCGCAACGGTTAGCACGTTCGCCTTCAATGCACTGGGCCCCGATTCGATTCCTACTGAATGCGGCAGTTTTCGATAAGAAAGGGGATTTATGTTTCAGACTATGAACCCACTCAGCTGTTAAATGAGTACCCATTTATGGAGTAAATAACTCGGTTGAGCGTATAGCTGATCACAAGACCGTCACGATCTAGAAAATGAGATGATGCTCATCTCGAGGCCATGGTTCAAATTGGACTATTGCGCCAGTTATTTATTTTATTTTTTATTACCTTCGTTATATATAGCGCCCAAGAGAAATACCGTTAAGGGCGACTTAATTGCACATCGTTCAATATTAGGCAATAGGCACCACGTTACGTCTAGAGTAGTACGTCTATAGATGAACGTTTCTAGTCGTACGTCCCCAATCGTCTCATAGGAATTCCTCCTTTACAGAACCGCCATATCATAAAGGATATTTATAACCAACAACAAAAAATCACTGCAAAGCACGTAATAAATATTTTTTTCCTACAAGATAATATTAGAATAATAACTCAAACTCTCTCTTATTATGTACAAGAATATAAACTTCTTGTTACAAATAATATCAGGCGATGAAACGACATCGGACGAAGCTGCCTCGCACAGAAAGTCCGCATTATAAAGATGGATGAAATATCCTGTAATTAACAATGATTTAAGATGACGTCCATTGAATGTCCATTCGAAAAATAAAAGAAGTGTAAAAATGTTATTTACGATAAACTTGTGCCTGAAATTAAATTTTCAATTAATTTTACGAAGCAAATTAATGGTCTACCCCAAAATAGAAATTGGGTTATTACATTAAAATTTCCATTTATGAAGTTTAGGTGAATGAGTCGGTGTAATAAAAACGTATAACTTTTACAAGTTGGTTCGTTGCAAGTATAATTTAACCGGAGATGCGAGAAGGCTCTATCAAAGTGTGACCGGTAGAATCGTTTTATCAAAATGGGTGAATTTTCTTGAAATCGCCAGTTATTGTGCTTTTTTCTATCAGACGATAAACAAATTAAAGTCAAAAATTCCCCAAAGAGTGTACATCAACACAATGTTTCTGCATAAAGCGAGGAAATTTAGGAAATTTTCAAAACCACTGCCCGATTGGGGACATAAACTGCTCGATAAATATTTCCATTTTCTAATACGAACGTTAAATCATCAAGCTAAAAACTATGCAACGCATCTTGAAATTGTGTAAAGTTTTTATTATGGATTAAATTATTTCCATTTTTTCATATGCACATTAAATTACCAAGCCAAAAACTATGCAACTCATCTTGAAATTGTGTTGTAAACTTTATAACCGATTACCTCAGAAGAAAGAGATTAAAAGGAAATGAAATTGTCCGAGAGAAATGAAGTAATTTTCCTCAAGGGTAAAGTATGTATGAGGGGAATCAGCCGAAATCTCTATCTTACCTATGGACGGGCATTGCAATTAAAACATACTCATTTGACAGCAGAGCTTGAATGTTTAGTTGCGCATGTGAATATTGAATTTAATGTACAGTATATGGTGGCTTCATCTCCTTCCATATAATGCCGGAATTTGATTGCCGGCAGAAGCAAAGCAGTGGCAGCAGCTGCAACATCGCCTATGGCTTAGTGGATGTTCACACTGCGTGCGATGCCGAGCCGAGCCGAGCCGGGTCGAGCGATGCGATGTGGTGGGTGTTCACATTGCACGCCGTGCGATGCCGAGCCGAACGATGGCTTGCGATGCAAAGATGATCCGGGATGTTCACTGCACGCAATGATGGAGAGTAGAGACCAATTTAGTTCAAGGAATAGAATCTGTTCGACATCATGTCGTTTGTATGCTTGACCCAGTAAATTTATTTCTGTTTCAAAACAGTGCTCTAAAAATGGAAGAGCGTCGCCATTGGCTGCACCCCATTAGTGGATGTTCACACTGCGTGCGATGCCGAGCCGAGCCGAGCCGGGTCGAGCGTTGCGATGTGGTGGGTGTTCACATTGCACGCTGTGCGATGCCGTGCCGAACGATGGCTTGCGATGCAAAGATGATCCGAGCGATGGCTTGCGATGCAAAGATGATCCGGGATGTTCACTGCATGCAATGATGGAGAGTAGAGACCAATTTAGTTCAAGGAATAAAATCTGTTCGACATCATGTCGTTTGTATGCTTGACCCAGTAAATTTATTTCTGTTTGAAAACAGTGCTCTAAAAATGGAAGTGCGTCGCCATTGGGTGCATCCCATTAATGAAGAAAGGCCCAGTGTTGGTGAATTTCATCATCTCTTCCGCGACCTCAGACGAGAGGTTTCACTTGCGGATTGAGCAGCGGCGCGCCGCTGTGTATAAACGCAAAAATCGGCAGCCGCGGCGGCTTTAGGACGATGAATGTATAAACCGCTCGACTCGCCGTTGCGGCCACCGCCGCGGTTTGTGGAGCGGCGAGATTGCATTTGAATTCAAACCGCTAGTGAAACCACGCCTTCTAAACGCGACCTTATTACGGTGATAATAACCTTTCATTTGAGCCATACTGAATCAAAACCGGAGTCCAAAGCGTATATACCCTAGACTTGTACAGACCTAGTTGTGATACCAAAACTTCCAACTGGCAACGGCTATATGCATTCAAAGTGAATTTCCCATATGGCCAGTTTGAGCTGTGGTGGGTGTGGATCCAATGAAAAGTTTCATCGTTCATCCATTCAAATTTTGGATATTTACATTTGAACTAACGTTTACAGTAAAGCTTGCCGTTCATTCAATAGGATCTTGCCCATTCTCAAAATCAACTAACCAACCCACACTATAAATATTTGTCGCATTTTGCAAGTCGCTAGCATCATTCTATCGAAAGTTATCGCTCATTTGAAATTTCATTTGTAGGGGTTCCTTCGGTCGGATCTTGCCCATTTTCAATACCAACCAACTAGATCATGCTACAAACATTTGACCAAAATTTCAAGTTTCTAACTTCATTCTATCGAAAGTTATCGTGCAAACGAACAGACAGACAGACAGATATGGCTAAATCGAATCAGGAGATGACCCTCATAATTTCCATGTATACACTGCCACACCGCCGCGCCTAAAAGTCTAGGGTATAAAAGCAGACATACATGCATTTTTTTCAATGTGATCTTACATCAAATATTACTTTACAGCTCGTACTTGCACCATACTGGCTCCAAAAAGCTTCACATCGCAAAGCATCGCAAAGCCCATAAACTCCATCGCAAAGCCCATTAAATTCCATCGCAAAAAATCAGCAGCCGGTACTCGCACGAAAAAGCAAAGAAGTTTGTGAAAACATCGGGCCATCGCTCGGCTCGTCATTGCATCGCGCGCAGTGTGTACACTCAAAGCGTGATTCCATTTAAAATTGAAGACTTTCCATTTTCTTGCTTTTAAAGCTTGCAATCGCATTGCATCGCTCGACCCGGCTCGGCTCGGCATCGCACGCAGTGTGAACATCCACTTAGGTAAGTGTGCTTCTTTAAGCCAAGTTCGCCCCAACGAGATTTTCGTAACAACGAGCTTCAGCTTTGTACGAAAGTTTTCTAGGTGCGAGCTAGGTGTAAAAAAAAACACACTTAACCAAGACACTGGCGGTGCTGCTGCTGCCTCTGCTTTGCCCCTGCCGGCAATAAAACTTCAGCATGACTCGATGCCGATTCCGAAATGTGGGATTTGGTTTTGGATAAACTTTTAAGGTATTGGGATTTGTTTTAAATCAATGATTAAGCGGAGGCTTGGTGGCAAACTTTTGAAGCTTATCTTTCATTCTAAAATTTTAAAGACAGATATGGTTCCTTTTAGCGTTTTCGATCGGATGAACGCTAAACAGACATTGTCAAAATGAAATTGTGCTAACAGACACTTTATTCCTACGATAAATTTTAACAGGACATTGAGAAAACGGGCCATAGTGTATCAAAAAAATCGATATCAAGGTCGATTGAATGACACATCGATTTCTTTTTAATTTACCGCATTTTTTTGTTTCATATGATTTCGCAGAATGTATTATAAAACTGTTCAAAAGCTTATGAATATCTAGTTCAAAATCTTAGATATTCCATCTTTCGACTCCAGTAGAAGCAACTTTTAAGTGGATGTTATTGGACTCCTGCCATTAATTCGACATTCCATGTAAGATACAATAAGTGCTTTAAAAAAGAACCAATAATGGAAAATAATTGATTTTATGAAATATTCTACTTTTTGCAAAAGATACTTTTCCGACGATAAAGGTTTTACTTATTAAAAACATACAAATCTTATCAGTTTCTTTTCGTATTTTCTATATACCCATGGATCGTAAAAAGGGCAAAAGTTGTTTTGATGCATGTTGCCTGTAGGGAATTTTATTAAAAAATTCACGAATGAACGATTGCATTACGCATGGTTCATAGAACAAAGGATTTAATATGTTTTTACTTGTTCTCTTCTTGCTGTCGGTATTCCCGAAAGGAATATACAATACAATGTTTGTGTATAAAAAAAAAAGAAATAAAGTCAATCATTTGGAATGGAAGTTACAGCAGCCCCGGCGGAAGGTGTGGGTAGTATAGATAGTACTACCCACACCGAATGTTAGGGTATAGGTAAACACCCACACCGAAAATGTTTCGGGTATATGCGCGTTTAGAGTGCCTTTTCAGAAGTGTACATTGGCAGTACGTTTACCTTGCATTAAGAACACTATAAAATAACATGACCAGTATATTTAACACATTAACCGTAACAACTATAAGGCCGCGGTCAGGCGGGTTAAAGCTTGAAGCCGAGCTGGAAGTCAGGACGAGCTTGGAGATATACTTAGCCTTAACCCCTAGTGGGGCATAGCGCATCAGCTACACTGAGCATGAATATCGTTGATGCGAAAAATCTCCGCTAATTCATTTTAAACAACTGAGAGTATTATTATTATTTTACAAACAAAAGCTAATAAAAACACCACGAATTCAGTTTGCAATTAAATTTTATATTGATGCATTTCGGGCAACCTTCCGCCCATCTTCAGCAACACGACTAAACAATTTTTTTCTTTTCTTTTTTTTCCCGTACAGTTTTAATTCTACAGCAAAAACACTCATAAAGAGTCAATTATATAATACATACATATAAATATAAATTAAAATAGACTAAAGAGGAATACATTTACGTTACGTCACATTTAAGTATAAATAACATAGAAAAATTTTAAGTACTCCAATAAAGTTATATTGCACGAACAAAAACAAGAAAATCAAGTTCATTAAAGCTATCTTAAAACAAGGAACAAAATCAATTACGTTAAACCAAACAAAATAAATTACGATTCTACAAATAAAGAGAGTTAAAAAATTAGTTAAACGAAACAAAACCGAATCTATATTTCCTTTGTCCAAGTTCATTGCCGAACTATCTTTGTGAATATAAATACTCTCGTATGCATCGAGTTTCCGCTCATCAGTGATGCATTTCATCATACAGGACAAAATCGAAGTTGCAGTGCACCATAAATCAACAGCCGCAGCACGGTACATCACGAGTGATTCGTACGCACCGACGCAACATAAATTAGCTGCGTTTCACTCAATGGCTAATCGCCTGGCTAGCCTTCCTCTCTCCGTTTCTAACTATATGAAAGAACACGAATTTATTATGACAGCAGCCAAAATAAACGGATATGGCAATGGCATGATCAAAAAAATCATCCGAATGAATGCACAAAAACAATCAAAGGAGAAATTGTCCACCCTCTTCTCCCAAAACAAAAACATCGATCGATCAGCTGGTGGTGTTAAGCGAGTATCCGTCACTTTTGCTCCAAGTATCACCAACGGGTTGAAAACAGTATTTCATCACAATAAACTAAAAATTGTTCACTCGAATCGTTTCAAACTGAAAAATCATTTAACTAGCTTGAAGGACCGAACTGAACCATTAAACAAACCCGGCATTTACCACATATCATGCGGGGGATGCGACAAAAAGTACTGTGGGCAAACAAAAAGATCCATTAAGAAACGTTTCGAAGAACACAAGCAATACGTTTACAATAATGAACCCAGAAGATCTGCCTTCGCATCGCACGTATTAGAAGAACAACGTTTGCCGGTGTCAGCGAGTGAAGTACGAATGATGAAATGCATCACTGATGAGCGGAAACTGGATGCATACGAGAGTATTTATATTCACGAAGATAGTTCGGCAATGAACTTGGACAAAGGAAATATAGATTCGGTTTTGTTATTTTTTAATTTTGCCGCACCCACTTGCTGATAAAGCGTGGAGTACAGAGACTTTTCCCACTGAGTGGAAGGAAGGTTTGATCATCAAACTTCTGAACAAGGGTAGCCTCACAGACTGCAATAATTGGAGAGACATTTGTGTGCTTTCTGCCGTTGCCAAGATAATAGCTAAAATCGTCCTGGAAAGGCCACAGGCCCACTTAGAAAGCACAATTTATGAAGAGAAGGCTGGTTTTTGATCCGGATTCTCCTGTGTCGATCACATAAACAGCTTGCGAATCCTCACCGAGCAATGCGCTGAATACGATTCTCCGCTTCACTTGCTTTTCATCGATTTCGAGAAGGCTTTCGATAGTGTGAACCGAGATTTTATCTGGGCGGTCTTGCGCAGGCGACGCATCCCTGAGAAGCTTGTGGCTATTATTAAGGCAACCTATGTCGATGTCGATATGTCGCGTTCTGCATAAAGGTAAGGTGTCAGAGGATCCTACTCCTCATAATGATCGGTGATGTGTTGCATGTGGCTCTATCCGGGCTGGACAGAGGAATTCAATGGACTTTGACATCATATCTACAACATCTTGACTACGCTGACGACATATGCCTACTCTCCCAGAAAATCATGGATCTGCCCGCAATGGCATTAGATCTCGAGAGCGAGGCAAGCAAGGTTGGACTTAAGATTATTACCAACAAGACCAAGGTTCTTAGCCCGCTATTACGAAAAAGAATTCCGACACCTATTGCCATCAATATTAATGGGCAGCCTGTGGAAATAGTGGACAACTTCGTCTACCTGGGTAGCATTGTTGCCGAAAATGGTGGTACGGAGCAGGACATCGCTCGTCGTATCAACCAGACTAAATGCGCATACGGCATGCTGTCCAAAATCTGAAAAAGCAGTTATCTCAGCATCAAGATCAAACTGGGCCTGTTTCGCTCCCTGGTATATTCTGTGCTTTTGTATTGCCATCAATATTAATGGGCAGCCTGTGGAAATAGTGGACAACTTCGTCTACCTGGGTAGCATTATTTCCGAAAATGGTGGTACGGAGCAGGACATCGCTCGTCGTATCAACCAGGCTAAATGCGCATACGGCATGCTGTCCAAAATCTGAAAAAGCAGTTATCTCAGCATAAAGACCAAACTGGGCCTGTTTCGCTCCCTGGTGTATTCTGTGCTTTTGTATGGGAGCAGTGCATAGAAAGTTTCCGTAGGTGTTGCCAGAAAGCTGCAAGTTTTTGTCACCTCATGTCTTCGTCGAATTTCTAGAATTTCTGGCCCGAAACAATATCAAATTAAGAGCTAAGTCGGCGTACGGGTCAGATGCCAATCGACGAATTGATACGCAGGCGAAAATGGCAGTGGATAGGCGACACATTGCAAAAGAGTGATAAATGCATTGCTTTATATGGCATGAAATGGAACCCCATTTCTAATCAAGGCCGATCAAGAGGGGGTCCTAAAATCATATGGCGTCGTTCTGTGGCAAAGAAAATGGACACTCATATCGCAAATCGAGTTGTGGATGAGACGAAACGGCCTGATACAGTTTCTAACTAAAAATAGGAACTATAGACAATATATCCACAGGTTTAAGTTGGACGACTCGCCGGATTACGCAGAATACTTAGAAGTAGCTGAAGACCCTCAGCTAATTACCATGACACGTTTTGAACTAAAGGAGGAATTGGGAGGTGTACTGAACCAATGAAATATTGTGGAATATGCTGTATGCTTCGATCAGATCTAAATTGGGAGACCGTGTGTCGTATCCTGTGCAACAGCCAGAGAGAGCTCTGGGAGGGTGGGTGAAGGCGAAAATCTGAGCATCCAAGTGGTAGGTAATTAGTCAACTCCACCGTGCGAAGTAATTCTTAAAAGTAGTTCCATGGGATCTCCAGAGAAGATAGAGACTGATTTTTCAACTATTGTTTAACGGTAGTTTTCGATCCGGTTACTCCACTAAGAGCGATGTACAATGTCGAATTTTTATCTTGAACTCGTATAAACCTAGGGGAAAAAAGACTACTTTGGGTGAACCTAAACCACAATGGGTAAGACGCAAAAAACGAACGTAATATGTGGGACACCAATATTTCTGATACCGAATGTCTGGACGTCCTCCGAAACAAAATCCTAGCTACGTCGCTGGTAGACATCGATATAATAACGGGAAAAAATTCGTGGAGTTTTGAAATTTTGCAAAATTATCATAATAAAAGCAGTCTTCTGAATATGCTTCAAAATTTCCGTTGCTAGAGGGGTCCGGCAATGTTTCAGTTTTCCTTGAAAATCGACATATCGAAAACTACAAGTTCTGCAAAAAAGAGCTCTAAAGGTGAATGAAAGCACATAAAATTCCTACAAAATGTTATATCACACAGTAGATCATAAATAAAATAAATAACTGGCGCAACAGTCCAATTTCAACCATGGCCTCGAGATGAGTTAGCATCATCTCATTTTCTAGATCGTGATTGTATGTCTTGTGCCGAGGTGTGTAATCTGATCAGCAACATGCTCAACCGAGTTATTTACCCAATAAATTGGTACTCATTTAACAGCTGAGTGGGCTCATAGTCCGACACGTAAGTCCCCTTTTTTATCGAAAACTATCGCATTCAGTAGGAATCGAACCGGGACCCAGTGCATAGAAGACGAACTTGCTAATCGTTGCGCCATCCGGAGTACGACACAGTAGATCATAATATGGTATATATTATACCTTAGTCCATAAACCAATGAAAACTGAAAAAAAGACCATTGACTCCCTCTCCCCTACACTCCCGGACCCCCTATCCACGGAAATTTTGGAGGATACAATTGTCCTCAAATGAGCCTTAATAATATTTACCATCAGGAATGGTACACCCTGTGTAAATTTCAACATTTATTAATGAGCTCGACATTTCAGCTCACATTTTTTATACCCTAGACTTTTAGTATAGGGTATATTGTTTTTGTCACGACGGAAATATGTAACACCTTAAAGGAGGCTCCGGAGGTATAGCAATGTATATATATAAATGATCAGGGTCACCTCCTGATTCGATTTAGCCATGTCTGTCTGTCTGTCTGTCTGTCTGTCTGTCTGTCCGTTCGCACGATAACTTTCGATAGAATGAAGCTAGAGCCTTGAAATTTTGGTCAGATGTTGGAAGTATGATTTAGTTGGTTGGTATTGAAAATGGGCATGATCAGGCCAAGACAACGCCTACCTCCCCTACATATGTAAAATACTTAAATGTATACATAACTCCCCATTAAATAAACATGAAAAGCTCTAGCTTTGGTAGATTGCTCGTGAGGGTGATCTTATACTCCCTTGGAAAAATAAAATCGATCAGTTGAAAACTAACGGCAATTTTCTTCCAAAGAGCCCCGTACTACCCTACTTTTCAGGTTTTTTGTCCATAACTCTTGAACGAATTGACGTAGACATCTGATTTTTGGTATGTAACCCTGAAGTGAGAAGTTGCTTAAGTTTTAGTAAGTTAGGCATAATCAGATCAAAGGAACGCCTACCTCCACTACAAAATTTAAAAAATTAAATATTACTTTAATTACGATTACTTTCGATAGAATGACAATAGCGAGTTGAAAATTTGGCAGAACGTTGGTAGTAACATCGTGTTAGTTGGTATTGAAAATGGGCAAGATCTGACCTAAGGAACCCCTACCTCCCCTACAAATGGAACTTCAAATAAGCGATAACTTTTGAGAGAATGAAGCCAGCGACTTGAAATTTTGGTCTAATGTTTGAAGTGAGATTGAGTTAGTTGGCATTAAGGACGGGTTAGATCAGACCTAAGGAACCCCTACCTCCCCTAGAAATAAAATTTTAAATAAGCGATAACTTACGACAAAATAAAGCTAGCGACTTGAAATTTTGGTCAAATATTTGTAGTGGTATCCAGTTGGCTAACACTGAAAATACGGAAAATCTGACCAATGAAACCCCTGCTTCCCCTACAAAAGAAACTTCAAATAAGCGATAACTTTCGATAGAGTAAAGCTAGACACCTGACATCTTTTTTTTAATGTTTGTAGGGTGATCTAATTGGTTGGTGGCTATGATGGGCAAGATCCGATCCAAGGAACTTCTACCACCTCTGCAAGTGAGGCTTCAAATAAGCAATAACTTTCGATAGAATGAAGCTAGCCACTTGGAAAATTCGACAAATATTTGCAGAATGGGTTAGTTAATTGATTTTTAGAATGGCCAAGAACCTCATGAATGTATTTTATGTCAACCTCCCCTATAAACTGGCCATATAGGAAACTCACTTTTAATGCATATGGTCGTTGCCAATTGGTACTTTTGGTATCACCACTAGGTCTGTAAAAGTCTAGGGTATATACGCTTCGGACTCCGGGCCGAAGCGAAGCTTCGGCCTGGTTTTATTTCTGTGCGCGATTTTGAATAGTCGCTGATAAACAATTAATCGGTAAAACCAGAATTATTTGAGTAATCTATTTCATTTGATTATATCACACAGATTCGTGTCACATACAAGCTTCTCGCTGTATTCATATGAAACTCATTCATGTGCCAAGAAGGCGAGGATAGTAACGCCGAATTATTTATTTTTCTAAACCCCAATAGCAATAACATCAAAGTTAAATATGTGAAGGAATTCCAGCATAAATATTTTCCCACGAAAAAACAACTGTTCAACTGTTTATAACTACCATCATTTCAGGATGTACGCCGAAACTGCACCACTGCATTGCTTATGTCAATAGAATGGTTCAGCATTAAACCAAACCCCTGAATACATGATACGACGAGTATATATCCCAGATAAGTCGACAGCATGATAGCTACCCTACAACCCCTGCATGGTCCAATTAAAATGATTTACACTTAATTTCGCGAACGATGTTTAAATTTCGGAATTGCAATTATCCGTGCAACAGATAGCCAAATGACCGCAATACATATTCGGTAATGTTTGCGTGTTGGAACATTTATGAAATATGGATTGTGTACATTTCCTCTTATTTGGACAAATTTGAAATACAGGACGAGAGGTGGGTTCTTTCTGTTGGAATAGAGTGGATGTTTTAAAATTCCTCGGAATTCTCCGATTAAACGCTTTTTAGAAGGAAGATAGATACTTTTAATTTATTACCTATGCATATTATGCAATGCGAGGATATATAGATATAAGTAAAAGTTTGGTATGGTGGTTTCCCTCTCTCTCTTTTTAATCATTTTAACGACTAATTAGGACTCAATTTGGAGGTTACTGTTACAGGATGAAATACATCAGTACGCGCAATATTCATAACTCACAAAGTAGATACATACATATATAGTGGCTCTGCATGGCCTCGATCCTAGAGAATTATTATTTAATTATCAAATATTATTAGTTGACGTTAACGAGCTCGTTAGCCGTAAGGTCTCGGTTGCCTCTCTACGATGCTTGAGTTTACAGATCATGGGTTCATTTCCCTTGCGCATTAATAAAAGAAAATATCAGTAAAAGACGGCTATACGGATAGGAGGTACATGCTAATAACTGCACCATCCGAAATTTATATGCTACCTTGCGACAACAAGGCATTACTTGGCATGTTAACTCGCATATGTCCCTGAATGGTTAAGGCCATTAACATAAGTTGACGTTGAATGCACATATATTTTTTAAATGCGAAATGTATGTTCATTGCTTCTAAATTAAAACTATAATCATTTTCCGAAACCATGACCATTTTTTCAGAGCAAAAATAAGCGAGCAATATAAAACATATTTTTGAAGAGCCTATGATAGATCGCTGCAAACTGAAAAGAAAAAAAACAATTTTTCATTTTTCTTTGAATATGCTAATGAATTTTCCCGATAACCTTTTTTATTTGAAGCATAACATCCAAAGGTCACTGAACACAATTTTCAATTTTTCACTTGATCATTCCTTTATCCAGCTCAGTAAAAAAAGGCAACATAGAGAATTTAAATCAGGATACGTCATTGCTAGACAATTCATCTCAGTCCGACTTTTCCCGCATTCTACTCAGTCTTCAATTTCTTTGTCCCGAAATGGAATTCAGATCTCCCTAGTTTTTCAACAACAATCCTCATCCTGTCAGCGAAAACCGTCTATCCATGATATTTATGGGTCCCAAGACTATTACTCATTGATTTTATAGACAATTGCAAAAAAACAACCGAGACACTGTATTGTACTCATCCAGATAATCCTTCACATTAAAAATTTCATTATAGGTCAAAGGATAATCCATCTTTCTGCGTGTGAAGAACGAGAACGGTCTTTAAGATACCCATCATATCATGTAATAACTACATCATCATTGTCATAGCATAATCCGTGGACAAAGTCCATACTATGACAACAATATCTAAGAAGATTGAATTTGACGTTGAAGGTTTTAACGAGGAATGTCCTTGTTCGATGTCTTCTGTCGGTCCGCTGAATTTATATTGTTTTCACAAATTATATTGCACAGTCAAGAACAACTCTTTGTTTTCGTCTCTCTTCTTAGATACTCGTATACCTACGTAGACCTACTCGTACGTCAGTTTTGAGCATTCTTATTTCCACCGAATGACATAGTCTAGTTTTATGTACTCGTAATATATGAAAAGCAACAACGACAACGGTCACGAGGACTTCTTGTAATTTAATTAAAATTTTTGGAAAATCCTATCTGAGAAAATTTTTCAGAACAAATTCCTCAAACGGGACAAACACGCAAGACATTTAATCAAGCAGAAAGGATAAAGCCGGACGAGAGAGGAGGAATAAGAAAAATCCCAAAGTTCGACAGTACACTTATATGTATGTATCTATATTGGAACGTGAATTTAAAAAGACGAGTTTCGTTGGAATTTGTCGTGGTTTTGCGATGCATTTTGATGACGTGGATTTTCGTTATTGCACAATTTGAGAATATAGTGGAAATCAAGAGTTTCCTCTGGTCCATAAGTTTAAGAAGAGTTATTAACTTTCTCGACGATGAGTAACGAACGTAAAAAAAAATAATAACAAATAAAAATATTCTTTTATGCCACAGAGGAGCTAATTATGTTAGTTTTCATTTTAATGCAATAAGTCATTTGATAGCTTCATTAACTCAAAATGACAGTCGAAATCATTTATAACTAACTTCTAAGGACTGGTGGTTTCTGTACGTTGTAGTCAGTGTTCGTTTTAGGCAGTTTTATTGGTTATAACGAGCTGTTCGCTATAAATGGTGACATGTTGGTTACAAGGAAAAATCTTCCGATCTGGTTATTCATCATAAATATCTGTCAATTCTTCGCAGGTAAATATTTCGTAAGTAGAAAATATTCCGCAAATAGCCAGAGTTGATACCAGCCCACCATCTAAACAGGAATTAACTGTGGCTATTAAATCGATGGAAGCGGGTAAAGCCCCGTGGATAGATATATTTCCGGTGGAACTCTTTATGGTGGATATGAATGCTACTGTGGATATTCTTCTCCCCCTTATCCAAGAGTGTTGGAAAACCGAAACTCCCTCTAAAGAATGGAAGATAAGCATACAGTTGACCGCACACTGAACGATGAACAGGCTGGTTTTCCCGAGGGCTTTTCATGTAGCGACCACATCAACCCCCTTCGAATTATTATTGAACAATCCGCAGAGTAGAGATACCCATTACATCTCATGTTCATCGATTTCGGGAAGGTGTTTGACAGCGTTGACCGGGAATACATCTGGAAGGCTTAACATAGGAAAGGTATACCAGATAAAATCATATCCATCATCAAGGAGTCCTATAGCGGAGCCCAATGTCACGGCTTACACAAGGGTAAGCTTTCAGACCCCTTCAAGGTGCATACCGGAGTGAGACAAGGCTGCATTTTGTAACCTATATTGTTTTTAATTGCCATTAACGACGTACTCTGCAGTGCGCTTCATGAACACCAGAGCGAAGGTATCAAATGGAACCTGTTTGAATACCTTCAACACCTGGATTACGCAGACGATCATTTAGTTCAAATAACGGATGCCCTGCACCGCGAAAGTGGCAATGCGGGGCTTAAAATCAATGCTGTCAAAACTAAGTACTTGAGCTTGGATCCTGGAAGACAGAGCGAAATTTGTGTTTCGGGGCAGACGGTGGAAAAGTGGACAATTTTTGTTACCTCGGAAGCGTAGTTACAGCAGATGGTGGAGCGGATGCTGATGTACTGTCTCGCATCAATAAGGCTCGGGCAGCTTTTTTCAGTTTAACTCCTTTCTGGCAAAACAACAACATCTCCAGAAGTACCACACTCAGGATCTTTGAAATCAATGTAAAATATGTGCTTTTTTATGGCTATTAAACTTGGAAGGTGACCAGAGCGATATCAACTAGATTGCAAACTTTCGTGAACCAGTGTCGACGGCGCATCCTACACATACGCTGGCCGGAGGTCATTTCTAACGACGACCTCCTTTTCATTACTGGCCAGGACAGGATAGACACCTACATAAAAAAGGCGAAAGTGGCAATGGATAGGCCACACACTTTGAAAGGGCCAGAAATATTGCTAAACAGGCCCTCGATTGAAACCCACAGGGAACCGATGCAAGTCGCCGCGTTAGACGACCTAGAAACACCTCAAGATCAGTTAAGGTCGAGGGTAAGTCATTAGGCAAATCGTGGAGTCAGTTGACGGCGATAGCGGCGATAGCTCCCTGGAACGGTAGTGTTCATTGACAATTTTTTACAAAATCAAGCCGCCAGCGATGATTTCGTTGAGGTAAACATCCCCCCTCTGGCGTGGGGCGTAAGAATAATACCACGGCCCTTCCCTTTGACGGCCCGTGTAGAAACCGACAAACAAAGAACAGGATATGTATGCCAGCAACTTATATGCTAACGAAACGTCAACTATGCCTCGGAAAAGGAATGGCTCAACGGTTACGACATTTGGCTATCGTACGATGCCAAAGATTAGTTCCTGGAATGTACGTGCTCTCCTGGACAATATATCAGAAAGTCCCCAGAACGCACGATTTTTTCAATTAGACAGTGAAGTTCTGCGGTATAAATTAAATAGCTGAGGAATTAGCGAGATAAGATGGTGGAACAGCGGGGAATTTATCTCTCCAACGGGTAGCACGGTAATGTTGTTCTCCGGTAGAGTTACCGGTAGTGCTCGTGAGTCAGGTGTGGGGCTGCTCCTAACTAGATCCACACGAAACTGTCTATTAACCTGGGATCCCGTCTTCGACAGAATCCTGACCGCCAGGTTCCGGACCAAAATGAAAACATCACAATAATACAATGTTATGTTCCAACTGAACCCGACAATGTATTGGGGAAAGACTCTTTCTTCGAAAAACTAAACGCCGCGTTGTCCAGAGCAGAACACCCAATTGCGACATTATAATGGTTATGGGGGATTTGAATGGAAAGTTGGCGCTGATAACTATGGGCTCAGACATGTGATGAGGAGACAGTGTCTTAAAGATCGTAACGAAAACGGTGAAAAATTTGTAGAATTCTGCAATATTTGCAGTCTCTTCATCGGTGGTACTATGTTTGAGCATAAGGACCACCACAAAATCAGTTGGTCCTCTGTTGATCGGCGCAGAACGCAAAATCAAATCGACCACTTTGCCATAAGTAAAAGATTCAAGAGTTGCCTTCTGGACGCGCGAAATAAGAAGGGTGCAAATATTGGAATGGGAAGAGATCATTACCTTATCATCGCTTATATTCGATTGCGTATTGCAGCCGTGCGCCGTCCTAGCGACGAAAAATCCAAGCGCCAAAAATTCAACTCCGCTCGACTAAAAAAATCCAACTGTTTTACAACAACATAACGACCATCTAACGTAAAAAGCAGCTGAGATAATAAGTGGCATAAATGAAAACTGGGATGCCATGCAAAATGCATGCATTGGTAGTGCAGATACAATCCTTGGCATAAACCCCGACTCCCGGAATAAGCTCTGGAGGTCCGACGCTTCGTGGCAGCGAATTGTTGGAAGAAAAGAGCTGAAGTTTCATTTGGCTGCAGCATCAGACGACAATCGAAGCAGCATCGAACTCTTTTACCGTCAGAAAGCTCGAGAAATTCAGCGTAGCGTGTGACGCGATTAAAGAGTTTATGCGAATTCTCTTCTAGCCTTGGCAGGGGAAGCCGCTAGAAGTAACAACTTAAACGCCGTACACGGTTTCATCAAGGAGTTTACAAGTGGTCGTAACTCCTGCCAACATTCGGTGATGGATAGTGATGGTAAGCTACTAATCTTGGAGGAAGATCAAATGAGGCGGTGGGAAGAACACTACTCGGCGGTCTTGAATCGTGTAACCTCTGGTGCAGTTCCCCATCATATAGATAATTTAGCTAAACATCAAAATGTGCGTATACGGTCCACTGCCCCGACTAAAGAAGAAGTCACTGCAATTATTGCATAAAACGAGGAGAGGCCGTCGGAATAGACGGTACCCCTGCCGAACTTTATCAAGCTGCGCCAAGCGTAACTGCCGATTTGCTGCGATTACTTGTTGATGAAGCGTGAAATACAAAGACCTTCTCACTGAGTGGGAGGAAGGGTTGATCATCTAACTTCCGAAGAAGGGCAGCCTTACAGACTATTATGATTGAAGAGGCGTTGCCGTTGCCAAGATAATAGCTAAAATTGAATAGAAAGTACAATTGATGATGAGCAAGCTGGCTTTCGATCCAGATTCTCTTGTGTCGATCATATTAACACCTTACGAATCATCATCGAGCAATGCGCTGTATACAATTCTCCGCTTCACTTGCTTTTCATCGATTTCAAGAACGCTTTCGATAGTTTGAACCGGGATTCTGTATGGGTGGCCTTGTATAAAAGAGGCATCCCTGAGAAGCTTGCCGCTATTATTAAGGCAACCTATGATGGCGCGAAATGACGCGTTCTGCATAAAGGCAATGTGTCGGGGGACTTTGAAATTCGCGATGGAGTTCGGCAAAGGTGCATCCCCTCACCGATCCTATTCCTCAAAGTGATCTATCCAAACAAGAGGAATTCAATGTACTTTGACATCTTATCTACAACATCTTGACTACGCTGATGACATATGCCTATTATCTCACAAAGTCATGGATCTGTCCGCAATGGCGTTAGATCTCGAGAGCGAGGCAAGCAAGGTTGGACTAAAGATAAATACCAAGAAGACCAAAGTTCTTAACCCGCCATTGGGAAAAAGAAATCCTACACCTATTGCCATCAATATTAATGGGCAGCCTATGGAGAAGGCGTACAACTTCGTTTACCTGGGTAGCATTGTTACCGAAAATGGTGGTACGGAGCAGGACATTGCTCATCGTATCAACCAGGCTAAATGCGCATACAGTATGCTATCCGAAATCGGACAAAGTTAGCATCTCTTCCGGTCCATGGCACTTTTCTCTTGTATGGGAGCAGTGTATGGAAAGTTTCCGTAATGGCGTGGTTATACAATACGAGTTGCTGACCTGACAGCGGACAGCTATTACACCTGTGGACTCTCACGACAGTAATATTATCAAAAATGTTGTAGTAACTCGGATGCCAGTAACCGACTCGCACATAGCAGCAACCCCTATAATGCAGTCGCGCGGTGCGAGTCGCTGCACTGCAGTAGCTGACTAGGCCACCTCGGATGCTAGCTCGCACTGTGTAAAGTTTTCGCCAACTCACGTCTTCGTCGAATTCTAAAAATTTTCTGGCAAAACAACATCAAATCAAAAGATTGGTCGGCGTACGGGTCAGATGCCTATCGATGAATTAATACGCACGCAAAAATCACAGTGGATAGGTCACACATTATGGAAGGATGAAAACATTGCTTTGCATGCCATGAAATGGAACTCCATTTCCAACCAAGGTCGACCAAGAGGGGGTACTAAAATCAGGGCCCAGGGTAAGTCGTTTGGGGTTCGCGCCCCATTGTCCAGAACAGAGTACGACGGCGCACAGGGTTAGTTGACGCGCTATGCCCCACTAGGGGTTAAGGCAAAGTAGTAATAGCAGTATGGTGGTTTGAGGGGCGCGGTACTTCGATTTACCAAGCGAGATGTCGAATGTTCGATTCGCGACACGATGTTTATTCAAATTGTTTTCCCGCCGGCCTTAGTTGATTCAGCTGTAAATTAGTTTCATAAAAGGTAAAGGGGTAAATACGGGACATATGTGGTGCTGATCATGATGCCTTCTAGTTACCAACTTCCCGTAGAAACGAAAATGGAGTGCTTTAAGAAGGGGAATATTTTACTTTATATGAAATAGTGTCAACAACTGCCTTAACTATTCACTTATAGCTCTAGACTACCATCGCAGTCACGGATGCTTGGTAACTTATTACTCCAATAAAGGGACAAGACATAAAAATTCAAGTAGGGACAAATATTGTGGAATATCGAATCGATCCTGACGAAAAACGCCGATGAACTCGAAACATCTACAAACTTTTCCCTAATGGTCCCAGATACCGCGAAGCACGTGCAGCGAATTAACGAACATAGAATTAGTAAAAGAAATTCAGTGAAAAGAGGCTCAATACACTTCTTTGATGAATACATTATAATACTACTGGTATTTCTTAATTGGACGACACAGGTTTTGATCCGATTCCAATGGAAGAATTCCGTCTTCGAATAGTGAACTCAACATTACACCAACATTTATTTCTGAGCAATCGTTCTCCTAACATCATTGCTGTATTGTCCTAGAAAATAAACGGTTTTGAAACAATCAAGTCCGCAAATCAACAAATATCATTCGCCTAATGAGATTGCAAACAGCTCCAATCCACGACTATACATTGTCCTAATTCGCCAAAGATTGCTTTCATCACGCCGCGCCGCCCCAGCAATTGTCCTGAAATATGCTATCACATTTCTATCGTCTGTCTGTCCTTTCCCAAACAATAAACTGAATCATAAATAATCTTCTTACGATTCTCAACAAAACTTCTATTTAATAACAAACAAAAAACGGCCATGTTCCTGGGCCATATAGACTCGGGCGACGAATTCGTTTGTATGTACATACAAAAGGACTCTCAAAATGATGGCCATTTTGTTACGGTGAAGGAAACACAGTGGCAGCCACCAAAAAAAACACGTAGAATATACTACAGGCGAGAACGAATGATGTTTTTACTACGATAAACTTAAGGTCAATTTATGTAAGTCAACTGCTGTTGTTGGAAATAAAAGGAAATCGGAAAATACTGCGGCATTGTTATTGAAGCTGACGACGACGTCTTATATAAAAAAAGCTCAACTACAAAGATACAAAGAGAATTGAACAATGAAACAAAGAATAATGATAATAAGATGGAAAATCCAAGGACAATTTATTCTGAGTCGTCCTTCTCCGTGTGCTTGAGCCGATTCGTATGTTCAGTTCACTGATCGTTGAAATGGCTGCCACAATAAGCATTTTGGAAGCTGAATGACTACTCTCGCAGGGTGTATACGTAGGTAGGGATATGCTTAGAAAGTCAAATCGCTATTATTAGTTTTGCAAGGATTACAGTTGTTGTGTGTATTCCAGCTAGAAATTGAGTGCATTTTTCAAGAAGTCGAAGAACACTCACTGCAGAAGAATCTTGATAAAATAGACTGTCTCTTTGAAGCTTCTAAGAGATTATTTTGAACCGACTGACATGGTTAATCTATGAAGCTGGATCGTTTCGATTCACATTGACATACTCGTACGTAAACAAGATTGTTAAAAAGCAAGAGATATGTACTTTGAAAGCAACTTTGTATCACAAACGAGGGCGCAGGGTATTTTTCTTGAAGCAACTCTTTGCGAGTGAATTGTAGATGTTTTGTCTAGAAAGTGAATTGATTTTTTTTAACATACTTTTTAGCGAATTTGGAGAAAGCAACATTTTTTTTTTTTGCAAAATCTTGAATGATGTTCAGTAATCGGCTGTTGACCGTCAGTGTCACAAACAAGTACTACTTCTGTATCTTTGTTCTTAGTAGTAGATAATAATGGTGATAAATAGGGCATCTAAGGCTAAAAAAAACTTCGGTTGCTTCCAGTTTTCCCGAGGCTTTTCACCACACCCAATAATTGGGGTGGTGTTTACATGAATTGTCCCCTTCCCCTAAAATAATTTGTAAGAAATCTACCGAAAATTGTACTTCATGATACAATACGCCATGACCGGACTCCTAAAGCGGAAATATACTAGTGGATTTGAACTGGATTTTATACAGTACGGACACAGCACGGATTCGTCATAACAATAGTTTCGCAATGAAAATCGTAGCTTCGTATTGCCTGAAATGGGAATCAACTAGATGGTGGGCCCAAAATGAATTTCCGCCTTAAGCAGTACGAACACACCGTAAATGCATCGGAACAAGTATTTCATTCTGAAAAATATACTCATTTGCCCTACAGCCTAGAGGGGCATAGCGTGTCAACTATTCCATGTGACATATGAGTCAAACAATCAGGATGGTTTGACCCATTATGTTGATGGGTCACATAGTGACTTTCTCTTAGCCAGAAGGTAATAACAATTTGAATGTGTTTTAACTCCCAATCCGTTATTTATCACTTAGACATGTAGCAAAGGAATTACTGGTTTTCCTCAAGAGTTTTTCAACGCAAACCCCTTCCCCACCTCCTTCTGCGTCGGCATTCTCTGTTCTATTCCAATAATATACCCCATAAAATCTTGGTTGGATTCTGTAATGAACAGGTGTTGGCGGACGCTTAAGTGTCCATGGGGACGGAGGAAAGAGTTGCCGAACTCACCGTGAAGGTCCGACGATGCCATCTGGCGAAAACTCCTGTAATGAACCATATTCTGATCTGGTTGTGCTACATCCACCGGCAGATCGATGGCAGCACCTAATGAGTAATGATTTGTCGGTGATATGAAACCAGGGGCCGAAGGTCCCATTACACATTGACCAACCATTCCATCCTTATGGCACCATTTTTTTATTCCCCTGTTTGTGTTATCTTCCCAGGCCCATGAATTTTCATTAATACGTAAAGGACAGGGGCAACGAGCGGCGAAAACCCCGCCCACGTCTCCCGAACTGAGCTACAGCAAGCATAGGCCGCTGCTTAGCTTGTTGAGGGGCCTATATCTTCGCCAGATGACACGGACGACCTTCACGGTCATTATGCTAGCTTAGGCTCCGTCCACCTGAGAACCCTGTCATAAAGGCAATATTAATGAATGTATCATTTGCTGGGCCCAAACCCCGAGGCAGACGGAAACACACATGGATCAATCAGATGAAGAAGCAACAACCACGCATTAATCTCGACGATGACACGATCCAGGGCCGAATTGCCTGCAGAAGAATGCCGCCAAAATGGGCATAGTGCCAACACTATAGGCAGGGCATCGCAAAGCCGCAGAGTAGTATGAAAGAGCGCGGAAGAAGAAGGCTCCGTCCCCACGGAAATCTTCGGATGCCCACCAAACCGTCCATTACAATTCTTTCTATTCATTCCAAATCCTATCAATACTACGACATTGTATCTTTTCTGGACATAGACAGCTTCAGTTTACAAGAAACTCACCGGCGAATACAAGAGTCATGCGCATCGGGCGTATACACCAAATATCCACAACTTAACTATCATTGATATTATATTAGGCTGGTGCAGATGAAATGTCGGATTCGGTAGTAAATTTTTGAACAGCTGAACCTTTTTATAAAGATAATTTTATTAATCGGAATAGGAACTAGCGAAAGCGAAACACTTTTATGAACGAGATACAAGCGCATTTATTCCTGTTTCGTAGAAGTCCGAGTTTCTGTTTCGAAGAATCTCCTCGGAGGCATTTTGACAGCTGCTTTATTGTTAAACGGTTTTCCTGTCAAAAAGTGATCCAAATGTTTAAATAAATGGTAAGCTGTTGACAAGAGGTCTGGTGAATATGGCGGGTGACGAAGATTCTCATAGCGCAACTCGTCTAATTTTTGGATCGTTGTTCTCGATACATGAGGTCGTGCGTTGTCATGAAGTAACTCCATCCCTGTTGAGTAGCCTAGCTCGTTGAACTGTCAATTTCTGATGCATTTCATCCATTTGAGCACAGTATTTCTCAGTATTGATGGTTTCGCCAGGTTGCAGGAACGAATAGTGGATAAATTCAACTACAGACCACCAAACAGTCACCATTATTTTCTTTGGATGAAGGCTTGGTTTCGGCATGTGCCTTAGAACCTCATCGGCATCTAGCTATAGGCCGATCGGCGACTATTATCGTATAGTATCCCATTCGGTTCAATTCGGTTCGGAACGAACTGGAAATATCCATTCGACACGCCATATTTTGCTCAGTAAGAGCATGCGGACCCACCCACTTGTGAAGCTTTTTCACTTTCCCAAGTTGTTGCAAGTGGCGGCAAACTGGGCGTGTACCATCCCAACTTTTCCGCAGGATCCCTTATGGTTTGGCGGGGGTCAGACTACACTAATGCACGCAGCTCGTCGTTATCGATCGATGGTTCTGGGTTTCCACGTGGCTCATTTCGAAGGTTCATATCTGGGGATGGAAATTTTTCGAACCACCGGTGAGTGGTTCGTCCGTTAACCGTATCAGGTTCAAATGCCCTGTTGATATTCCTCGTTGCTTCCGTTGCCTTGTGCGCTAGATTAAATTCGTGAAGGAAAATAGTCGTTTTTCACTCGCTTCATGTTCTTTTTCTTTTTTTTTCACCTATCACCATGAAGTGCAAGACCGAAATGACTCCATAAGACAGGGTAGCAGTACTTTTACTTCAATATGTCATATCACTAGTGCCGCCTGGTGGCACTTTGATATTTGGTCTACAGCTTAATAATGAGACTTTTTTTAGAGATGGCAACACCGATAAACCAATGGTAGTCCATCTTTGACATACATACCATTTGAAGTTTGTATTCATAAGCTGTCAATGTCAGTATAAACATTTCGTGTTGATTGTTGACAACGTATTTTACCGGACCATGGAAAGTTTCGAAAATTCACGAAAAAAACAAAATTTTTCGGGAAGTTTTACTTGGACATTATTTTGCTAAGAAGACTGCAGCTCAGAGTCATAAATTGCTCGTGGAAGTTTACGGTGACGATGCTTTTTCGCGTGCACAGTGTTTTCGGTGGTTTCATCGGTTCAAAAATGATAATTTCGACATTACCGACGAAGAGCGACCTGGCCAGCCAAAAAAGTTTGAAGACGAAGAATTGACGAAATTACTCGAAGAAGATTCGTGCCAAACTCAAAAAGAGTTGGCAATTTCGTTGGAAGTGACTCAGCAAGCCATATCGGCCATAAATGCCCAAAATTCCAAAAAAAAGTCTCATTATTAAGTTGTAGAGTCTCATTATTAAGTTGTAGACCAAATACATAAAACTCGCAGCCAAATTCATGTCTTTGCAAAATCCGACATTTCATCTGCACCAACCTATTACTTCGTGGAACAGTACGTTTTCTAGGATATGGATAGTGAAATCAATCACTCCCTTGCCCTAATAAACCATCCAAAAACCCCTGTGCTAATTCTAGTACATCTCAATTTTTCTTGACCCTTCGAACTTTATGAAATTCCTTAACAGCTCTGAAATTTCACCATGGGCTAGCCACACCTCCTTTCCGAAACTAATTAACAAGAGAGCCTCCGAACCCACCTCCTTTACAGCACCGCCATCACCATAATCGGAAATGACTCATTCTGAAATCTCTTCTGGCCGGAATTCGAAACAATTTTGCTTCATAAATTTCCAGTGTCTGAAATGTCCGTTAAAAAGTTCCGAACGAAACAATAGCCACAGGACACATCCACGTATTCACCATTCACTTCACTTCACTGGTATGTAATTTCGCATTGTCCATTAAACGATTTATTTCCTCATGAGTACACGAACATGGACGGTTGGGGTTGAAATTGACACACGAAATGGGGAAGGCCTATAGGACGAAATAGGATCAATGAGGGCCCCACAAAAATTCCTAGGAAAGAGGAAACTGTTAATTATGGCGATTGACTCCTGAACAGTTAAGTACCATTGACTATAGGCAAAATGGATGAAAAAGTCCCACTGGGTGAATGTTTTACGATTTTTTTTTTTCTTTTTTATTTGTTGATACACTCTTGAAAAGCAATTTATATCATTGCAAAATCATCATAGTGATGACCGATGATGCTGTTGAGGTTTATATCGTTAAACAAATTCACTTGATTTTCGTTTCCATCGGAACTCGATAAAATAATTGGAAATTGAGTGGAAAGAAGAGGCGGTATTGCATAAACTAAGGCACGAGTGGGCAAAATAATTTGGGTAGTGAAAAAAAAAACACCTACACCGCCAACCAAATTGATAAAATTAATTATAGGGTCTCCGTGATGAAATGGGTTTTGCGGTTTTTCACAGTCAGTTTATTTGCTTGTAATGGAAAACCATTTTACTGTGCTTTTTTTCTCTAGTCGTGATTTTTTTCGGATGCCTTCCGGAGTGGGCATTAAAAATTTTCCGATATTTCTTTTAAGCCGGTGAAATAGCATTTTTTTTCTGATTTCTTTTTCAATTTCCTCACTTGTCTGGCGAGTTCATTAGCTATTAATTAAATATTGATTATGAATTTCATCGCCTGGATAATGTTGATCATTTGGTTTGCTGGCATAAACATGGAGGAATCTTAAAAATAGAGTATGGGTCTTAGCTTTTTGCTTGAGGTACTAATCGAATCCTATTGAAACCCTTTTTATGAGGCAGAGCGACTCATAGCGTACGCCACTTGTAATTTTCGTTGACTACCTTTAGTATTTAGTATTTTTCCTAAGCAGATTTAGATAAGAGCCCAAGCTACCTCGAGGTTATTGAAGACTTTAGAATCGCAACGGCGACAGCAAAGGCAAGTACTAGGCATGTCAAATGAAAATGTAACTTCAAACTTACAAGTGCAACGCAGTTTTTAATGAATCCAAAAATAGAATTTAAGCGATTTCTAGAAATATATAAAATCTATCTTCCCCGCTCTATTACAGAATGGGAAGGATACATTGACCCCCTCCCCCCACCCGTCTTTCTTCTGAACATTTTCAGAGGTAGTTTTGCGATAAGATTCCTGGAGGTCGGTTAAAGTAGTATTCACCCCAAAAATAGGAAATCGTTCCAAAGATAATCCAAAATCATACAGGCCAATTAGTTTGACGTCCTTGCTCAAGGCTATGAAGAAAATCCTTGATGTGCACATCAGAAGCACACTCCTTGTGAATTTTCTGCTGCACAGTAAGCAGTTCGGGTATCAATCAGGGAAATCAACTGAAACTGCTCTACATTGCCTAATAGGAGAAGTCAAATAAACAATGGCAGCGAAGGAGATGTAAGGCTGTCTGTGCCTTTGTTGACATTGAAGAAGCCATTGATTCTGCACTCAGAGCAAAAGGAGCAAGGGTATGCTGATAACGTAGTAATAACAGTTAGGGGAAAGTTTGAAGAAGTCCTAACGGAAATGTTGCAATTGGTGCAATGATAACAGCCTACGTGTCAATTCAGCCAAGGCAGTTATGGTTCCTTTTTCAAAGAAAAGAAACATTAGACCATTCCGCCAATTACCTTGGTGTTATTTTGGACAGAAAATTTCTCTGGTCAGAACATCTGAGGGTTATCTCGGATAAGGCCACAAAAGCTCTATGGATCTGTAGGCAGTTTGTAGGAACGACTTGGAGAACAAGCCCTCGGATACTCCTATGAATCTATAAGGCGATTGTAGGACCCATAATTGGGACTGTCATCTGGTGGAAGAAAGCAACTACCAGGGAAGGTATGGCTTCATTAGGAAAGATTCGGAGACTGGCTTGTCTCACAATTATTGGGACTATCCGTAGCTATCCTTCAGTCGCTCTTCAGGATTTGCTCGATCTTCGACAACTTCACGTTCTTCTAAAAGCGGAGGCGAAATCAACAGGAGCCAGGCTGAAAGTAAATCTGGTTAACCACAAATTTAATTTGGATAAGGAACGCTAGTTTGTCATCAAAGCGCTTAACCAAGGAACTCCGCTTCAATCAACTCTTCTTTACGTCTATTTGGAATAGAGACGAGGAATATAAAGCACTTTACTCTTCCGTTTGGCATTGTCAAATGGCTCCAAAAGCGAAAAAGGTACAGGTGCGGGTATCGTAAGACCTTCACTTTGAGTATCTATTCCGATGGAGTAGGGTACTTACGGTATTCCGAGCTGAATTTTACGCAATTGAGTATGTGCGAACTTATACCAAGAGGCAGGTCAACGTAAAAGAAGTATTGCAATCTTCACTGATGGTCCGGTTGCTGTCAAGGCTAACTAAGCAAATTCAGTTTTAATCAAAACTGGTGCTGGACTGTGTAACGGACGGTTTGGTGGGCATCCAGAGATGCCCGTGGGGACTGAGCCTAGGTTGCATTGCCGTGCCATCTGGCGAAGAAAAAGGCTCCTCAACGAGCCAAGCAGCGGCCTATGCTTGCTGTAGCTCAGTTCGGGAGATGTGGGCGGGGTTTTCGCCGCTCGTTGCCCCTGTCCTTTACGTATTAATAAAAATTCATTTGCCTGGGAAAGACAACACAAACAGGGGAAATAAAATTGGGGAATGAAAAAAAATAGTCAATGAGGATGGAATGGTTGGCGGACGGATCTGACGCCCACTCGGTCGAATCTGGGTCCGGGTGTAATGGGACCCTCGGCCTCTGGTTTCGTACCAACAACAGATCACTACTCATCAGGTGCTGCTTCGATCTGCTGGTGGTAGCAGCACTACCAGACCATAATATGGTTCGTTGCAGGTGGTTCATTACAACTGCTACTGGAGAGAATTAGTACTTCGAGTAAAGTTACCATCTACTGGGTTCCTGGACATGTCAGTATTTTGGGTAACGAAATTGCCGACGAGCTAGCTTAGAACGCTTCTGCATGCCCGTTCACTGGACCCGAACCTTTCTGTGGTATTCCTTTATGTGGGGTAAAACTATACATAACGGAGCATACTGGGTAAATCTCCCTACCCTGAGACAATCGAAATTGTTTATTTCAGGTTATTCTCGAAAGCGCACCCTGGAATTGCTGACCTTAGGCAGAAGTAGGCTTAGAATCATCTCTTTCTCTCTCCTCTCAGGGCACTCGATCCTGAGGAGTCACTCGCACAGAATGGCTATTGTCTCTGATCTCAATTACCGTTTTTGTGAGAGCGGTGACGAGACCTCTCAGCGCATTTTCTGTGAGAGTGAGGTTCCCGCCCGCCGCCGCTTGGAGAGTTTCGGTAAGGCGTTTCCTGAAGCAGAGCAAATTGCCTCATTCAGACCATTCCAGCTGAAAAGATGTGTGAGCATGCTCAAGCTCAACCATATACCCTAGATCTTTTGGACTATAACACAATAGACCCTATGGTCGAGGTGCTTTTAGGTTTTCGGCTCACTGCCCCTATCTTAATGTATCTAAACCTATTTCTGGAAATTTTATTACGGGATCTATCAAAAATTTCTTAGAGTCGTTTTTTCATCGCCACGGAACCGGCCTGAACGAAACATAAACTTCTGTTTGAGTGATATCGCATCCCCAGTACATCCAAACCTATCTGAATTTCGAATGTGTGAATATTTTTTCATAGCCGCCCGATGCTCAAACCGCTTGTTAAACAGCACCTTCTAAACAACTCAATAGATACGTCTACTTTACGAAAAGACTGCGGAGTTGTTTCTGGTATAATAGCGCACCATGCTCATTTTTCTCAAATCTCTTGGTATTGTAGGCAAGGGACCCGACTCAGAGACAAATATTTCCGAATTTTTTGCTTTAAGCCTAGTGTTCCTCGGAATTGTCATTACGATGATTACTGAGAACTACACGTGTGTAGTTTATATGACGGTTGTTCATCCGATCGACTGCGAGTAGAGCCGCCAGCTGAACAGCCTCAAGGCTTATCGCAAACATCACTTTGAGAAGCACGTATCTTTACATTCACCAGCCACCACCTACTACTCTATTTTTTTTTTTTTTTTTTTTGAAGACTGGAATCGTCAAAGAGCGATCCGACCTGAATTTGTATGGGATGTATTCCATATACAAGTATCAAGTAAAGGTGTATGGCATCTACAAATAAAATTCGTAACGCGAACTAAATTATGGGCACTTGACAGATTTGCAGAAGTTTAATTTTCAGTTCAATCTTGCTGAGTGTAATGTCCGCCTTAATGTGCGCTACATTGTAGTGGAGTGAATCTCGAAATTCTAATTTTGAAATCGAAAAATCAAGAGAGAAACGAGAAATATGTATTTTGGGTTAGAACAAAGTTGACAGCAACGCAAAGCCATGCTGCTCAGTGCGATGGCTTAGGATTAGAAACGGTGATTCCATTGAAAGGGAAAGCCTTCAATGCCTTGGCTTTCTACAGCAGCTAGTGTTACCGCAGCCTTATGAAGGGGTGCAGCTTAATGCTGAGTGGCTTGCCTAAGCCTTTTGCCTCAGATTAGATTTGAATGAAGTTGACTGCAACGCGAAGCGATGCTGCTCAGTGCGATGGCTCCGATTAGAAGTGGTGATCGCATGAAACGGGTAAGCCCTAAATGTTTTGGCTTTGTATTGCAGGCAGTGTCAACGCGGCCTTACGAAGGGATGCACCTTGATGTTGAACGGCTTGCCTAAGCCCTTAGCCTCAGACTAGTTTCAAATGAAGCCTAAATTCATGATCTGCGGTTTTGTATTTTTTGTATATGGGTTTTTGGGTTTGCTTTACGTTTCTTTTATGAGTGAAAGGCTGGCTTCGGCAATAAGGGGGATAGTAGGAATTGTTCTTCCTTACTTTGATGGCTAATAGTTATATCGACAGACATTTAAAGCATTGCTCTTATATAGTACGTTCCCAATGATGACAGCGTCCTTTCGTCTGCATCTGGTTGACCTTCATCTTCTCATTCTAATCTGCACTCATCATTCAATCGATTTATAGCTCCAAGATGATTTTGCAAGATATTAGCTGCGTTTATTTTAAAGCGCGATAAGAGGCAAAAAAACGATCGAGAGCAAATTAGCGAACACGAAAACGGGGCATGTCTTTGCTGGGAATGTATCTTGGTTTAGCTAGAATTCAAACGTCAAGTCAAATTTCAAGAGGAAACTTAAATCCTAAGTACAGATACAATCGGATAAATTGCCTTTAAGCAGCAAAATTATTTCGTATGTTTACTATTCCATAAAATCACACAAAATGAACATTTTGTTGACAGGAAATGAATTTTATGTGCTTTTATGTGCATTTCAAAATGCAGACTTATTAACTGAGTAGAATTCTTTCACTAACCTTCTATCCAGAGCAGCTCACATCAAATTCTTAGTGTAATTGTGTGTTCTTAACCTGCGTAGCTGTTAAAAAATGCGCCTATTGTGATAGATCGGCGGCTTTCACCGCTAAACATTGGTACGTCAAGGATGATCGATGACCATTTTTGTTGGAATCCAAGATACCAAGGTTAAAAAATCGAAAGCACTGTTGAAAAATATTTCACCTTTGAGTTCACATACTACAAAAACTGACCCACCCAATTTCATTATCAAAATTCCATTAGGTCAGACTGAAGTAACATACTATCTTGCAACAATATAGCTCCTGCATATGCTTCCCCGGGAGAACTAGGACTGAACGAAATATAGTCCATAAATTTTCATTGGAACCGAAAAAGGTGCATCTTTAATACATACATCACCATATAATATGTCTCTATCTCTGCCGAAAGTGTTACATATATACCCGTTCTCCATAAAATCCAAATCCTTATGCTCACTTGTTGGCCATGTGCACATACTCACATACCCCACCGATTCTACGGGATCCTGTAATATTTTATGAGATTTCATAGCTAGAAACTTCTTACAATTTGCCGAGGACTGACGACAATGAAAATCTTTTTCCATACAGTGTGTTCATACTCTGCTGTTTGTCTGTTCGTCCATACCGTACTCGTACATTGTCGGATACGTAGAGCGCAATGTGCTGACTGAATACAGGAAGTGCAGAGGGCATAAGAAATCAAACTAAACTTTACGTCCCTGGAGGAGATGTTTTATTCGATTTAGAGAATACGAGAGAATAAAAGATGCACACAGTATGAAAAAGTTGGGACAGAAGGACATGAAAGGTCAAGAAATATGATTTGGGTTCAAATACGGAAGCATATGAATGTTATTATTTCAAATTTTGAGTCTGTGCTGGGGTGCAGGAAATAAAGGATTTTGTCAATGCTTATTGGTTGCAACGCGCTTTCCGATTGTTTACCCATTTGGTGAAATAGCTACTCCAGAATTAGGAGCGAAAAAAACTTCGAAAAGATCAACCAATTCCCTTAAGAAACGGATATTCTGACTCCTAATTGATGATCGATGTCAGATTAGATTAACCTAAAAGTCTATAACGCTGACAGTAATTATCTCTCTGTTGGATATAACCGAAATCGAAAGCTTATAAACCATTCATTTGAATCTCTACATCGAAAATGAAATGATGATTTTCACCTGTGTTGTAATGTTTCTTACCGTGCTAAGCCTAATTTTTTTTTCTTCTTTTTTTCATCTACCGTGGTAATATATACCTAGCGGTAATTAAAGGATGGTTTATTTACAATCCTTAATAATTTATTCATTCAAATGAAAAAAAAATTCCTGGCGAAATAAAGCTTGTGATTGTCACTTTCTCTGTTTGCAAAACAGCTATACTGTTTGTTTTCAGGAATAGAGTCTTTATGTTGATTGATCATTGAATAATTATGATTATTCATTTTAATCGACGACCTAAGATGTTTGATATTTGAGAAAACTGAAACATTTTCAAAGACTGAAACTTCTTAAGTGTTGATGGATTTTGGATTTTAAAATTGGAGCTCATTTCTTATTGACGTTTATCAACTTGACAATTTTTTGCCGTTATACTACTACTGAATTTTGCTGAAATTCAGTTGTTTTGCCCTGATGGTATTTTCAGCTATAGAGTCATTTGCATAGCGGAGAACAGCAGACAGGAATAATACCTCACGAACTAATTAACAATCAAGTAAAATTCGAAACCGAATTAACTGAAGACCGAAAACCTCTGATCTTGCTGGTGCGGGACTCGGCCTCCTCAAATCGCCTAACCAAAAATAGAATAGAAGACGGTTCAGACTACTGACCGTAATGGTCGTGTGCCACCACTCGGTCGAAGACTAGTATGTCCTTAGCAGTAGTTTTCCTCACAGCCTGGGTTCGTAGTGATCTGTTCGAGGACTGTATATTAAGAGCATAATTGCCGGGCATTTTCACAAAATGTGACATGTAGTCTTAACTTCCTCCATACAAAGACGACTAACGTCAACTCATGTGGGTAGTATCTCTTTAGTTGAAGGGTTTGATTAACTCCTTCCATTCACGGCGCCCTGGAAGGTTATCAAAGTAATTAACCTTGATGAAGCACAGACCACCATAAGGTTCCGTTTCGAAAGAATTTGATGACGACAAAATAATTGCCTAAAATCAGAAACATCAACTTTATCTCTGATGGTTTCTATACTTAAGGGACTTACATTATACATTATGATTTCGATGGCCGCCTTCATTAAACAATGTGTGGCAGAGAATTGGGATTAGAAGGCCCCCAGACAAAATATGTATTGTGGTATCAGATTTCAAGGCTATCAGCCCAAATATTCCGTGAAAATGAAACCAAATTAAGAGTTATACAATATACAGTGTGTAGGTCACGAACCAGCATATTTTAGTAAGGCAAAACGACGCACTAAAAAGAAACTCAATTCAATCCCAAACACAAAAAAAAACACCTGTATCTATTTGCCCAGTAGGTGTCCGTACGCAATCTAAATTCTTAATGCTCCGTGGTATAATGCTTCCCAGTAAAGCTCGTCTTAGTTCGCCAAGATTTCGTTTCGTTCCCTTATCTTATTATAGCGGTTATACAGAAGTATAGATGTAAGTGATATTCCCAACGGGGGTAAAAATGATTCTGGGATTTTAACAACCGACTGTCACTTGGAATTTTGAATAAGCAACGCTATCCAGAGGAGCAATTCTGTTAAGCTTCCTTTATGCTTTTTTTTTGTGCAAGGGACTAAAACACATTGACCTGATATAAAAGCGTGGCCAGTTACAGTCTCTATTAAGAGGAAATTCATTTTGTCTCGACACAGTATCTAGGAAAATAATTAACAGGATAATGGCATAGAGAGATAGTGGCTGTATACGATAAAATGGAGATCCAGCTGCGGTATTAGTATGTCGTAAGTTCTTGAGAGTAAGAGGGATAGATTGGAAGACGATACAATTTCAGATACACATGACAAAAGTGCCTTCCTATTCAGCTTGAATACTAAGTGAAAGCCACAACGTGGTCGCAAAGGTTCAAGGGATTTGAAAAGGTTTTCGGGGTTGGTTCCGGTCGGTGGTGTCCGGAATCTATTATTCATGACATAAGTGCTGGCCGAGAGCTTTGCCACGGGATTCTCATACAAAGGCCATAAGCTGACAAATAGTAGAATGCTAATACGTTGTATGGGTATTCCAGTTTACAACAAATTAATCTAATGGTAACACAACATATAATATGTATGGGATTTTACGGTTGTTATTAAACTGAGATTATGAGTGAAAGATACATTTCTGAATGGTGTTTTCATTTTCTATTCGGAATGGTTTACGATGTGAGTTGGAAGTCTATTATATTATTGTGGCGGGACGGTTTTATGTTGACCAAAAGATAAACCGGAAGAAAAGGATGGACACTCCAGGGTAAATGAACCAGTGGAATATGAAGGGTGGGATAGGCAATAGATACATGGTAATGTTACACAATGTAATGTTATATTTTAGCTAATTTTGGAGTCGGTATTTAGATTAGTTAGAATTTGGTTAACTTCCTGAAATTTTTTAATGTAATCAAGTCATTTTATGACTACATTATGCTCAGCGTTCCTCCAATATTTTATTCGACCCCACGTCAGAACGATCACAATTTTTATATACTTATGTCTATCAGGTTAGCATTACCACTTACCACAAGTCGAGTATAGTGGATTAATTGTCGTAGATTTGTCGTGAAAGAAAATATTTTGTCGCGTTTGTTTTTAAAAAAATATGCTATGGTAATGCCAACTTGACAGTCAAGTTAGCATTTTCACCCCTTGAAATAGGGTAAAAATTTTCTAGTCGATTAAAGTGGATATATTGTCGTAAATTTACTCTAAAATCACGTGTACGCATCCTAAGATATTTAACGGTGAAGTAAAAAAAATCTGGTTTCAACTGATTTTTGTAAAGGAGTCAAATTTGTGGGCGTTAGTAAGGACGGTGCCGGTGGAAGCAGCACTACCAGACCAGAATATGGTTCATTACAGGGCAGCTTCTACTACGAGGCCTGCAGAGTAGTAGGAGCTGAGGACAGAGTGTGCCGCAAAAAAAAAAACAACTGGGCTCCTGAACTAGCCGGCAACTATTGTAGAGGGGAAAAATTGGCAAAGAGAAAAAAAATACTACTTCTTCTTCCTTGCCCTTTCATACCACTCTGCGGCTTCGCGTTTCTCTGCCTGTGGTGTTGGCACTTCGCCCATTCTGGCGGTATAATCCCAGCTTCCTTCTGCAGGCAGCACGGTCTTGGATCGTATCATCGCCAAGATTAACGCGTTGTTGTTGCTTTTTCATCTGATCGATCCATGTGTGTTTCCGTCTGCCTCGGCGTTTGGGTCCAGCAAATGGAACATTCGTTGATAGTGCCTTCATGACAGGGTTCTCAGGCGGACGCCTTAGAACGTGGCAATACCAATCCATACGACGATCTTCGAGCTTTTCAGTGATCGGTTGCTCAACAAACAAGCTGCCTCGGATGTAGATACTTTTGATGCGATCCTTTTTGGTCACACCGGCTGACTTCCGTAGCATTTTCATCTCGGTCGCAGTCATTTTGCTTTCATATGTCTTGAAAAAAATACTACATTACCCCATTATTGAGATGATTAACAGGTTACAGAGAATCCTGAGGTCAGCAGAGGCGCAACACTGCATTCCTTGCCGTAATTCACTGTAAGCTGCTGAGCACGTAAATAATCCAAAAATGCAATACTGTGTAAAGAAAATTTTTTAACTTACTTATAAGGACAATCCTGGCAAACAAAAAGGTATCCAGGGCTCCTCCGCGCTTCGTCCGGTCACCGAAGAGGCTCCCATTGCCGGCAATTCCAAGCCTTTATGGAGGCCTTAAATACATGGCTAAATACAAAACACGAGCACAAATGCCGGACTGCCTTGTTTAACTGAATCTAAATGGAAAAACTACTCTTTAGGAAGGATGGGGGTGCTACAGAGGGAAGCACAGCTGCTTGAAGGGAAAGTACGTGAAGTAAGGTGGCTAAGTCCTAAGACTTAGAGCAAGTAGCTTTAATGGTGCTTGTGGGGACTCAAATCGTTGGAAGGGCCAAAAAGGAACCTGACGAGATCTTTTTCAGTCCTATGCTGTACCGGAAATGGGCCCCACATTGGGCGCCAAATATGTAGTAAACGGTTCGGTGGGCATCCGAGGTTGCCCGTGGGGGCCGAACCTAAGGTAGCACAATGACCGTGAAGATCAGGCCATGCCATCTGGCGAAGAAACAGAATTGATTATGTTTTCCACGATTTTAAACCGTTGAATTCTTCCCGAAAACGCAGGACTAGACAATTGCAATCTATTGAAAGAATTAATTTCAGCTTTTTTTATTATTTGATAACCGCTTTGGAAGGTCTACTTGATACAATAGTCAATAATCACAATTAAAACTCCGCTCAATTTTCAAATTTGAATGTAAATATAAATTTCTTTTTATTTCGTTCTCATTTACTCAAATTCTTTACTTTTATCGGCAAGAAAATTTATCAAAATCGAAGTGAACCTATTCTAATTTTTGCCTTTGGACTGCACTCTATCGTTTGGCTTCCAATAAAAATTATAAAAAAAAGACAATTAAAATGCAAAATACAAATTACAAATACCGTTACAAAATTGTTGTTGTATTTTTCCTTTAAAATCAATCTCGAATTAAAAATCTTCACCAAGTAACGGTATTAAATATCATCATTAAGACCCCATAAGAGCCCAATTGACACCACTGTATTAGAATTTACAGTCAGAGTCATGATTATGTTATTGTGTGTAAAATGTATGTGCATATTATGTATTTGAACTCCGTCAACGCGCCGTAGTTTTTTTTAATTATCTGTCCGCGTTTCCAGGATTTTAAATGATTTTCGCATTTTCATAACTTTTAACATTCAAAACGACTGGTTAGTGACAGTGTCGGCCATAACTATTTAAGCGCGCTGTTCAATTAATAGAAAATGGCACGTAAGATTTTAGCATAGCTTTGAAAATGCTTGTTACACATAATAAAGGAAGCTCTGAAATGTCCGTACTTCACGAATTTGACCCTACGTTCACTATCCTCTTTATTTGTGTGAAAGCACCTCCAAAACGAGCAAATCAACATAATAACCGGTACAAATCGCATTCGGCGCCCAATGTGGGATAATTGTTATTTTAACCTACTTTAAGGCCATCTTTAAGCATCCTCAAGCTTTTCTAACGCTGTTTTTAGTTTAAGGTTACCTTTAGACTTTTTTCTGTCCTACGTCGGTGAAAATAATAGAAATTAGTAAAAAAATTGTCGAAGAAAACCCGAAAATATTCGGCGCTCAATGTGGGATCAGTGTGATTTTATCTGGGTGGACGAAACTAAAATGGGCAATCAAATATGGTTAGTCACAGGGCGCATGAAGCGAAACCTTTTGTTTTTAGACCTTACCTTATGACTTTTTCTGATTCCATATCGATGAAAATTTACAATAAAAAAAAGTGAAAAATGGTAGAAAACATTCAAAGTTATTCAGCGGCTAATGTTGGATCAGTAGGATTTTATCCGGTCAATTATAGGCTGTCTTAGGACATCTTTAAGCTTTTCTAACGCTATCTTACACCACCTTATGGTGTTTTTTTCTCGGTCCTTTGTAATTGAAAACAAAAGAAATTAGTCGAAAAAGCCGGAAAATATTCGGCGATTAATTTGGGTTGTGATTTTATCTCGTCGCCAAAACAAAACAAAGAAAATAAACCTTTCTTGGTCTTTACCTTAAGGCTACACTACGACTTTTTTATCTTATATGAATAAAAATTAATGGTAGAAAATAGTCGAAAATGCAAATTCGGCCCCTAATGTGGGATCAGTAGGATTTTAACCAATCATTAAAACCGTAGTCCGGATGGCACAACGGTTAGCACGTTCGCCTTCTACGCACTGGGCCCCGGTTCGATTCCTACTGAATGCGGTAGTTTTCGATAAAAAGGGGATTTACGTGTCGGACTATGAGCCCACTCAGCTGTTAAATGAGTACCCATTTATGGGGTAAATAAATCGATTGAGCGTGTTGTTGATCACACACCTCTGCACAAGACCGTCACGATCTAGAAAATGAGATGATGGTAACTCATCTCGAGGCCATGGTTCAAATTGAACTGTTGCGCCAGTTATTTATTTATTTATTAAAACCGAAATGGCAATCGAATAAGCGCGTGGTGCAATTAGTTACACGGCACAAAACCGAAACCTTTTTAAATCTAACCTTAAGGCTAGCGTTTGATTTTCAATATGTAACATTTTATTTCATTAGGCAGGATATTATGCGCCCCTACATAATGACTCCCTCAAATGCTCAGGCTCGGCCCTGTTAGTGACATTCAGTAATCAAATGAATATGAGTTGGCGTAATAAGAAAATGTTGCTATTTATTGATATTGCTGGTTCGCATTCAAACGATTGGAACTTTCCAACGTCACCATAAAGTTTTTTTTTTTTCAAATACAAACAGTGAGTTTCGACGTTTGGATCAGGGTGTAATTGAAAATTTTAAATGTCACTACCGGTGATGAACAGCTGATGAACATTAATAAGGACAAGGTTCCTATTTAATTTCAGAAAAATTCATCAAACGGTTCAAAAGTTAAAATAATATATGTAACTTCAAAATTTTCTAGCCTGAGTACCTCTATAACGGAAGAGGCTTGTTGATCAAGACTTGTCCAATTGGTGGATATTAGTAAGGACTAGGTTCCAATCGATTTTCACCAAAATTAAAAGTTACAGTCACAAAAGAGCGACGGTGACGGTGACCGGTAGCTCAGTGCGTAGCGTAACCAGTCTCATGTTAACCGGCGATTCGGGTTTGAATCTCGTCCACAACGACTCTCGTGGCCATGGATGTTTGCGTTGTCTTCCCCTTGTGGTGCCTTTCGTAATAATAAACTACTGCATCTCCCGGCTTGTTGCAGGTAGGCGAGGGAGCAGGAGGTGCATGCTACCAACTGCATTCTCCGAAACGTCAAGTGGGCCACATGGAACAGTTGACGCGCTATGCCCCACAAGGGGTTAGGGCAATTGAGTACATAATAAAAAAAAGCTGTTACCAAAATATCTATACGTAGCTACGCGAAATTGATTTAGTTAATTTAGTTCATGGAGCATAAGATGAAGCTGGAGATAAATTTATATATTAAAAACATAATTTAGAAATATCGCCTAAATATCGATATACATTACTCTGTAGGTTTCACACCTGGTACTAACAAGTGATGTTAAGTATCTCACTGCATATCTTAATTTTACATAAATTTGGATATTATCACAAATTCACACACATCAAAAATCAGTTCCTCTGGCTTCACTGCGCCAGGTGTCATTGGCTAAGTTCATAACACAAAACAGTTGGCATACTGTTGCCAATTTGTTTTATGGACTCTCTCCACTGAGTTTTTGATGGACACAGCATACTGTGAAAAATGCCATTTTCTCCATCACAAAAATTTCTCCGCTGGCTAGGACCAGCATATGATGACGAATCCTGAAATGACACTCGCGCTGTCGTATTCTTACAATTTTTCGTCAGTAGTCAGTTTTGAACTGAAAATTTGACAATTGATGTATGACTAGATGCGAGTGCAGCTCAGAGCACAACAACCTGTTACAAAGCTGCTTCGATACTGTTGCCCCAGCATGTTGCGATTCCGCTGTGTGTTATGAACTTAGCCATTTATAATTTTTCCCCAACTGACTGAGGATAATATATGTATGTGCAGTAGGTATCCATTGAGAGCAATTTCAATTTGTTAAACTGGTTTTTCTTTTTTTAGCAACCTTCGCGTTATTTGTTTGCCCATATTTACTATTTATTCATATGTTCAAGATTACAAAGGACGATTTAAAAGTAAAACCAAATGCAATGTTGATATTATTCTCCACTTGATATCCTTTCCATGAAATAAATTAGATAATTGATATCTGATGGAAGCGGATTTTCTAAATGGTCGAAACGAAAAGGCTTCTTCTTTTCATTTCATTCAAGTTTTACTTTTTATTGAGAAATGTGATGAAATCTTATACCATTTCTCACAGGACTTTTCTTTTCTTCTTTTATATATCTTTCCGTACTTGCTAAGTTAAAATTCAACTACTACATATCTAACCCAGGGAAATTCAATTAGATAGTAGTGCTCCATAGTGGACCTACAATGACCAACAGTTCGCTCATTTTTTTCGCCACTCATCTATTTATCCTTACGGAAATCATCTAAATATTTCTTTCATTTTTCATCTTTTCATCCAAGAGCTCTTAGCTATTTGAATAGCATCAGATTTCATTTTCTCAAATCATCATTTAATGGCCAATCTAGAAAAGCTCCGTCCAACATCTGGATATATCAAAATATGCTTATTTACAAGACCAGATAGAAGACATAACATTACATGTACGATATATCTATAAATCTCTAGAATCCTCTATGTGTATAAAACCCATTTGGTTTCGTACGACGACCTTTCTCCATAAAAAAAATGTCATTTTGTCATCTAGTCTAGGCTATCTGCTTTTTTTTTAACCAAAAAGCATATGCCTAAGTAAATTGACACGAACTTATAGTCTTGTGAAATGACAAAGATACAGGTAGGGTGAAACGCAATCATAAATCATAGCATGAAACTTTATCTGACTGTACGACTATAATCGTAAGGATATGCGGCCATGTTTCTTATGTCGTATTTCGTCGTCATTGAAGATGACATGTACAGTAGGAAATAATTCATTCCGTAAATTCGATGCTTTTCGCCGACAAATAAAGGACACGAGAGGTTGGAGATGAGGTCAATTACCGGACTATTACAGTCATGCCCGAGAACATGGTAGACGATATCAGGAACGAATACTGTCATTGGAGGGAAAATTTATGCGCCTATATGAATCTGAATGGAGGAATTAAGGTTTCAGATGTACGTAGTAAGTACATACTTGGGTTGAGATTTTGCATGTTGATTGCTAATAAGGTGATGATGATGGTGACTATAAATTATCATAACAGCGCAGTTTCATGCTACTGATAAATGGCATACACAAAAATTATGTATATTATATTGGAGGGCATTGGCTTCATGTGACATACTTCGGTAACTATCATCCCCGTATTGACATTAATTTGACCATTCGACACGACGGCGACGTCCAGTTATTTACTTCCTTGTCCCAGAAAAAACTCCCGTTTTCAAGAAAAGGAATAGTATTTGTATACCCTAGACTTTATAAGTGACGAAAATATGTAACACCTGAAAGGAGGCTCCGGAGGTATCGCTCTAATTGCCTTGACTCCTCCAGGGGCATGGGCGCGTCATTGCTCGTGAGGGTAATCTTATGCTCTCCTGGAGAAAAAAAAAATCGATCAGATGAAAACTAACGGTAATTTTCTGATAAAGAGCCCCGTACTACCCTACTTTTCAGGTTTTTATCTATAACTCTTGAACCAATTGACGTAGACACCCAATTTTTGGCTTGTAACCCTAATGTGAGAAGCTGCTTGAGTTTTAGTAAGTTGTACATAATCAGATCAAAGAAACGCCTACCTCTCTTACAAATTTCAAAAAATAAATATTCTTTTGATTACTTTAAATTTCGATAGAATGACACTAGCGAGTTGAAAATTTTTTAGAATGTTGTTAGTAAGATCTACTTGGTTGGTATTGAAAATGGGCAAGATGCGACCCAAGGAACCCCTACCTCCCCTACAAATGAATCTTCAAATAAGCGATAACTTTTGATAGAATGAAGCCAGCAACTTGAAATTTAAGTCAACTGTTTAAAGTAAGATTGAGTTAGTTGGTATTAAAGATAGGCTAGATCCGACCCAAGGAACCCCTACCTCGCCTGCAAATGGAATTAAAATAAGCGGTAAGTTATGATATTTATATATTAAAATAAAGCTAGCGACTTGAAAATTTGGTTACGTGTTTACAGTAGGATTCAACTGGCTGATATTGAAAATATGTAAAATCCGACCAACGAAACCCCTACTTCCCCTACAAATGAAACTTCACGCAAGATAGAATGGGTTAGTTTGTAATTGATCTTGAGGACCCTCAACATCCTCCTAAATAAGTGCCAACCTCCCCTATAAACTGGTCATATAGGAAACTCAATTTTAATGCAAATGGTCGTTGCCAATCGGTACTTTTGGTATCACCACTAGGTCTGTACAAGTCTAGGGTATATACGCTTCGGACTCCAGGCCGAATCGAAACTTCGGTCTGTTTCTAATTTGCTTTTGGAACGGTCGTTCCTATGACAGCTATATGATAGAGTAAACTGACTTCAACCAAATTTGGGATTGTGATTTCACTAAAGATATTATTGATTAGTGTGAAATTTGAAAAAGATATCTTTAGAAAAGAAAAGTTTTTCTCACAAAGACGAATTTTTGGACCGGCCGTTCTTTTGGCAGCTATATGACGTAGTAGTCCGATTTCATTGGTTCCGACATCATTACAGCGTGCTATAAAAAGAAAGCTTTGTGCAAAACTCAAGAAAGATATCTTTAGAAATAAAAAAGTTTTTCTCACAAAAACTTGCTTTTGGAACGAACGTTCCTATGACAGCTATATGACAGAGTATTCCGATTTCAACCAAATTCGAAATTATGATTTCGCTAAAGATATTGTTGATTATTGCGAAATTTGAAAAAGATATCTTTAGAAATAAAAAATTTTTTCTCACAAAGACGAATTTTTGGACCGGTCGCTCCTATGGCAGCTATATGACGTAGTGGCCCGATTCCGTTGGTTCCAACATATTTACAGCGTGCAGTAGAAAGAAGACTTTGCACAAAATCTCAGCTTGATAGCTTTAAAACTGAGGGACTAGTTTGCATAGAACCAGACCGACAAAGCTTAATCGACTCGTCTCACCATACTGCTTCCTTCTTTGCGTTGTAAACTTCATGACAAAGTTAATATATCCTATCACATACGTGAAGGGTATCATACCTTCGTTGTGACTTATGGTGCATTTACCACTTTGAAATTAGTAGTAAAACTTGTTCCGATTTCACTGTTCCTATGAGAGGTATATGAAATATTGAGCCAATTTCAACCAAATTTAGGCAGTCAATATGACGGAATAATACGAAATTTGGTAAAGATATCTTCAGAAATAAAAAAGTTTTCCTAACAAAAACCTGCTCCTGGAACGGTCACTGACCAAGAATATATATGGTTTATGTGGTCTGACCAATGGTTAGTATGACAAGATGAGTCGATTAAACTTTGTACTTCTGTCTGTCCATCTGTTTCTATGCAAACTAGTTTTTCAGTTTTGAAACAATCGAGCTGAAATTTCGTGCACAAACTTCTTTCTATTGCACGCTGTATATATAGTATGTTGGAACCAACGGAATCGGACCACTACGTCATATGGCTGCCGTAGGAACGACCGGTTCAAAAATTCGTCTTTGTGAGAAAAACTTTTTTCTTTCTAAAGATATCGTAACCAAATTTCATCTTTTTCAATGGTATTTACTACCAAACAACATTTCTGAAATTGTTTAAAATTGAACTACTCTATCATATAGCTGTCATAGGAACTACCGGTCCACAAGTAAGTTTTTGTTAGGTAAACTTTGTTATCTCTAAAGATACCTTTACAAAATTTCACACTTATTGATCATATTTACCAGCAAACCGCATTTATAAATTTGAGTGAAATCAGCCTACTATTTCATATACCTCTCATAGGAACAGTGGAATCGGAACAAGTTTTACTGCTAATTTCAAAGTGGTTAATGCAAAATGAATAAAATTGATAGCCACACATAACTACTACTGAAGGTTCGGCAAGCTATCTATTTTACGCCTAGCTACTAGTTATTCATCGAATTTATTGGGCAACAATTTGAATGTTCTGTTTCGGTGTGAGAAACAAAATGGTTACCTTACACATACTACAACCCAGGTTACTTAGTAATAAATAAGTCGTGACAGTGATTTTCTTAAGTGTGACATCAATTGTCTCCTGCCATGTCGCTTTCCCAATCAACTATATTCCATGTTCGTATCCTTCTACCCGTACAATCAAAATCCCCCCATCTGCTTATCTTAATTAACCATACACTCTTTTAATTTCTACTTTCCTTGATTGCAGCCAACACTTAGCAACTATCGCAATCAGTACAACATTTCGTGGACGGTGATGAGCCACTCACCAATTCGGGAATATCGACTATTCTATCGACGACAGGTTGGACAGCGAGCAGGACATGGCCATCACGAAAAGGTGGACAACAATCACGTCGGTACACGATTTTATAACCCCGGCGATACGACATATCCTCGCAAGGGCTTGAGCGGAGTGACAAGCAGTGGTAGTGCTCTGCCAGTAGGTTACAGTTCCCTGGACAATTCCAATGGTGGTTTTGTAGGAGTTGGAAGCACGCCCAACGGCAATGGCCTACATCAGGATCATGAAACATGGAATAATATCGTTATACCGGTGTCATACTCGACCTATCATGAAAACGGAATGAGGCATCACGGTTACAATGGTATCGGCGGGAATGGATTGAATGTCGGTAGACGTGGTTCACTGGGCAGTAGTACCGATTATAGCGGATTGGGAAGAACTGGTGACGATGGCTATCTGGACCACAATAGTATAGGCGGTCCCGGGGTATACTCAGCCTTTGGACAGAATCGAAATCATAATATTCGTCATAGGATGTCGTATTTAATTAAGGACCTGATACCCGCCACCAATTATGAAGCTCGTGTACAGGCACGTAATGATCATGACTGGAACAAATTGTCAGCAGTATTTCATTTTTCTACCCGAGCTGAAGGTAAGCATCCGCAGATATATTTTTGTTTTGTTAATTGTGTTTATACTGGGTCAGAGGATAAATAATTTTATAATTAGTTCGTAGACAGTTTCTTGATGAGGAAATTAAATTAACGGTGGACTTGATTATATTAATTGCGAACGGCTGTTTGCATGCTGTTATTCATTTTATTCAAAATACGAGTAGTTTAAGGGCAATGCTGGCATTTTAAATGGTTTATGTAGTCGCGCACATTAAAAATATTGGTATACATTCTTTTAAATTTTCTTATAAATATACATAGGAAAAGTCGTATTAAATTGATTGGTTTAAATCATGTGGGCAAAAGAGACCGGTGGCTCAGCTTGTCAAGTGGTGTATGCTAGCAACATGTTATGTTATATGGTTTTTCATTAACAGCGGCGCATTTTGTTTTTTCAATTAAAAGACTTGTGGGTCAATTATGGAAATCATTTTTATTTCAAATGAAAGCACAATCGATGCCATTATTTACAGAATACGATATCATTCAAATGTCCGCCGCGGAAGCGCTGGCACGAGTGAATAAGCTGAACCCAATTTGTCATGACTCGAGCACACAAATCGGCCGAAATACCAAGAATTTTGCGTTCGATGTTGGCCTGCAGCTCTTCTAACGTTGCTGGCTTTTTGGCATAGACACAGACAGCGATTTAATGTAACCCCAAAGAAAACAGTCCAAAGAGGTTAAATCGCATGAACGATGCGATTCGCGAGGACCGTTGCGTGAGATAACTCGCTCGCCGAACTTGGTCTTCAATAATTCGTTTGTGTCGTACTCTGTATGGCACATTGCGCAGCAATTTTGCTTGTTGACAAAACCATCGAGCCAGGAGTGAGCTTCATCCGAAAAGATGATTTTCTTGTGAAAGTCGTCGTCAGCTTACATCTGGTCCACAGCCCAATTAGCGAATGTGCGGCGCTTAAAATGGTCGGTTGGCTTCAGTTCTTGAGTAAACGAAATCTTATACGGGCGGAGAGCCAAATCCTTCGCCACAAACTGGTCACACTGATATTCAACGCCTGCGATCGGCGTGGAATCGACATCCTTGACTCACACACACTCTCTCAAACGGCACTGCCATGTAGACACACTCTGGTCTCGTCGGTGAACAATACGATTTCGTAGCATACTTGTCACAATAAAACGATCGTCTCTATCAGAAGTGCACCTAGAGCGGCCGGGTCGGGGTCTCTGATTGTAGCTACCTTCCCCCGAAACACTCTTGACACAGTAGACTGACTCATTCATAGCTGACGAGCGACTGTTCTCTGAGTAAGCCCTTCCGAAAATAGGGCGACAACTTGAGCCGCCTGCTGCGGCGTGGTACTCATGAATGACAAAATTGTGACTTTTATTGCTTTAAACTTATTCAATCGACCTTCCAGATTCAACTGACCATTGAAAACCCTTTGCGGATGCATTTATAGGGTTAGTTTGCCTTGTAATAACCCATTCATAAATGTTCAATTTCCCGACTTTTTAGCTCCAGGTAGCGGTCATTCATAAAACACTCATTAAATGGCGATAAAAAAGGTATCATTGTAAAACTAAAATCTCAAACTTTCAAATGACATACGATTTGTAGGGATACATAACGTACTTTTAAAAATATACATACGAGGGTTGCCTTTTATATTTCGGGATTAGAGAACAAAAACAAATATTAATCATTGAAAATCGCTTTATTGTTTTTCAAAATATTCCCCATGAAGATCTATACAATTTTGCATGCGTTTGAACCAATTGTCAAAGCACTTTTGCCACTCTGATTGAGGTGTCTCCAAAACATGCATTCTGAACGCAGCAACCGCTTCTTCAGGTGTTGAAAAACGTTGACCTCTCAGTTTGTTTTGCGTTGTTCTAGTGGTACGGTTGCGACATGTCCAGTTTTTCCGAAAAAACAGGCGACCATTTGCTTGGAAGTGCTTCGTGCGCGAACAACTTTTGTTGGGTTTGACTCATCTTGAAACGCCCATACAGTCGACTGCTATTTACTTTCGGGCTCATACGCGTAAATCCACGATTCATCACCTGTCACGATGTCATAGACGTGTTTCGAAGCACCGCGATCGTATTTTTTGAGCATTTCTTTCGACCAATCGACACGAGCCTTTTTTTGAGCGATTGACAAATTGTGTGGGATCCAACGCGAACAAATTTTTTTGACAGTCAAATGTTCATGCAATATTGAATGTATGCTGATCCCACTAATGCCTAAGGTTGTCTCAATCTCACGATAGGTCACATGACGATCTTGCAATATCAGTTCGCGCACAGCATCAATGGTTTCCGGACGGACGGACGGTTTTGGACGACCTTCACGAAATTCGTCTTGGAGTGAACTACAACCTCGATTGAATTCACCATACCATCGATAAACACTGGTCCTTGATGGAGCTTCATCGCCAAAAATTGAATTCAGTTCATCCATGCACTGTTGCTGAGTTAATCCACGTCGAAAGTTGTAAAAAATAATCGCACGAAAATGTTCACGATTGAATTCCATTATTTGGCCGAGATTATACGGGCGGAGAGCCAAAAAAAAAGATCTTTTAAGTTACTGTAAAAAACACAAATAGCGCTCTATGTCAAAACGTTCTGAGACCGTATAACCTTAAAAATGTCAAACTTTACGATAGAGCTGTCAGTTGCCAGATTGCAACACTAGGGTTATCCAATCCCGAGATATAAAAGGCAACCTTCGTACAAATACACGTGCTTTCGGTTTGATTCAGTATTTTTGCTCGCAAGTGTATTACAGTCAGTTCCCGACATACTCGTATGTACGTATGACCGACTTACGTAAATCCGCACTTAGGCTCCAGCAAACAATTTCATATCATTGCATATAAACGGAAAAATCAGTGATTTTTTCCGTTTACATGCATTTCAATTGCTGAATAACCGAAGCGCTCCAAAATGTGAACGCAGGCATTGGGAAGATAAATTGTCCAGATGATGCGATGGCGATTCTTCCATGCAATAAATTTATCGATTATTTGAAGCTTTTTTTAGGGGATATCCCTCAGGCGAAAGAATCGCGATATGATTTTAATTCGTCAATCTATCGCCAAGATGATATTTCGACAATTCATAATAAATACAAAACGATGATTGCGTTATTCTCATTTACCTATATAGTCTAGATAGCGCAACGGTTAGCACTATTGACTTGCAAAGGCAGTCTGGATGGAACCGCTCACAAGGACGTCGTCGGACAAATGAGCTTTTGTCGGCCAAAATCTGGAAGGTCGATTCATTGGAGAAGCATACCTGTAAAATATTGTATAATCACTAACGACTATTAAAAGAAAAAGTCTTTATTCGACTCCAGTCTGCAACATTCATATACCGGTATTGTTTGGCCCGTTGCAGTCGCTTTTTCTTCATGGCCTCGATGAGCTGCAGTTTTTTCATAGGACGACAACCGACCAGATTTGCTTCTACCGACCACCATTGGACTGTTCTCTTCGAAACTCCAATTCCCCGTTTATCAATGTCGTCAAACGCTCCACACTTTTTTTACGATTCACAATGCAATCATCTCTGATTTTTCTATCAGCACGGGGAGTGATGACCCTTTTTCTGCCACATTTTCCTGTGCGGTTCACTTCAAAGCGCTTCTTTTGATCCATTTTTATTTTAATTTTGTTGACAACCGACTTCGAAACACCGGCTCCCGCTAAGAATGTGTGGAGATATGTGAGCTTGAAAAGCGATATAGTGTGTTTTTCCTCCAAAGCCTCGAAAGGTAACGTTTTGCAACTATCGGTTTTGACTATACTACTAAACCGAATTCCAACTTTGAGCAATGCATTAGATGTAGAGTTTCATGCATAATAATATTATAGTGAAACACTTATTCTGCTGCCCCAACAGAATTCACATAAACCAAATATCACTTTTTAATTTTCATTCACTTCATTCAAAAGCTTTCAATTTGTTAAAGACTAAATAAATCAACAAAACAGAAAGGAAATTATTTAATGTTGAAACGGAAGCGAAACAGAATAAATAAATGCCTCCTCCACAGAACTCCTTAGCACCGTTTGCCACCGGCAAAACCCTCATTCATCCTCAGCAAACTCACTCTTCATTTCGTTCGTTATCATTTAATTAACACATTCAGCAAAGAAAGGAAAAAAAAATAATACCCTTTTTCCCTTTATGTATTTTGATGAAAATGTTTTCTTCCATTGCCAGGACTGAATATGTTTATTTCACTTAGCACATTTTCCTCGTGCTTGAGCTTTCTTTTTCCCACGATACGGATGTCGAGGAAAACAGCTTCTAGCTATGTTTTACTCTATTTTGAAGCGAATTTTCTTACGGTCTCGTACTCTTCAATAAGGACGGTTCAAACACTCGCTGCCACCCCCTCAGCGTTTGTCGATGGCTTTCAGGCAAGCTGAATGAGAAGAAGAAGACCGTAAATCATTTGACGACGTACATATTGTGTATACCTTTGTATATATGAAGGGTTGGAGGGCGGTAGACCACATGCAACACAGCGACATCCAAATTAAGTTTTAATTAATGCTAGCATAGTTCAAAATCCTATCTAAAAAGGCGAGAAAGAATTTCATTAGAAAAGGATTATCAGAAACGGGGGTAGATGACAGAATTCAATGGGGGTAGTGTTGCGGCTCACATACAAATGTAGGTGGGGTGTTCCTTTTTGAACTGAGATGGATATAACAAAAAGAAACGAAAGTTGGCAAAGCAAAGCATCTTATGACATAGTTCAGATTTAAGGGATGGCTTTAGGAATTTTCGATTAGTCGTCAGGAATTTTGCAATTAATAAAATCGTAAAATTGACTATGAAACCAGATTATGAAAATAGGTTGTATGATGGAATTCAAATTATGTATACCCTTTCCACATGTTTTTTGTATTACCACAGTTAGATGGTGGTCTGACGTCTGTACCAACTTTGTCTACAATCATATTTATACATAGTACGATGAAGCTGTTTAATTTTCTAGCAGCAGTTGATCAGCTATAGCTAATTGTGAAGTTAGATTTTCTGCTCAAAAGAAAGGGAAGCGTCTTCATATTTTGCCTTTTGACATCCACCCTTTCTTTGTTCAATGATCCTTTCTGTGTTCAATAGAACAATCATAACTCGAGCTGGAAATACTTATTTTTTTTCTGATATAACCGACAATTTGCATTTGATATTTGACAAGCATGTCAAAGCGTCCGCACAGAAAAGTCGAACTTTACCGTGCGGCTCATAAATAGAACAACCATATACATTCATTTGACCCTGACCGATTTCATAGCCATTGAAATTCCCTTCTTACTCGAGATAGTAAAGTTTTCGGTATACCGCGATACAAATTCAATCGGCTCTGTGGAGTTACTTTGTTCGAAATTCGAGCTGTTTAAGGTATGTTTTCCTGGACACACGATCGTCGCATATTATTCGCGATTAGTTATCAAGCTGTAGAGTACAGGGGTAAAATTTGATCGTCGCCTGTGATCGACGCAGAGTGCGGCCTAGTAAAACGCACCTTTATCCCGCAAGGGACAGTACATTGTGCATGCTGTTACCTGTTATCACTTCAGTTTTAACACTGAGCCTGAACTATGATCGAATATGGCTTGTAACATTATGGCCCGTTTTCTCAATGGCCGATTAAACTCTTTGTTAACTAACCGAACCGAAATTAACCGAAACTATAAACAGCCGGATAAGCATTTTCGTTTTCTCATACGTCTCATACAAATTACCAAGCCATAAAGTGTGGAACTTATCTTAGACCACAATTATGGTAAAATCCGCTGATTTTCTTGGCGGAATTCTACCGTCCACGAATCTACATATTTTGTATTAGTATGGTCGCTCAGCATATTATAATTTGTAGCTGAGTTTGTTGTGAATTCTCTTCTATCGGATGAATTTCCAGGGACTCTGTTCTACATGGCACTTTCATTGTTTTCATTTGAATTTGCAAAAGTGAACAGTTCTAGCTGTCAAAATCTCAACATCCCGTATCAGATGTTGGGTTTTTGCTTAGGATAAATTTTCAACCGGAAACCAGGAGCTGGGCTTTGTTTTGGATAAGAGATTAATCGAAGGCAAGGGGACGGCTAGCGTTTATCCAATTAATAGCGCTAAATAGATATTGAAAAATTCAAATTGTACTAAATGGCAGTTTATTCTTAAGATAAATTTTAAACGGACATTGAGCAACCGGCCCATTAAGGCCCGTTTTCTCAATGTCTAATTAAACTCTTTGTTAACTAACAGGGACACAAATTAAACGAAACTATAAACAGCCCGATAAGCATTTTCGTTTTCTCGTACGTCTCATACAAATTACCAAGCCATAAAGTGTGGAACTTATCTCAGACCACAATTATGGCAAAATCAGCTGATTTTCTTGGCGGAATTCTACCGTCCACGAATCTATTTTGTATTAGTACGGTCTCTCAGCATATTCATTCGCAGCTTAGTTTGTTGGAAATTCTCTTCTATCGAATGAATTTCCAGGAACTCTGTCCTTTGTAACCACTTTCATTGTTTTCACTTGAATTTGCAAAAGTGAACAGTTCTAGCTGTCAAAATCTCAACATCCGGTATCAGGTGTTGGGTTTTTGTTTAGGATAAATTTTCAACCGGAAACCAGGAGCTGGGCTTTGTTTTGGATAAGAGATTAATCGAAGGCAAGGGGACGGTTAGCGTTTATCCAATTAATAGCGCTAAATAGATATTGAAAAATTCAAATTGTGCTAAATGGCAGTTTATTCTTAAGATAAATTTTAAACGGACATTGAGCAACCGGCCCATTAATAGTAATAAAATTGAGATAGAAAATATTGACTCAATGTCAATTTCAAATTTTGAAATTTGCTGATGTCTCAGCATACCGGTTTGTCACGTCTCGGCCATGGATGTTGTGTTGCCTTACGCCCAACTAGGGATTAGGTTAAAAGGGCTGTTTATGTATTAATGTTCTTGCAAATATACAAGTGCGAATCATTTCCGTGAAAATTGGAATTTTTTGTGACACTTGGTTTCATTCTGCACACCAACTTAGTATGCGTCTGTAGCTTAGCTCGGTAACGCACCGGGCATATACAAAATAGTTGGTCCCGTTGCGGGGCGCGAACCGCAAAGACCGTGTTTCGAGTAGCAAAAAATGTCCGGTGCGTTACCGAGCTAAGCTACAGACGCATACTAAGTTATGTACTTACGTTTTGAACCGAAAGTGTCCATTGGAAAATAAACAAAATAAGTCATGTATGGACAATACCGGTTTCAGATCGAAATAAGGCATACGAAAAAAAAAACAAAATAGCCATGCAGTGTCCATGGTAAAAATGCCAAATTGACAATTGTATGGGTTGCCGTCCTTGCACTCAGAGCCAGCCAAGCGATACGGAGGACTGCAGACTGTTAACCCACACTCAAGGAATATTCACTTTTGCCCGACATTACACATAGCGTTTTTCTGCGGGAAAATCAATCCCGTAAAAAAACGCATTATCGCAGGAGAAGGGGAACGCGTACATTTAAAGGGAACGCTTTACACTTATGCGTTACGAAAACGCTTGAATTTCCTGCAAAACGCAAAGTGGAATTTCAAGCTTAAGGACAACAAATACACCGTGAGTGCATCATTAAAATGGATTCATAAAGATTGAACTAGTTCCCCAGTTTGTTTGTTGTTGCCAGTTTTGACGACAAATACTATAAAAAACCTTTAAGTCTCATTCCCACAAAGGGACGAGATGGGTACGAATTTTTGGCTATATAGTCACTAGAGAACCGTATTGATTTGATCACTGACTGGGGGACGTACTGAACACGGTTTTATGGCCATTTTAGATGACAAATACACTAGAATAAGTCTCGTCTCTCGGCATGGGTTGTCGGCCATTTAGGCACTAAAAAACCGTATCTGTTTAATCGGTTTGATCACTGGCTTGGAGACGTACTGAACATCACACACACACACACACACATCCAGGTTGCTCTACTCCCACTATTGATAGCTATCAGGTTGACTCCTCTTGTCAGCGGACAAAACTGATGATTTTTTGGGTCGGAATAGCTAGATTTTTAGAGTGTCAAATTTACGGAGCCCAGATTTTTGAACACTAGGACACCAACAATCATAAGATTGAGCAATCATAACATTTTCATCTTTCCCCATTCTAATATTACCGCAATAATAAAGTACAGACATACCTGAAAATTCGCAAATTGGATACCAGGCGTACCAGTGATTGTGATCATCATAATCTCAGGCGAAATATCAGTCATCGAAACGAGGATCTACCGCTAGTAAACGTAAAATCTAAAAAATGCTCGGATCCATATCCAGCCATAGCTATCCTTATAGCAGAAACTGACGTAGTCCTTAGAGTGGTATGGGTAAACTGGCCAGAAGAAATTTTTCGCGTCTCCACTTAAATATTGAAACCTTATTCTACAGAACTTTTGGTAAATGACGAAGAGCTTATGCGATATCCATTTCGAATGATTTTCGTTTAACCTATATCATGTTGAAATATAACCATAAAACAGTGTTCAAAAATATGCAGCGATCACCTTTTAATCGCTGATTAAAGGGAAAACGTAATCCACTAACGAGGTGCCTCGGCTACAATAAATTGAATCTGAATTAAACCATTTAATTTAACAATGGCAAATGCTAAACTTGAATTTACCGTTTTGATTTGCTACATTTTCGGTTCATTATTGCTAGCTAAAATAACATACAGCATCACAAAAGATTATTAAATATCAAATTTTATCGAAATACACCCAACATACGAAAAATTATGTCGCGTTTTTAAACGGGGAGTGTATGCGGTCTAGACAGCAAAGTCTTGATAGTCTTCATTTAACCTTTGGGGCGACCGGTAGCGCAGTGTGTTGACGCATCAGTCTCATGTTTGACTACCGGCGTTTCGGGCTCGAATTCCGTCCACGACAACGTTCGTGGCCATGGATGTGCAGGAGGTGCATGTTGGCAACTGCATTCTCCGAAAATCAGTTTATGCCAACGAAACGTCAACTAAGCCACATGGAATAGTTGACGCGTTATGCCCCACAAGGGTTTAGGTCATTAGAGTAAGTATCTAACCTTTGTAATGGACGACTTGGTCCGAAGATGCTCGTGGGGACGAAACCTAAGGTAGTATAATGACCGTGAAGGTCGGGCCGTGCCATCTGGCGGAGAAAAAAGCCCCTCAATGAGCTAAGCAGTGACCTATGCTTGCTGTAGCTCGCTCGCCGCACTTTGCCCCCATCCTTTAGATATTAACAAAAATTCATAGGCCTGGGTCAGACAATACCAACAGGGGAGGCAAAAATGGGGAATACAGAAATTGGATAGAGTGGTTGACGAACATGCCCCCGCGCTCGCATCGAGGTCCAGGTGTAATGACACCATCGGCCTCTGGCTTTGCACCACCGACAGATCATTACTCATCAGGTGCTGCCTTTGATCTGGCAGTGGAAGCAGCACTACCAAGATATGGTCAATTACAAGTGGTTCATTCCACCTTCAATGAATTTCAGATCTTTACATTTAGGCCGCTCACCATGACATCCTTGAAAAATGTCCGCTCATTATGCAACAAAGTCAACATCCTTTGCAATACTACCCGTTAACGAGGCCCCCTTAATAATGAGTCGATCAAAGTCACAACAGCAGGCAGGCTAAGGCTACCACTTAGGGCCCGTCAAGTTTGCTACACAACATTAGCTTATATTTAAAAACAGCTTTGCATACTAAATATGTATACATACGCCAAAAATTCGCCTTGAAAAAAGCAACCTCATTAGGAGCGCCATTGTAAAACATCGCTACAGATACATAAGATACTATCTTATAAAGGCACATTCACTGACACTTTCTCGCTGACAAAACAGATTTGCAGATGCCAACCTTTCATTCATCTTATTCCGGCTTTTTCATAAATAACACAGTGCTTATGTTGGCTCACATAAATTTCAGAAGCGACACTTAATATTGTGTAAATTTTCATCTGGGCTTGCTGTCAGTACTAGGAAAAAAGATTGCACTCAACCCTCTACGCAACGACTATACCTGCTAACAATCACTAATTAGTGATATACTGACGCCTCTGCATTTCATTTAATATTATCCTTTGGTGACTATGATAATCTTCACATGAATTTATAACCAGCAAAAATGTAATATCTACTAGAGATCTACCGGAATGACTTCTATTCTGTGTAGGACAGGACGGTGAAAAAATATTATATGAAAAGAAAGGATATGTTAATATTCACAGCTAAGCCTGTTTACATTCAAAGGTGGGGCCAGGAGCCACCAGGAGCGCGTACTACACGTTTTCTATTCAAGCGAGGCCACATAATTCCACGCAAATGAAAATAATTAGAAAGAACTGAGCTCGCTGGTATATCAGATACTAATGGGCTGGTTACACAGTACGAGTTGCTGACCTGACAGTGGACAGCTACTGCACCTGTGTACTCGCATGAGAGTAGCTCGACTCGCATCGCCCGGTCACACAAGTGCGAGCTGTCGGCAGAGTAGAGAGCTATTGCACGTATGTAGTTGCATCTCAGTAGCATGTCATGTCTCGTATAATGTTGTCGCGAAGTGAACGAGTGAACACTGCTTTTATCGTGATGAGAGCGGTTACAAAAATACTTTGCGCTTTTAGCGTACTTCGGGCTGAAAGAGTTATACAAAAAAAGAAGAAAACAAGAAGGATCTGGGTCAGGAATTGGATGCAAAGGAAAGGGGCAACACATAAAATATTTAAATCACTTATGTCTTTTAATGCCATTTCTACACGAATAAATTCGAGAGACGCTTTACGCAAATCTCTTTTTTTATAGCTCGGATCCAAACAATTCCAGAGGTTTGTTTGGTCCTTGTATAAATTGACAAATTTCAAATTCTGCTCCGAAGTCCATCTATCCATTGTTGCACAATAAGCTCACACTGTAAACGACAAAATTTACAGACGTATGCACCCGGCGGTTAATTTCGAGCAATTGTTATTTCACAATCGGTGCAATTTCGAATGTCCGAATCGTAGTATGCGATACCAGCTGACGCTGACTGGGGGCGAGTGGCCGAGTCAAAACAAAAAATGTTGTAGTAACTCGGATGCGAGCTACTGACCGAATCGCACATGACAGTAACTCGTATGATGCGGTCACATGGTGCAAGTAGCTGCTCTGCAGTAGCTGTCTAGGCCAACTCGCACGATAGCTCGCACTGTGTAACCAAGGCATTAGTTTGAATTCTGGGCAATGCTCCTGTCGTCGTAAATAAAATTACTCCGCTCCAAATATTCCTAGGTCCGTGTGATGATGTGCGGGTTAGTGGGTGGATATGATTGTGTTCATTTTGAAGAGAAGAGAGAGAACATGGCAAGCATACCCTTTATGTGTCAACTAGACGTGTGGGCATTCGGACGTCTCTTTGAATCCACCATCCTAACGGTTGATAAACTTTCTTTGGATCTATGATTTTAAAATCTCATTCTCCTTTCAATTCTACGGCCACACTCTTTCACCTTGTTCCAGAACTAGTTCGCATCTTTATGTCTGCTATCTTTTTTATTGGCAAATTAGTCCAAACGAATGCTTCCTAAAATCTCATTTTTTTAGGTTACTATGCGTATATAAAATGAATCATACTAGTGTAAAACTGGTTTAGTATGCAATTAAAAACTTCATAATTTCTTAATAACTTCCGCATCAACTAATCAAATGTGTTAGATTTAACTATACTACCATAGGATTTAATAGTACTGGTATGTGTCACCTAGAATTTGAGATTTTAGGATTTATGGTCTTCCCTATAAAGTTTAACAACGGTGATAAAATCAACATTTTATGGAGTTGTCAGGTACCACCTACATATCTGTTTAACTAGTCGGATAGTATCCATTTAACTCTCACTCACCTTTCATCAAAGTCATAGAAAGTTATTTTACTGGTACCTTGCTGCCTTTCATACGCTTCAATGTCTGAAAAAATTCGAAGCTAGCTTGAAGATCTCGTTTCGTTCACAATTTGGCACTATTTTCGGTCGTTTTGAACATTATTTTAAAGTCACCATCTCTCAGCGACCCCCAAAATCATGGGCTTGACATTAATCTCGGTAGTTTTCGACATTTTTTGCATTCTTATTCACTCCCGGGTTTATTTAATATCATATCGGCCCTTATTCGAATTAGTATGTCCTCCGTTCCCACTGGTTTCAATGCGGTTCGGAATAGGCGTACCGATACATTTTCCGCTTGTAAATGTTTTCGGAGATCAGTCAAAATTCATGATTTCCTCCAGGAATATTTTGCAAACGCTGATCCATTTGCTTGTTCTTAGATTAGATTAGATTAGATTATAGATGGGTCGTGGCCAATAAAAGAGCCACAAGCACTGCGACTATAAGTCTTTATGTGCTATACCCGAATCCTGGAGAGCAGGACTAAATCTGCGAATCCAATCCGCTCATCTCGATAAATCGACTGAGATGGCCGAGCTTGATCGAGGCCACGTCCTTGGCCATAGGATATGCAATGCCGAAGCAAACAGTTCGACGGCAAGCTAGAGCCTCACATTCACAGAGGATGTGTTCTGGGGTTTCGTCGTCGGCCTCACAGAAGCAACAGCTTGCATCCGAAACGATGCGCATCATTTTGAGGTGACCTCGAAGACGGGAGTGACCTGTGAGAAGTCCACATATAATTCTGACCCTGTTTCTGCTCAGGCTGAGTAGATCAAGGGACCGGTTATGAGAGTAGCCAGCAATGAACAATTTTGATTGTCTCATAGCTGGGAGAGCTTCCCACAGAGAGGCAGCTCTCCCTCGCTCCATTCCCTAATCCGCTGCCTGACAAGACAGATAGGTATACCGCAGAAAGGATATTGTTCTTCGTTGCCCATGAAATCAATTTGCAAGAACTTGTTGCCTTCTTGAGGGAAGTGGGGTAGTTAACCCCAGTTGATTGTATAACTGACCCTGTACTTTAACAATTCTTTTTGCTCCGAATGATGTTTCGATAGGGGATATCGTCCAAAATATTTGGAAAGCGATTCTAGTGACTCCATAATTGGGGGCAATTGAACATTTCCGTTTGAACAACATATTCTGGGCGTTTCTTTTTCAAATTATAAAGCCTAGCAGTATGCGTGTATACACACTTTTTCCATCTTCCCAATTGAATAATCTAAATCTAAATTTCGACATATTGGAATCACCAACCAAATCTCTCCATTGATTTGATCTCGCAATTTATTCAGCACTTCTCGCAGTAGCCATTCTTATTTTTGCTCCTTACTTGCACGCTTCGCGTACCTGCGGTGTTTCGGCAACTCTACAGCGAACACTTTCAACACGCCGCTGATGTTCTTGTATTGATTCCCATGTCGGTACTACTTCGAATGTAAGCATTGCTGTGATTGTACCATTATTTTTAACTTCTTTGTTTTTTTGGGAGTGACCATACGTCTAAGCATTCTCGAAGCTATTAAATCGACACTATAGTCCAGGCTAGGAAGTCCGAAAAAGCTTGATCAGGACAAAAAAAAATCGTGTAGTTTTGAAATTTAGCACAATTGTTAAAGACAGTCCACTGAATATGTGCTCAAAAGTCCCCGATAATACAATAGAAAGTCCGGAAGTGCAAAGATGCCAATAACGTCCCAACGAATTAAAGTAGGCAGGTAAAATTCGGGTGGATGACTTACTTACCGACCTTACTATACTTCTCTGTAAAAACAAGTTCAATCGGATGACATGCAAAACTAATTTCCACACTAACCTACTTTTCTAAAAAAAATTTAGTCTATCCATTGAACGAAAAACCGGAAGAAAAATCTTGTAGTTTTGAAATTTAACTCAATTACTGTGGAGAGTCCTCTGAATATATGCTCTAAAGTCCCCGTTCATAGAGGGTCTGGAAGTATAGTGTAAAGGGGGTCAAAGTTATTTTTTTCTGGTTTGCCTTAAATATTTCAATTTTAAGGTATAAGGACAGGAGAAAAAATCGTGTAGTTTTGAAATGAGGTACAACTGATATGGAGAATCCTATGAATATATGCTCCAAAGTCCCGTTGATATAGGTTCCGGAAGTGTAGGATAAACGGGGTGAAAACTAATTTTTTTCAGGTTTCCTTGAATATTTCGGTTTTTTAGTGAAGACATCACTGTAAAAACAGAAAAGAAAATCGTGTAGCTTTGAAATTTTGCAGAATTAATGAGGGATATCCCCTTACTATATGCTCCAAAGCCCTCGTTGATAGGGGATCTGAAAGTGTAGGGACAAAAGGGCCAAAGTCAGTTTTGAAGTTTTCCTTGAGTACCTATATTATCATACAAGGACCACTTTGTATGGAAAGTTGCCTTGGTTCTCATTCAAATGAATTAAATTTTATAGGCAAGTTTGGTAAGGTTCTAAGCAGTCCTCCACTCGATTTGACCTGCCAACTTTAATTCGATAGGGAGTTATAAATATTGAAACTATATAACATTTTTAGGGGAGGTAGGCGTACCTTTGGTCAGATCGTACATATTTGCATCTAGATCTCAATCAAAATATAAAACGCGTTCTAAATCGAGCTTATTAGAATTCCAGCCTTTCTCGCCGGCTGTCAAAGGATTCAACTACGAATGAGTATATTGTTTTGATAAAGAAAAAAAAAACAAGCTTAAAAATTTAAAGGCGAGTACAGCGTGACCATTAACACCAATGCTCTACCATATTTCATAACCCATACTCCGACCTCGAATCAAAAAGTTGGTCACTTTACTTTTATGTACTTAGAAAGGGCACATTCCATTTCTTGACCAGTAATGTGCCACATGTTGGGCACCATGTATGAAATGGACAGTTTGGTAGGCATCCGAAGATGCTCGTGGGGACAGAGCCTTGGGTAGCATAATGACAGTGAAGGTCGGGCCGTGCCATCTGGCGAAGAAAAAGGCCTCTCAACGAGCTAAGCAGCGGTCTATGCCTTCACCGCTCGTTGCCCCTGCCCTTTTCGTATTAATGAAAATGCGTATGCCTGGGGAAGACAACATAAACAAGAGAGGCAAAAATAGAGCATAATTAAAAATGGGGCCATAAGAATGAAATGGTTGGCGGACGGCGCAGATGCCCACGCGCTCGTATCGGGGTGCGGGTGTAATGAGACCCTCGGCCTTTAGTTTCGTACCACCAACAAATCACTACTCTATGTATTAATGTTCTTGCAAATGTACAAGTGCGAATCATTTTCAATTTAAATTGGGATTGTTTGTGACACTTGGTTTCATTCTGCACACCAACTTAGTGTGCGTCTGTAGCTTAGCTCGGTAACGCACCGGGCATTTTTTGCTACTCGAAACACGGTCTCTGCGGTTCGCGCCCCGCAACGGGACCAACTACTTTTTATTCTCAAATTCCCTCTGAATTAATTTCTCCGAGCTTAGTGGTTTCGTATGGATAGTAGCACTCATCAGGTCTTGCATCTTTGCAGCTATCCATGTGCAAGACGACCACGAAAGTGTGAGAATTCTGTTTGTATAAGCCGTGAAGGCGTGATTTTACTTGAAAACTCGACCGTGGAGGTCTAGATGGTGTGAAGCACTTATATTAACTCACTAGAGGGGTGGAGAGAGGGTGAGAAGTGGAGATATTTGTTCCCTGGCAATTTTACTTTATGTATTAATGTTCATGCAAATGTACAAGTGCGAATCATTTTCAATTTAAATTGGGATTGTTTGTGACACTTGGTTTCATTCTGCACACCAACTTAGTATGCGTCTGTAGCTTAGCTCGGTAACGCACCGGGCATTTTTTGCTACTCGAAACACGGTCTCTGCGGTTCGCGCCCCGCAACGGGACCAACTACTTTTTATTCTCAAATTCCCTCTGAATTAATTTCTCCGAGCTTAGTGGTTTCGTATGGATAGTAGCACTCATCAGGTCTTGCATCACCGTGTTTCGAGTAGCAAAAAATGCCCGGTGCGTTACCGAGCTAAGCTACAGACGCATACTAAGTTGGTGTGCAGAATGAAACCAAGTGTCACAAACAATCCCAATTTAAATTGAAAATCACTACTCATCAGGTACTGCCTTCGATCTGTCGGTGAAAGCAGCATGGCCAGACCAGAATATGGTTCTCTCCCGAGAAAAGACGCGATTTCAAAGTGACCCCGGAAAATGTACACGTTTTTCCGCCCTCCTGTTGGCCAACATCTGCTGCTAAAGAAAAACCTGAAGAGTGAAGGGCTTTAACTTCTCTTTGTATTGGAATTTTATGTTTAAATTTCATTTAACTATGTTTAAATGAAGTTTGAAATGTAGTTTTCCTATGAAATACTCGGTTCATTCTAAAAACGGGTCATCTCCTAAAGAAAAAATATCTCAGGGGCGTCCCTGCGATTTAAAAAACACTATGTTCAAATTTTTGTGTCAGCACTGATCCTTTCTAATTCAAAAAAATACTATGCTGCCCTAATTATTACTTGATGGGAAAAATAGTTTTTTGTTTCTGCTGACAAAAATTATGAATACTAGAGATGACCTCTTTTCAAAATGATCGATTCGATTGCTTCTTATATATTTCTAGAAGAATAATGCTTGAGCTTAAATTACGTTCATACAAGGATATAAGAACGATATAAGACCAAAAAGGCGTCCTTATTTTTCCTAATTTAATCACTATTCGTACTTAAATCATGAGCCGAAGTGAGATTTAAGTGATTTATAAGAAGTTTATAAGAAATATATTAGAACAATATAAGAAGGACATAAGATGTAAGAAAGATATAAACTCGGCAAAAAAATTGGTTCCCAACATTGTTTTGGGTTCAAGTCTATCTAAGGGTACGTTTATGTTGGAGCGTCGCTGAGATCAGTTCTTATAATAGGTCGGGAAAAAAGAGAGAGCAAATGCGTTGTTCCAACGTAAACAGCTTCACTCCAACATAAACATACCCTAACGTGTTTTTTCTTCTTTTTTTTTGTATTTTCGCTTTCTGAATGTTTTTTCATCACATTTATGTTCGATACATTATTCATCTGTAAAGACAGGAAGAGTGAGATAAATTTTTTTTTACACTGATCGGGCTTTGAACCCATCGTTCCATAGTCCAGTGCCGCTTATCCTGCTTTACTCGTAATACTTACTTAAACTCACTGAAATCACTCTTTAATCATGATATTAGGGGCTAGTATCGCAAAGAGCTTTTCCGACAAAATTCTGCTATTTAAAAGTTTCTTCAAGCCTGATAAAGAAACCAAAAACATTCATATGGCTCTAAGAATGATTGAAGGGAATTTGTGTCTGCTGGGACTGTTTCTATGCATTTATTTCTTTAAATCACATGGCCTTTTATCTGTTTTCATATTCATCGTCTGACCAACATCACTGGATCCCGATTTTATTTAATACTCTAATACCAATCAAATTTTTTATTTCAGATCTAGAACTGGAACCATCTGCTCAACCGGCAGTTTCCAAAGACAAAGACATAGATGCTTTTAGCGGCGCAGCCACAACACCACGAATATTCTTATTGAATTTTTCATCAAGTAGCCTTTTCAATCAAGTCGTTTGTATTTTAATTGTACTGTGTACTTTTTTATACTTATGATTCTTTTATTTTATCTCACCCTTATTATACGTACATTTTCAGTTAAATTAAATACCTAAAAAATAGACACACACCCATAAAATTACAAAAAAAAACAACAACATGCAACGTAGGAACTGAAAATATTTACTATATTTAAGACTATATAAAAGATAAAAAAGCCACAAAAAAAAATATTAAGTAAGTTAAGCCGAAAAAAATGAAACCAAAAATATTGACAGATAAAAAATACAAAAAAAAAATACGAAGAAAGAACTGGAAACACTATAAATATTAGAGCGATCAAATTATTATAAATAAAAAAAAACATATTTTTATGAATATAGATTAGGTAATATGAAGACAGACGAAAAAAGTAGCAAAGCCCAAGAATGTTGGGAGAAAATAAGAAAGTAACAGAAAAATAATTAATTAAAAATATAAGAAAAGTTAAAATAAGATGTACCTTAATATAAAAATTTCCAGATTTAGTTAGCTATTAAAATTATATAGGAATCGTAATGTGAATTTCGGATTTTCCCTCGAAAACATATAGTATCTCTCCACAGCGCAGTTGAACATTTATAAGATAGAAGTTTCAACATAAAAAAAACGATCAAAATGTCCCAGGACTTAAATCTTCTTTGTAATTATGCATTTTGCATTGAAGTCCTTTCCTCTCTCTGAATAGACCGATAGGGAATTGGGAATGAAAACGAAAAAAAAAAATCGAACACACACAATTTAAAAATGTTATGTAAAGATTACCTAACTCTCCAAACTCACAACATTCCAAACTGAACAACAAACAAAAATCGAAATATACAGTAAACTAATATTTTTGATGTCTAGTAAGCATTTTACATGTACGCAAATACAAGCACACGAAACTTTCAATTTGGCACAAAGAGCAATGTTTTCTATTAAAACGATCTAAATAACAAATTTTATTGCTAAAGTTACAAAAATCAAATGCATATTAATTATTATTAATAGATAAAGAATAAAATGAAAAGAACTAAGTGCGAACATTATGTAAAATATTGTACTAACACGTAGAGTCTAAATATTGTGTATAAAAATGGAATATGGATCAAACTTAGGACCACATTTTCAAAAATCAGATCAGTTGAGCAGGATATAGATATTATTTATAGAGTTGAGGATAAACGTTATGTTCTTATTACGTCTGGTAATGAAGCGGCAACGAAGTAGGAGATTAGAGAACACGTTCGCCAAACTTTCGATTTAAACCATGATTTCCCACTGGCTTGAAAGATAAAAAAAGAAAATCGAATGTATATTTAAAAATGTCGCTTCAGGTTTAGTAGTAAGGTCGATTGAATGACAGTTTACATATTTCACCCATGGAAAAACTTCGTTTGCCCGTGGTTTGATCGTCATTGTAGTTGGTTGTGGTTGGTCGCAAGTATTATTCATGAACGGTTAGTTCATCGTTTTGCTCGATCGTGTATGGCGAGCTGTAGCAACTCAATTTTCTTGAGGTTTTATATGTTCGTCATCTCTTAGATACCTCAATCTAGGGTCACCTTTAAGGCCTACGTTATTGCTCTGTATACATTTAAGTATGCCGATTTGCTGCACCCACTTGTTAATAAAGCGTGGAATACAGAGACCTTTCCCACTGAGTGGAAGGAAGGTTTGATCATCAAACTTCCAAAAAAGTGTAGCCTCACAGACTGTAATAATTGGAGATGCATTTGTGTGCTTCCTGCCGTTACCAAGATAATACCTAAAATCGTCCTGGAAAGACTAAAGGCCCACTTAGAAAGCACAATTGATGAAGAGCAAGCTGGTTTTCGATCCGGATTCTCCTGTGTCGATCACATTAACACCTTGGGAATCATCATCGAGCAATGCGCCGAATATGATTCTCCGCTTCACTTGCTTTTCATCGATTTCGAAAAGGCTTTCGATAGTGTGAACCGGGAATCTATATGGGCGGCCTTGCGCAGGAGAGGCATCCCTGAAAAGCTTGTGGCTATTATTAAGGCAACCTATGACGGCGCGAAATGTCGCGTTCTGCATAAAGGTAAGGTGTCGGGGGACTTTCAGATTCTTAGTGGAGTTCGGCAGGGGTGCATCCTCTCACCGATCCTATTCCTCATTGTGATCGGCGATGTGTTGCATGCAGCCCTATCCGGACTCGACAGAGGAATTCAATGGACTTTGACATCTTATCTACAACATCTTGACTACGCTGACGACATATGCCTACTCTCCCACAAAATCATGGAACTGTCCGCAATGGCGTTAGATCTCGAGAGGGAGGCAAGCAAGGTTGGGCTAAAGATTAATACCAACAAGACCAAGGTTCTTAGCCCGCCGTTGCGAAAAAGAAATCCGACACCTATTGCCATCAATATTAATGGGCAGCCTGTGGAGAAGGCTTACAACTTCGTTTACCTGGGTAGCATTGTTACCGAAAATGGTGATACGGAGCAGGACATCGCTCGTCGTATCAACCAGGCTAAACGCGCATACGGCATGCTGTCCAAAATCTGGCAGAGCAGTTATCTCAGCATCAAGACCAAGCTGGACCTGTTTCGCTCCCTGGTACTGTCAGTGCTTTTGTATGGGAGCAGTACATGGAACGTTTCCGTAGGAATTACCAGAAAGCTACTGAAAACACACCGCGTAAGACAAAACGTTTTGTTTTGTATCAACAAACAACTGACCATTGCTTCTTATCAGGCAGCACACAACAAAAGAAACGAAACAAAACAAACGTTTTTGTCTCGATGCGTTTTATGAGTGGTTGTCGATAATACTAATTGCCTTGACCCCTCTAGGGGCATCGGTGCGTCAACATCTCTAGCGTTTCTATGCCTTGTTGACGTTTCAATAGCATATCTACTTTTCGGAAGTGCAGTTGCCAGCATGCACCTCCTATCCGCGCCGTCTTTATACTGACAAGTTCGGAGCACTGTGAAAGTTCTATTAGTACTCACAGGCAGTTTTCTTTTTTTTTATCGCGCCGAGATTTGATCTCCGAGCTCTAGATTACTATCGTAGAGCGGTGACCGAACGATCACGGCCACCGAGCGCGACATGATCAACACACACCGAATGAAACAAACTCGTTTCAGACAAACGTCGTTGTCGATAATTGCATACATTGCAATAGGCGCAACACACACCGCATGAAACGAAACAAAACAAAAAGGCAAGACAAAACAGACAGACATGTTTCGTTGCCATTAGGCGGCCAGCTTGTTTCCGCTTAATAGCTGGTCATTTTATGTAAAATTTTGCAGATTATGCACGTCGCCGTTGCAAGTTCAATTTTGTCTTATCTCAATACACACCAAACGAAACAAGACAAAAAAAACCGTTTGTTTTGTTTCACTGTGTTTCGCGTGGTGCTTGCCGCAATGAAAAACGTTTTCTTGTCTTACGAGACAAAGAGGTTTTGTCTGACGCGGTGTGTTTTCACACTAACTCAATCAGCCAGCCCGATTTAGTACAGGTACTGTCTTTTCAATTAGAACCAATATTCGATGACGATCTATTTTCCGAAATTAGTAAACATTCCATAAACGCTCGGTCACAATCATTTCCAATATATCGAAAATATTTGCCTATTTTTATATAAATAAATAAAAATATGTATTCCCTCTAGTTTTTTAAATGATTTACAATAATTGAATAGTTACCACTTTAAATAAGTTGAAATTGTAAAAGAAAGTTTTCGCTAAAACCACGTTAATACTTCCTTGCATTTTTAATTCTTATTTACACTTAAATATTATTTTATATTTGAATATAAATTAACATAAAATAAATATTGTATTTAAAAGACAAAAGAAATGCCATGAAAAGCAAAATGTGAGCATATCTCTACGCAACTTATGAGATATCACTGACGTGAACAAGGATAAAAATGTAAATGTATAATACATGAATAAATATAACATAAATTAGAAACCATAAGATTTTCAAATATTTTTGTAATTTTGTCATTTTAATTGTAATATAATTATATTAAAGAAAAACACACACACAAAGTAAAAGTATCAATATGAAAATAAATCGATATCGTAAATTAAAGAAACTTTTTTTATGTGTTGAAACTGAAAATAAAAACAATGATGAAACCTTTGGAACCGATTCGAAAATGCCGAAGAATTAACAAAACAAAACTACCCAATCATCTCAAATCTGTTCTCAACGTTGAGCGGTATTTCAAACCAGAGTTTAATGAAAAATCGTCACACCTGGTGTGTTTTGGAGTATTGCTAACATTCAGTATTAAGTATTAGGAAACGAAATTTAGCATTTCTTCCTTCATCAAAACTTAAAACTTGATTAGCTAATACGATTTATAGCTTTTCATCAAACATCACATAAGTCCTGTCAAATGAAAATGCATACATTTCATCACCGTAGAAAATAGTGAAATCACCGTTGAGATAATATAATATCCCTGTTCCAAATTTAAAAGCAAATGCAATGGAAGCGTTTCAGGCGATCAACAAATTTGACAGTTATTTGAAGTACAATATTTTCGGGCGAATCGTGTCGATCTATCAATCGGGAGGTAGCAGATTGAATTCCTGCCACAAGGATTTCTGAACTTTTGCTTTTCTCGCCAACCTCCAGCCTACTCAGCTGCAAATGAGTGAATACATTGATTGATAGACATTAATAAAGTCAAGGCGGGACGAACGTAATACTGACGTTTCCCCTACGTTTCGGAGATGACGTGCTCTACTACATTTCAAATCTTATTTGGTGACTTTAAAACAAAAGGCTGGACACTTAACTTTCGCATGAAAATCAGCATACGAAATATGCAAAATAACGCAGATACATGTGTGTCTTCGGCAAACTTTTGTCTTAAATTTAACTATAAACGCCTACCCTTGCCGATCACGAATAAACATTGAGCCTATTACTTTTTCTCCCCAATACTTTCAAAGCAGTACATAGATACCTTAAAAAATTCAGTTTTCACCCAAACATGAATCATTTCATTTTTAGAAGATAACATAATTTCCAAATTGAATATATTCTAGATACGAAGTAAGCAGGCGTTAACGGCCAATTGATATTATCTAAAAAGAAAAAGTACATACACTGATGTAAAAAGAAAGTATAAGAAAAAACCAATATTGAAAGATAATGAGATGAAAAAAAAGATTACGTAAAAATTTGTTACAAGTATTATTAAGAGTTGCTTCTAAAATTCTTTTATATAAATAATGTATTATATTATATGAATACATGGTATGAAATAAAAAAAAAGAGAGAAAACCAAAATAAAATCGATTATTTTCACTGGAATATCTATCTGTCTATCTATAGGTTCAGAGTTTATACAGTTCCTAGTCCCGAGATTTCTTTATATTTACTAATTTGCCTTAATCTCTAGTAGGGCATAGTGCATCAACTACTCTTTCGCTCGCATTCGGTTCTGAGAAAAGGGGCGCCTCTCCGCCAGGACTTACCTAACTGCGTACACTCATCGGCCACAAATCGGGACCATGAATTCGTCGAGACCGGTGGCCTCACCAAAGATTAAACTTTACAAAAATACTGCACTTCATACAAATTAACCCGTAGTCCGGATGGCGCAACGGTTAACACGTTCGCCTTCTACGCACTGGGCCCCGGTTCGACTCCTACTGAATGCGGTAGTTTTTGATAAAAAAGGGGATTTACGTGTCGGACTATTAGCCCACTCAGCTGTTAAATGAGTACCCATTTAAGGGGTAAATAACTCGATTGAGCGTGTTGCTGATCACACACCTCTGCCCAAGACCGTCACGACCTAGAAAATGAGATGACGCTAACTCATCTCGAGGGCATAGTTCAAATTGGACTGTTGCGTCAGTTATTTATTTATTATTATTAAATATTACGTAATTTTTAAGAAACATGCGAAGATTAATGCATTCGGGGCTAACTAATGCATTTGTGGCCTTTGACCTTGGACGTGTTCATGAGATGCAGGAGTGTGCTAACCACAACTATGGAAATATACTGTTATTAACCTATTTTAAAGAGATATGCAAATACCATTATTTTCTATGCTAGTCGGAAGCCACCTTCCTGTAAATTGTCATATTTCTGAGTGCGATGGTCTCGGGACAAATTATGATCTCATATTTTCTCCTCCTCCATGGTTCTCCTATCTTCAAATTTAACAAAAAATGCCAAAAATGGAATGTACTCAACGTTAATTTTCTTATAACATCCCACTTGCCTATCTCTTTCTGGTTCCTGTTAACCCATTATGGGTCATAGGGCATTAACCACGCCTACGTTCCACCTCGTCCTGTTCATCACCATCGCTTTCATCTCACTCCACGACTTGACTACTTAGGCACCCTCTCTAATAACCGATATTCTCCAGGTGTTACTTGGTCGTCCAACAAGGCGACTTGCGTTGGTTCTCTGCGGGTTCCAATCGAGAGCCTGTTGAGCATTGTGGTTGGGCCCTTTTCAGAGAATGTGACCTATCCATTGCCACTTCCGCATTTTAATGGAAGTGTCTATCCCGTCATGACCACTAATATTAGTAAGGAGATCATCGTTAGAAATTACCTCCGGCCACCGTGCGTGTAGGATGCGCCGTAGACACTGGTTCACAAAAGTTTGCAATCTAGTTGCTATCTCATTGGTCACCTTCCAAGTTGAACAGCCACATAAAAGCACTGATTTTACGTTGGTTTCGAAGATCCGGAGTTTGGCGCATCTGGAAATGTTGTTGTTTTGCCCGAAAGGAGTCAAACTGAAAAAAGCTGCTCGAGCCTTGTTGATGCGAGACTGTACATCGGCATCTGCTCCACCATCTGCTATAACTATGCTTCCGAGATAGCAGAAATTGTCAAATTTCTCGAATGCCTGCCCCGAAACACAAATTCCGCTTTGCCTTTCCTGAATCCAAACTCAAGTACTTAGTCTTGGCAGTGTTGATTTCAAGCCACGCATTACGGCTGTCGCAATGCAGAGCACCAGACATTTGAGCTACTTGATCCGATGTATTTGATAGAAGACAAATATCGTCAGCATAGTCTAGGTGTTGAAGGAATTTGAACAACCTCCATCTCATACCTTTGCTCTGGTGTTCTTGAAGCGCGCCGCTTAGTACATCATTAATGGCAATTAAAAAGAGTAAAGATGACAAAATGCAGCCTTGTCTCACTCCGCTATGCACCTCGAAAGGATCTGATAGCTTACCCTTGAGTAAGACATGACATTGAGCTCCCTGGTAGGATCCCTTGATGATGGAAATTATTTTATCTGGTATGCCTCTCCTACGTAAAGCCCTTCAGATGTATTCCTGGTCAACGCTGTCAAGCGCCTTCTCGAAATCAATGAACATGTGATATAATGAGAAGCCATCATGAAAGCCGGCCTGTTCATCATTCAATGTGCAATCAACTGTTTGTTTGATCCGGTTCGAGATTATTTTTGCCATAAGTTTGGAGACTACTGGGAGAACACAGATCCCACGCCAAATATTGCAGTCCTTCAGGTCGCCTTTCTTCGGGATATTAGTAATGACGCCCTTCTTCCACTCTTTAAGGAGAGTTTCGGTTTCCCAACACTCTTGGATAAGGGGGAGAAGAATATCCGCAGTAGCATTGGCATCTGCTTTAAATAGTTCCACCGGAATTCCATCTATCCCCGGAGCTTTACCCGCTTCCATCGATTTAATATCCGCAGTTACTTCCAGCTTAGATGTTGGGCTGATAGCAACGCTGGCTATTTGCGGAATATATTCTGCTACTAATGAAGATACATTCGAAAGTCCAATGGTGTTGTTGAGGACCTCAATGAAGGGTTCTCTTCATCTCCGCAGCTAGTGTTCTTCGGTTACCAGCAGAGACCCATCTTTATCTTTCACGGGATGTTCGGTTGCAAAAGATTTGCCAGTTAATGGCTTAATAAGCTTAAAAGGCGTTGATGTGATTTCGCATGTCCCGTCTTACGCTTCTATGCACGCATTTCTGTAATGAACGGTATTCAACTCTAAGTTGGTGTTTGGCTGAGCCATCAGCAGCTGAGTTAATCTGTTCCTTTACTCTCTTGCGTGCTGAGATTAGAGACCATGTAGAGTCACTAATGAATGGACTCCTACCGCGCTCCAATCGGCCCGCAAACATTACGCTACACGAAATAAATGAGTCCTTAGCGATGTTCCATCTATCATCAACTGTAGGATTCTCACAAGGTGGTAGTGCAATAGCTCTCTCGTACAAGGCGGTGGAATATGCACGTCTCATTGATGGATCTTTAAACTTTTGCCCATTAAAACGTGGCATGATTCGTGCATTTTGAGTGCGCTGGATCGCTGCCATTCGTAAGCGTATTTTTTTTTTAACTAGTTGGTGGTCGCTGCCAGCATCAGTACCTTGCTTGGACCTGACATCCAAGAGACAATTCCTCCATGTCAATCTGGTTTTCCGTTCTACCATTCGGTGAGGTCCAGGTTGTTAAGTGGCAGCGTTTGTGCTTGAACAGGCTACCGCCAATGAGTTGCAAAACTCCACGATCATCTTGCTATGTATTTTTGTTCCTGTTGGCTAGTCCATGATTACCCATTGTCAGACCCAACATTGGCGTTGAGATCCCCCCTGATAATTTTTATGTCTCCTTGGGGAACCTTGTCGAAGGTGTTGCCAAGCCGTTGGTAAAAGGCGTCCTTGGCTGATTAATCCGTTAGTTCAGTCGGGGCGTAGCACTGAATTATTGTGACGTTTCTTACCCTGGAAATTAATCTGGCTGAAATGATACGGTCGGAGATGGGCTTGCAGTCAATTAGAGATAGGTGAGCCTCCCTAGTCAACAGGATTTCGACGCCTGCCATTCGAGGAGACGTATCGTCTTCATTTCCAGAGTGGAGCAGTACTGTTTGGGAGCTTGGTGATAAAGTCGATCCCGATCCAGGCCATCTTGTTTCGCTCAGTCCAAGTATATCGATGTTATATGCGGTATAAGCTGCATTTAAACGCAAAATTCAATACTCTAGCTGCCCGAGCTACTGCCGTTTTTACAAAATGAAGTCAACGGGTCACAGTACCTTGAAATTTTCGTAATTTTTTGCCGTTTCTGGTTAGAAATCGACATTTATATTTTTGTGGTAAGGTATAAGATTCATTTTGGCGCATAATTCAATACTCTAGCTGCCGCAGTTTCCGACTTATAGCAATTTAAAAAAATTTTAAATTCAACCCTCTAGCTGCCCTAGCTTCCGAGTTATAGCCGTTTTTGTATTATAAAATAGGATCGACGGGAGTCTTCCTCTTGAAATTTTCAAAGCTCTAAATTTCTATTTTGTTTCTAGTTCTAAATTTCTATTTTTGGGGTAAAGTATAAGCTGAATTTTAACTCAAAATTCAATACTCTAACAGCAGCAGCTTTCGCGTTAGAGCCATTTAAAAAGTGTAAAATTCGACTCCTAGCTGTCCTAGTTTTCGAGCTACTGCACACTGTTGCCAAATTTTTTTATGAATACCTTGAAAATGTAATTTTCCCTATTACGAAAATTTCCCCGCTGGCTAGCACCAGCATATGATGGCAATACGATTTTTCGTTAGTATACTAGTCAGTTTTAAACTGGAAATTTGACAATTGATGGATGACTAGATGCGAGAGTAATTCAGAACACAACAAGTTGCTGCAAAGCTGCTTCGATACTGTTGCTACATCATGTTGCGATTCCGCTGTGTGTTATGAACTTAGCCATTGACTTATGTCTAAATAGTAACCACTTTCAAATTACAATCAATACACGAATTGTCATAATTTTCATTCATTTTTTATTGTGATTTACTATATATTTTCTCTTCTTAATTTATTACAATATTATAATATGGAAGCTGTTCAAAAAGACCAAAACTTTAAACAGGCACAGCAGAAAAAGAAAATTTTTGGAAAAAACATCCATAATATGCAAAAAGATCAACCAAGTGCGTAAGCAACGTAACAGATTCTTTTTTCAATCAAATAGCTTTTAAATTTCACCTTAAAAACTCTTATTTCAGATCATCTAAAAATTGGGCAATACGAATTCGACAATTTTCAGAAATGTACATCTTCGATTGACAACGTCTTATGTGGTTTATTGAAAGACACAATTATCTTACTCTGCCTTCGTCAAATGACAGCGGAAAATGATAGTCTTCGAGACGGCTTACCGCAAACCACTATGAAATTCATGAATTCTGTTGAATCCATTAAATCATTGCAGGCCGTTGCCGATATCATGGATCAAATTCGAAGATATCAACTGTCAAATAGATTAGTTGAGAACTATTTTCTGGAAGTAAATAATTCGAGATTGCTACTAACACCATCCAATTTCCAATGAAATATTTACAAACTCATAGTAAAATATTCACAGCTTCCTCCAGATGAAATAGAATACATTCAATATTTACTCAAATTTAAAAGGACATGTCAGAATCTTATTCGAGGAAATTACCGAAAGGCCAATTTGGTAAAGCAGAAGTCGGACTGGCGAACAGTCATTCAAAGTGAGCATGAATCTTTCACAAATGCATTGTCTCGTATGCATCAAAATCCGTTCCGTGAAAAACGAATAGAAGAAATAAAGGCACACGAGCGAATACTGCATAATAATCACTCAGTAAATTTGCAGAATGACCGGTAAGGATTTATTTTGAAGATTATGGAACTTCTGCCATCTTTGCACTCTGTAGCTATAGTAATTTCTGCAGAGAAGACTGAAATTAATTATTCGTATTCGCGAATCACTAGACTTGATTAGAAACAGGATTGTCAACTTTTTAATTGATGAACTGAATTGTTATTATCCATTGCACAATGATAATAATGATAATGCTGCAGGTGTGTGGGGCGACCGGTAGCGCAGTGTGTTAAGGCATCAGTCTCATGTTCGACTACCGGCGTTTCGGGTTCGAATCCCGTCCACGACGACGTTCGTGGCCATGGATGTACAGGAGGTGCATGCTGACAACTGCATTCTCCGAAACCAGTTTATGCCTTTGAAACGTCAACTGGGCCACATGGAACAGTTGACGCGTTATGCCCCACAAGGTGTTAGGGCAATTGAGAGAGAGAGGTGTGCATCAGGACAAAAGGACTCTCCTAATCATGAAATGAAACAGAAACCAAACTCGGCAGATGTGGGTATCTTCTGATTTATGGTGATGAAACCAAACTAGTGGAGTACTGTTAACCGAATTGTGAGTCCTTTGGTTAGGACTGATAGCATTTTGAGCCCTTGGTGAGGATAAAAAAACATTCTTGGCCTGAAAGTGATACCTAGGCAATATGGGTGTCATATGGCAGAGGGTCTTCAGGCGAATACTGTTGATGATTGATGGTTTTGAGAGAAAAAAGTATATTTTCGGCAAGGAAGTGATATCTAGGCGAGATGGATATCCTAAATGACTGGGAGTTATGAAGCGAAGGTACTAAGCTACGCTTGATGGCAATTCTACTTTTTTCATCAGGAAAACAGCAGCTTCTTGGGCATGGATTTAAACAGAAACCAAACCTAGCAAATATCAGTGATTTCTGGATCGTGGTGAAGATACCAATACTCTCGATGTAAGGGACATATAGGATATAAAGAACCGAACGGACATTAAAGATTGAAAAACATAATATCCTCTAATGCACTTAAAAGTCATATCAAAAGCACATTTACAGAAGAATGAGCAATTCAAGTATTAGTTCTTTGAAGGCAACTTCATGAATGCAAATCAAAGACAACTGAAAGCAAATGGATTAAAATGAATTCATAGCTCTTTTGTGTCATATATGTATATTCTGATCTACCGAATTTATGTTAAGTTTAATTAAACTGAATTTCGGCAGGGTAATGTATAACCATGGTTCGGACACACAGATTGGTAAAATTTATAGAAAAAAATGTATAAGCAAAAAAACTTCAGTTTTAAGATTCGGGTCCCGATTCTGTGAAAATGGAAGTTGAGAATCTGTGGAGTTAAAATTTGCTTCGGGTGTTGTTCTACTATATGTATTAAAAACCAACACATTGGTAATCAATAGTACTGTTGTATGTGCTAATCTCTACCATAATCTCGATCCATCGACGACAAGTACCAACTGATTCTCGAGCCATCTGCAGTCTTTGTTGACTATAGTGGAAACCCGAGCCTGGGACCTTCTCGAAACAGTTCCAGCTATAAAAAGCAGATGTCACCGGGAGTGACAAGTAGTAATACTCGACACTCAGTCGCAGTCGGATCGTTATAAAATATCCGCTGGTAAGTGGAAAGGAGGATAGTCGTTATCCGCCGTTAACAAATAGTTTGAGCTAGTTTGACGCTGGTTGTTAGTTACGAGTGTGTAGTTCGTTTAGTAAATAAAGTGTGTTTGTTTTTCAATCGAAGTATTTTCATTATTCAGCAAAAGAATATATAACAAACCCGGCTTCGTTCAGAGGAAGCAACTATAAATTTTATAAGCATTCTAAGGCAGATTTGGAATACATATCCGGATTCTTGTTCCATGAGGCCGGTACTCAGATCGCGTGGAATGAAAAATCCCATAAAATCCCATGCCAAATCACAAAATTTTTCGCCGATGACAGACGTGAAATTGTGTGGAAGGTAAATTTCATTCCACGCGATCTGTGTACTACCTTGAAGTGAAAAGTCAAGTTTGTGGATTTCACGAGGATGAAATTTTTTCTAGTACAAAATTTACGAGAAATTTTTTTACTGACAGCTCAGCTGCCTCTGTCGGTGTTATTCAGGTTGTGTTGTGATTTCCCGGTGTTGTTTATATAATTGGGCGATAGATAAGTAAACAAATTAGCCGTTTTAATGTTTACCATGTTTCATTTCACCGGTACACAGATCGGGTGAAAAGTGAAAAAATGACATGTTCCACACACTTTTTTTCCACGAGCCATTTCGCCGATGAAAAGTAATCCTGTCAATTTATTCATTTCACGCGATCTGAATACCAGCCTATAAAATGAAAAACATGTGAATTAACCCAAAAACAACCCGGTTGCAACTGCATGCATAATGTGCTTTCAACTTCTATCACGATTATACATTAATCTTTGTTTGATGCGGCTTGATGCATCCTTAAAGACGCCATACACTATGCGATCCATCGTCCGATCGATTGGCCGATGGATCGCCACAAAATATCTGCCGATCTCTACTGCACACACACTTTACGATTTTCGTGCGATGCGATAACTAATGACAATTCAAAAGAAAAGGTTATGTACACTCCCAATGCAACCTAGATTAAGTTTTGTTAACTATTTGGATTTTTGTGGTATTTCCGAATACTGCAAATTTGATATTTCAATTGTTGAACCATTTAAATCATTAAAATTAGAATCACTTGCGATAATCACATACACCATCCAATCGATTGTCACCGATGGATCGCACGAAAATCGCACTAAGATATCGGCAGATAAAAATTAACCGGCCGATCGGTGCGATTTCCATATACACAGGCCGATCCGTCGGCCGATATTGATATCGGGCGACGGATCGGTCGATCGATCGCTGCGTGTATGGCACGTTTTATCTAAATTTTGTTCTATTGATGTATGTATTTTATGATCGGTGCGTAACTCACGATGAATACATACTTAGTTTATAATATGTTCGACGACGATCTCTTAATATCTATTTCCCCATGAGCAACAGTCAGTTTTCATCAGTCATCATCTTGTGGGTGGTAAATGCAAGCACAAAGCTCTGAAATGTGCAACTTTCTTCGCCTACAAACACAGCGACTTTTTGAAAAATTATATTTGGCAACCGATCAAAGGGCACACAATTGATTTGCGTTAGATTAAATTGAAAACAGATGAATTGAATTGAAATCATATATGTACATACATCTGCCCTTGATTCCGAGATAATATGTACTCGAATGCAATTATGTCTATGCGTCGTGCCCAGCCGTCAGCGTGTAATTTCACCTTTAATTTTCATTTTCTGTATCTATATTTTTGTCAATTTATCATTGTTATTGGAAATTAATTGAATTGGAATTAGAAATTTTGCACTTTCATCTTGGTATGTACTCAATTGCCCTAACCCATTGTGGGGTAAAGGGCGTCAACTGTTCCATACGGCCCAGTGACGTTTCGTTGGCATAAGCTACTTTCGAAGAATGCAGTTGCCAGCATACACTTCCTGCTCCCCCATTTAGCCGCCTACGACAAGTCGGGAGATGCTGTGTCTGCTTATTACGCCCCGCACCACAGGAGGAAGACAACACAAACATCCATGGCCACGAACGTCATCGTGGACGGGATTCGAACATGAAACGCCGGTAGTCAGACAAGAGACTAATGCCTCTACGCACTGAGCTACCGGTGGCCGTTGTAAAAGATTTTAATTGCGATTTCAAAAGAATTGCATCTGTCCTCGATAACTACACAAATTTCGTTTTGCAATTAAAATGTATGCGAAATCGAATTGTTTTGAAGGAGACTTAGTCAAAATTACATTTTGTAAAATTTCGAGCCCAATGTAAATGTATTATAGTACTAGCAATCTGTGATCTGCCATTTTTATGCTGAGATTAGAGATTATTTACATAACTTTGGGTTAGAGCAAAATCAACAATGAAATCATTTTTTATTCCAATTTGTTCTTAAAAATATGAAAATAAAACTCACTAATAAAACTCTTCCCAATATTCAATAGCCAAAAATATGTTCGACTTCACGCAAATATTACATATTCTTTAAAAGAAGACCAAAGTATTCGAAATGAAGCGCTAATGAAGAAGAGGCGTCTTTATGAAACCACGCTATTTGAAAACGAGCGAAAACTTCGACAACTGCAAGAAACTTGTTACAAACGTGAAGCTGCTGTCGTACAAATAATAGAAAAGTTTGATCGAGATATTAGTAGCGAACACAATAAATTTGTTGAGTTATCGGAAAAACATTCTCAACTCACTCAAAAATCTAAACAACTTGATGAAACGCTAAGGACATTTACAGTGGAAAATATGTTAGTTATTGCCCTTAATGAAAAAGAAAAGGAGACGGATGCATGGAATAAGGATATACGATCAATAATTAAAATTCAAAGATGGTGGCGGAATAAATTGAACAAAATTCGAAGTGTAAACGTATCGACCAGTAAAAATCTGTTAAATAAGAAAATAAACAAGAAGAAGGCAATTAAGCGAAATAAAAAAAGAAAACAGTAAATTCAAAATTTTGGCTTGTTTCAATTTTGCGTAAAAAATGGCTAAATACTCTACTTCGATACAATATTCTTTTCTTTGCATATAGGTCGACCCGATAGTCGGTATGACTCGAAATTGAACTCGGTGTTGGGGGTCCCCATGACAGTACATTCACATGCTAGCCCTTATCCACCTGCCGTCTTCATCGCACACAACTTTCGCACCAAAAACAGAAAAAAAAGTCCAAAGGCCGGATCAAAGCACATTACATTTCCGATAAAATGATATATCATATATAAAATATTATAGTATATTATACTAGACCATGTCTAGAGTATAATAAGCCATTTTATGGTCTAGAGTATAATATATCATTTTGTAGAGAATTTTATGAGCCTTGATTCGGTCTTGGTACATTTTTTGTAAAAATCCATAGTTTCCAAAATAATCAAGAAAAACTAAAAAAAAAAGAACTTGGACCCCCTCTCTCCTACACTTTCGGACTACCTATCACCGGGGACTTTTGAGAACATATTCAGAGGACAGTCCCCAACAATTGTGCCAAATTTTGAAAACTACGCGATTTTTTTTCTATTTTTCGCTAGTAGCCTGGACTAGCTTTCGGGATTAAAACGTTGCGATTATTTAGCAATTCAAATTCATAAAAACCGATTAATTTCCCCTATTCCTAATTTATAAGAACTTGAGTTGTTGAATTAAACATGTTTTTGTTTTTTGTGAACGCACAGAATAATATCTCTCTCTGAAGGCGCGATTTCACAAGTGGTTTGAGCAGCGATATTTGGCTGTCTATAAAAGAACCCGCAGGGGCTGCCGCCGTGGTTTGCAGCGAGATTGCATTTATTAAATAAAATATGTAAACTTATAAACTGCGGCGGCTGCCGCTGTTTACCTTTATAGACAGCAATGTGCTGCTACTCAAACTGCTTGTGAAACTCCGCTTTCTATATGCTGTCTTAAAGATCGCGCGCATTGAACGCAGCACACTGAATGGACCGGTAACCTAAAAAAAACCCACCCAATAGAGAAATAGCATCGAAATAGTTTCGAAGGCCAAAAAAGTGGTTGTGCATAGTAAATCGATCTATCTGACTGTTTTAATGTTCTTTTGTATATTGTTTTAATGTCAAATAACGGTGATCTCCAAGGTGAGGGACTTCTTGTGTAAATGTGAGATATTTAGCCAACCTGCCTGCGACAAACGCTTATAGCCGTCTGGCCACTCTGTTAATTGAGACGATTTCGCACTCCCCATGCGTAGGCTCCGTTCGTTACGCGAGCTCTGCGACTTAAGGGGTCGCAACCCTCAGTATGCCAATCTAGAACGCTCGCTTTGCTCGCTCTATACGCTACAGCGGTAAAACCACTATTAGTCAAAGCGCGAATCACGTTGCATCGCCCGGTGAAATAGGAATATACTTTTTGATGATATGTATTCCGGATGACGCAACTTTAGCACGTTCGCCTTCTCTGCACTGGGCCCGGTTCGATTCCTACTGAATTTAGTAGTTTTCAATAAAAAAGGGGATTTACGTGTCGGACTATGAGCCCACTCAACTGTTACATGAGTACCCATTTGGGGTAAATAGCTCGGTTGAGCGTGAGATGATGCTAACTCATATCGAGGCCTTGGTTCTAACTGGACTGTCGCGCCAGTTATTTATTTTTATTTTATATTGCATTTAGAGATAATTTTCAAACTGGTGGTGGTAAGAACCTGAAACCTACAAGGCGGACAAAAAGACTGATAACTCTATGGCGAGACTGACTATACGCGGCCTCGGCCAACAACTGGGCTTTCGAAATTGGAGGACGTGGTCATTAGAGAAAAACGATCCGTTGTCTAGCTGTTGAGCCACAATGATAGTCACAGATTAGTTAAACATTTTTACTATTATTTTGTCCTTGTTCAAATATGACAATATGTTGATGCACTTAACGAAAACATCAAACGACATATTCAATTTATTTATTGGGTTTATGTTCACCAATTATTAACAATTGATTGAATTCTCCCTGCATTGGGGTTTCCCTGCATTAATCGGGTCCCTCGAATTGCATTGCTCAAATTCCCCTCGATGCACGTTACTGGACGTCGTTTCTGCCTATTGCGTGTTCCAGGATGACTCGCTACGCCCAAATCAATATGGAGCACCTTTTCTACCTTCATGCTGCTCGGTCGGCTTACTAGCCGCTCTTCAGCACGTCCACCAGTTCCTGTTTGCAAAGTCATTTTAATTAGGTAGTCTTTAATCTGAACTTTTAGTTCGGCATTTTGACGTTCCAACGAAACCTTCTCCTCTTGCAAACAAGCACAATCGACACGAACTTTATTGACGCGAATCCAAAAATTGTCCAAATTGTGCCACATGTCAAGGGCTATCTGAAAATTAAAAAAAAAATCTATTTCAGTATTTGCTCCACGTTGCGATGCTATTACTTTGGGTCATGTTTCCGTCAAACTTTAACTTTAACTAGACCCATGGGTCGATTAGTCTAATTTATTCAGATTAGAAATTAGTATGTACTCGTATTAGTGTCACCATACACTGTCGAACTCGAACTCGAACACGAACCTAGTACAAGTGGACCGGTTTTCTTCACACCTATGTCAAGTGTGTGTGTGTGTCAGAGGAAATTTGTACCATGAGATCGACAGTGTATGGTGACACTTAAATAAAACTCTTTAAATTTGGGAGGGAGCATAATGCATTTTCTAAAACGCGTGCAAAAACTTTTAAACCACTGGGGCGATTGTTACCAAATTTTGTACGAATATATTTGTGGGGCTAGAATAGATAATAAGATGGTTCGCTACCATATACAGTAAAACTCAGTTCAACCGAACCCAAGAGTGCGGCGTCATTTTGGATAACGAATTGCTCATAAGTACTTTCAGGAGGCCGGGGAGGAAAATAAGGTGGTTCGCAACTCCAGAATGATACCACCACAATAAACCCTTGATTAGCCGAACCAAGAAGGCGACGTCATTTCGGATAATGAAATTTTCCGGAAGTGCTATCTAGAAGCCAGGGAGGAAAACAGGGTGGTTTATGAACCAACAAAGTTGCTGAATATAGTAAAACCCATTTTAACAGAACCAAGGAGGGCGGTGTCATTTCCGATGACGAAATTTGACACGAGTATATCCGGAAAGGCGACGAAGAATGCAAAAACTCACTTGACGCGAAAAACGAGGCCTACAGACAATGGATTCAACGAGGAACCAGAGTCAGAAGAGAAAAATATGACGAGCTACGGCGAATATCGAATAGAATAATTAGACGTAAGAAACGTAAATACCCTGACGAGCAGTTGCTGAGCATAGACGAAAACTTAGCTAATAGGAACACCAGACAAGCGTACAAACTAGTAAATACAATTAAGAACGGCTACCAACCTAGGACTAGCCTTTGTAAGGACAAGGATGGAAACATAATCAGCGACACCGATGGTATTAACAAACGATGGGCCTCTTATTTTGAAGAGCTTCTAAACCGACCATCTAACATCCCCACACAGGAAGCTCTCGACGATATTGTTGATCTAGGCCCACCCATTCAACCCCCGACAGTAGAGGAAGTTGATCTCGCGTTGCGGTCACTAAAACGAAATAAAGCGCCGGGCGCTGACGAGATTCCAGCTGAACTGCTAAGATTCGGTGGAACGAGTCTAGTTGATGCCATACATCAATTACTCCTGCGAGTATGGGAGAACGAGGAGATCCCAGACGATTGGCGCAGAAGCATCATCTGTCCAATTCATAAAAAGGGAGATAAACTGCGGTGTGAGAATTACAGGGGCATCTCACTAGTTTGTACGTCCTATAAAATTTTGACGAAAATTCTGGAAAATAGAATAAAACCGTACGCAGAACGAGTCATTGGCGAATATCAAAGCGGTTTCAGACCTGGTCGCTCCACAACCGATCAGCTCTTCTCAGTCAAACTGATACTCCAGAGGTGCTGGGAATACAACGTAAACGTTTACCAAATCTTTGTCGACTTCAAGCAGGCATACGACAGTATCGATCGTGGAGTACTGTACAACATCATGCTGCAATTTGGTATACCAGCAAAATTAGTGCGACTGACAAAGATGACGATGACCAACTCCGTCTCACAAGTCAGGATCCAGAATAGACTTACTGATCTATTTGAAACACGCACTGGTTTGAAACAGGGCGATGGACTGGCTCCGACGCTCTTCAACATAGCACTGGAATACGTTATTCGGGCCATGAATTTGGACAACAGCAAGACGCTACTCATCAAGTCGACACAATTAGCAGCGTACGCCGACGACATCAACATCATGTCCCGAAGATTGGCTGACGCAGAAGAACTTCTGCATACGCTTGATACCGCTGCAAAGAAAGTTGGATTACGTATTAACGAGGGTAAAACTCAAATAATGATGCAATCGGTGACAAGGACACCTGCACAACCAAGCATCAATGTGGGGGACCTCAACATCGAGTTCGTGAACAACTTCATTTACCTGGGTTGCAACCTGTCAAGGGACGCCAACGAAACTGACGAAATCAAGCGACGGATACAGTTAGATAATAAGACTTTTTTCTCGGTTCTCCCCATAATGAAATCGAAACATGTGCACAGAAACACGAAGCTCCGCGTGTACAAAACCATTATACGACCAGTGCTATGCTATGGCTGCGAAGCATGAACCCTAGCTGAAGCCTCCGAAAACATGCTAGACACTTTCGAACGTAAGGTTCTACGGCGAATTTTCGGGGCTGTTTGCGATCGAGATGGATGGCGCATCCGGTACAACCATGAGTTGTATGAAATGTACGATGAGCTGCAAGTCTCGAAAATCGTCAAACTACAACGACTTCAATGGGCAGGGCATGTACAAAGAATGGACGATGATCGCATGCCTAAGAGAGTAATGAATGCAGAACGAGTCGACGGAGCGAGACTGCGAGGACGACCGAGATCTCGTTGGGAGAGCTCAGTAGGTGTGGACGCCGCGCAGCTGCTGGGCTCCCAAAATTGGAGGACGCGGTCACGTGACCGAGATAATTGGAGGACAATGATCCAGGCGGCCAAGGCCCGACGTCGGGCTGTCGCGCCACGATGATGATGATGATATCCGGAAAGGCCGGAATGAAAGTAAGATGGTTAGCGACTGCAAAATGTTTTCTGAACCGCATTGGATCGGGTATGGGATCGGAGGACATGCAGATTCGAATAAGGGCCGATATGATATCGAATAAGCCCGGGGGTGAATGAGAGTACAAAAATGTTGAAAATGGCCGAGATTAGTGTCAAGCCAATGGTTTTCCGGGTCGCTCAGACGATTGGTGACGCTCCCAAAGTCCCATCCAATCGGGGAAAGTGACTGTGAAAAAAGAAAACAAAACGACCAAAATTAGTGTCAAATTGTGAGCGTTAAGAACCCTAGATAAATTTTAATAGTGTAACGTGTATGGTATCATTCTACAGAACGGACTAGTTCACTAATACCCACTCGTTATTTTTCCTGAGGGCCCTATCGTGTAATTCGATTCGAAACGAATTGCTTTCGAAAGGACGAAAAAAGTACCATATAACTCGAGGAAGAATCCGCTTCGAATGAAAAATGTCGGATCGAATACTCGATGAAATAGAGAATTTTCGTTTTGGAGTTACATGATATCATTTTCATCTTTCTAAAGTAATTCGATTCGAATCCAATTAGATGATAGGGCCCCGGATAACATTGGATAAATAAACTTCACTTAGTTCAATTTAGAGCCCGTGCACACGGCAATTTTTTAGTTCACAGAAAAACTTAATAGTTTAGTCAGAAAAATAGACACACAAGAATACTCTGTCGAACTCCAACTCGATCTCGAACATGGTTTAATTGGTCCGATTTTCTTCACGTTTATGTGAATTGTGTGTGTGTTTCTTGAGCTATTCAGAGGACATTTGTACCAGGTTCGTAATCGAGTTCGACAGTGTATGGTGACACGAAGATTAAACTATTTGGTTATCGCTCTGTGCGCGCTCTCATATACCACCGTGTGTTCTATTTTTCTGACTAAACTATTTAGTTTTTCTGTGAACTAGAAAGTTAGCCGTGTGCGCGGGCTCTAAATGAACTAAAATTATCTTCCCTATGTGAAACTTATTCGTTGTAAATTTGATTCACGCCAATGGCCTAACCTCTCGCAAATCTTCCGGGTCTATATGAAATTTCCGTTCGGGCATCTCTTCAATCAATGGAGCAGCATTTTCCCCAAAAGGCAGTACTTTCTCCCGTTCCGATTCCAAACGCCTACAGGATGCAGCCAATTGAAGCAAGCTTTCACCTTTCTTAGCCAGATTGCGTAAATTCTAGATAATAATTTAATTTTAATTTTAAATCTCCCTGAATTGCGGCAAAACCAAATGTGTACGTTACCCTCAATGACGATTCGCTTGCCACAACCATTTGTTTGAATTTTTCACGGTCAACTCGTAACGTGCCGTCCAATCCTTGCTTCAATGCAACATACTGTCCATTCAGTTTGTTTCGATAATTTTCTAGATAATTGATACGGAATTCATGCTCCTCCATTGTACACTCGGCTTCAATTTTCAACTCGGATATGATGTCAGTGGAGCGAGCAATTTCATTGCAATGTTTTCTAATTAATTTCGTATTGTACTCATCACGTTCCCGCAAATTATTGTATTCGGCGTTAAAAGTATCTGTATAGCGAATATAATCATCGAGCACTTGTTGATATTGGCGCCACAATTGTTCGATTTGATTTTCACGTGACCGCGTAATAGATTCGAGTTTTATTGTCATCTGTGAATAATGGAGAATAAATATTAATTAATACTGACAGAAATGCACGTTTGTTCAGTAAATTAGAAATGACAAAGGTATTGTTCAAAGTATCCAGTATCCAGTATACTGTTCGTTCATTAAAGCATAATGACTCAAAGGACGAGACCATACATTGTTTCGGATAAGGTTAAACTCAACTACGAGCTTTTAATGACCGGAAAAGGCCCATAGGCATAGAGCGTTGGTTGCCAAGTTGAACGTCAGCCAGGTGCGTCATGCAGTGAGTTGGAAGAGTTAAGCAGCAACTTCATGTTCACTTCATACTGCGGCCACTCGATCTCAGCTCGATCTGGCCAGTTCACTTCATCTGAAAGTGTCAGATACATACAAATTTAAACTCACCACACCTTGATTTCCGAGATCGAATTGATAGTGTGAACCCAATATTAGTGGACCTCGATCGTATACCCTACCTAAACTCTCCTGACCAAAAATTACAATACAAGAGCGAGCACCTACGGATATTAGAAAGCCGGAGTCCATAAGACCGGTTTTTTATATTCCTCATTTTGTTATCGTTTGTCATATTCCCTAGGCTTGTCATGTTTGTGTTTTCTAATGACAGGAGTAACATGAACCTCGAACACTTCTCCCGAATAGAGCTATAATACATCATGCATAGACCGCTGCTTGGGGCTTTTCTATGCAATTATGTCCACCCAATCGTTTGATTACATACTAACTACTACTCTTCCAGCTCAGTCGGTAGACTATGGGTCACCTTATCTTAGTCTTTGGATCGGCCCCACGTTGGACGCCAACCCACGCACGCTATTCAGATCGGCAGGCGCCGATGGATACGGAGGTCGCCAAAGTGACTAAAGTAGGACGACCACATGCTTAAAGCATAAGCGTCGCATCGACACATCATCTGAAAGTGAACTTAATACAGTCAATATCTGGTCATACCCATTATACAGGGTGTACCGTTCCTGATGGTAAATACATACCTATACATACTTTAATATTGTGTTGTTGTTGTGTTAGGCGGCTATTACACTATAAAAGTTCTTTTACAAACATCTTTGACGAACGATATTTTAAAAGAACTTTTATGAATGATTCTCGTATTAGCCGCCTAAAGGGGAAGGGGTGCAAGCTTTTAAAAAAAGGACTTGAAACAAGCAACGTTCATGTCGCAGATCTTTTGTTAGGCGGCTATTACGCTAGAAAAGTTGTTTGAAAATATCTTTTATAAAAGATATTTGTGAAATAACTTTTATAGTGTAATAGCCGCCTTAGCGATGCTTCATATACTGCAGTTCTGCTTACATCGAGGGGGTTTGGCAGCTCTTGGCCGTTGAAAACGGGTCGTTCCGATACGAAGAACCGGTTGCCGCAGAAACGTATGTAAATACTTTAATGGTAGATAGGAGTGTTCATTTGAGGAAAATTAACAAAAGTATTATCTTACAACGATACTTTGAAGTGACTAAACTGGTAAGACGGTTGTATTGTGGGTACTATACACATAAAACACGACGACCATTTAACGGGCTAGCAATGGGCGCGGTCCTACGAGCGGATCAGGAGCAAACTTTTTCGATTTCTCTTCCATATGCTTTCCCCTTCAGTAATAAATGTACAGTCAACTGTCAATTTTTGGATATGATAATATTCCCCTCCGAGTCTGAATACTTTTTAGATCCGGAGGGGAATATTTTCCGACGTCGACATTCAAACTTATATGGGACTAACCGTATATCGGCATTTAATAGGTCGCTCAACAGTCATTATGTATATTTCAATACATATCTTAGTTTGTTGGTTCGGAGAAGCCATAAACGATGTATTCATTATAATCCAATATTTGTTAATAAAATAATGGAATAAGTCGAAAAGCCATCTTTTCCTTACTAGGCGCCTCCTTTTTCAGATCAATTTAGATCCCAAAGAAGTTAGTATTTTGGCACACATCTTCGAGCAAATGTTCGTTTGAAATGACTCTGAGTTGACTTCGAGGCCTGTACTTCCTTCCGATATGTTGTTATTTCCTTTATGTCCGTTAAGTCCCTTGTATCCTATATGAATCGGTTGATTTTAAAAGAGGACTTCTAACAGGGATTTCAACGAATAGAAATGACACAAAAAAAATAAGCCAAATCTGCAGAAGTCTCGTTTTAAAATCAACCGGTTCATATGTCCCTATGTTCAAAGGATAGATCTCATCACTCCGTTTCGAATTGGGTTAAGATCCAATTAAATTAGCCCGGACAAACGAACATTTATTATTATAATTACGTCCATTACGTCCAGTATGGGCCAAAAATACATCTAATGTAAAACGGCAATCATCTGCGACTATCCAAACTGTTACAAATATCCAGATCTCCATAGGCCGTAACAACTTGACTAAGATTGATCGGTAGTTCCGCTTAAACAGTACACGCAATAAAGCGGATCACATATAAGTTGAACAAATAAATCCCAAGCTCCAGTAACCAAAATGAGCTCGGTTAAATTTTTCTGCTTTTTTATCATAATCGCTATTTTTGTGTTTACCGATTTAGAAGCGTTAAAGTGCAAAGTTAACGATGGACCATCAGAAGAAAAACTAAAACGTGTTGCGCGAACGTGCATGAGGAAATTATCGGCCGATGAAAATAGCAATGAATCCAATGACAATAACGAAGATAGTTATGATAATCGGGGTGGCGGATTAGAAAGAGGACGAACGAATCGTCGCAATCAGCTTCAGCAAGGCCAAAACCAACGTTCGGATTGGTCCAGCAGTAGTCCGAACAAACAGTCAGGATTGGATCGTAACGGACAGCAGCGAAATGAAAATCGCCATGGAAATTCAAGGGATACTAATAGTGGAAGACGATATGAACAGAACTCCGGCAATGGGAGGGATAGGAATAATAATAATAATAACTACAACGGTGGTGAAACTCGTAATACAAAAACGGATAAAGCTTGTGTTATTCACTGCTTTTTTGAAGAGCTAAACATGGTACGTTTTATTTTTTCAGTAATTTCAAAACGATGGGTTTAAATATCATTTGCTATTGAATGGCGTACCATCAATCATCATTAAAATGCTATAAAGAACTCAAACATAATCTTTAGTATTTGAGTCAAGTATTGTATATAACATAAGGGCAAGTATATATACAATTTTGTGAAACTTGCCCCCATTCTGCAAACAAACTTAGAATGCGTCTGCAGCTTAGCGCTTCTCATCCTCTCTCCACCACCTCTAGTGAGATAATAGTTGCTTCCCAACATCTAAGACCGAGTTTATCCAAACTGCGGCAGCCGCCGTGGAAATGGAATTGAAAATTGTAAATCGCTTCTAAACTCGACCTAAACCCCCGCGGTCGGCTTAAATAAAAAAATTCTTACATAATTCGTGGTAGCGGTGCACACAGATTGTTGCAAAGATGCTAGACCTGATGAATGCTTCTGTCTAAACGTAACCACTAAGCTTGGAGACAAGGGCGCCGCCAGAAATTTTTCTAAGGGATGCACTCATTTATTCATCTGTTAAATATTAGTTTCTTTCTTTAGGCGCATTCTTTTGCACTCCAGTCCATGTTAATTCGTTCAGAAAAACGGTACGGGTTAATTACTTAGTTAAATGTCAAAAGGCAACGGACCCCTGGCGTTAGTTTAGTTTTTCAGTATTTTTGACTGGGCTCGCAATATGAAAAACATTGATCATATCCGGAAAAAATCTACAATATGTTTACTAAATAATTAATTAAATTCAATTAACAAGAATCTCTAATTTTCCATAAAAAATTCGCCATTTAGCGATGCAAGCGGCATCTCCTGACATATCTATCGAGTGCAGGTTTGTTAACCCGTAGAGCTATCCAGGTTAATTCAGGTTAACGCATTGTTAGTGGATGTTCACACTGCGTGCGATGCCGAGCCGAGCCGAGCCGGGTCGAGCGATGCGATGTGGTGGGTGTTCACATTGCACGCCGTGCGATGCCGAGCCGAACGATGGATTGCGATGCGAAGATGATCCGAGCGATGGCTTGCGATGCAAAGATGATCCGGGATGTTCACTGCACGCAATGATGGAGAGTAGAGACCAATTTAGTTCAAGGAATAGAATCTGTTCGACATCATGTCGTTTGTGCTTCACCCAGTAAATTTATTTCTGTTTCAAAACAGTGCTCTAAAAATGGAAGGGCGTCGTCATTGGGTGCATCCCATTAATGAAGAAAGGCCCAGTGTTGCTGAATTTCATTATCTCTTCCGCGACCTCAAACGAGAGGTTTCACAAGCGGATTGAGCAGCGGCGCACCGCTGTGTATAAACGCAAAAATCAGCAGCGGCTTTAGGACGATGAATGTATAAACCGCTCGACTCGCCGTTGAGGCCACCGCCGCAGTTTGTGGAGCGGCGAGATTGCATTTGAATTCAGTGTAAGAAACGGTACACATGGACGTCCAAATGACGGCGGACGCCTCGTCGCTTAAGCTCCTCCCTCTTTGATACCTATCTGCAACCTGAATTTACAATTTATGTTATTTTTAGTTTTAAATAAACTGTTTTTTGGCCATAACTTCTAAAATATAAGAAATATCGCATTTTTAACACCATTTTCACCCCCCTTACGAACCCCCGTCCGAGCTGAGAGCTCCCTCCCCACCATTTTTTTTTCTCAAAATTAATTGTCAATTGTAGTAGTCACGATCAACGATTAACAATTAATTAATTGGCACTTAAGTGATCCTCAAGCGAATGGTCTAAGAAACATCATACAAATCAAACATTGTGACCGTGTCCGTGTTCCGGGTTCGAATTTATGTGGGCCGGCTTATTAAAAATTGATATGCGGACGCGTGAAATGACGCAGATAGGAACAGAAACCAGCGTCATCCCAGATAGCTATCGCGGCGGCAAAATGATGCCGATGCGCCGATAGTTATCGGATAGCTATCTGCGGCCATGTGCATCGCTTCATTGCCCGTAATGTATTTCTTCCTATCCGATTGAAAGTGACGCAGCGTCAGACGGCATTTCGACGTCCATGTACACCGGCACTAAATATGTAAACCGCCGCTTCTGCTCTATGCCTTTATACGCAGTGGTGTCCGCTGCTTAAACCGCTTGTGAAACCACGCGACCTTATTACGGTGGTAATAACCTTTCATTTGAGCCATACTGAATCAAAACCGGAGTCCAAAGCGTATATACCCTAGACTTGTACAGACCTAGTTGTGATACCAAAACTTCCAACTGGCAACGGCCATATGCATTAAAAGTGAATTTGCCATATGGTCAGTTTGAGCTGTGGGCGTGGATCCAATGAAAAGTTTCATCGTTCATCCATTCGAATTTTGGATATTTACATTTGAACTAACGTTTACAGTAAAGGTCGCCGTTCATTCAATAGGATCTTGCTCATTCTCAAAATCAACTAACCAACCCACACTATAAATATTTGTCGCATTTTGCAAGTCGCTAGCATCATTGTATCGAAAGTTATCTCTCATTTTGAAATTTCATCTGTAGGGGTTCCTTCGGTCGGATCTTGCCCATTTTAAATACCAACCAACAAGATCATGCTACAAACATTTGACCAAAATTTCAAGTTTCTAACTTCATTCTATCGAAAGTTATCGTGCAAACGAACAGACAGACAGACAGATATGGCTAAATCGAATCAGGAGATGACCCTCATAATTTCCATGTATACACTGCCACACCGCCGCGCCTAAAAGTCTAGGGTATAAAAGCAGACATACATGCATTTTTTTCAGTGTGATCTTACATCAAATATTACTTTACAGCTCGTACTTGCACCATACTGGCTCCAAAAAGCTTCACATCGCAAAGCATCGCAAAGCCCATAAACTCCATCGCAAAGCCCATTAAATTCCATCGCCAAAAATCAGCAGCCGGTACTCGCACGAAAAAGCAAAGAAGTTTGTGAAAACATCGGGCCATCGCTCGGCTCGTCATTGCATCGCGCGCAGTGTCCGAGCCGAGCCGGGTCGAGCGATGCAATGCGATTGCAAGCTTTTAAAGCAAGAAAATGAAAAGTCTTCAATTTTAAATGGAATCACGCTTTGAGTGTACACACTGCGCGCGATGCAATGATGAGCCGAGCGATGGCCCGATGTTTTCACAAACTTCTTTGCTTTTTCGTGCGAGTACCGGCTGCTGATTTTTGGCGATGGAATTTAATGGGCTTTGCGATGGAGTTTATGGGCTTTGCGATGCTTTGCGATGTGAAGCTTTTTGAAGCCAGTATGGTGCAAGTACGAGCTGTAAAGTAGTATTTGATGTAAGATCACACTGAAAAAATGCATGTATGTCTGCTTTTATACCCTAGACTTTTAGGCGCGGCGGTGTGGCAGTGTATACATGGAAATTATGAGGGTCATCTTCTGATTCGATTCAGCCATATCTGTCTGTCTGTCTGTCCGTTTGCACGATAACTTTCGATAGAATGAAGTTAGAAACTTGAAATTTTGGTCAAATGTTTGTAGAATGGTCTTGTTGGTTGGTATTGAAAATGGGTAAGATCCAACCGAAGGAACCCCTACAGATGAAATTTCAAAATGAGCGATAACTTTCGATACAATGATGCTAGCGACTTGCAAAATGCGACAAATATTTATAGTGTGGGTTGGTTAGTTGATTTTGGGAATGGGCAAGATCCTATTGAATGAACGGCAACCTTTACTGTAAACGTTAGTTCAAATGTAAATATCCAAAATTCGAATGGATGAACGATGAAACTTTTCATTGGATCCATGCCCACAGCTCAAACTGACCATATGGAAAATTCACTTTTAATGCATATGGCCGTTGCCAGTTGGAAGTTTTGGTATCACAACTAGGTCTGTACAAGTCTAGGGTATATACGCTTTGGATTCCGGTTTTGATTCAGTATGGCTCAAATGAAAGGTTATTATCACCGTAATAAGGTCGCGTTTAGAAGGCGTGGTTTCACAAACGGTTTGAATTCAAATGCAATCTCGCCGCTCCACAAACCGCGGCGGTGGCCGCAACGGCGAGTCGAGCGGTTTATACATTCATCGTCCTAAAGCCGCCGCGGCTGCCGATTTTTGCGTTTATACACAGCGGTGCGCCGCTGCTCAATCCGCTTGTGAAACCTCTCGTCTGAGGTCGCGGAAGAGATGATGAAATTCACCAACACTGGGCCTTTCTTCATTAATGGGATGCACCCAATGGCGACGCCGTTCCATTTTTAGAGCACTGTTTTGAAATAAATTTACTGGGTCAAGCATACAAACGACATGATGTCGAACAGATTCTATTCCTTGAACTAAATTGGTCTCTACTCTCCATCATTGCGTGCTGTGAACATCCCGGATCATCTTTGCATCGCAAGCCATCGCTCGGATCATCTTTGCATCGCAAGCCATCGTTCGGCTCGGCATCGCACGGCGTGCAATGTGAACACCCACCTCATCGCATCGCTCGACCCGGCTCGGCTCGGCTCGGCATCGCACGCAGTGTGAACATCCACTTAGGCAGAACGCACGTTGTCCGCGTTCGCGTGTTTTCTGCCAAATAAGTTGAATCTTTGCTAGAATGACACTCCGTCAGTTTGACAAAGATTCAGCGGTTTTCGTTTCACAAGTTGTGTTAACTCTTGTGTATTTAAATGAGCAAATACGTAAGAAATGTGTGCTGATATATGTCTTATACTGTCCGGTCGGTCGTTTGTTTCGTCGCTCATTTCTTGCCTAATTATCTATTGTAAAGGACAACAATCAATCCAATTTTTTGAACCGATGATGCCCGAGCATTAACTAACGGAGTGTCATCAATCCGTTTGACATAAAACACGCGAACGTGATCAAGGTGCGCTCAGCCTTATAATTGGATGTTGTTAACCTAAACTAACCCCACTGTAGTACTAAAGAACGCGCCCTTTTTTAATTTTTATTCCATGTATAATATAAAAAGATTTAAGTCTAGGGGAAGTAAGTATCCGGTTTGTCACCCCTGCCGGCGCCCATGCTTGGAGAAATTAGAAAAAAAGGGGTGATTTGAGATTTGGAAATTCGTTCGGTGGGGGGGTTGAACCTCAGACGACCGTGTTCCGAGTCGCAAAAAATACATGACGCGTTGTCAAGCAAAGCTAAGTTGGTATGCAGAATGGAACCTCGTCACACAAAATGTGCAATTTCGATTGTAATTTTTAGTATTAAATACGATTCTTATTATATGTATGTACATAAAATATGCAAAATATATTTGCAGCTCAACAATCAGGACTATCCCGACAAACACAAAGTGATTTATGTGATTACACGCGATATTCGAGATAATGAATTACGCGAATTCTATGCGGACTCAATTCAAGAATGCTTTAGATTTTTGGAGATGGAACAGCGACGTGACAAATGTCAATTTTCAAAGGACCTTATAAACTGCATGGCAGAATATGCTCGTGCTAATTGTGAAGATTGGTATAATCAGACGATGATTTTTAATAGTTAGATAAAAATATAACGAAAAATCAGTGTGGTTAAAAGTAAAGGCAAAACTATGTATTGTAATCCGATGTATTATGTAGAAGGAATTAGTAATTATTATTTTGTTTAGAAAAATATATATACAATTGCATTCAAATAAATTATCGTAAATACATCTGATTTGGGAATGGGGTCCCATTCATAGCACGTCCAGCAACACAGCTATTACCCTTCCGCAATATGTGTTGCACCGTAGTTTCTATTTTGATACTTGTCTAAAGAGTGTGGGAGTGTAGACAATTGCAGAAAAGCCTGAAAAGCAATGGGGCTTAACTCTTGAAACTTCAAACTGGGCGAGTTTACAATGACTGTAAACCGGTTCATTTACTAGCTACCGGCGCGAAGGGGCTCCAACCCGCGGAGCCCACATGATGAGATATCAGACTGAAGCCTCAACCTGCTGAGCTTTCGGCCACCAAACGATGGTAACTGGTGTATCAAAACTGATACAATTAACGCTCCCTGTACGGGTACCTCCAAAAACCGGACACCTGTTATAAGCGGACAAATTTGAAGGTCCCGAACATTTTTTACATATTTTCATTAACCGGACGCTAATATAGCAGGACAGGGACTCTTATTTTTCAGACAAAACCTCTCATAGCCGGACAACTCAATGGTTTGCAATTGCTTTTCTTTGCTTTTTCATGACTTTAGGCACTATTCACAGGGAGTCGATGAGTAGATGAGCCCACAATGCTTTTAGCATAGGACCCGAACTTCACCAAAAGTACAAAGTTAAATCAGAACTTTCACCCGGATGAGTCCGTGAGTCGCTCCCGATTTATGGACTAATAAACTCACCAACCGATGTCTTACATGGGCTTAAATGAAAGCTTTCATACGATATATCCGTGAATCTCATCGACTCACCAACTCACCGAGTGAAAGCATCTCTCAGACGACCGGCGTTTCATGTGTGCCAGGTGAGGTATGCATGACACATCCCAGCTAGGTACTACATGTTACTACTAGGTCCTTCGCACGCATTTAAAGTGCAATAGGAATGATATAGTGCACACAAATTCGACGTTTTTTTATGATAAGATGGCAAGATGATAAATGCTGTGGTTCTGTTAATTATTAAACTAAAAGCCATTAAAATGTGTAATCATGACGGATTTTTATACCCTAGACTTTTAGTATAGGGTATATTGTTTTTGTCACGACGGAAATATGTAACACCTTAAAGGAGGCTCCGGAGGTATAGCAATGTATATATATAAATGATCAGGGTCACCTCCTGATTCGATTAAGCCATGTCTGTCTGTCTGTCTGTCTGTCTGTCTGTCTGTCTGTCTGTCTGTCTGTCTGTCTGTCTGTCTGTCTGTCCGTTCGCACGATAACTTTCGATAGAATGAAGCTAGAGCCTTGAAATTTTGGTCAAATGTTGGTAGTGTAATCTAATTGGATGGTATTGAAAATGGGCATGATCAAGCCAAGAGAACGCCTACCTCCCCTACATATGTAAAATACTTAAATGTATCTCTAACTCCCGACTAAATAAATATGAAAAGCTCTAGCTTTGGTAGATTACTCGTGAGGGTAATCTTATAAACTCCTGGGAAAATAAAATCGATCAGTTGAAAACTAACGGTAATTTTCTTACAAAGAGCCCCGTACTACCCTACTTTTCGGGTTTTTTGTCTATAACTCTTGAACCAATTGACGTAGACGCCTGATTTTTAGCATGTAACCCTGGGGTGAGAAGATGCTTGAGTTCTAGTAAGTTGGGCATAATCGGATCAAAGGAACGCCTACCTCCCCTACAAATTTAAAAAAATTCAATATTCCTTTAATTACGATAACTTTCGATAGAATGACACTAGCGAGTTGAAAATTTGACAAAATGTTGTTAGTAGGATCTACTTGGTTGGTATTGAAAATGGGTAAGATCCGACTCAAGCAACCCCTACCTCCCCTACAAATGAAACTTCAAATAAGCGATAACTTTTGATAGAATGATACTACCGAGTTAAAAATTTGGTGGAATGTTGCTAGTAAGACCTACGTAGTTGGTGTTGAATATGGGCAAGATCCAACCCAAGGAACCCCCACCTCCCCTACATATGAAACTTCAAATAAGCGATAACTTTTGACGGAATGAAGCCAGTGACTTGAAATTTTGGTCAAATGTTCGAAGTGAGATTGAGTTAGTTGGCATTAAAGCTGGGTAACATCCGACCAACGAAACCCCTACTTCCCCTACAAACGAAACTTTAAATAAGCGATAAATTTCGATAGAGTGAAGTTAGAGAGTTGAAATTTTGTTCAAATGGTTGTAGGGTGATCTAATTGGTTGGTGGCAATGATGAGCAAGATCCGACCTAAGGAACCCTTACCTCCTCTACAAGTGAAACTTCAAATAAGCAATACCTTCCGATAGAATGAAGCTAGCGACTTGAAAAATTCGACAAATATTGTAGAATGGGTTAGTTAGTTAATTGATTTTGAGAATGTTCTAGATCCTAATGAATGAGTGCCAACCTCTCCTATGAACTGGCCATATAGGAGACCCATTCTTAATGCATATGGTCGTTGCCAATTGGTACTTTTGGTATCTCCACTAGGTCTGTACAAGTCTAGGGTATATACGCTTCGGCCTGGTTTCCATTAAACATAGTTCAATTTTGAATTAACAAAAAGCTAAAATACTCGTACATCAAGAAAAATACAATTTTTTCGTCCAATTTATATAGACTGTGCCATATCCATTGCACATTAAATGCCTGCAATGGACCTAATAGGACCTTGCTAAGGAATGTCCTACATACCCCACCTGGTGCACAGAGGGTTAAATTCAATTTTTCAGCCGGTCGGGAATAAAATCATCGCACGAATTTACTACTGCGAATGTACAATTGGCTCGAAAGAAAGTTATACAATGTGTTTGTTATTGGACTCATCGGCTCACCGCCGGCAGATGGATTTACCATCGGACCGAATGGCTGATCCCGTGAAACGCGGGTCGGGTAAAAGCTGTTTTCACTCGGTGAGTCGATGAGTCCGACTAACGAGCAGATCCTCCCCTGCTATGAAACATAGCAGTCAACAGATTGCTTTTGGACCTGGAGGGGATGAGCTGCAGGGTAACTGATTATGTGATGATATCTCGACCGCCATCTCAGATAAATTTCCAAATAAGGGTGCTTGAAGTAACGCAGTTTCCGAACAGATTCGAATCTCACATTGGTGGGGAAGGCACAAAAAACAGCTTGCTTGGCTATCAGCGTGGCCCTCCACTTAACTTTATCCGCAGCTCTAGAGATTATGTTCAACCTTTTCCCTTTCGACATTATAAGTGGACAAGTCGCGGTCACGCATCAATCCTAAAAAACATGGACATACCATTGTTAAGGGACTACTGTACAACAAAAATCACGATCAGCAAAAATTATACGTGCTCAATTCTTTCCCCTATTCCCTGGGAAACGTGCGACCTGACTTGCACTAGCCTGTTATGTATCTACTATACGGATAGCTCCAAAACCGAGGAGGAGGTATGGGCAGGAATCTTTTCAGAGGGACTTAACCTGAACCTGTCACTCCGCCTCCGTAGCTACTGTAGTGTTTTCCTGGCGAAAGCCCATGCGATTAAAGAGGCAGTGATGCGGCTTGGCCGCCAGGCTATAGCAGCAACAGATATCACAATTTATACTGACAGTCAAGCTGCAGTAAAATCACTCGAATCTTATCTAGTCTCATCAAACACCGTGAGGGAATGTCGACCTTGCCTTACGGAGATAACATTACAATATACTGGATATTGGGCCACAACAGCTTCGCTGGTAACTGCAGGGCTGACGAGCTTGCCCGGAACGGTGTAACCGACACAACACTTCAGATATGTCGGGCTCTCGCCATGCCCATCTTCAGCTGTAAAAATAGACTAACTACAGCAGCAATAGACAAGACCAACTCGAGATGGCTAAGTGGTAGCACCAGCCACAATGCAAAGTTATTATGGTCATCATTGAATATAGACCGTACTTCTAAACTTCTATCTATGAAAAAGCAACATACTAGGCTCGTGGTGGGAAATATTACTGGTCATTGTGTCATCGGGGAACATGCAAGAAGGCTCCGACTTCCATAGCATGACTTTTGCAGAAGCTGTGAAGACGTGGATAAAGAGGAAAGTATCCTTCATCTGCTCTGCTTTTGCCCGGCATTAGCTTTTAGAAGAACGTCAACTCTCGGGGAATATGACTATGGTGATCTAGAAGACTTAAATAATGCGGATGTGAGTTCAACTTTGGCTGGCGGAAGGAATTAGGGACCTTCATCTGGTCTAAGTGTGCTGTATTATTTACAGCAGCCCTTTACTACCTACCCACCTACCTTTATGCAGACACTCTCCATAAACGGAAAAATTGTTGGTCAAGTTGGCGTCCGGTTATAAGAGCGTACACTGTATGTGCATATGGTGAAATAATTTCAGAATTGAAGGATTTAAAAGGACAAGCCGTACTAACCTTACTGCGAAGTTCATCCAATTTTTGATTATGCTTCTCCTCAGTATCGGCATCATCCCTTTCGGCAATATCTTCTAACGCAAAGTAAACACATTCTAACTGCTTTTGGGACTTTTCCCGGGCTTCTCCAAACATTTGAAAGTCTGTTTCATACTCGCCCAAAATATTGGCTTTCTCCTTAAGATAGTTGTTCTTCCAAAAATCTAGTCTCTTCAAATGAATTCCTAAATTTAGGGTTTGACACGTATAAAGTCGTATCATGTTATAAAAATAAAGCGTGCTATATTAACTCTATTTAGAATACATACCAATCAATCGTTCAATATTCTCTGCATGAGACTGCTGCAATACAGAATACAATTCTTCTGACTCATCTAAATCTTTGAGAAGCCTTCGAATGATCCTGTTCTTCTGGTCCAAAGCATCTGTAAAATGACGTTCGACATCGATGATTTCATTTCGGAGCTCTTGACATTTTATCTGTCGTAAAATGGAGCGCCACTCTTGGTTAATTTTAGCCAAATTCAAGCGTGAAAATGCTTCCTCGCGCTTGAGTTTATTCTGAAATATTATTATACTGTTGTGAATCTCTGGTTATCTCTTATATTACGCGGAGTTTATAAAAGATCAGTTAGATAAAGAAAAGGACTAAAATTTCACCTAGGAGATTATTTTTTATGAGATTTCGACTAGGTTTTTTTGTGAACGAAGGTCAAATTTCAATTATTTAGCATGACTGAACTTTTATTGGTTCAAATCATGAAGAGTCAAAGCCATAGTACAAGAAAATTTCATCACAATAAAGTGCCCTGTATCAGGACCTCCTACAATACACTCAAAGTATCCACAAACTTGCGAAAATTACCACAATATCAAAAATAAAATCTGATTGTGTGCTTACTTTCATATAAAGTGCAATTAATTGCTGCTTCCGTCGTCGTGCTTCTTCCTCCATGTCCGCCCTATGTTGAAGGTATCGGACCCTCTCCTCTTCGGACATTTTAGCTAATTTATTTTTTCCTCCTTTCTTCTTTCCCATTTTTACTTTTAATTAAGGTCTTTTAATAATCTTAATAACACCAAAGACTCTCCGAAACAATCGCCGAAACCACTCTAACCACTATAATGTTATCTTCAAATCAATATCCGCTAACAGCAACGAAAGATATTATCGTTATAGTAACAAACTATGGATTTCACCATAGCTTTAGGCATCCAACAATTTGCTTTTATCGATTTAATAGAATCAGTAAGTTTTATTGAACATCTGTCGGTTATTTTATCCGCTTCCTAATTGTTTGCACCTGTACGAAATGTCCACGGAGAATAAAAGCGTTAAATTGAAACGTTTGCCTGATACTGGAAAGGATGCAGCAAATATTAGTTCGGGAAGAGATGGACTAGCAATTGGTGGAATTCAGGAAGGTACAATAGCTTTAGGACCCATAGTTCATGGTTTTCTAAACCGTATAATTATTTCAGAGGGAAATAAAACTGATACTTTGGAAGAGGTAGAGCACAGAGCCCTGATCGCTAGAATATCGAGCATTATGAATAATACGCACGAAAGACTTCGTATAGCGCTAGCCATTGCCGATATCCTTCGGCAAGAAATTGGACCATTTACCAAACTTCTGTCTGGAGAAGAAGTAACCACCATACGAAAGCTATGCGAAAAATATTTGCATGAGATGGAGTTGTGTGTGAGTGATGCAAACTTTTATAGATTTAGATTTCATTGACAATAGCCTATAACCGACAAAGTCCAGTCAAGGCTTCGTAATGTAACAAAAATACCAAACGCTTGGGATCTATATATCTTGGCGTAGAAACTTTTCGTTTGTTACCTGCCTGCGATGCGATAGCGAAAGGCGGATAAAGTTATTCAGAAGCTTGAAAGTTATGCTAACATTTACCTCACGTTAGCAAACTTTTGTACAAATTTTTGAACGCAACCTTGAAATCTGGTGTTTGTGCGAAAATATTTACCGCAAAAACCTCTCTTCTGGTCCAATGTTTTCGCACAAACTCTAGAGATTTGTACAAAAATTTTAGTTCCTGATAGGACTTCTCGGCTGCAATCGCCTTTGCTTGAGCCACCTTTCGCTTTAGTTCCCTCCGACATTTATCATATTTCTCACGAAGTTGAACCTTCTCGGCTTCACTGCTTGTCTTGCATGTTGTTCAAGCCTTGAATGCGTTCGATTTTGCCTGTACTGCTTCTTTCGTTTCGTTATTCCACTGCCACGTCTCCTTGTTCGTGTGGAGTGGGCCTTTCAAAACTCCCAGTGTTTTTTTCAGCCTCACCTACTAACATTTCACCCAAAGCATTCCACATTTGTGTTGGACTTTGCTAGACACAGTTGGTGTTGTATTGAAGCCACTCCTTCAGTTTAACAATGAGTGAAGTAACAACAGATTCAAAGCGTTCGTTGTTGAGATTATGCCACTCGATTTTCTCGACTGGCTTGGGGATTGCTTGCGATCTTGTTTCTGCTTTCAAAATAAACTCTGTCAGGAGCAACCGGTGCTGGGTGACCGCAGATTCACCCAAGATCACTTTGCAGTCTTTCACCCAACATCTCATGAAATTTAGCCACAGATGATAGTCTATCTGCGTCGCATGAGCTCCACTGCTATATGTATGTGATCAGGTGGCTTTGATTCTTAATGAACCATATGTTGAGGATGGCCAGACCGTGTGATCTGCACATAGTCAGGATAGCCTCATCTTCATCATTTCTGGCTTGTTCTGGCTACCGTTCCCACCGTGGCAATACTCGTAATCATAGTTCGATTCTCCCAAATGGCCATTGAAATCCCCTCCAAATACCATACCAGCTCGGTATCTGGTAAACTTTGAAGCAGTGTGTCAACGTCGCTCCAAAATGCCTCTTTTTCACTTTGCTGTAAACCCACTTGGGGAGCGTAGGCACTTATGACGTTCCACACTCTTCCGCAGATAACCAATTTGATACTCATCAAACGGTCGCTTATCTTCGAGATACTCACGATGCCGCCAAGTGCCTCCAGTTCTTTGCTCTTTCACGTTATGGATCCGACATTCCAACTTGCAACCCTCAGCTTCTCTACAGTGCACTTGGAACTGCCTCATAGCGCTCGCCCCCGGAAACAGTCGAACTCTGGCACGAACAATCTTCACCCTGGGATCACTCAACTGCGCATCAGAAGTAGTGCCCAGCGGAGTAGTGCTTCTAGCGTGTTCTACCATAAGGCCTTACATCCTGTAATGACTCACCTCTAACGAACCATATTATGGTCTGGTAGTGTTGCTCCCACCGGCAGATCGAAGCAGCACCTGATGAGTAATGATCTGTTGGTGGTACGAAACCAGAGGCCGAGGGTCCCATTACACCCGGACCCAGGTGCGACCGCGTGGGCGTCTGATTCGTCCGCCAACCATTCCATCCTTATCGACTATTTTTTTTATTCCCCATTTTTACCTCCCCTGTTTGTGTTGTCTTGCCCAGGCCTATGAATTTTTGTTAATAAAATACGTAAAGGACAGGGGCAACGAGCGGCGAAAACCCCGCCCACATCTCCCGAACTGAGCTACATCAAGCATAGCCCGTTGCTTAGCTCGTTGAGGGGCCTATTTCTTCGCCAGATGGCACAGCCCGACCTTCACGGTAATATGCTACCTTAGGCTCCGTCCCCACGGGCATCTTCGGATGCCCACCAAACCGTCCGTTACAATCCATTCTTTTGCACCTATCTGGAGATAATGCATTGCAAATCAAATCTGCAATTGTTTGTCTTAAATTTCAATATTTCTAATCTTCTTAGGAAGATGCTAAAAATGACCAAATATCAACAACCGACAAGGATCTTATAAACGCTCTTGATGTGTTGCATAAAAACGAGAAAATTATGAAAAGTTATCCAAACTGCGTGCAACACTTACCGGAAACTTTTAACCAATTTCTGGAAGCATTTAGTGACTTGAGAAAATTAACTGATAATCGCATAAACACAACCGCAAAAGCAGAAGTCCGTAAAGAGAAAATGTTGCACAAAATTTATCATGAAAATGAGAGACTTAACCATAAAATTGCTGGTAAGTGTAAATAACGTTAGTTCGGGTTACCAAAATCCTATTTTTATAGTGGTAGTTGAAACTTAAGTTAACTTCATTATGCAGGAATAAAAGCACAAATTCGTGAACGCGAAGTCTCCATGCAATGGAAGATCACTGAAAAACAGGCTCTCATTCAGAAGTACAAAAAAGATTTGACCGCAAAGAAGTGGAATAATAGTATTTTGGTGAAACTAGAGGTGTGAGTATCTTTCAGATAAAAATATTGTAGTAAAATAAATTAAAACAAAATACAGAATCGAGATGATTTTTACACATTATGAAAAAACCTTTGTGTGATCGTGTGTCCACCTCAGGTGCATTCCTTAATAAACTACGAGCTTGACTAGACTTTCTAATTTGCGTTTTATCTAGAAAACGAGCTAACAATCGCATGTCTTGTATCTACGCTAAAAGTGAGGAGATGCAACAAGAATTGCGTGAAGAAGCGGAAGAGGCTAAAATTACTTACGAACAACTATTGCAAGATAATATCCGTGTAGACAAAGCACTTTGCGAAAAAAAGTAATTCAATTAACTTTGTCTCGATACCTTAACCAATGTTTTATTATTTTCAGAACTCAAATTCTCGCCCAACTCAATGCCTGGATAAAAAAATATGATAACGACATCGGTGAGCGAACCGAGGAAGTTGAACGTCTTGAGACCGAACTAGCGGAAAAAACAAATGAGTTTGATGAATTCATGAAACTGTATGATGAACAGGAAGAAGAATATAACACAATAAATGCAATGTGTGATGCAGAGGAGAAGAGGAAACAAGAAGAAAAAATGATCCTGTTCATGATGAATCGGGCGGCGAAAATAATTCAAACAAAATGGCGCGAGTATTTACAAAAGAAAAAGAAAAAAGGCAAACAAAGGGGAAAGAAAGCGAAAAAATAAATTGTACCAAAAATGTTTTTAATTGTTATTTTATATGTCTTTAACACAAACGTAAAATCTCCGGTTTTATTTAGCATACATTCCCTAAAGGAAGTAATTGTCACCAATTGTTTTGAAAATAAAAATATAATTCACCTTAAAGTATTTTCAAAATTCCTCTCTAAAATAGAAATTCTTCTGGAAATTAGCATCTCCTTTATGTCTTGAATCTTAATGATTCAATGAAATAAAATATTTCGTTTTCCTTTATACTGGCGATGGTTTATTTTTGACGATTGCATACACGTGTTTCGGATGCAACATGCACCCTTCTTCAGTGCTCGTTTTACAATGTGTTCTTACATGACTAGTTTCTAATATTTATACATGAGTTTCGTTCTACAATATATGTGTACATGTGAGGTCTTAAGAAACTAACCTTATTCTTTACTATTATTGCTGTTTTGCCTCACTTTGTTTATGACGGCTTATGCTGGCATTGTTTTATGGCGTATTGGAGATGTTTTACTAGTCTTGTTGACTTATTAGCCTGAAAAGGGGTGAAGGGAAATTACCGCCGTCGGTATTGAGCAACATTTGTTTATCGTGTTTCGAAATTTCCACTCTCTGCGGCGTCGAGTTTGTATTTTTGTTTTACTATTCTCAGTATTTCGACATTGTCCCATTCAATGTTGTGTCCGCTCTCAAGAATATGTTTCACCACCGATGATTTTATGTGTTTAATCGAATTTTTTTCGGGTTAGCTCTACTTCTTTCTTATGTTCTTCGAATATCACTTTTACAAGCCTTTCTGTCTGACCGATGTATGATGTGTTGCAGTCGGGGCACTTGATCTCGTAAATTCCGCTTTTTTTCATTTTTTGTAAGTGGGTCCTTTTCGGTTGGGAGTAGTGTTTTCAGTTGCATTGCCCTGCTGGTAGGAACTACTTCCACGCTGAAGAGCCTCATCTTCTTCCATTTGCTGTTGTAGACCATACTAGATCTGAGTGTATCTTTATCCTTCGTATGGAATATTGTAGACATTTTGTTACGTTCGTTTATTGCGGACTTTTTCTTGACGATACCGTCAATTATTTGGCCTCTGTAGCCATTCTTTCTCGCTGTATCTTTAATGTCAGTTTTTTTGCATATCTGTTTTTATTCAGGGGTATACTCAGCATTCCATGAACTGCGATCAAAACCAGTGTATTATCTGAAACCTGATAAAGGAAACCAGATAGTGATCATCGATAAAGCAAAGTATGAAGACTTGGCAATCAAAAAACAAAACGGTGGAAATTTTTACAAACTGAGGACGGACCCCCTTCCTGGATTAATTAAAAAAGTGAAAAAAAAAACCCTTAAAGAGTGCACCCTTAAAGAGTGCAGGGAAGTAGTGAAAAATGTACGCGGTTTGAGAATGCCGAATCCATCGTTACAAAGGCTAAGAGTGTAACCTAAAGTACATAAAGAAGGAAATGAAGTACGGGAAATAGTCGCCGACACAAATTCCACAACATACGACCTTGCAAAGTGGCTAGTCAAGGAACTCACGGACATAGGGACATACCATAGCCCATACGCAATAAAAAATAGCATCGAGTTAACCGAAAAACGACAAGAAGTGAAGATCCAACAAGACGAGTTGCTAGTGTCCTTCGACGTGAAAGGGCTTTCCCGAACATACCGATCAAGCAAGGCCTATACAACCTAGCGGTATGGTTGAACATACACAAACCGGACCCATCCAGGAAGAAGAATCGTCTATGTGTGAAACTGGCAGCACTGTGCAGGGAAGAGTCCTTCTGTACATTTAGGGATTGATTCTACAAAATAACAACAGGGACGGCAATGGGCAACCCCCTCTCACCACTGATCAACGAAGAAGCCTAGAAGAAATAATGAAGGAACGAAGAATAACGCCGGCTGAGTGGATAAGATACGTCGACGACGTATGGCGATTGTTAAAAGAGAAGATCTACAACATACGCTGGATAACATCAACAAATTGCACAAAAATATCAAATTTACGATAGAAACTGAAGTAAATAACAAGATACCGTTCTTGGATGTACAAATTATTAGAAACGGCAGCAATATTGAATTCGATATTTACAGGAAGAAAACAACAAAACAGAGTACCATTCCTAGTTGCTCCAACCATTCATACCAACATAAGATGGCCGCTTATCACAGCATGGTGCACAGAAAGCTAAGTATACCCTTGAATAAAAAAAGATATGCAAAAGAACTGGCATACATTAAATATACAGCGAGAAACGATGGCTACAAAGACCAAATAATTGAAGCTATCGTCAAGAAAAAGACCACAATAAACGAACGTAACAGAATCGATGCAAGAAGAACTGCAATATTTGAAGCATCGCTACCACAACAACAACAACGTAACAAAATGTCTACGATGTTCCATACGAAGGATAAAGAAACACTCAGATCCAGTATGGTCTACAACAGCAAATGGAAAAACATCAGGAAGAAGTTGAGGCCCTTCAGCGTGGAAGTAGTTCCTACCATCAGGGAAATGGAACTGAAAACGCTACTCCCAACCGAAAAGGACCCACTCACAAAAAAATGAAAAAAGCAGAATTTACGAGATCAAGTGCCCCGACTGCAACACATCATACATCGGTCAGACAAAAAGGCTTGTAAAAGTGAGATTCGAAAGAGAGATAAGAAAGAAGTAGAGCTAACCCGAAAAAAAACCCGATTAAACACATAAAATCATCGGTGGCGAAACAAATCCTCGGACACAACATCGAATGGGACAATGTCGAAATACTGAGAACAGTAAGACAAAAATACAAACTCAACGCCGCAGAGAGTATGGAAATTTCGAAACACGACAAACAGATGTTGCTCAATACCGACGATGGTAATTGTCCTTCACCCCTTTTCAGGCTAATAAGTCAACAAGACCAGTAAAAAATCTCCAATACACCATAAAACAATGGGTGGGTTTAGAAGATACTGAGCAACTTCCGCTCAACTGATCATGATCAATTGATCACCGAGCAAGAAATATTTCTGCTCACCGCTCGTACTTTTCTTCTTCTTCTTTCTCCTTGACTTTCGTATGAAGTGTGTGTGACAACGAGAGTCGCGTTCAGCAGGCACAGACTACATAGCCGACAAGTTCCGGAACTGCTCGTGAGCAGTTCCCGCTCTTCGGTAACTTCTGAACCCATCCAATGTCAACATAAGCAGTCAGAAACAAAGAAAGGCAAAACAGCAACAATAGAAAATAAGGTTAGTTGCATAAGACCTCACATGTACACATACTCGTATATAGTAGAACAAAACTCATGTATTAATAATAGAATTATTAGAATTTAATAGTGAGCGCAGTAATCGAAATGTATGTATGTCACGTTCGAAATCGTCCAGAAACAATCATGCCTCTTTCTTAACTAATACAAATGTTCAAAAGATAACAAAATCATTGATTTCTTAAATTTTAATTGGTTAAAAAGATAATTTATTACCACGAACTGAAATCACCAAACTTATTACTAACATCACGTTTTCTCATCTTTGGTGGCGGTACACCGGAACCGCTAGCACCTCCACTGCCGGCCTCCACTTTCTCCACCGTTTTCACTTGAGCAATATTCAAATATTTGCCCACGCCCTCTCGGAAAACTTTTAACGGCTGATTTTGTCGTTTCTTTTTCTCCGCCTCCTCGACTTCGCGAACTTTTTTGGCAACCTCTTCGGCCCGTTCGGCCGCCAATTGTTCTACAGCTTCTTGGAAAGGATCTACAAACACCTGAGTACTCTCCAAAATTATATCATAGATGGGACGATCTTTATTATCCACTTCAACTTTCTCCATTTCATTCAATGTGTCCATTCCGCCAACGAGTTTTCCGAAAATTGTATGCTTTCCGTCCAAATGTTTGCACGAACGATATGTGATGAAACTGAAAAAATTGAAAATGAATTTGTTTTTATTAAAATTAAAAACGCTGTTTCTTATTTATGGACTTACAACTGAGATGAATTTGTATTGGGACCAGAATTAGCCATTGAGAGAATGCCTCGTCCAGTGTGCGACAGATTTGGACGAAATTCATCGTCAAATTTCTTACCCCATATTGACTTTCCACCGGTGCCACTTCCAGTTGGATCTCCTCCTTGAATCTTAAAAATAAAAAATAAAAACAAATATTTGAAATAACACAAAGAAAAAATGCCAGAACTTTATAATGAAAAATATTTTAAATAAGGTTAGAAAACTTTCAGAAATGTTACTCGTGGTTTCGGATTCCCTTCTAAAAGCTGAAAAATAGCTTGTAATTTTGTACATTTATGTATGTATGTAAATCGACTAGAATCCTGATAAGAGAGCACGCTATTTGTTTAAAAAAATGCAATTTAATTGCTTATAAAAGCAGTAGACTCGCGAAAACTCGACCATCGAAAACTTAAATTATCCAGTAACTTTGAAAATCTCTTCGACTCACTTCCAACAAACGACGTCAAATTGCTGCTGGGCGACTTTAACGCGAAAGTCGGAAATGAAAGTTGGCACCGGGGGACCACTGGAGGCCAGAGCCTCCATGAAGAATGCAACGATAACGGCCAGCGACTTATCGACTTTGCCTGCAGCAGGAATCTAGTCGTAAGCTCTACGTGTTTCCCGCATCGACGCATTCACAAGCAGACCTGGAAGTCTTCAGACGCACATACCGTCAACCAAATTGACCACGTCCTCATTTGCAGGAGATGGGCGTCTAGTGTCATGGATGTCGGCTCCTATCGAGGAGCAAACTGCGACTCAGATCATCATTTGGTGAAGACGACCTACAGATGTAGAATTTCCTCAGTGCACCAATCAAGAATCAGCCCTCCCAAAATCTTTGCGGTTGATAAGCTTTTGAGTGATGCTACAGCGGTAGCGTATACTACCGCCCTTGAGGAAAAACTATCACCTATGCTACACAACATCAGCAACACAGGCGTCCATGGGCTCTGGGAAGAACTCAAGGGTACCATCAAGGATGTCGCAGAGAAGGTCGTGGGATATAAAGCCCGGCGAGCGCGAAATGACTGGTTCGACGAAGAATGCAAAAACTCACTTGACGCGAAAAACGAGGCCTACAGACAATGGATTCAACGAGGAACCAGAGCCAGAAGAGAAAAATATGACGAGCTACGGCGAATATCGAATAGAATAATTAGACGTAAGAAACGTAAATACTTTGACGAGTAGTTGCTGAACATAAACGAAAACTTAGCTAATAGAAACACCAGACAAGCGTACAAACTAGTAAATACAATTAAGAACGGCTACCCACCCAGGACTAGCCTTTGTAAGGACAAGGATGGAAACATCAACAGCGACACCGATGACATTAACAAACGATGGGCCTCTTATTTTGAAGAGCTTCTAAACCGACCATCTAACATCCCCACACAAGAAGCTCTCGACGATATTGTTGATCTAGGCCCACCCATTCAACCCCCGACAGTAGAGGAAGTTGATCTTGCCTTGCGGTCACTAAAACGAAATAAAGCGCCGGGCACTGACGAGATTCCAGCTGAACTGCTAAAATTCGGTGGAACGAGTCTAGTTGATGCCATACATCAATTACTCCTGCGAGTATGGGAGAACGAGGAGATCCCAGACGATTGGCGCAGAAGCATCATCTGTCCAATTCATAAAAAGGGAGATAAACTGCGGTGTGAGAATTACAGGGGCAACTCACTAGTTTGTACGTCCTATAAAATTTTGACGAAAATTCTGGAAAATAGAATAAAACCGTACGCAGAACGAGTCATTGGCGAATATCAGAGCGGTTTCAGACCTGGTCGCTCCACAACCGATCAGCTCTTCTCAGTCAAACTGATACTCCAAAGGTGCTGGGAATACAACGTAAACGTATACCAAATCTTTGTCGACTTCAAGCAGGCATACGACAGTATCGATCGTGGAGTACTGTACAACATCATGCTGCAATTTGGTATACCGGCAAAATTAGTGCGACTGACAAAGATGACGATGACCAACTCCGTCTCACAAGTCAGGATCCAGAATAGACTTACTGATCTATTTGAAACACGCACTGGTTTGAAACAGGGCGATGGACTAGCACCGACGCTCTTCAACCTAGCACTGGAATACGTTATTCGGGCCATGAATATGGACAACAGCAAGACGCTACTCATCAAGTCGACACAATTAGCAGCGTACGCCGACGACATCAACATCATGTCCCGAAGATTGGCTGACGCAGAAGAACTTCTGCATATGCTCGATACCGCTGCAAAGGAAGTTGGACTACGTATTAACGAGGGTAAAACTAAAATAATGATGCAATCGGTGACAAGGACACCTGCACAACCAAGCATCAATGTGGGGGACCTCAACATCGAGTTCGTGAACAACTTCATTTACCTGGGTTGCAACTTGTCAAGGGACGCCAACGAAATTGACGAAATCAAGCGACGGATACAGTTAGCTAATAAGACTTTTTTCTCGGTTCTCCCCATAATGAAATCGAAGCATGTGCACAGAAACACGAAGCTCCGCGTGTACAAAACCATTATACGACCAGTGCTATGCTATGGCTGCGAAGCATGGACCCTAACTCAAGCCTCCGAAAACATGCTAGACACTTTTGAACGTAAGGTTCTACGGCGAATTTTCGGGGCTGTTTGCGATCGAGATGGATGGCGCATCCGGTACAACCATGAGTTGTATGAAATGTACGATGAGCTGCAAGTCTCGAAAATCGTCAAACTACAACGACTTCAATGGGCAGGGCATGTACAAAGAATGGACGATGATCGCATGCCTAAGAGAGTAATGAATGCAGAACGAGTCGACGGAGCGAGACTGCGAGGACGACCGAGATCTCGTTGGGAGAGCTCAGTAGGTGTGGACGCCGCGCAGCTGCTGGGCTCCCAAAATTGGAGGACGCGGTCACGTGACCGAGATAATTGGAGGACAATGATCCAGGCGGCCAAGGCCCGACGTCGGGCTGTCGCGCCACGATGATGATGATGAACTTGAAAATCTGATTTTTTACATTGCTGATTATAAAACTTACCTCTTCCACAGTCCTTCTCGTGGACGGCAGCTACGGCATTACACCGAAGCCAGGTTGAGGCAATAAGATAGTTGTAGCCTTATTGGCTGAGTTGCACCTAAGCGTCTCAGGTCATTAGGGTGGCAAGAAATACGTAGTCAGACCTAAAAACATAGTTGTGTGAACTCTGCCACGTTATGAACCACCTGAATCAGCTATACCCGAGCCTACCGCTGAACAGGAATTAGCGATGGGCCGACAGCCCATTTTTGTAAAAACTACTCCATGTCAAATCTGGAAAAAAAAAGCCTCGGATTGAACGGATCAACGGCAACGATCCAGCAAACGTGCAACATTTGACCTTCCAACATATTAGAGCTATTAAGTCCCTACTGTAACAGGTCGAACAATACAAGCTGAGCATCACTGTAGTCCGGATGGCGCAACGCTTAGCACGTTCGCCTTCTACGCACTGGGCCCCGGTTATTTTATCACTGCAGCCCAGGAAACAAAATGGCTTGGTAACGAGATTAACGACATGAAATCGCATACAATCTTCCAAAGTGGAAACCATCGGAGAAGAGTGTGGAGTCGCCTTCATTGTCTACAAACAACTTAAACAGCACGTTATAGACTTCAATGGAAGGATGTGTGATGTGTGTGTGATTTGATTCGCTTCAATACTTCACTTTTTAATTTCTGGTTTATAAACGTGCATGCTCCCACCGAAGTTAAAGAATAAACTGTAAAAAAAAACGAATTCTATGACAATCTAAAGACGCTATTTGAGTCACTGCCTCCAAACGACATCAAGATATTGCTGCGAAACTTTAATGCAAAAGTAGGAAATGAGATTTGGCATCGTTGAACTACTGGAGGGCAGAGCCTCCATGATGGAAGCAATGACAATGGGCAACGCTTAATAAATTTAGTCTGCAGGAGAAACGTGATCGTAAGCACAACATGCATCCCACACCCAAGCAGGACCATCTAGAGAAAATCCCGGCCCGGGGATCAACAACTATGGGCCTATAAAGAGAATGTCCCTTACTTCCCGACGATTTTAAATACTTATAACCGTTCTGTAAGAAATTGTTTTCTATATCTTATTTTTATCGCATAATTAAAAATAATTTCCCTTGCTTAAATGATCACAGTGTCAGCTTTGCAAAAAACGAGCAGATTTTCGTTCACTGGGTGCTTTGAACAATGTCTTTCAGCTGCTAAATTGTTGGGGCCGATTTCTATGCACTTTTACTCCCAAATAATCCTAAATATTAGGTTGGTGCAGATGAAATGTCAGACTTTGCTCTCTGTCTCTGGATCCTGTCAACCCCTTGTGGGGCATAGGGCGTTAACCACGCCGACTTTCCACCTCGCCCTGTTCGCCGCCATCGCCTTCAACTGTCTCCACGATTTGCCCAATGAGTTACGCTCGACCTCAACTGATCTTCTCCAGGTGTTTCTAGGTCGTCCAACGCGGCGGCTTGCATCGGTTCCCTGTGGGTTCCAATCGAGGGCCTGTTTAGCAATGTTTTCCGGCCCTTTTGGAAGTGTGTGAGCTATCAATTGCCACTTTCGCCTTTTTATGGAGGTGTCTATCCTGTCCTGGCCAGTAATGAACAGAAGGTCGTCGTTAGAAATATGGCCAGCGTATGTTTAAGATGCGCCGTACACACTGGTTCACGAAAGTTTGCAATCTAGTTGTTATCGCCCTGGTCACCTTCCAACTTGAACAGCCATAAAGAAGTACAGATTTTACATTGGTTTCGAATATTCCGAGTTTGGTACTTCTGGAGATGTTGTTGTTTTACCAGAAAGGAGTCAAACTGAAAAAAAGCTGCCCGAGCCTTATTGATGCGAGACAGTACATCAGCATCCGCTCCACCATCTGCTGTAACTACGCTTCCGATGTAGCCAAATTTGTCCACTTTTTCTACCGTCTGCCCCGAAACACAAATTTCGCTCTGTCTTCCTGGATCTAAGCTCAAGTACTGAGTTTTGGCAGCATTGATTTTAAGCCCCGCATTGCCACTTTCGCGGTGCAGCGCATCCGTCATTTGAACTAGATGATCCGATCCATTTGAAAGAAGACAAATATCGTTAGTGTAATCCAGGTGTTCAAGGTATTCAAACAGGTTCCATCTGATACCTTTGCTCTGGTGTTCATAAAGCGCGCTGCAGACTACGTCGTTAATGGCAATCATAAACAAGATAGGTGATAAAATGCAGCCTTATCTCACTCCGCCATGTACCTCGAAGGGATCTGAAAGCTTACCCTTGTGTAAGATGTGACATTGGGCTCCGCTATAGGACTCCTTGATGATGGATATGATTTTATCTGGTTGTTGTTGTTGTTGTAGCAATGGTCAGAGTTCGATGTGTTTGGCTGTTACATGCCAACAGTTTCGTCTCCATCCCCGGTGTTGAGGGATAGAGAGTTAGCTGCCTCTATTGGGTTCTCCCACAGCGCTCTTGGAGTCAAGTGAGTGGGCGCAGCTGGGCATTGAAAGATATGGTTTACGTCGTGAGGAGTTCCGTTGCAAGCAGGACAGATGTTTGAGATGTTCTGGTCTATGCGAGATAGGTAGGAGTTCAGTTGCGAACACCAGCCTAACCGAAGTTGGGCTAGTGTTGTTCTCGTAGCTCTCGGAAGTCTTTCCTCTTCCTGAGATTTCGTTGGTGGTATGGACGAGAGCACTGGATTCGAACCTAAGCTTGCTATTGACTTGTTGACCTCTTCTCGATGTATTGCTGCGATGGCCGACCTATGTGCGTTACTATCAAATGGTTCCCTTTTGTATCTCTGGACGTCTCTTTTAAGGTCCCTCAGGTCGCGCCTGACATGTCTGGGCAGCGGCGTCTTGTCCATGAGATTGAAATTAGGGTGAACGCTGCGATAGCAGCCCACAAGGTATTGCTTGGCAAGAAGCTGGTTGTGATCTCTTAAAGGCATCATCCTGGTTTCCTGATGTAAATGGTCCTGGGGTGACATCAGGAGACAGCCTGTAACAGTGCGGAGAGCGGCGTTTTGGCACGTTTGAATCTTCTTCCATTGCGTGTCACAGAGATTCTGCGACCACACAGGAGCATAGTTGGCCACTGATCTTCCGACTGCTTTGTACGTGACCAGTAGAGTTTCTTTGTCTTTGCCCCAGGTGCTACCGGCCAGGGCTTTGAGGATCTTATTCCTACTACGCATCCTGTCGCATACAGTTAAGGCATGGGGTGATAATGTGGCCATGCTATCTAGCATAACTCCTAGGATTTTAGGATGGTTTATAGTAGGAATAGGATGATTCCCGATCGAGATGTCAAGCTGCATCTTGACCTCCTTCGTCCAGGTAGTGAATAGGGTTGCCGAGGATTTGGATGCTGAGACGGTCAGGTTCTTGTTTATGAAGAACGAGTTTAGTCGTTCAAGATAACCGTTGATGTTTCTGCACATAGCCGCTATGTCATTCCCTGCTGCTAGAATGGAACAGTCGTCGGCGTAGGAGATAATATCAATCCCTTCAGGTGGTGCTGGGAGTCCTGAGAGGTATATGAACAAGGTAGGAGATAGAACTCCTCCTTGAGGTACCCCTTGTTTAATCTTCCTAAGCTTAGATTTGCTGTCCCTGAATTCTGTGTAGGATTGCCTGCCAGCGAGATGATTGGCAATCCATTTCACAATTTGCGTCGGAAGCGGTGAACAGTTGATGTCAGACAGAAGCGCTGAATGGGTGACAGTGTCGAAGGCCTTCGACAGATCAAGCGCCACCAATATTGTTCTTTCACAAGGACGAGGCTGGTTGAGACCATTATGGATGCGGGTTGTAATGGCATCCAAGGCCGTGGTCGTACTATGAATGCTTCGGAAGCCGTATTGGTGATCAGCTAGCTGGATTTTATCTGGTATACTTCTCCAATGTAGAGCCTTCCAGATGTATTCCCGGTCAACGCTGTCAAACGCCTTCTCGAAATCGATAAACATGAGATGTAATGGGGATCTCCACTCTGCGGATTGTTCAATAATAATTCGGAGGGTGTTGATGTGGTCGCTACATGAAAAGCCATCGCGAAAACCAGCCTGTTCATCGTTCAGTGTGCGGTTAACTGTTTGCTTGATCCGGTTTAAGACTATTTTTGCCATCAGTTTGGAGACTGCGGGGAGGAGGCAAATTCCACGCCAATTATTACAATCCTTCAGGTTACCTTTCTTCGGGATCTTAATAATGACGCCTTTCTTCCATTCTTTAGGGAGCGTTTCGGTTTCCCAACACTCTTGGATAAAGGGGAGAAGAATATTCGCAGTAGCGTTGATATCCCCCTTAAAGAGTTCCACCGGAATTCCATCTATCCCCGGGGCTTTACCCGTTTCCATCGATTTAATAGTCACAATTAATTCCTGTTTAGATGGTGGGCTGGTATCAACTCTGGCTATTTGCAGAATATTTTCTGCTTCAAGTGAAGATGAGCTCAAATGTCCAAAGGTGTTGTTGAGGACCTCAATGAAGTGCTCTCTCCACCGTAGTGACCACTGACCAGTAGGGACCCGTCTTTATCTTTCACGGGATGTTCAGTTGCAAAAGATTTGCCAGTTAATGGCTTGATAAGTTTATAAAGGGTTCCACTGTCACCACGGTAAGCCGCTTCCTCTGCCTTCTCTGCTAATGCATTGATGTTGTTGCGTTCGTCCCGTCTTACGCTTCTTTGCACGCCTTTCTGAAGAGAACGGTATTCAGCTCTAAGTTGATCTTTGACTGCGTCGTCAGTAGCTGAGTTGATTTGTTGTTTAATTCTCTTGCGTGCCGAGATTAAAGACTATGTAGAGTCACTAATGAATGGCCTTCTACCACGTTCCATCTATCATCAATTGTAGAAGTCTCATAAGGTGGTGGCGCATTAGCTCTTTCGTGCAAGGCGGTGGAATAGGCACGTCTTATAGATGGATCTTTAAGCTTTTGCACATTAAAACATGTCAAGATTCTTGCATTTTGAGGGCGATGGATCGCTGCCGTTCGTAAGCGCACTTTTGCGATAACAAGTTGGTGATCGCTGCCAATATCAGCACCCCGCTTCGACCTGACGTCTAAGAGACAGTTCCTCCATGTCTTGGAAATGGCTATATGGTCAATCTGGTTTTCTGTTCTGCCATCCGGAAAAATCCAGGTTGTTAAATGGCATCCTTTGTGCTTGAATAAAGTATCGCCGATGACGAGCTGACGAGAGTTGCAAAACTCAGATTTTGCAATGGCATAAATTTGGCTGCGATTTTTATGTATCAAACGGCCACCAGGCGGCCCTAGTGATATGAAATATTGAAGTATAAGTACTGCTACCTTGGCTTATAGAGTCATTTCGGTTTTGCACTTCATGTTGATCGGTGGAAAAAAAGAAAGAAAAAGAACATGGAAGCGAGTGAAAAACTACTATTTTTCTTTTACGAATTTAATCTAGAGCACAACGCAACGGAAGCAACGAGGAATATCAACAGGGCATTTGGACTTGATACGATTAACGAACGAACCACTCAGCGGTGATTCGAAAAATTTCGATCCGGAGATATGAGCCTTCGAAATTAGCCACGTGGAAACCCAGGACCATCGATCGATAACGACGAGCTGCGAGCATTAGTGGAGTCTGACTCCCGCTAAACAATAAGGGATCTTGCGGAGAAATTGGGCGTGCAACATTCGACAGTTTGCCGCCACTTGCAACAATCTGGAAAAGTGAAAAACCTTGGCAAGTGGGTTCCGCATGCTCTTACCGAGTAAAACATGACGTGTCCAATAGAGATTTCCAGTTCTCTTCTCTCCCGCAACAGAAACGAACCGTTCTTGAACCGAATTGTGACCTGCGATGAAAAGTGGATACTATACGATAATCGTCGCCGATCAGCCCAATGGCTAGATGCCGAGGCGGCTCGAAGACACATGGCGAAACCAGGCCTTCATCCAAAGAAAATAATGGTGACTGTTTGGTAGTCTGTAGTTGAATTTCCTGCAACCTGGCGAAATACATCAGAAATTGACAGTTTAACGAGCTAGGCTAGTCAACAGGGATGGAGTTATACTGCTTCATGACAACGCACGACCTCATGTATCGAGAACAACGATCCAAAAATTGAACGAGTTGCGCTATGAGACTCTTCCTCACCCGCCATATTCATCAGCCCTCTCGCCAACAGATTACCATTTCTTTAAACATTTGGATCACTTTTTGACAGGAAAACAGTTTACAATAAAGCAGCTGTCAAAAATGCCTTCGAGGAGTTTTTTTGAACCAGAAACTCGGACTTCTACGAAACAGGAATAAATGCGCTTGTATCTCATCGGAAAAGGTATTTCACATCCGCTAGTACCTATTTCGATTAATAAAATTACCTTTATAAAAAGTTACTGCGGTTCAAAAATTTACTACTGAATCCGACATTTCATCTGCACCAACCTAATAGCTCTTTTTGAACGATATGATACGATTCGATTTTGTATCGTATCGTTCTTCTATGATGTTAGACTGGATTACAGCAGCTGAAAATTTGAATTTGCTCCCACTGCAGCTGTAGTGGAAGCTATGGGATTTTATTTCGATCTAAAAGCCTCGATTCCATTGAGCGAGTTTACTAGCTACAATTAGCAGCTAATAAACTCGCCCAATGTAATCGAGCCTTGAACATTATTACATTGGGCGTCTTTACTAGCAGTTAGTAGTTTCGCCGGCTTATAGCTAGTAAACTCGCCCAATGGAATCGAGACTAAAATTGAGATAATGATACAAGACAATTACTTTTGTTTTAGAATGTTGGGCTTGTTTTATGTATTTGGAGAAACTTGGATTTGTGGTGCGACGCAAGTAAATGATTTTTGATTTGCTTGCAGTCAGCATGGGTTGTTATGTACTCGTTGGATGAGTGTTGATATATTCATACAGACCTATACACATCTGTCGTGTCGTAGGTTCATTATCCTACTCACCATGAAATTCCGAATAGACCTGTGAAACTTCGTGCCATTGTAATATCCATTTGCACAGTGCCTGATGAAATTCTCACACGCCTTCGGCACTGAATCGCAGAAAAGTTCAAAATTTAACGGCCCGAAATTCGTCATCACTCTCACGTATCCCTTCTTCTTCACACGTTCATATTTGACCAAGTCCTCATCGATGATTGCCGCCTCATGATTATAAACGGGCACCATAGCTGTGGAGGTGAAACTTGCCGCCACTGCTCCGGTTGAGTAGTGAGCAGCATTGAACTTATCCGCCACCTTCTTCGCCTCCACCTTGGTCTCACCGGGCGCCTGATAATCTCTTTCGAGCTCAGCAAGTGTTTCCCGCGTTTCTAAATTCACCGTCTTCAGTCGAGCCGCCGGATCCTTCTTTTCAGCAATCTCTTCCTCGGTTAGCACTCGAAGATTCTTCTGAATATGATAAAATTTGGAGATATCAAACTTTTCCAATTTACGTGGATCTTGGATGGTGATCAAGTCCTTTCGCTGAAACGGAGTGTCGTCCACCAAGTCTTTCCAATTCTTCGCCTTAATGTTGAGCTGTTCGACCGCTTCGTACGAGAAGACGTTGCCCGTAACTCCAACGGCGACAATATGTGAGTTTTTCGTGAAGGGCTTGAATAAGGCCGGACAGTGATATTCGCCATCGCCGTTACGATGGAACTTGAGCTTAACCAAAGTCTTGACGTCCAACGGCTTTCCCGTAATCGGATTCAGTTTGAAGTTCCTTACGAAATCAAGAATTGCTTGTAGTTCGAAGATATTGCCTTCACGATCGCAGTAGGGAATCTCGAATGGGGCCATTGTAATGGTGCAGTGATCGAAGGGAAGTCTTTTAAATTTGATGTGCTCATTTTCGGCTGATTCGACCTTTTTACCGCCGTAAAATTCAGTCCATTCGGTGTACGTCAAGTACCTGGAAGTAATGCGGATTAATAGGAGGATTTTTTCCAAATACCATAAACTTACATTTTATCCTTTTGATGCTGCCGTTTACCCATTTTTCGGATTTATTTTTGCAATGATCCAGAAGGCAGAAAATCGAGGAGTGTTTATCAATTTGACATTAGTGACAGCAGCGGAGGCACTACCAGGCACTACCCCGAAGATTCTAGGTGGCGCTTTATACTTTACAGTGAAAACAAAACTAAAGAGTGCGTTCCCGCAAGTATCGTGATTCCGGTACTTATCCATTGCACCTTCTCCGATTCGTGATATCTCCGGTGAACGACTCGATTCCCGTGCGGCCATGAATATGTTTCACACAAACATATGCCAATTAGTAAGGGATATTAACATTTTCAAACACAATTACCAAACGAAGTGACGAAGAAGGACGGACTTTTCGATCACTATACGCACTTTGTCGCCAACAAAGAGTTGTTTACGAATGGGGTTGACAGAATTTGTCAAGAGCGAACGGTCATAAATCTAGGAATTATTGAAGGGGTATTCGGATCGGAAAGACGGAGAAAGACGGAGCTGACGATGACAATTTTAGACGTCAAGTGCCGAAAAGTGGAAAATACATGAATCCCATGCTGTTCATTACAAAAATCACGAACAACGAGAAAACAAATTCAAAATCACCCGAAAACCAAAGAACTAGAAGCCGAAAACGGCGAAAACACAACAACCAATTTGACAACTGTCAAAACTCGAGACTCGCAACATGAGCGTGAGGTTGAAAAAGAAGAAGAAGAACCTGAGCACTGATCAGTGAGCAGAAATATTTCTTGCTCGGTGAAATTTAATCATGCTCACCCGAGCAGAAGTTGCTCAGTCACTTCTGAGCCCGCTCGTTCTGAACATGTTCGCTGAGCGGAAGCTGCTCAGTTCCTTCTGAACGCACACATTGTGCCATATTGAAATTAGACTAAGAGCGCGTTGACATGATCAAACTACGATTTGACAAACTAGCATTTGATGAAAAGTTGAGCACCGTCCAACTAGGGTTTGACAGAAGCACAAGACATCAAACCAGTTTGACAAGGGGTTGACACGTTCAAGTAGGTGGTTTGTCAAACCGTAGTTTGATCGTGTCAACGCGCTCTAAGGCGGCTATTACACTGGCCTCGTTTATACCGTGGAACTAAAAGGCGATTTAACTTAATCGTTTTAGTGCTAGTACTTGTTCGAGGTGTGTTTATACCGACCATAGGAAGAGGTACTAAACATGAAAGATGTCAGCTGTTGGTTTGTGACTTCGGTGAAATTGGTTAAGAAAGTGGCAAGAGACAGTAGCCTCCTAATAAAAACGCGTTTCTACCGCTACAATCAAAGGATGAAAGGATGAATGTAGAGTTTCAGGAAAGGATGAGATATTTATATAACGAATAACATATAATTTTCAACAACAACAGCATTAGCGAAGACAGCAACACCACCTAGTCCCAATTTTTCAGTCCAGTTCTGCATAGCAAGTGGAGCTAAAATTGGTACCAAAACTAGCTAGTGCGACATGTTTATGTCGTCGTGAGTAAGCTCGAATTAGTTAATCCTCGAAGATAGTTCCGCGGCATAAACAAGGCCACTATAAAAGTTCTTTTACAAATATCTTTGAAGCACGATATTTTAAATGAACTTTTATGAATGAAATTAGCCGCTCAAGGGGGAAGGTGTGCAAGCTTGTAAGAAATGTTCTTAAAACAAGCAATGTTCGTGTCGCAAATCTTTTGTTAGAAAATATCTTTTATAGAAGATATTTGTAAAAGAACTTTTATAGTGTAATAGCCGCCTAAAACATGCCGTACACGCAGCGGTCGATCGGCCGATCCGTCGCCCGATATCGATATCGGCCGATAGATCGGCCTGTGTATGCGCTTATCGTTGACGATTTTTATGGCAGTTCCATATAATTTTGATCAGCTGATACTTTGTGGCGATCCATCGACCGATCGATCGAGCGACGGATTGCTCTGTGTATGTGGGGTATAACAATATCCTCTTTTATCATATATAACGTTTAAATTACGTTTACACTATCCGCAGATGACTTCATCTGCGCCAGCTGAGATAATCTGCGACTGTCAAATACTTACAATTTTGAACTCACCACACCCAGATTACGCTGCAGATGAAGTAATCTGGGGATAGTGTAAACGTAATATTACACTATCCCCAGATTACTTCATCTGCTGCGTAATCTGGGTGTGGTGAGTTCAAAATTGTATGTATTTGACAGTCGCAGATTATCTCAGCTGGCGCAGATGAAGTAATCTGCGGATAGTGTAAACGTAATGATATAAAAAGAATTCACCAAACTTTGAGAGTCACTGTCACAATATGTCAGTGCTGTAAATTGTTCGAGACTCGCTGTCGGCCCAACTCTCCACATTTCTCCAATATTGCGAGAAAGATTTTGTAGTTGCAACGCTCAGCTCCTAGTGCGTTTATTTTTCCTGAAATTTTTCTGTGTATCGTGAGCGGCGACTAAAAATTCCGACGTAAGTACAACTCCAAGTGTCCGTGGCACATAATTCCGGAAGAGACGCTTCCATTCAATCGCGAATTCATGCGAAATTGTGCAATCAAATCAATGACGAAATGTCATCCGTGTTTCATGACTACTAGCAATGCTCAGTGGTTTGGATCTCCCCTTGGACTTGAGCGTGAAGCGAAACAAGTTTTGTGTCGTGTGTCGACCACCTGAATTTCGCAAAATCAGAATTCCATTTCGAGTGTGACTGAGTTTTCCACCGTTTTTTTTTTCCTTTGTAGAACGGTGCATTTTGAAGGAGATGCTAAGAATTCGCGTCAAAATGGGACCGCCGCGAAGTAAAGAGTGGACCTGCTGTTTTGGCCTGCACGTTCATACGGCGACCATCATGATTGGCCTCTGGCACCTGGTAAGTAAACGAAGCTCCCGTTCCTGAGTTGTGATTAAATTTCAGAGAAATAAAGCAAAAGAAAAAACACTGGACAAAGTGAATGTCGCAGAGTTGCGAAGCCGTGAACAAGACCTTCCCCACGACAGTCAACAACGCGGGGGGAATCGATAGACAACCGGCCCCACTGCGTCGCGCAATTGCAGAACATCTTCAGCTGTTATCGTGTCGACCCATCGGTTTTATGTAAACATTTAAACAATTGCCATGATCGTTGGCAAAGCGATCTACGTGAAAAGCGTTTTTGTTGTGTTAGCCCCGATTATGGCGAGTTAAGGTTTTTGTAGTGATGCGAGTTGGGGGGTTCGGGGACGATCTGATCAACATTTTTGGGCGTATAGCAAAGGCCACAAATTCTCGCTATTTTTCTCATGTTTTGGTTTTATTGCATCGTGACGTGGTGCATTTATCAGCTTTCATGACCAAGATTCGCAGTTCACTTTCTAACTAGTATCTGGTGCAGGGTGTCGTATTTCATCCAGTCAGCCGCATTGCCTACAATTTATTATGTGGTACATATACATACATACATGAATTATGGTGATGCATAGGGTGGGTTCAGAAGGTTCACACTGTTCTGAAGTGATTGCACAACAGCTCAGTAAGGCATTTGGCGCCTTCCGCGGCATGATCCTTTTGCCTTGACTCTTTCCGAACAATATTCCTTTGCACAATTTTAACCGAGTATGTCCCATTTAAGCATTTTATTGGGAAAATCACTTGCAATTGGTGAGAATCATACCAAACGATATCTTATGGTTTCGTTAAGGCGAACATACACCATCCGGAATTCCGGAGAGGCCGTTTATTTGAATAGACGAATGTATTATGTGTACAACTTTTCTTCCGCCGTTTTCTGACAGACGGCTGTGCCGTAAAACGGCGGACGCAAAGTTTACACCTAATACATTCGTCTATTGAAATAAACGGCCTCTCCGGCGGCCTGTCCGGAATTCCGGATGGTGTATGTTCACCTTAACGAAACCATACGATATCGTTTGGTATGATTCTCATCAATTGCAAGTGATTTTCCCAATAAAATGCTTAAATGGGACATACTCGTTAAAATTGTGCAAAGGAATATTGAACTTTTTAGGTCTCGTACTAGATAGGAAGCTTAATTGGAAGCTGAACATACAGGAGCGTGTTAATAAGGCAATCGTAGTGCTGTACTGCTGCAGGAAGGCTATAAGTAAAAAATGGGGTCTGCAACCGAAAGTACTCCATTGGTTGTATATATCGGTCTTACGCCCGATACTGCTGCATGGGGTGATCGTTTGGTGGAATGCTCTTCGTATAGGGTCGAATCTCACTTTATTGATGAAGGTACAAAGAGCGGCTTGTTTGGCTATTAGTGGGGCCCTCCGTTCGACGCCGTCCGCAGCACTAGAGATTCAGCTCAATCTTCTTCCCTTGGACATCATAGGTGAACAAGTTGCCGCAAACTCGGCGATCCGCATACGGGAGACAGGTCGCTGGGCCTACTCATACATCGGTCACGCATTAATCCTGAGCAACATGGACATCCCACCATCAACGGACTATTGTATACCAAAAATCACGTTCGACAGAAACTTTACATGCTCAATTCCCTCCCGTAGCCATTGGGAAGTGATCAACCCGACATGCACTGGATCCTTGTACATCTATACTGATGGTTCCAAGACCGATAAGGGGGTGGGGCTGGAATCTTCTCCGATGGGCCTAGCCTCCACCTATCGATTCGTCTCCCATACTACTGTAGGGTCCTCCAGGCGGAGATCCACCATATTAAAGAGGCAGTGGGGTGGATTGGCCGTAATACTATAGCAGCAACAGATATCATAATTTATACTGACAGCCAAGCTGCAATAAAGTCACTTGAATCTTACCTTCTTTTGGTCTAAGTGTGCTGTGAAGAGATTACGGCAGCCCCTCTTACCACACCATACCATACCATGTTCGCCTTTATTTGCAATTAACAAAAAAAAACGCCAAAAATTGGGCCTGACCAAAATTTCTCTCATTATTTCTCGAAAATTTCCCACTCAATCGGAAAAAAAAAGAAAAATTATTTTTCGCGCAGAGAATTTGCTACAAATATGACTGGAATCTACTCGTACGAGGGTAATGTGAAAAGTTCTGGACCTGAGAATTAAAGACTGATTTTCAGTTAAAAAATGATTTTATTTTTCTACATAATCTCCCTTGACTTCAACACACTTAGTCCAGCGTTTCTGCAACATCAGTATTCCTTCCCGGAAGTGAGAGTCTGGAAGGCTGTGAAAATATTCATCTACGGTCCTCTCAACTTCTTCATTGGATGTGAATCGCTTCCCAGAAACAAATTTCTTCAAGTTTGGGAACAAATGGAAGTCTAAAGGTGCCAATCCGTCCTGACCACATCGAAAACCATCGCCAACTGTCGTTTAGCCCTCAGGGGGATGGGTGGTTTCTTCAACATTACGCTCTGCTGGATACCGAGCCACTGTAGCTTCGCAGGCAACCGCGAGGCGGATGAGCTGGCTCGGGAGGGGACAACCGGAGTTCTTGAGGGGGACCGTGTAAACATCAAAATGCCTGCTTCATCGTGCAAACTTGTCATCAAGGCCACCGCGGTTGACAGGGCGAACATGAGATGGTTAAACGGCGATACGTGCCAAACAACGAAGTCGATTTGGCCGAAACTTGACCCTAGTCGCTCCGCCACACTGCTTTCACTGAACAGGAAGCACATTGGCAGAGTCGTGGGGGTTATTACGGGGCACTGGCCTATAGGAGAGCTTGCTTGGGGGATTCGTATTCCTCACAATGACTTTTGCAGGAGCTGTGATTACGTGGATGAGGAGGAGAGCGTTCTCCATCTAAGGGTGCCAAATCAAGAGAATACTCAAAAGTACTCAAAATCCCGCAGTTCTACCATCGCCAACGCACACTTGTGTACAGATGCGTTGTCCTGGTGAAAGATGATTTTTTTTCTTCTTCAAGCCAGCCCTCTTTCCGCGAATTTTGGCATCCAGCTGATCAAGGAGTTTGGAATAATATTCGCCTGTTATTGTTCTGCCTTTTTCAAGGTAATCAACAGGATCCCTTTCGCATCCCAAAATACGCTTGCCATGACCTTTCCGGCAGATGCGATCGACTTCGCTTTCTTTGGCGCTGACCCACCGGCTTCCACCCACTGCTTCGACTGCTGTTTCGTTTCTGGCGTGTAGTGGTGGACCCAAGTCTCATCCATGGTGACAAATCGCCGCACAAAATCGGTCGGATTCCGATTGAATCGGTACAAAGATTACTGCGAAAATATTAGGTGTACAACTTTGCTTCCGCCGTTTTCCGACAGACGGCTGCATCGGTGAGGGCTGGTCAAAATACGTAGTTCAAAAGTGTCACAAAGTGAGTTTGGACGTCTGTGAACGTATCGACATCCCCGCATTAGTAAAAGTTGTTCGCATTTTTAATAAGATTCGCGATTCAAAACGTCTTTTTTCGAGCCAAGTTCTCGTCATTTGCGGGAAGTTTTGATCTTCTGCTTCCATTTGAGCTTGCCGAAGATATCATACCTTCGTTGTGTTTTTTAGTACATTTGCCACTTTGAAATTAGTAGTAAGACTTGTTCCGATTTCACTGTTCCTATAAGAGGTATATGAAATAGTGGGCCGATTTCAACCAAATTTAGGAACGTGGCTTAGCAGTCAATATGATTGAGTAATATGCAGTTTCATAAAGATATCTTCAGAAATAAAAAAGGTTTTCTGATAAAAACTTGCTTTTGGAACGGTCGTTCCTGTGGCAGCTATATGACGTAGTGGTCCAATTCCATTGGTTCCGACATATATAAAGCGTGCAATAGAAAGAAGGCTTTGTACAAAATTTCAGCTCGATAGCTTTAAAACTGAGGGACTAGTTTGCATAGAAACAGACGGACAAAGCTTAATCGACTCGTCTCATCATACTGACCAAGAATATATATATGTAGTTTATATGGTCGGAGATGCTTCCTTCTGTGCGTTGCAAACTTCATGACAAAGTTAATATACCCTATCACATACGTGAAGGGTATAAAAATTACAGCTGAGGCTCATCGAATGCTCTCAGATACTTACGGTGAGGTTGCTCTGAGTGACAGAACATGTCGTGAGTGATTCCAACGTTTTAAAAGGTGGCGATATCAATGTCGAGGACAAGCATGGTGGCGGTAGTGAAAAAAATTTTCAAAGACGATGAATTGGAAACACTGCTTGATGAAGATTCGTGCCAAACGCAAGAAGAATTAGCTGAATCGCTGGGAGTGACTCAGCAAGCCATCTCGAAACGCCTCAAGGCATGGACATGATTCAGAAACAAGGAAATTGGGTTCCGTACGAGTTAAAACCGAGGGATGTTGAACGGCGATTACTCGTATTTGCATGCGAACAACTGCTTCAAAGGCAGAATCGGAAGGGATTTCTACATCGCATCGTAACCGGCGATGAAAAATGGGTCCGTTACGATAATTCCAAGTACAGAAAGTCATGGGGAATGCCCGGACATGCCTCAACGTCGACGGCAAAACCGAATATTCACCGCACCAAGGTTATGCATTTGGTGGGGCCAGCTCAGTGTGATATACTACGAGCTACTGAAACCGAATGAAACTATCAAAGGAGGTCGTTCCTGCGGCAGCCGGTTCTTCGTACCAGAACGACCCGTTTTTCAATGGTCAAAAGCTGCCTTGTCCCCTCGATGCAAGAAGAACTGCAGTATTTGAAGCATCGCTACCACAACAACAACATCAAAGGAGGTCGGAACCGAACGCAATTGATGCGTTTAAGGCATTAAAGAAAAAACGACCACAGTACCAAGAGATACATGACAAAGTCATCCTCCTGCATGACAATGCTCGACCACACGTCGCAAAAGTAGTCGAGACATACTTGGAAACCCTGAAATGGGGAATCTTGCCCCAGACATCGCTCCTTCCGACTACCATCTGTTTCGTTCCATGGCGCATGGCCTGGCTGATCAGGATTTTCGTTCGTACGAGGAAGTCGAAAAATGGATCCAATCATGGATAGCGTCGAAACACGCCTCCTTTTTCCGATATGGAATCCGAAAATTGCCGAAGAGATGGGCGAAAGTTGTCGCTAGCGATGGACAGTACTTTGAATAATACATCTGTATATACTTTTTGACAATTAAGCTTTTAATTCCAGGATAAAACGGCGTTTTTGCCGATTCCTGAAAAATTTGATTTTCAAGAGATTCTCCCTTTTACTCATTTTGGTTTTGATTTGTTCGCGTAAAGTTTACCTTCTCCTCTTCCTTTTCCCTCCCAGGGAAATAATGCTAACAGCTTTGGATTTCACTGACATCATGATCGTTCGGTCACCGCTCTACGATACTAATCTTGAGTTCGGAGATCAAATCTCGGCGCGATCAAAAAACTGCCTGTGAGTACTAATAGAACTCTCACAGTGCTCCGAGCTTGTCAGTATAAAGACGGCGCGGATAGGAGGTGCATGCAACTGCACTTCCGAAAAGTATGATAGATATGCTATTGAAACGTCAACAAGGCATAGAAATGCTAGAGATGTTGACGCGCCCATGCCCCTGGAGGGGTCAAGGCAATTAGAGAGAGAGAAGATGAAAGCGCCTGATCCCTTCATTCTTGTAAAAAAAAAACTGAATTCTATTTTCTATAACTATTCTACCGTGGTGGCCAAATAAAAGTTAACACTGTGAAAAAAAAGCGAAATTTCCTATAAAAAAAAAACTATTTTTATGGGTCTTATAACTAAAATTTACCTGGAAAATCCCATGCGGGGTTAATTATCTGTCGGTTTGTTCAGGTTCCGCTTCTGTCAGTCGTTTATTGTAGTTTAGCCGTTGACGAGTAAACATGGCACCACAGTTGGATAGTGAAAAAAAATGATTATTGTTGCGTTAAGCAACGAAGGGCTTTCCACTAGGGCTATATCCAGAAGAATTGGTTGTAGCCACGTGGCTGTGTCCAAAATTTAAAAAAAAAAAAAACGCGAAAAGATCTCTCCAGCGGAAACCAGGAAAAGGACGACCGCAAGAGATGACCGACATCTTAAAAGCATAAGCCTAAGTGACCGAAAAAAAACCGCTAGAGAAGCCAACATGGACTTCCAGGAAGCAACTGGAACAATAATTAGCGACAGAACTGTCAGAAGAAGGCTACAGTTATGTGGACTTTCAGCTCGGCGACCCCGAAAAAAACAACTTTAATGGCTAAAATGAGGACAGCGAGGCTGAATTTCGCCAAATCTCACCGAAATTGGTCGGAAACTGACTGGAAGAGAGTACTCTTTACCGACGAGTCAAAATGCAACCTGAACCAATCGGACGATGGCGCAGAGTCATCTTGAAAAATCGGGTCGTAAATGACTGGGAAGAGCCTATCCATCGACGGGATCAAATGGTTGTCAATCACGCTGATGTAACTGATCGCATTCATTGATCCTTCTAAAAACACCAAATCTCCGGTTCCAAAATAGGAAATGCAACCCCAAACCATGTAACTCGGAGGGAACTTGTTTCGAGTCACTACACAGTCTTTATGAAGTTCCTCTCCGATTCTGCGACGTACATACTGCAATCCATCCGATTGGTTCAGGTTGCATTTTGATTCGTCGGTAAAGAGTACTCTCTTCCAGTCAGTTTCCGACCAATTTCGGTGAGATTTGGCGAAATTCAGCCTCGCTCATTTTAGCCGTTAAAGTTGGTTTTTTCGGGGTCGCCGAGCTGAAAGTCCACATAACTGTAGCCTTCTTCTGACAGTTCTGTCGCTAATTATTGTTCCAGCTGCTTCCTGGAAGTCCATGTTCACTTTTCTAGCGGTTTTTTTTCGGTCACTTAGGCTTGTGCTTTTAAGATGTCGGTTGTTGTTGTTGTTGTAGTAGCGACGCGTTGATATCCGATGAATGTGTGTGTTATAAAGCTTGTTTGTCCATGTTTTCTTCAATGTCCAGGTGTAGAAACGCAGCTGCTTCAATAGGATTATCCCATACCGCAGTAGGTGTTAGGCGCGTCGGAGCTGCAGGACAGTTAAATATGTGCTCAACATCATGTGGAGTGAGGCCACAGGCTGGACAGGAGTTCTGTATTTCGTTATCAATGCGGGATAGGTACGAGTTCAGACGTGAGCACCAGCCAGAACGAAGTTGTGCGAGTGTAGTCCTGGTTGCTCTAGGAAGTCGAAGTTCGTCTGAAGATATATCAGGTGGTTGCGCATTTAGTACCCTGTTTGGTGTCATGTCCGCGATTGAGGATAGCACTTCTTCACTATGCAGTGTTGTGATGGCCGATCTGTAGCTGGTGTTATCGAAGGGGACTCTTTTAAACCTTTGGATCTCCCGCTCGCGATCCCTCATATTACGTCTTACATGACGTGGCGGAGGGCTTCTGTCCATAAGGTTAGAGTTAGGATGGTCACTCCGATAACAGCCAACCAGATACTGCTTCGTTAAAAGTGTGTTGTGGCTTCTTAGCGGCATCATTTTGGTTTCCTGGTGAAGGTGGTCCTGCGACGACATCAGTAGGCAGCCTGTGACAGTTCTGAGAGCTGCATTTTGGCAGGTCTGGACGTTCCTCCACTGAGTGTCACATAAGTTTTCCGACCAGATGGGAGCCGCATAATTGGCCACAGATCTCCCGATAGACTTGTAGGTCGTTAGTAGGGTCTCCTTGTCTTTCCCCCAGGAACTGCCAGCAAGAGCTTTGAGGACTTTGTTCCTGCCTCTCATCTTGTCACAAATGGTTGACGCATGGGGTGAGAAGGTAACCATGCTGTCAAGGGTGACACCCAGGATTTTAGGGTGGTTAATGGTGGGGATAGTTTGACCGTCTACTACAATATTCAGTTGTTGTCTCACTTCTTTGGTCCATGTGGTAAACAGAGTAGCGGTAGACTTCGGCGCAGACAGAGTGAGATTTTTGTTGACGAAGAAGGTGTTAAGTTCGTCAAGATACCCATGTATCTGTTCGCACATTTGAGTGATATCGTTGCCGGTTGCTAGAATCGTGCAGTCATCGGCATAACTGACAATTTCGAGTCCGTCAGGTGGCGTAGGGAGTCCTGACATGTAAAGGTTAAACAGGGTGGGAGATAAGACTCCTCCTTGGGGAACACCTTGTTTAATTCGTCTTAGTTTAGATTTCCCGGATCTAAATTCTATGTAGGACTGTCTGCCGGCAAGATAGTTGGCGATCCACTTTACAATATGCGACGGAAGCGATGTATCGCATATGTCTGACAGGAGAAACGAGTGGCTGACAGTGTCAAATGCCTTTGACATGTCTAATGCCACCAGAATCGTTCATTGACAAGGACGTACTTGGTTGAGGTCATTGATTATTTTTGATGTAATGACATCCAAAGCCGTCGTGGTGCTGTGCATCCTTCTAAAGCCATGTTGGTGGTTGGCCATCTGAGTATGAGTCGCAATTATAGGGTGGAGCAGCGCTTCTAAGGTCTTGGCTACAGGAGACAAAAGTGTGATGGGATGGTATGATTCGCCCAGTGTTGGTTTTTTTCCCGGTTTTAGAATAGGGATCACTCTTCCTTTCTTCCAATATTCGGGGATGATAGACGATGAGATGGAGAGATTGATCGTGGCCGTTATGTATTCAATTACTCTTGTGTCAAGATGTTTGAGCATGACTATCGATATACCGTCTGGTCCAAGGGCTTTGGAACTCTTCGCTCTTTTTATTGCTGCTTCAACTTCCTGAGATGTAAATTTAAGTTGCTGGTCAGCTGGGCGGTTACGAATGCTCCTAGTAATAATGCGCTTAAGTCTATCAGGAGGTGGATGTTCGATAAACTGTTTGTTAAAGTTGTTGGCGCATTTTGTTGGGTCGTTAACCGTAATGTTGCCAAATTGGATAGCAACATGCCCTTTGTGTTTGGTTGGGTTTGTAAGGGCCCTAACCGTTGACCAGAGCTTATTGACACCCGTTGTCAAGTTGCAATTGTCGAGGTGGGAGTTCCATTTCCTTCTCCTGTGATCTACTACCTGTTTAAAGATATCAAGGTTTAGTTCCTTGATCCGTGGATCGTCCGGGTTAATGCTGCGTATGCGGTCTCTATCATCTGCCAATCTAGCTGCTGAAGTGGGGAAATTTGGTCGAGTTTTGGGTATCCGACTTGCTGGGATGAACTTCATAATCGCTTCCTGCAGTATGTGCCTTACATTTCGTTCGGCCGTGCGCACGTCAGTTGGAGTTGGTAAGGCAGCGAAGGCTGTGTTGGTGTAGGACTTGAAGCCATCCCAATCCGCTTTATTGTGGTTGATGAACGTGCGATGATCAGCAACCTGAGTACTTGATGGTTTGTCCAATTTTATTAGGATTGGCAGATGATCCGAGGATATCGTCAGGACTGGTTCCCATTGAGCATCATTAATAAGTCCAGCGCTGGCAATTGAGATATCGGGCGAGCTGGAACATGTTCCAGCAATACGAGTAGGCGTATCGTCGTTGAGTGGACAGAAGTCTGATGCGTCAAGTTGTTCGGCTATGGCAACCCCTCTGGCATCGTTGTCGAGGTTAGAGTGCCATAATTCGTGATGGGCGTTGAAGTCACCAAGTAGGAGACGATATTGGCCACCTAGCAGTGGTGTGATATTGGCATTGTATCCCGAGGGACAACTGAATACAGGTGGGATGTAAACGTTGTAGATTTCAATATCGATGTTACCCGACTGAATGGCAATGGCCTGTGACGTCGATTTCACGATATGGTACTGATTGATGGATCAGAAATGCTATTCCACCTCCAGCATTTGATACTCTATCCTTCCTGATGACGTTGTAATTGCCATAGGCGTTGAGGGACGAATTGGTGTTAAGCTTTGTCTCCTGTATAGCTCCAATCATGACGCGGTGTCTATCCATGAAGTCCGATAATTCTGCAATTTTCCGCTGTAACCCATTGCAGTTAAGTTGCACAATTGATATGGTGTTGAGATTCGCAACAGCTGGTGCAGGTGTCAGGTTGTGTTGCAATGGAACTCTGTTGGTAATGTGGTTCACTGGAGTTGAGGGGGAGGGCTGGGAACTTGTGTTCGCACTAACAGGTGGTGTTATGTTAGGTGTTTGTGATGACGTTGATGCTTGCTGCCCTCTGAATCTACATTGGTTCGCAGTGAAGGAGGAATTCCATTGTCGGTGGTGTTTCAGCCCGGAACAATTTGTAAGGTGACACCAGTTGTTGCAGCAAGTACATCTTACTGTGATAGCGTTGGGGTGCAGCGTTCTATTACAGACGCAGCAGATCCAAGGGCCTGGACCTGGGTTGAGCTCGATTCCGGCGCGTTGAAGAAGTATTGAGAGCAGTAGCGCCGACATGTGTTGCTCCCAATTTCCAGAAAAAATGAATAGTCAAGTTGTGTGACACACACATAGATCTTCCTTCTTGCATCGAAGGGGTTGTGGCAGCTCTTGGCCGTGTGACTTGGTTGTTCCAGGTAACACGGGTCGCTCCGGTGCGTAGAACCGGCTGCCGCAGGAACGTAAGATGTCGGTCATCTCTCGCGGTCGTCTTTTTGTTGCCAAGTCCTTTTCCTGGTTTCCGCTGGAGAGATCCTTTCGCGTATTTTTTTTCAAAATTTTGGACACAGCCACGTGCCTACAACCAATTCTTCTGGATATAGCCCTAGTGGAAAGCCCTTCGTTGCTTAACGCAACAATAATCATTTTTTTTCACTATCCAACTGTGGTGTGGTGCCATGTTTACTCGTCAACGGCCAAACTACAATAAACGACTGACAGAAGCGGAACTTGAACAAACCGACAGATAATTAACCCCGCATGGGATATTCCAGGTAAATTTTAGTTATAAGACCCATAAAAATAGGTTTTTTTTAGGATATTTCGCTTTTTTTTCACAGTGTTAACTTTTATTTGGCCACCACGGTATATAATAGTCTACGATTATTTTATAAATTTCAACTTGCTTTCCAGTTTTTAAATATTTTGGCGCTTAGTCTATTGGCTGTCATAATTCGAAATCCAGACATGATGCATGAATTGGAGAGCAGCTACGATGATTCCGTGGATCATGATGCACCAGCTTTACCAACGCCACTTAGCAAAATTGATCCACCCTATGCATATCGTGATCACTCACTCAATTATCGTAAGTACAGTACGTAAATCAAATGTTTTGGATAATTCCATGTCATTAAGTAATTACCAACAATTTATTCCAGATAATGTGGACATGGGAGGGTTAGTTTGTATATGCATGATAGCGATAACGTTGATGATGATTTACGGCGCTGTCAAAGGGAAACCATCGCATTTACTGCCCTTCTTTTGCTTGCAGCTATTTGATTTTGCCATAACAACGTAAGTTTACTTTAATATATATCAGCAATTTTTTTCATTGTTGCTCTTCTCTCAGTCTGACAGCAGCCGGGTACCTTTGCTATTTACAATCCGTTCATCGCTTGATAGCCGAAAGCCCACGTCTGCCATGGCGAGAAAAGCTTCTTCAGCTATCTCCCGATGCTCTGATAATGGTCGTGCTAATAGCATTTGTCAGCATTGTTTTGCTGAAAGCCTATGCCATTGGAATTGTATGGCGCTGTTATAAGTATTTAACAATGCGTCAGCATAATTTACGTTCAATGTTACCGTACATCATTCCGCACGTGTCGCCAACAGTAAATGGCCAGGAGCGTGATTATTCCACTCTGTTGCCAGACTATGAAGAAGCCATTGCACAAAGTATGAAACAACAACCGCCGCCATCGTATCAAACTGCTATCTCGAATGTTCAAGTTGAACATACACCGAATGCCGAACAATCGCAGAATAGCACGCCGGACGATTCGGCCAATGCCGTCAATGAAGCACAACAAGCGGAAAGTCAACCAGAAAATAGCGTCGTTGAACAGGATCAAACTCCACCACCGCCACCGTACAGTGTAACTGTGTCACCGACACATTCATCGAATGGGGCACCATCAGCAGCGACGACAACTGAAACATCAGCACCGGCTCCGGCATCAGGTAACTTAATGTCTCAGCAACAATCAGCATCGCTCAACAATGCCAATGAGAGCTCAGCTTAAAACTAAAAAAAAAAAGGAAAATACAAATTTTTTGTTAATGTGTGAATCGAGAGACTAACGATTATAGATATATTTTCCTTTTGCACTTTTTATTATTGTAGTATACTATTATTATTCGTATCGTTCGAGACTAGACATTTATTTAACCTCGTCGTTCGCCAATTTTCGGTTTATTATAGATACTCTGATATACAATATGAGTTGATTACAAATCATTTTTATATATTCTACAGCCTTATGTCTAAATTGAAATTGCAAACATCATAATTGAAAATTTGCTTTTTAAAAAATGATTTGTTTTTGAAACCGTCAAGAAACGATAGTAAGACCAACAATAAAAAATTAGGATGTTAAATGCTGTATGATGGCGTTTCTCCGGAAACAACAGCAACGAAACACCAAAAGAAAATAATCCATTCGAGCTAAGGGAGTGTTTTAGGCCAAATCTGTGAAATATTAAAATTAATAGGTGTATATTAAAATAGATATGTTTTTATTTATTTAATTTTCGGATAAATGTTCGATAAAAAAAAGATTCCAGATTTTTGATATTCGTATTATATTTTAAGTTGTTTCTTTGTTAAAGTAAAGCGATTCTATACTTCAAGTGTACCCTCTCATCGATTTGCTCCACACGAATATAGCATAGGCACAGGCATAATATACAAGCACAGAGCCATATAAAAGGAGATGAAACCACCATTTACTGTACACTAAATTCTGGACGTAATTGCACCACATACGAACTAGTAAAAAGTAAACAGAGACACATGCCCTCCACTGCACAACACCCGCGCAGCCCATATAGAAACACAGGAAGCAAATAAGATGTCATCTCCTCTCCTACTTCTCCTTTGTGAGCAATAACATTCAATTATGTCTCTCTGCCGCAGAACGCCCGCCCGGCCCATATAGAAGCAAGAGATGTCAAATTTCCATCCCCCTTCCTACTTCCTCACCTACGATGAAAGAATACAGGATGTAATATAAGCAAAAATTTTGGGAACCAGTTTCTTCATGTGGTTGTGCGCACCACCTCTATCTCATTTTCAACGGGCTCATTCACCAAACATGAGCAGCGACGTGGCAACTACTGCCGCTCCGGAGCATACGTTCTGGAACGACTACCTGGCTTTGTTATTGTGGCACATGATCCAAACAAACAGAAGGTCTTATCAAAACAAAAACTTTCGTTCTCTACGATTTTGTGAAACTTATACCGAAATACAACGCGACAACCACAAAATCTTTTTATTTTATGGACTCTCCTACTTTTCGCTCCGGAGGTGTAGTAGCCGCTCAGCAATATGAATGAGCCCAATGGTGAAAATGACAGACGTACATATATTTAGTTTGCGACTGGCGAGAAATGTCTCGCGAATGAAAACAATTGTTTTATTAAGAACACAAGTATACTATTGTTAGCTTATTTGTCACTGGTTGATTCTGTTGATTGAAAAGATTCTTCGAGTTTCCAGCAAACATTATTATTTATTTCAACCCAACGTTTCGCCTATTGGCATCTTCAGGGCAATTATTCTAATTTGAAGTTCCGACTTACGAGAAAATTTGTTAAATAAAAATAAAATAATTGAAATAAAAAACAAACAAATTTTCTTGTAAGTCGGAACTTCAAATTAGAATAATTGCCCTGAAGATGCCAATAGGCGAAACGTTGGGTTAGAATAAATAACATTTTTTGCTGGAAACTCGAAGAATCTTTTCAATCAACAAGTATACTATGGTCATTCTAACGCCATAGCACGGTTCCGCACATCTTAAAGGACGCGTTCAACACTTTTATGTGTGTAATGAGATTCTCATTTTCCGGAAAATCTACTTGTTTCGGCGGACTTTTACGGCGCGCGCTATTTTTGTGAAATTTAGGTGTTTCGCACTATATTTTACATTTACATGCCCACAAATGTAATCTAAGAATCGAATATCGCAAGATTACCACAAAATTTTACGAAAAAAACATGATTTTCTTAGATAAAACCGCACTTGAAAAATCCGCCGCTCAAGTTCAGTTGTTCAAATCAATCGAAGAAATGTCATCCAAGCTAAACTAACAAAACAGCTGTTCAAGTTTGGTTCCCCACACACATAGTGTATATGTGAGTTAGACGTCATCCATATAGATCGTTGTTCCTCCCTTGTACCGAATTACTTTATTTCTTTCGCTCTTTTTCATTTCCTCTGCTTCTCTCTTCTGTGTATACATGTCAAACTGTAACAACTCGCCTGTACACATGGGAATACTGCCTTCGTTGCCTACATAATCGAGAATATGTGTATAAAGTTAGTGTCACCATACACTGTCGATCTCGAACTCGAACATGGTACAAGTGCACCGGTTTTCTTCACGTTTATGTGAAGTGTGTGTCTTGTGCTATTTGTACCAGGTTCGTGCTCGAGTTCGAGATCGACAGTGTATGGTGACACTTAGGCAGTGGTAGAGCAGTGGTACTACACGCTGCACTGTCCCCGTCACGGTGTTTACAATTGGAATTGTGTCAGACGTCAGGCAGTGGTGTTCGCCAGCTTCGTTTCCTTTGTTTAGAGTTAGAGTCTTTGTTTTTTTTTTAATATTAGTTAAATTGCATCTAGTGATCGGAAACGTCAATATGTCCGTGAAGAAAATGTATGTGGTGTTAGTCGCCCAAAACACACTTTTTTGGACCCTTGCAGGCATTTCATCGAAGCCGCAGCCCTGTTGATTAGTCGCAGAATATCGCCGAATAGTTCACAAACTTTTTGAGTCAAAACCTACTTTACGATTTGTTAAAAAAATGGGGTTTTTACCAAGCACTTTGGTATTTTTTCGCACTTTAAAAAAAAATACGTCTTTTGGCCGCACACTGCACAAAACATTTTTATACCGCACATGTTTGTTTTCTCAGAACACTAGATGCAATTTAACTAATATAGTCAATAAACACTGAACCCGGAAAACTAAAATACTATACGAAACGCACAAAAACTGGACTCGCCGCCATCAGTAGCCAACCACTGGATTCTTTTTCAGAGACTATGACGAAACGAACGAAGGCGTCATTCATCACTTAAAATCAGCTGAGAGCCGGCCTATATAATCTAGGTGGCATTGGTAGAGGTCCAAAAATCTTAAGTAGTTTTTTTCTGCGGAAACTGAATTTTTGAAATATTAAGAACTCCGGCGGAACTCTAACTTAAGGGTCTATACCAGTGTGACTTTTAAAAAATCGATTTTTATATTTATTTTTTTCAACAGTTTACACTTTTAAGAATATCCTGTAAAAATTTCAAGGCCGTATCTCTAGTACTCTCCGAATGGCAGCCTTCTAAATAGCAACCGCTCGCAGGTATAAAATGTTCCATCTGCCTAGAGGCGGAGCTCTGACGTGTTGTTACCTGAATCTTTCGGCATCATTAACTGTACACAATTAAGAGGGGACACTATTTAAGCCAGAAATATATCTATAGGGCCATTTGAAAACAGCGTTGCCATTTAAAAGGTATTCTGGAGTCGTTCAACGCAGTTCGTTAGTTAAATCTTTAACGCGTTTTTTTCGAAATGAGATTTTTCAAATTTGCTGACATTGTACAATAACTCAAAGAGCAATTATCCAATTGACTTGAAACTTGTACTGAGTACTATTGGATATACAATATTTACTCTTACAATAACGTAGGACCATTTTATTGGCAAGAAAGCAGATTTTTTTTCATAACTACGCCATTTTGTTAGATTTTGATATTTTTCGAAAACCCTACGTCATTGTACAGGAAATACCTTTCGGTTTAACGATTTTTTTTTCCTTTTTCGGTTTCAACTACTCAATCGGCCGGAGTCATGCCAGCAGTGGACGAACTTTTTTTTGGGGGCTTCCGAAGGCAGCGCAAAGTCGCATGGATCCCAATACTTTTCTATGAAAAAAAATATGCAATATAGGTCAAATATAGCCAAATATGTTCTTAATTTTCCAAAACATTCAATTGAGTACTGTTCTTCCAAAAAATTCCCAAAAATCACCCAAATTTCCAGCGTTCACACTGGTATAGCCCCTTAAGTTCAAAGTCAAAAAAAAAATTTAAATATCACCAATATATATCATTTGTTACGACTTAATATTTTTATTGTGGCGAATTTGCAAAATAATCGCGAACTGACATTTACGTTGCAGTGAATGCAATTCGAAGACGGGATCTTGTTCATTTTATTTAGAAAGGCTTTGATATAACTGTGATTCATAATAAGGCGATTAGCCATTTTAATAATCTTAGGTTTTGTATGTTTAAATTTTATCTTTTTATACCAGCTTTCGTTGTCTACTTTGTCAATAATTTTATGAAGGAAGCGACCTTTTTCTCTAGATATGAGATCGAAATCTTCTTGCCATTTTCTAAAAATACGTTCCTTAATTATACTCAAGGCTTGATTTAAGGAAAATAATGGGGTGAAAGGGGTTCCATCTGATCTGGCTTCATTAGCCAACCTATCCACTCGTTCATTAAATGTCAGACCCCTGTAGGACGGGATCCAAATAATAATCAGTCTATTAATATTAGACGAATGGACTGTGTCCTTGATCAGTTGCGCAACTGATGACTCACAGTCTTTTTTTTTAGTATATCACAGGCCACATTATAACATTTGTTTTTGCGATAAATTAAGTTTGTACAAGGTTTAGAAGGCGGAACAGTTCTGGAACGATGGGGTAAATTTCCCCTGCCTGGGTGAGCAAGTTCCGATTAAATGTCATTTCGCCGATGATTTGCTGATCATGTTTCGACAATGATTTTGACAGTTGACAGGAAAGAAGCAGAAACAGGAAAGTTAGGAAAAAGTCTAGACAGAAGTTTTACAGAAAGCGCAAAATAAATTTACTGCATTTATAGCTTAACCATAGAGAATTTGAGAATTTAGGTGATTTTGAACAATTATTGGGCTCATTCACCAAATAACTGAGCGACTTCTCTAGCTACCTAGCGCATTCTTTGATTTATGAATGTACACTTACTGCCCTAGGTTTCAAAAGATAAATGTTGCTGATGAACACCTGACTCCTGCCGACTCATCGACACGAAAACTTTCGTTTTCCACAAACTTGCACTAAGATACAACTCTACAACCGCGAAACGAACGGAAAATCTTGTTTCCCGGCATTCTCACACTTTTCGATTGTTGAAAACATTAAAAACTAACAACTAGCCAAGGGGCGTGAAAAATTTTGACTCCGTAAGGGTAGTAGCCGCTAACGGCTCGATGGAGTGAGTGTATTCACCAGGCGGAGGAGTAGTAAGGCTCCGTAGAGGTGTAGCGCCCCTTCTCATCGCTTTTAGTAGCCGCTTTTGATTCCCCGGATCTCAGACAAAACGACAGACCGGTTTTAATCCGGCCCTATCATGTAATTCGATTCGAATCAAATTGCTTTCGAATGGATGAAAATGCTACCATGTATGTACCTCGAAAGTAAATTTCCCAGTTTCAAAAAATCATTGAGTATTCGCTTCGAATGATAAATTTGGTACCGAATACTGATGATTATTGAAATCGAGAAACTCGTTTTCGAGTTGCATGGTACCATTTTCATCCATTCGAAAGCAATTCGATTCAAATCGAATTAAATAATAAGGCCCCAGGGCTCGTATGAGATCTAATCGGATCAAAGTTGAAAATGAATTGGTTGAACGTCAGTTTGTTTCGCCTCTCTCTAGGTTAGGTTAAGAGGCTGCCATGATGCAACAGCACATTTAGACCACTTATGGGTCCATTGTGATACCACCATTAACGTTTCACCTCACTAAAAGGAACCCAGGTCCTGAGCCTGTGCTGACAATGTAACGATTGAGCTGTTTCACGCTCATATCCTTGTGGTCCTCCAAGTCAGAGTAAAACCAGGAGCCCAGGAATTTTTGCCTCCTGATGGCCACTGCTGGACACTGACATGGAAGGTGCAAACCGCTTTCCTAATCATTCGCATTCTCTCAACTCCTGCAGTAGTCATGGAGGCTCCGCCTTCCTCATGGCGGAGCCTCCATGTATACTGAGTTCGCAATTCGCCCCAAGACGGTGAAGTTTCTGTATGGTGGCTGTTTAAGTTCACGCGACGTAGATCCGTGTTGTTCTTTTCACCCGTGTTCGGTCTGAGATAGAAATTCAAGCGAAACGAACGCGGCTAGTATCAATGGATTGTGTCCTTGTTCCAGTCTTGATTTCTTCCGTTAAAACAGGCCAGTTGACAGCCACCCTTCACAATATAGCTGTGTTTCTTCAAGTGCTTCATTGTACACATTGAATGTTGGTATGAGTTGTGTTGAAGGAATATCAAGGAATATTTTCATCAAATTCGTTGTCGGCCCAATTCTTGATTTTACACCACGACTTTTGTGTTACGCTCTGTGGTAACTCTTCCCAAGCCGTATTCAAAAGCAGAATTACATCACGGATCGAATGATTCGCGAAGAATTGGTGAACCATATTTTCTTGTGCTACGACATGATCAATCGGTTCCAATAATGGAGCTTCACCATCTTTATAGGATTTTGGTCCACAGATTTGACAGCTGTAATATTTGCCGGAAAAACATAGCAAGTATATTTCAATAAATTACTAGCGGCTTAATTTTATTTGATCCATCAGCATTTGCATAGAGAGGTACTGATAAGCGTTCCTTCTGAATTTTTCTGCCTGAACTGTTTCTTCGCATGCCAATACATAAGTTCTATCGGATAACATACGATACCTTAAGCTTAAGGGGGGTCTCAGTGGAAAAAAAATGATAAAAAAAATTTTTTAGCTTAAAAAATTGTCCATGTCATTCTGGTCATGTTGGTAAAAAATGGTGAAAATACCTCAATTATAAATGGATAAAAAAATATTTTCTTGAACAACTCAGTAACTACAAGCAGCGAGTGGCCTTCTAGCAGACCTGAATTGTACTAGTTGCTCTAATATTGAACAAATTCATAAAATATTTTTTATAGGTACTTTTACAAAATAAGTTGGCACTTAGGTAACTTTATATAGGTTTTTTTTATAAAGTTTATGGGTACCTAAAAGAAAAAATAAATACGTCATGAAACGTTATCCGTCAGAAAAAGTGCTCTCCTGAAAAACCACGTTTTTTCCTCATCAATGTACCTTTTCTTGGTATCTATCAATCCTACGGGGCTCAAATTTTTATGAACCGTTCCTGAATAGTTTTATATTTATAAAATTCCTTTAAAAAAATCGTGGAAAAAATTTCAAAGTGTTGTGAAAACGTGTTAAATTTTCCCACACCAATAATGTCACGTCAAACATTAAAATAAAAAAGTAGATCTGAATAAATAAAACGACAAAATGTTCGGTATTCTTTCCTTTATACATAGGAAAAAGAAAAATTGACAAAGCTTTAGTAGTTTTTGTAGAAAGGTACATTAACTAGATGAATCTTGGTTAGGGAAATATGAGGCATTGAATGGTTGAAATTTCGTTAATGCTTGCTCGAATTTAATAAATTCACAGATTGTTTACAAGAAAAAACTTATAGAAATCAAACAAAAAAAATCATTGAGCTAGCCTCAATATTTCCGGAGTTACATATGATGTAACAAAGAATAAAAAAAAATATCTTCCGATATTTTTTACTGAGACCCCCCTTAAGCTCGAAACGCACAACAAGCATTTTGATCGCGAACATGCATCGAACCACGTCAAAATAAAAAAAAAAATTTAAACTCGCCACAAACGCCAAGCATCTTGGACGCGAGCATGTATCGAACCACGTCAAACGCGATAGAAAAACAGTCTCATTTCCACCGTTCTATAACATTTGAGGTTCGATGGAACCGATGGCGACCTTTAGTAATTGCTTTTATTAACGATATTAACATCACTCGAAATTTCCCGAGTTTTTAACCCTTATTATAAATCCCGAAAAAAATATTTTCATTAACGTATTAACCGGACACTCCCTAACTCATAATATTGAAAACACTAAAATTTTATTAAATTTTCCCGACAAAATACTACTTTTTAAAATGCAAACAAGCGATGCAGAAAAACATATTTGAAATGTTAAGACTTAGACAAATAAAAATAAATATTCTTGCTCAAATTTATCTCGTAATCAGAATGTACTGTAACAGCAAAATTAAGTTCCTTCAAAATTCTAACAAAACACAAAATATAAAAGTTGAATTAATACCGATTTAAAAAATATCCTGTATATATAGTCAATTAAAACCAATAATAAAATAGTTATGCAAGTGAAAGGTAGTTGCGTATTTAGAGAGAGACAATTAAGAATGTAACATACAACATTCCAATGAAGCGGAATGCAAGAAACTCTAAGCTATTTGTAGAGTAATTGAAACAACATTTTATAGTGCAAGTTCTGGATATACACTATTTACGAATTGAATACATATGTAGTTGATATCGTCTTTGGTTATTTTATATGTATTTAGCCTTATATAGCTTTTTTAGTATGTTGCAATGTTTTCATTCATAAAACTGAATCTCCGGCTCGACTTATATTTGCCGCGCACAGCGCCATCGTCGGATTTTACATTGATCTATATTTACTCGTATTTAATACTTTCGACGTTGACGCTATTATACGATATAGCTGGCCATCCAGCGTTCGTCCATATATAACACCAAGCAAAATACAAACAGAATTCGCCACAAAAATCAATTTTTTGTTTGAAATTTCTTGATATAATTTATCCAAATCCTGCAGTACTTGTCTAATATAAAAATCGTTTAATCGCGGATATACTCAGAAAAGTTTCGCCGTATTCTCAAATTACTTCTTCTAATACGTATACTAATTAATATGCCTAACCAAACAGAAATATACAAACAAAATTGATAGTGAAGTTAGAAGTCAGATATTTACATATATTTTACAATTTTCAATGGAAATGTTTTAACATAGTGATGAATAACAAAATCTGTGTATTACCATGCTAACTACAATAAATAAAAATAAAAAAGAAATGTATTGTACACTTCACGGTCTCATGTGAGGAGAACTTTCGTCTTCTGTCAAAATGAAAATTGTGCAGTATAGTGCAACAAACATTTAATGATGAGAAGATAAAAATAAAAAGGTAATTTTTAAATGTGATAGATAAGATTTTATATAGATAAGATACAAAAATGATACAGAATCTTTATGAAGTGAAAGAATGAAAATAAGAAAGTGGTGGAAGTAAAAAAAAAATACATAACAGAAAAAGTAAATAAAAATCAAACTATTTAAGTATGTATTACAATATTATTGGACGTTAATATATTATTAATAAATAAATGAGAAATAAATAAAATATTACTGATATGAATATTTAATGATAATATATTTCAGACAAATAAAGCACATATAGTAGTGTTGAAACTTTTATAGGTTTTTATATTTTGAAAAGAGATTTTTGGCTTTAAGTTTTGTGAATATTGTGCCGTCACACGCTGGACAAATATTTTGAACCGACGAGTCAACACGAGACAAGGACGAATTAAGTCGCGAGCACCATCCAGACTTGAGTTGAGCGAGTACAGATCTTGTTACGTGGTAGATTTACTTCATTCGATAAAATGGTTGGTGGTCGTACTGAGAGTACTAGATTCGGTTTTATATTACCGATTGACTTCTTCCCTATGTAGCGTGGCGATAGCAATTCTGTAGGGGGTATCGTCGAGTGGTTCTCTTTTATAGCGCTGGACATCCCTTTCAAAACTTCTTAGGTAGTGACGAATATTGCGAGAAGGTGGCATTCTGTTCGTAAGGTTGTAGCTCAGGTGGATACGACGATAACTTCTTACTAGATATTGCTTCGATAAGAAGTTGTTATGGGATCTTAGTGACATCGTGTGGGTCTGACAGCCTGTCACGGCACGTAGTGCATCAAGACAAGACAAGACTGAATGTTATGCCATTGTGTATCGCTCAGATTTTGAGACCAGATAGATGGCATAGTTTGCCACTGATCTATCGACAGCTTTATAGGTTAGCCGGGCCTACTTATCCTTACCCCAGGAACTGCCAGCAAGAGTTTTGAAAACTTTGTTCCTTCTCATTTTGTCACAGATTCTTGATGCATGGGTGGAGGATGTGGCCATGCTATCAGGGGTGACACCGAGGATTTTTGGATGGTTTATCGTTGGGATAAGGTAATCACCCGCTGATATCTTCAGTTGCATTCTGACTTCATTGGTCCAGGAGGTTAAAAGCATGGCTGAAGACTTCGGAGCAGATATGTGTAAGTTCTTATTAACGAAGAAAGTGTTGAGCTTTTCAAGATACTGGCTGATTAAGTTGCACAAGTATTCCATATCCTTACCTGTCGCCAGAATAGAACAATCGTCCGCATAGCTGATAATTTGAAATGCTTTAGGTGGTGTTGGGAGCCTAGACAGATAGATGTTAAACAGGGTTTGTGGTAAAACTCCTCCTTGCGGAACACCCTGTTTAACTCTTCTGAGCTTGGACTTCTTATTTCTAAACTCTGTGAACGACTGTCTGCCAGCAAGGTAGCTTGCGATCCATATGGTAAATTGAGGTGGGAGCGATGTACAGCAGATGTCCGACAAAAATGACGAGTGGTTGACAGTATCAAAGGCTTTTGATAAGTCAAGGGTCACCAGAATCCTTCGATGACATGGACGGGCTTGGTTAAGGCCATTCTGAATTTGCGATGATATGGCACCCAAAGCCATTGTGATGCTGTGCATACGCCTGAAGCCGTGTTGATGGTCGGCTAATTCCAAATGGGTCGCAAGCTTAGGTAGTTCATATAAAATGAACACTTATGGTTACACTATTTATCGTAACTGGTTGATTCAATTTTAATGAAGTTTTAAATTCCATTTTTTATGGAAAGATTAATGAATACATATAACGGCACTTTAAATTGCTACAATTTCTGCAAAAGTTGCTTCAGTGTGTTGGCTTCCAACGATAACTTTCAGTTCAGTTTCAAAGGAGGTTTAATTCTGCTAGCCTTTATAATAACATTTATTGTCTTACGTGTCTAACTTATTCAAACAAATGTTACATTATTCGGGCGGCTATATGTATTTGGCCTGCCCTTTACATATCTAGCATTTTGCCTCTCTGCATTTAATATTTTTGTTCCTCATTTATTTTATTTTTTTAAGTTATTCACATGTCTTGAGACTTAGATTCTAGGTTGCTTAGCTTAATACTTAACTACTTTATACTGTTCTTAACTACTTTATTCTGTTTTTTTATTATTATTATTTTTTATCATATAATAATTTGAACTCAACCCGCGAATGTTGCAAAAGTTGATTAAAAAATCTAGCATAATGACTAGCAAAGGAGGACGCGGGAGAAGACAATGGTACAGATGCAATCAAAATAGCAGTGACTCATAAACGGACCAGGAAACGTTATTCTGTTCGTAAACGACAGTAGTGTTATGCCTAATTTGCCGATCACGAACAAAACAACAACGTAACCTATAATCTAATTATAAGAGCCGTTGGTTAGGCTAATTCCAATATAAATACAATAGAATTAGAAGAGTATAAAGGAACGGACTCACCGCGGCTATGACAATGCAGATGTTGGTTGATATTAGTGACATTTTTTGATTTTTTATAGATGTGAATATTCAGGATGATATTATTTTCACTGCCGCACGAGATGGATATTGTACACTCGCGAAGAATTTTCAACAGATATTTGACCAGACCAGACGAAAATGGGATACACTGTTGCGCACACGATGATCACGGAGTTTCGGATTACTAAATCGATAAATTCACTGTTTTTTAAGCATGATCCGGATCATTCAATGATAAGGACCAGTGGACCAGGTGAGAACGTACGCGATATAGAGTTGCGGGCAACTACGGAATTTGGTCCATATTTTCCATAGAAATGTGAACGCAGGCATAGGTCAATAAACCAACTTTAAAGGTCGATTCAGACACATCAGTCACGTCACAGTTCAGTCAACCTTCCGAATCATAACCGTCGCCGTCAAGTCACAGTCAAAATAGCGGCTGTATTCACATATAGCCGTCAGGGTATTCAGACCGTAGTCAGTCATTTTTTGTGTATGCTCTCGAGTGTACCTAGATTTACCATCTATTTTTATTTCATTTCCAATTTGCTTCCATATCCTGTTTTTATATGCTATATCCATATATTTATTATGCGATAAATCGTAGAACGGGGTAATTTCAAACCAACTCGATTAATTTTTCGTCGTCGCCCATGTTCACTTTCTAAACTGACGTCCGTCAAACACAAAAAATATCGTTGGGAAGAAATGTGAATTTGACTGTTCGGTGACGGAAGCGCGACTGACGGTTCCGATTCGTGACTGCGCCGGCTCAACGTAGACAGCGCCACTTGACTTTCAAGGATCGATATTTTTTTGTGACTGATACCGGACGGTTCTGACGGAACTGTGACTTGACGTGACTGATTTGTCTGAATCGACCTTAACTCGTCAAACTTTGGAAGAATATATGTAGCAGCAGTAGTCCAATATTCCACACTCATTTCACATGTAATGTTTCCTCTGTTGAGCGAAACCACGAACGAAACCAAAACAGGTCCGTTAGATATTCTTGTGCTGAATAATGAAACACTTCGATTGAAAAACACACACTTTATTTACAAAACGAACTAACTACACACGCGTACTAACAACGAACGTTAAAACTAGCAATAACAACCACGACGGCAGATAACGAATATTTCCTTTGCGCTTTATAGCGATCCAACCGCCACTGAGTGTCGAGTCTGACTACTACTTCTTCACGACTGCCCCTTCGTTCCGTGACATCTGCCTTTTATAGGTGGAAGTCCATGCTTTCGTCAATTAGCGAAGACTCTAGATTTTTCGAGATGTTCGAGTCTCGGGTTTCACTACTCAACGAAGGTTCGAGAATCCGCTTCAATGTTTCTGTTTGGAGAAGGTTCTAGACTATAGATGGCTCGAGAATAGGCTAGTGTCTATTCAATTTGTACTGTCATCGATCATTCGAGATTAGTACAGTGTGGGTCGTAAAAGATACCCACCCCGTACACGCAACACACATTTTATCTAAGACCAGATGGTCTGCTAGAATAGACGCTACAGAACCATTTGCAAAAAAAAAATCTCTCTAGATTAAAGGATACATTAGAAGAAGTAGCCACCTGAAAATTGACGGCAGAAACTCGTAGCGATGTCCATGGAGTAACTAAATATTGTTGCGTGTACGGGGTGGGCGTCTTATACGACCCACACTGTACTAATCTCGAATGATCGATGGCAAGTACAAATTGAATTGACACTAGGCGATTCTCGAGCCATCTATAGTCTAGAGCCTTCTCCTTACAACCATTGACAACGAAGGGGATTCTCGAATCTTCGTTGAGTAGTGAAACCCGAGACTCGAACATCTCGAAAAATCTAGAGTCTTCGCTAATTGACGAAAGCATGGATCTCCACCTATAAAAGGCAGATGTCACCGAACGAGAGAGCAGTCGTGAAGAATTAGTAGTCAGACTCGACACTCAGTGGCGGTTGGATCGCTACAAAGCGGATCGTTATACAGTATCCGTCCGGGAAGTAGTGCCGTCGTTGTTGTATTGCTAGTTTTAACGTTTGTTATTAGTACGCGTGTATATAGTTAGTTCGTTTTGTAAATAAAGTGTGTGTGTATTTCAATCGAAGTGTTTCATTATTCAGCACAAGAATATCTAACGAACCTGCTTTGGTTTCGTGGTTTCGCTCAACAGAGGAAACATTACAATATCTTTGTATATTCGAGTGGAAGTGACAAACTTAAGGTCGCCACCCACGAACGAGCACAACCACGACCAAACTTCCATCGAACCATCAAATATCATAGAACGGTTGAAATAGGAGGAATTTTTTTTCCACACGTTCTATGAAATTGATGGTTCGATGAAAGTTTGGTCGTGGTCGTGCTCGTTCATGGGTGGCGACCTTCAGGAAGTGTTCTTGATGATATGCAACATTTATGGAACGAATGGACTTCAATTTTGTTGAAGAGTCATACACAGTGGTGGACGGATTCAAAGCGTTCCTGCGGCAGCCGGTTCTTCATACCGGAACGACCCGTTTTTCAACGGCCAAGAGCTGCCAAACCCCCTCGATGCAAGAAGAATTGTAGTATTTGAAGCATCGCTACCACAACAACAACGGATTCAAAGATATCGATTGTTCATTGCCAGTCAAGCGGAAAAGGAGGCGCAATAATACATATATCCTGTGAAGATGATGTTGAAGACCGCATAGCTGCAGAGACAGAGTTGAAACCTGACACTTTTTATGTGATATTGGATTAAATTATCGTCGGCATAAACAAGATCGAGGCAATCACAAATTTGAACGATGTCTTTTCATTTTTATGGCGATTCCCAGAGATAAATGGAGAAGATACACAGACTGCTATACTCGATTTCGTTCAGAAGTACAGTGCTAAACCTCTTCCGCTCGAAATTTTAAACAAGATCACGTCGAAGTATTTTGATATCATTTTTCCAAATGCTTCGAATATTCTTACATGCTGCTCTAGGCATTTTGACATTGCCGAAACATCTTATGTCCATAATGGCCCTACCTGCCCGAGCCAGCTCGTCTGCCTTGCAGTTTCCGCTGAAACCACTGTGAGCCGGAATCCAGCACAAAGTAATGTTGAAGAAGTTGCCGAATTCCTTAAGAGCGGTCCGACACGCCACTACGGTTTCCAAAGTGGAAAGTTTTGCGTCCAGGGACTTAATCGCACCATGACTATCTGTATAGATAGGAATATTCCTTGCAGATACGGTATTACGACCCAGCCAAGCAAGAACTTCGGCAATGGCAGTGATCTCCGCCTGGAGAACGCTACAGAAGGCTGGAAGGAAAGTGACAGCGAATGTCCAATTTCTCTAAAGAAACCTACGCCCACACCCTCTTCCGTTTTGGAGCCGTCAGTAAAGAAGCTTATGGCTTCCAACTCGGGGTACTATCTGCGTCCCACTCTTGCCGAAACAGTACACCGGAGACGTGTATTCCATGTCTTCTGGAATATCCAAATTGCCCCATTTCGCCGAGTGACTATATCTCTTTCCACTGCCCTATTCCCCTAAGACGGATGGCCGTAGTCGCAGCCACCTACTCAGCCAGAATTTCCAAGGGGAGCGAATTCAGCAGTACACCAAGAGCAGCGGTCGGTGTGATCTTCAGAACACCAGTGATAGCAATTAGCAATACAAGACAATCTTTAAACGCTATCAGATAGTCCTCTATGATGCTTTATTGAGCGCCGTCCACCAAACAACTAACCCATACATTAATATGGGCCCCTATGAGCTGCGAACAAACCGATTTACTCGTAAAGTGGCTATAGAAATTTCAACCTTAGTGAGCTTGTTACAACGCAAATATACAGCGAATTGTAGCAATTTCCCATAGCTTTAGCTTTTGTGGAGATATTTTCTCTGGGCAGATATTTTTGATCGATTTTACAAGGATTACTCTGAAAATGCGCTTATGTATTTGATTGAATAATATCCGCAACTTTTATGATCTACGAGCAGACCATAGATCTTAGATCTAATAATAAATTATCTTTGACGACTGCTGCATCTATGGGACGGCTCACCGAACAAATGCAGAGTGCTACTGTATTTCTGAGAATCTCTACATCCAAAAATAGTTTACCTACTCCCGAACGGTTTCATTCAAAATATTCGTCCGCAAAGAGTTTTCCCACGGGCATTCCTCCCAAAATGCTAGTCTTTCTTATGATGTTCGAGATGAGATTTTATGAAAGAAATCGGAGAAAAATTTGGAAATTCTCTTATTAAATACGAAATTAGCCGGCTAGTTGTATATATGTAGTAAGTGTGATCTCTTTAGCGAGAAGCATTAATAGTGTTCCATTGCCATTACCGAGTGAATGTGATTCGTTCATTTGTGAATCGCCAATCTAATTTCCGTGCATTATAATGGCTGACGAAAAGTCTGGAAAATGTGCCGTTTGTGGTGTTGTTATGGACGGCTTCACCGGTCCATTATTGAAACACTGTATTCGTTTATAACTCTATTAAATTTTTATTAACAACTTGTAATCTTAACACTTAATACTTAATTTTAAGTTAACATTTGAAACAAAATTTACTTTTAAAAAATTTACTTTTACCAAATTTACTTTTACAAAATTATGTATCTTAAACTTCACGCGAGGATTTCCTGTTTGAGTAATGAGCGAAGATCGTCCTGCGCTATGCTATTTTATATCTTCTTTTTTCCATGCCTGGTTCCCACACACCAGGACATTTCTAAAATAGAACGATCCTTTCTTGGGAAACCATAAAATTCTCAACTGGTGTAAATTACCCAATTTAAGATATATGGTTCCGTTCGAATCATTTCTCAGAAGATTGTGCTACACATATTGTACACAAATGTGCGTAAAAGGACGGTTCTAGCGAAGTGCAGGTCATGGTGTTGATCACTTCTTTCGTGGAAAGAAGGAAGGAAGGAAAGATGTACCATTGTGGTGTTTTTGCGTCTCTGTTGTTTATGTGACGCATTGTGGGTGGCACATAACAACACCCCCCTTGGGGAAGACGGATGATAAATTGATTTTAAATTTATTATTCGTCGTAATTAAGTCTTCCGATGGAAGGCCTCAATCTAGACCGTGTCGATCGCGTTTGGCGAATTGGAGTTGTTTGATTAGCAGCTGAATTTGAAGTTGAAGGTAAAACCTCTGGTGGATTTTCGGGCACACTATTCCTTTCAATGTTGTTTATTGGAGTAGGAGGTGAACGTGGTGTATTGTATTGGGTTACTATTATTGGCCTGCAACAGCAGTGACGGTCTATTCTCAGAAAAGAGGGTAAGAATGGTTTTATGCATTTATATACTTTGAACAGTACAAATATTACTATTATAGATGAAGTCATTATGATGACATATTTATAGAAACTTCCATATTTCAGGAGATGTGGTGCTGAATGTAATTTATTTATTTGATCGTTAAGACTCTCAAGCTTATGTGATGCAATGTTGAGTTCGTCTAATTTAATGTTTGACAAATGAATTTCATCGAGGTAGAATTGAACTTCAGTCTGATTTAGTTTCTCTTGATTGCAGCAGTCATCTTCTATGATGTTGAGTCTTGGGATTATGTTTTGATAAGGAATAATCATTTCAGAATTTGCAATCAATTGAGTTTGTGGGGAATATGCTTTACAACCAGGTTCTAGGGATAAAATTCCGGTTTTTGTAATCTCAGTGTCTTGGATTGAGCTATTACAAGATATTGTAAGTATTTTTGGTTCACTTACAACATAGATCCATCTATTATTTAAAAGGTTTTGCCAAATTTCTATTTGCCCTGTTAAAAATCTGGTTTTGCAATCTTTTGGGATATTTTTGTTCACGTTCGTTAATAATGACACTTCACAGATTGGTTTACTGAGTGTCGCATATATAATGTGATTTTCGCACCCGTATTTGTTATTCTCCAATTGTTTACAGTGATCTAAGTTTTGGAATTGTGCATATTGCATCTTGTTTGTTGATATAGCAAGATGTTTGAAACTTGGTTCAATGTACGCATATGTTTGATGATTTGCATGAGGGATCGGTAAAGGTATGAGGTGATATAAATTGAAAGTTGTGCTGTCTACAATTGGAATCAGTATGACGTATATCATTCGTCGGTTAATGAAAGTGTATTGAATTTGAGCAATCTCTAGAATTTTATTGATATGTCGCCTTTTCAATTCTACTGGATATTCGTGGCCACTTTTAAGGTATTTGATAGAATTTGTTAGCTCTTCAAGTAACTGCTTTGGGCTAATTAGACTTGGATGGATGGTATTCTGTCTTGCAGAAAGGATTATGTTTACAATTTCCTCGAATTTAATATCGATTTCATTTATCAAGAATAGCAATATGCTGAAATGTTCAATTATATCCTCAGTTAATCTAGTTTCTGTGTTAATTAGATATTGACTTCTTAAGAAGGAATTAAAACGTCTGATATTTTCATTTAATTGCTTCTCAGATATTTTCAATTGAGAAATTGTATTGTTGAAATTTGTGATAGTGGTTTTGATAACACGAATTTGATCTTTCATTAATTGCTGAATGTCGGCGTCATCTTTTCCAACATTACCGATGACTTTGTCATAATATTCGGCATCATTGGAATCCATTGTTCCGAACAAAAATTTTGCGACTGATCCTACAATATTTAGAATACCTCTTTTTGATCTATCAGTGTCATATCCTAACATGTCCCTAATCGATTCCTCTTTATTTACCAATTCTGGCAGTTTAATTTTAAATATATTTGCATTTTGAGTACAAAAAACTTTAACCTGCTCGGTGTGCATTAGGTCGCATAGTTTAAAGGAGGATTCTGAAGTTCTTTTAATAAGTTTTAATCTATCGGTATATGAATCTATATCTATATGGGTAACTATCTTAAGGTAATCGAAATAAAATTTAGTGGTACCAGTGTGTTCATAAAATAATCCGCTTCCAGCATCTATTGTTTGAACTTCGTATCCTGGCAAGGGATTGCATGAATATGCATTAAAGCATACGATGAGAAGAACGATTAACCTGTAAGAGAGGTTGGTTTTAATTGGTTGGTATGGACTTTTATAGTTTTATTATTTTTTAGACGTATAATAATATTTTTATTGTTGTCGCATATTTCTGCTATCTCAAACGGACCTTTCCAATTTGGTGTAAGTTTTTTCGTTGTTCCTGATTTCGTGGAATAGTTCTTCATTAGAACAAAATCTCCTGTCTTATACTTTGGGTTATGAATTTTCCTATCGTAGTACGTTTTACTAATTTCTTTTGATTTTATTATATTTTGTTTGGCGATTTGAAAAGATTTGTTCAATTTGTATCTAAGCTGTTCAACATAGGAATCATATGTATACCGAAATTCTGGGGTACTCGTTATAGAACTAGGTAAAACTGGTTTTGTCCCGAATACTAATTCGTATGGTGCATATTTGGTGGTTGAATGTACTGCCGTATTATATGCAAAGATTGCTAAAGGTACATATTCGTCCCAATCATTTTGCTGACTATTAATATAATGTTTTAAATAATCTTTTAGTGTTGAATGAGAACGTTCTAGTGCACCATTAGATTGAGGGTGATATGCTGTTGTATTAAGGAGCTTGATTTGGAACAGTTTAGCTACTTCTTTCATCAGCAGTGAAGTGAAGTCGGAACCTTGATCGGTAAGAATTTGTTTTGGTATCCCGAAGCGAGTGATAAACTGTAGTAATCTGTTTGCCACAGTTTTTGCTTCGTGATTAGGAATAGGATATGCATTTGAATATTTAGTAAGATCATCTTGGAGAGTTAGGATGAATCGATTACCTTCTTCTGTAATAGGTAAGGGACCCACGATATCGAGACTAATTTTTTCAAAAGGGCTACTCGCCGTAGAAGTTATCTCCATTGGAGCTTTTGTTAACTTTCTAGATGTTTTATTTAATTGGCATGATTCACAATTCTTTATGTAGATTTTTATCTGTTTTTTCATATAAGTCCATTTGTAATACTGTTTTATTTGATTATAAGTTTTATGAAAACCATTATGCCCAGAGCTTGGAGTATCATGAAACTCCTTCAGAATTGCTGGGATTTGATCTGCAGTCGGAGTTACTATTTTATTATGGTAAATATTGATTCTAATTTTTTCATTCCGAAATACGAATTGTATAATGTCGCGTAGTTTGTTATAATTAAACTGGTTGAATTGGTCAACAGGGTTTGGAATATTTATTTCATTAATTTTGTCTGTCTTAAGTTTTCCTTTCAAGTTTATTATACAATAAAAGAAATCTTTATAAGAAGGTTTTTCGAAGAATGAATGTTTGTAGAAGCAATGGTATATAATTTGTTTATCTTTTGAGACAGACTTCTCTATTTCATAGAGAGAGTGGTTTTTGTTCACGATAATTTCTCTATTTGGACTTTTATCTAGGAATAATGTCATATGAGGATTCTCATCACTTTTATCTGTTGCTGTAAAGTATGCAACATGTGATATTGTACTGCGTATATTATCGTTAATGTCATTATAGTCATATATTTTAGGGAACTCTGAATTGTAATAGAATTTTATGTAATCTTCGTACGTATCATCAGATTGAGCAATTAACACATTTTCCGTGATATTGGCCTTATTTTCATGGTTCTGGGTAGGGATAGGAATATCGACATCATTGCCAATTTTAATTCGCGATAAAGCGTCTGCATTCGCATTTACTCGACCTTGTTTGTAAACTATCTCATAGTCAAATTCTTCGAGTTTTAATCTCCATCGAATAAGTTTGCTTCCTGGATCCTTGCAGTTGAAAAGCCAAGTTAGTGGTCGATGATCTGTAACTATCTTGAACTTTCTTCCGTAAAGGTAAGGACGGAAGTTCTGCACAGCCCAAACTATTGCTAGCAATTCCCTTTCGGTAGTACTATAATTAGACTCTGCCCTATTCATTGTACGACTTGCGTACGAGACTGGAAGATCAATATTTTTATCACTTAATTGACTTAAGATAGCACCAATTGCGAAATTGGATGCATCGGTTGTGACTATGAATTCCTTAGAAAAGTTTGGATATTGCAGAATCGGGGCTGATATGAGTTTAGATTTTAACGTCTCAAAAGCTTCTGTTTGTTCGCGTGACCATTCGAATTTGATATCCTTTCGGAGTAACTTTGTAAGTGGTTTGGTAAGCTTGGAGAAATTCTCAATAAATCTTCTATAATAACCACAGAGGCCAAGAAAAGATTTTATTTCTTTCTGATTCTTTGGTATTGGAAATTTTTCTACAGCTAAAACCTTTTCCGGATTGGGGGAAACTCCGTCTCCTGAAATAACATGACCTAGATATACAACTTCATGTCGCATGAATTCGCATTTGAATGGCTCTAATTTTAGGCCACTATCTTTCATTCTTTCAAATACGTTTTTCAGTTTCATTTCGTGATCTTGGATTGAACTTGCATATATAACGACGTCATCGAGATAAACAAAGCATTCTAGCCCTTGTAGACCAGACAATACAGTATTCATGAGACGTTGAAACGTTGCTGGCGCATTCTTTAAACCAAAAGGCATTCTGGTATATTCGTAATGACCTAGAGGTGTAGTGAATGCTGTTTTTGCTCTATCTTCGTGTCTCATATTAATTTGATGAAATCCACTGGCTAAATCCAAGGTAGTGAAGTATTTAGAATGACCCAATTGGTCCAATATTTCAGTAATATTAGGAATTGGAAATACGTCGCATTCAGTAACGTTGTTTAATTTTCTGTAATCAACAACAACTCTCCATTTTTTCTCTCCAGAGGCGTCCTGTTTTTTAGGGACTACCCAAAGTGGAGCTGACCATGGGGAGTTTGATTGTTGTATTATACCTTGATCAAGCATTTTATTTATTTGCTTATTAACTTCACTCTTGTGGACTTCTGGATAACGATAAGTCTTTGCAGAAATCGGTCTGTTATCTGTCAAATTAATTTCGTGGTCAATGAGATTTGTACTTGTTAAAGGATCACCATCTAAGTGGAATATTTCCGAATATTCAGTGACGATTCTTGAAATCGACTCCTTTTCTTCCCTGTTTAGATGGTCAAGTCTAATGGATTCCTTTAGTCTTTCATGACGGTTTGAATGGTTTGTAGGATTATTTTGAAAAGTATATACTGGCTCAGATCCAGTAATCTCTTCTAATGGTTCGAGATAAACCTCGCTATATTTTAGTATTTCATCCTTTTCGGTAGAATTTAGGATGGATACAATTGCTTCGTTTTGATTATTTACTTTGGTTAAGGCTTCGCTTAAATATATTCCTGGACCTATTTCCTGTCTTTTAACAATACCTTCTTTGATTTCTGGATTTTGAATTTTCACTTTAACGTAAGTGATCGATCTTGCTTTTATCTTTTGTTTTACAACATCTTTTCTATACATTTTGGAATGATCTTTATATTGATCTTCATGAGATCTAGAATCTGCTAAAGATTCTTTAATTTGATCATCTGTAGTACAATGATTCCTTTGGAACTCATCGCTTTGACTACTATGTATAGTAGATGTATGTAAAGGGATTTTTACTTTCCCTACCATCAGGACTCGTTGGGGAAAATCCAGAAAACAATTTCGATTAAGGAGGAAATCATTACCAATTATTCCATCAAATGGAATATTCGATTGTTTTATAATGACAGAAAACGTGTGATTTATATTCCGTGTTGGAAATAGAAGCTTAATATCTGCTGTTCCTACGGTTGAAGTAGATGAGCAGATACCATGTAAATCAATTTTTGTTGTTTCATCAATGAGTGTATTCCCTACTAACGTTTGAGCTTTAACTATTGAAATTGAGGCTCCTGTATCTATTAAGAATCTGAAGAATTTAAACTTGGAATCAGGACTTTGAACTTTTATAAAAAGGTTGTTGTCACTAGAGGAATACGTGACGTTGTAACTTTTGGCTAATTCCCCTCTAGGAGTAATAAAGCCGATATGTCCCGTTTCCTCACATTTGACGAGTTGTTCCCGTTTTTTGAAGGTTGTTGTTGACGAGAAATAACCTCGTTTTTTGAATGGAGTTTTACAGAGTTTATAGATTCATTTTTGTTTGAAGTCTTTGCACCAGTATTAGATGGGGAATTATTCTTCTTTTGATTGTAGGCACGCTTCCTACACTCTTCTATTATATGCCCTTTATTTTTGCAATATTTACAGAATTTTTCACCGGCTGTACCAACATTGAAAGCTGCACCCGATTTCTGTTTTCGGTAGCAGTCTGCAGTATTATGATTTTTCATTTTGCAAACCTTACAAAATTTTGAGTTTTGATTAGAGCCATTAGTACCTGTGTAGTGCCTTTTTGTGAGAGTAATAATTTTCTCTTCTTCAATAGCTACTTGCATGGCTTCCGTAAGGGATTTTACATTTCGTGCTCTGATAATTTTACTTATTTCAGGATCAACATTTAAGATGAAAGTGTGAAGGATAAGGTCATTCATTGCTGCAACTCGACCTTTTAATTCTTCTTCGTTTTCAACTGATTGTTGCACGCAAGTAATTAAGTTTTTTGCTGCAGTTTCTATTCTCACTATATATTGAGAAATTGTTTCTTTTTGCATTTGCTTGCATTGTTGCAGTTCGATTAATAAATGATTGTAATGTTTCCGATCACCATATAGCAATTTCAGAAAATCACTCAGTTCGGACCATTCACTAAAAGTATGATTAGAAACGGCTATTTCAGCTTTACCCTCTAGCTGAGTTATAGCGTAATCTAACAAAACTGCTTCTTGTTCTGGGTATGCTAACTTAAAAGCTCTTTTGCACCCAGTTAGATATGAATTTAATTTGTCGCGATCCCCATTAAAAGGTTTAATAAATTTAATGAGGATGGACAAATTAACTTTTTCTGTCAGCATATCGCTGCAGGACTCATTCTCCTCGGAATCGCGTCGTGTTCTATCGGCTTGACCGATATTTGAGTTTTCTGGCTTAGTTGAAGTTGACATATTTTGAATTTTGTACAATATTTCTTATTTTATTCTTATCATTCATAAACACTTACTTGGTTGTTACCATTATTGTCTCGACTTTTGTTGAATTCGAAAATTATTTGCTGATTGTAAAACTGCCTTTGTCCGTCCGACAAAGTGGATTATAGCACTGCCTCTATCCGTCCGATAGGGTGAATTTGAAATTGCTGCCTCTATCCGTCCGATAGAGTGAATATGGAATTGCTGCCTCTATCCGTCCGATAGGGTGAATTTGGAATTGCTGCCTCTATCCGTCCGATAGGGTGAATTTGGAATTGCTGCCTCTATCCGTCCGATAGAGTAAATTTGGAATTGCTGCCTCTTACTATTTTTCGCCAGATACAGATTGGCTTTCACGTTGCTTTGCTCGACATGCAAAGTTTGTAACCGTTGTGTTTATCGTTGTTGTATTTGTTGTTTTTGTCACAAGCATAAGCTTTGTACGATTTATAGCAAAGTATTAATTTCTTGTATTACACTTTATTTTATTAAAGTCCACAGTTTATTAGTGTGATATTTTATTAGGATTATTATTATTTGGTTTGTCTTGGGTTTTTAATCTGGGTTTTTTTTTTTTAATAGAGTTACAGTGACATTTATACTTTTGTGTTTTATTTAAATAGTTCGATCACTAGATGGTGTTTAATTTTTGACACCATCCCACTTCTGACACCAAAATTTTCTCTGTTATGGACGGCTTCACCGGTCCATTATTGAAACACTGTATTCGTTTATAACTCTATTAAATTTTTATTAACAACTTGTAATCTTAACACTTAATACTTAATTTTAAGTTAACATTTGAAACAAAATTTACTTTTAAAAAATTTACTTTTACCAAATTTACTTTTACAAAATTATGTATCTTAAACTTCACGCGAGGATTTCCTGTTTGAGTAATGAGCGAAGATCGTCCTGCGCTATGCTATTTTATATCTTCTTTTTTCCATGCCTGGTTCCCACACACCAGGACATTTCTAAAATAGAACGATCCTTTCTTGGGAAACCATAAAATTCTCAACTGGTGTAAATTACCCAATTTAAGATATATGGTTCCGTTCGAATCATTTCTCAGAAGATTGTGCTACACATATTGTACACAAATGTGCGTAAAAGGACGGTTCTAGCGAAGTGCAGGTCATGGTGTTGATCACTTCTTTCGTGGAAAGAAGGAAGGAAGGAAAGATGTACCATTGTGGTGTTTTTGCGTCTCTGTTGTTTATGTGACGCATTGTGGGTGGCACATAACAGTGTGATAGCGTCGCAAACTTGTTCAGCCTGCAAATCAGTAAACTATTGTGGTGGAGATCATCAGAGAAAGCACTGGAAAATTCACAAGCATGAATGTCGATCGTTTCGGATTGCACGTGATCCCGAATTGGGTCGATATTTGATGGCAACTAGAGACATTGCAGCAAATACGGTAATTTTTACAGAAAATCCACTAGTCGTTGGACCCAAATGGTATCTGAATGAAAAGGAAGAATATTCACCAATTGTACCATGCGTTGGATGCTTTTCACCATGCAGAGTTGGAATGTATGGATGTCCAAGGTAAAAGATATTGTTTCTTTCGACTATCCCGAAAGGACATAACAAAGGACATCAATTATGGGATTTTTTTTACAGTTGTCAATGGCCCGCTTGTTCTCCGGATTGTGCTGGTTTGAATAATCCCAAATTGCACGGACTTGAGTGTCCAGTACTTTGTCTTGGGATGCGTAATATTAACGTGTCCGATATGAAGACCTTAATGGACTACTACCGGACAGATACACTCATTGTGCTCAAGTGTTTAATGTTACAACGGAAAGCGCCCAAAAAATGGATGGAACTTATAGACATGCAAAGTCACGAAGCTGAACGAAGTGGCTCGGAACTTCAAAAGTAAGTATGTATAGTGTAGTTATTCGTATAACTAAATCAACATATTGAAGGGGATAAAAAGAACTTTAGTTTCTCGAGTATATATTTAATTTCATCAATATTTATTATAATCCTTCTAAAAATTACAACACCTAAAATGCGTTTTCCAGAGATGCCGAACAACGTATAGTCTCCTATTTGATGCAAAACTTTTTGGAGCCCCTAAAAGCCCTAGAAAGGAAATCTAATAATAAAATCCTCGAAAAATGTGACGTCGATACATTGCACAAAATTTGCGGAATCATTGAGACAAACTACATGTGCATTAATCTGTTGAATGGAATGGAGTTGTCCGGTTTGTTCACAACGGCGTGTATGATGGAGCATTCCTGTTTGCCAAATTGCTACTTTTCGTTTGATCATACCAATGGATTTAGAGTGTCCGTGACGGCCGGTCGTGACATAAAAAAAGGCGAACATCTCAAAATCATGTATACAAATATGCTTTGGGGTACACAAATGCGTCAGGAGCATTTGGCTTTAACGAAACATTTTCTGTGCAAATGTGAACGTTGTCGCGATCCAACCGAACTCAGTACGAACTTTAGTGCATTGCGTTGCATCGGACCGGAAACGGAGACGTGTAGCGGCATACAATTGCCCGAGGATCCGTTGGCCGACAAAACGGATTGGAAATGTGACAAGTGTCCGATGAGAGTTAGCAGTGATGAAGTAAGTAACATAGTTAACGATTGTCTACATGTAATGCCTATTTCATTGACGTGAAATAGACTATACATTCTATAGTCTTGTCGGTTCTACACTGCCCTCCTTAGCATGTGTAGGACCCGAAGAAACCAACCGAAGACCATGAAGTCTATTGTGCGATATCTCAAGAGTCGGTATGCAATGTAGGGTTGACGATCGAATTTGATACCAAATCTGAGCTGTCTAAGTTCGAATTAAGCGATCGTCTTCACTTGGAGGAAAGTCTCACCGAGACACTCCTGGCGGCGGCGGACGAGTGCCTTACACTCGCAGAGGATGTGCTGGGATGTCTCATAATCGACGTCGCAGAAACGACAACTGGGGGCGAACGGTAGCTCAGTGGTAGGGGCATAAGTCTCATGTCTGACTACCGGCGTTTCGGGTTCGAATCCTGTCCACGGCGACGTGGCCATGGTTGTTTGTGTTGTCTTCCCCTGGGGTGCAGGGCGTAATAATAAGCCACAGCATCTCCCGCCTTGTCGCAGGTTGGCGGTTAAGTGGGGGAACAGAAGGTGCATGCTAACAACTGCATTCTCCGGAACTATTTTAGTTTATGCCAACGAAACGTCGACTGGGCCACATGGAACAGTTGACGCACTATGCCCCACAAGGACAAGGGGTTAGGGCAATTGAGTGGTAGTAGTAGACACAATACTCATGGTGTGCTGGTGACTCCTTAGACTTCGTACACACGTGAACATTGAGCAAAACATGGAACATTGGAAAAATTTTACTCAGTGTTCACATGTAAACGAAGCATTAGAGTCAAATGCTCTGAGAGGAGACCCCACGTCATTCTCAACATCATTCTGCCCAAGCTCAGCAGTTGCATGGAGCGCTTGCATGAGTTACCTGGTATAAACAGTTGTATCAAGCAGATTATAGCATTGCGCAGCGGTTTCTAAACGTTACAGTTTTTTTATATGTAGTAGATACCACAGTAGATCTGCTCGTGGTTAAAGAAGCACGCTTCTAGCCCAGCATCGAAACGACCCGCTCATCACGGCCAAGAGCTGCCACAACTTCAATGAAAGAAGGAAAATACATGTGTGTTTCATACACTCTGCAAGACATTTTTTTATGGAAATTGGGAGCAACACATCTCGGCGCAACTGCTCTCAATTACCCTGTACGGCGCCGACATTGAGTTCAATCCAGGTCCTTGGATCTGCTGCGTCTGAAACAAAACACTGCATCTGCACCCTAATGCCACCTCAGTATGAATATAACTGTCGCAACAAATGATGCACTTAAGAAATTGCTCTGGGCTTAATCGCCATAGGGAATGAAATCCCACCTTCACAGCGAGTCATTACAGAAATAGAGAACAGCAGGCTTCAACGTTGTGTTATACATACATATAACATGAATTAGATTGTGTTGTATAGATCATGTAAAATCGTATCTTTCTGGGTTTCTTCTTTAATTAGCTCGATAGTTGGATCACTTACAGGGAGATCTTCAATATGGTTTGTTTGGTCGATGATGTTGAAAACTCTTTCAATTTTGTATATGTCGTACCATTTTTCTTCGTTGATTTTGCTCTCTGGTGCTGTCGATAATGTATCTGCAATATACATCTCTTTCCCTTTCGTGTATTTAATATTTAACTGATATCGTTGTAGTATCAGAATCATGTTTTGGAGCCGTTTAGGGGCCTCCAATAACGATTTTGAAAAAATCTTGACCAAAGGACTATGGTCTGTTTCTATTGTCACATCTCACTTCCCGCAGATATACCATCAGTTAGTGTGCAAACAGATACCCAGCTGTCCCCCACAGCTCCAGTGAACAACATTTCCACATGCAGGATTCCTATGCAGCATAACTTACACCTGCACCACCCGTCGCCAATTTCAATGCCGTTTCCCTAGTACAACTTGACTGTTATGGTCTGCAGCGCGAAATCGTCGAATTGACGGCATTATTGGACAGACATCGCATAATGATTGAAGCTATACAGGAAACAAAGCTCAACCAAAACTCGTCCCTCAACTCATATGGCAATTACGGGTAAAACATCATCAGGAAGGATAGAGTGTCCAATGCTGGTGGTGGACTTGCATTTCTATTTCACCATTCAGCATCCTATCGTGAAGTTGATGTCATGGTCACCGATAATATCCTGGAGGTACAAGCCATCACCATACAGTAGGGCAACATTTGAAATAGCAGCTAAGGAGATGGCGGTATGTGCCTTTCTTGACATTGAAAGAACTTTCGATAATACATCTTTCTCTATCATTGACTCTGCACTCAGAACAAAGGGAGCAGATAGCACAACTGCCTTATGGGTGAAAAGGATGTTATCATCTAGAAGGGTCATCACGGATATCGGAGACTGCACTTTAACAGCATATGTCACAAGAGGATGTCCGCAAGGCGGGGTACTATCACCCCTTCTATGGTGCATCGTAGTAGATAGCCTGCTGTGGAAACTCTCCACTATGGGATTTTCTACACAAGGTTATGCTGACGACTTGGTAATAATTGTCAGAGGAAAATTCGAAGAAGTGCTAACGGAAATCCTCCAGTCAGCGCTGAATACAGTGCAAAATTGGTGCAATGATAACGGCCTACGTGTTAATCCGGCTAAGGCAGTTATCGTCCCTTTTTCAAGGAAAAGAAACATCAAACCAATGAGGCATCCCACTATGTACAACACCCCAGTGCTCCTGGCCAGGGCCGTCGAGAGAAAATCCGGGCCCGGTACTCAACTTTTGTAGGGGCCCATATATGGCGACCTGTAGCTCAATGAACAAAAAAAAAGGTTCAAAGCGTAGATAGGTTTTTTTTTTTTCAATTTTTCAAATTACTCAACTTTTGTAGGGGCCCAATATATGGCGACCGGTAGCTCAGTGCGTCAGAGTGGTATGAAAGGGCAAGGAGCAACGAAAAAAAAGGCCAGTGCGTAAATAGGTTTTTTTTTTCTTATTTTCTTTTTTTTCAATTTTTCAAATTTTCGGGCCCCCGAGAAAAACACGGGCCCACGGCCCCCCCCCCCCCCCCTCTCGACGGCCCTGCTCCTGGCGGACACCGTCAAAAACTTAGGTGTTACTCTAGATAAGAAGCTACTTTGGTCGGCACACCTGAGGTCAATGTCGGACAAAGCCACCAAAGCTCTATGGATCTGTAGACAGTTTGTAGGTAAAACTTGGGGGACAAGCCCTCGAATAGTACTATGGATCTATAAGGCAATTGTGAGACCCATAATTGAATATGGGGCTATCATCTGGTGGAAAAAAGCTACCACCAAGGAGGGAATGGCTATATTAGGAAAGATTCAAAGACTGGCATGTCTCACAATTACTGGGGCTATTCGCAGCTGCCCCACGGCTGCTCTTGAGGCATTGTTAGATCTTCCGCCGCTCCACATTCACCTAAAGACAGAGGCAAAATCAGCAGTAGCTAGGCTTAAAGCTAATCAAACTAACATCAAGTTTAATTTGGAGCAGGAACACTGGCTCCAGGAGGATAATGAATTAGGCTTGCCATCAGACCACATAACAAGGGAACTCCGCTTCAATCACCTCTTCTCTACAACTATATGGAGCAGAGAAGAATGGGAAATGAAGCACTCAACCCTTCCTTCCAGTACTGTTAAATGGTTTACGGATGGCTCCAAAACTGAAGAAGGCTCAGGGGCGGGTATCACAGGCTCCTCAATTAGAGTGTCTATTCCTATGGGGAAGTACACCACGGTTTTCCAAGCTGAAGTTCACGCGATTGAGGTATGTGCGAACTTTTGTCTAGAAGCTGGCTACCGTGACAGTAGGATTGCAATCTTCACTGATAGTCAAGGCGCTTAGCAAATTCTCCTTTTCATCGAAACTGGTTCTGAACTGCTTTGAAGCTCTACAAAGAATTGGCATTGCTAATATAGTTACCATCTATTAGGTCCCTGGGCATGTTGGTATTGCGGGTAACGAAACCGCTGATGAGCTAGCCAGGACGGCTTCTGCAAGTCCGTTTACAGGGCCTGAACCCTTCTGTGGCATCCCTCTATGTAGGGTGAAATTGCACATAAGAGAGCAGGAACAGTTAGAAACCACTGCACATTGGGAAAACCTCCCTGGCCTGAGACAATCGAAATTGTTTATTTCAGCTCACTCACCCAAGCGCTCCCTGGAATTGGTGTGCCTTGGCAGAAGCAGAGTGAGAATCATTTGCGGTCTCCTCTCAGGGCATTCCACCCTGAGGGGTCACTTATACAGAATGGGGATTGTCTCTAACCCCAACTGTCGTTTTTGCGAAAGCGATTATGAGACTTCTCAGCACATCCTCTGTGAGTGTGAAGCACTCGCCCGTCGCCGCTAAGAGAGTCTCGGTGAGGCATTCCCTAAAGCGGAAACGATCGCCTCTTTCAAACTTGGGCAGCTGAGCAGATTTGTGGGATCGATCAAACTCGATCGCCCACTCTAGATTTACAGGGCTATAGCACAATAGACCCTATGGTCGCAGTGCTCGTGGGCCCTTCGGGCCCACTGCCCACAACTTAATCTTAATCTATCTTTGAATTTATTTCTACTGTATTAACTGTTTTTTGGATTCTCTTATCCTGTTCAGTGATTTTCTTGATTAAATAAATAAATAATTTAAATTTCAAATTCTACGTGACTGCAATTGAGTAATAATAATTTCTGTATTCCAGGTACGGTTTCTGAACACACAAATGGGCGATGAAGTCGACAACCTGCTAGCGTCCAAACCAACCATCCAACAAATTGAGGCACTCATGGAGAAACTCTCTCGCTTTCTGCACAACAACCATTATCATCTCTTCAATTTGAAGCATTGTCTAATCCAAATGTATGGCAGCCAACAGGGATATCTGGCAACCGATTTATCTGAAAATCAGCTTCTGGAAAAAATTAAAATGACTGAAAATTTGCTGGAAATTTGTGATAAGCTGGATCCGCCAACAGTGCGACTATCATTATACGTATCCATTATACTCAATGAAATGCAAGTCACTGTTGTGGAGTATAACAAGCGGCAGCTTGCCAAGTTGCCTAAAGATGCGGACAAGACAAGTATCAGAAATGAATTCGAAAAGGCTGCCGAATGGTTAGCTAGAGCCAAACGTGTTTTGCAGAAGGAATTGGATACAGTTCAAGGAACCAAGCTGAATGAAGTTTTGCATAAATCTATTGAAAACGTTAGGAAATTGATAGCGGAGACAGCATAGAGAACGAAAATTGCAATTGACGAAGTGATGACGTTTTTTCTTTCCTGAAAAAAAAACAGCTTATGCTTCGTTTGCACAGGAATATATTTGGGCGCATCATTTAGGAAATACTAACTAAAAGAACGAGCGAAGCTTCGCTCACAACATTGGCACTAATTTCATATTGGTCATCCTTCCACGGTCATTCACCTCAGGGGAGGGGACTTTGGGAGCGCCAACATTCATCCCACTTTTTTGCAGTCTCATTCACCTCCGGGTTTATTTCGTATCATATTGGCCCTTATGCGAATTTACAAGTCCTCCATTCCCACTCGTTCCAAAGCGATTCGGAATAGACGTTCCAATGCATTTTCCGCTTGTAGAAGTCTTTGGAGATCAGTCACAGTCCATGATTTGCTCCAGGGATCTGTTCCGAACGCTGATCCACTTGCTGTGTAGTCTTGGTCGGCGAGTGGAAGAAGTGAGCCCCCTTGATGGTATATCGGACCCTGTACTTTAAATGTTGGCATCAATCTACCCTCATTTACAACTCTTCTTGCTGCGAACGACGTCATTTGGAAGCAAAGCTTTTTACTTCCTGAGATTTGAAGAAAATATTTTGATAGAGGATCTCGTCCAAAATATTTTGAAAGCGCTTAATTGGAGGCAGTTGAACTTTCCCGTTTGGACAGCACATTCGTTCTTTTTCCAAATTTTAAAGCGTGGCAGTGTATACACACGTTTTCCATCTTCCAAATTTAAACGCTTGGATGGACGCTGTAATCTAAATGTTTGTCATATTGGAATCATCAAATCTCTCCGTTGATCTGATTTCGCAATTGATTCGGCGTTTCTCGCAGCAGCCATTCTTGTTCTTGCCCCCTTAGTTGCGAGCATCACGAACCTGCGGTGTTTCAACAAGTCTACAGCGAACACTTCCAGCACGCCGCTGACATTTTCCTATTGATTCTGCCCATCTGGCTGCGCTCATCCTTCTCGCATCGATGCCACTTCGTCCCTGTGATCGTACCATTATTTTTAACTTTTGTGTATTTTTGGTAGTCACCACACCATACATCTTAGCGATCTTGGAACTCTTAAATCGACACTAATTTATATCATTTGGACATTTCATTCCCTCTCACTCATTCCCGAGGAAAGGTGTGGATGTGGGCTTTGGGAATGCTATCATCCATCTCTGCAACCCCAAAAACCAATGGTTTTGATACTAATCCCGGTCAGATAAAGATAATAGGTAGTTTCCACGGATTGTCTGTAACAAGAACTGTCGAACACGAACTGGAACATGGTTCAAGGGTCTTCTGAGTGACTCAATACACACACAATTCACACAAATCTGAAGAAAATTGTCCACTTGTACCATGATCGCGTCCGAGTTCTGGTTCTACAGTGCGTGGCTTGGCTTAAATTGGATCTGACTGCATGTAAAAACCTTATGCAGTCGCTAACCATCTTACTTTCATGCTCGCCTTCCCAAATATACTCGTATCAAACTTTGTTATCCGAAATGACGCCGTGTCGCCCTCTTGGTTCGTTTAATTGGGGTTTTACTGTATGTTGTAATATTTTGCATTCCCGAACCACCTTATTTTCCTCCCCGGTCTCCCGAAAGTACTTGTGAAAGTTTTCGTTTTCTGAAATGTCGGCGCCCTCTTTGGTTCGGTTAATCGGAGTTTTACTGTATGTGGTATCATTTTGGAGCCGCGAACCACCTTAATATCTTCCCCGGTCTCCCGAAAGTACTTATGGAACATTTCGTCATTCAAAATGACGCCGCCATCTTGGGTTCGGTTAAACGGGGTTTTACTGTGTGAGGTCGCGAACCACTACCACTAACTACTTAATCCAGCTCGTCAAATATACAGCTGCAAAATTTGGCAAAAATCGCCCCAGTGTTTTAAAGTTTATGCACGACAAACATACAAAAATAATCTTCACTTTTATATATTAGATTTAAAAAAAAAGTACAACCTCTACTGTTCTCCAAAGACATTAACAAGCGGAAAATACATTGGTACGTCTATTTCGAATTGCATTGGATCGGGTGGGAACTGAGGACATGCAAATTCGAATAAGGGCCGATATGATACTAAATATAGTAAACCCGGGGGTAAATCAAAGTGTAAAAAGAAATCGAAAATAACGGAAATTAATGTCAAACCAATGGTTTTCGGGGTCACTGAGATGCATGGTATCGCTCCCAAAGCCCCCCTTCCCAGGGTGTCACCGTGAAAAATGTCCAAAATGACCGAAATTAGTGTCAGTGTTTTCAGCTAAGCTGACCACTCTTTATTATACAAGTAAAACTAGCTATCTATTGCTCGCAACGCTGGCGTAACGCTGATGTATAAACCATAATACTGTAAAGTTTCATCAAAATCCGTTCAGTAGTTTTTGCGTGAAAGAGTAACAAACATCCTCACAAACTTTCACATTTATAATATTAGTAGGACAATAACAACAAACACCTCATGCGCGTCGTATTTGTTGTTCTTGTATTTTCCTAAATACGCCCGAATATGTTCACGGGTAAACGAAGCATACAACAAAAATAAAACACATCTGAGTTGTAGTTTTCCTTAAATATTTTATTGTAATTCTCGCCCATACAATATTATATTCTTACTTGGGAAAGCATAAATACAGGAAGATCTAATACGTAATTTAAACGTACATATTAATTACAAACTATGTTTAAAATATGAATACAATTAGAAAACAGAAGAATTTTTTGTTAGAAAAAGCAAATGGTGGTGTCTGTCCAAACGAAAAGTGTAAAAAAAAGTCAAAATTTCTTAAAGTTATTAGCATTTGTGTCTTTCTCTTGTAATGAATGGTGGAAATCAGCTTGGCCAGATTCTATAGTGATAAATTTGCAATACAACAATTTTTATTGCGTCGGAAAAGTTGCCTAAATAGTTGCTTATCGTCTCTAAATAATTATTTTCAAAATTAATTTTTTTTAAATATTTGGAGAAGATAAGTAATTGTTGTAATTGTTTCGTTCGCATTCCGAACCGATTCACATTGGTTATTGTAAATTTATTACTATAGAATCCGCCTACGAGTCTCGAAATTCGCTAGTTAGGCGAGCAAAATGCAAATATCTGCCTATTTGCTTCCTAGACTGCGCTGTGGACGGTCGTCATTTGTGACGCAACGACGTCTCAAGGTAAACCTCGTGTTTTTTTTTAAAAAAAAAACAACATCTCTGATAGTTTTGTTCATTTAAAATTCATTTTAGCGATAACTTTATTTATTACTTAAATGAAGTAATGAAAAATTAAATCAACGAAAATTAGAAAATACACAATCACCCAGCTGTCGCCATTCGCAAGGAACCGCTTTCGGCTGGACTAACGACTGCGTTACCAATCTACCTGAGTAAGTCCATACAAAAAAAAAAAAAAAAAAAAAAAACAAAAAAAAAAAAACAAAATCAAACAAAATGTAAAGATTTTTGTGCCTGTCATGTAATACTCGTACATTTAACATTACGGGTAGTGCAAAAGTTCAAGTGCCGTGTATACAGTAGACGTCATTGCCATTGAAATTTGCATTGTGCGAATTGCGTGCAGAAATTCTCCGCCTTCTGTGGATAAATCCACGGACGTCCGGTCCTGTCAAACGTCGCACTATCGCTGGAAAAGGTTGTGGTAAAATTACGGCGCCGGTATTCGGAGCATGTTTCAAGGGACTTTGATCGGTCCGTGTTGTGTACTTTGTGGGTGAAAACGACGACGAGACGTGTGGGAGTCCTCTCGCGAACCTCTGAGCGCCCCTCCCGAAGACGGAAAGTGTTTAAAGTGTGCTTATTGGCGATTCCGGCGTAGGGATACGGCTGGTCGGGAGCGCTATCGTGCAGTAACATCATCCTACTAACGTGGTACTGTTGTCACACTATTGGTCTAGGATATTGCTAAGCATTTCACGTATGAGAATATTGAGCGAGGGCTGAGGGAATTACGTGATCATGCTCATCAGAATACTAGCGTTTTCGTTTCACCCGGTCTCAGATCAGCGAATTGGGTGTACGTCAACTTGTTTCGCCCCCTATCTAAAGGTATATCGAATCTTTCACGCGGCGAAGTATATGTATGGTGGCTGTTTAAGTTCGCTCGTCGTAGATCGGTGGCGTTCGATTCAGTCTGAATCTGAGACCGAGTGGATCGAAGACGGCTATTAAAACAACAATGAGCACGACAACAAGTGCGCGTAGTGTTTGAAGATTATTTGCACGAGGAGCCGGAACGTGGGCCGAATGGATGCAAGGCGTAGGAGGAACCGTACTGTTTCCCAAAGATTACATCTAAAAGGTGGCGGATTTGATGCAATTAGGGTGCATTAATTATAAGTGACGAAGTCCAGACCGGACTCGGTCGAACTGGTGAACATTTCTGGGGGTTCAGGATCATGACATTATTTCGGATATTGTTACCATGGCTAAAAGAATTGGCAATAGTTTTCAAGGGCTGCCGTCGTCACAACGCCGAAAATTGCCGAATGTTTGGGACAAGCTCGGTATTTAATACGTCCGGTGGTAATTGTTATTGCTGCTTTGGAAGTTATCGAGGAGGAGGAATTGCAGAACCGTGTACTTATTTCCTGCAAGGACTAGCAGAGATGATTGATGTGTATCCAATAATTGGAAATTTACGAGGCAAAGGACTTAGGATTGGAGATGAATTCATGCAGAATAAAACGACAAGAGAGCTATTGAGCTCACTTTTTGGTAGCTAATATTTGGGAGACGTAGTAAGTCGTTCAAGTGCATAAGCTCGAGAAACGCCAATATGTGTCAATAACAAGTAGTAATCGGGGTCTGCACACGATGTCGTGTTAAGTTTACTACGTGTTATACATTATTAATCCTACTTGACAAGGTCGTGGATTTACGGATCTCCGTAAACCCATTGACTGCTGCGCGTCCGTGATTAAGGCTGATCTGCTACTGATCATCACTTAACATGAACTATTCCCTTTTTTTTAGGTACAATCTTACAAAAGATCGTTGCTCATGGTGCACATGGACGGACTGGTGCGCAGGCTAGGGAGCAGACACTATTAATTATAAGCCATAAGGTCTGGGATAACTTTACAAGCTAAGAAACATTGAACGCATATTATCGAATTGAAGGATTATACAATTAAACTGAAGTTTTGGAATAATTTCACAAGTTAATCCTAACTACTGAAACGTAAAACATTGAACGCATATTATCGAATTGAAGGATTATACAATTAAACTGAAGTTTTGGAATAATTTCACAAGTTAATCCTAACTACTGAAACGTAAAACATTGAACGCATATTATCGAATTGAAGGATTATACAATTAAGCTGAAGTTTTGGAATAACCTTACGGATGAATTCTAGTTACTGTAATCCTAAACATTGAAGGCATATTATCGAATTGTACCCTGACGGATTATACCTTTAAGAATATTATTTTTTTTAGTATATTTTGTTTCTTTAAATTTTAATATTAAGTTCAAACTAAATACCGTAGTGGAGTATTGAGAATTGACTAATGCATAGCACCTACATAAATATATAGGAAGGTACTATAATCATATTCCATGACAATAAATTATGTATATACTCGCCAACAACTACATATGTGCGCACATACAGGGTAGGCAGAGCTATTCTTAAACTGATAAACGATCGAAATTTACCTTCTTTTTACTGGATATGATTAGAATCATTCCTTGTATTGTTGTATTACGCTTCCATATAACAACCTATAAAAATTTAGTACTTTCATGAAACCTTATATCTATTGAATTTAGACAAAAATAAAATGATGTGTTATTAGAGAACCTGAGTTTTCAGCTATCCTCTCTCTCCCCAGTTTTAGCGGACACGTAGTTATACCTAACTTTTAATTTTGGCTTGGGGGTTAAATAACAAACCTGTTTATATCGCGCTTTAACCAAGGATGGGTGGGAATTATCGCGATTGAGTCACCATCCACCTGTGACTCGAAAGAAAGCAACGGATTTGTGGATTGAAGCAATGATCCCGTTTCATTCGTAGGTAAATTTTTTTTTTGTTGTTCTTTTTCCGGGCTATGACGTGTGATATAATGTAACGTCCTGGATTAATAGTGCCAGCACCATCATCGTACCCTCCCTTAATCTCACCGTCGCTGAGCAAGCGCACTAGCACACGTCCTCCTCTGGCAGTACTATTATTAGGGTTTGGCATTTAACTGTCTGGTAGACTTTTACGGTCATCATGCCACCCATTCCAAAAAAACTATCGTTACAAAATGGCGCCCAACGTGGGGCCCGAAAGTTGCTTTAAATATAACTTTTATTTTCTTTTTACGGTGGCTAAGAATCAACTTCTGTTGATTCCGACTCAAATTGGTTCTGGTCAGGTCCCACAGCCGATTCTCAAATTCTTCGTAAATGCACAGCATTTGCTTCCACTGCTACACGCACCAAACGCCCACTGAGAATGCGGCTATCTTTTCCGGTTTATTCTTTTAACTATAAATTTGTAGATTGATTTTGATTATCTTTTCAGGCGATGATTAAGTTGTTATGTCTAATGGCGCTTTTGCGTCGTGAGTAATAATATTTACAACTATCTGGACTTAACAGATCTGAAGGTTTACCTTCAGTTCCTGTACCATATGAGTTAAAGTATCTTTTCTCACCTTCTTGTTTTAATCATCGACCTTCTTATAAATTGCCCACATACAAGTTCTGGCTTTAAATTAAATCATCAGTCTCACTGTGAATATTTTTTTTAGTTACTGAAAGTTTTTCGGGAATTGCGTGACTCGGTGTTTACACCTTTTTCACGACTCGCCTTTCTACTATCTAAAAGCTTCATAAGCGTTTCTGTTATATTTAAATCACCAGACATTGTATTTAATTATACTTTGCTTCCATTTTTGTTATGTAAAAGTCCCTTCATTGCTCTAGAAACAATTTCGTTGCTTATCGATCTTTAACTACTGTCAGAATAACACCTAATAACAGCTAACTTAAGGAGAGTAGGATACGCTGAAAACTTTTCTGATAAATTATTTTTTTTTATAAGTACTACAGAATAACATACTTTATTATAATTTTTTTTCATTACGCATTTTCGGAAATCTTTTGTTTTTCTTCGGCTGCGTATCGACAGAAAAATTCACTTTTCATATATTTACTAACATTTACGCTTCATACTTGTACACTTACTATTTTACGCATTCAATCCCTTGTCGATATTCTTGATGGCGACGTCACAAGAAATAAATACCAACTTGGTGGGAAGCGAGCCCATAAAGTGCACCATTTGCCAGGATGTTCTTTACGGGAAGGACGAAGTTTGCTTCACTCCTTGTGATCATTCATTTCACCAGAAATGCATAAAAGCATGGCTAACAAAACAGAAATCTTGTCCTGTTTGTCGACAGTCGTGCACTTCAAAAATGCTACGGTCCGATCCTCGAGTAAACCCTATAATAACGCGTTCACGAACTCGTGATATGACTCCGACAGGTAGGGACGTAACTGCTACAGGCCCTGCTATCACTGGAGATGACCCAAGTTTCGATTCTCCAGCTATTCGGGTAGCTCAAATTGAGCAACAGCTCGCGAGGTTGTCTCTAGAAAGAGACCAACTTCGGGCACGGCTTACTCCGTTAAGAGTACCACAAACTGAGGCTGGGGTAACGCTTGAGCGGCGGTCTCAAACTCCTTCAACGATGGAGCAAGAAGGATCACAAGCTGACGTCGACAACTTGATAACTGAAACATTGCGTATACCGTCTACAAGACAACCATTACTCCCGGCAGCATCATATCGAGAAGGTGCCTCGTTGCACTTGACCCCGTCAATAACCCAGCAGGCGAGAGCACAATCCGCCTTCGAAGCATTGGTGAACGAACCGACCCCACCATTCAACTATTTACCTTTCACCCCGGAACAGCGGCAGACAGAGTATCGGCCAACCCAACGGCCTTCTAACCGCCCTCCCACTATCTCGTCGGAGAAAGTGGGGAGCATAATGTCGGGGTGGAACGCAAAATTTAACGGAGAGGCCCACCAAGTCCCTATTGACATGTTCATCTACAAAATTGAAGCGCTGACTTATCAAACCTTACTTGGTGATTTCGCGCTTATGTGTCAACATTTCCATGTTCTGCTCCAAGGACATGCCAGTGATTGGTTTTGGCGCTATCATAGAGGCGTCAGACAGCTCACTTGGCCCGAACTCCGCGATGCCTTGCGCGATAAGTTTAGTGAACGACGTTCCGCTTCGGATATTCGGGAACTTATTCGAAACAGATGGCAAAAGCCGGGGGAATCGTTTGACGCATTCTATGATAGTGTCATGCAACTGGCTGATAGACTATCTCCGCAAATGGATGATGTTGAGTTGTTGGAGATACTCCAAAGAAATGTGCTTCCCGAACTAAGAAGAAGCCTTGCTCAGGTGGACATCGTTAATATAGCGCAGCTAAGACAGCGAGCCATTCGCGCTGAGAACGTGGAAGCGTCCATTCGAAGAATGCGCGGCATGGTTCGTCCTTCTTCGCGTGACCACGTCAATGAACTAAATCCATATCAGGATAGTAATCCGGAATGGGAGGAGGTCACCTCACCGCTTGAAGTTTCGGAACTTCGCCCACAGTTTCAATGTTGGAACTGTAAGAAGTCCGGTCATTCGTATGCCGAGTGTATGGACCCTCTTAAACGTTTTTGCTTCGGTTGTGGAGCTCCGGGTATTTTTAAGCCACAATGTACAACTTGCTCGATTCCAAAAAACCCAATTCGACAGAGGCCTCAACCACAGCTGAGGACCTCTATGGAATCCAAGGGAGTACAATGCCAGGCAAGTCCACCCAAGGACGTTTAACGAATACGCATACACAACATGACTTTGACCCAGACAAGACTTTGCTAGCCAATTTCGGAATTAATTCAAGCCAGTCACTGACTGAGAATAACCCGTGTAAGGCCACTATCTCGAACATGTCTTCGCAAACACTTTTATCGTATGATTCGACCTGTACTGATTCTGATGCTTTTCATGTCTCTAACTCGTCCAGCAATTCCAACGGCAATTACAGCGTTCCCTCAAAATTGAATATACCGCTTGTGCATCATAGCTTTCGTCCGCTACATGAACGACAGCGTGATTATATTGCAGCACGAACACGCATATTTCAGTCATGCGAACTACAGTCCTGCCGTAAGAAACGGTCTACTCTCCGCCTTCGAGCATTTTGGAAGAAGGTTGTAGCTTCCAGAAGACAATTCTGTGGGGCATTGCTATCGGATCGTCCCAGAGGCGATGTGCGACCCTATGCTTCGGTTACTCTTTTGAACGCTGAAGTCAGTGGCTTACTGGACACGGGGGCTTCCCGCAGTGTTATAGCTTCTGACTTGGCACATCGTTTTTTGAAAGAAAAGAACTATCCCTACAATAAATTCAACATAGGCGTAAGAACTGCCGATGGAACTCGCCATTTCGCGGTGGGAAAGGCATCTATGGCCATTACGTTTAAAGGGCAGACGAAAACGATGGAGTTTCTTATTATGCCATCATTAAGTCAAAACCTCTATCTTGGAGTCGATTTCATTCGGAAGTTCCAACTTGCCTCTGACTTATTTGTGAACTCTTTATATTCGGCAGCACTGCCTGCTGACATGCCAAGTGACAACCCCTTAAATCAACACCACTTATCCGATGACGAAAGGAACCGTCTCAACACGGTCATAGCCACTTTTCCGTCTTTTGCGGACAGGGGCTTAGGACGTACCACTTTAACCAAACACGTCATTGACGTCGGGAGCTGCAAGCCCATCAAGCAAAGACACTATGCTGTCTCTCCCGCCGTCGAAAAGCTCATGTACGCAGAGGTAGACCGAATGTTGGCTATGGGCGTGATTGAAGAATCCCAAAGTTCCTGGTCTTCACCGGTCACCCTAGTAGTAAAACCAGGAAAAGTTCGTCTATGTCTGGATGCACGCAGGGTCAACGAGGTAACCTTGAAGGACGCTTATCCTTTGCCGCTCATCGAAGGGATTCTGAGCCGCCTCCCCAAAGCTGAGTTCATTTCGAGCTTGGATTTGAAGGATGCATTTTGGCAGATTCCCTTGGATGAAGCGTCAAAGGATAAAACGGCTTTCACGGTTCCTGGAAGACCTCTGTATCAGTTTGTGACAATGCCTTTTGGGCTGTGCAATGCACCTCAAACGATGCAGCGCCTCATGGATCGCGTAATTCCCGCACATCTTCGAACTTGTGTGTTTGTTTATCTGGATGACCTGCTGTTGATTTCATCGACCTTCGAAGAGCATCTGATGCTTCTTCAAGAAGTCGCTTTGTGCATGCAGAAGGCAGGGTTGACACTGAATGTTCAGAAAAGCAAGTTTGTCATGAGGGAAGTTGGTTATCTGGGCCACATTATCGGTAACGGCACAATTCGAACCGATCCCGGCAAGGTACAGACGATTGAGGACTTCCCGCAGCCTAAAACTGTTAAGCAGCTCCGCCGCTTTATAGGGATGTGCGGCTGGTACCAGAGATTTGTGGCAAACTATGCGGCCATTGCAGCACCTTTAACGGACATGCTCCGCAAGTCGCGCAGCTTTTCTTGGACGGAAGAAGGCCTAGCTGCGTTTCAAACCTTGAAGGATAGTCTGACCAAATCGCCGGTACTACACAGCCCAAACTTTTCACGACCTTTTATAATACAGTGTGATGCTAGTCATTCTGGTGTAGGAGCTGTTCTGACCCAAAAAACCGACGAAGGGATTGAGGCCCCCATAGCCTATATGTCAAAAAAATTAAATTCGGCCCAACAAAATTACTGCGTGACCGAGCAGGAGTGCTTAGCGGCAGTCTTGGCAGTGAAAAAATTCCGCGCCTATATTGAAGGCCAGGAATTTTCGATCATTACAGACCACGCATCTTTAAAGTGGCTGATGCAGCAGCCAGATCTGAATGGCCGTTTAGCCCGGTGGGCCCTAAAACTCCAGGGATTCCGGTTCACAATTAGTCACAGAAAAGGTTCTCAACACGTAGTCCCAGACGCGTTGTCGCGAATTCATTGTGTCGATTCAATTGCTGAGTTAGATCCTTTTAAAACCTCGATAGAGATCGACTTGGAGTCTTCGTATTTTCAGTCGCCTAAGTACCTTGAACTCAAGGACAACATTGTTAACAATCAGCAGAACCTGCTGGACCTGAAAGTCTCCGATAAATTCATATACAAGCGTAACGAATACTCGACCGGAAACGAAATACAAGAACAAGAAGCCTGGAAACTCTGGGTTCCAGAGGAGATGACTGCAGATTTAATCAACCGTGCACATAACCATCCCTTAAGTGCACATGGAGGCGTGGCTAAAACACTCCAAAGATTAAGAGTTTTATTCTTCTGGCCTAATATGGCGAAGCAAGTTCACGATTTCGTAACCTCATGCGATATCTGCAAGCAAACCAAAGCTTCTAATCAATGTCTTCGACCACCCATGAAGAGCCATTTCGTTTCCGAGCGAATATTCCAGCGCTTGTATATGGATCTGGTAGGGCCTTTCCCACGATCAAAAGACGGAAATATTGGTACTATCGTTCTTTTGGACCACCTGTCGAAGTTTACGTTTATAGAACCAGTGAAGAAATTTACGGCAGAAGTTATTTCCCGGTGGTTGGAAACAAGAATATTCCATATTTTTGGATGCCCAGAATCGATTGTCACTGACAACGGTGCCCAATTTACTTCCAAAATATTTAATTCACTGTTGGAAAAATATGGTGTCAACCATATTTACACTGCCATCTATTCCCCTCAGGCTAATGCCTCCGAACGAGTTAATCGGTCGTTTATCGCAGCAATCAGGGCATATATTCACCCCGACCAAAAGGATTGGGACGCTAAGTTGTCAGACATCAATAGCGCTTTGCGATCCGCGTATCACACCTCCATTAAGAGTTCGCCATACTTTGTGGTGTTTGGACAACATATGATAACCCATGGGCAAACTTATTCGTTATTACGAAATCTTCACCTTTTAGAAGACGCATCTGATGTACTGAATCCGTCTGACAAATTATCGGTATTACGGCAACAAGTACAAGATAGTCTTCACGAAGTATTTACCAAACAAGCACAACGATATAACCTCAGGACCAGAAATGTTGAATTTCAACCGGGAGAGGTGATCCTTCGAAGGAACTTCTTAAAAAGTGACGCTGCGGCTCACTACAATGCAAAACTAGACTTTAAATTCGTAAAGAGCCGAATTGTGAAGAAAGTGGGACATAATCGCTACCTCCTATCTGATTTACTAGGAAAACCACTAGGAATCTACCACCTTAAAGATTTGAAACGCTGATGTAATGATCACAATGCACGCAGTTGTGTTCCTCGTGTAATTCCTAAAACCATATGCCTCAGGTCCTTCCTTGCCATGCAGATGTAATGAAGTACCTGTGTGTAATGAATGGTGGAAATCAGCTTGGCCAGATTCTATAGTGATAAATTTGCAATACAACAATTTTTATTGCGTCGGAAAAGTTGCCTAAATAGTTGCTTATCGTCTCTAAATAATTATTTTCAAAATTAATTTTTTTTAAATATTTGGAGAAGATAAGTAATTGTTGTAATTGTTTCGTTCGCATTCCGAACCGATTCACATTGGTTATTGTAAATTTATTACTATAGAATCCGCCTACGAGTCTCGAAATTCGCTAGTTAGGCGAGCAAAATGCAAATATCTGCCTATTTGCTTCCTAGACTGCGCTGTGGACGGTCGTCATTTGTGACGCAACGACGTCTCAAGGTAAACCTCGTGTTTTTTTTAAAAAAAAAAACAACATCTCTGATAGTTTTGTTCATTTAAAATTCATTTTAGCGATAACTTTATTTATTACTTAAATGAAGTAATGAAAAATTAAATCAACGAAAATTAGAAAATACACAATCACCCAGCTGTCGCCATTCGCAAGGAACCGCTTTCGGCCGGACTAACGACTGCGTTACCAATCTACCTGAGTAAGTCCATACAAAAAAAAAAAAAAAAAAAAAAAACAAAAAAAAAAAAACAAAATCAAACAAAATGTAAAGATTTTTGTGCCTGTCATGTAATACTCGTACATTTAACATTACGGGTAGTGCAAAAGTTCAAGTGCCGTGTATACAGTAGACGTCATTGCCATTGAAATTTGCATTGTGCGAATTGCGTGCAGAAATTCTCCGCCTTCTGTGGATAAATCCACGGACGTCCGGTCCTGTCAAACGTCGCACTATCGCTGGAAAAGGTTGTGGTAAAATTACGGCGCCGGTATTCGGAGCATGTTTCAAGGGACTTTGATCGGTCCGTGTTGTGTACTTTGTGGGTGAAAACGACGACGAGACGTGTGGGAGTCCTCTCGCGAACCTCTGAGCGCCCCTCCCGAAGACGGAAAGTGTTTAAAGTGTGCTTATTGGCGATTCCGGCGTAGGGATACGGCTGGTCGGGAGCGCTATCGTGCAGTAACATCATCCTACTAACGTGGTACTGTTGTCACACTATTGGTCTAGGATATTGCTAAGCATTTCACGTATGAGAATATTGAGCGAGGGCTGAGGGAATTACGTGATCATGCTCATCAGAATACTAGCGTTTTCGTTTCACCCGGTCTCAGATCAGCGAATTGGGTGTACGTCAACTTGTTTCGCCCCCTATCTAAAGGTATATCGAATCTTTCACGCGGCGAAGTATATGTATGGTGGCTGTTTAAGTTCGCTCGTCGTAGATCGGTGGCGTTCGATTCAGTCTGAATCTGAGACCGAGTGGATCGAAGACGGCTATTAAAACAACAATGAGCACGACAACAAGTGCGCGTAGTGTTTGAAGATTATTTGCACGAGGAGCCGGAACGTGGGCCGAATGGATGCAAGGCGTAGGAGGAACCGTACTGTTTCCCAAAGATTACATCTAAAAGGTGGCGGATTTGATGCAATTAGGGTGCATTAATTATAAGTGACGAAGTCCAGACCGGACTCGGTCGAACTGGTGAACATTTCTGGGGGTTCAGGATCATGACATTATTTCGGATATTGTTACCATGGCTAAAAGAATTGGCAATAGTTTTCAAGGGCTGCCGTCGTCACAACGCCGAAAATTGCCGAATGTTTGGGACAAGCTCGGTATTTAATACGTCCGGTGGTAATTGTTATTGCTGCTTTGGAAGTTATCGAGGAGGAGGAATTGCAGAACCGTGTACTTATTTCCTGCAAGGACTAGCAGAGATGATTGATGTGTATCCAATAATTGGAAATTTACGAGGCAAAGGACTTAGGATTGGAGATGAATTCATGCAGAATAAAACGACAAGAGAGCTATTGAGCTCACTTTTTGGTAGCTAATATTTGGGAGACGTAGTAAGTCGTTCAAGTGCATAAGCTCGAGAAACGCCAATATGTGTCAATAACAAGTAGTAATCGGGGTCTGCACACGATGTCGTGTTAAGTTTACTACGTGTTATACATTATTAATCCTACTTGACAAGGTCGTGGATTTACGGATCTCCGTAAACCCATTGACTGCTGCGCGTCCGTGATTAAGGCTGATCTGCTACTGATCATCACTTAACATGAACTATTCCCTTTTTTTTAGGTACAATCTTACAAAAGATCGTTGCTCATGGTGCACATGGACGGACTGGTGCGCAGGCTAGGGAGCAGACACTATTAATTATAAGCCATAAGGTCTGGGATAACTTTACAAGCTAAGAAACATTGAACGCATATTATCGAATTGAAGGATTATACAATTAAACTGAAGTTTTGGAATAATTTCACAAGTTAATCCTAACTACTGAAACGTAAAACATTGAACGCATATTATCGAATTGAAGGATTATACAATTAAACTGAAGTTTTGGAATAATTTCACAAGTTAATCCTAACTACTGAAACGTAAAACATTGAACGCATATTATCGAATTGAAGGATTATACAATTAAGCTGAAGTTTTGGAATAACCTTACGGATGAATTCTAGTTACTGTAATCCTAAACATTGAAGGCATATTATCGAATTGTACCCTGACGGATTATACCTTTAAGAATATTATTTTTTTTAGTATATTTTGTTTCTTTAAATTTTAATATTAAGTTCAAACTAAATACCGTAGTGGAGTATTGAGAATTGACTAATGCATAGCACCTACATAAATATATAGGAAGGTACTATAATCATATTCCATGACAATAAATTATGTATATACTCGCCAACAACTACATATGTGCGCACATACAGGGTAGGCAGAGCTATTCTTAAACTGATAAACGATCGAAATTTACCTTCTTTTTACTGGATATGATTAGAATCATTCCTTGTATTGTTGTATTACGCTTCCATATAACAACCTATAAAAATTTAGTACTTTCATGAAACCTTATATCTATTGAATTTAGACAAAAATAAAATGATGTGTTATTAGAGAACCTGAGTTTTCAGCTATCCTCTCTCTCCCCAGTTTTAGCGGACACGTAGTTATACCTAACTTTTAATTTTGGCTTGGGGGTTAAATAACAAACCTGTTTATATCGCGCTTTAACCAAGGATGGGTGGGAATTATCGCGATTGAGTCACCATCCACCTGTGACTCGAAAGAAAGCAACGGATTTGTGGATTGAAGCAATGATCCCGTTTCATTCGTAGGTAAATTTTTTTTTTGTTGTTCTTTTTCCGGGCTATGACGTGTGATATAATGTAACGTCCTGGATTAATAGTGCCAGCACCATCATCGTACCCTCCCTTAATCTCACCGTCGCTGAGCAAGCGCACTAGCACACGTCCTCCTCTGGCAGTACTATTATTAGGGTTTGGCATTTAACTGTCTGGTAGACTTTTACGGTCATCATGCCACCCATTCCAAAAAAACTATCGTTACACTCTCTTACAAATTACAACATATCAACCGATTCATGGGGCGCATCCAAGTCACGATAATGGATTATTGGACGATAATCACCACCTTGTCCTCTGCAAACATAAAGTTTTGAGAAAAAAAAGAATATCATGTTCAATACATCTCTTACGAGTTCAGTTAAATGTAATTTTATATGAATTCTGATAAATTTGTGCTCTTATTCTGTTCTCGAGTAACGTATAAGTCATCAAGAAATATATATGCATTCTAAACAAAGTTATGTTTAGTTACTCTTCCTCAGCATTTTTACATTCTCATTAGAATCCATCGCAATAATATCTATTTAAAGTAAAATATAACAATAAAAAAGTAGGCAGTTAACTTTTGTTTTTTTTTTCTATACACGTTTCCAGTACAAAACCCATACAAAATTTTCGATTCGAATAATTGAGCGAATTTCGTCTGGAATATGAGAGCTAACAGCCAAAAGGAAATGATGTCGCTTTCAAAACACCCACTTCTTTTGATTAAACTCGACCGACTTTCACTGTCATTCACGCATTTATTCGAACATATCAAAATTCTGTGGTGCATCCAAATCGTGATAGCCTACAATACGTCGCTGATGGTCCATCGACATTTCTCTGGAAAATTTGTTTAATTGCGTATGGTTGGCTCAGTTTTTGTATGTACAACAAAAATAAATAAATAAATGTAATTATGTAATAAAGAAATTATGTAATTACAATTGATTGAGAGTTTGCCACCAAATGAAATCATCTCGCGTTTTCGGTTCGAACAAAATATTTACTTCCGTGGTTTATTAACATCAATGAAAAATGAAAAATATGTATGACGACGTATTTTCCGTATTTATCACGGACGCCGCAAGGGTAGGTATTGAGAACGTCGGAGCTTTACTTTGTCAGACTTGTTTGAACATGACGCATTGTTTCCAGAGACCCTATCATGTAATTTGATTAAAATCATATTGCTTTCGAAAGGATGAGGATGTTTTTTTTTATTCGAAGCAAATACTCGGATGATTTTTGGGAAATTCGTTTTCGAGGTTCACGCTACCATTTTCATCCTTTTAAAAGCAATTCGATTCGAGTTAGTGCCCCAATTTTATTTTACTTGGCATTGCATCATTCCTTGTTTTATCTCTGCTGTTGCCGGCACTGAAGTCGCCGTTACGCCTCGGATGTGTGAGAAACCATACGTTCTGCGTACTGCCTAAAGCGGAAATCTATCATACTTAGTCGTCACTCTTAAGTGAATTTTCGCTTTAGGCAGTACGAACCTACCGTGCACACGGCAAAGATGTAGCTTCGGATTGCCTGGATTAAAAAAAAATGTTCGCGGCCTAAGGACCAAGCTTCACAATTGAAATATTTCTGCTGTCTGCTCAGCATAACATTTTGTGCTTATCGGAAACTTGGTTAAATTCTTCTATCAGCAATGGAGAGCTTCTAGAAGGCTATGACATATTTCGCTGTGACCGCAACTATGAGCTTTCTGGGATGCCTCTTGCTGACGGTGCCCTTATTGCAATACGGCGCAACATTGAGTGTGTCTTACTATCCATCACCGCTAGCGAACCTTACGACTGTGTCACTACTATAATTCGCTCTTCTAGCTATACTCTGCTTCTCATTTCTTGTGTCAACGTTCCCTACAACTCACCTTTGTCTGTCTATGAGAGTATTTCACCCATTATTCTAGTATAATCAATATTTTGCACCCTGATTCTCCTATAGTTATCTGTGGTGATTTTAATCTTCCCAATATCAGTTGGCCTGATAGTCCGGGACTGCCTACTTCCTCCTCTTCACCTACACTGTTCCTGTCGCTTTCTTCGTTCATGGAGTTCTGCGCTCTGTTACAATTTAACATTACCCGCAACTTCATGAATCGTACACTTGACCTCGTTTTAAGCAACCTTCCTTTGACATGTATGTCTACCTCGTATCCCACTACTGCCCTTCTTTCTTGTGATCCTTTTCATCCTCCCTTCGAATTTGAAACGAATATTCAAAATAAACCCTCTTACGGACATATCAAAAATCCCCATTACAACTTTCGGAAAGCTAACTATAATACTACGAGGGTTATTTGAAAAGTTTCCGGCCTTTTAAAGAAAAATACATATTTCGAAGCAAAACAATTTATTTCTCGACGTAATCTTCCTTCAACTCAATACATTTTGTCCAATGCTTCTCCCATCCTTTTAAACCGTCAGAAAAAAATTGATTGTCTAAACCTGAAAAATACTGGTTTACAGCGTTTTCCACCTCAGCATTCGTCTTATATTTTTTCCCCCGAGAATTTTTTTCAAATTAGGAAACAGTAAAAAGTCGCTGGGAGCTAGATCTGGCGAATAGGGTGGGTGCGGAAGCAATTCAAACTTCAATTCGATCAATTTTGATATTGCGACCATACACGTGTGAACCCGAGCGTTATCTTGGTGAAACAGGATTTTTTCTTGGCCAAATGCGGACGTTTTTTCTTAATTATCGCCTTCAATTTATCCAACAAAGTAGCGTAGTACTGTCCGTTGATTGTTTCACCCTTTTTAAGGTAATCGATGAGAGTGAATCCACGGCTATTCCAAAAAACTGTCGCCATCACTTTTCCTGCAGAGAGAACGACCTTCGCCTTCTTCGGAGTTGGTTCCCCCGCCGCAATCCACTGCATTGACTGTTGTTTGGTCTCAGGCGTATGGTGGTGTACCCAGGTTTCATCGACAGTTATCATTCGCCGCAAAAATTCCGCTGAATTTTGTGTATACAGGCTAAGACACTCGCGTGACATGTCTATCCGTATGCGCTTTCGGTTGATCGTCAACAAGTGCGGCACGCAGCGCGCGGATAATTTTCTCATACCCAAATCTTGATGTAAAATCTTGTGCACTCGTTCAGAGGATATCCCACAATCCTCAGCAATATTCTTAATAGTCAACCGACGATCTTCCATCACAGTTTGATGCACAAAATCGACCATTTCGTCAGTTGTAGCGATTTTCAGGCGCGCGGAACGTTCCTCGTCTAAAATGCTCGTACGACCACGTTTGTACTCAGCCACCCAATGTTTTACCGTTGTAAATGAAGGGGAGGCTTCACCGTATACAGAGTCTAACTCATCTTTTATTTCCTTTTCAAATGAAGGTATTTAATAACTGCGCGATACTCGATTTTATCCATTGTTGACAGACAATGTCAGCTGACAACTTTGGAAGAGTGCCATAGACAAAGTAATGATCAGAGGGACTTGAAATTTTTACGGTTTACATATATCAACGCCATCTATCTGATGGCGAAAGAAATTTTTTCTACAGTTACTTTATGTCGATAAGGCCGGCAACTTTTCAAATGACCCTTCTTACTTGTACTAAATCAAATCGATTGGTATTCAACTGGGTCTCAGTTGCAATCTTGCCGTCGATACCTTCTACAGCATTCTACAGAGTGTTAGTCACAAGTTTGTTCCTCTTCACTCTTCTAAGCCCCGTATAGGTCCCATTTGGTTTACTCGGAACCTACATAAAATTATCAGGAAAAAGAACTGTGTTCACTCTAGATATAAACGTTTCAAGCGTCATTCAGACCTCATGCTGTTTCATAAACTTCGTGCCAAAACTAAACGCCTCATCCGAACGGCACGCACCGCTTAGCCGGGAAGGATCGAAAATAGTGTCAGGAATAATGAGAGCCAGTTGTTCTGGTCTTATGTAAGAAATATGCGGTCATCTTGCTCTCGTCTTTGTTCCATCTCCTACGGCTACCAAACAGCCAATTTGCAAACTATTCGCTTCATATTTCTCAAGCACATTTCGCCAGTTCAGCAATTCCATCTTCAACTCTGTCCACTATTTCAACACTTTCACCCATTGAGTCTTCCTATGTTAATGTTCTCATCTCTTCCCTTAAATGCAGCTCATCTTCAGGTCCCTACCTAATTATTTCCTTGAGAAAACTCATAGTGTTATTTCCCATCCGCTTGATATACTTTTTAACAAAAGTCTTCAAGAATGGAAATCGTCCTACATAGTCCCAGTTCCTCAAAAAGGTGATTCTAACGATGCTTCCAACTACCGCCCTATCTCCCTCCTTTCAAGTTGTTCTAAACTCCTTGAGCGGATTGTCTTCTACTACGTATACGACTGCTTTGGACACTTGATTTGTCCCAATCAGCATGGATTCTGTAAGAAAAAATCTACAGTTACCAACTTGGTAGAATTTGTTGACTTTGTCGCTAAATCCTTCAACAAACATCTTGGTGTCCATGTCATCTATACTGACTGACAACCATGGCATTCTGCTTGATAAACTGCTTGCTCTTAATTTCCCACCTTTTCTTGTCTCATGGCTCTCCTCCTCTCTTCTTGATCGCTCTTCCCGTGTAGTTTTCAATAACACAGTTTCTTCTTCTTTTTGTCCTTCGTCTGGCATTCCACAGGGCTCAATCTTAGGACCGCTACTTTTCGTATTCTTTATCAACGATCTACCATCTCTTCTCAAAAATCCCTCTCTACTTTACGCTGATGACTGCAAGCTTTGTTCGTCTGTTTCTTGTCCTGAAGATTATTTAGCGCTGCAATCAAACTTAGACCTTCTATCTGCCTGGTGCTGCTCTAATCAGTTACAGCTTAACGCCTCCAAATGCAAAATTACGGTCTTTTCGCTTAAACCTTATCGTATCATGTTTCCGTATAAAATTAATTCCATTGATCTCGAAAATGTGTCACTATTTAATGACCTCGGCGTCACTTTCGACTGCCGGCTTCGATTTAATGACCACTATTCTCTTACTATAAACAGGGCATCTAAACTCGCGGGATTCGTCCTACGCTGTTCTCACGATTTTCGTTCCATTTCTACCTCTGTTAACCTCTTTGTTTCACTTGTCCGTAGCATTTTAGAATATGCCTCTATTGTTTGGTCTCCCTCGTCATCCGTATCTGCCAACTCTTTAGAATCCGTTCAACGGAAATTCACTCGTGCGTTAATGTATAAATTTAATCTTCCCTACCTTCCCTATGTCGTACGTCTTAATTATGATAGACTGGAGCTTGGTCCTTTAGCTGTTTCACCTTTTTCTTTCAAACGGCTGCTTCTACAAAAAGTTTCCGATACTGACATATAATAATAATAACAAGGGCAGGCTAAGATACCCAAGGGTGGGCACTGCGACCATGAGATCTATTGTGCCATAGCCTTAATTAATCCAAAAGACCCTCAACCAGCCTAATGAAGGCTAGTAGATCCTTTGTAGGGGTGCTTCTTACGACCGCTGAGCTCACGAAGGAGTCTCCAAGAAACAAGAACCTGGAACGGGCTACCGCCGGACATTCGCAGAGAAGATGTTTAGTGGACTCTGTGTCCTCCAGGCAAAGCCTGCACTCCGTATCAGTGGATAGACCCATTTTGTTGAGGTGATATCTCACCCAGTGGCGCCCCGTGAGGTAACCCATTAGTCTCAGGTCCGCTCTACCCAGGCGGCTGGTTTCTTTGAGACCGTAGGGTTTTATAAGATTTTTGGACTGCGGTAGTACTGGAAGACAATCCCAGTGACGCAGTCTTTCATTGGCAGACCACTCCCTCACTAGTGATCTTGTTTTAGCCCAACTCAGACCACAGTAAGGATTAGGCCCGAAAAATATATCCGAAGAGCCTTGTCTAGCAAGTTCATCGGCAGCTTCGTTACCAGGGATGCCCTGATGGCCAGGTACCCAACATAAAGTAACCCGATTGGTGTTTGTGAGACACTGAAGGGTATAAAAACACTCTTTCACTAATTTCGATGAGAAACTATGTGAAGAAAGAGCCTTAATGGCTGCCTGACTATCAGTGCAGATAGCGATGTTGGCGTCTTTGAGTTTCTTGTCCAGAATGTCTCTGGCGCAGGCCTCAATGGCATGGATTTCAGCTTGAAAAACGTTAGGCCAGACGCCCATAGCAATGGAGATCCTGGTGTCCGGTCCATAGACTCCAGCACCAACACCCAGCTCCGTTTTAGATCCGTCGGTAAACCACATGGTGTACCGGGAGACAGAGTCAAGAATGCCACTACTGACATATAGTTTTGTAAATTTTTCTTTGATTAAATAAAGTGAATATTCAATTCGTTCCCACCGTAAAGCTAATATCCGTTTTACTGATTAATTATTGGTTGTATTGGTACAAAAATTAATCCAATTAATCCAAATTAGAATTGAATTGTCGAGATTGTTTTCAACGGTATCTATCAACTTAGTATACTCATAGCCTGACACATATTCCCTAGGCTGCCAGAAAACAACTACCGTCAGAAAAATGGAACTCAGGACCCAATTCTTGTAATGCGATAGAGCTAACACTTACACCACTCGGTGACGACTACAAATTTGTTTCGGTTTTCTTTGTTGAAAAATTAAACATTCTCGAGTTACGAAAAAAAAGAAAGGCATACCACGCGTGACCGAAAAATCTTCAGAGATAATTTCAATTGGTAGTCACGATTGGATTTAACATGAATTCAAGACCCTCTTCCCATACCAAACCCGACAATCACACCACTCTATTATTACAAAATGACGCACACCAAATTTACTAAGAACTTTTCAATTCTTACCTTCTTCCGCCGCCCATGCCAAATCCTCGTGGTCGCGGTGGAGCGACTATTGGCGGTGCATATGCTGCGTATGGGGGCGCATATGCCGGAGCGCCATAACCTCCTCGATATCTGTTCATATAAAAAAACATACAATCAATAACTAATCAGTAAGAGACAAATCCAAATACTGAAACTTACGACATCTGTGGCGTCATTGAATCGGCTGGCTGTCTTCGAGTATTGCCCGGATGCTCTGGCAATTGAGGCCGTTTTGCATCTCTCAAATAATTATTAAAATACTCCACCTCCTTCCGGACCTCGTCGATCTTCTCAATGTGCTTGTTGAAAATATGCTTTCGAATGAACTCGGGTCCCTTGAATTTCTTGCCGGATAACGGACAAAGCCACTTGTCCTTGGCCAGCTCTTGAGTATTTGCCTGAACGAATTTTTCAACTTCGGCTTCGGGATCTTTGATGCCCAAATTCTTCAATTCGTCCTGCTCGATGGGAGTGGTCTTGGCTAAGAATGATGTCATTTTGTTCTCAAAGTTCTTAATGTACTCCTGGATATCGTTGTTCGTGATTTTATTCTGCGGTGCCGGACCTCTTGCATGAATGATTCCGCATCGATTCGGCATCTCATCTTCGTACGGGTACTCACAATGATTGTAAAAATCAACCGAATGCACTATTCTAAGATAAAGAATAAGCTTATCGAGTACTGTTATTAATTGTGGATCACGATCCAACATTTCGCCATCGGACGTGTCTTTGTTCTCGCTGCTAGTCAATCCGAGCAGTTCATCCTCTTCGGCGGACGCTTCTTCGATTAAAAAGTCGGTGATGTTTTGTAAAACGGGATTGTTCGACTTAAAACCGAACGACTGAGAGGCATTCTGTCCGTTCGTAGCATTGGCATTTTTCAGTTCATCGACCCACAATGAGAATTTTTCGTCAAGATTTAATGCGATCTTGGCACACAGTTTGATGTCACTCCGAACGATTCCCTTGTGTGCTGTAATACCATTGACCGGTCTTACCCGACGACTTAAATCCCGATTGACAATAGCACCCATCTCACAGTCACGTAGACGAATGTTGTTCAAGTTCCAACAAATGTCCTTGATGTTTACGTCACGCTTGAAGGTGACCCAACCGCGACGGAACCAACGTCGCTCAACCAACGGATCGGCTATAGCAACGCGCAAGAAACCGTCGTAGCGTTTGCATACTGCTTCGATTTCCGACTTGGTAATAGTCGGAGCCAAATTGCGCAGGAAAATTGAACTGGTTCGATGTAGTGCGCGCGGTTTCGGCGTATCCGGTTCAGGATCCTTTTCCTTATCCAAATCAATTGTTTCGGTTTTACTCTCTTCTTCGCCTTCTTTCTTCTCGTCAGTTTCAGTTTTAACCTCCTCGCCGCCGCCTTCTTTTGGTTCGTTTTCACCGATTTCGTTCTGATCTGTCTTGGCGGCGTCTTCCACTTTTTCATCACCACCATTTTCTGTTTTCTCAGAGGACTGCATTTCACTATCCTTTTCATCCTTTACTTCCTTCTCCGGCTCTTCGGATTTTAAATCATCGGCCTCCTTTTTAACATCGTCGGTATTATTCAATGATCTCTCCTCAGACTTTCTACTATTCGCTTCTGGTGTCTTGTCTTCATGTTCGCTTTTGCTTGACTTGGATGAAGTGTTGCTCGATTCGGAGCGTGAACGCTTCCGACTCTTCGCAGCAACAGCATCGTCTTCCCAATCGTCACCATTTTTCTTGGTGTTGGAATTTGCCGGATCTTCAAAACTATCCCATTCGCCGTCACCCCCTTTAGCCTTTTCAGGTTTTTCGTCTGCACTCCAATCATCTTCGTCCGCGTTTTTCTTTTTCTTCGCACTGTTATCGACCGAATCCCAATTATCACCGTCATCCCCGTCGCCAGATGTTTTTTTCTTTGCGCCAGTATCAAAATCGTCCCACTCCTCATCGCCGTCATTCGTTTTGGCACTCTTCTTTGGCGAAGGGTTAGTATCGATGCAGTCCCAATTGTCCCCGTCATCATCATTGGTTTTGGACGTCGATTTTGTGGGGGCCGGACAGGCCCAATCGGCCTCATTGAAATCGTCAACACGTTTCGGAACTTGTTGAACGTCAGTAATGATCACGTCATCGTCATCTTTATCATTGGTGTTTCGCTTTGAATCAAATTTCGATTGGAAACTGCTCGATGAGAACGACTCTTGTGGCGCGGGTTTCTCATCTAATGCTTTCAAATCGTCTTCGGTTCCGCCCTCGAGCTTGATAACAACAGTATCAAGAAGTCGCAAAAGTGGATCCGTCTGATTGGTGTCCACAGAGACGCTTGTTATTTGACCTTTATCAAGAAGCTCGGTAAATACATCGACACGTCGCTGTTGAGAAGAGGGAGAAAGTGAGTAAGCATTGCACTTATACAAAATGGCTGTAGACCGACGTACCTTTAAAAATCCTTGTTGCTCCTCCTTGCGTTTCAACGATTCCTCCGGGTGATATTTACTTTTGAACCTTAGGAGTTTAGGAAAGAAAAAGAAAATTATGGTTACTTTTGCATACGAGTAAAATGGCAAATTGTTTTAAGAATTGTGAATTTGAAGTATTTGCTGCTTGGTAAGTGAATTCGTACCCATCATCAAAGTTGAAGGCTTCATAGACATTTTTAGTTGGAATTTCCTCCTAATTCATGATTGCTATTGCTTTTAGCTATAAACGGATAAACTACCAGTTTTTTCAAGCGCATGGGATCTTTCCAACACGAGACCAATGTGATATGCGATACAACACGCAACACGAGATTCGATACAATGAAAAGAATGCAAAAAGGATTTTTACTTAAACTAATATGTACAAATATAACCCGGAATTTTTAATTTAAGGTGCGTGGGCATTTCGTTGGGTATTTTTGAGTTGGTAGGACTGTTACTGCCATCTGTGTCAAATAGTGATGGGCATAATGACTCACTGTGCCAGCACATAAGCTCTGACTCTTTCCAATGAGTCGTTCAAAAAGAGTCATGCAAAGAGTTTAAATCTTGAATAATAACATATTCAATAAAAGTCGTAGATGGGCGACCCCAACTTTTTTTTTCTCTTTTTTGACCCCAGATTCGAAGTTGGAGACCCCCCAATGCCCTTTAGTTCGAGCCAGCCCGATCGGACCACTATTTCCCATGAAAACGAGGCTGCCAGCAGCCTGGGATAGGCGACCCCAATTTTTTTTTTCTCTTTTTTGACCCCAGATTCGGAGTTAGCGACCCCCCAATACCCCTTAGTTCGAGCCAGCCCGATCGGACCACTATTTCCCATGGAAACGAGGCTGCCAGCCTGGGATGGACGACCCCAATTTTTTTTCTTTTTTGTCCCAAGATTCGGAGTTAGCGACCCCCCAATACCCTTTAGTTCGAGCCAGCCCGATCGGACCGCTATTTCCCATGAAAACGGAACTGCAAACCTAGCATGCTCGCTACTGCCATCTGTGTCAAATTCTAGATTAATACCTTGATTAGTTGAAGAGTGACGCTCGTTTTCGTAAACAACCAAAATTAAATTGAAATTGTTTGTGACACTTGGTTTCATTCTGCACACCAACTTAGTATGCGTCTGTAGCTTAGCTCGGTAACGCACCGGGCATTTTTTGCTACTCGAAACACGGTCTCTGCGGTTCGCGCCCCGCAACGGGACCAACTATTTTTTATTCTCAAATTCCCTCTGAATTAATTTCTCCGAGCTTAGTGGTTTCGTATGGATAGTGGCACTCATCAGAATTCTCACACTTTCGTGGTCGTCTTGCACATGGATAGCTGCAAAGATGCAAGACCTGATGAGTGCTACTATCCATACGAAACCACTAAGCTCGGAGAAATTAATTCAGAGGGAATTTGAGAATAAAAAATAGTTGGTCCCGTTGCGGGGTGCGAACCGCAGAGACCGTGTTTCGAGTAGCAAAAAATGCCCGGTGCGTTACCGAGCTAAGCTACAGACGCATACTAAGTTGGTGTGCAGAATGAAACCAAGTGTCACAAACAATTCCAATTTAAACTGAAAATGATTCGCACTTGTACATTTGCAAGAACATTAATACATAAAGAACCAAAATTAAGTTTTTCGATTTTTACCATTTCAGAAAATATTCAACAAAAAAGTTCGATTAAATTTTGTGTTAGAAATGATATTTCTGCTGCGGAAACGGTTAGAATGTCACAAAAAGCCTTCGGTGAACAGACTATATCTAAAACACAAATATACGAATGGCATAAAATGTTCAAAGAGGGTCATGAAGGCGTTGAAGACGAACCAAATCAAAGACGACCAAGAACATCAACTGACGAACAGCACGTCGCGAAAATTAAGGAATTGGTGCTCCAAAATCGTCGATTGACAACTAGAGCGCTTGCAGATATCGTTGGCATTTCAAATAGATCAGTCAACATAATTTTGAAGGAAATTTTGTGCCTCAAAAATGTCAAATCTCGTTTGGTTCCAAAAACCCTCAATTTTTTGGAAAAACAGCGTCGCATTGATGTGTGTGAAACAATGCTTTCCGACTATCAGGACAAGATAAAACGCATTGTTACGGGCGATGAAACTTGGATTTATGCTTACGACCCCGAAACAACCGATCAATCAAGTGAATATCGTGCCAAAGGTGAGTCAAGACCTTAAAAATCGCGCCAAAGTCGCTCAAAAATTGAGGTCATGTTGACGGTTTTCTTGTTGTTGTTGTAGTAGCGACGCGCTGATATCCGATGAATGTGTGTGTCATAAAGCTTGATTGTCCATGTTTTCTTCAATGTCCAGGTGTAGAAACGCAGCTGCCTCAACAGGATTATCCCATAGCGCAGTAGGTGTTAGGCGCGTGCGAGCTGCAGGACAGCTAAAGATGTGCTCGACATCGTGTGGAGTGAGGCCACAGGCTGGACAGGAGTTCTGTATTTCGTTATCAATGCGGGATAGGTACGAGTTCAGACGTGAGCACCAGCCAGAACGAAGTTGGGCGAGTGTAGTCCTGGTTGCTCTAGGAAGTCGTAGTTCGTCTGAAGATATAGCAGGTGGTTGCGCATTTAGTACCCTGTTTGGTGTCATGTCCGCGATTGAGGATAACACTTCTTCACTATGCAGTGTTGTGATGGCCAATCTGTAGCTAGCGTTATCGAGGGGAACTCTTTTAAACCTTTGGATCTCCCGCTCGCGATCTCTCATATTACGTCTTACATGACGTGGCGGTGGGGTTCTGTCCATAAGGTTAGACTTAGGATGGTCACCCCGATAACAGCCAACCAGATACTGCTTCGTTAGAAGTGTGTTGTGGCTCCTTAGGGGCATCATTCTGGTTTCCTGGTGAAGGTGGTCCTGCGACAACATCAGTAGGCAGCCTGTGACAGTTCTGAGAGCTGCATTTTGGCAGGTCTGGATGTTCCTCCACTGCGTGTCACATAAGTTTTCCGACCAGATGGGAGCCGCATAATTGGCCACAGATCTCCCGATAGACTTGTAAGTCGTTAGTAGGGTCTCCTTGTCTTTCCCCCAGGAACTGCCAGCAAGAGCTTTGAGTACTTTGTTCCTGCTTCTCATCTTGTCACAAATGGTTGACGCATGGGCTGAGAAGGTAGCCATGCTGTCAAGGGTGACACCGAGGATTTTAGGGTGGTTAGTGGTAGGGATAGTTTGTCTACTACAATATCCAGTTGTTGCCTCACTTCTTTGGTCCATGTGGTAAACAGTGCAGCGGTAGACTTCGGCGCAGACAGAGTGAGATTTTTGCTGACGAAGGTGTTAAGTTCGTCATCGTCAAGATACCCATTTATCCGTATGTGTTCGCACATTTGAGTGATATCGTTGCCGGTTGCTAAAATCGTGCAGTCATCAGCATAACTGACAATTTCGAGTCCGTCAGGTGGCGTAGGGAGTCCCGACATGTAAAGGTTAAACAGGGTGGGAGATAAGACTAATTCGTCTTAGTTTAGATTTCCCGGATCTAAATTCTGTGTAGTACTGTCTGCCGGCAAGATAGTTGGCGATCCACTTTACAATATGCGACGGAAGCGATGTACCGCATATGTCAGACAGGAGAAACGAGTGGCTGACAGTGTCAAATGCCTTTGACAAGTCTAATGCCACCAGAATCGTTCGTTGACATGGACGATGCCACCAGATTCGTTCGTTGACAAGGACGTGCTTGGTTGAGGCCATTGAGTATTTTCGATGTAATGATATCCAAAGCCGTCGTGGTGCTGTGCATCCTTCTAAAGCCATGTTGATGGTTGGCCATCTGAGTATGAGTCGCAATTATAGGGTGGAGCAGCGCTTCTAAGGTCTTGGCTACAGGAGACAAAAGTATGATGGGACGGTATGATTCGCCCAGTGTTGGTTTTTTTCCCGGTTTTAGAATAGGAATCACTCTTCCTTTCTTCCAATATTCGGGGATGATAGACGATGAGATGGAGAGATTGATCGTGGCCGTTATGTATTCAATTGCTCGTGTGTCAAGATGTTTGAGCATGACCATCGATATACCGTCTGGTCCAAGGGCTTTGGAACTCATCGCTCTTTTTATTGCTGCTGTAACTTCCTGAGATGTAAATTGAAGTTGCTGGTCAGCTGGACGGTTACGGATGCTCCTAGTAATAATGCGATTAAGTCTATCAGGAGGTGGATGTTCGATAAACTGTTTGTTAAAGTTGTGGGGTAGTTAACCGTAATGTTGCCAAATTGGATTGCAACATGCCCTTTGTGTTTGGTTGGCTTTGTAAGGGCCCTAATCGTTGACCAGAGCTTATTGACACCCGTGTTCAAGTTGCAATTATCGATGTGGGAGTTCCATTTCCTTCTCCTGTGATCTGCTACCTGTTTAAAGATATCAAGGTTTAATTCCTTAATCCTTGGATCGCCCGGGTTAATGCTGCGTATGCGGTCTCTATCATCTGCCAATCTAGCTGCTGAAGTAGGGAAATTTAGTCGAAATTTGGGTATCCGACCTGCTGGGATGAACTTCGTAATCGCTTCCTGCAGTATGTGCCTTTCATTTCGTTCGGCCGTGCGCACGTCAGTTGGAGTTGGTAAGGCAGCGAAGGCCATGTTGGTGTAGGACTTGAAGTCATCCCAATCCGCTTTATTGTAGTTGATGAACGTGCGATGAGCAGCAAACTGAGTACTTGATGGTTTGTCCAATTTTATTAGGATTGACAGATGATCCGAGGATAGCGTCAGGACTGGTTCCCATTGAGCATCATTGATAAGTCCAGCGCTGGCAATTGAGATATCGGGCGAGCTGGAACATGTTCCAGCAATACGAGTAGGAGTATCGTCGTTGAGTGGACACAAGTCTGATGCGTCAAGTTGTTCGGCAATGGCAACCCCTCTGGCATCGTTGTCGAGATTAGAGTGCCATAGTTCGTGATGGGCGTTGAAGTCACCAAGTAGGAGACGATATTGGCCAGCTAGCAGTGGTGTGATATTGACACTGTATCCCGAGGGACAATTGGATACAGGTGGGATGTAAACGTTGTAGATTTCAATATCGATGTTACCCGACTGAATGGCAATGGCCTGTGCCTCCAAGATGTTGTCGGTGACTGTGAGGTCGATTTCACGATATGGTACTGATTGATGGATCAGAAATGCAATTCCACCTCCAGCATTTGACACTCTATTCTTCCTAATAACGTTGTAATTGCCATAGGAGTTGAGGGACGAATTGGTGTTAAGCTTGGTCTCCTGTATAGCTCCAATCATGACGCGGTGTATATCCATGAAGTCCGATAATTCTGCAATTTTCCGCTGTAACCCATTGCAGTTAAGTTGCACAATTGATATGGTGTTGAGATTCGCAACAGCTGGTGCGGGTGTCAGGTTGTGTTGCAATGGAATTCTGTTGGTAATATGGTTCACTGGATTTGAGGGGGGAGAGCTGGGAACTTGTGTTCGCACTAACAGGTGGTGGTATCTTAGGTGTTTGTGATGGCTCGCAGTGAAGGAGGAATTCCATTGTCGATGGTGTTTCAGCCGGGAACAATTTGTAAGGTGACAGGTGTAAGGTGTTGCAGCATGTAATACATCTTACTGTGGTAGCGTTCGGATGCAGCGTTCTATTACAGACGCAGCAGATCCAAGGGCCTGGACCTGGGTTGAGCTCGAGTCGGGCGCGTTGAAGAAGTTTTGAGGGCAATAGCGCCGACTTGTGTTGCTCCCAATTTCCAGAAAAAATGGACAGTCGAGTTGTGTGACACACACATAGATCTTCCTTCTTGCATCTCCATAAATCCCAATGCGTTTCCATTCATTTTAATCGTCATGAAACGCACTTTCTGTAGATATAACTCTGATAGTTGTAAGTTTTATACTTTTTGAGAAAATTGGATTAGAGTTCCAAGATGGCGAGTGGCCAGCTTTATTTGCTGTACAGTGTAAATTCCATCGACAAAGACAGAAGCTAATGTCCACAGGGACTAACATTTTCAGGTACACATTCAAGATTTATCGTGATTCGGAAAAATCAACTTAAACTTTGATGGATAGGTACAGAATTCACCACACTTGGCCTCAAATTAATTTCCTCGTTAATTTTCTCCCATTGCATTTTCTTACGCTTTTGCTATCTCCATGAATTCAACACATACATGAGAATATCTTAAAAATACTAATAAAAAAATATCTTCTTCTTTTGCTACCTCAAATCTTACCTCAATACACGACCATTTTTTTATAAACATTTATCATTCATTTAAAAATTGTGTTCTAAGTACGGTAAAAATTAAAACGCGGATCTTTAAATTTACACTCACTGGCATTGCTCGCCAAGCGACTAACAATTTTCAACAAAAGAATCGTACGTCGACCAAATGCGAGTCAGTCGGACGGGCGGGGAGGAAACGCATAAGAACGATGTCGTTTCGGGGATATTTTTGTGCGAAACCGCTTCCCATCAATGCGATGCAACTATCATCCTACATGCGTGTCTGAATGATGTGTGTCGGGGAGCGAAATTTGGCAAAAGATCGCTCGCACGTTTGTTTTGTTTTCATACAAATTGCATTGATTTTTGTCATTTAGGAATTATACAAACAAAAATGTTAAAATGTACGCCATAGTCAAGCTGTAGGAGAAAATTTGTTAAGTATAATATTTTTTTTTCTGTACGTTTCAAATTTTACACAAGTTGCAAGATAAACCAGGTTTTTTTTTTGTATAAAATTTGATGGGACGCAACTATCACGCGATGCCTGCAATAAATTGTCATCACCATACGCACAGCGGGACTCGTGGGATCAGTAATCCTGCGCGCTGTTAACACAGCTCAACCGGTTCATGTACGTGCGTGCAGAATAAATGCGTCGAGCAGACATATCTACAAAACAAAAGCGAATTTTGCATTGCGAGACACTTACCATTCCTCGTCTTTGTGCGCCACGAAGAATTCGTTGAGTTGCTGGCGCTTGAACTCGACCTTATACTCGCTGTACTTTTGCAGAACTTCCGAGTCCGAGATGGTATCATCCTGGGTGTCCAAGAACTGTTTGAGTGTGAGCATTGGTGGTTGTGTCTGGAGATCCGGATTGGCGGCCGCTTCACCGCGGGAGTGATTATTCATCGGAGGATGTCCACCGCCACCATAGCCGCCCCCGTGACCCGGGTGCATGGGGTACGGTTCATGACCCCATCCGCCGTACATCGGATAAGCATCATGGCCTAAGGAATGTAAGGAAGTCGTTAGTGTGTGTCTTGAGTCCCAGTGAAGCTGAAGTTTCCTACGGAACTAACGGGTTATCCATTTCGTGTTTCGGAAAGTAAAGCCCTGCCATTCGACATCTGTCAAATGTCAGTGTATTCCAAAATGGTATTGGTTTAGTTGAAGGTTTGCCATTTTACAAGATGGAACGTTTTACGACTGAACAACGCGTTAAAATTATTAAATTATTCTACCAAAATGGTGAATCTGCGGTGGCCACGTTTCGTGCATTACGCGCAGATTATGGTCGACATAATCGTCCCAATGAGCGCACAATTGCCTACACAGTGAAAAAATTTGAAGAAACTGGGTCGGTGACAGACATTGCTACACCTGTGCATCATCGTTTTGCTCGTTCGACCGAAAACATCGCCGCTGTGAGTGAAAGTGTGGCCGAAGACCCGAATTTGCCGATTCCGCGCCGATCCCAGCATTTAGGCCTATCTTACGGCACATTTTGCATTTGGACCTTCATCTCCATCCTTATAAAGTCCAGCTCACGCAAGAATTAAAGCCGACTGATCACAGATTGCGTCGTGAGTACTCAGATTGGGTCCTCGAACAGCAGGCCACCGATGCCGATTTTTCGAAGAAAATCTTCTTTAGCAATGAGGCCCATTTTGCGCTCGGCGGCTATGTAAACAAACAAAATTGTCGCATCTGGGGCAGTGAGCAACCGCAAGTGACCGCTGAGAAACCGTTGTACCCGCAAAAGTGATTGTTTGGTGTGCATTGTGGGCCGGCGGCGTCATTGGGCCGTTTTTCTTCGAAAACGATGAAGGAGCCGCCGTTACAGTCAATGGCCAGCGCTATGGCGCCATGATTCATGACTTTTTTTGGTCGGAAATTGAAGATATGGATCTCGACAATATGTGGTTTCAACAAGACGAGGCCACATGCCACACCCCGCGACAAAATTTGGCTTTATTGCGCGAGAAATTCCCAGGACGCGTAATTTCGAGATTCGGCGATGTGGCTTGGTCAGCAAGGTCTTGCGATTTAACGCCGTTAGATTTCTTTTTGTGGGGCTATGCGAAGGACCGTGTTTATGCGAACAATTTCACGACGATTGGTCAATTGAAGGACGAAATCTGTCGAGTTATAGCCGAGTTATTGCCCGAAATGTGTGAAAAGGTAATCGAAAATTACCTCAAAAGGATCGAGTCCTGCAAGTGGTCCCGTGGGGGACATTTGACAGATATTGCATTCCACGTATAATGGCATAATCCAAACTTTATTATGAAATAAAAATTCAATCGAAATTCAAATATTTACTGTGTTTAAGTTTACTTTCCGAAAGAGAAAATAGATAATATCAACTACGCTACAAAACAACAAATTGACCACTCAATTTACCATGCTTAAGGATGAAAGTCTTAAAAATCTTTTGATTCGAAGGCAATGGGAAGGGGAAACGCAATGTAGGTGGGAGGGATGAATGAGTGTGCAGAGGTTCTGGTTTGGACAAAGGTACCGAAACATTTTCTTGAGTTACTATGAACGAATAATGTTATTAAGTGAGGCAAGACTTATATTACAAGAATTGATTTCATTACCACCATATCGGGGACGAGCGTCGTCGCCCCAGTCCGGTCGCATTCGCTTCGCTGGTGGTAAATCACGCCCAGGCGAAAATCGGTCCCGCCCACCGCGGCCTCCGCCGCGATACTCTCCATAGTCGGGTCGAGCTCGACCTCTAAAAGGATTACTGAAATTTGCAATTAGCACCATGAACTTTTTCCTAAAAGAAATTATCAGTTACCGTTCGGCCCAATCGTCGCGCCCGCCACCACCACCACGTCGATCGTCACGACGCTCGGACCGGTAGCTGTCGCCAGCGCTCCTTTCACCACGAAACTTGTCGCGTCTTTTGCGATCATACTCGTCATCAGAGTCAGCCATAACTTCGTGTCTTACTTTTTAACCGGGTTGGAAAAGTGTTTGCGTATAATTTTCCGGAACAAACACAAAAGCCGCCGCCGCGATGATTTCTAGAAAATAATGGAGGACACTGCACCTAACCTCAAATATGTTCACTGGGTTACTTTTTTTTATAGTTTTCACAGCAGTTTGTTTTGTAATAAGCTAATAGGTCTGCTCTAGAACTATTAAGCTGGCACAAATATCGGTTGAATATATAAATTCCCTCCCAGATGACTGAAAAATGCAAATTTTTCACCACCTTTGCCCCGTCGAATGAGACACGAAGAGTAGCACTCGTTGATCACTGGAGGCTCGCAGTGATGCTGTTATTGTTCTTCAACTTATGTTTTACACGCACAGATCAGAAACGCACTTTAATAGAAAAGAAATTCACTTTTAAAAAAGATTTTAAATCTTCACTCCACATCGCACCACCTGCCCGAACCAGCCGCTTCTCACGAAGTGAGAGAAGAGAAGCCAAAATGACAGCTCGGAACTGCACGAAGTGCACGAATCACGATACGGAAAGTGTCCGTCTGCAGGTGGCGTTGTAGAGACGGAATGGCATTGAATGCACTTGTAACCGTCAACCGACAAACAGCGGTCAACGAACATGGATAGATAGAAGAGGCACTCAGTACAAGATGCCCAAAGGTCGTTTTCTATTCCCGTAATTGTCAATGAAGGAAGCATGTCATTTGAACAGCTGATTATGAAGTAATGCTGCCCTTAAATACCCAATGCATTTTCCAGTTTAGATTCCTGTCAAAAATGGGTAAACATGCGTGTGGCTGACTATTTGCATCCCGCTTCACAAAAATTAATGTACTGAGTGCCCCTTCTATGTCTCCATGTTCGTTGCAGTGGTTTTGGCCAATCGTGTTAAGCTCACCACACATGAACGTGCACAACCACGACTGAGCTTCCATCGAACCATCAAATATCATAGAATGGGTGGAAATAGGGGGAATTTATTTTTTCCGGACGTTGAAATTGATGATTCGATGGAAGTTCGGTCGTGGTTGTGCGCGTTCATGAGTGGGGACTTTTGAAAAATGATTCAGCATATCTCGCACAAATCAGCAATAGGCAGACAAGGCAGCCGGAGAAGATTGGGTAAAAAATAAATACTAAACACCGACATTAAATTATTAAAATTTGCAATTTTTAAATGGTTTCCGATTAAATAGATTTTATTATTTAAGATCGCTACACATGAACGCGCACAACCACGACCGAACTTCAATCGAACCATCTTTTACATAGAAGGTACGGAAAAAAAATCTCCTCATTTCCACCGTTCTAAAATGTGCCATATACGCAGCGACCGATCGGCCGATCCGATCCACATTTCATACTAAATTATTGGCTATAACACACAATAATTAACTTAATTTGTTGATACAACAATAGCCGAGCATTTGTCATATTGACAGATTCGCGTCTTTGGTTGGAAACCATAGACTCAAACCGTTTGACATAAAACATGGGAATACGATATGCGAACGTGTGCCAACGTGCGCGCAGCCTAATAACCGCCATACATTATGCGATCTCTCACCCGATTAATCCGCCGATGTATCACCACAAAATATCAGCCGATCCAAATTATATAGAACTGTCAAAAAAATCGCCAACGATAAGCGCATACTCAGGCCGATCCATCGGCCGATATGGATATCTGGGAACGGATCGGCCGATCGATCGGTGTGTGTATGGCACGTTTAAGCTCTCCACATACCAGCGCGGTACGGTACAGCGGTACTCAGCGGTAGCAGCATATCGCGTGCCCATTCAAACCACCCCGTTACGAGCACGGTACCATCGATAGTGCCGGCTGCGGTACATCGCGATCAATAGTGCCGGCTACGATACAAAAGTTCAGTACCGCAGTTTTGCCGCGGTACGCAAAAGTGTATCGTAGGCAGGGCAGCTCGCGCAGCGCACATGGAATTAAAAATAAATAACTGGTGCAACAGTCCAATTTGAACCATGGCCTCGAGATGAGTTAGCATCATCTCATTTTCTAGATCGTGACGGTTTTTGTTCAGAGGTATGTGATCAGCAAGACGCTCAACCGAGTTATTTACCCCATAATGGGTACTCATTTAACAGCTGAGTGGGCTCATAGTCCGACACGTAAATCCCCGGAATCGAACCGGGGCCCAGTGCGTTGAAGGCGAACGTGCTAACCGTTGCGCCATCCGGACTGCACATGGACTTGTTGTTGTAAAATCAGATTTTGACAGTTGTTACAACAACAATGACATGTGCGCGCTGCGCGAGCTATCCCTGCCTACGTCCAAGATGCGGATGCGGCGGTTTTAATTTGAGTGGATATCTCACTTTCCTTGCGTGAGCGTCTTAAGGGAAACCCTCAGTATAAATCAACCTAGAACGCTCGCTTAGCTCGCTCTATACCCTACAGGAGTAAACCCACTATCAGCCAGGACACAAAAGTAAAGTCGACTAGGAATTGTACCAAATCGGCTAACTAGCTGTTAGCTATTAGACGCCATACACTATCCGATCCGTCGTCCGATCGATCGGCCGATGGATCGCCACAAAATATCTGCCGATCTCCATTGCACACACACTGGGCGATTTTCGTGCAATGCGTTAACGAATGACAATTCAAAAAATAGGTTATGGTTCACTCCCAATCCAACCTAGATTCATTTTTGTTAACTATTTGGATGTGTGTGGTATTTTCGTATACCACATATTTGATATTTCAATTGCAGTGCCATTTAAATCATTAGAATCCTTGAAATTTCATCATTTAATAATTTGGTAATTTGACATTCACTTGCGATAATCACATACACTACCCAATCGATCGTCACCGATCGATCGCACGAAAATCGCACTAAAATATCGGCAGATCAAAATTGATCGCCCGATCGGTGCGATTTCTACATACACACGCCAATCCGTCGGCCGATATTGATTTCGGGCGACGGATCGGCCGATCGATCGGTGTGTGTATGGCATGTTTATGACAGGCCTGAGTGCGTCAAATATAAATAAATAAATACTTGGCACAACAGTTTAATCTGGACCTTATTTTCTAGATCGTGACGGTGTGCTTTGTGCTGAGGTGACCAAGTTATAGATAGGTATACCCTATAAATTGTTTTAAGAGTTGGGTGGGCTCATGGTCCGACATGCAAATCCCCTTTTTTTTATCGAAAACTACCGCATTCAGTAGGAATCGAACCGGGACCCAATGCATGGACGGCGAACGTGCTAACCGTTGCGCTATCCGGACTAGCGTCGATTAAATACATAACTTTCTCATTTATTTTCTGCAAATTTTAATCCGAACTGTACCGTCAATTTCATCTATTTGACACATCTTCACATCTCTGTAACACACTTTTCTAAGTGTGTCAAAGTAGAAGAAGAACACTCAAGTATGCTATTGTTATTTGTTGACGTCGAGGCAAAATTCAAGAATTCATCGAAAAATCCGAAAATTTTCATTAAAATAATTTGATTTGTTGACAGCAAAATGGATTATATGTACCTGGGCGCGGACGCCATCAATCCGTCGGAAGATATCATGCCAATTCCGAGTAAGTACTTTGAGTCGTAGAAAGTTGTCAGTGCTTGTCCAATTGGGCACTTGTCATTGTTTGTGTGGAGGTGCCTTTCGCCCGTCACGGATGCCTAGCTGGGTCGCGAGCGCCTTAAACACTCATCAAATTTGCTTGTTTCGCCACATCTTTGTATATAGATATGTACGAGGCGCCCAATCGTTCCAATCAGTTCTCACCGAATTTTCGACCGTACAACTTAGGCGATGCGGATCCGGAGTATGTGGAGTTCTTCTCTGTCCTGGCCGATGGCGGTGAACAGTACAATGTCACGGCTGTAGCTTACGATGCCTACGAGGAATTGCTCTGGATGGGCAACCAGGGGGTAAGTCGGACTTTGCAGAGGATCAACTGATCACCTTACCGATGATTTCTTTCACATGCAGGGACACGTAACATCTTACTACGGCGGAGCGATGCAAAAGTACACTTCATTCCAGGTACATGCGACGGACATTGTACGACAGATAACGACAATCGACAGTGGGATTTTGGCTTTGACGCAAACCACCTTGCGACATCAGATACGGCGCGGGATGCCCAAGTTCACATACAAGTAAATAAAGCGCTGACCTTTCAATTGTTGTCAGACTGAGTCTCCTTCCTTGCTCTTCTAGGTCGCCCAACATGAAGGACAACTTGTGCATGCTGCAAATGTCTCCGTCTCGAGTACTTATCGGCGGCTACCAGGATAATATCATCGATTTCGATGTACCCACTATGATAGAAACGAAACTGGTATGAAATCTGCTCGGGACTTGCGTCAATCTACTGATCTGTGATTTGTGAATTTCCTTTAGGCGTACGTGGACAGTGCGTGCACTATCCTGAGGAAGAATTCACGATGTGTACTGGCAAGTGACACCTCCGGGAACATAACGCTGCGTGACTTGAATTCGTTGAATACCGAGCACACGATCAAAGCGCCTCATGGACACCTTTCGGATTTCGACGTACAAGGAAACTATTTGATATCGTGCGGTTACGCGAATAGGTAAGAATGTTGATGGAATAGTTCGGGGCATGATTAAACCTGTCTCCATGAAAATACATACTACTATTTGCTTTAACCACTTCAGTGATGCATGGCCGCGACAAAATATCTAGCAATTAGTGGTAGGCACAAAATGACTTTTTTTTTACTGTGCCGGCACATAAGATCGTCACTTTTCACTGAGTCGTTCAAAAATAGTCGTCCCAAGATTTGAGAGAGTAGTGAAAATTGACGTGGTACCATACCTGGCAATGAGCAACAATGGCTGGGTTTTGGTGAGCTCTGGTCAAATTTCATGCATCTGACTTTTATCGATTTCTCCTCCTCTCTGGTAAAATATGTGTCGTCAACTGTAAATTATTGGATCTGAAAATATTCCCCTCCGGATTTGAATACTTTTCAGAGTCCGATTCATGATATTTCATCAGAATTCGCAAAAACGTAGCCAATGAAAGCTAGCAGAGAGGAGGGAGGGAATGGACAATGCACAGTGCGCGCATCTGACGTGGCTCGTCAAGTAATGAATTAAAAATTATGAATGGGTTTCGTTAGAACTTGTGGATATTGTATTCGGATGGGATGCGAGTGAATGTATGTTTGCTTGTAATAAAAAAGATCGAGTATGCGTTTAGTAGTATTTTAATGTCGGAGGTTAGGTTGGGTATTCGGTTGTCCGTGTCCCATTATGAAATTGAACGATAGACAGCTATGTCGAACGATGGGTTGATTGATTTATCGTTCTCCTTCAGTTGGTAGGATATCCTCCGTCATTGATAAAAAAAACTACCGGGAATATCTCCACGCTCCATTTGCCCGCCTGTAGAATCATTGGCAGATCCAGGTCACCTTGCCACATTTCTGTGGGGTAGAGAAGCGTTAGAGGTAGTTTCTGCAGTCAAACTGAAGTAGCCTGTTCTATTGCGGAAAAGTTCTGCTTGTCTGCCTCTTGTGGAAAGTATCTTCATATGTGTGCAATCAATAGCTCCTACAGATCTTGGGACGTTCCTGCGGCAGCCGGTTCTACGCACCAGAGCGGACCGTTTTTACAACGGCCAAGAGCCGCCAAACCCCTTCAATGCAATGTGTTACATGCTGTATCTGTTTTTTGTGTCTATTGGGAGCAACACATCTCGGCGCAACTGCTCTCAATACTACTTCTCCGCGCCGGCATTGAGAACAACCCAGGTCCTTGGATATGTTGAGTATGCAATAGAGAGCTGCATCCCAATGCGACGTCAGTGAGATGCAACTGCTACGACGAGTGGTGTCACCTGAGGAACTGATCCGGTTTAAACCATCACAGGCACTGGAATCCATTATTTACCGCCAGTCAGTGCAGAAATCGAGGTCCACAAGCAGCGAGCTCGTCAAACACGCCTCACCTTCCTACACCAGTGAGCACTCACACGAGCTTTCAGTCAACGCCAACGACTCCTGCGAATAGACTCAGTAGGATTTCATAACAAAACAACTTTACGCCTGCACCACCGATCGCCATTTTCGATACGCTCTCACTCATCGCAACTAAACTGCAACGGGCTGCAGAAAAAAATTGCCGAACTCGCTTCATTCATGGACAGGACTTACCTTCATCATTCACCATTCCGTGCAATACCGGGAAATAGATGTCACCAACAACGACATCACCATGGAAGTGTGCCAACACCACAGGCAACGCGAAGCCGCAGAGTGGTATGAAAGGGCAAGGAAGAAGAAGACATAACATGGAAGTGCAAGCCATCGCCATAAAATCAGGCAATGTTGATATTAAAATTTACAACATATATATTCCACCAGTTGTCCCTCAGGTTACCATGTAAATATCAACACTTTCCTCACTGGTCAACACCGTCTCCTACTTGGTAATTTTAACGCTCACCATGAACTCTGGCACTCACATCTTAACAACGACGCCAGAGGTATCGCCATTGCAGAACAACTTGATGCTTCAGACTTCTGTACACTGAATGACGACACGCCCACCCGTATTGCCGGTACCTGTTCCAGCTCTCCAGACATCACGATTGCCAGTGCTAGCCTCATAAACTAGAGACAATGGGAGCCGGTCCTTACACTATCATCGGACCACTTACCAATCGTGATAAGGTTTGACAAACCGACAGATGTGTTATCTGTCGAACATCGCACCTTTGTCAACCGCAACCAGGCTGACTGGAATAGCTTTACCGAATACACTAGTGCTAAATTCCTCGCCCTACCAACTCCTACCGACGTACGCAATGCCGAGTCCAATATCAAGAAAGTCCTTAATAAAGCGGCTGCGAAATTTATTCCTGCAGGACGCATTCCGAAAATTCGGCCTAACTTTCCTACCTCAGCCGCCAGATTGGCAGACTAGAGACACAACATTAGGAGCACTAACCCAGACGATCCCAGTATCCTCGAATTGAACTGTGGAATTCATAGACTAGTGGCCGAACATAATAGGTCAAAATGGAGTTCGCATCTGAATGAATGCAACCTAACCACAGGTATTAGCAAACTATGGTCGACAGTCCGTGCCGTCTTTAATCCACCGAAACAGAAGGGAAATGTCGCCATACAGTTCGGAGAAAATTCAATCTCCAACCCTGCCCACTGCGCAAGTTTATTGAACATCCTCCACCAGACAGACAAAAGCGCATAATCCGAAGGAGGATTCATAGCCGAACTGCAGACAACATACCTGTCTTCACCACGGACGAAGTGGCTGCAGCAATCAGGAAAGCGAACAACTCGAAAGCCTTGGGACCTGATGGAATCTCAATGGCAATGCTTAAACACCTCGACGCACCAGCTATCGAATACCTCACGGTTACACTCAGTCTATCCATCACATCACTGATCGTTCCGGAACTCTGGAAGAAAGGGAGAATAATCCCAATCCTGAAACCTGGGAAAAAAGCGACACTCGGTCCTATCGTCCCATCACACTTCTATCACCAGTTGCCAAAACGCTCGAAGCACTGATTCACCCTGTTCTTGCGGCCCGCATCAAGCTTGCAAATCACGAGCACGGCTTCAGAAGAATGCATAGTACGACGACGGCCCTGGATGCCATTACAACTTCCATCCACAATGGCCTCAACCAACCTCGTCCATGTCACAGAACAATTCTGGTGGCACTAGACCTATCGAAAGCCTTCGACACAGTCAGCCACTCAGCACTTCTGTTCGACCTTTACAATGCATGTCTTCCAACGCATACTACAAAATGGATTGCCAACTATCTCGCGGGCAGGCAGTCCTACACCGAGTTCAGGAGCAAGAAATCGAAGCTAAGGAAGATCAAACAAGGTGTGCCACAAGGAGGAGTTTTGTCTCCCTCCTTGTTCAACCTTTACCTATCTGGAATTCCAACCCCACATAAAGGAATCGAAATTATCTCCTATGCAGACGACTGCTCCATCCTGGCAACAGGGAGCGATGGCATCACGGGAATGTGCGTGCGATTAAATGATTACCTGGAAGAGCTTAATTCCTTCTTCACGGGCAAGAATTTAATCGTATCCGCGCCCAAATCCTCGGCAACCTTATTCACTACCTGGACGAAGGAAGTCAAGATGAAACTTGGGATCTCAATTGGCAACCAACTCATTCCGACCGTGAACCATTCTAAAATTCTGGGAGTAACCCTGGACAGCATGGCCACGTCATCCCCCCATGCTTGAACAGTGTGTAACAGGATGCGCGGAAGGAATAAGATCCTTAAAGCTTTGGTCGGTAGCACCTGGGGTAAGGATAAAGAGACCCTACTGGTCACATACAAAGCAGTCGGAAGGTCTGTAGCCAACTATGCGGTTCCAGTGTGGTCACAAAATCTCTGGGACACACAATGGAATAACATCCAGGCCTGCCAAAACGCCGCCCTCCATACTGTAACTGGCTGTCTCCTGATGTCATCCCTGGACCATCTACATCAGGGGACGGACAATGAGGACGATGCCTCTAAGGGACCACAACAAACTTCTTGCGAAACAATACCTGGTGGGTTGTTACCGTAGGGAGCACCCCAACTCCAACCTCATGGACAAGACACCGCCACCAAGACGTGTCAGGCGTGATTTGAGGGACCTTAACGTCCAGAGGTACAAAAGGGTTCCCTTTGACAACAACGCATACAGAACAGCCATCGTAGCGATACACCACGAGGAGGTACAAGCATCAATCGCGGTACTAGGTCCAAATAAAGTGCTCTCGACACAACCACCAGCCATTTCTCCTGATGAGAGAACGCTTCCGAGAGCAGCGAGGACGACACTTGCCCAACTTAGGTCGGGTTGGTGTTCGCGTCTTAACTCCTACCTGTCTCGCATTGATCGGGATGTCACGAACGGATGCCCCGCCTGCAATGGTACACCTCACGATGTGGACCACATTTTCAATTGCCCAGCTGCACCCACACACCTGACCCCCAGGTCGCTGTGGGAGAACCCCGTAGAGGCAGCTATCTTCCTGTCGCTTAACACCGAGGAAGACAAAGAACAATAACTACAGGGTGGGCCAAATATAAGTTTCTTTTTAAAAATGAGATAAAATGAACAAAATGAAATTTTTTTCCATGTATTATGGCTTCATTAGTAAGAGCAAACATTCCCATTAATGATACTGCACATCCATGGCCACGAACGTCGTGGACGGGATTCGAACCCGAAACGCCGGTAGTCAAACATGAGACTGCGCTACCAGTCGCCCCCAAGACCATGTCGATGGTTTCGGGCTGTAGCTCACGGATTGCTTGGATGATATTGGCCTTAAGTGCTTGAATCGTTTCTGGATTGTTGGCATAACATCGGTCCTTCACGGTTCTCCAGAAAAAAAAAGTACAAAGGGGTCAAATCGCAGCTCCGAGGCGGCCAATTGACATCGCCAAGACGGCTGATAACACGATTTGGGAATTTGGTGCGTAAAGGATCGATTGTAGCATGGTCTGTGTGGCATGGCGCGCCATCCTGCATGAACCAAATCGTCGTCCAAATCCATGTCTTCAATTTCAGTAAAAAAAAGTCGAATAACATGACTCTGTAACGTTCACCGTTGACCGAAACGTTGTTCCCAGCCTCATTATCGAAAAAAAAAAATGGTCCAATGATGCCACCACTTCACAATCCGCACCAAACTGTCACTCTCTGTGGATGCATTGGCTTCTCGACAATAACGTGCGAGTTTTCCCAGCCCCAGATGCGGCAATTTTGTTTGTTAACGTAGCCTCCGAGATGAAAATGCGCCTCGTCAGAAAAGATGATTTTTCGCCCAAAATCGTTGTCCAATTCAAGCTGCTCTAAGGCCAAAACTGCGAAGCGATAACGAAGCGGATGGTCGTGCGCCTTCAATTGCCGAGTCAATTGGACCTTGTAAGCGAATAATCCAAGATCTTTGTGCAGAATTCTCCTCAGGCTAGTGCGTGAAATGTTGAGCTGTTGAGATCGATGGCGAGTTGATGTTCGTGGAGTGAGTCTCACACTCTCAGCTACAGCAGCCACATTCTCGTCTGTGCGCACCGTACGACGACGGGAACCATGAGTGTTGTCCACTATCATGCCAATCTCACGAACTTTTTGCACAAACTTGCGTACAGCAAGCGCGGTGGGTGCTTCATTTCTGCCAAAACTTCTTTTCAAAAACGCACTGTTTGGGCTACACAGCACTCACTTTGGAAATAAGTCTTCAATATTTCCCAACGTTGTTCAAGTGTAAAGCGACTCATTTCGTTCTGCGGAGGTATGATACTGACTTTCTGTCAAGATTTCGAGCGGGAAACGGCTTTCACTGTCAAAATAATCTATGATTTAAAAAGAAACCACTAGATGGCCCACCCTGTACATGTAATACATTCACACAACGAACTTCCGACCATTGCTACAACAAAAACAACGCTTTGGGAGGACCCTACCGAAGTGGCTCATAAGTATTCGAATCATCGCTAGAACAACAACACTCCCAGCAACAACACTGTCTTCGCTACTCTAATCTGCTCTATATCGTTTTTTTTGCCGTTTATCCTGCTCTACTCTGCTCTATACAGAAACGCATCTTTTGACTGTCTAATATGTGAGCGAAGCGAAGTGAGGTCTCTAAGCTAGTTTCAAAGATAATTGATAATTAAATAACAACAATGTTGAAAGACCCTTATTATGGCTTTGAATATAATCATGTGTTTCATGTTCCGCTAGGCAAGGAGCAATTTCAGCCGATCGTTTTCTGATGGTTTACGATTTACGAATGCTACGACTCGTTTCGCCAATTCAAGTATTCATCGAACCGACCTTAATTCGATTCATGCCTTCGCAATATTCACGCGTAGCAATTGTTTCAAATCTTGGAGAGTTCCAACTGGTTGACACGATCGAATTGAGCGAACCAAAGGTTTGCATGTACCAGGTATGCGTCACCGTTAAAATAACATTAAACAGAAAATAATTAAAAGTGCCTTTCGTCCACAGCTCTCCCAAATGGTCACCGCACCACAAAATCTCTGTTTCGATATAAGCTCATCGGGTCAGGCGATGGCATTCGGTGAATCTGGTCGCATACATATGATTTGTGCAACTGCCAGTCCCGAGCCACAATTCAATGCATTCTCTCGTGAAACTGAATTTCCCGATCCCATCGAGCCACTTCCAATGATTCCCATCACGGACACAAACTTTCCACTATCCTCAATTCCCCTGCCACATCTTATTAGCGGAACGCGTTATTACAGCGACTGGGGAACCGACTTGATGTCCTACAATTATCGTAGACCGAAATCAATTGATCCAGAAATTTTGAATAGTATGAAAATGCAAGGACCTATTGGTTATGCACCGAATCCACGTTTGACAAGAAGAAATCAGGTAATTTTTTGTATATAACAAAAGTATGGTTACATTGCAAGGCAATGTCCTCAGGTACAATACATCATGGACGCCAATGGGATAAATGGCACAGCCATTGCATCGACAAGCGCAACAAAAATCACCGAGTCTGGAGTGAAAATTATCCCGCGACGTTATCGTAAAGTGGAAGTCAAATACACAAAGTTAGGAACACAAGATTTCGATTTTGAGCAGCACAACCAAACCAGCTTTGCCGGCTTGGAAGCCACTCTGCCCAATGCCTATTGTAACTCAATGCTTCAAGTACTCTATTATATACATCCGTTGCGTAAAAAGCTGCTGTCACATTCCTGCGCGAAAGAGTTTTGCTTATCGTGTGAACTGGGCTTTCTTTTTCATATGCTGGATAAATCAACAGGTATAGGTTTGGTTTTAATGTGTTTGAATTGAAAAGTCAACAACAACTTTGAGATGTATTTTTCACAGCTTCATATCCGTGTCAAGCGAGTAATTTTCTAAGATCATTCCGAACCGTACCTGAAGCTGCCGCGCTTGGGTTAATATTGTCCGACCGTTATGCATCGCAATCGATCAATTTGATTAATCTGATACAAGTGAGTGATGTTGTTAACCAGTGGGCGTGTTTTTTTTTTACTAAACAGCTAATCTTGTTTTCAGAACTGGAACAGATTTATTCTGCATCAAATGCATTACGAAATTTTGGATTCATGCAAAAACAATTACCTTAGCACATTCCTATACACCGGCGTTTATGGTATGGCTAAATCGGAAGTTGATCGATAATATCTTATATTCATATTTGTTTTCTTTTCAAGAAAATTTCATGTCGTCAGGATATGGTGACACAGTTGTCATGAGTGCTGAGGGTCAGAACACAAATGATCAAGGAATATTTCAATGTATCGATGTTAAAGCAGGTCGGTATTCAAATATTTTTCTTGTTCAATTCAATATTATTCTGCTTGCATGTCTTCTATTCTCACCTTTCTGTCTGCACGCCTTAGATGATTCCGATACAAAGAAGGAAGAGGAAGAAGAAGAGGAAGTAATCGAGACTAGTAGGATCAATGAAGAAACTGATATCAGCAAATTGTTCGGCACAAAACAAAAATGCATTAATCAATGTTTAAAGTGCAATGAAAAGGTTGTTTGGCATTATTAAATACTGTGTTGCCCATTTTATCCACAAATATTCATCACTTTCAGAAAATCAAAAGGAACATTCTCCTTGTATGCAATCTTATTTACCCGTCAAATAGCAAGGAAAATGAATTTTACACATTCGGCCAGATCTTGAAAAGTTCACTGTGTGTTGAGAAGACAATTCCAACATTCTGTGAAAACTGCAAGAAATTCTCGCCGACCAATCAATGCATTAAGGTGAGACTTGATTTGGATCTAAATTTTGAAATATTGTTTAATATTGCGTTCGATTCTATTGTGTTCTAATAGGTGACAAGTTTGCCTCATATTCTGTCCATAAATTGCGGTCTGAACAATGAGAAGGACTTGACATTCCTAAAACGACTGTTGAATAGAAATTTCACAGTACAATCGGAAAGTCCGGCCGTACCAAACACAATAAAACCGTGTCGTTATGGGTTAAACTGTTCTCGCATTGACTGTCATTTCGTTCATCCCGATAGGTAGCCTGTGTGCATCGTTTCAAGTTTTTTATACTTAATCTATCTTCTTTTTCACCTCTAGAAAATCACCTACAGCTAACACATTGCTGAATGTAGCGCCGACACATAGACAAAATTCATGGTTTCCGTTGAGCTTTTCAATGCGAGTCGATGGTGAAAATGAACTTGAAATACGGGTCGAGAGTAATGACAGTGTTAATAATAATAAACAAGAAGAAGTGTGTATTGCAATTGAAATAATGATTATTGTCTCGTGTTGCTAACAATTCACATTTTGCAGTCTTTAGAAAAACCTAGTAGTGATAGTGAACCAAGCCCGGCCGAGACTGAATTGCTCGACGAGTCTGATAAAATGCAACTACATTCAAGTAAGTACTGTATTGGAGATAGTAAAATGGTTTGTAAAGCTAGACTAAACATTGGCGAACCAGAGGTTTATTTCTCGTGTCATCAAAGCCCTGAGTTTCCGCCCTGTAGTGTGGGGCGTAAGAATAATCCACAGACTTTCTTGGCTTGTCGCAGAATATGACCGGATAGACTGGATATGTATGCCAGCAACACGCATCACCATATACTAACGACACGTTGCCTCAACCTCTAAGAAGTTATTGGCGCGCTGTTCGCCACAAGGGTTTATAGAATTCATTTAATACGTTGTTGTTGTAGCGGCGCTTCGAGCTCAGATAGAGGTGTGTGTCAAAAACTCTGACTATCCAAGTTTGTATCCTCCGTGTCCAGGTGGAGAAAAGCAGCTGCCTCGATGGGGTTCTCCCATAGCACAATAGGAGTTAAACGCGTGGGGACTGCTGGACAATTAAAGATGTGCTCAACGTCGTGTGGAGCGAGGCCGCATGCTGGGCAGGAGTTTTGGACTTCACTGTCGATGCGAGACAGGTATGAATTCAGACGCGAGCACCAACCAGAGCGGAGTTGAGCTAACCTGATTCTGGTTGCTATTGGGAGCCCCGGGCTTCGTCTGGGGATATGGCAGGTGGTTGCGCATTCAATATCTTGTTCGGTTTCAGTTCCGCGATCGCAGAAAGCACTTCTTCACTGTGCAGCGTGGTGATGGCCGACTTATAGTTGGTTTTATCGAAGGGAACTCTTTTAAACCTTTGGACTTCCCTTTCGCGGTCCCTCATATTGCGTCTAACGTGACGCGGCGGTGGGGTCTTGTCCATCAGGTTTCAGTTGGGATGGTTATTCCGATAGCAGCCAACTAGATACTGCTTGGTGAGAAGGGTGTTGTGTTTTTTTACGGGCATCATTTTGGTCTCTTGATGCAGATGGTCCTGTGACAGTTTTAAGAGCAGTGTTCTGACAGGTCTGTATGTTTCTCCATTTAGTGTCGCATAAATTGTCTGACCATATGGCAGCCGCACAATTGGCCACAGATCTCCCGATGGATTTGTAAGTGGCGAGTAGGGTCTCCTTATCTTTCCCCCAGGAACTGCCAGCTAAAGCTTTGAGGACTTTGTTCCTGCTTCTCATCCTGTCACAAATGGTTGACGGATGAGCCGAGGAGGTGGCCATGCTGTCAAGGGTGACACCGAGAATTTTTGGGTGGTTAATTGTGGGAATAGTTTGACCATCTACCGCAATATCCAATTGTAGCCTCACTTCCTTGGTCCACGTGGTAAAAAGAGTAGCAGAAGACTTTGGCGCTGACAGAGTAAGATTTTTGCTGATGAAGAAGTTGTTGAGCTCTTCAAGATATTCATTTATCTGCTCGCACATTTGGGTGATGTCATTGCCGGTTGCCAAAATTGAACAGTCATCAGCGTAATTGACGATTTCAAGTCCGTGAAGTGGCGTCGGAAGTCCTGACATACGCGTGCTACGACCATGAGTGAGCATCAAGTGCCGACCGCCGTTGCGCAACGTATTGTCGTCGGTGTTGAATCTTTGACCTCCGAGGGCTTCTTTCAGTGGTCCAAACATGTGGTAGTCGCAGGGTGATAAATCCGGTATGTAGGGGGGGGGGGGGGGGGGGGTGTTCTAGTACCTCCCACCCCAATTCTGATATTGTATCGAGCGTGAGACGCGCGTTATCCTGGAGAAGAATAGCACTTCGCGCTGGAATGCTCTTCCGTTTCGAGCGACATTGAAGGTGTTCGTGGATGATAGACTCTACCCTACCAATACTAATGCCGACTTCAGCCGAAATGTTTCGAACATTCATCCTACGTTCCTCCAAAATGAGTTGTTCTACGCGGCGAATGTTGTCTGGTGTGATGCTGGTTCGCGGTCGACGATCATGCGGCTCATTCTCGATGGTTTCGCGGCCATCTTTGAACGCTTTGGCCCATTTAAACACAGCAGACCTACTCAGGCACTCCCTACCGAACTGATTTCGCAAACGCCGAAGAATTTCCGTGTTTTGTGTCCGCCTTCCCACACCAAAAAACGAATGACAATACGTTGCGCAACGGCGGTCGGCACTTGATGTTCACTCATGGTCGTAGCACGCGCGTGAAACGTGCGTTCGCGACGAAAACTATGCCACACTATTCATAAGGGACCCAGCTATCACATACTCAAGCCGCGACCTTCAAAACATACAGGCGCGCCATCTACAGCGTTTGTCTCGATCATATTTGAACCGCTCTCGTATATAGATTAAACAGAATGGGAGATAAGACACCTCCTTGGGGGACACCCTGGTTAATTTTCCTTAACTTAGATTTCCCATTTCTAAACTCCGTGTAGGACTTCCGGCAAGGTAATTCGCGATCCACTTAATTATTCCCGACGGAAGAAATGTACCGCAGATGTCAGACAGGAGAAACAAGTGGTCGAATGCCTTTGACAGGTCTAAGGCCACTAGAATAGTTCGTTGACATGGACGTGCTTGGTTAAGGCCATTATGTATTCTTGTAGTGATGGCATCCAAAGCCGTGGTAGTGCTGTGCATTCTTCTAAAGCCATGTTGATGATCGGCTAATTGTACTCATATGTGGGTCGTAATTATAGGGTGGAGTAGCGCTTCAAGGGTCTTGGCCACGAGAAAATAGTGTAATCCCGGTTTTAGAATAGGGATCACCCTTCCCTTCTTCCAAAACTCGGGAATGATAGACGATGAGATGGAGAGGTGAATCGTGGTCGTTAAATAGTCAATATCTGGCCTATTAAGGTGTTTAAGCATGACCATCGAGGTACCATCCGGTCCAAGGGCTTTGGAACTTTTTGCCCTTTTAATAGCTGTAGCAACTTCTTCTGATGAAAATTGAAGTGCCTGGTCAACTGAGCGGTTGTGAATGCTCCTGGTGATGATGCGCTTAAGTCTATCAGGTGGCGGATGTTCGATAAACTGTTTATTGAAGCTGTTTGCGCATTTTTTGGGATCATTGACAGTGGTGTTGCCGAACTGGATTGCAACATGCCCTTTGTGCTTAGTTGGGTTTGTAAGGGCTCTTACCGTCGACCAGAGCTTATTAACGCCGGTTGTTAGATTGCAATTTTCAAGGTGAGAGTTCCATTTCCTCCTGTGAACTGCTACTTGGTTGTAAATATCAAGGTTTAATTCCTTGATGCGAGGATCATCCGGGTTTGTGCTGCGTTTTCGGTCTCGTTCGTCTGCCAATCCGGATGCTGAAGTAGGAAAATTAGGCCGAATCTTGGATGTGCGACCAGCAGGAATAAACATTGCAGCCGCTTCTTGGAATATACGCCTTACATTCCGTTCGGCCACGCGCACGTCAGCAGGAGTTGGTAAACCAGCAAAAGCTACATTGGTGAAGGTTTTAAAGCCATCCCAGTCAGCTTTGTTGTGATGAATGAAGGTGCGGTGATCAGCATACTGAAAGTTAGATGGTTTATTCAGCTTTATGAGGATTGCCAAATGATCCGAGGACAGCGTCAGGACTGGTTCCCATTGTACATCATTGATGAGTCCGCCGCTGGCTATCGAGATATCAGGCGAGCTGGAACAGGTTCCAGCAAACTCAAAAACGATTTTACAACGATATTCCATATAAAATGTTTTATAAATTTAGATGAAAATGAGAAATTTCTTTCTTTGGACTTGTTATGAAAAAGGAAAAGACCTAGGTGTTGTTAAAAATTAATGTGCATAAAAATGACATTATATTGTAGTACTTCTAAATTGTTTATCTTACAGACAGTGATCATTTCAAAGACTACAGCTTATCAGCGGTTGTGTGTCAAATAGACGATGGTACGCAGAAGAATTTAGTGTCTCTAATTAAAATAGGAAAACAATATTATGATATGAAAATGGGTCCGAGTGATGAGCAATCAGACCAATGGTACATTTTCAACGATTTCAGGTATGTACTGATCTACTTTTTTCACCAGGCATTTGTTGGTACAAGATTTTATGTTGCCTTTCAGTATTTCCCAGGTTTCAATTCAAGAGTCCGTTTGGTTTACACTCGACTGGAAAGTTCCATGCGTTCTGTTTTACACGAGCAATGAGGCGAATGAGGTTGAAAGTGAAGAACCGGAAGAAGCGTTCATCAATCCGTTTTTGCAAGTATGTGCTATGAATAAACTTAAAAAAAACGTAATGTGGAAATATTAGAATCTCTGCTCTCCCATTGCAGGATATTATAAGTCCAATACATCCAACACGTAGTGATATTCTATTTAAACCCCTGACACTAAATGAAATGCCACAACGTGGCGATCTGGTAGCAATGGATGCAGAATTCGTTACATTGAATCCTGAGGAGAGTGAAATTCGTCCAGACGGCAAAACAGCAACTATTAAACCGAGCCATATGAGCGTAGCACGTATTACATGCATCAGAGGGTAACATTCATTTTTATTCCATAGAGTTTTCACGGCGTATTTTAATTTGGATATTTTACAGATCCGGCGAAGATGAAGGCATTCCGTTCATTGATGACTACATATCAACACAGGAACAAGTTGTAGACTATCTAACTAAATTTTCGGGTATAAAACCTGGCGATTTGGATGCAAATTTCAGTAGTAAACGGCTAACCACACTTAAGAATTCATATCAAAAGCTTCGATATTTGGTCGATGTAGGCGTCATATTTGTTGGACATGGACTGAAAAATGATTTCAGGTGGGTCTTAATGCCGTGTTGCGGTGTGTTATCTGATCCTATCTTCCTTTTTCCCCAAGTGGGATTCTATTGCTCTTCTACTACATAGGATATTCAATTTGAAACCGAATTTTTTAAAAAGAATCACTTCAATTTCAATATTTCAGAGTCATAAATATGATTGTACCGCCCGAACAGATTATAGATACTGTGCATTTATTTCATTTGCCACATCATAGAATGGTTTCTCTACGTTTCTTGGCGTGGCATTTTCTAGGTAAATTTTTCAAATAAGAAATCAAATTGTCCTAAAGATAAATAATAAAAACAAATTTAATTTCACAGGTACAAAAATTCAATCAGAAACCCATGATTCCATTGAAGATGCCCGCACCACGCTGCAATTATATAAACACTACTTGCAAGTGCAAGCCGAAAATAAGCTATCTATGGCTTTGAAAACACTGTATGAACGTGGCAAACAACTTTCGTGGAAGGTCCCCGAGGATTAAGTACAGTACTAACGAGAAATCGATTAACAAGAGGCAAAAGAAAAACATTAGAGAAAGTACAAAGACGCACAGACCGAAAATAAAATATTCATCTAATTATTGCGAAGAGGAAAAGTGAAAGCTAAAAGTTGGCAGCAATAGAATATTATTATTATGGAACAGAAACATTTAACATCAAGAGAAAACAAAAACTCAGCTAAAACACGAGAGATTTTTATTGAAAACAGAAAGAGAGTATTTATTTTGATATATCAAACAATGGTATATATTGTATACACACAAGGGAAAAATTGTAGTTTGTTATGGAAATTTTTACATTGTATAAAAGAACGAAAAAATAAAATTTTGATTATAGAAAAATATAAATTTGTAATTATTTTGATTCCCCCGTGCAATGTACACTGTCATCTTTGCAGCACCGTTGAATGAAAAAGACGCGACACAGACCGACCTTCACGATCATTATGCTACGTTAGGCTCCGTCCCCATGGGCATCTTTAGATGCGCACAAGCCATTCATTACAATACAAGAAGAATCAGACTATGTTTAAAATGTGGACGCATCAAGCACTTTCCAAAATTGTGAGAGTACTCCAAGAATATGCCTAAAATGTGGAAAAAATAGCCTATTATGACTTATGCAATTCGGATAGCTGTTTCCTATGCAAAAACTCAGAAAAAAGCCGAGGCATGTAAAGGCTCGTGCAAAATTTATATACTATCTAATACTTCGATTTCCGACGCTTGTAGTTATGTTCAAATTAATGAAAAACAGTTGCTCTCCTAACTACAATAATTTATTTTCATGTATGTACATACATGTATTTCGGAAGCAACTCACTTCCTTCCTCAGTACTTTGCTACTGAATTCAGGTATTACATTGATCGCCTTAAACAGGAAATTACATGTATACTCCGAGCAAGTAGACCCTCATAACCATATAACCCACACCAAGGGTCAAAACACAAAGACCATGAAGAGAACCGCTCCTGAGTACATATACAAATAATAAATTTGACTTTGTAAACCCTTCCGTATACATGCAAGGCGATCAATGTAATTTAGTAGCAAGGTACTGAGGAAGGAAGTGAGTTGCTTCCGAAATGCATGTATATACATGAAAATAAATTATTGTAGTTAGAAGAGCTACTGTTTTTCATTAATTTGAACATAACTACAAGCGTCGGAAATCGAAGTATTAGATAGTATATAAATTTTGTGTATGCCAGCAACTTGCACTATCCGAAATCTTTATATGCTAACGAAACGTCAACTATGCCTCGGATAAGGACTGACTCAACGGTTACGACTTTTGGCTATCGTACAATGACAAAGATTGGATTCTGGAATGTGCGTACTCTCCTGGACAATGGATCAGAAGGTCCCCAGAACGCACGATTTCTTCAATTAGAGAGTGAATTTCTGAGGTACAAATTAAATATCTTAGGAGTTAGTGAGATAAGATGGTGGAACAGCGGAGAATTCATCTCTCCAACGGGCAGCACTGTAATGTTGTACTCCGGTAAAGCTACCGGTAGTCGTCGTGAGTCAGGTGTGGGGCTCCTTTTAACCAGAGCCGCGCGAAACTGTCTCTTATCCTGGGAACCGGTCTCTGACAGGGTCTTGACCGCCAGGTTCCGGACCAAAATGAGGAACATCTCAATAATACAATGTTATGCCCCTACTGAACCCGACAATGTCTTGGCAAAAGACTCCTTCTACGAAGAACTAAACGCCGTTCAGAGCAGAACACCTAAAGGTGACATTATAATGGTTATGGGTGATTTGAATGCGAAAGTTGGCGCCGATAACTATGGGCTCAGACATGTGATGGGGAGACACGGTCTTGGTGATCTTAATGACAACGGTGAAAGATTTGTATAGTTCTGCAACTTTCACAGTCTCTTCATCGGTGGTACTATGTTTGAGCATAAGGACCACCACAAAATCAGTTGGTCCTCTGTTGATCGGCGCAGAACACAAAATCAGATCGACCATTTTGCCATTAGTAAAAGATTCAAGAGTTGCCTCCTGGACGTGCGAAACAAGAAGGGTGCCGATATTGGGATGGGAAGAGACCATTATCTTATGATCGCTAATGTTCGATTGCGTATTGCAGCCGTGCGCCGCCCCAGCGACGAAAGATCCAGGCCCCGCAAATTCAACACCGCTCGACTAAAAAATCCAACTGTCTTACAACAATATAATGACCATCTTGCGCAAAAAGCGGCTGAGATAACTAGTCACCCAGATAGTGACATAAACGAAAACTGGGATGCCATAAAAAATGCGTACATTGATAGCGCAAATACCATCCTTGGCCCAAACCCGGATTGCCGGAATAAGCCCTGGATGTCCGACGCTTCATGGCAGCGGATTGTTGAAAGAAAGGAGCTGAAAGTTCGTTTGGCTGCAGCATCAGACGACAATCGAAGCAGCATCGAACTCCTTTACCGTCAGAAAGCTCGAGAAGTTCAGCGTAGTGTGCGACGCGATAAAAGAGTTTATGCCAATTCTCTTTTTGAACCGTGTAACCTCTGGTGAAGTTCCCTCTCATATAGATAATTTAGCTAACCATCAAAATGTGCGTATACGGTCCACTGCCCCGACTAAAGAGGAAATAGTCACTGCAATTATTGCACTAAAACGAGGAAAGGCCGCCGGACTTGACGGCATCCCTGCCGAACTTTATCAAGCAGCGCCAAGCGTAACTGCCGATTTGCTGCACCCACTTGTTGATAAAGCGTGGAAGGAAGGTTTGATCATCAAACTTCCAAAGAAGGGTAGCCTCACAGACTGTAATAATTGGAGAGGCATTTGTGTGCTTCCTGCCGTTGCCAAGATAATAGCTAAAATCGTCCTGGAGAGACTAAAGGCCCACTTAGAAAGCACAATTGATGAAGAGCAGGCTGGCTTTCGATCCGGATTCTCCTGTGTCGATCACATTAACACCTTGCGAATCATCATCGAGCAATGCGCTGAATACGATTCTCCGCTTCACTTGCTTTTCATCGATTTCGAAAAGGCTTTCGATAGTGTGAACCGGGATTCTATATGGGCGGCCTTGCGCAGGAGAGGCATCCCTGAGAAGCTTGTGGCTATTATTAAGGCAACCTATGACGGCGCGAAATGTCGCGTTCTGCATAAAGGTAAGGTGTCGGGGGACTTTGAGATTCGCAGTGGAGTTCGGCAGGGGTGCATCCTCTCACCGATCCTATTCCTCATTGTGATCGGCGATGTGTTGCATGCAGCCCTATCCGGACTCGACAGAGGAATTCAATGGACTTTGACATCTTATCTACAACATCTTGACTACGCTGACGACATATGCCTACTCTCCCACAAAATCATGGATCTGTCCGCAATGGCGTTAGATCTCGAGAGGGAGGCAAGCAAGGTTGGGCTAAAGATTAATACCAGCAAGACCAAGGTTCTTAGCCCGCCGTTGCGAAAAAGAAATCCGACACCTATTGCCATCAATATTAATGGGCAGCCTGTGGAGAAGGTGGACAACTTCGTCTACCTGGGTAGCATTGTTGCCGAAAATGGTGGTACGGAGCAGGACATCGCTCGTCGTATCAACCAGGCTAAACGCGCATACGGCATGCTGTCCAAAATCTGGCAGAGCAGTTATCTCAGCATCAAGACCAAGCTGGGCCTGTTTCGCTCCCTGGTACTATCAGTGCTTTTGTATGGGAGCAGTACATGGAAAGTTTCCGTAGGAGTTACCAGAAAGCTGCAAGTTTTCGTCAACTCATGTCTTCGTCGAATTTTAAGAATTTTCTGGCCCGAAACAATATCAAATGAAGAGCTAAGTCGGCGTACGGGTCAGATGCCAATCGACGAATTGATACGCAGGCGAAAATGGCAGTGGATAGGTCACACATTGCGGAAGAGTGATAACTGCATTGCTATGCATGCCATGAAATGGAACCCCATTTCCAACCAAGGCCGACCAAGAGGGGGTCCTCGAATCACATGGCGTCGATCTGTGGCAAAGGAGTGTCAGGTACTGGGTAAGTCTTTTGGGGAGTTGCGCCCCATTGCCCAGAACAGAGTACGATGGCGCGCAGGAGTAGTTGACGCGCTATGCCCCGCTAGGGGTTAAGGCAAAGTAGTAGTACTGTTTTTCATAAATTTGAACATAACTACAAGCGTCGGAAATCGAAGTATTAATTTGAAATTGGCATCCAACCTACAATCCGACTTCACAAAACTTTTAAAACTGAAGAAATCTTTGGCGAGAAACAGCGAAAACATACGGTTCCTTCGACAATGTCAAAGAAAGGAATAGCGCTGAGATCCCACCAAGTACGCATTAAGGGTGAACGTCCCATATTCCAGGCCTTTAAAAATAAAATCGAAAGACATCTCTTAAGTCAAACAATCAAGAAATTACACACGCGAAGAGACAATCTTACACTAGAGACATACAGTACACACCTAAGATTGTCCAAAAATGCAGCATCAACTGGAGCACCACTGGAACAAATGATAGCTAAATTAAACCGGGCATTCAATTGCGAAGTTATAAAGAAACGGCGGATTTTTAAGAAAAGACGGGCACAACTGACTGAAAATAAGATTAAACATCTAGTAAAGATTACAAAAACGCCCATAATACCTAACTACGTCGTCAACAAATCTGCGGTAAGTTTCACCGGGGACGAGTTAAGCCTGCTCAACAACGGTCTCGCTTTCGCTTTACCACCCGTCGACCCAACGGACGAAATCGTGGCGAACATAGAAGCCGGAATAAAGCAATTAAGCAATGACACCGAAGACGACATAAGAACAGGCATTGGCAAAATAATTAAAACGAAGCGAACACACAAGTCAACCATAAGCGGAAAAGATATGAAAGAAAAACCCGTGTACTATCTAAATGCCGACAAAAGAAATAACGTCGTTATTATGAACAAAGACGACTACGACCAAGCAGTCCGCACGAAACTAAGAATCCATTACCCGACTCAATAAAGCGAGTGAACCAGAAGCTAAAAGAAGCCTCATCTGTTTTCAAAACCATCAAGAAATTGCAGATGCCAAACCCATCCCTACCGAGGATCAGATGCCAACCCAAGATCCACAAAGAGGGTAATGAGTTACGAGAGATCAACACTGACTCCAATTCACCAATATGTCATATCGCTAAATAGCTGGTCAACGAATGTCGGGAAAGAGGAGATACGTACAGCCCCTACGGAGTGAAAAACTCACACCACGAACTGATCGAAAAGTTGTCAAATATTGGTGAGATAAAGGATAACGAAATGCTTGTATAATTCGGCGTCAAACCATTGTTGCCTAATACGCCTGTAAATCAAGCTATGGCTATCCAAGCATGATACCCCGGAATGGGAAAGAAAAGTCAAAACTTATACTAAGTTGGCCAGACTCTGCATGAACGAAAATTATTTCCAATCGCGCGAGAAATTTTATAAGACAACATCGAGGGTAGCAATGGGGAATCCACTATCCCCACTTCTTACCGAGATGTTGATGGCCTCGATCGAGACAACTATCGTGGAAAAAGGTTTTATGCCGAGGGTTTGGTACAGGCACGTCGATGATATACCGGCGGTCGTGGGGAAAGATAAAGTAGACGAGATCCTGGCCGGAATCAACAGCATCCACCCAAAAATAAAATTCACAATCGAGAGATAATCGAAAAGAAAGCATACCGTTCCTGGATTTATTACTATAATTTCGAATACCGATGGTAGAATCCAATTCGATATATACAGAAAACCGATGGCGACACAGAGAACAATAACAGCAACATCGAACCACACATACGCACAAAAAATGGCTGCCTATAACATGGTACACAGGCTCATTACGTACCCATTAACACCCGAAGGATTCCAGAAGGAAAAGGAGTATATACTCGACACGGCAGTCAAAAATGGGTATAAAGTACATTACATCCAACGACTTAAAGAAGATCTTCCGTAAATCCAAAAAGAACGCTCGACGTTGGTCGATCAGATTACCGGCGAAGATATTAAAAGGATAAGGATACCAATATCTTATAACTTTTATCAAATCAAGTCGTTCGTAGGACAGTTCAATATCCAGGTAATCGGATTGCGTAAGAATTCAACACTCAAGCGACGGCTAGGAAGCGAAAAAAGACCCTTTAACATCAGACGAAAAGAGCGGAATCTACCGAATCACATGCAAGGATTGTAATAAACGCGTTACATCGGTCAAACAAAGCGCATCATAACAACACGGTACAAAGAGCATATGAGCGAGGTATCTCCCGCGCGACGAGGAAAAATATTAATAAGGTCCCAACACATGTCATTGAAGAAAACTAGTGGACAAGGGTAACTTGCAACTGCTGCAACATGTGAAAAAACCCAACCCTCTTCTCGTTTTCTGATCTTAACCAAATTTGGTATGTAGGTTCCTTGTCTCCCCCAGAGCACATATCAGTGACCGCAATTTTTATCATGGTTTGGATTAACAGTAGATTGTTTTGTATAAAATAGAGTTACTCTCCTAAATCTTTTAAAAAAAGAAATCCTCCAGTCATTTCCCGTGGTCAGATTTTAACCAATTTTTTTCATTGGGTTATTGTAAGTATGTACCATACCGTGATATTTTGGACCTTCTGGTTGAAATGAGTATCTCCTGATTCGGGTGATGAGACCAATGCAGTCGAGTACTGTTTAAGGCATTTTGAGTCCTTTGGTCGGGACTGATACCATTTTGAGTCTTGGGACGGGCCTAAAATGCCGATGAACATCATCGCTCTTTTGTGTCATTTTTATTATTGGGACTTAGATTTTTACTGAGGATTTTAAGCGTATAATAATACCCGCCTTCGATTCACTGGATTTCGGTCTCAGACCGAAAAGAACGCCAGGACTCTGCGACAAGCAGACTTAAACAGCCACCATACAGATACTTCGCCGTTGTTGTTGTAGCAATGCCTGCTGGTGCTGAAGGGATTTAGCAGCCCTTGACTGTTACTGATGAACGGGTCGCGCCGGTGCGTAGAACCGGCTGCCGTGGAAGCGCCGTTGTTGGAGCCAATTGCGGACTCAGTATACATTTAGATGGAGGCGAAATAAGTTGATGCTCAACAAATTTGCTTTCAACTTGGATCCGATGAGATACCATACGAGAGCTGAATTAAAATTCGTCTGTCGTTTTGTATGAAAGTGGTTTGAGATCCGGTGAATCAGAAGCGGATAATGTGTTTCTGAATTTTTGAAAATTCAGTTTTCCTTTAAGAAATAAATCCCCGCCCCTCTCAGCTCAGGTTGGTGAAGGGATGAGGTGAGGAGTTCCCAACATTTTTGCCGGCCACGGGACCTCATTGGTTGGGTTCATTGTTTCTATGGGTATAGAGACTAAGGGTCTAAACCACCAGTACCCGGAGCGTGTAGCATGAGCCAGCTGGCGGCCATTGCTCGCATTTTTCATTAGTTTTCCTGGGTCGTGAGACCCACTTTCATCCTTCGTTGTGTTTGTCTACCCCCAAGGCACATGATACAAGTTATCAGTATAATGGCTGGGACATAAGCGAGCAAAAAACCCCGCCCGCATCTCCCGAACTGAGCTGGAACAAGCATGTGCCGCAGCTCAGCTCGTTGTGGAGCATTCGCTTCTGGCGCCGCCGAATCTTCACGGGTACTTTCGGCTCAGTCCCCATAACACCTTCTGCTTAACACTTTGTTCATTACATGCTTTTAATGTTAATCTCAAACTATCGAGAAAAATCAAACGGGACACCTTTCCCGGGCTTCGATTTCTACCGGGAGAAGAAGAATTGGCACCAAAAATTAAGGCATGAGGACTAGGATTCTGAAGGATTTTCTTTACTTCTTTAATCCTCTTTTTCGGATGGAACGTGAAAGAGGGATCAACACAAGGTGACTTGTTCAATATATTTAGTGGTGTCCAAGTAAGGGAAATATAATAGTGCACAAACAGCCGATATCCTTTAGTGTTCCTTATTTTTTGTTTGAGTCAAAGGGGAGCCTTAGGAATCCTGCATAGAATAAAACCGAAGTCCTCATGCCTCAATTTTTGGCGCCAATAGCGCAGAATCACCCGATATCCTTTGAATTCTTCTTGCCCCGGTAGAAATCGAAACCCGGGAAAGGCGTCCTGTTTGATTTTTCTCAGGGGTTTTGAGATCAACATCAAAAGTATTTCGCACTCGATGGATTCTACCATTTTGTTTCGCAATATTGCGTCTTTGATGTTAATTTTCTTTCAAAGTTTCTATTTCTTTCCTCCTATTTCAAAAGTCATTTTTCCTGACTAGTATTATATTAAATAGAGATAACTGTACCAACTTGAAATCGTTTCAAAACACTCTAAAGTTTAAAATGTATTACTAAATATTTTCGGAGATATCATTTTTTTCGACTAATTAACAAAATCGTCAAGTGGACCTATCCTGGTGATCGTTTTCTTTTGATGACTTAAAAAAAAAATGCCAATAAAATCCTAACGGGACCTTCAATTTGATAATAAAATAATAAATAACTGGCGCAACAGTCCAATTTTGGACCAAGGCCACGAGATGAGTTAACATCATCTCATTTATTAGATCGTAACGGTGTGCTTTCTGTAGCGGTGTGCAGCAGCGTAGCTAAGGGGGGGGGGGGCGAAGAGGGCCGTTGCCCCGGGCGCAACGGCTGGGGGGCGCCAAAACGCTTTCCACGGACTAACTTTTTCTTCCCTTCGTTTGAATATTAATTCATACTGAAGTTCTGCCCCGGGCGCCAAATACTTTAGCTACGCCACTGGCGGTGTGTGAGCAACACGCTCAACCGAGTTATTTACTCCAAATGGGAACTCAGTTAACACCTGAGTGGGCTCATAGTCCGACACGTAAATTCCCTTTTTATCGAAGACTACCGCATTCAGTGGGAATCGAACTGGGGCACGATGCATAAAAGGCGAACGTGCTAACCGATGCTCCATCCGGACTACTTCAGTTTGATATCATTTGTAATAAAATGGACAAGTAGGTTGCTACTCTATATAATATCATGAAGTTTCGAGAATATCCCGTTAGTGCTTTCCGGAATATAGCATGGACCTATCCTATCCCGCGACCGGTAGCGTAGAGACGTCAGTCTCATATCTGACTACGGTTGTTACCGGCTCATGACCGGTTCATGTCACGTCCACGGCGTTCATGGTCATGGATGTCTGTGTTGTCCCCCCCCCCCTATGGTGCGGGGCGTAATAATAAGCCACAAAATCTCCCCGCTTGTCGCAGGTAGGCGGCTAAATGGGAGAAGGAGGTGCATACTGGCAACGGGCATAGTGCAAAACTGGTTTATAATAACTACACTGGATATCGTTTATAACGTCATTGAATTACGTCGTTATAGCCGATCGTCGTTATAAACGTCATATTGTTTAAAACGACCATGGTCCTTATATCCACCTCAGGTTATGTATAGCAACCCGACCGTGATCGTTATATCCATGTCAAGTTGCGTGCAGGTAAACAGGTACATATAATGTAAGCAAAATCGGCTTGAAAAAATTCATTTAAACAAAATTTAAGTTTTAATGAAAACAGGGTTTGAGCGAGTGGATTTTTGTATCTACGAGTATCTATCCCCACCGAATTGTATTTTATTAGTTTGCGGTTTAGTTGAAGATGGTTTGTGAAGAAAATCAAGAATTAGTTTTAAAAGGTCGTTAGCAGTTTCAAAGAAGATAAATATTCCGGTTATCTAGGTTACTATTTGCCTTAACCCGTCGTGGGGTATAGCGCGACAACAACTTCTAAGAAGCCTAGTTGACGTTTCGTTAGCATATAACAATTTTTCTTTAAGCGGCTGGCCGATTACGTTATGAGTTGGCCGTAGATATTTATTCAACTTTTGAATAATACCACATATTTGATAAGCTTTCCAATTAAATTATTGTCGAATGACTTTACAGTGCGTTTATATTTGAGCTGCGATAAACAATGAAAGTATCGCTGCGAGTAGCCTAAAGAGCTTATTCACTTACAGATTTATGCGTTTTTTAAACAGCCATGCAGAGCAGAGCAGGTTAACACCACACAATAGCTGCGTTTTTTTTTGTAAAGAGAAGAGTAGCGCAGGATGATGATTGCTGCCTAAAAGAAATTGGTCCGATTGTATCTGTACTAAGGATTTAAGTTTCCTCTTGAAATTTGAGTTGACGTTTGAATGCTAAACTAAACCAAGATACACTCCCAGCAAAGACATTGCCTGTTTTCGTCTTCGCTACTCTGATCTGCTCTATTGCATTTCTTTTTTGCTTATCCTGCTCTACTCTGTTCTGTATAAAAAAAACGCAAGTAATATTCCTACAGGAAAAACTGATAACCTTTGGGTCCATTCACTTACAGGAACAACTGAATATATTCAGGTAGGACTACATTAGATGTGCTCCTTTGTCGTTGGTGAGTGCGATATATTGGGGTCACAGAACGCCCGTTTTTTTAACAGCCATGCGGAGCAGAGCAGGTTAAAACCGCACAATTACAATAACAATTTGATCTGAGCTGCTCTGGATAGAAGTTTAGTGCAAGAATTCTACTCTGTTAAGTAGTCTGTGTTTTGAAATGCAGGCGGCGCAGGAGTGGAAGTTTTCGGAGAATTTACAATTTGGGAAGCACATAAAATTAATTTCCTGTCAATAAAATGTCCGTTTTGTGTAATTATATGATTTATTAGCCGATTGTATCTGTATGTACTAAGGATTTAAGTTTCCTCTTGAAATTTTAGTTGATGTTTGAATGGTAAACCAAACCAAGACACACTTCCAGCAAAGACATGCCCCGTTTTTGTCTTCACTACTCTAATCTGCTCTATAGCGTTTTGTTGTTGCTGTGGTGGCAATGCTTTGAATGCTGTACTTCTTCTTGCATCGAGAGGGTTTGGCAGCTCTTGGCCGTTGAAAAACGGGTCGTTCCGGTACGAAGAACCGGCTGCCGCAGGAACGTTTTTTCTGTCGCTTTTCCTGCTCTACTCTGCTCTCTAAAAAAACAGCTAGTGTGATGATCAAACATTACAGCTGGTGTTTGCATCTCTGCAAAGTGATCTTGGGTGAATCTCCGGTCACCCAGCACCAGTTGCTCCTGACAGAATTTATTTTGAAAGGAGGAACAAGACCACAAGCAATCCTCAAGCCAGTCGAGAAAATCAAGTGGCATAATCTCAACAACGAACGCTTTGAATCTGTTGTAACTCCACCCATTGTTAAAATGAAGGAGTGGCTTCAATACGGATACAACACCAACTGAGACGAGTAAAATCCAACACAAATGTGGAATGCTTTGGTTGAAATGTTAGTAGGTGAGGCTGAAATGACACTGGGAGTTTCGAAAGGCACACTCCACACGAACAAGGAGACATGGTGGTGGAATAACGAAACTAAAGAAGCAGTGCAGGCAAAATCGAACGCATTCAAGGCTTGGACAACATGTAAGACAAGTAGTGAAGCCGAGAAGGTTCAACTTCGGGAGAAATATGATAAATGCCGGAGGGAAGTAAAGCGAAAGGTGGCTCAAGTAAAGGCGATTGCAGCCGAGAAGTTCTATCAGGAACTAGAAGATCTGACTACGGATAAGAGATCGTCATTGCAAGAGAAACCTAAAGACAATGCCAGAATTTATAAGGTCGCAGCCCATAGGAGAAGAAACGCACGAGAGATTCAGGCGCCAAGGTACGTTGAAGACTCACAAGGAGTGCTACTCGTTGAAGGCACAGCAATCTGTAGCAGAATGCGTGAGTACTTTGACGAACTTTTGAACGAAGAATTTTCGCGAGCAATTTGTAGCAGAATGCGTGAGTACTTTGACGAACTTTTGAACGAAGAATTTTCGCGAGAAGCTGTGGAGCCAAACACTGATATCGCTGATTTTTCAGTGAAGGAGGTGATGAAGGAAATGATGCAGATGAACCGCGGAAAGGCAGTTGGATCGGACCAAATACCCTTGGAATTTTGATTGAAGATGGGTCATGTCGGGCTTAGATGGCTCACAGTTCTTTTCAACAAAATTAAAAGACTTTCAGAAAAAGCTTCCTTCCCACGTTTTATAAGAACAAGGGTGACTTACGCAAGCTCAACAACTATAGGGCAATCAAGTTAACATCTCACACATTGAAGACTTACGAGCGAGTTGTCTGCAATCGATTGAAAGAGATCAATCGATGCTATTTAGTGCATACGTGTTACGATGGAAAAGCATCGTGATGCACGGACGGACTTGCACTTTGTGTTCATCGATTTAGAAAAAGCCTTCGACGGAGTTCCTCGTGATCTGATATGGGTGGCCCTAAGAGCACTTAAGGTCCCCAAGGCATATGTCAAGATGATACAAGACATGTATGATGGGGCAACCACTAAAGTTAGATGCACAGCTGGTGAGTCTGAAGAATTTCCGGTTAAAGTCGAAGTTCACCAAGGCAGTGTATTGAGTCCCTTGCTCTTCAACATCATCATGTTCTATTTTTTAACACTCATTTCTGACGGCCTGGAAATATCCCTTATCTTCGCCGATGACATTGTCTTGGGTAGCAAAGACATCGTTGCTTTGCAGGCTGCACTGACCAAGCGGTGTAAGATACTGGAGGATCATGGACAGAGTATCTTTGCTGTCCTTTCTCAGATCCAGAGAGACCGATACCAGAAATCTACATTAAAGGAGAGCAGCTGAAGTCCTGTACAAGGTTCAAGTACCTGGGTTCGATGGTCAACAAGGAAGCTACCTGCGATGATGACATCAAACATCGCATCAGTGTCGGTTGGATGAAGTGGCGAGAAAACTCTGGAGTTTTCTGCAACAAGAAGATGCCCCGAAAGCTTAAGGGCAAGTTGTACAAAACGGTCGTACGTCCCGGACTCATGTATGCGTCTGAATGCTGGACTATGTACAAGACATACGAAAGCAAAATAACTGCGACCGAGATGAAAATACTACCGATGTCACCCGGTGTGACCAAAAAGGATCATATCAAAAGTACCTACATCCGAGGCAGCTTGTTTGTTGAGCAACCGATCACTGAAAAGCTCGAAGATCGTCGTATGGATTGGTATTGTCATGTTCTAAGACGTCCGCCTGAGAACCCAGTCATGAAGGCACTATCAATGAATGTTCCATTTGGTAGTCCGGATGGCGCAACGGTTAGCACGTTCGCCTTCAACGCACTGGGCCCCGGTTCGATTCCGGGGATTTACGTGTCGGACTATGAGCCCACTCAGCTGTTAAATGAGTACCCATTATGGGGTAAATAACTCGGTTGAGCGTGTTGCTGATCACATACCTCTGCACAAAAAAACCGTCACGATCTAGAAAATGAGATGATGCTAACTCATCTCGAGGCCGTGGTTCAAATTGGACTGTTGCGCCAGTTATTTATTTTTATTTGCTGGACCCAAACCGAGGCAGACGAAAACACACGTGGATCGATCAGATGAAGAAGCGACAACAACGCATTAATCTTGGCGATGATACGATCCAAGACCGAACTGCCTGCAGAAGGAAGCTGAGATTGTACCGCCAGAATGGGCGAAGTGCCAACACCACAGGCAGAGTGGTATGAAAGGGCAAGGAAGAAGAAGTTTGCATCTCTGTGTCACAAGCATCTCTTTCATATCGTAAATCGCTACCCTACCTTGAATTTTAGATAGGGGTTGTAAGAGTTCTGAGAGGCAACCGGCGCTATATCCGATCGTTTAGCTTATTGGGTCTAGGGAATCGATTCGTTAAGACCGATCAGTCGCTATAACGGTGGTCGCTAGATCCATTTAAGAATACATTGCAAGAGCTTCATGTATTACTGGAGCTGGCATTTTCGTCGTAATAGCCGATATAACCCATGTCGTTATAAACGATATCCAGTGTAAATGTCAGCTAAGCCATATGGAATAGTTGACGCGCTATGCCCCACTAGGGGTTAGGTCAAATGAGTATAGTATCCAAGTGATTGGGAGTGTATAAGTGCCGGGACATAAGTATTGTAATTGGTCGTCGGCAATCCCTGAATACATGATTATTAACTAGACGACCATTATCCATCGCAATAATATAGAGACAATGCAATATTACTAAAAGATCACTTTTGAATTAGGACATCAAAATATATTTCACGTTTCGATATCCATATAATCACATTTAGAATTATTAAAAGCAGGATACAATAATTGGCTTATTTTCACACTTACAGACAACACTAATTTCTTATTTATTGTAGAGTGGATACTGACAACATTAAATTGTATATTCTTAAAAAAGAAACTAATTAGCAATTGTCACATAGATTTGATAAAAATTGTCAATAAGCAAATTGCTATACACTACGAATGTAAATAGATCGAAATATATTTAGTGTCTTTTCCCTTGCAGTAGAAAAATATCAGAGATTGTTTGTTTTGAATCTTTTTGTTGCAGTTCTTCTTATATTTTAATTTTAGTTAGTTTTTGTGAAAATAAAAAGCGGCACTTAAAATAGTCAACTGAGATCATATAAATACTTCCCTAAAATGTACTGTTTTAGCTTTTAGCGTACACTTACACGAATCTTATTTTTAACGAATAAAACAAATACTTTCCCAATTAATAGTCTTTTTAGGCGTTCCTTATAGAAAAGCAACCACCGTTCGTTTGACGTGTGAAATGCCTTTACACCGAAAGGTAAGATTAGAAATGTAGTTAGGTTTTTTGGTGGCATCAAGTTTCAGTTAAACTTAATGTCGATGAATCATTCGCACGCGGCGCTTCATATCTGGACTAGAATCATCTTCGCTGAATGAATCGATCGATGGTCTTCTTAAAAGACTACCATGTGCTGGAATATTTTAATAGATTTAATTGTTTTTGACTTGTTAAGGGACATACAAAAATGAATACCTGTCGGTTGATGAAGAAAAGCGGGCACTGAACACCTTCTTATCAACACCGGGGGACGGCTTGCTGAAGAAGTGAATAAAAATGATATTACTATGACAGAGATTAATTCACAACAAATATGCTGCGACTCATCTCAAAATTAAAATATATACTCGCATCACTATAAAAAATATTAAAAAGTTTGTACATACCCAGTCCGTTAGGAATTTTGGGAGGTGTTCCAGGTTCTGTAACCATACCGCTTCCAGTGATAAAGTCTGCATTAATATGGCTTCGTCGTCGATCGTCCATAGACAGCTGTTTGGCTGGCAGCCGTGGTTCGCACTGTAATGTGGTGGCTCTCTTCAATAGTGGTCCTAAGATAAGCACGTTGTATGCAATATAAATAGAAATTACTTTCGCAATTTTACCTCTTGATGAACGTCGATGTCGCTTGCTATTTGCATATCCTTGTAGCGAACATCTCCGAATTCCAGTATCGCCCCCTTCAGATTGCTATAACGTAAAATACAATTTTTAAACATAAATCCTATTCGATCTCTCCATATAGTACATGCACATACCCTGGTCAATTGTTTCGACATATCTGTCGCAGCCTTAATAAATGAATAAACTAAAATAATGATAAGCAAATATATAAGTGGCCCGGTCACAACACTCTTTTTCTGTTTTGGATCTAAATATTGACTAGGAATGGTGTCATCGAGATGTTTTTGTTGCGTCTCGATACGCGTCAAGTATGTTGAATGCATGTCCTTTTCAGGTTTGAAAATAATAGCGTGTATATCAAAGCAGATGTTCTCGTATTCAAGAAATTTGTACAAGTAATTTTCAGTGTCCTTCCGTTGTCCTACATAGTTCGTTTCAGTTACAGTCTCAGGTTTCTCTTCGTTGTAGTTCGAATTCGATTCAAGTTTCTTTCTTAAGGTTTCTTCATGCAATCGTTTCAATTGTTTGTCTTTTCTAATAGCATTTCGGAAGAATGTAAAAGAACAGACAACAATGAGAATCACAAAGAATGTAACTATCTGTTTTTGTCCTTGCATAGCCAAATGTAGTCTCTGAATTAGATGATTCGTATCATTTCAGAATGTATCTGTAAGGGGGAAAGAAAGGCCAAGAGTGAATACAAAGAGTATTTTTATTTTACCTAACAATATAATTATACTACACTCTTCGATGTTTTATTTCATTGCTTTACAGTCTATAAAAAAAAGTTATTTTATCGATTGAGCAAGAACGCTATACGTATTGCATTCTTCTGAATATGGATAACGTCTGTACACCGCCGATGTCATGTTAACTCAGTTCGTTAACAAAGAACACATGTAAATAATTCCAATATTTAATATCATCAACAACTAGTCAATATTGCAATACATATACGTATCAGAATACAATAAAAAAGACATACATACTTTAAGGGCAAACCAAAACGTTTATCCAACTATTCAAAATTTCAAAAAGTTAATAAGCGCACACGACATGCATGTACTCCTCCATGTGGGAACAAAACGAATAAATTTATAATGGAACTCCATGAAGCGTAGTATGAACACTACTATGAAGAGTATGATTCCCACCTTTTAAACACGGAATAATTGTCTGTATTTCCACGTAATAGCATTAAGCGTAAAACATGTAAATCAAATTTGAAGGACGATTCAAAAACGATTTATATTTAGCCCTGAGAGAGGTGAGATTCTTTACAGCCCGGCTCCGCACCCTTAAATGTTCAGTTCAAGCTGATCGTGGTGTAGCGGCAGCCAATCACGCCAATCCACTCCTTCAGTACTTTATGGTGTCTCACACGACTTGTTGTTGTTGTTGTAGTAGCGACGCGCTGATATCCGATGAATGTGTGTGTCATAAAGCTTGTTTGTCCATGTTTTCTTCAATGTCCAGGTGTAGAAACGCAGCTGCTTCAATAGGATTATCCCATAGCGCAGTAGGTGTTAGGCGCGTGGGAGCTGCAGGACAGCTAAAGATGTGCTCGACATTGTGTGGAGTGAGGCCACAGGCTGGACCGGAGTTCTGTATTTCGTTATCAATGCGGGATAGGTACGAGTTCAGACGTGAGCACCAGCTAGAACGAAGTTAAGCGAGTGTAGTCCTGGTTGCTCTAGGAAGTCGAAGTTCGTCTGAAGATATAGCAGGTGGTTGCGCATTAAGTATCCTGTTTGGTGTCATGTCCGCGATTGAGGGTAGCACTTCTTCACTATGCAGTGTTGTGATGGCCGATCTGTAGCTAGTGTTATCGAAGGGGACTCTTTTAAACCTTTGGATCTCCCGCTCGCGATCCCTCATATTACGTCTTACATGATGTGGCGGTGGGATTCTGTCCATAAGGTTAGAGTTAGGATGGTCACTCCGATAACAGCCAACCAGATACTGGTTCGTTAGAAGTGTGTTGTGGCTTCTTAGGGGCATCATTCTGGTTTCCTGGTAAAGGTGGTCCTGCGACGACATCAGTAGGCAGCCTGTGACAGTTCTGAGAGCTGCATTTTGGCAGGTCTGAACGTTCCTCCACTGAGTGTCACATAAGTTTTCCGACCAGATGGGAGCCGCATAATTGGCCATAGATTTCCCGATAGACTTGTAAGTCGTTAGTAGGGTCTCCTTGTCTTTCCCCCAGGAACTGCTAGCAAGAGCTTTGAGGACGTTGTTCCTGCCTCTCATCTTGTCACAAATGGTTGACGCATGGACTGAGAAGATAGCCATGCTGTCAAGGGTGACACCGAGGATTTTAGGGTGGTTAATGGTGGGGATAGTTTGACCGTCTACTACAAAATCCAGTTGTTGTCTCACTTCTTTGGTCCATGTGGTAAACAGTGTAGCGGTAGACTTCGGCGCAGACAGAGTGAGATTTTTGCTGATAAAGAAGGTGTTAAGTTCGTCGAGATACCCATTTATCTGTTCGCACATTTGAGTGATATCGTTGCCGGTTGCTAAAATCGTGCAGTCATCAGCATAACTGACAATTTCGAGTCCGTCAGGTGGCGTAGGGAGTCCTGACATGTAAAGGTTAAACAGGGTGGGAGATAAGACTCCTCCTTGGGGAACACCCTGTTTAATTCGTCTTAGTTTAGATTTCCCGGATCTAAATTCTGTGTAGGACTGTCTGCCGGCAAGATAGTTGGCGATCCACTTTACAATATGCTACGGAAGCGATGTACCGCATATGTCTGACAGCAGAAACGAGTTGCTGACAGTGTCAAATGCCTTTGACAAGTCTAATGCCACCAGATTCGTTCGTTGACATGGACGATGTCACCAGATTCGTTCGTTGACATGGACGTGCTTGGTTGAGGCCATTGAGTATTTTCGATGTAATGACATCCAAAACCGTCGTGGTGCTGTGCATCCTTCAAAAGCCATGTTGGTGGTTGGCCATCTGAGTATGAGTCGCAATTATAGGGTGGAGCAGCGCTTCTAAGGTCTTGGCTACAGGAGACAAAAGTGTGATGGGACGGTATGATTCACCCAGTGTTGGTTTTTTTCGGGGATGATAGACGATGAGATGGAGAGATTGATCGTGGCCGTTATGTATTCAATTGCTCTTGTGTCAAGATGTTTGAGCATGACCATCGATATACCGTCTGGTCCAAGGGCTTTGGAACTTCGCTCTTTTTATTGCTGCTGCAACTTCCTGAGATGTAAATTGAAGTTGCTGGTCAGTTGGACGGTTACGAATGCTCCTAGTAATAATGCGTTTAAGTCAATCAGGAGGTGGATGTTCGATAAACTGTTTGTTAAAGTTGTTGGCGCATTTTGTTGGGTCGTTAACCGTAATGTTGCCAAATTGGATAGCAACATGCCCTTTGTGTTTGGTTGGGTTTGTAAGGGCCCTAACCGTTGACCAGAGCTTATTGACACCCGTTGTCAAGTTGCAATTGTCGAGGTGGGAGTTCCATTTTCTTCTCCTGTGATCTGCTACCTGTTTAAAGATATCAAGGTTTAGTTCCTTGATCCTTGGATCGTCCGGGTTAATGCTGCGTATGCGGTCTCTATCATCTGCCAATCTAGCTGCTGAAGTAGGGAAATTTGGTCGAATTTTGGGTATCCGACCTGCTGGGATGAACTTCATAATCGCTTGCTGCAGTATGTGCCTTACATTTCGTTCGGCCGTGCGCACGTCAGTTGGAGTTGGTAAGGTAGCGAAGGCCGTGTTGGTGTAGGACTTGAAGCCATCCCAATCCGCTTTATTATGGAAGAAGGAAGATCTCACACGACTTAAATGATTTCTGTTTTTAACGATCATTCGTGTGAATGTGGAAGATATAGACATATCTTCGGCCCCTCCCAAAATTTTCGCGGCTGATAAACTCTTGAGCGATGCTAGGGCGCAGGCATATACAGTCGTCCTTGAGGAAAAACTATCACCACGGGTTCTCGGAAAAAGGTACCATCAGGGAAGTCGCAGAGAAGGTCGTGGGATACAAAGCCCGTCGAGCGTGAAATGGCTGATTTGATGGAGAATGCAGGAAATCACTCGACGCAAAGAACGAAGCCTACAGACAATATTTCCAACGTGCAACTAGAGCCAAAAAAAAAAATTGACGAGCTACGGCGAATATCGAATAGAATAATTAGACGTCAGAAACAGAAATACTTTGACAAGCAGTTGCTGAACATTAATGAAAACCTAGCTAATAGAAACACCAGATAAAGGTGCATGTTCCTCGGGGCGATCCGTGCGACGGTAGCTCAGCGACGATAGCCATACGACGAAAGCTCATCGACGATCGCGCACGTGGTGGGTTCCTCGAAGCGACCGCGACTTGTCTATGCGCGGATTACGAATTTGCAATGTAGATAAAATATATGCGTATGTAAAAGGTACAGTTCACGTGAGTGTGAATGCATTTTGCACCAATTAACCGACTCTGGGCATCCACAAGCATTTTTCTTGGTTTGCATACCATCCACCTCAGTCAGCCGACATGTACACCAGCGCAGCGGTCGCGACTTCTCTGTTATCTGCAACTCAAGTTCACGGCATATACGACAGCAATTCGCCTTCTATGTACAACACAAGTACCCCCCAAGCAACCGACCCCGCGCACGCACAAGTAATCGTCAAAAGATGCAATTTTCTCGACATGCACAACGGCCAAATCAGCCAAACGACATGCACGACAGCGATTGCGACTCCCAAATATGATGGCGACGATATCCTACCCCCTGCGATGCGACTGACGGAGCCATGCGATCTTCGCTCGCGAGCGTAGTCGCAGTCGTTTGGAGGAACACAGCTCCATAGACAATACACACAAATAGTGCTCAGCGCTGATCGCTGAGCTGGGATAGCTGCGCTGTCGTCGCATGGATCGCCCCGAGGAACATGAACCTTAAGCGTATAGACTAGTAAATACAATTAAGAACGACTAGAACGACTTTGTAAGGACAAGGATGTAAACATCATCAGCGACACCGATAACATCAATAAACGATGGGCGTCCTATTTTCAAGAGCTTGTGAGTCCAACATCTAACGTCTCCGTACAAGAAACCCAAATCAATGGTGTTGTTATTAATCATGGCCTCACTACAGAACCACCGACAGTAGACGAAGTTGATCTCGCCTTGCGGTCACTAAGATCTCAGCATCGAATTTGTAGACGACTTAATATACGAGGGTAAGGTGAAAAGTTCTCGACCTGACACAGAAATACTGTTACAATCAGCAAAAATTTATGTTTCCTGCCAGGGTGCACGTGTCATTAGTTCGTATGACAAGTTTCAACTTGTTCTCTCAAGTAGTTTGTTTACACGAATTTTTGCAGTAGACGTCTTACGTGTTTTTCGTTAAAGTGGAGAAACTTGAATGTCGTGCGGTCATAAAATTCTTCGTTTTGGATGGATTAACCTCTAAGGAAATTCATCCGAAGTTAACAAAAGTTTACGATGCCTCTGCTCCTTCGATGTCAACCGATAAAAAAAACGTGGTCGCACGTCCCTTGAAGACGACCCACGTGAAGGACGGCCAAAAACCGCAACCACACATACTCAATTGCCCTAACCCCTTGTGTGGCATAGCGCGTCAACTGTTCCATGTGGCCCAGTTGACGTTTCGTTGACATAAATTGGTTTCAGAGAATGCAGTTGCCAGCATGCACCTCCTGCACATCCATGGCCACGAACGTCGTCGTGGACGGGATTCGAACCCGAAACGCCGGTAGTCAAATATGAGACTGATTCCTCAACACACTGCGCTCCCGGTCGCAACCACACATCGTGTTGGACGATAGGCGAATGAAAGTGAGTGATATTGCTGAGGCTGTGGCGAATCGGAAGAAAGGGTACGAAACATCTTGCACAAAGAATTAGAGATGCGAAAGCTCTGCGCAAGATGGGTGCCGCATTTGCTGAATGCCGATCAAAAGCAAATGCGCAAACGATATTCGCAGCAATCTTTGCACCGATTCAATCGGGATCCGACCGATTTTGTGCGGTGATTTGTCACCATGAACGAGACTTGAGTCCACCACTAGACGCCAGAAACGAAACAGCAGTCGAAGCAGTGGGTGGAAGCCGGTGGTTCAGCGCCAAAGAAAGCAAAGTCGATCGTATCTGTAAGAAAGGTCATGGCCAGTGTGTTTTAGGATGCAAAAGGGATCCTGTTAATTGACTACCTTGAAAAAGGCAGAATAATAAGTACACCAAACTTCTTGACCAGCTGGATGCCAAAATTCGCGAGAAGAGGCCTGGCGTGAAGAAGAAAGAAATCCTCTTTCACCAGGACAACGCACCTGTACACAAGTGTGCGTTGGCGATGGGAAAACTGCGGGATTTGGTTTATGATTTGCTCGACCGTCCCCCCTATTCTCCTGATTTGGCACGCTCATACTTCCATATTTTCCCAAACTTGAAGAAATTTGTCTCTGGGAAGCGCTTCGCATCTAATGAAGAAGTTGAGAGGGCCGTAGATGAATATTTTCACAGCATTCCAGACTCTCACTTCCGGGAAGAAATACTGATGTTGCAGAAACGGGTAAGGGAGATTATGTAGAAAAATAAAATCATTTTTTAACTGAAAATCGCAGTCTTTTATTTTTAGGCCGATAACTTTTCACCTTACCCGCGTACCTGGGTAGTACCCTGTCAAAGGACGCCAACGAAACTGACGAAATCAAGCGACGTTCCTGCGGCAGCCGATTCTTGGTACTGGAACGACCCGTTTTTCGACGGCCAAGAGCTGCCAAACCCGCTCGATGCAAGAAGAACTGCAGTATTTGAAGCATCGCCACCACAGCAACAACAACGACATCAAGCGACGGATACAGCCAGCAAATATAACTTTCTTCTCGATCCTCCCCATAATAAAATCGACGCATGTGGAAGTTTCGAAAATGGTCAAACAACAACGTCTTCAATGTGCAGGGCATGTACAACGAATGAACGATGTTCGCATGCCTAAGAAATTAATGAACGACGGAAGACATGTCGACGGAGCGAGATTGCCAGGAAGGCTGAGAGCTCGTTGGGAGAGCTCAGTATATGCTGACGCCGAGCAACTACTGGGTTTTCAAGATTGGAGGGCGCGGTCATGTGGTCAAGATAATTGGAGGACAACGATCCAGGCAGCCAGTGCCCGACGTCGGGCTGATGCGCCACGATGATGACGATGAAGTGGCAGTGAGCCTTGTTGGTTCTTTATCTTTAACAATATTCATCTGGTTAACAATATTCACCTGGCATTCTGATGCTCGGTGGTTACCTGCACATTTTGGGCAAATATCAAAAGTACTCTGGCAATATATCCCTATATGCCCATATTTTTGGCATTTGTAACACCTTCTCACATCAATCACCTCAGCATAAAAATTACTGGCATAATCAATGTTAACATACCTATTGACTAGCCGCGAGTAAAGATCTACAGTAGTTTTAAAATATAGTTGTATAGTTATGCTCTTGCTTTTTGTAGCTTTTGTATTGCAGAAGCCTCAACTCTATATCTGGACTAATTCCATAATTCAGAGTTATGATTTCTTGCTTATGCCTACTAGCAACCATTTCTTTTCGTGCGAAATTTCATACAAATACTGTCAAAGGGACGAAACTTTTGACGGTATTTGTGTGAAATTTCATACGAAAAGAAAGGCTTAGTACTAGGCACATAGGTTTAAGGTTTAAGGCAGCATTCGCCGCCAGTTGTTAGCCAAAAATCCAAACTACACCTCAGTTGTGGAAGGGAAGGCTGTTTCAAATTAAACAAATCACTCCGGTTCGAACATAGTCTTACTATAAAAAAAAATGGGTCAAATGAATTACTCACGAAAACATAATGAAACATTCAAGAAACGCCAGAAATTGCTAATGTCGTTAGCTGATTAAACAAGTGTATGCTGACGCCAGTAATAAGCAGACTGTGTTCAGACCATTTGTTCTACGATATGAATCATTCAAGTCAATCTTTAAAATTCCATGACACACCGTTCTCGCACTTAGAAATTGCATCTAATGTCGTAGGAAATGTTTCCCAGGCCGCATTCCACCAGACAATAGTCTGCTCGGAGCAACTGATAATCTACTTCATCTTGCCACGGCCTCAGTCAAGGTCAAATCCACCTGGCCTACACTTCCACTTCTCCCCACAACTAATACCGTACGTCGCACGCCATTCTAGGCCACAAAACCACAACAAAAAACAGCTGATCGTTGTCCCACAGTTTCCCGGGCAGCAATACGCGACCAGCACGACAATTTCCACAGACACTAGATAAAATCGATTTTTTGTTATCAGGATTTTCGGGGGCAAACTCATAATTTCACATTAGAGATGGGCTTTTTGGACCAATTGTAGTTATGTTATGGTCGTGCCGGTACACTTTAATTGGACGGTGGAAATTGATTGCTCCGTTCAATGGCCGGATGTCGTTAATTTAGCCCAAAATATTAGAATGGATGGAATGCGCCTTTCTGGGATACTCACGATTGCAGTTGCACGATGTTGTTGAAATGCTTTGTATTCTTAAACACTATATACTAGTCACAGCGGGCTACTTTCGTTAGCGGTTTTAAACTTGTCACCAAATTTATTTGCGTTCGCTGCTTTCCTACTGAAAATAGACCAAACCAAATGCAACAGTTCGAACGATTCGAGTATCGAATCAAAGTTCGAATTCCCCTCACAGTCGCAAACACAAGTTTGATAGACTTGCCAGCATCACCGTTAAAGCGATGTTGAAGCTGCATTTATATTCGACGCGAATAACGTCAACAAGTCGTAGCTATCAAAAATCAGGTGTTTAAAAATAGAATATTGATTTAAAAAAGAACTGAAACCCAGTGCAAATAATTTTTTAGACAGGGACGCACTTAGGCGGCTATTATACTATAAAAGTTCTTTAACAAATATCATTTCAAAAAACTTTTATAGTATAATAGCCACCTAATATCGGAACCAGATTGAACGCAGAAAACAGCAGCAGCGGCAGCAGCAACAAAAACAAGCTGCAGATCTGCTTTTGCCGCTGCCGCTGCATTCAATCTGACTGTCGCGTAAGGCAAATACATGCCAACGAACATGGATCACATAGAACAAGCACTCAGTACATTAATTTTTGTGAAGCGGGATGCAAATAGTCAGCCCTACACATGTTTACCCATTTTTGACAGGAACCTAAACGGGAATTAAATGCATTGGGTAGATAAGGACAGCATCACTTCATAGTGTGCGTTCAGAAGGAACTGAGCAACTTCCGCTCAGCGAACATGCTCAGAACGAGCGGGTTCAGAAGTGACTGAGCAACTTCTGCTCGGGTGAGCATGATCAAATTTCACCGAGCAAGAAATATTTCTGCTCACTGATCAGTGCTCAGGTTCTTCTTCTTCTTTTTCAACCTCACGCTCATGTTGCGAGTTTCCGAGTTTTGACAGTTATCAAATTGGTTGTTGTGTTTTCGCCGTTTTCGGCTTCTAGTTCTTTGGTTTTGGGTGCTTTTGAATTTGTTTTCTCGTTGTTCGTAATTTTTGTAATGGACAGCGTGGGATTCATGTATTTTCCACTTTTCGGCACTTGACGTCTAAAATTGTCATCGTCAGCTTTCAGCTGGTCGTTTTGTCAGCTGGTGAAGTAGCGTTCAGCAGGTGTAGACTCCAAACCGAGTAGCTCCGGAGCTGCTCGCGAGCAGTTGCGGAGCAGCTCGCGACCGGTTTCTGCTCTTTTGCCACCTTCTGAACGCACTCATAATCAGCAGCTCAAATGACAAAGCTTCCCACGTTTTTAAATGTATTGGTAGCCATGAGAGAAAACAGCCCTCGTTTATATTTGGACTGGTATGACTTTTACCCGCAATTGCAGTGGTGTGTGTACTATTTTCATGCATTTCGGGTTCGACTTCCTTTTCAGACTCACGGGATCATATGAAGAGGTGTATATCTGTCTATTTTCCGCAATTCTCTCGCAAAGCGATTGTGTACGGATAATGAAATTTAACACATTGATAATTACGGGAATAGAAAACAACCTTTGGGCATCTTGTACTGAGTGCCAGTTTTCTCGATGTTCTTTGTACATGCTTTCTAATTTGACATTTCGTTGCCGCTTCTGCTGCTGCTGCATTCTGCGTTCGGGCATAAGAATAGATTTGTAACGTGAACGTTGCTTGTTTCAAGTACTTTTCTTACAAGCTTGCACACCTTCCCCCTTAGGCGGATAATATCATTCATTAAAGTATGTAACTGACGGTTTGGTGGGCATCCGAAGATGCCCGTGGTGAGGGAGCCTAACCTCGGAATTATACTGTGCGCGAATTACGTCCCCAAGTCGCAGTCAACGAAAATCAGCTGTTCAGCCAGTTATAGTCAAATCTCTTGTTCGCGTTCTTTTGACACATTTGAGCTGTGAAAAACTGGCTTCCTAACAAACTTGAAACACTTTTTTGAATTAAGAATAGAAACATGCACTTCCAAGCGCATAACAGTAACTTGCAACAAAACGAATGATCACCCACAGTTTTAAACCACATGCCTATTGTGAATTCATATTTCGCGGCTCGTTGATTGCGACAAAGTTGAACTCGTCTCACCTCGGAATTATATTGTGCGCGAATTACGTCCCCAAGTCGCAGTCAACGAAAATCAGCTGTTCAGCCAGTTATAGTCAAATCTCTTGTTCGCGTTCTTTTGACACATTCGAGCTGTGAAAAACTGGCTTCCTAACAAACTTGAAACACTTTTTTGAATTAACCTCGGAATTATACTGTGCGCGAATTACGTCCACAAGTCGCAGCCAACAAAAATCAGCTGTTCAGGCAGTTATAGTCAAATCTCTTGTTCGCGTTCTTTTGACACATTCGAGCTGTGAAAAACTGGCTTCCTAACAAACTTGAAACACTTTTTTGAATTAAGAATAGAAATATGCACTTCCAAGCGCATAACAGTAACTTACAACAAAACAAATGATCACCCAAAGTTTTAAACCACATGCCTATTGTGAATTGATATTTTGCGGCTCGTTGATTGCGACAAAGTTGAACTCGTCTCAACTTTTGCGACGTGAGCGACGTGTTGTTCGCGCACAGTATACTTATCGCCATATGAAATACATTGGTTCAACTTTATTTGGCAGCAGAAGCCGCGTTGTTCGCGCAGACTATAATTCAGCCATAAGAATAGAAACATGCACTTCCAAGCGCATAACAGTAACTTACAACAAAACAAATGATCACCCACAGTTTTAAACCACATGCCTATTGTGAATTGATATTTCGCGGCTCGTTGATTGCGACAAAGTTGAACTCGTCTCAACTTTCGCGACGTGAGCGACGTGTTGTTCGCGCACAGTATACTTATCGCCATATGAAATACATTGGTTCAACTTTATTTGGCAGCAGAAGCCGCGTTGTTCGCGCATACTCTAATTCAGCCATAAGGTTGCTTGATGACCGTGAAAGTAGGGCCGTGCCATCTGGCGAAGAAAAATGCCCCTCAATCGACTGAGCAGTGGCATGCTTGCTGTAGCTCAGTTCGGGCGACGTGGGCGGGGTTTTCGCCGCTCGTTGCCCCTGTCCTTTACGTATTAATAAAAATTCGTAGGCCTGGGGAAGACAACACAAACAAGGGAGGTAAAAATGGGGAATAAAAAAGTGAGGCGATAAGGATGGAATGGTTGGTGGATGGCTCGCTTGCCATCGAGCTCGCAATGGGGTCCAGGTGTGATGGGACCCTCAGCCTGTGGTTTCGTACCACCGACAGATCGTTACTCATCAGGTGCTGTCATAGATCTGGCGGTGGAAGCAGCACAACCAGACCAGAGTATGGATTCGACCGGGAAAATGTTGGACGCAAGTCACTACGTTTATATCGCAGGACTATGTTCCAGTATTAACTAATCCCACCTAACTCACCTTAGTGTAAACGTATCGGATTAGTTAGATTGGATCAACTTTTAGGTCTACTTGCGATGCGATACTGGACTAAAAAAATAAGGTTGTAACCCCCATATACGATGCAATCCGTCGCTATAGCCGCCATATACATTATGCGATCCATCGGCCGATCGATCGGGCCAAATTTCAGCTGGTCAAAATTATATGGAACTGTTAAAAGAATCGTCAACAATAAGCGCATACACAGGCCGATCCATCGGCCGATAGATCGGTGTGTGTATGGCACGTTTTAGGCGGGTATTAGGCTGCGCGCAAGTTGGCACACGTTCGTGTGTCGCGTTCACGTGTTTTATGTCAAACGGTGTGAGTCTATGGTTTTCAACCAAAGACACGAATCTGTCAATTTGGCAAATGCTCGGCTGTTGTCGTATCACCAAATTGGATTCATTATTGTGCGTTAACGCCAATAATTTAGTATGAAATATGCGCTTATGCACATCCTACTACTCTCCAGTCGTTTGTTCCGCCACTTAATTCTTGCCTAATTATCCGTTTTAAAGCACAATAATGAACTCAGTTTGGTGATACGACAACAGCCAAGCATTTGTCAATTTGACAAATTCGCATCTTTGGTTGCAAACCATAGACCCAAACCGTTTGACAGCAAACACGTGAACGCGACACGCGAACGTGAGCCAACATGCGCGCAGCCTTACACTATAAAAGTTCTTTGAAAATATCTTTCATAAAAGATATTAATAGCCCACATATACGATGCAATCCGTCGTCAGATTGATGTGACGATATTGCGATCGTCAGATCGATCGCACAGTGTATGTGACTATCGTTGACGATTTTTTTGACATTTCCATATAATTTCGATCGTCAGATATTTTGTGGCGATCCATCGTCAGATCGATCTGACGATGGATCGCACCGTCTATGGCAGGTCTAAAAGAACTTTTCATCAAGAAACCGAAAACGAAAATCCACACCATTTGACAGTCACACGCAATACGTCAACTAACAATTGTCAAATACGCTAATACCTTACCCCCCCATTGACCGGACATCAACCAGAAAAAATTTCTGGTTAATTTCCCCGATGTCTGGTTGAGCAAACGCAAACTGAAACGGAGCGTCCACAAGAAAAATCAGTCAAACTGTTTGCAGTTGCGTTTAAAACGTTGCGGGACCTGAACCCACCCATTGCTATTCGTCTTCAGATCAATCTGACGATGGATCGCCACAAAGTATCTGACGGTGAAATTTATATGGAACTGTAAAATAAATCGTCAACGATAAGGCTGCGCGCATGTTGGCTCATGTTCGCGTGTCGCGTTCACGTGTTTGCTGTCAAACGGTTTGGGTCTATGGTTTCCAACCAAAGATGCGAATCTGTCAATATGACAAATGCTCGGCTATTGTCGTATCAACAAATTGAGTTCATTATTGTGCTTAAAGTGGATAATTAGGTAAGAATTGAGTGGCAAAACAAACGACTGGGGAGTAGTAGGATGTGCATAAACACACATTTCATACTAAATTAATGGCGTTAATACACAATAATGAATCCAATTTGGTGATACGACAACAGCCGAGCATCTATCAAATTGACATATTCGCATCTTTGGTTGCAAACCATAGACTCAAACCGTTTGACATAAAATACGTGAACGCGACACGCGAACGTGTGCCAACTTGCGCGCAGCCTAAGTATTGTACATACACTGTGCGATCGATCTTAAACGTGCCATACACACACCGATCGATCGGCCGATCCGTCGCCCGATATCGATATCGGCCGATGGATCGGCCTGTGTATGCGCTTATCGTTGACGATTTTTTTGACAGTTCCATATAATTTTGATCAGCTGACATTTTGTGGCGATCCATCGGCCGATCGATCGGGCGACGAATCGCATAATGTATGGCGGCTATTAGGATCGCAATATAGTCAGATCGATCTGACGACAGATCATATGGTATATGGCATATGAGAGGCTTTATTTTTCACTTTTTGTATATCCATAGTGTATCGGCTTGTGAACACAATACATACGCAAAAACATTACGAGCAATCTTTGTTTAAGTTGTACTGAGTTCCAACTCTTTCTCTTGTTCCTCTATGTCCACACCATCGAAATGCACCTGCCTGCACATTTGCAACCGTTGCTGCAAGTTCATTATGCCACCGCCATCTTTATCCTATATATATTTATATAGAGTAAAGATGGCAGTGATTATGCCCAGCGTCTTATCTCAGCTGATCTTTGCAAACGTCACTAGTTGTAGTGCGTCACCGCCATTACACAAAGTACACTGCTCTGCTCAACATCAACTTGCATCGCCGGCTAAGCAAAGCATCGCGTCATCGATTTTCTAATTACGCGGCCGTACCTACTTTTTTATTCTCATTGAGAAATCGTGGCTGCTCGCGATTGCGTCATTTGTACACCTTACCACCGACTTATTTGTTTATATACAAAACGAATCTTCGCAGCACACCGCCGCGCCCATATGTTCAGTCGTTCAGTGTTTACTTTGCCTCTTGTCTGCATCAGTTTGTTCGTTTAGGTGTTCAAAAGAAATTAAAAAGGAAATGCTTCCTCGTAAAGATTTCCGCGGTTTCGGGGGCAGCAACCATGACGCTGGCTGCGGAGGTACCTACTTGAACGGTGGTCGTGGTGGTAAAGCCACAGCGCAGAAAGCGGACAGTGGTAACGGTGTGAGTTATGTGAAATTCACTCCGGAAAAGTTTCGTGACAGCAACTATGGGAAAAGTCGGGACACAGCACTAACCGTCGATTCCAGGGTGCTCCGTGCAGTTCTGGTGCTGGCAGTCGTAGTACCGGTGGCCTACAGAAGCTACATGTTTTCAAGTGAGTTCCTTTCCTGTGTACAGTGGCGGTTAAAACAATGTGTTTGATTGCAACCGGAAGCTATTTATAGTGAACCCCTTATTTAGACTTTTGAACGATCGACCCTTCCGTGCTTCCCCCTAGTTGCCCTTGGAAAAAGCAATTTAATATCACAGATGGTATCGATTTTTAATTTTTCTATTTTTACCCGACTTTCATCAGATTTGTGGTATGTGCTTGTATTTTGCCCATTTATCGCTATTTGTACACACTATACAGTTCTTGTAGTTTTGTGAACGCCTGACTTTAGGCCTATACGTATTTCCAAGAGAAGTTTAAAATTAAACCAGATTTCATCAAGGTGCATTTTGAATTGAGCGCTAAATCAATCAACCGTCGACATCATCTCCGCAAATAGTTCCAAGGACCGTTTCACAAAATTCTGTTGGGGATGTTTACTTTGATGATCTCACATGCAAATTCTCACAGTCGAATGGCTCAGCTGGACGTGAAAGAACTTGCACGACCAAGCGTTACGTCTAACTGCACGACAATCGCACACGGCGGCTTATCTATTTCGCATTGTAGACCGCCCGGTGAAAAAATTTCTTAATAATAGCAGCCGCCAGCAAGAACAACAATGGAATTCTCGTCATGCCCGATCGGTTGATGGAATTGGGAAGTCTATTAGTAGTTCATACAGTGGTCGTCAACCGTTCAGCGGGGAACTGGTCATTTGATTTACGCTTTGAGCTGTAGGTAGTAAGTCAAGGCAATGATCCTCTAGTTTTGCGGATCGGTACGGCCTAGGTCGTGGACCATGCTTATGAAATGGATTAATCCGATTCACATTTGCAATGCGGCCAATCTTTATTTTAGAAAAGTATTTTTCATTGTTTACACTCGCTTGGGTTTCTTTCAGGATAAAATAAAGATTAATGTGTAATCAAGATAGAATTTGAAAGCACATTCATGCAGTTGCAGAGCTCTGTCTGACATTTTTGGAATGAAAATTTTCTTGGTCGTACGTAAGTAGTCTAGGTCCCATATTTTTTTTTTTAATTTTGACTTTATCGGTGACCGAAAAAAATCCTACTTCCAGCAAGATCGCTCGTGGTTACGAAAAGAAAGTCTTTAGCGACCCAAAGAACCCCTACTATTTTTTCCAGCAAGATTGGTTGTGTTTCTATAAAGAAAGTGCTGCCATTCTGGATCTCCCACTTTGTTTTTGCAATTTTTGACCTCAGATTCGTGATCAGCGACACCAAAAAAACTCAAAAAAAAACTTCTCCATCAAGATTGGCCGAGTTTTTGAAAGAAGTGCTGCCGTTCACGATCTCCTGTTTTTGGCTTTTGCCAATTTTGACTTCGAATTCACAATCAGCTATCTAAACGACTCCCTACCAGTTTTCTCCAGCAAGATTGGCCGTGTTTATCAGAAAAGTGCTGTCATTCTGGATCCCCAACTCTGTCTTTTTTTTTGCAATTTTGACTTCAGATTTGTAATCGGCGATCCAACAAAACCGCTTAAAAATGTTGCAGCACGATCAATCGTGTTTTTGGAAAAAAGGGTTGCCGTTCAGGATCTCCGATTGTTGTTGATTTGTGCGAATTTTGACTTCAGATTCGCAGTCAGCTACCTAAACTACCCTTTATATTTTTTTTCAGCAAGATTCGCTGTGTTTATAAAAAAAGTGTTGCCATTTTGGCTCCCCCATTTTACTTTGTTTGCAACCTAAACAACTCCCTATCAGTTTTTTCCAGCAAAATTGAACGTAAATTTTCTAAAAAAAATCAAGCAATATTTTCTTGACATATTAAATCAAGGAAAGACATATCTAATCTACCCATACCTACTCCTGATGTTCTGTTCTTTCAAAACCTGTGTGAGTATGAGTGCATTCACGACACTCGTTTCATCCGGAGCGCTCCGTAGCGCTACTACCCCTCCCGCTCGTGATTGCAATCGCTCCTTCCATCCGCTACGGAGCGGTTATTTCCCCTTGGTAGCAGAAATTTTTTACGCTCTCTGGGCATGTAGCCGCTACATTTGACAATTCGCAGATGGTATGTGCGTTGTGACGTTTGTGTACATCAAAAGCGCAAATAGAATCCCCGTCTATGTAAATTCACTGTCTTCTTGTCGTTTGATTTGATATTTCCTTGTTTCGTGATGTGCCAAAAAAATGTTTTGCAATGGAAAATTGGTGAACGAAAGTTGTGGAGAGGATTTCAACATGTTAACATAATCACCATTGTAGCGGTTCAATCACGAAAGAAATGTCGACAGGTAGCGTCTCCTCAAATGTGTAGTGGAGGGGATGTAGCGTTCCGTAGCGAAAATTTTCACGTGAATGCAGCCTATCTAACCAGACCTACTTGACTGTTTTTTGGAGGTGCATGCTGGCAACGTGCATTGTCCTAAACTGGTTTATGCCAACGAAACGTCAGCTAGGCCACATGGAATAGTTGACGTGCTACGCCCCACTAGGGGTTAGGGCAAATGAGTAGTAGTACTCTATTGATAAGGAAGGATTAGGTATGTGTATTTACCCAGCACTGATCTTCTGTTCTTTGAAAACCTACGGGTCTTCCCGAACCTGTATACCTAGCCAGACCTAGAAACCTATCCAGACCTGGATACATACCTGCCCAGCACTGATCTTCTGTTCTTTCAAAACCTGTGTATCTACCCAGACCTACTTAGACCTGGTGACCTAGATATTTTTCAAATCGTACCTACCAGACCTAGGTCTGGGTGTTGGACCTAGGTCGAAATTCTATTTATGTGTGCAATGATTAACAGGTACCACAACGTACTCAACTACTTTTTCACCAACAAATACTTGTTGATCTCAGCGCCGAAATCATCTACCACATTATTCACATCTTGGACTAAGGAGGTGAAACAACAGCTGATCATATCAGTAGGAAACAAATCCATTCCCACCGTCAATTATCCGAAAATCCTTGGTCTTACCAAAGAGGATTGATATTCTACAAGTGTGATTACTCCATAGAACTTTCCCTCTGTCAGTAGATTTGTATATGACAAATAGTATAGACTGCACAGTATAGATACACAAGAGAATCAATACATACAAATCTTCCGGCGGAGGCTAAAGTTGTATATAGTGAGCTTTGTTGCGTAGTCTATACTATTGGTCAATGTCAATACATACAAATCTACTGGCAGAGGCGAAAGTTCTATGGAGTGATCACTCTTGTAGAATATCAATCCTCTTTGGTCTTACCTTGGATAGTGTGTCATTATCATCTGCCCATGCTGCTAAAATATGCGATAAAATAAGAGCTCACAATAAGGTTCTCAGAGCGCTCGCTGGAACCTCGTGGGGAATCCCTACGGACAAAGCCATTGGAAGATCGGTGGCCAATAACGCAGCCCCTAACTGGTTTCAGAACCTACGTGATACACACTGGAAGTACATACAGCCCTGCCAAAATGCTGCTTTACGCTTAATGGCAGGCTGTCACTTAATATCATCTCAGGATCACATCCACCAAAAGACCAACATGCCGTCTTTGAAGTGACCATCCAAATAATCAACTCACATACAATCATACAATGCACTATAAATAAACAAGACATCTCGTGTCCCAGCGCAAAAATTGTGCTAATAGCAATACGTTAAACGACAACGACCACATCTGTTAACTCGATGATGACATCCTGTAATAAAATACATACTCGTATGTTTACGTCATTTCCGTCCCACCAATGTCCATAATATTCAATTCCAATTGGTTCCCTGAAAAACCTTCACTTCAGGCAATAAACAAGTCTTCTTTTATGGAAACCCGGGTATTTGAATATCAGGTACTGAAAAGAACAAGTACTGAAAATTGCAGGTAATCAAATCCCCGGGATCCCGGTACTGAAAAGAAAAGAACAGATACTGAAAAGAACAGCTATTAAAATCCTGGGATCCCGGTACTCAGTACCGGTACTAAAAGAACAGGTACTCAAATTCCGGGATCCCGGTACCGAGTACCAGTACTCAAACCGGGATACCGGTACTCTTAGTTTTTTGGTACCGGTACTGAAAAAAAAACCGGTACCAAACCGGGATCCCGGTATGAGGAGCAGGCCTAGACTAAACCCAGCAAACAATTTCGTATCATTTGGAAGATAAATTGCCCAGATGATACGATGGCAATTCTTCCATACGATAAATTTATAGATTATTTGTGGCTTTTTCAATAAGTAGGGGATATCCCTCAGGCGAAAGAATCGCGATACGATTTTAATTCGCCAATCTATGATGATGATATTTCGCCAATTCACAACAAATACAAAACGTTAGTACTATGGACTTGCAAACATGAGAACCTGATTCGAATCCTACAAATATCAGTTGTAAAAAAGGATGAAATATAAATTATGAGCGTCAAAGAATATGTAAGATAAAGAAAAGGATGAAGATTAATAGCGATAATAATTTTTGTTTTAGTTGACTCTCATCGCCAAAATTTCTTCTACGCAACATTTTGTCAATTCGCGCCAATTTCTCCCCGTCGCGATTCGCTTTCTTGTTGCCGGCTCGTTTCGCCAAAGTTTCTACTGGAGGTTTCGCTATCGGTAACAATTTTTTCCCGAAGGGGGTGACTCCCGCGATAAGATGGCGATATCCCCGTCGATAAATTTATCTTCCAAGGCGAATCGCATGCTTATCGCGGAAGGTAGAAATTGTTTGCTGGGAACTATTTAATTATCGTTGTGTGCGCGGCCTCATAAACCACCGTGTTTTATATTTTCTGACTAGACTATATTTAGTTTTTCTGCGAACTGAAAAGTTTGCCGTGTGCGCGGGCTCTTAGCTGACGTTTCGTTGGCATAAATCAGTTTCGGGCGATGCAAGTTGCTAGCATGCACCTCAAATTGACAAATTAAGATATGCTTTTTAAGGATTGGCTTGGCTCATTGGCGAATTGTTAGATCAAGTCCTAAAATGGGTAAACAAAGGGTATGCTGTCTTTTTTATTAGAAATACATAATACTATATACAGTCAACTCCGGTTATAACGAAACTCAAGGGACCGGGAAGATTGGTTCGCTATAGCCGATGTTCGTTATAGATGGAGGCATAAATCCCGACAATCCCGAACAATACAACCACATTCGGGGAAGTCCCCAATTATATCGAGGTGTTCTTTAAAAGCGCGTTGACATGATCAAACTACGGTTTGACAAACTAGCATTTGATGAAAAGTTGAGCACCGTCCAACTACGGTTTGACAGGAGCACAAGACTTCAAACCAGTTTGACAACGGGTTCAAACGTTCAAATAGGTGGTTTGTCAAACCACAGTTTGATCATGTCAACGCGCTTTTACGCACACTCATCACACTCACCGTACACATCGAAGCATCGTTCATAGATTAGTGTCACGAAGTTCGTTATAGCCATGTTTTAAGCCAAATCGGATGGAAAATTAGTTCGTTACATCCGATAGTTCGTTATATACGAGTTCGCTATAAACGTTTATTTTTAATACATTTCCTAATGGTCACGCGCCGGGACTTCAGAATAGGTTCAGTATAAACCATGGTTCGTTATAACCGGAGTTGACTGTATTTGCTATTGTACGGCATATACCGTTGAATAACTGTTAAGCGCCACTGTGTTCCATTCAGATTTTTGCTTCTTAGATAAAATCACTACAAACAAAAGCATGTGTAGATAAGTCTACATTACATTATCGTTGGATAGGCGATCTGTAAATTGATCTTCCTGGAACCATTCCCATTTTTATCAGATGCACTCTTTCAACAATATACATACTTTAATCACCTTAATTGAAATGATGCATTCCGTACACATTATGCTTTTATTACATATACTATTAGGAAATTTTCCCATAGTTAATGGTGGTGGCTGACTCATACGGTCACACAGTAGATGTTAACGACTATGTATTGTATTGTAGTTAGTTCAACCTACCGTAAATGGAAATTCAATTAGATGCACTTTGTTTATTCGAATTCGTGTTGATCGGAAATTAAATGACATCCGACAGAGAATATCGGGTAAGACTTTTCAAGGGCACTGCGAATGGTTAGTGCGCTATTATTTCATTATCTCGACTGCCAAATTAGAAATATCGTCATGGAACAAATGATCGAAGACACCATATAAAGAGTTACATCAGAGCCACTATGTTTGTTTATCTTTAACAAAATAGGGCGGCAGAAGGCATTGGCTTATGCGTATGATCTTGTATTTATTATTTTGCCGTATTATTGATCGAGCTCTTGTTGGTGTCACCTTTTTTTATTCTATGAATGCGCTATTTCATGTACGGGTTTAAAAAAAAATATTTTAAAAAAAGTTTCAAAGATGTTTATTACATTGATCGAATTCAGCTATATATTAAAACTATATGAACGTGTATTTACATTCTCAAGCTCCGCTGGTTTTAAACGTCCACAGCCTGACGATTGGCCACACATTTACAATTCGTTGTTGTTCGTCCATGGTTAGGGAGGATGCATTGACTAATGCCTTTAAAACAAAAGCGAAACGTCAGGCATGTGATGGGGAGACACGGTCTTGGTGATCGTAATGACAACGGTGAAAGATTTGTAGAGTTCTGCAACTTTCACAGTCTCTTCATCGGTGGTACTATGTTTGAGCATAAGGACCACCACAAAATCAGTTGGTCCTCTGTTGATCGGCGCAGAACACAAAATCAGATCGACCATTTTGCTATTAGTAAAAGATTCAAGAGTTGCCTCCTGGACGTGCGAAACAAGAAGGGTGCCGATATTGGGATGGGAAGAGACCATTATCTTATGATCGCTAATGTTCGATTGCGTATTGCAGCCGTGCGCCGCCCCAGCGACGAAAGATCCAGGCCCCGCAAATTCAACACCGCTCGACTAAAAAATCCAGCTGTCTTACAACAATATAATGACCATCTTGCGCAAAAAGCGGCTGAGATAACTAGTCACCCAGATAGTGACATAAACGAAAACTGGGATGCCATAAAAAATGCGTACATTGATAGCGCAAATACCATCCTTGGCCCAAACCCGGATTGCCGGAATAAGCCCTGGATGTCCGACGCTTCATGGCAGCGGATTGTTGAAAGAAAGGAGCTGAAAGTTCATTTGGCTGCAGCATCAGACGACAATCGAAGCAGCATCGAACTCCTTTACCGTCAGAAAGCTCGAGAAGTTCAGCGTAGTGTGCGACGCGATAAAAGAGTTTATGCCAATTCTCTTTTAGCGTCAGCAGAAGAAGCCGCTAGAAGTAACAACTTAAACGCCGTATACGGTGTCATAAAGGAGTTTACAGGTGGTCGTAACTCCTGCCAACATCCGGTGAAGGATAGTGATGGAAAGCTACTTATCTTGGAAGAAGATCAAATGAGGCGGTGGAAAGAACACTTCGCCGCGGTCTTGAACCGTGTAACCTCTGGTGAAGTTCACCCTCATATAGATAATTTAGCTAACCATCAAAATGTGCGTATACGGTCCACTGCCCCGACTAAAGAGGAAATAGTCACTGCAATTATTGCACTAAAACGAGGAAAGGCCGCCGGACTTGACGGCATCCCTGCCGAACTTTATCAAGCAGCGCCAAGCGTAACTGCCGATTTGCTGCACCCACTTGTTGATAAAGCGTGGAATACAGAGACCTTTCCCACTGAGTGGAAGGAAGGTTTGATCATCAAACTTCCAAAGAAGGGTAGCCTCACAGACTGTAATAATTGGAGAGGCATTTGTGTGCTTCCTGCCGTTGCCAAGATAATAGCTAAAATCGTCCTGGAAAGACTAAAGGCCCACTTAGAAAGCACAATTGATGAAGAGCAGGCTGGCTTTCGATCCGGATTCTCCTGTGTCGATCACATTAACACCTTGCGAATCATCATCGAGCAATGCGCTGAATACGATTCTCCGCTTCACTTGCTTTTCATCGATTTCGAAAAGGCTTTCGATAGTGTGAACCGGGATTCTATATGGGCGGCCTTGCGCAGGAGAGGCATCCCTGAGAAGCTTGTGGCTATTATTAAGGCAACCTATGACGGCGCGAAATGTCGCGTTCTGCATAAAGGTAAGGTGTCGGGGGACTTTGAGATTCGCAGTGGAGTTCGGCAGGGGTGCATCCTCTCACCGATCCTATTCCTCATTGTGATCGGCGATGTGTTGCATGCAGCCCTATCCGGACTCGACAGAGGAATTCAATGGACTTTGACATCTTATCTACAACATCTTGACTACGCTAACGACATATGCCTACTCTCCCACAAAATCATGGATCTGTCCGCAATGGCGTTAGATCTCGAGAGGGAGGCAAGCAAGGTTGGGCTAAAGATTAATACCAACAAGACCAAGGTTCTTAGCCCGCCGTTGCGAAAAAGAAATCCGACACCTATTGCCATTAATATTAATGGGCAGCCTGTGGAGAAGGTGGACAACTTCGTCTACCTGGGTAGCATTGTTGCCGAAAATGGTGGTACGGAGCAGGACATCGCTCGTCGTATCAACCAGGCTAAACGCGCATACGGCATGCTGTCCAAAATCTGGCAGAGCAGTTATCTCAGCATCAAGACCAAGCTGGGCCTGTTTCGCTCCCTGGTACTATCAGTGCTTTTGTATGGGAGCAGTACATGGAAAGTTTCCGTAGGACTTACCAGAAAACTGCAAGTTTTCGTCAACTCATGTCTTCGTCGAATTTTAAGAATTTTCTGGCCCGAAACAATATCAAATGAAGAGCTAAGTCGGCGTACGGGTCAGATGCCAATCGACGAATTGATACGGAGGCGAAAATGGCAGTGGATAGGTCACACATTGCGGAAGAGTGATAACTGCATTGCTGTGCATGCCATGAAATGGAACCCCATTTCCAACCAAGGCCGACCAAGAGGGGGTCCTCGAATCACATGGCGTCGATCTGTGGCAAAGGAGGGTACTGGGTAAGTCTTTTGGGGAGTTGCGCCCCATTGCCCAGAACAGAGTACGATGGCGCGCAGGAGTAGTTGACGCGCTATGCCCCGCTAGGGGTTAAGGCAAAGTAGTATGGATTGCAGGCGAGCTGCAGCCGAACTGTGTGTGGCCGATTTAATCTTGAAACGGCCTGAACTAACGACATTCTCAATTGGTCACACACTTGCAGTCGGTAAGGGCCAACAGCCAAGAGCTTCAAATCAGAAGGAAAGTATGTGTGTACTTGATGTGTAAACATCTTACGGCGCGGTACGGTGTAAAACCGTGGAATCTGTGGAATGCGTAAACATCATTAGTGTGAGTGGGTTCTCAATTTGCATTCAGTGGATTGTATGTATACTACATAGCACAACACAAGGAACAACTCCCATCAGAAGCTGCATAGCTGAGTCGGTAGAGGACCCTGGCTAATAAACATACGGTCCGGGTTCAAGTTCCAGTCGCGTCGGGCTTTTTTTTAATAAAGACAATTTTATGACTTTTGCATAAATGAGAATGAATTATGCAATTTCAATTATGGCCCATTAAGATTGAATTTGTTACTGTCTGAGGTCAATCTTGAGTTCTTTCCCATAGTTATGATATGACCTGCTCCTCTTGCGGATCAGGTCGACCTACTCCGAGTCCGACAACGAAGTAAGCTCAGTAAACTAGGTTCGCAGACCTACTCCGCATATGAAACGAATCAGTCGTCCGTCATGGAGTTGAGGATGGAGTGAAAGAACAGAAGAGTGGGTGAACTGGATTCGTGGAAGTCTGAGTCGTAATTGTAAATAAGAGAATGGAGAACTGAACTACTGATTTGATTAGAAGACATATCTTTAATATCATACATATCGCTATATTGCAGTACAGAATAAAATGGATTGTAGTATTTTCAATTGGATTTTATTGATATCAGGTGGAGTGGAGCTTTTACGGCCGGTTTACATTCTCGCTGAGTGGACGAGGCGAGTATATTCGGCGAGAATGCCCGAGGCAAGTAGCCTGGTCGAGGTGCGCGTTCACATTCTCGTCCGAGTACGAGTCACGATTACTGTTCTGTTGGGCAATGACAAACAACTGACGGTGCGGTAACATACGCGCTTCCATAGGGAAATAATATGCGCATTTGTGAAGAGCATTTACTTTAATTTAGTTTTTACCAACGACATTTTAAGTAATTTTCCCCGAAAATCGTATGCGCGCCTTTAGGCTAAGCGAAACCACTTACGTAACTCCTACCAGCTTTTTACAGACTGATTGGCCGTTTCTTCGAAAAAAGGATTACCATTCAGAATCTGCTTTGTTTTTTTCCTTTGCTATTTTGACTTCAGATTCGCAATCAGCGACCCAATCAACTCCGTCCCAGTTGGTTTCCAGTAAGATCGATCGTGTTTATAAAAAAAGCGTTGCCTTTCTGGATCCCCCATTTGGTTTTATGCCATTTGGACTTCAGATTTGCAATCAGCGACCCAAAAAAAAAATCCCTATTAGCTTTTTCCAGCAAGATTGGCCGTATTTTTGAGAAAAAAAGGGTTGCCGCTCTAGAACACCTATATTTTTTTTTAATATTTGCACTTCTGACTTCAGATTCGCAATCAGCGACCCAATCGACCTCCTATCAGTTTTTTTCCAGCAAGATTGGCCGTTCTGGATCCTCCATTTGTTATACCCTTCACGGATGTGATAGGGTATATTAACTTTATCATGAGGTTTGCAACGCACAGAAGGAAGCATCTCCGACCATATAAACTGTATATATTCTTGGTCAGTATGATGAGACGAGTCGATTAAGCTTTGTCCGTCTGGTTCTATGCAAACTAGTCCCTCAGTTTTAAAGCTATCAAGCTGAAATTTTGAACAAAGCCTTCTTTCTATTGCACGCTGCAACCAATGGAATCGGACCACTACGTCATATAGTTGCCATAGGAACGACCGTTCCAAGAATTCGTTTTTGTGAGAAAAACTTCTTTATTTCTAAAGATATCTTTTTTAAATTTCGCATTAATCAATAGCATCTTTAGTCAAACCACATTCCCGAATTTGGTTGAAATTGGATTACTCTATCATATAGCTGTCATAGGAACGACCGTTCCAAAAGCAAGTTTTTGTTAGAAAAACTTTTTTATTTCTGAAGATATCTTTACCAAATTTCATATTATTCAATCATATTGACTGCCAAACCACGTTCCTGAATTTCATATACCTCTCATAGGAACAGAGAAATCGGAATAAGTTTTACTACTAATTTCAAAGTGGCAAATGCACCATAAGTCACAAAGAAGGTATGATACCTTTCATGCGAAGGAACCTCTACCTCCGCTATAAATGAAACTTAAAATAAGAGATAACTTTCGATAAAATGAAGCTAGTGATTTAACATTTTGGCCAAATATTTGTAGTAGGATCCAGTTGGCTGATATTGAAAATACGCAAAATGCGACCAAAGAAACCCCTACTTCCCCTACAAATGAAACCTCAAATAAGCGATAACTTTCAACGACATGAAAAATTCAGCAAATATTCGTAGTGTGGGTCGGTTAGTTGATCTTGAGAATGGGCGAGATCCTTCTGAATGAGCCCCAACCTTTGTAACGGACGGAGCCTAAGGTAGCATATGACCGTGTAGGTCGGGCTATGCCATCTGGCGAAGAAAAAAAAATTCATTGGCCTGGGGAAGACAACACAAACAGGGGAGGTAAAAATGGGGAATAAAAAAAATAGTCGATAAGGATGGAATGGTTGACGGACGGATCAGACGGCCACACGGTCGCACCTGAGTCCGGGTGTAATGGGACCCTCGGCCTCTGGTTTCGTACCACCAACAGATCACTACTCATCAGGTGCTGCTTCGATCTGCTGGTGGGAGCAGCACTACCAGGCCATAATATGGTTCGTTACAGGTGGTTCATTACACCTTCCCTATGAACGTTAGTTCAAATATACGTATACGAAGTTCGAATGGATGAAAGATGAAACTTCTTATTGGATCCAGACACACGGCTCAAGCTGACCATTTAGGAAACTCACTTTTAATGCATATGGTCGTTGCCAATTGGTACTTTGGAATGAATCTAAATATCCCCATAAATGTCCTCATTCGAATATGATGATTGTGGATAAGGATATTTTATAATGAAAAGATGAGGATGGCGAAACGGATGAGGATGTCTATTTGTATGAAGATAATCCGCAATTACGGATGAGGATGTGGATATCCTTTACATACATCTCTATATTGTATTGTACATACAAATGGAAATAGTAAGAACACAATATTTTCAATTCAGCTTCATTTCATAACGTTGTTGGTTGTTTATACATTGATCTCGAGTTCAGAAAGACTAGCTCGGATTTTATTTTTTTAACAAGACAATTTTGTAGCTTTTGCATTAATGATAATGTAATTTTAATTATGGTCAAGTAAAATTTAATTGTTTACTGTCTGAGGTCAGTCTTAAGTTCTTGTCTCATTTTCATTTTCCTCATTTTGTTCTCAGCTAAACATCGCCCATCGGGAAAATCATGTTTGTATGTATACATATGTTCATGTGAATTCTACAACTTTAGTATGTGTGCGTGTCAATTTTCAACTTATCATAATATTCTGTTTTTCACTTATATACAATGCATAACGTGCACAAGGAATGGACTCGGTCAGAAGCTAAATAGCGCAACGCGATCGTTACCGGCGCATGGTCAAGTAATAATTATGGCCAAGTTTTAAATATTCATCATGTGAAATTATATTTTATATTCGTTTATGACTTTTGGCTATAATGGCAAAAATTGATTTCCGGAATGGATCAGAAGGTCTCTGGAGTCATATAGGTAATATGGATGGAAACAGAAAACGATACCGCGGGGAAGTAGCTCACACCTAATGGGAGTTTAGTCAAAGTAGTAATATTCACGCACAGCATTTTCAATTTTGCGTCGATTCATAACGCGATGGGATGTTTACGCATAAACCTCGAGTTCAGAAAGACTAGTTCGTTTGTGTTTTTTCTGCATGAGAATATATTTGGCACATACTAGGCGTGTTTTTTTTGCGTAACCGTGTAGGGTCCCTGCCCCGGTTGCGCAAAAAACGCCCTAGGGCAGCATCCAGGTTAAATACCGAATCGTGAAGTTGTCTACACTGGTGCGCCTCACATAAATTACAAATTCGGATGAAATATCAGTTTGATTATCGGATCGTTTATTTATTGCAACGGCGGACGTTTATAAACTTGGTGTACCGCTCTAAATTAACAAACATTCAAACGAGTTATTTATCAGTAACAGCTACAACTCTATCCAAATGGGTCGCGGGTTCGATCCTCAGCAAACTCTTATCTTTTTTTTCCTTTTTTTGTCCCATTGATATTTTTAGTAATCCTATTGAAAATGTATTATTTAATAATAGGCATGGGCCCGTCAGAGCAAGACGTAATATTAGTTTACCAATGAATCTGGCTGAGTGAAAGAAACACAAGCGTGCCAACATCGACATATTACATTCTACACGACACCAGAGCCATCTGTGTGTCATGCATGTGGAATTTATTGAGGGGTTATATCGTGTAGGGCAGTCACCCACCTAAGCTATCCCGGTTAATGCTGTTGGTGTAACGCGTGTGTTATTTTACCCTACACGCGATAAATTCCCAAAAAAAACACGCCTATATTAGCAAAACAGGATTCCTGTACCAGAATTCCATCGAGAACTATTGGGACAATTTGTTAGTGTAATGTGGGCAATTCTTGCAGAACAAAGTGCAAAGAACGCATTATAATATTATTTTTCTTATTATTCTTGTTTCAGTGCAACAAACATATACCGTTGATCGGCTCCACAATGTATATAACTACGTTTATGGCAGCCTGGACAATGTGTGGGAATACGTTTCCGATACTGAGCACAGCAGCAAATTTATGTCGGTATTATGTGGACTTGGTATTGCCATATTTTCATGGATTCTAGTCTATTTGGATAGTAATATTCCAGGTGTTCATCCTCCAACTCCTTTCTCGCCGAAATCCAAATATAGGTAACAGAAACGATTTCGATCGCACATAGGAACCCAAATACATTTTTTTTTATTTCTTATATTTTTCAGGAGGCAGCCGCGAAAGAATTCTATTCATCTTGGCTATATCACCGCTCTGGCCAGCGGTTTTGTTGTTTCAGCTCTCATGATGTACTGTTTTTAGTTTGTAAGACAACAAAAATGTATTCCTTGTTTATTTAACATAAAGTTTTAAGTTATTACTTATAATATTGCGCGCACCAGTCATAATGAAATTTTTCGTTTTTCTTGAGCAGCTTTTTATGATACGCAGCGCTCATCATATATTTTCGAAAAGAGAACTTCTTTCTAGTTTATGCATAATACTTGTATTTCCTTACGTTAAACTAACAAATTATTAAGCTTAATAACAGTTAGTGGCCCTGGGCGCTATTTAAGAAAATGATGGCCTTGAAAAATATATTCAGTGATATATTATAAGTTTATACTTGGAGAGTTTACGTATTATTTATGTACAATGAAAGTTCAAATAGAATAGAAAATATAAAAATATATATTTTGTGAATAAACTATTTTTGACGTGAATTTACTAATGTTTTTTAGGAGTTTGTAGAAAAAAAAACCCTTAAGATGCATTCAGATAGAGGCGAACTACTCGGCCAACTTCTGAAAATTTATTTCGCAGTGGGTACTCCTGTGCTACATTCAATTGCACGTACTGAGGCACTGGGGTCTTGTTCGACTGCTTGTAAGACTTCCTCCTCGTAGGGCATGATGAAATTTGGCTCTCCTGTCATGTGGTGTGGAATTCGACCCTCTGAGAATGACTGGTGTACGTTTATAAATATTCGGTGATCCGGATAACGTTCAGCATTGGGATATCTCTCACGATAAAGTCTGGCTGTAGCACTAGCATTGCATTTGCATTCCCCATAAATAAGATGCATGATAGCATATTCCCGCGCACTGTATCTGTATGGCATAATGGCAGTTAAATGCGTCCTATAATCAAATTGTTACTGAATCACTAAATCATTCATAAGGTTACATGTGCTACATATGTCGTACCATTTTGGAATCTGGACAAAATGCGCCATCTTTTACAGTTACTTGCCAAAACCGCGTGGTATATTTTTTTTACAGTGCAGTCAGTTGAAGTTGGGATAAGTGATAATTTTGAGTGCAAAATTGGGGAAAAAAAGTCATATTTTATTTAAAACCAATATAGTAATTTTTTACTTTTAGATTGTGATTTATAGAACAGTTAGTCAGGGTTGCTTCATAAAAAAAAAAATAACAAAAAAATGAAAATTTGTAATAACAGTACTTAAAAAATCATCACAGGGTATGAATTTTTCCAATTCTTTTTTGAATGTCTATAAGTCAAAAAATAATTGACGGAGACTTTTTTTAATACTTTTCTGATAACTGCCACCACTTGGTCTATCACCGGTTTCCGGGTTGACGTTGGGGTTTGGGACACCCTGTATATCTACTGTACAGCTTCCCGTTTTAAAATTCTTAATTTGAGAGATGAGAGAGTTTGTTTTTATGAATTGGCATGTAGGATACTAAATCACAAAAAAGATCATGATGATTATGGTAAGACGCTTTAATTATGGTGTTTTTATCCATCTGAGTGGTACCAAGAGGAACCAGGAGTCGATATTTACATCCCAAAATAAGCGCTCACTGCAGATTGCGGGCGCAGCACTCTATATTCCGGTTTCATTTTAACATCCAAATACATACGAGTTCTTATTAATTTGATAAAAAATGTAGATTTCTTTGTCTTTATCACAATTTTCTTTATTATTCCTGACGCGTTTCGCTCTTTCGACATCTTCAGAGGAACTTAGCCTAAGGCTTCGTTTACACGTGAAAATTGAGCAAAACACGGAACATTGAGAAATTGTGTTGAAAAGCACCAACAACAAAAAAAAACCTTTCTGTTCTTACATGGCCAACATGAATTTACAGGCATTTCAGTCGTTCCCATCTCTTGTGGGAAGTTAGCTGACTAAGGACCATCTGTCGACTTAGTACCCAGATATTGGAGCCACTGTTTCTATGGAGACATAGAGGACAAGCGCATAGTATAAACTGTTCTAAGGTTTAAGTACGATTTACTGAAAAGTGTAAAAAAAGAACAGGATTGGAACATAGCTCATAAATACATGTGAAAGCAACAACAAAAAGTGGGCCAATTCATTGGGTAGTTAGTTGTCAATGCCTTGTAAAAAGTGGGTCACTAAATGTCAAATATTGAAAGATATTCCGATTTTCATCTCGACTGATTGAAATTTTAATTTTTTCTTGTAATAAAGTGCCATTTAAATGTAATTTGTCGTGTAAATTATGCGAAACCGTGTCCAAAAAGATATTCATTAGCTGAAACACCTTTAATGAAAAGTTGCCCCCAAAATTTTTCTTATGTTCTAGTCCTGATATTTCCTAGCCTAAGGATTTACTATCGGTTACACTACTACTTTGCCTTAACCCCTAGTGGGGCATAGCGCGTCAACTATACTTGCGCGCCATCGCACTCTATTCTGGGCAATGGGGCGCAACTCCTCAAACGGCTTACCCAGCGCCTTACACTCCTTTGCCACAGATCGACGCCATGTGATTGGTGATTCGACGAAAATTATCGGAGATGTCTGAAGAAAAATTCACAACACACTCAACAGAAATTTAAGGCATTATGGAAGAAGAGTAACAAGTCGGAGGCAAGACCCTGTGATCATAACAAGACTAACAACTTGAAATTCTTCTCCAGGTTTGTTAACATCTCAGAAGTTGAAGTCACCTCGACCGCAATTATGCTCCTTGAAAAAGGACATAAATTCTCCTCGGATATGGGGGACAATATAAAAAATATTCTGACAGCCCATTCGGAATTGGGTATCCTAAGGAACGAAAAGGATATCCCGAATTCCAACCTTCTGAGCGAACAACTTGGGAAAATTTTAATATTTTCTCAAAAAAAGAAAGTGTTGCAGAATCGGTTTTAAAAGGTCTTCGGGCCGAAAAATTGAAGGAAACTCACTAATATTAATAAAAGCGGGTGGTTCAATAGTTGCTTTGCATGAGGCAGATTACACGACCAAAATGCAAGCAGTTATATCTGAACTGCGCTTACAACTTGACACTAAATTCTGTTATTTTCATACCCTTCACGGATGTGATAGGGTATATTAACTTTGTCATGAAGTTTGCAACGCACAGAAGGAAGCATCTCCGACCATATAAACTATATATATTCTTGGTCAGTATGAGACGAGTCGATTAAGCTTTGTCCGTCTGTCCGTCTGGTTCTATGCAAACTAGTCCCTCAGTTTTAAAGCTATCAAGCTGAAATTTTGCACAAAGCCTTCTTTCTATTGCACGCTGTAAATATGTTAGAACCAATGGAATCGGACCACTACGTCACATAGCTGTCATAGGAACGACTGGCCCACAAGACGGTCTTTGTGAGAAAAACTTTTTTATTTCTAAAGATACCTTTCTCAAATCATGCACAAAGCCTTCTTTCTATTGAACGCTGTGAATATGTGAACCATTGGAATCGGACCACTACGTCATATAGCTGCCATAGGAACGACTGCTCCAAAAGTTGGTCTTTGTTAGAAGAACTTTTTTATTTCTGACGATATCTTTACCGAATTTCATATTATTCAATCATATTTGCTAAATCACACTGCTAAATTTGGTTGAAATCGGCCCACTATTTCATATACCTCTAATAGGAACAGTGAAATCGTTTAGTTTAAATACTAATTCCAAAGTAGCAAATGTACCACAAATCAAAACGAAAGTATGATACCCTTCGGCAAGCTAGAGTTCAGCTAGCTTATTTTTTTTATACATAATTAATTTGTTTCCCGCTTACTCAACACTACGACGATGAGGCTTCATCATCGTGGCGCGACAGCCCGACGTCGGGCCTTGGCCGCCGTTTGTTCAGGGAGCGTACATTCCAGGATCCGAAAGAATAATCCTTCAGTCATTTGCGTGGTCGTCGTTGTTGATCCGTCCAATCTGAGGCTTATGTTCCAGGTTTCTTGACGTGGAGTAGTTTTTACAAGGACGAGTTGTCAGCACATCGCTTAACCCCATTCAGGGGATGGCCTCGGATAATAAACGTGCTGAAGTTCACATAACTATGTTGCAGGTCCAACTACACCAATCATTCCATCCTACTAAACCTGAGACGCTTAGGTGTTGGTCAGCCATTCAGGCTACAGCTATCTGCCTTTTTCCAAACTGTCTTATCCCTAAGACTTGGCCGTCAGCGATTTGACACACTGCCGTTACCAGGGGGCACACACGTAGAGGACTATGGAAAAGGTTTTTTTGCCCAGAAAAAACAATGTTGCGTTTCTGCTTCTGTTCCTAGTTTTGTTGTATGCGAAATCGCTGCTTTGATCGGGGCGGACGGGCGGCATTGACGGTGGTAGACTTACATTTTGTGTGATCATACTGATGAAAAAAAAAAATTAAATGAAATAACTTAAAATAAAAAATACAGGAGTCTTGTTCAAGTCGTACGCTAAATTTATTTTCTTTCAACATTAGACCTTTAAGATTTAACACAATATGTATCTGTAAAAATATTAAAAGAGCTCGAATAAGAAATTCGATTGCTCTGTGAAACGAAACATAATTGGCTGATAGCAATGCAATGCTGTAATCAATATTAAAACCAAAATAAGACACTACACTTTTTTAACAATTTGTACGACATCTTCATCGTTAAGGACATGTTCAATACCGACTTTTTGCGGTTGATGTTTAACTGATGATCCCCAAACCAGAGCACTGTAAAACAGAAAATTATAATATGTTAATTATACTCAATTGCCCTAACCCCTTTTGAGGTATAGCGCGTCAACGGTTCCATGTAGCACAGTTGACGTTTCGTTGGCATAAACTAGTTTCGGAGAATGCAGTTGCCAGCATGCACCTCCTATTATGCTAAATAATACAAATACATGCTTGTTTCCCTATTTTTATTTCGGGAATTTTTTGATTTATCTTTAAAAAACTATACTTACTATTTAAATTCTTTAGCAATTGATCGATGTAGCTTGTTGCAGAAGTCTTCAATGCTCGTTCTTTCGCTATGTAATACAATCGGTGAACTGTAATCGGGCAATTGTCCTTTCGGTTTAGTGTAACTGTAGTAGACAATTACATGGATTATTATAATGAAATTGCATTCATAGTAAAAAACAAAATTTTAGTCTTACATTCGAATCAATTTCAAATATTCCCACATTAATTCCAACAAGTCGTCGAAATTCCATTTATGATGAGCTGATATGGGAACACAGTGTGGGATCTTGTAGATAACATCCAGTTCTTCAATTGTAATTTGATCAATTTTATTGAGTAGGTAAATGCACGGGATGTAGATACGGTTGCCTTCAATGACATCAATCAAATCGTCACTGGTTGCATCGTACCGCAGTGTAATGTCAGCATTATGGATTTTATATTCGGACAGGATGGTTTTGACAGTATCCAAATCTAATTCGGATTGAGCGACGGTATTGTTCAAATTGATGCCACCTGGAAATGGATAAATAAACACATTATTTCGAAAGGCAGGTGTTACTGTCCCAATGTTATGTATCTTCTCTATACATGGTGTCCCGTAATGACCGCTCACGGGGAGTGCCACATGATTCCTAATGCAATTTCCAACAAAAAATAATAAGGGGCATGCATGCATGTTTATGTATGCAAAAATTTAAGAAAAAAGTGTTCGATTACGATGAAATCTGTTTGATGTAATAGGTGGTGGTGGTGAAAAATATTAGCTGTGTTACAAATTTTATTTGAGTGTTCTAGCACCAGTGGTTTTTGAGATATGATGTTTTTCATAATGCGAACCAAGCAAAAAAAAAAAAAAAGTTGTAAATGCCTGGAGCAGCTAAAGGGTTAAAATTTCGGCAGAATGTCCCTTACTATTCTTATGTTGGAAATTGCATGAGGAATCGTGTGGCACTGCCCGTGTGCGGTCATTACGGGACACCCTGTATATAGTTCACCGGTATATGATTTTAGTCTAATGTGATGAGTCCTTAAGAGCTATCGCGTATTGAGTCCAGCACAAGCTAGAATGGCCCCGCGTGGTTGTCACCACATGAGGATACGCTAGGACGGTTTGCCGCTGTTATATATGTACAAAGCGAGCGTTCTAATTAAGGTGTGTTAATTATCTTGACCCCTCCAATGGGCATGGGCGCGTCAACATCTCTTGAATTTCTATGCCTTGTTGACGTTTCCATAGCATATCTACTTTTCGGAAGTGCAGTTGCTAGCATGCACCTCCTATCCTCATCGTCTTTATACTGACAAGCTCGGAGCGCAGTGGGATTTCTATTAGCACTCCCAGGCAGTTTTTGTTCGCGCCGAAGATTCAAGCTCCATTCTCTAGATCGTAGAGCGGTGACCGAACAAACACGACCACCGAGCGCGTAATTGAAAGTACAACCCTTTAGGCTCAATGGGCATGTTGGGTGACGTAGCCTAGATTAGAGACGATTGCTGTTGTAGTAGCAACGCGTCAAATTTATTGGTTAAGTGTCAGCATTGGCTTCATGTCTTTCTGTATCGAGACCAAGGAAGATTGCGGCTTTGATTGGAACTTACCATAGAGCTCTAGGTGTTGCTGTGCATTTAAAGATGTGGTACCATTGCATGCCAGACAAGTATTATGAATGTCGTGGTTAGATTTTAATTTAGACTGTCTCCGTTAGCGCTTCCCAACTTAGTGAAGAAGGCGCGAAAATAGCCGATATATCTGAACTATCTGTATTATATTCTAATTCATTCCTACTCATCACCTACGTACCTTTATCCTTTTTCCTGAAGTTGATATTGGGCGGCTTTTTGTTCAATCGAATGCCGAAGCCCTCCAATTCATGTTCCAGCAACTTTTTATGATGCAGCGGCTTGAGAACGTCCAGTACCATGAAAATTAAATTGCAAGTTCGAGCTACGGCAATAACCTGACGACCACGACCTTTACCATCCTTAGCACCCTCAATGATTCCAGGCAAGTCCAAAAGCTGAAATGCTAATCATTCTACATTCTCCGTCCTAAAGGCGTATAACGGATATACGAACCTGAATCTTAGCTCCCTTGTACTTGATGCAGCCCGGCACAGTTGTCAGCGTTGTGAACTCGTAGGCTGCAACTTCCGAATAGACGCCAGCCAGGGTTGAGAGCAATGTGGATTTGCCCACTGATGGAAAACCGACGAAACCGACACGGGCATCTCCGGTCTTGGCGACTTCGAAACCTACATCATGGGTAAAGCAGAGACAGAGGTTAGTGCAATCTGTGTCAATAGTATGCCGGGACTAGAACGTACCTTCAACTGTTGCACCGCCGCCCCCTTTGGGGGTGATCAATTCACGACGCAGCTTAGCCAGACGCGCTTTCAATAGACCCAAGTGACCGGCTGTTGCCTTGTTCTTTTGCGTGCGGGCCATCTAAGGAAGAAAAGTGGCATGAGTTGCGGAACGACACATTCGATGCGAACGTTTCACTTACCTCAGACTCGATGGCCGCAATTTTCTCCAGAATCGTACTCATCTTTGCTAACTATGCTCTAAATTTGCCTCAAAGCGTTACGAAAATATTCCAGAATCAGCCGACGTGCAAAAACACCACCGTCAAAGACCGCAAATGTCACCAGTGACAGAAAAAATTATCGCGTGGACACGAACGAAAGCACAAGTCCAGACACAAACCACACGTGCCCAGCCATTCGATACTCGATATCGTTCTGAAGCAAAAATTTAAAAACGTCATAGGCCTGATGTTCCAGTTCCGTTGTACAGTGCGAAAATGTTCACTTTTGCGGATAAACACGAGAGAAACAAAGCTGGTTGGATTTATATTTTCCTGAAAAATCTAAATAATTATTAAATGCTTTTAATATTTTTAGATGTTTCCAAAAATGAGAATTCCATGCATAAATTCGTCGAAGATTTTAACCGAGAGATTCAGAATTCCAATTGTCCTTCAATCGATTTGACTATGCCGGGATTAAATGTTTCTCGAGGTCCGCACGATTGGGGAGCGCCCCCATTAAAACGGCCTAACTTGACATTAAACACCTTCTCTCGGAAATGTGTGAAAAGTCCAGAAAAAGAAGACTTCAAGCCATTTTCAAAAACTAACAATGATAGCTCCAAAAAGAATAACCAATTTTCGTTCTTACTAATGCCGAGAGTGAAACAGCAGATGCCTTCTTCTACCTCCAATTTTGTAATGACTAACCAGAAAAAGGACATCGTTCAGGACGTAACTTCCGGCACATTGAAGAACAGAAAACCCGATCCTCAGCTGTTGTCGTTGATCACTGGTAACGTGGAATATGCGATCAAAATGAACAAGCAATATGGTCATTGTAATTTGCTCTATGAGATTTATGGTGGGTATTTTGTAGAACTTAGGAAAAGCAGAGTCGAATGTATTCTTATGCAGGTACGGTCATACGCATCACCCAAGGAAAGTTCACCTGTGAACGGGTTCTTCTTTTGCGAAATGAAGTCGGCCCAATACTGCAGGCTGTTTTCTACGAAATTGATATGCCAATGGAACAAATTTCAATGGGTAAACATACTACTTTTGTAAAATTGCCATAACAATACGATTTTATGATGCCAAATATTGTTTCTCAGGGACTAATGTTCGATGTGTCGGAAAATTTCAAGGATCCAGCCGACTGCATCTGTTTAAAGTAAGTCCGTTGGCTACGGTGCCTATGGAGGACTCTCTAATCCGTTTACAAAATTTATGTAATTTTACAATGAATAAAAGAAGAGATAACAATTAATATACAGTTTTGTTGTAGTTATTTAAACGTTTTGATATTGAGACAATATCGACAACCATGAGCAATCAGGCTGGGTGAACGATTTTTCAAAAAGTACTCTCAGCTCACAGCAAGGAGGAGGAGATTAGTGAAAAATAAATAAGACAACTGGGAAGCAAAATATCTCGGTCCTCCTCTTTGCCCGTTGTTAACCAAGTCTGTTAAGCAATCATGATAAAGATGGGTTGTGGAAGAAAATTGTGATGATGGGTTGACGATCCTTTTACCCTTTGAAGAGAGAGTATATGAGGAAATGAAAAAGACCGAGAGAAACGAAGCAATTCGGCACAAGTAAGGAAGTAGGAAGGGGGATGGAAATTTGACATCTCTTTTGCTCTATATGGACCGCGGCAGAGAGACAGACTGGAATGTTATTGTTCCAATTGGAAAAGTAGGAGAGGGGATGACATCTTACGTGCTTCCTGTGCTTTTATATAGACTGCGCGGGTGTTGCGCAGTGGAGGGCGTGTGTCTATCTGTTTACTTTTTACGAATGGAATTGCTTCAAATAGTTTAGTGTTGAGTATATGCGGATTGTTCATCCATAGGTATTCTCTATGCTTTTACCAGAGAACAATTGCCCAGAAAACTGAAGCCAAACCTCGGATCACTGACATCCAAAGAGACAGGCCACCGTTTAGCTGATCGCGGCGAAGTCTGCCTTGTTGTTGTTGTAGCAATGGTCAGAAGTTCGTTGTGTGGGTGTGTTACATGCTGTTATTGTTCTTCGTCTTCCTCGGTGTTAAGGGACAGGAAGATAGCTGCCTCTACGGGGTTCTCCCACAACGACCGGGGGGTCAGGTGTGTGGGTGAAGCTGGGCAATTAAAAATGTGGTCCACATCGTGAGGTGTACCATTGCAGGCGGGGCATGTGCTAGTGACATCCCGGTCAATACGAGATAGGTAGGAGTTAATACGCGAACACCAGCCCGACAGGAGTTGAGCCAGTGTCGTTCTCGCTGCTCTCGGAAGTGTTCTCTCATTGGGAGAAATGACTGGTGGTTGTGTCGAGAGAACTCTATTTGGACCTAGTCCTGCGACTGATTTTTGTACCTCCTCATGATGTATTGCTGCGATGGCTGATCTGTATGCGTTGTTGTCAAAGGGAACCTTTTCGTACCTCTGGACGTCTCTTTCGAGGTCCCGTAAATCACGCCTGACATGTCTTGGTGGCGGTGTCTTGTCTATGAGGTCGGTGTTGGGGTGTTCCCTCCGGTAACAACCAACCAGGTACTGTTTCGCAAGAAGCTTGTCACAGTACGGAGAGCGGCGTTTTGGCAGGCCTGAATGTTATTCCATTGTGTGCCACAGAGATTCTGTGACCACACTGGAGCCGCATAGTTGGCTTTGGCTACTGATCTTCCGACTGCTTTGTATGTGACCAGTAGGTGCTACCGGCCGAGGCTTTAAGGATTTTATTCCTACCGCGCATCCTGTTACACACGATTGAAGCATGGGGGGATGACGTAGCCATGCTGCCCAGGATTACTTTTACAATTTTAGGATGGTTCACGGTCGGAATTGGTTGATTGCCAATTGAGATCCCAAGTTGCATCTTGACTTCCCTCGTCCAGGTGGTAAATAAGGTTGCCGAGGATTTAGGCGCTGATCTAGTTAAATTCTTACCCGTGAAGAAGGAGTTAAGTTCTTCCATCATCATCATCATCGTGGCACGACAGCCCGACGTCGGGCCTTGGCCGCCTGGATCATTGTCCTCCAATTATCTCGGTCACGTGACCGCGTCCTCCAATTTTGGGAGCCCAGCAGCTGCGCGGCGTCCACACCTACTGAGCTCTCCCAACGAGATCTCGGTCGTCCTCGCAGTCTCGCTCCGTCGACTCGTTCTGCATTCATTACTCTCTTAGGCATGCGATCATCGTCCATTCTTTGTACATGCCCTGCCCATTGAAGTTGTTGTAGTTTGACGATTTTCGAGACTTGCAGCTCATCGTACATTTCATAAAACTCATGGTTGTACCGGATGCGCCATCCATCTCGATCGCAAACAGCCCCGAAAATTCGCCGTAGAACCTTACGTTCAAAAGTGTCTAGCATGTTTTCGGAGGCTTGAGTTAGGGTCCATGCTTCGCAGCCATAGCATAGCACTGGTCGTATTTTATAATGGTTTTGTACACGCGGAGCTTCGTGTTTCTGTGCACATGCTTCGAGTTCATTATGGGGAGAACCGAGAAAAAAGTCTTATTAGCTAACTGTATCCGTCGCTTGATTTCGTCAGTTTCGTTGGCGTCCCTTGACAAGTTGCAACCCAGGTAAATGAAGTTGTTCACGAACTCGATGTTGCGGTCCCTCACGTTGATGCTCGGTTGCGCAGGTGTCCTTGTTACCGATTGCATCATTATTTTAGTTTTACCCTCGTTAATACGTAATCCAACTTCCCTTGCAGCGGTATCGAGCGTATGCAGAAGTTCTTCTGCGTCAGCCAATCTTCGGGACATGATGTTGATGTCGTCGGCGTACGCTGCTAATTGTGTCGACTTGATGAGTAGCGTCTTGCTATTGTCCATATTCATGGCCCGAACAACGTATTCCAGTGCTAAGTTGAAGAGCGTCGGTGCCAGTCCATCGCCCTGTTTCAAACCAGTGCGTGTTTCACATAGATCAGTAAGTCTATTCTGGATCCTGACTTGTGAGACGGAGTTAGTCATCGTCATCTTTGTCAGTCGCACTAATTTTGCCGGTATACCAAATTGCAGCATGATGTTGTACAGTACTCCACGATCGATACTGTCGTATGCCTGCTTGAAGTCGACAAAGATTTGGTATACGTTTACGTTGTATTCCCAGCACCTCTGGAGTATCAGTTTGACTGAGAAGAGCTGATCGGTTGTGGAGCGACCAGGTCTGAAACCGCTTTGATATTCGCCAATGACTCGTTCTGCGTACGGTTTTATTCTATTTTCCAGAATTTTCGTCAAAATTTTATAGGACGTACAAACTAGTGAGATGCCCCTGTAATTCTCACACCGCAGTTTATCTCCCTTTTTAAGAATTGGACAGATAATGCTTCTGCGCCAATCGTCTGGGATCTCCTCGTTCTCCCATACTCGGAGGTAGTAATTGATGTATGGCATCAACTAGACTCGTTCCACCGAATTTTAGCAGTTCAGCTGGAATCTCGTCAGCGCCCGGCACTTTATTTCGTTTTAGTGACCGCAAGACGAGATCAACTTCCTCTACTGTCGGGGGTTGAATGGGTGGGCCAAGATCAACAATATCGTCGAGAGCTTCCTGTGTGGGGATGTTAGATGGTCGGTTTAGAAGCTCTTCAAAATAAGAGGCCCATCGTTTGTTAATACCATCGGTGTCGCTGATGATGTTTCCATCCTTGTCCTTACAAAGGCTAGTCCTGGGTTGGTAGCCGTTCTTAATTGTATTTACTAGTTTGTACGCTTGTCTGGTGTTCCTAGGTAATCATTTATTATTTCGCACATTTCCGTGATGTTGTTTCCTGTTGCCTGAATGGAGCAGTCGTCGGCATAGGAGATAATTTCGGTTCCTTCAGGTGGAGTTGGAATTCCAGATAGGTAAAGTTTGAACAAGGAGGGAGACGGAACTCTTCCTTGTGGCACACTTTGTTTAATCTTCCTTAGCTTCGATTTCTTGCTCTTGAATTCGGTGTAGGACTGCCTGCTCCCGAGATAATTGGCAATCCATTTTGTAGTTTGCGTTGGAAGAGATGCATTGTATAAGTCAGACAGAAGTGCTGAGTGGCTGACTGTGTCGAAAGCTTTCGACAGGTCTAGTGCCACCAGAATTGTTCTGTGACATTGGCGAGGTTGATTAAGGCCATTGTGGATGCGAGTTGTAATGGCATCCAGGGCCGTCATCGTACTGTGCATCTTTCTGAAGGCGTGCTGGTAGTTTGCAAGCTAGATGTGGACAAGAACAGGGTGAATTATTGCTCATAGCGTTTAGGCTGGTGATAGAAGTGTGATGGGAAGATAGGACTCGCCGAGTTTCGCTTTTTTCCCAGGTTTTAAGATTAGGATTATCCTCCCTTCCTTCCAGAGTTCTGGAATGATCAGTGATGTGATGGATAGGTTGAATGTAGCCGTGAGGTATTCGATAGCTGGTGAGTCGAGGTGTTTAAGCATTGCCATTGAAATTCCATCAGGTCCCAAGGCTTTCGAGTTGTTCGCTTTTCTGATTGCTGCAGCCACTTCGTCCGCGGTGAAAACAGGTATGTTGTCTGCAGTTCGGTTATGGATCCTCCTGCGGACTATGTGCTTTTCTCTGTCTGGTGGAGGATGTTCAATAAACTTCCTATTGAAGCGCGAAGTCTGCCTTCGGTCTTAACGTCGTAGATGCCTTTATGTGCATTTCTGCTAAAGTCTGTCTTCTGTCTTGACGTCGTAGATGTCTTTATGTGCATTTCTGCTAAAGTAGCCAGTGGTTGGTGCGGCGACTCCAACGAAGGCAGAATTTCTATGTGTGCGGGCGAGTTGTTTCCTACAGTCCGGTTTGTATATTAAGAAGGCAGTGTTCAGGTACAATTCAACCTGAGAAGAGAGAGAATAAGGCATTCTCCAAGAAACGAAAAATAAATCTCAAATCGTCGCCAGCTATTAGTAGTACGCAATCTACTCAAGAGCAAAACCTTTGAAAAGAAACAAAGAGTTCGGAGTAGCATTTATGATAGACAAAACTTCCAAGTCCCAGGGTTCAGGTGTTCAGGTATACCCATTACACCCTCGGCTTCTAGTTTCGTACCACCGACAGATCACTATTCATGCCGGTGGAAGCACCACTAGCAGATTAGAATATGGTTCATTACACACTCTGCTCAACTGTACAGCACAGCGAATATGGTAGAGCAGGGCCTGCTTTTATATGCTAAGCTCTTGATGAGTGCCTGAATGAATGTCACTTATGTTCTTTCGAATTATACAAAGACAATAATAATTTTGCTACCACGCCACTCTTCCACCACGAAAATGGTCATTTCCTGCAGTGTTTGACGCTGGAGATTATTGCCTTGGTTAATTTGACCCCAGAACTTATCAACATTTCTTAAGATTTACTCATCAAGAACATCATCATAAACTTTCTGATGACTTTGTTAATGACTCTCATCAAGTATTTCACCAGCTACTCGTTCGGTGACTGCTTCAAATTATATTCAGCCAACTTATTGGTTGTATGGTTGGATATTTACTCAATTTTCTTATAGAATTACAGTTGTAGAATAGGTACAATCCGTTGATTTTCATTTAAGAGGAGAGACCGTTCGAATCCTGCTCCAAGCACATGTATAAAAAATACTGCGTATGTCATATCCCCTTCCTTTGCTTAAAGTTATCTACGCCACTGCACGTATTTAAGGCCTCCATAAAGGATTTGAATTGCCGGCATTGGGAGCCTCTTCGGTGACCGGACGAAGTGCGGAGGAGCTTTGGATACCTTTTTGTTTGCCGTGATTGTCCTTTTAAGTAACTTAAAATTTTAGCTTTACACAGTATTGCATTTTTTTATTTCTCATGTGCTCAGCAGCTTGTAGAGTTTATGAGTTAATTACGGCAAGGAATTCAGTGTTGCGCCTCTGCTGGCCTCAGGATTCTCTGTAACCTGTTGATCATCTGAATAATTGGGGAATGTATAATAGTATTTTTTTTTTCTCTTTGCTTCTCTGCAATGGCTGACTCCTGTGCTCAGCTCGCTATTGTTTTTGTTTTGTTTTTTTTTTCAGCAGCACCTTCTGTTCTCAGCTTCTTCTTCTTGGCAGGCCTCGAAGTAGAAGGACCACCCATAATGAACCATATCTTGGCAGTGCTGCTGCACCGGCAGAGCGAAGGTAGCACTTGATGAGTAATTATCTGTCGGTGGTACGAAACCAGAGCCCATTACACACGGACCCTGATGTGAGCGCGAGACTATCTGCACCGTCCGCCAACCATTCCATCCTTATAGTCCCATTTTTGATATTATTCCCCATTTTTGCCTCCCATGTTTTTGTTGTCTTTATCAGGCTTATGAATTTTTATTTAAACGTAAAGGACAGGGGGAACGAGCTGCTTAAACTCCGCCCACGTCTCCCGAACTGAGCTACAGCAAGCATAGGCCGCTTCTTAGCTCGTTGAGGGGCCTTTATTTTTGCCAAATGGCACGGCCCCTTTACGGTCATTATGCTACCTTAAGCTCCGTCTCCATGGGCATCTTCGGATGCCCGCCAATCCGTCTGTTACAGGGGGGTTAAGGGGCGAGTCGCTCCACAACTGACCAAATTCTCATGGTAAATCAGAAAGCTCCCGACACAAACAACGAAACGCTCCAGACAGCACAAGTCCGAATAGCGGGGTACGCAGACGACATCAACATCTTGTCCTGTCAACATTGTCTAGGACAGCGGAGGAAACACTGCTCTCTCTATCAGGCAGCAAAGGAAGTTGGTCTACACATCAACAAGGCGAAGACCAAATTGCTGACGGCATTCCGCATTTAGAAACCGAGCATAGCCGAAATTCGACTGAGAGATCACGACTTCATCTACCTAGAGGCGAATATCATCAACAATTGCGACGAGGCTCTTCAGATCAAGCGTGGAATCCAGATCGCCAATCGGAGCTGTTAATTGATGCTTCTCATCCTAAAAAGTAGCTACTACAAGTGGACAGGAAGGCGAAGCTCTAAATTTTCAAAACAATAATCGAGCCTGTGTTGTTGTTGATTGCCTTGACCCCAGGGGCATGGGCGCGTCAACATCTCTAGCATTTCTATGTCTTTGTTGACGTTACGACGATAGCATATCTATTTTTCGGAAGTGCAGTTGCTAGCATGTACCTCCTATCCACGCCGTCTTTATACTGACAAGCTCGGAGCACTGTGAGAGTTTCTTAGTACCCACAGGCAGTTTTTGATGGCGCCAAGATTGGAACTTATACGCAGTCATCGAAAAATACGATAGGAGAGTCCAACGAAGAATCATTCGAGCGATTCGCGATAGTGACCTATTGCGAAAAAGGCACAAGCGTGAGCTGTACGAAATGTACAAGAGAGGAGATAGAGGTCTCCAAATTCATTAAGCTACAGAAACTGCACTGGATTGAACACGCAGAGCGAATGGACGAACATCGAGTAACCAGAAAAGCACACAAGGTTGATATCAGAGGTGCTCGTGGTCGACCAAAGAAGCACTTCGCGAACTCCGTGGACGAGGACAGCATTAATGGGTGGTATGCATAATAATGAGGATATACTCAAGAGTGAAGTCTATTGAGGACATTCCTGAGTCTGCTATGTTCGGTGAATCGAATGAAAAATTTGTATGCATAAAACTACTTTCCGCTCCATAGTGAAAATTGAGTGGAATTCTGTCAACTCAGCTTTACTCCACTCGACTCACTTTATGCATACCACCCAATATGCTCGTCTTCCGAAACTGGAGGACACGGGGCCGAGATCCAGAAAGCTGGAGGTAGGCAGGCTGATAATGGAATGTATAGCAAATTGTTCTATCTTAATGATGAAAGTTATCTATTACAAAAGGACCAATATGTGAATGATGCATGCGATATAAAGAATATCATGCTAAGTTTATTATCAATGAATCATATCGATTCCTAAACGCATTTGAGCGGTGACTATTATGTATCGAATTACTGAACGTGGATGATGAAATCGGTTACCTTTTGTAGTAATATAAACAGCGCATGTCCAACTACGTGGGAAATACGAAAAAATAAACCAAAACGGCCACAACTAGTACAGGCATACATGCACTACTGCCCATGAATAATTCTCTGCTGCTTGCTGGCAATTAAAACTCAATCAACTTCAATAGAAATTACAACATAATTTATTATTCACTTAAAACAATCGCTTACTCCTACTCTCATATGTACAAAACTTACGCACTAGACACCTATTTACAAATGTCAGCTAAAGACACACGACTTAATCTAAGCCACCTTAAGATACCACAGACTTGAATGAGAGAGTTTCACACAAACTTAAGCCAACGAAGGGAACAGCTCGGTAAAGCTATTGCCCCATAAATCGTCCAATTGCAAAGAGCCCATCTCGCTCTGCGGTGAGCCGATTGACTCGTAGCCATAGTCGGAAGTGGAGTGTATTGACAGAGGGCTTTTCGCTTCCACGACCGGCGTTTTGGGACACAGGAATTCTTTGACAGGATCGAATAAATCTTCATCTTCGTTGCACTCCATAATAATGTCGTCTTCGTCGGCATTCTCGCATATCACTTCCACCGCTTCTTCCACTGGGATATCTTCGTCCGGCATAACAATCGTAATGCTGTTGGTTTTCTCGTCGTAAGTTCCGTACAATGTTTCAGAGTCAGCAACTGAGCTAACTGATTTCATAGGTTGTTGCCTTGGTCCGGGTGCTTTGATTGTCGCGTCATTTACGCCATACAGACTTCTATCTTTGCCGGATTCCAAGTGCTCTGCTGTGGACCCCACCACTGATCCAGACAGTCGCTGCGTTGCGCCTGGACTTTGGGCATCAATTGTGCTGCCCGCTGGATTGCTTCTTTCCATGTCAGCTGTGATATCTGCGAGAAGACTTTCGGCGAGCTCTTCGAGTTTGCTGGCATCGAAGTCTTCGAGCAGGTCTTGTAGAGAAGGCAAAGGGCTATTATCTCCCACAGAGCAGCTGAGTTGTCTTTGCGGTCGCACTGGGTTGACTTCGGTACTAATTTTCCCTTCGGCAGAGGGTTAGATGCTGCAGATCCATTTTCCGTTTTAGTACCGGAGCCAATACAGTTCGAACCGACAAAGGCAGGCTCAGAGACTCGTTGATGACGAAGCTTCTCGACTTCCTTCTGTAGCAGCTCGACTTGGTGATCCAATTTTTCATTCTTACTTAAGAGAGACTCATTGATGGCTTGTAGACTGTCACATTTATTCTGTAGAACTTCCGTTTGTTTAGTCAGTAACGAGATGGTGTGTTCCATGTCTTCCATTCGGGCTTTTTTGCGGTCGCGAGATGTCTGAGCGGCTACGCGATTCTTTAGCTTCCTGCAATGAAACAGTGCATTAAAATCATTTCAAGAACATTTTTCTCCCCATGAAGTAAACTTACTTTCTTTGGATTTTCTCTTCCCATGATAAGTGGTCGAGTCTGCGTTTCTTGCCCCGGGGAGAATCCGGGGCCATGGTCGTCAGCTCGGAAACAGTTCCCGAGGGTAGCAAGTTCCGTGGCATTGGGTTGGGCGAAATCGCCACAAATTTCGGGACAGTAATTAAAATTGGGGCGCTCATGATAAAATTTTTTTCACCGTTTCGATTACAAATTGAGAGGCATCACAAGGGTGTGAATAACACGAAAACCTTTTTAACGATGTTATCAGATTTGTAAACGATTAACAAATGATAATGCACTTTGATGTTTACATCACTCGATAGTTTTATCCGTTTCTACAATATACACTGATGAATTATTGCGGTCGATCATCCTATGTAGATTACGTGTTGCTTCTCGAACAAAGTTTTCTCGAACAATACGGGGCCGAAGGTAAACTTCTGGTGGTAAAGTCGGATGTGGACGTTGCTGATTGGTGGAATTGGCTGACGTGTCCCCTGATTATGTTTTCGTTTTTTGTTGTTGGCATTTGAAATGGTTTCGGAGCGAGGCAGTGCTTGAAAGAGGCTGGAATGTTGGCGGGAAAAATCTTTTAAATTAAATTTAAAGTCTCTACCCTAAAATTGTAGATAGCGCAACGAAGACGGATTCTGCTGTCAAATGGAATTGAACTAATGGTTACGTTCTTAAAGCGCAGGCGCCTAGTAAATCAAATTGTAATTATTTGGTGTTTTATAGCCCCCATATACAATGCGATCTGTCGTCAGATCCATCTGACCGTATTGGCTGGGTTCAGAAGATACCAAGCAACTTCTGCTCAAGTGATCATGGTGTGCGTTCAGAAGGAACTGAGCAACTTCCGCTCAGCGAACATGTTCAGAACGAGCGGGTTCAGAAGTGACCGAGCAACTTCTGCTCGGGTGAGCATGATCATGAGCAAGAAATATTTCTGCTCATTGATCAGTGCTCAGTGCTCAGGTTCTTCTTCTTTTTCAACCTCACGCTCAAGTTGCGACTTTCGAATTTTGACAGTTATCAAGTTGGTTGTTGTGTTTTCGCCGCTTTCGGCTTCTAGTTCTTTGGTTTTCGGGTGCTTTTCATTTTGTTTTCTCGTTGTTCGTGATTTTTGTAATGGACAGCGTGGGATTCATGTATGTTCCACTTTTCGGCACTTGACGTCTAAAATTGTCATCGTCAGCTTTCAGCTGGTCGATTTTTCAGCTGGTGAAGTAGCGTTCAGCAGGTGCAGACTCCAAACCGAGCAGCTCCGGAGCTGCTCGCGAGCAGTTGCGGAGCAGCTCGCGAGCGGTTTCTGCTCTTTTGCCACCTTCTGAACGCACTCATGATCAAATGATCACCGAGCAAGAAATATTTCTGCTCACCGCTCACGCTTTTCTCCTTTTTTTCACCTTGACTTTTATGTAAAGAGTGTGTGACAACAAGAGTGACGTCCAGCAGGCGCAAGCTACATAATCGACTAGATGCGGAATTGCTCGGTACCTTCTGAACCCAGCCAATATGATTGTTAGATCTATCGCACAGTGTATGCGTCTATCGTTGGCGACTTTTTGGACGATTCCATGTATCGTCAGATCGAGTTTTTTATCGACTGGTATAGGTAAGTGGGGTGTCGCGAGAAAGGTAGTTTTTCTTAGAGCGAATTGTGGTTTAACCATTCCTGAACGGGGAGAGGTTGGTGGGAGAGAAGTGGGGGGGGGGGGTATGTCAGGTTGATCGCCGACTCTACTTTCTATTATTATTCACACCACTTTTAATTGCATTTTTTTATGCAAGTTTGCAATTTGTAATGTCGTCTTTACATGAATGGTTAATCATCTCAAAGAGTAGGACAGTATATTTCGAATACATACTACTTTCTCTTAACCCCTAGTGGGGCATAGCGCGTCAATTACTCCTGCGCGCCATCGTACTCTGATCTGGGCCATGGGGCGCAATAAGGCGCAAAAGACTTACACCCCTTTACGGCAGATCAACGCCATATTGAAAATAGGGTTCCATTTTATGGTATGCAAAGTAATGCATTTATTACTCTTCCGCAATGTTTGACCTAAAAAACCTTTAAAACTATGTTATTAAAATTATTACTTTGAGAGGTGAGAGATGGAGTCTTTTTTTTATGAACTGGCATAAAGAGCCTATATCATGGGTAAGACATTTTAATTATGGCGTTTTTGCCCATCTGAGTGGTATCAAGAAGAGCGAGGAGCCGATATTTACATACCAAAATAAGCACTGCCTACAAAACCCTCGAATTTTGGACATTTCGGTTTCATTTTTTAAAACGAGGAGTCGGATGTGCCTATGTATTGTTGAATGTCAACAAAAAATAATTGTCGAATACAAACAAGGGATGCAAGAAAAGAAAACATACAAATACACCTTGTGGTGGTGCGTTTATTCCCTTTGAGGCCACACAGGCAAATAAATTTGCCCAACATATTTTGGGTTCCTGTGAGTAGGTAGGTAGAATGTTTGAAAGGCAAGGGATGGAGACAAGACATACCTGAGTCTCATTCACTGTCGCCCCTTTTCTCGCCCCGTAGCAGCCCCTTGAATTAACTACATTTTCGTTGCCCCAACTCTCCTTTATAAATCGCCTTCGGACACATTTGCTCCATTTCATACCTGGACTATTATAAGTCCCGAAAACCACTGGGCAAGCATACTTGCCTGTGGTCATCAAAGGGTTAATGGTGTCTTCACATCAAGTTGGCCAGCTTCTACAAATTTTTCGCGCAGTGGGAAACAATGCATGTATTGTATTATTATATTCACGCCCTTTTGTAAATAGTTTTTCGCCGAGCCTCATAGTGCTTCGTTTCCTTGACAAAAATCGAAAAATCAACTATTTTTCCCCGAGTTTTAAAGTATCCTATCTTTAAGAGAACATGTTGGAGCACATAAAAATCATATTTTAGGTTTTTTGTTTCTACTTTTTTAAATAATATTATGGGCTAATGATGACAAATTGGAAACTTTAAAAAAAAGTGTATTAGTTTCAATTTGTCTCCCGGTCTACAACCGAGTCCTGGTAACCTTACGGGCGACCGGTAGCGCAGTATATTGAGGCAGCAGTCTCATGTTTGACTACCGGCGTTTCGGGTTCGAATCCCGTCCACGACGACGTTCGTGGCCATGGATGTGCAGGAGGTGCATGCTGGCAACTGCATTTTCCGAAACCAGTTTATGCCAACGAAACGTCAACTGGGCCACATGGAACAGTTGACGCGCTATGCCCCACAAGGGGTTAGGCGGCTATTACACTATAAAAGTTCTCTTACAAATATCTTTGACTCACGATATTTTAAAAGAACTTTTATGAATGATATTAGCCGCCTAAGGGGGAAGGTGTGCAAGCATGTAAGAAAAGCACTTGAAACAAGCAACGTTTACGTCGCAAATCTTTTGTTAGGCGGCTATCACACTAGAAAAGTTCTTCGAAAATATCTTTTACAAACGATATTTGTAAAAGAACTTTTATAGTGTAATAGTCGCCTCAGGGCAATTGAGTAACTTTACATTACTTATAGTGTAAAACTTAAAGAATTAAAAAAGTTTAAAAAGTACAAAAAATAATTAACGAAATTGATTTTATTACAAAATAAAACTTTAAATAAGGATTAACAAAACGTCACAAAACGTTTTGGGTGGTTGGCAGTTTCTATAAGCTACATACACGCCGCGACACTTGAATAGGACACTGTAAAAAGTATTATTCAAAGACTTATATCGTCCATAAAAATGAAAACAATCTTTTTTTCTTATTTTTAAAAGAGATGTAATGAACCACCTTTAATGGACCATATCCTGGTAGTGGTGCTTGCACCGGCAGATCCAAGGCAGCACCTGATGAGGAATAATCTGTAGGTGGTACGAAACCAGACGCCAGTTCCCAGTACACCTGGAACCAGATGCGAGCGCGAGGGGATCTGCACCGTCCGCCAACCATTCCATCCTTATCGCCTCATTTTTTATCATTCCCCATTTTTGCTTCCCATGTTTGTATTGTCTTCCACGTAGAGGACAGGGTCAACGAGCGGCGAAAATTCCGCCCACGTCTACCGAACTGAGCTACAGCAAGTATAGGCCGCTGCTTAGCTCGTTGGGGGGGCCTTTTTCTTCGCCAGATGGCACAGCCCGACCTTCACGGTCATTATGCTACCTTATATTACGTTTACACTATCCCCAGATTACTTCATCTGCGCCGGCTGATTTAATCTGGAACTGTCAAATACATACAATTTCAAACTCACCACACCCAGATTAAGCAGCAGATGAAGTAATCTGGGGATAGTGTAAACGTAATATTAGGTTCCGTCCCCGCGGGCATCTTCGGATGCCCACCAAATGGTCCATTACAGAGAGTTTATTAAAGCCTCCAAACAATAAATTAAAACTAATTACAATATATTTAGCAGAGTATTTTTCTTAAATATTTTATTATTATAATCGTAAAAATTGTAAGAGAAAAATGCGACACTTGAATAAAATACTGCTAAAAAAATATCGTATGATACAAAAACAGCCATGGACATATTTTTATACCCTTCACGGATATGATAGGGTATATTAACTAATATTACGTTTACACTATCCCCAGATTACTTCATCTGCTGCTTAATCTGGGTGTGGTGAGTTTAAAATTGTATGTATTTGACAGTTCCAGATTAAATGAGCCGGAACAGATGAAGTAATCTGCGGATAGTGCAAACGTAATATTAGTCATGAAGTTTGCAACGCACAGAGGAAGCATCTCCGACCATTTAAACTGTATATCGTCGCTCTAATGTAGAAAGGGCGTAACTAACATTTTTTCGAAATAAAGTTTTTCGTCAACTCGGATACATCCTACAAATGACCTGCCATACAAGTTTCAGTATGCTGTGTTCCTTAATAACGGCTTTACAAGAAATTGGAAAAAAGCCCTAACTCATTTCAAAAATTTCTAAAAAAAAAGAAAAAGCCCTAAGTACAATACTATTTGTAGGATTAATATGTGTGAATGTGTCTTTACCTTAGGCATCTGAAAAGATGGTAGTAAGAAGGTCTCATTGGAAAATCTCTGGATGGGGTAGATAATCCCAAAAGGGTTTTCAGGAGTCTGTTCACGAAGACAGCAAAAAGTTGCTCGAAGCCGGAAGCTGTTAACAGTAGGGTCGATGACTTTCAGAGACTCAAAATGTATTTTTTATTTTATTCAAATATTTAACCAAAAGTTCAGATTTTAAGCCCAGTGATACGATAATTTGTCGGAAGGAAAGTGCAGTTTGTCGTTTTGTAATATCTTACAGTAGAGTCAGTCATAAATTCAAATATATGTATCTGACATGGTTAGTAAGTTTATCAGCTCTAAATCTTGAGATAACCATTGATGACATGATTTATGGAAGTTAATGGTTTCAGGTTGTAATACAATTTTTACTTCTACATGAAAAAACCAAAATTGAAGTAATTAGTTCTTAGATCCACAAAATTGTCCACAAAATTTTGGTTTACAATGCATCAAACTCGTATTGTGCTAATTGCTTTTTCACGAGTATTTTTACAAAAATGTGGAAAACATGGAAAACCACTTTCACTGAATTTTAAACTGTAACATAACCATTGATAGCTACAGGTTTGGACCCATTGATAATAAGTTACAAACCGAGACTAGACCTTCCCGAATAGTTTGTCTATTCGCATAGGCCCTTTTCAGATGCTTTAAAAAATTGATGAGTTTACTACAAGATTTCATGTTTTAAACGAATTAGCATAAATCTTATTCAGCTATGATATGGTCGTGAGGCTCAAAAACTCAGTTAAATATCGTATCCGCTTGAGCCCTATAGCATAACTCTAAATGCATTGCCAGTGGGCAAGGTCATACCATATACCACCAAATTTGACGACAATCGCATTTCAAATTCATGATGCGTCTCATAGAGTTCAATGACAATGCAGACGATGCATAGTTTCTATGATAGATGTATATCAACGTATCTTTCAGGTTTAGTCTACGCCCCATATGAGACACCTCGAGTTTAATTTATTCCCGGCTTGATTATGAAACATCTCCCCATATTTCTCCCCTAATGTACGCTGAGCGATTTTCAATTTCAAAATTGGAAAAAATCGAATTTTGAACACGTTCCGATCGGAAAAATGTTATAAATGCAGGTGATCGAAGATTTTCGATTTTAGTTTGTTTTGAAGGTTTGAAATTCGAATGTGGTCGTGCGTGCGGGCGCCGAAAAGATTACAGAATAATGATCATCACTCAATAGTAAGTTTGATACTGTGACTTAATTGCTGATTAGTGATTCAATTGGAGTACATACTTGGTTGTTAGTCATAACTGTGGACAATTGGGAAGTTTTGAAATAAAAAAAAAATAAAAAACAGGGATCAGTGTTATTAATTATGACATACATATCGATTATTTTTGCGATCGGTTGATGCAAAAGCTACCCATATTTGAATTATAGTTATGTGCAGTGATAATTTTTTGCATCGGTTATTATTTGGGGCAAAGTTGATGTGTATCCATTCTTAGCCAATTAATGCTGAAATTAGTGGAATTTATTACGACAAACGGACTACTGGTGCTTTTTGATTTATGGTACACCTGTTCAATTGAAGCTTTTTTCCGACGTTTTGGGTATTACCAATGGATTATAATTTCAGTTCTAGTGACCTCGTACTACATATTTCAACATCAATTGTGTGTGTCAGTGGTTTCTCTGTGCTTCCCTAGTGGTGTCTTATGCGCGTATCCTAAAGGAGCCCATTTACTATCAGCTTAACTGACGATAGTCACACAGGAAAAACTGATGCTAATCTCATAGTCCATTCACTTGTAGGAACAAATAAAGATATACCTAAAGAAAACTGATCAGAATTTGAAGGATACTGACGAGAATCTTATTAAATTGACTATATATAATCTCAAGTGTCGTTGAAAAGATGTAGGAAAAACTGACGATAATCTCAAGTGCTCTACTACACTTTGTTGCCCATGTCCCAATTCGGAATGAAAATATAAAATACTTTACGAGTACTCACAGGCTTTTACATTATGTTCATACTATAGGCCAAGTCACTTGATCTGATCAGATCACTTGATAGGAAACTGGCAGATACATACAAATGTGACTTTTCTGACAGAGTAATCTGACAGGTCAATCAAGTGATTATAGAGTAAATCTGGTGTCAAAAAACATGAACTACAAAAACACCAAATATATGTATCTTCCAACAAAAACTGGCTCGGAATAACATTTTTTCGAATGGCCTGTACAAGTATTAATTATTTCTAGCTTGGGATGATAGTAAACAACCAATGAACTTTTTGCAATAGGTTCTTGGCCCATCCCATATAATGTTTTATACGTTTTATATGTTTTTGTAAATACATGTTGTTAATATTGTAATTAGAGAAAGAAATTCTTTTTTTTTTCTTTTTTTAAATTAAAACTTTAAATGACCACTTTGCGAGTAAATTGGTTTGCCAACAGTTTAATAAGTTACAAAAATAACACAAACGCTAAATAGTTATTTAAAGTCAACCACATCTTCTGAGCCAGATTATTATTTGCCCTAATGTATGTTTTATCATCATACCTATGTTTTATAGGTATGTTATCCTTCACACTTCGCGTGAAGAGTATCATACCTTCGTTGTGACTTATGGTGCATTTGCCACTTTGAAATTAGTAGTAAAACTTGTTCCGATTTCACTGTTCCGATGAGAGGTATATGAAATAGTGGGCCGATTTCAACAAATTTTAGGAACGTGGTTTGGCAGTCAATATGATTGAATAATATGATTTCGTAAAGATATCTTCAGAAATAAAAAAGTTTTTCTAACAAAAACTTGCGAACACTGTAATAATTGGGAAGACGGAATTGAAATTTCCAGTAGCTCCGAGTGAATTCCAATCCCGATGCCTTCCCCGGTCTTAGAACCATCTGTATTCGGTGTTTAAGGGCATTTCCCCCGTCCGTAAACTCTTCGACGGAAACAGACTAGTGAAGTTTCTGACAAAACGATATTTTGGAGAAATGTAGTCCGTCTTCCTGGGAAGATCCCGGTTGTTCAGTTTAGTAGAGTGTCCCGCACTCAGCGCACACCACTGTGCGTCGTCTCGCGAAGGCGCAAGGCCGCGTTTGCCGCGAGTTGTTCGCCCAAAATATCCAACGCGAGCAAACCGAGTATCATATCTAGGCAGGCTGATGGAGTAATTGTAAAAGCCCCCGGTACGGCCAACGCAGCTAGTTTTTGTACCTTTCCCAGCAGACCACAGTAGGCCGCTTAATTTTTGTCATATTGCAGCCATCACCAAATCCCTCAGTTGATTATGTCTCGGAAGTGATCCAGCGTTTCTCGCAGCAGTCACTCTTATTTTTGCCCCTTGGTTGCGTGCCTCGCATATATGCTGTGTTTCAGCAACTCTACAGCGAACACTTCCAACATGCTGCTAATGAGTGCGTTCAGAAGGTGGCAAAAGAGCAGAAACCGCTCGCGAGCAGCTCCGCAACTGCTCGCGAGCAGCTCCGGAGCTGCTCGGTTTGGAGTCTGCACCTTCTGAACGCTACTTCACCAGCTGACAAATCGACCAGCTGAAAGCTGACGATGACAATTTTAGACTTCAAGTGCCGAAAAGTGGAAAATACATGAATCCCACGCTGTTCATTACAAAAATCACGAACAACGTGAAAACAAATTCAGAAGCACCCGAAAACCAAAGAACTAGAAGCCGAAAACGGCGAAAACACAACAACCAGTTTGATAACTGTCAAAACTCGGAAACTCGCAACATGAGCGTGAGGTTGAAAAAGAAGAAGAAGAACCTGAGCACTGAGCACTGATCAGTGAGCAGAAATATTTCTTGCTCGGTGAAATTTGATCATGATCACCCGAGCGGAAGTTGCTCAGTCACTTCTGAACCCGCTCGTTCTGAACATGTTCGCTGAGCGGAAGTTGCTCAGTTCCTTCTGAACGCACACAATGCTCTTCTGCTGATTCTGCCCGTCTGGCTGCCCTCATTCTTCGCGCATCGGTGCTACTTCGTCCATGTGATTGAAGCATTATTTTTTACTTTCTGTGTTTTTGGGAGTATCACCATACATCTTAGAGACCGGAATACTATTGATTTGACACTAACCTTGGTCAGTTTGGACATTTTATTCATAGTCACTTAGCAGCCGGAGTGGGGGGGGGGGGGGGGGGGGAAGGAGGAGTGGTGAGTTTTAGGAGTGCTACCACTACCAGTCATCTCAGCGACGCCGGAAACTAATGTTTTGACACTAATCTCGGTCGTTTTGGAGATTAATTTCATGACGCTTATTCGCACTCATGTGAGGGTCGGGATTGGTGGCTGCAGATAAATCGAAAATTGAAAACGCTTGATCCTATTCTGGATAATAACGGATATGTTTATGAAATTTTTATTGAAATCGATCGAGCCGTTTGACCGCAAAAAAACAACAAACATTCAGTTAATTTTTTTATAGACATATAAATAAATAGGTAGTTTCCCCGGATTGTCCATAAATTTGGTAAACCGTAATGACGGCGTCCTCTTTAGTATGGTTAGCCTAGGACCACACAATATTGAACACGAACATGGTGGAAGTGTCCTCCGAATGGCAGAAGACACACTTCACACATCTTAAAGAAATTGGCCACTTGTACAATGGTCGTGTTCGAGTTCGGACTGGACGGGCTTAAATTGGATTTTACTGTATGTAAAAATATTATGCACTTGCTAACTATCCTACTTTCATCCTCGGCGTTCCAAATATACTCGTGTATAATTTCGTTATCCGAAATGACGCCGCGCCGCCCTCTTGGTTCGGTTAATCGGGGTTCTATTGTATGCTGTAACATTCTGGAATTGCGAATCACTCCCCGGTCTCCCGGAAGTAGTTGTGAAAAATTTCGGTTTTTGAAATGACGCCACCCCTTTTTGTCCGGTTAATTGGGGTTTTACTGTATGTTGTATCATTTTGCAGTTGCGGCCGCCTTATTTTTCAAAGTACTTATAACAGCCGAAGGCTAGCTTGCCGAAAATATGATACCCTTCACTTTTAAAACGTTTTTGAATTCATGGCCTACAGATTGAAGGAGGTACGGCCGGCGCAGAGCCGACTAATCATGAAGCTACCAGCGCGTTTCCTGAAAAACTAAAAGCATTATTGAGAACAGGGGTGTACATCATATCATGCCGATAAAACCGAGTGTTGGTGGAAAAATGTTGAGAACCTTTGACGCAAAAACGAAGAAAATTGCATCTAGGTTGAAGGCATCTAAAGCTCGCATTTCTTTCCTTTTGTACAGTAACGCAACGGGGAATCTAATGATAAAAAATCCTTAAATCCCTGTGCATTTAAAGAAGTAAGTAAAATATAAAAAAACACCTTACCAGTATGTTGGCGGGCATTAGTAGACCTTAAAATACACTAAATGGTTGTCGGAAAAATGTATGGCCCGCATCAGTGGAAAATACTGCTGAAAATAATATTCAGAGAATTTAAGAACTTGATTGATCGATTTGAGGCGCATGCTTTGTGCGTATACGAGTAGCTACCGAGGACGTTCGGGACTTATTAGTGGAAGGAGAAGTTGGAGAAACACATTTAGTGAAAATTGCATCCGGTGTTGTCAAACCAACAAACTCAATTTACTCATTTGAGCTTAAAATTATTACAGAAAGGATTAATATTATTCAAAAATTTGGAATCACTGCTCTTGGCCGAAGATCCATACCTCTAAAGAAGTCTTAAATTTAAACGTGATCTACAGAGTTCATTATTTCCACACAGTGAGATTTATAAAGACATTGCCTGCGTTCACGTTCCGCAACGTTGTAATTGCGGTAAAGATTTTCCCTCCACCCAACCATAAACTCTTAACCCGAACGACTTGTTTTGCAGTTGTCATGTATTAAACACCTGAAAGCCGATTCGCTATTGAATTTCAAACAAAACTTCAATTAAATTCGCGACGGTTTCAGGAAAAATGAACAACACTGCAAAATCGCCACAAATTTCTGTTGCTCCGGTGTAAATAAGCATACAAGACGCCATGTAAAAATCAAGAAACCGAAAACGAAAATCCACACCATATGCAATACGTCAACTAACAACTGTCAAATACGCTAATACCCCTTACCCCCCGGTTGACCGGAAATTAACCAGGAAAAATTTCTGGTCAATTTCCCCGATATGTGGTAGATCAAACGCAAACTGAAACGGACCGTCCACGAGCAAAATCAGTCGAACTGTTTGCATTTGCGTTTAAAACGTTGCGCGACCTGAACCCACTCATTGTGATCTTATAAGGAGGGCAGAAGATGCAAATCAACCCGCCGAAGCGATGTGTTCAGAAAGTATGAGGATGTTCCACCGAAAAAATCTCGTCCTCGTATTTAGCAGTTAAGATAAAACTTAAATACAAAAATAAGTTTGAGTTAAATGAGATTATTTTTCTTTTATTTACGTTTTTCTAATTACATATATGCAAATGAATTTTTAATGAACTTGTTGAAATCATCATCATCGTGGCGCGACAGCCCGGCGTCGGGCCTTGGCCGCCTGGATCATTGTCCTCCAATGATCTCGGTCACGTGACCGCGTCCTCCAATTTTGGGAGCCCAGCAGCTGCGCGGCGTCCACACCTACTGAGCTCTCCCAACGAGATCTCGGTCGTCCTCGCAGTCTCGCTCCGTCGACTCGTTCTGCATTCATTACTCTCTTAGGCATGCGATCATCGTCCATTCTTTGTACATGCCCTGCCCATTGAAGTCGTTGTAGTTTGACGATTTTCGAGACTTGCAGCTCATCGTACATTTCATACAACTCATGGTTGTACCGGAAGCGCCATCCATCTCGATCGGAAACAGCCCCGAAAATTCGCCGTAGAACTTTACGTTCAAAAGTGTCTAGCATGTTTTCGGAGGCTTGAGTTAGGGTCCATTAGTTGTGACGCTAAGTGACATAAATGGACGCCACCTTGCAAAATATGATAGAGAAATGACGTTTGGTGTTATTGTTAATGGTCTCCATACATTCATTTCAAGAGATGGAGCCATCTTGTACCCCGCGGCAGAGCGACTGTGCGGGCGAAAAACCGCGAAATTTGAGCCCTTTGTAATAAAGGTTGGGTAGCCATGTGATGATGGTACAATTGTCATCATGAGAGAGAGAGAAGGAAAGATCGTAAGTGAACGGTAATTTATTTGAGCAGCCGTTCCCGCTCATAGATAGGCACTACTGCCGAAATTGATAGTGAAGAGATTCACTGATTTCCCAAGTGTTATGCCGCTAGAAGGCAAGCAGTTGGGACTGCTGGACTTACCATTGTTATGCCACTAAAAGGCAAGCAGTTGGTACTGCCGAATAGAGTGCAATTAAAACTAAGGCAAGTGGTCTTGCCGATGTGAGTTTCGATTTAACACTGTTTATTTACACAAAATCTTACTCTATTTATACTAAATTATTCTATTCTAAATCTTATTACCTAAGCAAAATTCACAGGTGCGAATCACTTCCGAAAATGCTTATCAAGCATTTCTCATAGTTTCCTCAAAAAGAGTTCTCACGTATGTATATATGTATATGCAAAGATGCAAGTAAGTGCATCTCGCATTGCTTGTCGTCTGGCTGCATATCATCTTACATCTACGTGGATGAATGAATGTTTACTATGTTTTTACTTGTTTACTATGTGGGTACGTAATGAAGTGATTTCGAGGTCATGTGTGTATACATTACAATGTGTACATTGTATACACTACACCTTCACCCTTTAAGAAAAAAAAATTTATTGCTATAAGTAAAAAATTTTTTTTTTTTTTTTGTTTGCATATAATTTCTAGTTGGTAATATTTTCAATTTTATTTGTATTTTTTCAATCTATTGTTATGAATTAACTTTTCTTTATCATTTATTCTTATGAGAGAGTTTACTTCTAGTCTTTTTATTATTTTATAAGGTCCTTTGTATGGACTTTCACTTTTCTTTCTATTTTCATTTCTTACGTAAACTAAATCTCCTTCTTGGAAGTTAACAATATTTGATTTGTTTTCACTATTTTTTTGTCTTATTTGTTTAGCTTTTATTAGCTGATTATGTGCTGTTTCTTGAGCATGTTTTAATTTGGTTTTAAGTATAGATAGGTAACTATCATAATCATAAATTGGGTTATTATTGTTGGTTTCATTTGGTAGATTTGCAATATGACCATATACTAGTTCAAACGGTGTATAATGTGTATCTGAGTGTGGTGTTGTGTTGTATGCGAATGCATAGTACGGTAGAAGGGTATGCCAATTAAAATTTTCGCAGAAAGATAGTAGATATTCATTTAGAACTCTATGGTTACGTTCCACTGAGCCTAAAGTTTCGTGGTGATATGGGGTCGATGTAACGTGTTTGATATTCAATGATTTACAGATGCTAGTAAATAATTGATTGACGTATTCCGTTCCCATATCCGTCTTGATTACCCTGAAATGTCCGTAGTTGAGAATGATTTCTTCAACTATAGTTCGGGCTATTTCATCTGCTTCTTTGGTATATGTAGGTTTGGCTATTATATATTTTGATAGTTCACATTGTGCTGTGACTATGTATCTATATCCGTCTGATATTCGTAATGGTCCAATTGTATCAATTGATACTATTTCGAAACATTTCGATGGAGTATCAGATATTATAAATTTCTCTTTAGTATGTCGGATTATTTTATTTTTGCAGCATGACTCGCATTTGTTCACAAATTCTTTCACCATTTTGTTCATCTTTTTCCAGATGTATTTTTGCTTTAGTTTTGCAATGGTTCTCCTTATTCCGGTGTGACCTCCGTGAATAGTTTCGTGATATTCACTGATTAACCTTAGTTGATCAGTTACTTTCTCAACTTTTGTAGGAGTATTAAATAAAATGATTTTTACATCGGTTTGCCTATTTGTTTTAATTATTTCTGCATGCTTTTTATTATAACGTTCAATCAATTTTTGAATTGTTATGTAGTTGAATACTTTATCAGTTGTTGATAGCGCTAGTTTCTGTATTCTACTATGTTGTAATTTGGATATTAGTTTCTCCAGTACCTGACCTAAGTCTCGGTGAGGATTTTCACTATATTCCACAACAATTTCTTTCCCATTTATATTTATTTTTGGCAAACATTTATTTATTATAAGGGCGTCCCCTGTATCTGGCTCGAATTTCAATATCGGCAGATTTCGAACATCAGAAATGGATGTGCCTTGCCACATGTAGAGTTGATCAGGCTCATTAGTGAGTTTAGCTGTATCCTTATTCTGAGGGGTCACAATTTCTTTATTTAATTTGTTAGTATGGCTGCGTGTAATGACGTTCATAGTTTTAGGAGTCATTTCTTTTAATGCATTTGAGTCTAATTTTAACCTGGATAGTGCGTCAGAGTTTGTATTCATTTTTCCTTGTTTGAATACAATATTGAAATCGTAATCCATTAAGTCTAAACGGATTCTGGTTAATCTTGGAGATGGGTTTTTATTCACAAAAAGAGATACGAGTGGGCGATGGTCAGTGACGACTGTAAATTTTCGGCCGTATAGATAAGGTCTGAAATAATTTATTCCCCAATGTATGGCAAGAAGTTCTTTTTCAATGATTGGTTTATTTAATTCAGTTTTAGTTAGGGATCTACTAGCGAAAGATATTGGTAGATCTTGGCCTATTTCACCTTGAGACAATACTGCTCCTAAAGCGTAGTCTGAGGCGTCAGTCGTTAAGACGAATTCATTTTCGAAATTTGGATATTGCAATATTGGTGGGCTTGTTATACAGTTTTTAAGTTTTTCGAAGGAATTTTGGCATTGTTGGTTCCATTCGAATTTTTGATTCTTTTTTAGTAGATTATTTAGAGGTTTTGCAATAGCGGCGAAGTCTTTCACAAAACGTCGATAATAATTACAGAATGCCACGAATTTTCTAATGTCGTCGGCATTTTTTGGTATGGGGTAATTATGCACAACTTTGCACTTATCAGGATCTGCTGTTACACCATTATCTGTTATCAGATGTCCAAGATATACTACTTCGGATTTTAAAAAATTGCATTTTTCTGGATTTAATTTCAGATTATATTTACGTAATCGATTAAATGTTTGTACTAAATTAGTATTGTGATGTTTCAAGGAACATCCAAATACTATGACATCGTCTACGTAAAGAAATGCGTTAGAGTCAAGACCTGCTAAAGCAATTGTCAACATTCGTTGGAAACTGTTGGATGATATTTTCAATCCAAATGGTAAACGTTTGAATTGGTAGTGTCCATTACTCGTTGAGAATGCTGTTAATGGTCGTGATGATTTGTCTAACTCAATTTGATGAAAAGAACTAGACATATCAAGAGTTGAGAAATATTTTGCTCTTCCAATTCGATCTAGAACGTCGTCTAATCGGGTTAAAGGAAATTTATCGTTTACTAATTTTTTGTTGAGCTGTCTATAATCAACTACTAGTCGCCATTTTTTTGTGTCATTGTCGGATTTTTTTGGCACAATTAGCATTGGTGAGTTATAAGGACTGGTAGATGGTTCTACAATATCGGTGTTTATTAGATCTTGTACTTGGTTATTTATCTCGGAAGTATGGGCGTGTGGTAGCCTATAGTTTTTTATGTATACCGGTGTTTTATCAATGGTAGTTAAGTGTTGTCTGTAAAAGTTGTTTGATGTTAAATTTTCGCCTTGTAAATGAAAAATATCCTGAAATTCTTCACAAATAGTTTTTATAGAATCATTGGCTTTTGGATCGTCGGAGCCAATTTTTAAGAGTTTACTTAATTTGTTCCATCTATCGTTTTTAATGATTTTATTGTTTTTCTCTAATCGAAAGTGTTTAATGGGTATCAATTTTAAATTAATATTTTTGATTATAATTTCTTCATCGGAAGTGTTTAATATTTTTATATGTTTAATACCTTTGGCAGGTATAATGGTATTTGCAACAAATAATTTTTCAGATATTTGTTTTCCACAAGCTAGACTGTCTTCAGATATTTCGATATTGATTGGATGAATAATCTCAGATCTAGGTGGTACTCTTATTTGAAAAATTTTTGTGTTTATTGGAACAATGTGAGAATTTTTATTTGTTGAAAAGGAAAATGTATACGTTTCGTAATCAATTTTTGCCAAATATTTATTAAAGAAATCTCTTCCTAGTATGCCATCTGTTAAAATTGGAAAGTCGTTGTCGACTACTTGAATTTTATAATAAAGATCTTCACTATCTAGTTGCATTCTTAAAATGGTTGTACCAAGAGTTTTAGTGTAGTCTTTAGTTATGCCCGTTAATTTGCATGAATCGTTCTCATTTATTTTGCACTGATCGATTCCGTTGTTGAGTTTACACAAGGAAACATCTGCTCCTGTATCTATCATGAATGTTAGGGTTTTATAATCCGTTTTTATTTTTATATAGTTAGGTATCCCATCATTAAATTCAATTATTTTTATATTAAAAGTATTTTTCGCACTATCATTTTTATTTTCAGTCCCGGATTGACCTTTAGTTAATTTTCCACATTGGTTTCTCGGGTTTCGGGGTTTTCCTGATTTGTAACATAAATTGAATTGTTACGATTATTGTTGTAATTTCTATTATTATTGTAACTATTCTTATTATTCCCATTATTGTTATTTCTAGGCTCATTATTCTTTCTATTATTGCTATTCCCATTATTATGATTTGGGTTGTTATTTCTATAGTTAGTACTATTTTTATTATTTCTATTATCATTGTTGTTCTTATTTTTATTGTTATATCTATTGTTATAACCATTTTTGTTTTTGTTTTTGTTATTGTTATTTTGTCTATTATTGTTAGACTTATTTTGTTTTTGGTAGTAAAAGACTTTTTTCTCTGTTATAGCGTTTTCCGCTTCTTGAGCTATTGCTATAGCTTCTATTAGAGATTCAACTCTACTAGCTTGTAATGTCTGTTGTATATTTTTATTATATATACCTCTCTTAAAGCTGTTTAAGGCTAAAGTTTCATTAACTTTGGTGAGAGTGTCTCTATTGGTTTCACCAATTGAAGTTATTTGAAGGGCTGTTAGTTCAGCGGTTAGATTTTCAATTTGTTCGGCAAATTGAGTTACTGATAAATTATCACCTTGTCGAATGTTAGACAATTTGTCTAAAAGATTGTTAGTTGATGTAGGTGGTTTGTATGCTTTCGAAAGGTTTGTAGATAATTGAATATATGTCTTCGGCTGAGAAAATGAATTAAGTCTTGTTCTAGCTAAAGTTGTTAGCTTAGTATTAACAATAAGAGTAATAAAATCCTCTTGTTGGTTCTGTGGTACAGACTTATAGATTATGTCTACCACGCTCAGAAATCGGTTTATGTCTTGGTATTTTCCTGTAAAGTCAGGAATTACCTTCAGACTGTTAAATATGTCAAAAGTTGCCATATTTGTAAGTGTGGATTTCTGTTTTATGATTTGTTGAATTTCATTATATTTAACATTGAAAGCGTTTTTCAATTGTAAAATATTATCATCTTTCAACTTTAGTAATTCATTTTTAAATGTTTCACGTAGTTCGTGAACGGTCAATTGCAAATTTACCAAAAATTTGTCGGTATAATTTCTATTAATTGCTTTTTTTAAATTTTGTAGTATTCTATCTAACTCATTTAAACTTTCCATGACTAAACGCTAAGGGCGTTTGTACTTTTAATCATCTCCCTTTTAATTTCCTTTTTGATAAACTTTTTAGTGAGGAAATACACAAGAAATAGTGCTAACATAACTGTTATTGTTATGAACACAAAAATAGATACTTGGGTTGTCGTAAATTGGTTAGTATTACTGACAGAACCCGTATTGACGATTATTTTTTCGTCTACATTTGTGTCGGAGAATACCATAGTGAAAATATATATGTATATTAATCATAAAATTTTTTTTTTTTTATTATTATTTTTTTTTTTAAATATATAATTTTTTTGTATAATGCGTCCTTTTTGGATGCACTTAACTCTAGATTATACGCCTTATACATCATGGCCAACTCTTTCCGTTTCTGGAATGCTTTTCCTCCTCGGCTGCGGTTTTTCTTTATAGTTGGTGTGGGTTTGTCCGGTTGGTTGCCTCTTTTCCCTTGTCGAAGCCGATACTCTTCTATGGTGAGTGGTTGTGGGCCTACTTGTATGTTCCTCCAGTTTGAGTCGTTTATTGCAGGGGTCGCTCTGGTTGGTAGTGATTCTATACTCAGAATCTCTACTTTTGGTTTCTTTATAATCGGGGTGGCTTTGTATTGTGGTGGAGCCGGTTGGTCGTTCCTAACTGGTTGTGGCTCATACGGTGGTGGTATCGGTTTGTCGTCCCTTCCAAGTGCTGTTTTCTGTTCCTGGATTAGCAGATTTTCCAATTTTTGGAAGACATCTTCGAAGGCGCTCTGGATTCGTTCCTATTTGTTTCCACGGTGTAGTTTAGATTCGATGGGGCAGGATCGATGTGGCAGGATCGCCATGTAATAAAGGTTGGGTAGCCATGTGATGATGGTACAATTGTCATCATGAGAGAGAGAGAAGGAAAGATCGTAAGTGAACGGTAATTTATTTGAGCAGCCGTTCCCGCTCATAGATAGGCACTACTGCCGAAATTGATAGTGAAGAGATTCACTGATTTCCCAAGTGTTATGCCGCTAGAAGGCAAGCAGTTGGGACTGCTGGACTTACCATTGTTATGCCACTAAAAGGCAAGCAGTTGGTACTGCCGAATAGAGTGCAATTAAAACTAAGGCAAGTGGTCTTGCCGATGTGAGTTTCGATTTAACACTGTTTATTTACACAAAATCTTACTCTATTTATACTAAATTATTCTATTCTAAATCTTATTACCTAAGCAAAATTCACAGGTGCGAATCACTTCCGAAAATGCTTATCAAGCATTTCTCATAGTTTCCTCAAAAAGAGTTCTCACGTATGTATATATGTATATGCAAAGATGCAAGTAAGTGCATCTCGCATTGCTTGTCGTCTGGCTGCATATCATCTTACATCTACGTGGATGAATGAATGTTTACTATGTTTTTACTTGTTTACTATGTGGGTACGTAATGAAGTGATTTCGAGGTCATGTGTGTATACATTACAATGTGTACATTGTATACACTACACCTTTTATTAATATTCTCCTCATAATTTGTAAACGGTGCCTCGGATCAAAAAACTTAATAGGATGTAAATTAAAGAGCATCAAATTCTACATATAATGCATTGCTCAAAGTTGAAATTCGGTTTAGTAGTATAATCAAAATCGATAGTCGAAAAACGTCACTTTTTGAGGCTTTGGAGAAAAATCACACTATATCGCTTTTCAAGCTCACGTATCTCGGAAACCGATGCTAGAAATGGAAAAACATAGTAGGCAAAAGTTGAAGATACTTCTATTTCAAGTTCAACTAGCCCAATACTTTTCAAATTGGCCCGTTTTTAGTGTAGTTGTGACCGAAAATGCAGAAATGACTTTTTAGCGATTTGAGCCTGAATAGCTATATCTCGATAAATAAAATATAACAGCTAAAAGTTTTGGTTTAGCCTCAATTCGTAGATATTTTTACCTTATTTATAAAAGTTTTGCTAAAAAAAGCTTTTTATTTTGAACTTATTTAATAAAAAAAAATCTTTTTTGATTAATAACAAAATCTTGAGAAATGTGAATATCTTTTAAACTGATTATCGTTCGGAATTGCGGTTGATTTCTTTCGACTCACAATGACCAAACATATTAAGAGTTAACCTAGAAGTGGAATAAAAACTTTTTATTTTGAACTTATTTAGTAAAAAATTTATTTAACTAATAATAAAAATCTGAAAAAAATGTGAATATCTTTTGAACTAATGATTGTATGGAATTGCCTTTAGTTTCATTCGATTCAAAATGACCAAATACATTAGGAAGAAGCCTGAAACTGGCATCAAAGCTTTTTATTTTCAACTTATTTAATAATAAATCTTATTAAACTTATAAAAAAATCTGGAAAAATGTGAATATCTTTTGAACTAATTGTCGTATGGAATCACGGTTGTTTTTATTCTACTTAGAATGACCAAATACATTAAGAATCGACCTAAAACTGGCATAAAAGCCTTTTATTTTTAAGTTACTTCACAAAAAAGCTCATTTAATGAATTAAGCAGTCTGGAAAAATGTAAATATCTTTTGAACTAATGATCGTATCGAATTGCGGTTGGTTTCATTCGACTTAAAATTACCAAATACATTAAGAACTAACCTAAAACTGGCATAAAACCTTTTATTTTCAACTTGTTTAACAAAAAACTTATTTAACTAATAAAACAATCTAGAAAAATGTGTATATTTTTTAAACTAGTGATCCTATGGAATTGCGGTTACTCTCATTCGACTCAAAATGACCAAATACTTTAGGAATCAACCTAAAATGTCATATAAGTTGCTTGAACTTTGAAATTACAGAAGAAATTAAATCATTTAATTAACTAATTATTTAATTAATTAAATTAGTCTGACAAAAAACTTAGCAAAACTTTTATAAACAAGTTTACAGTATCTACGAATTGAGGCTAAACCAAAGCTTTTAGGTGTTATATTTATCGAGATAGAGCTATTAAGGCTCAAATCGCTAAAAAACCATTTCTGCATTTTCGCTCACAACAACACTAAAAACGGGCTGATTTGAAAAATATTGGGCTAGTTGAACTTGAAATATAAGTATCTTCAACTTTTGCCTACCGAGTTTTTCCATTTGTAGCATCGGTTTCCGAGATATGTGAGCTTGAAAAGCGATATAGTGTGATTTTTCTCCAAAGCCTCAAAAAGTGACGTTTTTCGACTATCGATTTTAATTATACTACTAAACCGAATTTAACTTTGAGCAATGCATTTGTTGAAGAATTTGACGCTCTTTAATTTACATCCTATTAAGTTTTTTGATCTGAGGCACCGTTTACAAATTATGAGGACAATATTAATAAAAGGGCTCAAATTTCCGGTTTTTCGCCCACACAGCCGCTCTGCCGCGGGGTTCAAGATGGCTCCATCTCTTAAAATGAATTTACGGGGACCACCAACAATCGTACCAAATGGTATTTCTCTATCATATTTTGCAAGGTCAAATCGCTTAGCGTCCCAACTACATGCTTCGCAGCCATACATAGCACTGGTCGTATAATGGTTTTGTACACGCGGAGCTTCGTGTTTCTGTGCACATGCTTCGATTTCATTATGGGGAGAACCGAGAAAAAAGTCTTATTAGCTAACTGTATCCGTCGCTTGATTTCGTCAGTTTCGTTGGCGTCCCTTGACAAGTTGCAACCCAGGTAAATGAAGTTGTTCACGAACTCGATGTTGAGGTCCCCCACATTGCCTGCGTTCACGTTCCGCAACGTTGTAATTGCGGTAAAGATTTTCCCTCCACCCAACCATAAACTCTTAACCCGAACGACTTGTTTTGCAGTTGTCATGTATTAAACACCTGACAGCCGATTCGCTATTGAATTTCAAACAAAACTTCAATTAAATTCGCGACGGTTTCAGGAAAAATGAACAACACTGCAAAATCGCCACAAATTTCTGTTGCTCCGTTGTAAATAAGCATACAAGACGCCATGTAAAAATCAAGAAACCGAAAACGAAAATCCACACCATATGCAATACGTCAACTAAGAACTGTCAAATACGCTAATACCCCTTACCCCCCGGTTGACCGGAAATTAACCAAGAAAAATTTCTGGTCAATTTCCCCGATATGTGGTAGATCAAACGCAAACTGAAACGGACCGTCCACGAGCAAAATCAGTCGAACTGTTTGCATTTGCGTTTAAAACGTTGCGCGACCTGAACCCACTCATTGTGTGCGTTCAGAAGGAACTGAGCAACTTCCGCTCAGCGAACATGTTCAGAACGAGCGGGTTCAGAAGTGACTGAGCAACTTCTGCTCGGGTGATCATGATCAAATTTCACCGAGCAAGAAATATTTCTGCTCACTGATCAGTGCTCAGTGCTCAGGTTCTTCTTCTTCTTTTTCAACCTCACCTCGGAATTATACTGTGCGCGAATTACGTCCACAAGTCGCAGCCAACGAAAATCAGCTGTTCAGCCTATTATAGTCAAATCTCTTGTTCGCGTTCGTTTGACACATTTGAACTGCGAAAACTGGCTTCCTAACAAACTTGAAGCATTTTTTTGAATCAAGAATAGAAACATGCACTTCCAAGCGCATAACAGTAATTTACAACAAAACAAATGATCACCCACAGTTTTAAAACACATGCATATGTAAATTGACACTCCGCGGCTCGTTGATTGCGACAAAGTTGAACTCGTCTCAACTTTCGCGACGTGAGCGACGTGTTGTTCGCGCGCAGTATACTTATCGCCATATGAAATACATTGGTTGAACTTTTTTTGACAGCAGAAGCTGCGTTGTTCGCGCAAACTATAATTCAGCCTTCACGCTCAAGTTGCGACTTTTGAATTTTGACAGTTATCAAGTTGGTTGTTGTGTTTTCGCCGCTTTCGGCTTCTAGTTCTTTGGTTTTCGGGTGCTTTTGAATTTGTTTTCTCGTTGTTCGTGATTTTTGTAATGGACAGCGTGGGATTAATGTAATTTCCACTTTTCGGCACTTGACGTCTAAAATTGTCATCGTCAGCTTTCAGCTGGTCGATTTGTCAGCTGGTGAAGTAGCGTTCAGCAGGTGCAGACTCCAAACCGAGCAGCTGCGGAGCTGCTCGCGAGCGGTTTCTGCTCTTTTGCCACCTTCTGAACGCACTCATTATTGATGCTTGGTTGTGCAGGTGTCCTTGTCACCGATTGCATCATTATTTTAGTTTTACCCTCGTTAATACGTAATCCAACTTCCTTTGCAGCGGTATCGAGCGTATGCAGAAGTTCTTCTGCGTCAGCCAATCTTCGGGACATGATGTTGATGTCGTCGGCGTACGCTGCTAATTGTGTCGACTTGATGAGTAGCGTCTTGCTGTTGTCCATATTCATGGCCCGAATAACGTATTCCAGTGCTAGGTTGAAGAGCGTCGGTGCCAGTCCATCGCCCTGTTTCAAACCAGTGCGTGTTTCAAATAGATCAGTAAGTCTATTCTGGATCCTGACTTGTGAGACGGAGTTGGTCATCGTCATCTTTGTCAGTCGCACTAATTTTGCCGGTATACCAAATTGCAGCATGATGTTGTACGGTACTCCACGATCGATACTGTCGTATGCCTGCTTGAAGTCGACAAAGATTTGGTATACGTTTACGTTGTATTCCCAGCACCTCTGGAGTATCAGTTTGACTGAGAAGAGCTGATCGGTTGTGGAGCGCCCAGGTCTGAAACCGCTTTGATATTCGCCAATGACTAGTTCTGCGTAAGGTTTTATTCTATTTTCCAGAATTTTCGTCAAAATTTTATAGGACGTACAAACTAGTGAGATGCCCCTGTAGTTCTCACACCGCAGTTTATCTCCCTTTTTATGAATTGGACAGATGATGCTTCTGCGCCAATCGTCTGGGATCTCCTCGTTGTCCCATACTCGCAGGAGTAATTGATGTATGGCACCAACCAGACTCGTTCCACCGAATTTTAGCAGTTCAGCTGGAATCTCGTCAGCGCCCGGCGCTTTATTTCGTTTTAGTGACCGCAAGGCGAGATCAACTTCCTCTACTGTCGGGGGTTGAATGGGTGGGCCTAGATCAACAATATCGTCGAGAGCTTCCTGTGTGGGGATGTTAGATGGTAGATGGTCGGTTTAGAAACTTGTTGAAATAGAACAAAAATTTTTCATTTCAAAAAGAGTTTGGAACGTATCCCCCAATTTTGTACTAGCTTCTAGTCTCCGATAACGGTTTCACACAGCGCGGCATTTTGTAGGAACGTATCTACCGTGTTATAGGACGGTTACCTGTATATTGAAAAATATACTCATTTACAACTTTTTTCACGAAAATTTTCTCATATGAGTGTTAAAAGAAAGAAGGAAAACCTGGAAACATGCGTCTATATACATATACAAATGTTATAAGTTGTTCTTATAGGAATTTCGTCCTTTTTTTAAATCCTTACACTTTTTCAACTACGGCTAACGCTTTTCAAGATATACGCGAATAAGCGAAAAATGGCACCTTGTTTTCATTTTTGTTCCTTTTTTATTGTCTTGTTAGTTTTGTCAAGAGATATGATTAAATATGAATAGCTAAACTGCGTCTTCCAATTGATTTTTTTTCATATTTTACGAGTATAAATGGTTATCTAACATTCATATTTACAGCTAACATATTCTCTTTCCATTCCAGCTTAATACTAGCACTAGTTTGCTATCAGTTGGCAAACGGTAGCGATGAGAAAACCACCAAAGTTCTAAGCTGTGCTCAACCGTCACCGTTCAAAGATTCAATGGCTATGGGCAATAAGACGTGGGTCATTGCGGACAACACGGCAAACGGCCAGGATATAATTTGTTCCAATTTGGCAACGAGCGATGGCATTCGAATGTGTGCCTGCATGTGTCAGACAAACTTAAAGGCTTTTGCTGATGATACTGAAGCGACTTGGACCATTCCCAAGTACAAGAAGTGCGGTAATCGGCAGGATGCCAACAACGCAAATATCTATTGTTACGATCTGACAACGACGGGCAACAACAGGATGTGCTCGTGTACATGTAGTACTGTGGAACATGGATCAGATGTCGATGATCAGAATAAATTGAATGTTCAAGAAATTATCGATAATGATATTCGCAAATCAGTCAGACAAACAGTTGATCTTTATAAACAAATTGAAGCCGCTCAGCCCGCTCGAAATAAGCACGCCGATGTTCAGATTTTCAGTATTCAGAGGCAAATTGAACGGATACTCGAACCAATTGATATGACAAATCTTCCGATAATTGTGAATGAACAGGCGGAAATACTGCGCGAACCGTTTGTTTATCGAATTCAATCGATGAAAGTTGGACCAACAACAGAATCTATTAACCGGATGATAGATGAATCAGTACAGAACGAGCTTGACAATGAAGTGAACAGGAAACAGCCTATTCAAAATACAGCAATTCAAATCGGAGCTTTCCTGGAAGAGAAGAAAACTGGACCTGCTGATCCGAGTCAAGTGAACGAAGTTATTGATGATCCTTTAAAGCGTCATCATCTTTTCTATAAAGCTCCTGGTAGCAATGGGGACTACTGGAACAGAAAAGTCGCAAGTCGAATTAATAGCGAATCTCAAAAGGTTTTAAGTACTAACGAATTTCAAAGTCCTAAAAACGGCATTGAAAATTTGAAAAATGAAAGATATGATCCAGAAGTCGAGATTGAGGAGGTTCCCTTAGTGCACTCTCGGCTTGAAATTATAACTCCGATATCTAAACATGTTCCGGAAAGTCCAGTGATATTTGACAAAGGGACAGCGGGAACGGAAAGCGTAAAATCAAATGAGAAACTTCGAAACTTTCAAAAACCTACCAAATTTAAAGATAGTCACATTGATGACTCTGTATCTTTTGAAACAGCCACAAATGCATATACTCCGCTCTGTTACTTCGAAAATACCGCTGTAATCGTACCTAGTCAAACAGTATCGACCATTTTAACCATGCCTAAGGTGTATCGTGCTGATCTTCCACAAGATAGCGAGGAAGGCTCGAAGAACATAAATCCAATGAATATTCCTTTCTATCATGAAATTAAGGAAACAGTCACCACTAACCCTGGAATATTTGGCATTTCAAATGGAGAAGAGCAAATTCAAGAGACGCAGCATTTGGTTCCTGAGGACTTAGTCTTAGTGAAAACTGAGAAGCCAGTTGTACATGTTGTGCAAGCTTATAGCGTTCCAGTCCCTGACCGAACCCCAACATTTAAAACAATAACTGAGGTACGCGAATTCCAACGAGAATCTCAACCTTTAAATACTTCAAAAAATAACAGAGAAACCTTAAGGCAACCCGAAAAATCACCTGAGTCCCTTATTGTTGAACCAACCATGGCTTCTAAAATGCCAATTGTTTTTATTAATGATAAGCATCAACTTCTTTTTGAACAACCTATTGTTTCAGCAATTGCCCTGGGTCAATCAACTGAAGCGACGATAATCCAAGAAAATTTTCCTGAAAAAATTATATCAGATGGAAAGCCAATTAAAAACGAAGAAATTATTCGAGAGAATCTAATCGATTCAAAAAAAGCCGTGCAGGTGGCAATTTCAGAAAGTCGTACGACAGAGACCTCAATGAATATTATTGAATCCTTTAACCAAAGTAGCATTGAAATGAAATCGCCATCTGGTACATCAAACTCTGAACCTGTAATAGAAGAATTATTAAAGGAGAACTATAGTATTAAGCCAGACATAACCGAAGAACTACAATTTGATACAGAGGAGGCAAAGTCGATTTTGAAGAATCCTATTTTTATTTCTGGGATAGAAAAGGGAGCCGCTCTTGAGCAGTCTACAACCACAAAAACCTCTGAAGTATTTCCAATATTGAATTCACCAATAGAGCCTGAGAGCATTGTTCAATATACATCAACAGCGATGCCAGAACTAGAGGAATCACCCAAGAAAGGTTCCAATTTCGACGGAACCTTATTATCTGAAGAAGTCAACAAAACCGTCGAAAAGGCCAAATCAACCACAATTAATATTCCCGTCTACAGAATAAAAAACGGCGCCCAGTTCGAAACTGAAGAAAATTCAACCACAACTACAAAACCAGAAGTAACTGAATCTGAAAGTCCAAAAGCTCAGGTCACCTATGAACTGAATGAGCTCGTATTTAACAAAATTGTCCAGGAGACTCCCCAACAGTCGGAAATATCTACTATGAAATTGAATTTTATAAATCAAGAAAATAAGCCCGAGCATATAGCAAACCTGGACACCACCAGCGGAGTTAACTTCAAGAAGCCCACGTCGGAAAGTACTCAGTTTACCATCAAGGAAGTTTTTCCTAAGACCACAGAAAAGCCTTACAAGAGTGATACTTTATATGCAGTGAAAAGTATGGATGCTGTTTCGAGCATAGTTAATGCCAGCGCATCCACCGATAACATATATCAAACAGTTAAGGAAACCAAGGTTGTTGATCGAAGTCAGGGACGCCATCTTGATAATCGCAAAAATGAAATTATTCTGGGTATTAGCAGCAATGTTTCGAAAGTTACTAAGTCTTCATCGGAAGATAGGGCAGAGCCAAATACAATCATGAGCTCTAAAGTTGAAACTCCTGAATTATCGGAAACACTTACAAAAGTCACGGTGGACCTCCCTGAAACTGAGACCCCTGAGCTAATCGACAAAATTTCAAAAGGCAATCTGAACGCTCATGTTGAAACCACAGAGTCCGCAGAACAAATTGCACCACCAATTATGGGAATTCAAGTAAAGACTATTGAGTACATCAAGAAAACTCCCGTAACAGTTATTGGTGGGAACACTGGCCAAGAAAAACTTGCGACTAAATATGAAGAAGCTATTCGTCAGTATACATCCAATCCTGTTGATGTAGATGAGAGGAAGAGTAAGTATGGCATGGTGCTTGAAATCAACAATATAGCAACTAACCTAAAAGATGGTGATGCGCCCTGGACTATTTTGCCAGATAGTACTATAGAGTTAATGACAACAACGACCTCTGCAACTCCAAGTCTCGAGTTCATTGAGGAAATCTTAACCGGGGACACGCAATCACAAAGCCCTACGTCCGAAACATCATCAAATTTGAATCCTGGCCAGCCTGAGATTATTTCATTACAAAACGCTGCGCCTGAAACTCCACCAACATCGAATCAAGGGGATGAAGATACTCAAATAAGTGGACACAATGTTGTCTCAGAGTTCAATATTTCTTCAAATATGCAGAATGAAATGGGCCGGCCAGAGAAAGCTTCATTGAACTTTGCATCAGATCAAATAACAACAAGCTTTGCCTCAACTCAGGTTAGTTCGGGATCCATTAAAGAAGCTTTGAAAGAAATCATGAACACTGAAAATCAACCTTCAAACCAGCGTAACGCTGAATCTCTGCCTCCAGCATCGATTCCTGTTGAGACCGAAGTTCTCCCAGACCACGAGCCCAGTGAAATCAAGTTGATGGAAGGTGTTACAAGTACAGAAGGTTCGAAAAAGTTAGAGCCGCAATTAACGTCTGATGTTTTGGTAGTTTCCACTGATCCTACAATGAATCGTGCCACTAATCCAGAGGTTTTGAAGTTAGAAACATTGGGGCTTGCCCCAGCCAAAACTGAACTCGTTAGTACTGAACCTACAACAACAACAACAACGAGCACTGCAACTCCAAGTCTAGATGTAGATGAGAGGAAGAGTAAGCATGACATGGTGATTGAAGTCAACAATATAGCAATTAACCCAGAAGATGGTAATGTGCCCTCGACTATTTCGCCAGATAGTACTATAGATTTAACGACAACAACGAGCTCTGCAACTCCAAGACTTGAACTCATTGAGGAAATCTTAAGAGGAGACACGCAATCACAAAGCCCTACGTCCGAAACTCCACCAACTTTGAATCCTGGCCAGCCTGAAATTGCTTCATCACGAATCGCAGCGTCTCAAACTCCACCAACATCGAATCGGGGGAATGAAGATACTCAAATAAGTGGACACAATGTTATCCCGGAGGTGAATATTTCTTCAAATATCCAGAATAAAATGGGCCAGCCTAAGAAAGCTTCATTGAACTCTGCATCAGATCAAATAACAACAAGCTTTGCCTCAACTGAGGTTAGTTTGGGATCCATTAAAGAAGAGTTGAACGAAATCATGAACACTGAAAATCAACCTTCAAACCAGCGGAACACTGAACCTCTGCTTCCAACATCGAGTTCTGTTGAGAGCGGAGCTCTCTCAGACAACGAGCCCAGTGGAATCAAGTTGATGGAAGGTGCTACAAATACAGAAGGTTCGAAAAAGGTAGAGCCGCAATTAACGTCTGATATTTTGGTAGTTTCCACTGATCCTACAATCAATCTTGCTACTAATCGAGAGGTTTCGAAATTAGAAACTTTGGGGCATGCACCATCGCTAATCGCTACTACTGAACCTACAAAGAATTTACTCAGGGAATCGGAAACAGAGCCCATAATACCCACCGTTGGGGATAATCTCATTACAGGACAACATTCAGAAGCGAAAAATGAACAGAAAATCTCAATAAACGGTGAAACAAAGGACGAAGAACTAGTAGTGGGTACAATAGTTCCGGAGAATACGAATAATATGTCGGAACAGAATCTAGCCACTACTGTGGATACTAAACTGCCAGAGGCGGTTACTTCTGACAACCCAATATATACTTCGCAGCAACCTATCAAAATCAATTTAATATCGCTGCCGGTAGATACCATTTATGATACAACCATTGCTACCTCGTTCGAACTGGAAAACCAAATCTCTTCCATGATAGCGTCATCCGAAATCAAGCCGAAATCCTATGGTTCCAACTCGAAGAAATTCAAAAAGCCCGACAATCTAGACCCAGTCGTTTATACAGAGTCGCTAAACAATCCGCACAATGGCATTAACTACCAATTGGACCCAGTAGCAGTAACTTATGATCAGGCACCCAATAATGTAGAGCTCAAGGACAATCTCGTGATTGTCTATCCAAGTGCCAAGCGCTCTCAGCTAAAATCAAGAATGTTGAAGCCACGACCTCTTCTCCGCACAACCAAATTTCCGCATATTTCCGCTCGAGAGGCGAAGCGTGAAGAGAAAGTCTTCTATGTATTTCCGCAATCTGCTACCACGGAAGCACCAAAGTTCCGGCAAACTACAACTTCCACCCCGGATCTGAGGTTTTCACGCCAACAATCTTCGACAGAATATTCAGTACGAAAAATTCATACAAGCTCACCAGAAGGTCTATTTGTAGTCACGCCAGCTGTTCAGAAAATCGTTAGTTCGACATTTAGTTCATCTGTTGAAAGATCAAGTTCTAAGTCAATAACATCGACGAAAGGTGAGAAAATTACGGACGTAGTGCCATCAGAGAATCCTCCGGAGATTTTATCAAGTTCAGCTCCAGTATTGAATGCAGTTGAAAATCGTTCAAGTCCAACTTCTCTAGTTGAAATTCCATCATCGACAACTCCTGCCACGCATGTGATAAAAGCGCCAGGAATGGCGAACAGAATAGGAATAGATGATAACCCTACAGACTCTATTGAAAGTTCTATCCCCAAATCAACAACAACTTCCGCCGAAAGACATTTGGAGATCCCCGACGATGAAGATGAAACCGACGAGAGCGTTACGATTGCCTACAGTTCAATAGTCTACCAATCGGTCCCCGTTGAAAACGTATCATCTTCAACAGTAGAAAATTCTTCGTCCAAAACAACTCAAAGAACCACATTGCGAAGAACTCGCAAGCCTACTCATGCAACCACTACAGTTTCAGAAGCAACAGAACCCCATTCATCGACTACCGTGCCTTCAAATATGACACCATTGCCTCTATCGACATCAGTTGTCCAGCCTGTAAGACCCATGAACGTAGAAGAGATCAAATTGAAACGACACAATCAGTTTTTAGAATTTCTGAAGAAACGATCCAAGGAACCAGGCACCAATCGGGTGACTGTGACCCCACCAAGGAAGTCTTCACCGACTCGAGTATCTGCCCTCGATCTTAGAAAGATGCTGATGGGATCTTCACAGAAGCGACGAGCGAATTTACAGGGGAAAGGACACGCCGAGGTCGAAAAAACGGAGACAGATGAAGTTGTAACAGATAAAATTGTTAGACATAGAATTTCCAGCACAGCCGTACCAAAGAGACGAACTGCCATGAGACGAAAGGATTCGCCAAGAACGAGAGTTTCGTTACGCACAAGAGCTAAGCAGCCACCGGTTGCTTAGTATAACTTAAGTATAGTTTTCATCCATATTTATATACTCATTCATAGCACTTTTATACTACACATAGTACGATAAAATATTATTATTATTAAATAAATAAATATGTCTTCTTAGAAATATATAGAAGATTATTAATACTGTGTGTCATACTCACGCACACAGTTCGCTGACTTACGACCACTACCTACAACATTACAGTGCTACCCGTTGGAGAGATAAATTCTCCACAGTTCCGTCATCTTATCTCAATAGTTCCTAAGATGTTTAATTTATACCGCATAAATTCACTCTCTAGTAGAAGAAATCGTGCGTTCCGTGGACCTTCTGATCCATTGTCCAGGAGAGTACGGACATTCCAGAAACCAGTCTTCGTCATTGTACGATAGCCAAAAGTCGTAACCGCTGAGCCAGTGCTTATCCGAGGCATAGTTGACGTTTCGTTAGCATGTAGAAGATTTCGGATAGTGCAAGTTGCTGGCATAACATCCAGTCCTTTGTTGGTTTCTACGACAGGCCCACAAAGGGAAAGGCCGTTGGTATATTATTACGTCCCACACCACAGGGGAATGCTTTGCTTACCTCAACTAAATCATCGTACCAACATTACTGGCGGCTTGATTGGATTAGCAATGTTCAACGACCACTGCCGTTCCAGGAAGCGCCCACGAGAGGGACTATGATAGAGAGTTTTTGCCCCCCCCCATATATTTAGAGCACCGTCCTAGGTTACTAGAAGCAAGAGATGATGGGGATCCAGAATCATATGTCAACGTTTAGAAGGGAAATTGTCCCGAAAACATTTGTGATTTTTGATAATCGTTAAAGGGGGATCAGAGATCAGATACCGGAACTCTTTCACACGGTTGCACAACATTTCACATCTTTGTCGATCACTGTGTACCGGGATCCGTCTCGTGCTTCTAGGAAGCCGCCTTAAGTAGTACATAATATGCTGAATTTCAACATACAAACCTGCAAATTCGAACAATTACTTCTCAGATGTGGCTTCCAACGAAATTTTGGATTCAAAATATGTACCACACTAACACAGATAATACCAAACTTAACAGCTACATCTATTTATTCATAGATTTCAAAACAACCGTTGAAATAGTCAATGAAATCGGTTTAACAAAGGTCTCTACTAAATCAGACGTTACTCGTTCGGTTATTTGCTTCAATTTTCCGTTCGATACGCCGCAAAGAAGGCGTTCAACTCTAGAGTTGGGGCAGGCTACTTCAACGGATGCATAGATTGTATCTGAAAAGAAAATTGCAGTTAGTACACAGTACAGATGAAGATGGATTCGATGCATACTTTTCTCGATGTTATAGAATTCTAAACGACACAACAAATTGTACGGGATCTCCTGAGGAAGATAGTCCAATAAGCGGGCTCGAACACTTTCAACGATTAAATTCTCGGGAGATTCGTCTGTGAAGGTGTCGGAACTGAACTCCCACTTGCCTGGTTTGCCTTGATTGGTTAGGAAACGCTGCAATTAAAAAGTAGATTTACATACACACACACACAAATTTATGAATAAATTAAAGTTAAATTACCAGGACATCCGACAGGCCATCTCCCGCTACGGACGACACCATGAAGACTTCTGAGAAATTGCTCCACCCCACAGGCTGCTTTTTCACTGGACTGCCATCGATCACTTCTGTTGAGGCGTCCTTCTTCTTTTGTGGTTTGCCTTTCAACGAAAGCTGATTATTTGTCAGGGTTTTGACGAGTTCCAGGAGCGTGCGTTTCGATTTCAAGGTATCGATTTTATTCAGCACGAGGAAGCTAGGCAGCTTCGGGTAGGCGTTCAGCGTTTCCAGAACAGTTGGATGAAGTGCCGAACGGGTCCAGTGGTTGGATATATCATGAATAACACCAATCATATTAGCATGCTGAATCGAATGCCGATACGCGCTTGAGAAGGATGACCCGAGGTTGTGCTTCTTTATTTCGCGGTCCGTCACCAGGCCGGGAGTGTCGAACAAAACAATTTGATTATCATGGACGGTGGTGATGGCTTTATTCGATTTTCGCGTTGTGTGAACTTTACTAGAAGTAGGACAGACCTGCGAACAGAATGTAGTTAGAGGAAAGGAGCTGATGAAGAGACAATCAAAATTCCGACCCGATGGTTGACCAAGTTGTTGATGAACGTGCTCTTGCCGGCATTTGGAACTCCGATTACTGCCACTTTGATGATTCGTTGGTTGCGAAATTCCTCCGGTACTAATTCGCTGACTTGTGCAGAATATTTTCGAAGAACTGACGAAGAATTCAAAGGCGTTTTAGTGGCTCGAAAGCCAAAAATTACTAGACTCAAGCACTTGTTCATGTTTTCTTCGCGGACATTTTGACGTTTGTCAGTTTGAGAAGCGCTAAATGGAATGATAGAATCAGCCAAAATCAGCTGATGAGGAAGTTGCCAGGTATTCAAAGCGGATTTCAGTCATTAGGAGCGGAAGTGCCAATTTTCGAAAGCTGTTGAAATGCTTGTTGGTTCGATAAATTTTAAACGTGCCATACACACACCGATCGATCGGCCGATCCGTCGCCCGAAATCAATATCGGCCGACGGATTGGCGTGTGTATGTGGAAATCGCACCGATCGGGCGATCAATTTTGATCTGCCGATATTTTAGTGCGATTTTCGTGCGATCGATCGGTGACGATCGATTGGATAGTGTATGTGATTATCGCAAGTGAATGTCAAATTACCAAATTATTAAATTATAAAATTTCAAGGATTCTTATGATTTAAATGGCACTGCAATTGAAATATCAAATATGTGGTATACGAAAATTAACAAAAATTAATCTAGGTTGGATTGGGAGTGAATCATAACCAATTTTTTGAATTGTCATTCGTTATCGCATCGCACGAAAATCGTACAGTGTGTGTGCAGTGGCGATGCATCGGCCGATCGATCGGACGACGGATCGGATAATGTATGGCGGCTATAATACGTGTGTATGATCTCTTGCGAACCTCTGTACACTCAGCACAGCGGCACGGAATGAGATGCAAACATAATAAAAGCACTAATGGTTAATTAATTGATTGATTGATTAATTAATGATTAATTGTTATCGCATACGAGAATTTTAAATGGTAATTTGTCAAGACATGTTTTTTTTTTTAATTTAAGAGGGTAAGCAAAACACATAGTTGTGTGGTTTTGTTATTTTCGTGACACTACTAAACCACATTATTTTACTGGGCAGCAAGAAACACTGGTGATTTATTTGATCATTTTTGTTTCGTTCATTAATCTGTACCTAGTAATTTTCACTTCCAGAGTTGTAACGCAATGCCCCTTAACTTGAAGATGTTCAAGTTGTGTTGCTTCGTGGTGAAGGCGAAAAAATAAGAGGACCATTCATATCTATATTCAAGTGTATCCGTTGGAATTCCAGTAAACATTTTGGCGATATACATACATTTTGTACGAGAAAACATTTCATCCTCGTGAAATCAACAAACTTGACATTTCACTTCAAGGTAGTACACAGATCGCGAGAAATGAAATTTAGCTTCCACATAATTTCACGTCTGTTTTCATCAGCGAAAAATGTTGCGATTTTGTATGGAATTTCACGGCATTTTTCATTCCACGCGATTTGAGTACCGACCTTAAAGGTGTAAGATAAAGTTTTATAGCCTTTTTAAAGATATCCGGAGACAATACAGCATAATTATATATGTATCTTCATTGCGAATCCAAAACGTTCTCTAAAAATTATGTTGAGGAGTGTCATGATGGAAGTGCCAATTTTTGCAATCGAAATAAACTATATACAGTGTACGCTTTCATAACTGGACACCATCGGGACCAACAATTTTGTCCTGTTATGGGGAGTGTCCGCTTAAGAGATCGTCAGCATTTGTTTTAACGCAAACTTCAATTTTTTTTGTTAAAGCTTAATACTAACCTTTTCTTTTCGTGCGAAATTTCATACAAATACTGTCAAAAGGACGAAACAAATAACCAAATCTGGCATGGTAGTGTAATTTAAAATATTACATCACACCCGGATCTAGGTGTTGGCACTTACGGGTTGTCTTGGGAGCTAAAACATAATAATGAATTGATGAATTTTAATTTTTTTTTTGTAATCGAAGAGTTAGATCGTTGGAATTTTGGGTTAAGCGGGCTAGATAAAAGACCTGGAATGTAACTGCTTACCGATGTGGTCAACCTACTGCTAATTTAAGGTTTGACGGAAACGCTTCAAATATGCAATCAAATTGACTTAGTTTTTCTCAACGTATCAATATCCGAAAAATATTTTTACTTTTGCAAGTGCATTTTGAGTTCTGAAAATTTCTCCTTGACAAAGTTATGCCCGGTTCACATTATTCCAGTAACCAATCCAGTCCAGTAATCCAGTCCAGCGCTGGATTGCTACTGGAATAATGTGAACCGGCACTGGACAGCAATCCAATCCAGCAATCCAGTCCAGTAATCCAGTCCAGTGACTGGATTGTCAGTCTACTTTTTGATTCCAGCTCGCCCAGAAATCATTGTTACTATAGTTACCGAATCAACAACACACTCACCGGACTACTGGACTGGAATCATGTAGACGATATGATCCAGTCCAGCACTGGACTGGATTGCTGGACTGGATTACTGGACTGGAATAATGTGAACCGGGCATTATGGTGTTTTCGTTAATACTACAATTTTTTTGGCCGCATGTAAAATAGTCAAGGCAATTAGTCGAATTGACGTCTTTGAAGCAGAGACGATATTCCGTTTCGTTGGGCAGGTTCATCTGCCTATGGTGATATCTCACTCAGTGGTGTTCAGATGTATCATATATCCCTCTGACAGCTCCAATTAGCTTCATTCAGATATCGTCGTTAAAATTCAAAGGATAATTTATTCGATTACTTCAGTCCAGTCCAGTTTTCTGAATGAGAATCAGCGTAGGCCACGAATGAGTTCTGACCCCCTAAAAAGAACGCAGAACGACTTGCCTGGAAGTCGCCACGCATTGAAAGCCTCGAATTCATCAGCCTCGATGGAGCTTGTGAGACGAAAGTGCACTAATGGCAACGCATTTATCTGCGAATATAGTAATACTACTTTGCCTCAACCCCTAGTGGGGCATAGCGCGTCAACTACTCCTGCGCGCCATCGCACTCTGTTTTGGGCAATGGGGCGCAACTCCTTAAAAGACTTAACCAGTGCCTGACACTCCTTTGCCACAGATCGACGCCATGTGATTCACGGACCCCCACTCGGTCGGCCTTGGTTAGAAATGGGGTTCCATTTCATAGCATGCAAAGCAATGCAGTTATCACTCTTCCGCAATGTGTGACATATCCACTGCCATTTTCGGCTGCGTATCAATTCGTCGATTGGCATCTGACCCGTACGCCGACTTGGCTCTTCATTTGATATTGTTTCGGGCCAGAATATTCTTAAAATTCGACGAAGACATGAGTTGATGAAAATTTGCAACTTTCTGGTAACTCCTACGGAAACTTTCCATGTACTGCTCCCATACAAAAGCACAGACAGTACCAGGGAGCGAAACAGGCCCAGCTTGGTCTTGATGCTGAGATAACTGCTCTGCCAGATTTTGGACAACATGCGGTATGCGCATTTAGGCTGGTTGATACGATGAGCGATGTGCTGCTCCGTATCACCATTTTCGGCAACAATGCTACCCAGGCAGACGAAGTTGTCCACCTTCTTCACAAGCTGCCCATTAATATTGCAAGTTGTGCAAGTTACTGGCATACACATCCTGTCCTTTGATTGTCGGTTTTAACGACAGATCCTCAAAGGGAAAGGCCGTGGTATTATTTTTACACCCCACACCACAGGGGGAAGGTTTACCTCAGCCAAATCATCGCACCGCCATCACTGGCGGTTTCACATTGGTTAGCAATGGTCAGTGACCACTGCCACGCGGAGGACTATGGAAGAGGATTTTTTTTTTGAGATATCATTTCTAATCTTATGTAATCTTGCGGTCAAAATATTGTACTTGACCTGCCCAAATCACTTGATATGAAACTATCAGCCCTATTGCTAAGTTCAATTATCAATTGATTTGTTTATTAAACCAACGGATGACCGTCCTTTTATAATAAATGCATAACATTGCTGTAATAAAGTGACATTAATTGTAAAATAAATTGAAAACTACATTTAAAAAAATTAATTGCAAATTTAATGTTCAATGTTCACAGGGGCGGATCCAAGATTTTGACAAGGGGGGGGGGGGGTTTCAAAATTCTGTCGATTAAACACTTAATGGGAGGGATTTATTTATGAACAAATTTAAAAATCGTTTGCACGCATAGTTTACTATGGAGCAATCCCTTTACTTCTAGGGTAAATATTATATGCGTAGAGTCCCAATTGTGACAATATGAAGAAGACGGCAATTGAAAATTTCTAAGTGTGCGGTCATAAAAATTTCATGGAAAACGACTCTTCCACTCAAGTAACAAATCCCTCAGACTGCAATCAAATCAAATTTCCTTGACACTCCCATTAATGGACCCTTACAGCCTTATTCAATTGGTTTCTAAATATATCATTATTTTACTCGCGTTAATGCAGGATCTGAACCAGAGCAGAAGAAAAAAAAAACGAATCGGTAAATTGAAAATTTTTAGACATTAAAAAGATAATATGGTTGGTTGTTTAAGATCCAAGAACTTTTTTTTACTCCAGAAAGGACATTCTCCACGCTGAGAAGAATCAAAACATATTTGAGGAACTCTATGGGACAGGAGCGTCTTAATGGTCTTGCTTCGTTAAATATTCAGCCTGGAATTGAATTAACAGAAGATGAAGTCCTTGAAGAATTCTTTAAGAAACCTTGAAAATTTAAAGATAACTAACACGTTTTAAACTTTAAATATGTATATATGTAGGTAGTATGTTCTTATATTAAAATATATCGGTGCATATTCTTAGAATTTTCAAAATAAAATGAATCGAAATTGTTAAATTTTATCTGTTTAATTTTATTAATATTATGCAAAGAAAAAAAGAAGCCGAACCCCCTGGTTTCTCCTCAATTATCTATATGTACCTATATGAATCAGTATTTATCGCCATAAATCGCCTTCAACGGTATCTATCTGTACATGAATCAACATGGTTCACCTCACCGCATTTCGCCCCATAGGTTGTGAGTTGATCTAAAGATATGATATTGAAAATTTAGTACTTAAAATTTACGCCGAATTTTCGGATAGCGCAAAAAATATAAAAGAATTGGAACAATGTTTTGAATTTTTGGATATGAAATTTGAAGAGATGATGCGACATGTTGTGACTAGATGGCTGTCCCTTTTTCCTGCAATTGAGCGGATTCTGAAATCTTGGCCAGCAGTAAAAAAATACTTTATTGAACGCTGTGAAGAAAAAACGGCCAAAGTAATCTGGAGTTTCGTTAAAGATGAAAAAGATGGACTCAAAGACGATCTCACTGCTCCCTTAAGTCTGCCAGAGTGTTATTTACATTGCGTGCATAATTTTATGAACATTTTGAACCAGAGTATAAAATCATTAGAAGCCAAGGACATGACGAGTCCTCAAATGCACGAAGTGCTATCATCGCTGAAATTTAAACTGGAGTCAAGACAACGAGGTAACTTTTTCGGCAACAAAGTCAACGAAAGTTTACCTCACCTTGGCAATTACAAACGAAACAAATTTATAACTGAGGCAACGAATGTTTATGAAAGAGCTATAACATACCTCCAAAAGTATTACGATTTTGAAAACAGTCCTACTTCTCGTCGCTGGACTTAGAAAAACCAATTGCATACACGGATGTGTTAGAGTTAAATGACTAATGTCAAACTAAATAAAGATGATTTATTCGATGAAATTCAATTGGTCTCCAAAATTTAGTCTGCCGTCAAAAACACCGATGTATATCTGGGCAAAAAATGGGTACAAATATTTTCATCGTCAATGAAATTCAATGAACTTCCAAAACTTGTGGGAAAGGTTTTACCAATTCCAGTCAGCAACGCATATGTTGAACGAATCTTTTCTATAATGGGGAATATCTGGACCGATTTACGTAATCGACTGCGAGTAGAATTAGTAAAAGCAGAACTCTTTGCAAAATTAAATTATAATATGACCTGTGAAGAATTTGAACAATTTCTGCAAAAACCAGAGCAGATGAAAATGCTGAAGAAGGCCATATCTAACGAAAAATACTCGTGGAAACATGCGAAGGTTAGAAATCTCTTACTACACTTTCAAAATAATTTATAATACTCGTATTTAATGCATTTTTTTTAAAGGTTTCTTAAAAAATATTCCATAACGATAACACAACTATCCAGTACTTATAAATTATCTTACTGTACGAATTTATTTTCAATCACGATTTTTGATTTGCCAAGTAGAATAAGGAAGTACTTAAATTTAATTTAATTTATTTGAATTATTTAATTCTAAAACATGAATAATAATGAAATGTGAAATCGTTACTAGCCCAAATTACTTTCGACCACCCCCTTCCCCCACGGCTTTGTGGAAATCAGAATCTCCGGTTTTGCCAGCTTCGTTAGGTGGCCAACCTTAGCTGCAAAGCTGCTTCGATTCTGTTGCCACAGCATGTTGCGATTCTGCTGTGTGTTATGAACTTAGCCATTATCAATTTTAATTGACAAATTTGTCAATAGTCAATCGATTGATAATTGAACTTGGCAATAGGGCTGAGTATGTGATTATCGTCGATTATTGTCAAATTTTTCAAACTGACACTGTGTGTGTTTTGTGCATATTCGGTGAGGTCTTTGTGATCTCGTCTTTTTTTTGCAAATAAAATGCAGCCAGCGCAGGCATAACAACAAAGTCGTGACCTATTTTTTGAACTGTCATCAAATAGACAAATAGACGTCAACTATTTAATTAAACTGTCATTCATAATATCGATCGAAAGAAATGCGAACGTGTATGTGCTGCGGTTAATTGTCAAATATTTGACGATCGATTGCATTGTGTATGTAAGCCATTGATATACAAAAAGAAGAGGATGGAGACCAACGTATGTGTGTGCTGTATGTGTAGGGAACCAAACTGTTGTTTTCTTTTTTTGGCTGTTTTTACTTTTGATGACAATTCTAGACGTCATTTTCGTGCTGATTGAAATCCAATTGTGTGATATCAGTGAAAATTGATTGATTTTTGGGTGAAAACGCGGTTAGTTTAATTGTAATTGACACCGGAACTGTAAATTAATGTTTCAGTGTCGATTTAGTGTACTCAGTAAGTTGATTCAATGTGCAAAATCGTGTAAATATCACTGAAATATGGTGTGCAGTTGTAGTTTGCGCGAAACAGATGAAATTCTCGACAAAGTTGAGTGTCGGTTCTCAGGTAAATACCCTGATTGCTTTCAAAATTTAGTGTAGTTTCACTCTATGTATTTCAAATTCCCATAGTGTAAAGATCTTTTTCGGAAACTAAATGTTTTTGCTCGCGGTCCATCAGCCATCAAATGAAAATAAAAGTTGCCCACGTGGGTTATCAGCTGATTTACTTTTGTTTCAGTGGCGTAGCGTTTAAAGTGTGATGTGTGGTTGAAAGAAAGTGGGAAAGTTTTGTTTTTACTAGTGGTTAATTAATTAGAAAGGGCCAAATCTGGTCAGATAATTTTGTATGAAAATGTGAGATCCAAACAAATGTGATTTTGCAGTTCACACAACCCGCCAAATCAAGTGATTTCGCCTGTAGTGTGAAACTACTTTCTCAATTGCGTGTAGTGACGAACGGTTCGGTACGATTGCTGTGGCGAATATATTAATATAAAATAAACTGAGCACCATAGCGACTGCATCTGCCCTAAAAATGTTTATAAAAAAGTGGAAGTGATGAAGATTTCATTCAGCACGTCCTATGAAGTTCATGTGGTTCGACGGTGGTCACGAATGGTTTGATCGATCGTCTGTTGCGAACGTTAAACAATATTCATACTTGCAACAATAAGGCCGGCCGCATCTTGGACGTAGGCAGGGCAGCGCAGCGCGCACATGGCATTGTTGTTGTAAATTCAGATTTTGACAATTGTTACAACAACAATGCTATGTGCGCGCTGCCCTGCCTACTTCCTAGATGCGGCCGGCCTAATAAATTTCGTAACTCGCACCAAATTTTTCCAGTCCCCAAAACTATAATCACCTACGCCATTTGTTAAAATGTAATAGGGGTCGTGTGACAACCACATATAGGCGAATGGTTCCCAAATTTTTCGATATGACTACTTCCTGTGTCTTCTTCTTCATTGATGTAAGCCATGAACCACATTTGTTGCCAATCGCGGAATGCCACATTTCTCGTAGCTTTCTCTAAAATAACTGCCATTTGGAGTACGATTTTTAATCAAAATGTCATCGGAAGAGTTGATGAATACTGACACGATTTCTATACAATTTAGTATTAATACTCTTAACGAGTTACTTAATAGGCACAAGATACTAAAAGGTGACAGCGAAATCGTAATTATTCGGAGACTTTTTTAATTAGGCTTTGTATCAGACGCCGTGTTTAGATCGCGTGACTTGATTCGGATTAACTGTTCTTTCTTTTATCCGTATGGATTTTAACAGAAATCCGTGGCTAAATACTGGGGTAGGTCGTGCGATCTCTGAACTTAATGACACATATGAGTGTGATTTAAGCAAAAATGTGAATAACTATCGATCGGATGAAAGGGGAAAGCTCAAAAGCTCGAAGCTCAATTAGATAGATACTACTGCTGCTACTGCCAATAGGCTCGATTATATAGTTGGGTTGGAGCTGGTGTTCTCATTTTTACATTTCATGAAGAAATTCATACAGAGGGCTGCGTTATTTTCTCCAAACCGTTCGAACGAATGAAGCAAACGTATATGCATTTGCTATAAGTAATGATTAAAAAATACAATACATTTTCTCTCTTGTTTAGCTATTATCAACATGTAATTACTCGAATTGAATATTTCTTAGCGCCATTGCCAACATATATAGGTACATATGGATTCATGCATTGATTTTAGTTATCGGGAATGTTATCGAACTTTTACTTTTTTCTTGATTGAGGGAAATAAACAAATCGTACGTCTTGTGATTGTTACCGATATCAATCTTCAATGAACACGCTTCGCAAAATGGTTGTTTTTCAGTTTATTGGGCAATATCGAGGATATCAAGAATAAAGCGGTAATAATCAGTAGCAAATACCATTAAAAAGTAGGTAGGCGACGTACGCAAGATTTATTTTCTTTACGTCACGAATTAATCAAAGATTTCGAGAGTTAAAAATGACGCCGATTAGGTGTACGATTAAAATGTTCAAAGATATCAGATCACCGGTCAATAAGCTTTTAAGTGGCTATTCGCAGGCTTAATTTTAAGCGTTTTAAGTGTTTATGTACCCGAAAGTGTGGCTGAAAAAGTTACATTTATTAAAATTGGTTAAAAATTAAGTGAAATGGTGTTTAACTATTTTAAGTGATAAGAAGTTTGTAGATCTCTTGTGTATTGTAACTCGAATTGTGCATTTGCAATGTGACTTTCGAAAGTTTGGATAACGCATGTTGCTTTTTCCCCGTTCGTCAGTTTACAGATTAAAATAAGGATTGGATCTGGTCAACAAATCCGGTAATCAGTATAATTGTAAGTTTTATTGAAATGCTGAAGTGAAAAGTGAAATGAAGTTTATAAAAATTGGGGGAAAATCCTTAGGAGGAAATTGCAGTAATAACAAACGTATAACAAAAGGTAGAGGGTACTTAGCAAAAAAGAATGACTTCAAATTTTCAGACAATAAAAAGCCAATAAAGTTACAAATCTTTAGCCTTGCGGTTGTGGACGATTCAGTCGCCGCATGCAAATTGAACTTTAACGCCGATAGTTGTAATTTGTATAATATTTGGGTGGGAGATTTTCGAAATGAAATGATGCAGTGCTTTCAGTGTATTAAAAACAAAAATCACTTAAAATGCTACTTTTCGAATGCCAAAAAAGAAAGAAAATTTTTGTACACATTTGCAATTAGAATATATTTTTTTAATCTTTAAGCCTAGATAAAGTGTTTATCTTACTTTACTTACTAACTGCAGAGTACTTGCCTTTTACTTTTGAAGTTCTGCCATTATTATTATTTATTTATATTTTGTTTTTAAATTTTGCTGCATTAACTGGGTTTTCCAACAAATTGTACCTATCTACTTCCCAAATCGAGGGCCGAATTAATAGGTCGAACATGGCTTGCAATGACGATTTATTTCAATTAATTTAAAATTAATTTATGCGAAAACAAGCTAGCCTAGGTTCGTTGTGTTTTATATTGCATTTACTACTTTGAAATTAGTAGTAAAACTTGTTCCGATTCCACTGTTCCTATGAGAGGTATTTGAAATAGTGATCCAATTTCAACCAATTTTAGGGACGTAATTTGGCAGTCAATATGATAAAATAATATGAAATTTGGTAAAAATATCTTTAGAAATAAAAAAGTTTTCCTAACAAAAAACTGCTTTTGGAACGGTCGTTCCTATGACAACTATATGATAGAGTAGTCCAATTTCAACCAAATTCGGAAATATGATTTAAATATAGATTCTATTGATTAGTGTAAAATTTGAAAAAGATAACTTTAGAAATGAAAAAGTGTTTTTTTCACAAAGACTAATTTTTGGACCAGTCGTTTCTATGGCAGCTATATGACGTAGTGATCCGATTCCGTTGGTTCCGACATATTTACAGCGTGCAATAGAAAGAAGACTTTGTACAAAGTTTTAGCTTGATAGCTTTAAAACTGAGGGACTAGTTTACATAGAACCAGAAAGACAGACGGACAGGCGGGCAAATGGACAAAGCTTAATCGACTCGTCTCATGATACTGACCAAGAATACATATAGTTTATATGGTCGGAGATGCTTCCTTCTGTGCGTTGCAAACTTCATGAAGTAGTTAATATACCCTATCATATCCGTGAAGGGTATAATGTTCTCGAGAATTAAAAGTCAAAACTTCAATAATTAGTTGAATAAAGAACTTTAATTTGACTGAACTATCATGGAGTAGTCCGGATGGTGCAATAGTTAGCACGTTCTTCTTCTGTGTACTGGGCCTCTGGTTCAAATCCCACTGTAGGTGGTAGCCTGTTCGACAAAAATTACTTATGTGTCGGACTATGAGTCCACTCAGCCCTTAAATGAGTATCTATTCAGGGTAAATAACTCAGCTGAGTTTGTTGCTGATCACACACCTCCAAGTAGACCGCGTAATTATCACGAAAATAAAATAATGTGACGAGTGCCAATATTTGGTGATCGAGGCAAGAAAAAAATAAGGGAAGTTTGAAACTTTGTGCTATTTGTTCGTTAGTACTAGGAGCATATCATAAAGTCCCCGCTTGTGGGGTGTGAATTATTTCGCAGGGGGACGCCGTATGAGGCGTGTGGCAGGGGGAGGGGGCTAAAGGTTTTTTTTTGTATTTTTTGGAAATATCTTTATGGCTATTACTCCCAGCTATAAATGTTCTAAAACAAAATAAAGTAGACAAAATTTTCTGTAGAAAAGTTTAATCATTTTTGTCGTAGAACCAATGCTTTAAAAGATACAGGGTGACCAATATATAGGAATTTTACAACATTATTTTTTTCATTTTAGATAAGTCGTTACAATTAAAAGTGAAATGCATCGCAAAGCTCTGAAATTTGGCATGGTAATTGGCTGGTACCCGAAGTACATTATGTTAAAAAAATCCCCGGAACATTTCTGTTTCGCAAAAAATAGGAGAATTCTCTCTATTTGATTAGAGTGGATTTTCACAAAACTCAAGAAATGTCCGCTTTAGGACGTACAAATCCCCCCGCGTGGGTTCTAGGTCCTCACCACATGAAGCGGAAATGGACTACCTAAAGTAGAAATGCCGCAATTAATGAATTTTAAGAGTTCTCTCTAAATGCAATAGAGAGATTTCCCCTAATATTCGCGAAAAAGGAATATTCCAAATCCCCAAAGTTGGGAAGTAAACTATTGAAGGGAGAAGGGGGAGGCGCTTGAAAGATTTTTGAAAATTTGTTTTGCTAAATTTTTGCTTTTATCTCAGCATCTACCAATCCTACAGCAAAACTTTCTGAGATTAAAGCCAAGCTAACGCAATTTTCTACAAAGAATTTTTTTTTAAATTTTGTTTCTCCTTTTTATAAGTAACTATACCCACGGGCATTTCACTTATATCAAACTGAAGCTTATTTAGTTGTAAAAATCGATCCCTTTCATTTTACTCGTGGGACTAGTATTTTACACGTTATTTGATGAAATTCATCCCAAATTTGATTTTTACTCTTAGCGGGAACAAACGAACATTTGACAAAAAGTGATTTTCAAGTGAGATTATCTGTTTTAGATACGGAAAAAGTGGTTATAACTATTTTATGTATTTTTTGAGTTCTTTAACTGTCTCTCAGACTATTTCTTTCTAGGGTTAGTAGTTACGGAGATAGCAGCGCAAAATCCAAAAAAAAGTTCCCTTGAACCTCCGCGCGAGTTCAAACCCCACAGGCGTGGACTTTTAGTATAATGTACTCTTAGTACAAACCAGCAAATTGCGCAAAGTTTTTTTTTCCTCCTTGCTCCACTCTCTCCATCAATCTATTAGCACATGCTCCTTGCTGGTACATTCGTCGTCATCAAGACTTGTAATTTCGAAAATGTCCTATGGTATCATTTTCTTTTTCTTCAGAGAAAATTGAAAAAAAAAGGTTCTGTAACGGACGGTTTGGTGGGCATCCGAAGATGCCCGTGGGGACGGAGCCTAAGGTAGCATATTACCGTGAAGGTCGGGCCGTGCCATCTGGCGAAGAAAAAGGACCCTCAACGAGCTAAGCAACGGCCTATGCTTGCTGTAGCTCAGTTCGGGAGATGTGGGCGGGGTTTTCGCCGCTCGTTGCCCCTGTCCTTTACGTATTAACCAAAATTCATAGGCCTGGGCAAGACAACACAAACAGGGGAGGTAAAAATGGGGTATAAAAAAATAGTCGATAAGGATGGAATGGTTGACGGACGGATCAGACGCCCACACGGTCGCACCTGGGTCCGGGTGTAATGGGACCCTCGGCCTCTGGTTTCGTACCACCAACAGATCACTACTCATCAGGTGCTGCTTCGATCTGCTGGTGGGAGCAGCACTACCAGACCATAATATGGTTCGTTACAGGTGGTTCATTACAATTCTTAAAAAAATATGAAAAACTTTGAGATTTCGCTAAGTTCTTTACCAGTTAGTTTCTTATTTATTCATGTATGCTCTCTGAATGGTGCCGTGCTCCACTTAGTCTTAGTGCTGGAAGGTACTACCAGGCAACTATTCGTTGGTATAAGCGATGGTAAATCGGATGGTACTTGAAGTTCCTTTATTTTCTTTAAAAAATAAAATAAATAACTGGCGCAACAGTCTAATTTGAACCATGACCTCGAGATGAGTTAGCATTATCTCATTTTCTAGATTGTGACGGTCTTGTGCAGAGGTGGTGATCAGCAACACGCTCAACCGAGTTATTTACCCCATAAATGGGTACTCATTTAACAGCTGAGTGGGCTCATAGTCCGACACGAAAATCCCCTTTTTTTATCGAAAACTACCGCATTCAGTAGGAATGGGCCCAGTGCGTAGAAGGCGAACGTGCTAACCGTTGCGCCATCCGGACTACCTCTTTTCCTCGATTTTTACTCATCACCTGAGGTATTACTCATGTCAAGGCTTTAGTCCATTAATTAGACTGTTGGGCCAATTATTTTTTTTTTTTTTTGAGATTCAGGAAATACGACCTCTTATCCGTATTTTCTTTTCAGTTGTACTGTAAAATTCTCGCACCATTTCCCAGTAGAATTTTTTGTTGTACATATTTCGATCTTCTATTGGACTACTACTAACACAGTAATACATAGTATACATACTAGTATACTATGTTTTAAATATTTTTCCTACATTAATAGATGCATAAAACCTTGGTGAACTGAAATCTATTCAGTTCATACGAGTACAAGAAATTTTTTTTAAGTGTGAACTTGACTGGTAGACTTATTAATTAGAAGCGAAAGTTTCTTAGCCACAAGACGAGTGTAAAATATAATTGTGTACTCAGGTGTCGATTCAATTATCGCTTGTTATTAATAACAATTTGACAATACTCGTATTTGCGGATGTAATTGTATTCTGTAATGTATGCCTTTTGGTTCATTGGTTTTATGACTCGGTTTTAATGAAAATACCACTATTTGTCATTGTGTGATTTGCAGAGGTATTTATGGCTTGAATCCACTCTGACGGCTTTTCTTCTCTGATTTTCCAGAATACTTAATGTAACTATAACAAATACAAATAGCAGCTGACAACCTTCAAAATGTTTAGTTATCATGTTGAAACAGTGGTTAAGTTCATAACACACAACGGTTGGCATACTGTTGCCAATTTGCTTTATGAATTCTCTCCACTGAGTTTTTGATGGACACAACTTCCTAGCAAAACATTTGTCTCCGATTCCAGTGGAATCGAAAAGTCTTCGATCCTATAGCGGTTCGATTCATCGGTTTGTCCCGATCCCAATGGAATCGAAAAGTCTTCGATCTTATAGCGGTCCCATTCATCGGTTTGTCTCCGAAGCTGGAAAAATTCAAATGTTTTCGATTCTGGCAATCAATTAGCCTGAAATTTGAATTCATTTGAAAATATCTGGCATTTGGCGACGCATGTTGTCATATATGAAATACGGAATATGTTGTTTTTTTATACCCTTCACGGATGTGATAGGGTATATTAACATTGTCATGAAGTTTGCAACGCACAGAAGGAAGCATCTCCGACCATATAAACTATATATACGTATTCTTGGTCAGTATGATGAGACGCTTTGTCCGTCAGTCCGTCTGTTTCTATGCAAACTAGTCCCTCAGTTTTAAAGCTATCAAGCTGAAATTTTGTACACTCCCTTCTTTCTACTGCACGCAGTATATATGTCGGAACCAACGGAATCGGACCACTGCGTCATATAGCTGCCATAGGAATAACCGGTCCAAAAATTCGTCTTTGTGAGAAAAACTTCTTTATTCCTAAAGATATCTCTTTCAAATTTAACACTAATCAATAGTATCTTTAGTCAAATCACATTTCCGAATTTGGTTGAAATTGGACTACTCTATCATATAGCTGTCATAGGAACGATTGTTCCAAAAGCAAGTTTTTGTTAGAAAAACTTTTTTATTTCTGAAGATATCTTTAGAAAATTTCACATTATTCAATCATATTGACTGCCAAACCATGTTTCTAAATTTCGTTGAAATCGGCTCACTATTTCATATACCTCTCATAGGAACAATGAAATCGTAACAAGTTTTACTACTAATTTCAAATGCACCATAAGCCACGCGAAGCGTGAAGAGTATCATACCTTAGGCTAGCTTGTTTTTCTGTAAGCCTTGAATACAATCCGCCGTTAAATTAAAAGTGCCGTGAAATCAATACAAAAAAAGATTTCACGACACTTTTAGTTTCTAGACGAATTCTATATTAGGCTTAAATACATTCAACCCATTTATCCAGTCATCGATCCGAATTCGATCTCAGTGTCGATTCCTCGTTGGCTAAAGTCATCGGTCCTGAATCGATTGCAGTCATCGATCCTGATTCGATTCCACGTTGACTACAGTCATCGATCACAATTCGACCCCAGTATCGATTCTACATTGAATCCAGTCATCGATTCTCCCTCGACTACCGTCATCAATTTCGGATCGATTCCTGTCCTGTTTTCGGTATTGCAAAAGCGGCCATGCCCATATAAATGTCTCCGACGTGTCCTCAATAAAGTTATCGATTCCTTAGTAGACAGTCTTCGATCCAGGATCGATCAAGTGTCGATTCTTGTCCGACTGTATTTCGAGAGCCACTTACTCTTACTAGTCGTAGTTTTGGACAGGTTACATCGTCTATTATTTTAGAACAAACTACAAACACCGGACAATATCCAGTATGTTAGCCAGTGTTTTAAAAAATGCTTGAACTGCCAAATCTAAACTGTCAATACAGTGAGTTTTGTGTTAAAAAAACGATGAAATTATTTAACCGCAAAGTCCATGAATTTTTATAATTTGAAATTAAAAACACCTTATTGACTGGTGTTTTTAATTTCAAATTATAAAAATGACAATACAGTCCCCAAGTGACCCGGACAAATTTATGATTCATTCAGTTGAGTCAAAATCTCTGGATTTGAATAGGGATCAAAGGCTTTTATAAAAAAGGTTCTTTAAGCAGTTCAAAAACAACGCTGAAACTTTTTGTTTTGAGGGCGAAGTCATTGCTAATTTAAAATGAAACCGGAATATAGAGGGCTACGCCCGCAATCCGGTAAAATAGGCCACTTACGACACAGCGCCTCCAACCAGTCTTTACCCTTTCAAAAATGATTAATTACATAACTGCAATTCGCACTACGAAAAACAATATGAAAGTAGTACTCACACCTATGAGGCCGGTAGGTGTATTTTTTGTGTGGATAGTGTCAAAATGCCTAATTTTAAATGAATGTACTATTATTAAATATTAAGTGATTGTAATGAAACTTAGATATGTTATTGTCAATGATGTTGGCTATCATTAGTAATCAATTTTTTTGATTTCGGGTATGCTTAAATGGTGCAGGGGTGTGCTAACTGTAACTATAGAAATGTACTATTATTAACCTTTTTTGATGAGATATCGAAATTCTACGATTTTTAGTTGTCTATGCTAGTAAAATGCCGCTTTCGTGCAAATTTTCATATTTCTAAGTACAACGGTATCGAAATGCAAGGGGGGGGGGGGACAAACTCGGATCACATATTTTCCCCTCTACCACTTTTCCCCTCTTTTCAAATTTAATGAAAATACCAAAAGTGGAATGTACTCGGTGTTACCTTTTTCATAATACCCCACTTGCCGATACCAGATGAAAAAAAAATGTTGACCTTCATTTCCCCTCTATGGGGACTTCCCCTTAAAGTCAGCCTATTACAACGAATCGCTTTCTCCGGTGAATTGTAATAATTCTACATGTTCCCACAAAATTTCATGTATGTATTTTAGCTTTAGCCGTTTGTGAGATATTTCATGGACAGACGGACAGACAGACAGACAGACAGACAGACGGACAGACGGACAGACAGACATTTGACCGATTTCATAAGGGTTTTGTTTTTAATACAAAACCCTAAAAACCGACAATTCATTCCGATTTACGAAATTTACGGACAATCCGTCGAAACTATTTAGCTATTTATTTATCTGTCTATATAGGTATAAAAATGAACTGTATGTTTGTTCCTTTTTTTGCGGTCAAACGGTTCGATCGATTTCAATGAAAATTTGATAAACATATCCGTCAGCCACCAATCCCGACCCCCACATGAGTGTGAATAAGCATCATAAAAGTAATCTCCAAATCGGCCGAGATTAGTTGGTTTCCGGCGTTGCTGAGATGACTGGTGGCACTCCTAAGACTCACCACAGCTCTTCTTCCCCCCACCCCGGCTGCAATTTGACTGTGATTAAATGTCCAAAAAGACCAAGGCAAGTATCGAATCAATGTATTCGGGTCGCTAAGATGTATGATGACACTCCCAAAAACCAACCTCCCTTCTCCCACCCCCGCAATTGAGTGACCAAAATGACCAAGATTAGTATCAAAACCACTAGTTTTTGGGGTTGCTGATGAGAATGGTGCCCGCCTCCCCTCCCTTCACTAGTCTCTCCTTCCGCGGGGAAAGAAATAAGGGGGGATTTCCAAAATTACGAAGATTAGTGTCTATTTGACAGTTTTTGAGGTCGAAAAGATGTATGGTGATACTCCCAAAAACACAAAAAAGATAAAAATAATGGTACCATCACAGGGACGAAGTAGCATCGATGCGAGAAAGATGAGGGCAGCCAGACGGGCAGAATCAGTAGAACGTCAGCACGCCGGAAGTGTTCGCTATAGAGTTGCTGAAACACCGCATTTATGCGAGGCGCGCAACCAAGGGGGAGGATAAGAAAGGGTGGGTTCAGGTCCCGCAACGTTTTAAATGCAATTGCAAACAGTTCGATTGATTTTTCTTGTGGACGCTCCGTTTCAGTTTGTGTTTGATCAACCAGACATCGGGGAAACTAATCAGAAATTTTTCCTGGTTGATTTCCGGTCAATGGGGGGTAAGGGGTATTAGCGTATTTGGCAGTTGTTAGTTGACGTATTGCGTGTGACTGTCAGATGGTGTGGATTTTCGTTTTATGTTTCTTGACTTTTACATGGCGTCTTGTGTGCTTATTTACACCGGAGCAACACAAATTTGTGGCGATTTTGCAGTGTTTTAATTTTTCCTGAAACCGTCGCGAATTTAATTGAAGTTTTGTTTGAAGTTCAATAGTGAATCGGCTGTCAGCTGTTTAATACATGACAACTGCAAAACAGGTCGTTCGGGTGAAGAGTTTATGGTTGGCTGGAGGGAAAATCCTTACCGCAATTACAACGTTACGGGATGTGAACGCAGGCAATGACTGCTGCGCGAAACGCTGAATAAATTCCGAGACAAAATCAACGGAGAGATTTGATGATGGCTGCATTTCATTATGACAAAAATTTATGTTACAAAGTCCATTCAATCGTTTCAATTGGAAAGGGGAAAAAAGTGTGTATATACTGCCATGCTTCAAAATTTAGAAAAGGAACGCTTGGAATGTGCTGTTCCAACGGAAAAGTTCAACTGCCCCAAGAAAATAAATAAATAACTGGCGCAACAGTCCAATTTTGAACCATGGCCAAGAAATGAGTTAGCATCATCTCATTTCCTAGATCGTGACGGTTAGCACGTTCGCTTTCTACACACTGGGCGCCGGTTCGATTTCTACTGAATGCGGTTGTTTTCGATGAAAAAGGAGATTTACGTGTCGGACTTTGAGCCCACTCAGCTGTTAAATTAGTACCCATTTATGGGGTAAATAACTCGGTTGAGCGTGTTGCTGATCACACACCTCTGTACAAGACCGTCTCGATCTAGAAAATGAGATGATGCTAACTCATCTCGAGACCATGGTTTAAATTGGACTGTTGAGCCAGTCATTTATTTTCTTTTTATTTCATCCGGCTCTGGTTAAAAGGAACCATATACCCGACTAACGACCACTACCGGTAGCTTTACCGGAGTACCACATTACATTGCTTCGCGTTGGAGGGATGAATTCTCCGCATTTCCACCATCTTATCTCAGTAACTCCTATCATATTTAATTTATACCGCTGAAACTCGGTCTCTAATTGAAGAAATCGTGCGTCCTGGGGACCTTCTGATCCATTGCCTAGGAGAGTACGTACATTCCAGAAACCAATCTTTGTCATTGAACGATACCCAAAAGTCGTGACGGGTGAGTCAATCATATCCGAGGCATAGTTGATGTTTCCTTAGCATATGAAAGATTTCGGATGATGCAAGTTGCTGAAATACACATCCTGCACTTGTTAGTCACCTTCTACGATATGCCAGGAAAGACCGTGGTATTATACGAGTACTTACGCCCGACACCACAAGGGGAAAGCGTTTGATAATTATACATAAAATTTGGTGAACTTGCAAAATATTTTAGATCATACTTGTAAGTACCTTCGGTAAGAATCCTTGTAACTTCAGAGCTCAAATTCAAAACCAGTTAAAAAAATATAAGTTTCTGATTGCCTTTTTGAATTTTAGTTGTACTACCTATAGACTGCGAGAAATGTTTGTTTTTATAATCTTTTCATAATCTCAATCAGCCGGCATTTTATTTTCATAACTGTATGACTACGACATAGCGTGACGTCAATGATGCTCTTCAATGCTATCATTCAATACCGGCGATTATAACATGCCACTTAATCTACACTATCATTTAGAGGGTTAACGATACCAGTAATGTAATTGATATAGTGTCAATCATGGTTGAATGCTTACAAATCTCACTCAACTGCGGTGTTCTGTAGGTCTGAAAGTAAATGTTTCATTACACCTACTAAACCCACTGAACTCAGTCGTTCTCAGATGTACGAGTATAACTATGTTCAATGCGCCTAAGATACATACTTTAACTTATCGTTAGTATCAAATCGTCGCTTAATCGAATAGTATACACTTTAAGAAGTCGGTCATTTTAACCGCATTTTCTAAAGTAGGTATAGTCCTAAGTTAATTTTGCACGTTTTCATTCCGGATTACGCATGCGGCTCTCTGCTCGACCAATAGCGGTGTGGTAAAAATCTTTTTTGCTTCAGCCATCCCCTCGATGAAGAATTTGTTATAAACTCTTCTCGTCCGTCTCTTGAAAGGAAAAAAACAACACATCAAATTTCGAAACTACTAAAAGGATATCCTTCACACATTTTCCTTCGGCCAACATGCTGGTATCATCCGTTTAGCCAAGGAGTCGAGTGCATGAATAAACAAAAGGAATGATGGTGGTGAAGTAGAACTAGAAGCGGCGACGACGTAACCTTTTTTATCGTCTTCTATTGCGTTTACTCGCACCACGCCATAGTATGTAGTATACTATACATACTTTCATTTCGAGTAGATTTTTGGATGCGCTGTGATTTCGTCCTCGTCGTCGTCAGGTCGGCTTTTTTTTGTTGCTTCTGTTTCTGTCCATTTGCGGAATCGCGAGTATTTAAAAAGGAGCGAACCGGAACCAAATTTGCCAGTTTGCTTAAGACGATCTTATCGGTTTAACGGTCAACTAAGGGTGGAACGGATCTAAAGTATTGTGCTGTGAAAGAAAGTTAACAGTTTCAAAGTAGTTTTGAAAGGATGATTGGTGTGAAGTGGAGTTAAGGACATAGATTTCTTTTGTAACAAGTGTTTTTATTTTGTTTTCTTCGGTTTCGAATAGTAACTATAATTTAATATTTGCTATTTATTGATTGTGAACAAAAGTGCTTAACTATGAATTGTATAAAAATGTGAATAGGTTTACGTTGCTCGGGACGAATCCTGTCGTTAGTGTATAGTCATTCAAGTGAGTTTTATAATAAAATTTAAAAATAATAAAAAAAAAAACAAAACAAAAAATCTATACAACTTCCATCTTGTCGGCTTCTTAAATGGCAAATTGATCGTCGTTTTTCTTGCCTACTAGAGATTCTTTTTTCCCTATCCCTTCGTATACAGGTGTAAATTGAATTTAATCGAACGCCTTTGAACTTTGAACAATGTTGAGATATTGTTCGAAGAGTTTATTGATGAAGACGATTGGTTTATTTTTAACAATGTCATCGCTATTATAAAATACATACTTGAATATACTATATTTTATATTATGCGTAAGAGAGCAAAAGGGCGTAGAGTTATTATGAAAGTATGTAATATAGTTATAATCTTCTGTGATAGTGACTATAACAGTAATTATTTGCATTTGGAATCAAAGTATTAATACGCAGGTGGAAATGATGGTGGAAGTCACACACGGTGGTAACTGCATTGAAGGTGCATTTTGCCAGGCATCACTCTGCTCCGAGCTCTATGGGTTGATCGATAATCGCAAACAATGTGCGACGATCGTGTGCCTAGCAAAACACACCTTTAATAGAGTTCGGCGTAAATGTCGTCGTTTTAGTGCAATAATCGCAGCGGCTATTCCCTCTCTAATCGATGCAGTTGCCGCATTTTTATGGCCCTCTAAGTTATTTACATGAGGGGAAACTTCGCCAGAAGTTACACGATTCAAAACAGTGGCGAAATGTTCCTTCCACACCCTCATCTCATCTTCATCTAATGAGGAGACCCGGGAAATACCTACCGGTTATTCCGACAACCGGTACTATTTTTGCTTGATTTTAAACCGATCTCTCTCTGGATCCTGTTAACCCCTCGTGCGACATAGGGCATTAACCACGCCTACTTTCCACCTCGTCCTGTTCATCGCCATCGATTTCAGCTCACTCCACGACTTGCCTACTGAGGCACCCTCTCTCTTAACTGATCTTCTCCAGGTGTTATTAGGCCGTCCAACACGGCGACTTGCGTTGGTTCCCTGCGGGTTCCAACAGACCGAGTAATGTTGTTCGGCCCTTTTCGGAGAGTGTAATGTTTCCATTGCCACTTTCGCCTTTTAATGGAAGTGTCTATCCTGTCCTGACCAGTAAAAGTAAGGAGGTCGTCGTTAGATATGACCTCTGGCCGTATGTGTAGGATGCGCCGAACCGTTTTGGTTCTCAAAAGTTTGCAATCTAGTTGTTATCTTATTGTTCACCTACCAAGTTGAACAGCCATATAAAAGCACTGATTTTACGTTGGTTTCGAAGATCCGGAGTTTGGTGCGTCTGGAAATGCTGTTGTTTTGCCAGAAAGGACTCAAACTGAAAAAAGCTGCTCGAGCCTTGTTGATGCGCTTTGACTTCCTGGATCCAAGCTCAAGGACTTAGTCTTGGCGGCGTTGATTTTAAGCTTCGCATTACGGCTTTCGCAATGCAGAGCATCAGACATTTGAGCTACTTGATCCGAATTATGTGATAGAGGACAAATATCGTCTATGTCTAGGTGTTGAAGGTATTTGAACAACTTTCATCTTATACCTATTCTGGTGTTCTTGAAGCGCGCCGCATAGTACATCATTAATAGCAATTAAAAACTGTATAGGTGACAAAATGCAGCCTTGTCTCACTGGGCTATGTACCTCGAAAAGATTTGATAGCTTACCCTTGTGTAAGACTTGACATTGGGCTCCCTGGTAGGACTTCTTTATGATGGAAATTATTTTATCTGGTATGCCTTCAGATGTATTCCCGTTCAACGCTGTCAAACGCCTTCTCGAAATCGATGAACATGAGATGTAATGGGGATCTCCACTTTGCAGATTGTTCAATAATGGTGTTGATGCGGTCGCTACATGAGAAGCCCTCGCGAAAGCCGGCCGGTTCCTCATTCAATGTGCGGTCAACTGTTTGTTTGATCCGGTTCAAGATTATTTTTGCCATCAGTTTGGAGACTGCTGGGAGAAGACAGACCCCACGCCAATTATTACAATCCTTCAGGTCGCCTTTTTTCGGGATCTGAATAATGACGCCCTTCTTCTACTCTTTAGTAGAGTTTCGATTTCCCAACACTCTTGGGTAAGGGGGAGAAGAATATCCACAGTAGCATTGGCATCTGCTTTAAAAAGTTCCACCGGAACTCCATCTATCCCCGGGGCTTTACCCGCATCCATCGATTTAATAGCCGCAGTTACTTCCAGCTTAGATGGTGGGCTCATATCAACTCTGGATATTTGCGGAATATCTTCTGCTACTAATGGAGATGCATTCGAAGGTTCAAAGGTGTTGTTGAGGACCTCAACGAAATGTTCTCTCCATCTCCACAGTTGGTGTTCTTCGGTTCGGTTCTGTTGCAAATATTTGCCAGCTAATGGCTTGATAAGTTTAAAAGGGGTTCCACTGCCACCGCGGTAAGTCGCTTCCTCTGCCTTCTCCGCTAATGCGTTAATGTAATTTCGCTTGTCTTGTCTTCTTCGCTTCTTTGCACGCATTTCTGTAGTGAACGGTATTCAGCTCTGAGTTGATCTTTAGCTAAGCCAAATAGTATAGACTGCACAAGAGTGATCACTCCATAGAACTTTTGCCTCCGCCAGTAGTAGATTTGTATGTATTGACAAATAGTAAAGACTACACAAGAGAGATACACAAGAGAATGAATACATACAAATCTATCGGCGGAGGCTAAAGTTGGGTGGAGTGAGCACTCTTGTGTAGTCTATACTATTTGCCAATACATACAAATCTTCTGACAGAGGAGAAAGTTCTATGGAGTGATCACTCTTGTGCATTCTATACTATTTGGCTCAGCCGTCAGCAGCTAGAGGAGAGGAGAAAGTTCTATGGAGTGATCACTCTTGTGCATTCTATACTATTTGGCTCAGCCGTCAGCAGCTAAGTTAATCTGTTCCTTAACTCTCTTGCGTACTGCGATTAGAGGCCATGCAGAGTCGCTAATGAATGGTCTCCTACCACGCTCCAATCGGCCCGCAAATGTTACGCCACACGAAATAAATGAGTCCTTTGCGACTTTCCATCTATCATCAATTGTAGGATTCTCACAAGGTGGTGGTGGAATAGCGCTCTCGTACACGGCGATGGAATATGCACGTCTTATTGATGGATTTTTAAGCTTTTGCACATTAAAACGTGGCAAGATTCGTGCATTTTGAGGACGCTGGATCGCTGCCGTTCGTAAGCATATTTTTGCGATAACAAGTTGATTGTCGCTGCCAACATCAGCAACTCGCTTCGACCTGATGTCCAAGAGACAATTCCTCCATGTTTTGGAGACGGCTATATGGTCAATCTGGGTTTCTGTTCTGCCATTCGGAGAAACCCAGGTTGTTAAATGGCATCGTTTGTGCTTGAACACCTTACCGCCGATGACGAGCTGACGAGAGTTGGGAAACTCCACGAACGCCTCGCCATTTTATTAAAAAAAAAGTCGTTCATTTTGCAAAGCTTAAATTACTTTGATCAGTCAAAATGTTATAACACTAGTTGCTTTAATTAGGACAGTTTGGATTTTGGATATATTGTTTAAGTTAGTATTGTTTAAAAATTAGAGTTTTCTATTCCCCTCCACCACCGCGGACCTTGCCACCATGTTGACAATGTGCCTAATTGTTTGACTTGCCCTGTTTCTTTCTTGTGTCTCCTTAATTGGCCTTGAAGAAATCTTGTAATACTTTTCTTAAACTAGGGTAATTTATCTACAATTGGAGACTCAAATAAAACTTCTAACTGTTATACTTAACGAGATAGAGCTTTAAGGGATAAATCGATGAGCAGGCATTGTTAAATTTTTGCTCATAACTACAGGGTTATCCATTTTCTCTTTCGGAAAGTAAACTTAAATTAAACACAGTAAATATTTGAATTTCGATGGAATTTTTATTTCATAATAAAGTTTGGATTATGCCATTATACGTGGAATACAATATCTGTCAAATGTCTCCCACGGGACCGCTTGCAGGACTCGATCCTTTTGAGGTAATTTTTGATTACCTTTTCACACATTTCGGGCAATAACTCGGCTATAACTCGACGGATTTCGTCCTTCAATTGACCAATCGTCGTGGAATTGTTCGCATAAACACGGTCCTTCGCATAGCTCCACAAAAAGAAATCTAACGGAGTTAAATCGCAAGACCTTGCTGGCCAAGCCACATCGCCGAATCTCGAAATTACGCGTCCTGGGAATTTCTCGCGCAATAAAGCCAAATTTTGGCGCGTGGTGTGGCATGTGGCCCCGTCTTGTTGAAACGACATATTGTCTAGATCCATATCTTCAATTTCCGACCAAAAAAAGTCATGAATCATGGCGCCATTGCGCTGGCCATTGACTGAACCGGCGGCTCCTTCATCGTTTTCGAAGAAAAACGGCCCAATCACGCCGCCGGCCCACAATGCACACCAAACAGTCACTTTTTGCGGGTACAACGGTTCCTCAGCGGCCACTTGCGGTTGCTCACTGCCCCAGATGCGACAATTTTGTTTGTTTACATAGCCGCCTAGCGCAAAATGGGCCTCATCGCTAAAAAAGATTTTCTTCGAAAAATCGGCATCGGTGCCTGCTGTTCGAGGACCCAATCTGAGTACTCACGACGCAATCTGTGATCAGTCGGCTTTAATTCTTGTGTGAGCTGGACTTTATAAGGATGGAGATGAAGGTCCAAATGCAAAATACGCCACAATGTGCCGTAAGATATGCCTAAATGCTGGGATCGGCGCGGAATCGACAAATTCGCGTCTTCGGCCACACTTTCACTCACAGTGGCGATGTTTTCGGTCGAACGAGCAAAACGATGATGCACAGGTGTAGAAACGTCTTTCACCGATCCAGTTTCTTCAAATTTTTTCACTGTGTAGGCAATTGTGCGCTCATTGGGACGATTAAGTCGACCATAATCTGCGCGTAATGCACGAAACGTGGTCATCGCAGATTCACCATTTTGGTAGAATGCGAGTAATTTAATAATTTTAACGCGTTGTTCAGTCGTAAAACGTTCCATCTTGTAAAATGACAAACCTTCAACTAAACCAATACCAGTTTGGAATACACTGACATTTGACAGATGTCGAATGGCAGGGCTTTACTTTCCGAAACACGAAATGGATAACCCTTTAACCCTTTAAAAATTGCCCCAATTGAAAAATATTGGCCGCGTTAGGCTTACAATCAAGTTATCCCTAACTTTTACAGGCAAGCTTTTCCATTTGAAGCCTCCGTTGCAAAGATCTGTGAGCTTGAATAGTGATAAAGGGCGATTTTCCTCTGAAGCTTAGAAAATTGTCATTATATGGCTATTGATTTTGACTACGCTACTGAACTGAATTTCAAGTTTAAGCAGTGGATTGAACGCAGAATCCAACGATCTTTAATTTACTGATGAAAGTTTTTTCGACGCTAGGCACCGTTTAGGAGATATAAGAATAATATTAAAAAAAGGGCTCAAATTTCTCGGATTTTCACCAACCAAAAGTTAAGTTCATCTCCTACGACCGTGCAAATTCAGTTTCCATGCATTCAGTATCTATAGAAGGGATTAACATTATTTCCAGATCTTTCCCTAATTATTATTAAAAGGCCCAAAATTGGCTTAATTTTACTGGCCTATACCCCTACTTTCTAATCACAAAACCTTTCACATGTTGTCGTTTTTAACTCTGTGTATTGACCGGAAAAATATCTCAAACTCACAGTTGAGGACACATGTTTAAGTCGATCATAAATGGAGGGGAAGGCGGCCAGGAGTGAAATCGGAAAAGTCTGAATATAATGCCGGATAAGCCTAAATCTCAATGTGTGCATTTGTCTTAGCTGCTTTTTGCTTTAAATCGTTTAAAAAAAAACCTTAGTTTGAAAGTCCTTAGCGACAAATTAAACGTCAAGATACCAATTCAATGAATGGTGATATCTTTCACTGCCCCACCGGAAGAGATAAATGTTATAGTATAATATTGAAAAAATAAAAATAAAAAAAAAACACAACTTTTCAAATATCGCTGTATTTATCGAGCAATCGAGGAGTGAAAAATCAACTGTCTTTCGAATTGATCGAATCGGAGCAACAATTTTATTATGATTATCAATTTCACCGTATACGAGCATGTATCTACGTATGTATAATACTCGTACCTACGCATATTCGTCGTACAATGAATATTTCGCATTTCATTACCCATTGTCGCGGCTACTATTATCATCATTCATTGAATCAAGATAAGAAAAACGTAGTATTTATTTTACCCGAAAAAAATCACCTCTGGAAGACACCTTTACACAATTTGTTCTATCGGCCATATAAATCACAACATCATTCAATACAAATAATGGACTATGGAGCCATTAAATGTTACGCATCGATTTAATGACATTCTGTGAAGTTTGCAAGGCGATTGGTTAACGCTAGTAAATTTCCAGAATGCCTGAATGGAGAGTAAAATTTTGGGGTTTTCCGGCTGGACATTTAACGTCGATATGGTGTGAATGATATTATTTGAATCTTGAGGTTATAGGAAAATAAACTTTACTTTTTATAAGTATAAAAGCATTCTTAGACGATCCTATACGTTTTAGTTCCAGTTTCCTATCCGTTTCAGTTCTCTGTAGAAGTTTTCAGTTCAATTTGTTTCAGATACGTTTCATTTCAATTCTGTGATATGAAGCAAATCCTTTGGAAATCGTACAAAGATTTAAAACGTACATGAAATTTATCTTAAACAAATAGGACTGCGTTAAGAGGCGTTAACAGATTCTTTTGGAAAGGAAAAAAGGCCAAATTTTTTGTACTTTGCTGGGTAAATGACTACTTTGGCATGAAGGGCAATGAACTGACGAACGAGCTCGCTAGACAGGTTGCCGTCATCTCTTTCATCGATCTAGAACCTTTCATTAGAAAAGAAATCTTTGGAGCCACAATCGATCTGAACTTGAGTAGAAAAAGGGTCAGAATTGTCTGTAGTCTACTCACGAGTCACCCCCGTGTTCGCGGTCATATGAAGACCATGCCAATTATATCGGATGCCAGCTGTCGTATGCGTAAAGTTGATAACTACCGCCGTTTAGGCATGGCTTTCCCTTTGGTCGAGGACATAGCCTCGAATAAACCTGAATCAACAGATCTGACTCTTCAGATTAAGGATATTAGCACAATAGATCCATTATCGCAGTACTTGTGGTTCTTCTTGAACCACGGGGATGTAATCTAATTTAATCAAACTACAGGGACTGCCGTGGGCATGGCTTATACAACGATAGCCGCATGATTCCTTGGATATTGAATATATCAGTGAAGCAAGGCTGGCAAGAAGACTGATAGTTCGATGGGAAGACTCAGTTTATGCGGACGCCGGACAACTCCTCATCATCATCATCATCGTGGCGCGACAGCCCGACGTCGGGCCTTGGCCGCCTGGATCATTGTCCTCCAATTATCTCGGTCACGTGACCGCGTCCTCCAATTTTGGGAGCCCAGCAGCTGCGCGGCGTCCACACCTACTGAGCTCTCCCAACGAGATCTCGGTCGTCCTCGCAGTCTCGCTCCGTCGACTCGTTCTGCATTCATTAGTCTCTTAGGCATGCGATCATCGTCCATTCTTTGTACATGCCCTGCTCATTGAAGTCGTTGTAGTTTGACGATTTTCGAGACTTGCAACTCATCGTATATTTCATACAACTCATGGTTGTACCGGATGCGCCATCCATCTCGATCGCAAACAGCCCCGAAAATTCGCCGTAGAACCTTACGTTCAAAAGTGTCTAGCATGTTTTCGGAGGCTTGAGTTAGGGTCCATGCTTCGCAGCCATAGCATAGCACTGGTCGTATAATGGTTTTGTACACGCGGAGCTTCGTGTTTCTGTACACATACTTCGATTTCATTATGGGGAGAACCGAGAAAAAAGTCTTATTAGCTAACTGTATCCGTCGCTTGATTTCGTCAGTTTCGTTGGCGTCCCTTGACAGGTTGCAACCCAGGTAAATGAAGTTGTTCACGAACTCGATGTTGAGGTCCCCCACATTGATGCTCGGTTTTGCAGGTGTCCTTGTCACCGATTGCATCATTATTTTAGTTTTACCCTCGTTAATACGTAATCCAACTTCCTTTGCGGCGGTATCGAGCATATGCAGAAGTTCTTCTGCGTCAGCCAATATTCGGGACATGATGTTGATGTCGTCGGCGTACGCTGCTAATTGTGTCGACTTGATGAGTAGCGTCTTGCTGTTGTCCATATTCATGGCCCGAACAACGTATTCCAATGCTAGGTTGAAGAGCGTCGGTGCCAGTCCATCGCCCTGTTTCAAACCAGTGCGTGTTTCAAATAGATCAGTAAGTCTATTCTGGATCCTGACTTGTGAGACGGAGTTGGTCATCGTCATCTTTGTCAGTCGCACTAATTTTTCCGGTATACCAAATTGCAGCATGATGTTGTACAGTACTCCACGATCGATACTGTCGTATGCCTGCTTGAAGTCGACAAAGGTTTGGTATGCGTTTACGTTGTATTCCCAGCACCTCTGGAGTATCAGTTTGACTGAGAAGAGCTGATCGGTTGTGGAGCGACCAGGTCTGAAACCGCTTTGATATTCGCCAATGACTCGTTCTGCGTACGGTTTTATTCTATTTTCCAGAATTTTCGTCAAAATTTTATAGGACGTACAAACTAGTGAGATGCCCCTGTAATTCTCACACCACCGAATTTTTGCAGTTCAGCTGGAATCTCGTCAGCGCCCGGCGCTTTATTTCGTTTTAGTGACCGCGAGGTGAGATCAACTTCCTCTACTGTCGGGGGTTGAATGGGTGGGCCTAGATCAACAATATCGTCGAGAGCTTCCTGTGTGGGGATGTTAGATGGTCGGTTTAGAAGCTCTTCAAAATAAGAGGCCCATCGTTTGTTAATACCATCGGTGTCGCTGATGATGTTTCCATCCTTGTCCTTACAAAGGCTAGTCCTGGGTTGGTAGCCGTTCTTAATTAGGTTTACTAGTTTGTACGCTTGTCTGGTGTTCCTATTAGCTAAGTTTTCGTTTATGTTCAGCAACAGCTCGTCAAAGTATTTACGTTTCTTACGTCTTATTATTCTATTCGATATTCGCCGTAGCTCGTCATATTTTTCTCTTCTGGCTCTGGTTCCTCGTTGAATCCATTGTCTGTAGGCCTCGTTTTTCGCGTCAAGTGAATTTTTGCATTCTTCGTCGAACCAGTCATTTCGCGCTCGCCGGGCTTTATATCCCACGACCTTCTCTGCGACATCCTTGATGGTACCCTTGAGTTCTTCCCAGAACCCATGGACGCCTGTGTTGCTGATGTTGTGTAGCATAGGTGATAGTTTTTCCTCAAGGGCGGTAGTATACGCCACCGCTGTAGCATCACTCAAAAGCTTATCAACCGTAAAGATTTTGGGAGGGCTGATTCTTGATTGGTGCACTGAGGAAATTCTACCTCTGTAGGTTGTCTTCACCAAGTGATGATCTGAGTCGCAGTTTGCTCCTCGATAGGAGCGGACATCCATGACACTAGACGCCCATCTCCTGCAAATGAGGACGTGGTCAATTTGGTTGACGGTATGTGCGTCTGGAGACTTCCAGGTCTGCTTGTGAATGCGTCGATGCGGGAAACACGTAGAGCTTACGACTAGATTCCTGCTGCAGGCGAAGTCGATAAGTCGCTGGCCGTTATCGTTACATTCTTCATGGAGGCTGTGGCCTCCAGTGGTCCCCCGGTGCCAACTTTCATTTCCGACTTTCGCATTAAAGTCTCCCAGCAGCAATTTGACGTCGTTTGTTGGAAGTGAGTCGAAAAGAGTTTCAAGGCGGGCGTAGAACTCGTCTTTTACTGCGTCTTCTTTAACTTCAGTGGGGCATGCACATTGATGAGCCAGAGATTGAAGAATCGAGTCTTGATGCGAATCGCACACAGCCGTTCATTTATGGGTTTGAAGTCAGTAATATGCGGTTTAAGGTGATTGTTCACTATAAATGCTACTCCAAACTCCTTGCGGCCCGATGGTTTGCCACTTGTAAAAATTGTGTGCGATTTTTTGTCATTAATCTCGCTGCCAAGCCAATTTGTTTCCTGGACTGCAGTTATGCTCAGTTTGTACTTTTCGACCTGTTGAAGAAGGGCCTTTTCGGCCCTCGTTTTGTTCAGGGAGCGTACATTCCGTACGGAGAACTCCTAAGCTTCCAAAATTGGATCACAAGGTCACTGAACCGAGACAATTTGAAGACAACGATCCAGACGGCCAAGGACCCACGGGATATAGCGTCGGGCTGCTGAGCCACAATGATGTAAACTTCTTCTTTTTCCAACAAATTACTTTGAATCGATAGCTGCAGCTTCATGTTTTTGGAATTTGGCTAAAGATTCCAGGCTCAGGCCTTTCTGATGATTTTGTTGTTATACCTAATATTCGCACTTTGCGAGAAGTCGTCCACACCAAAAAAAATATTCCAACGTACTGATTATTACATAGGGTATATATAGTATGCATAATTTTTATATAACTATTTTAACTATAGTCAATAATTTTCTGTTCTAGAACTCCTAGAATTAAACACTAACCGTGTGTAATATTCCATTAAACCAGGAACCATAAAATTTTATCCGTCCACATGTTACCAATGAAACGTACGTACGTATACAACGTATAGTGGACATTAATAAATGGTCACGGGGAATTACACTTGTTGCATGGCGAATAAATAGAAAATATCCCTATGAATTCAATGCTATTATCATGTCCTCCGAGGCTTTTTTTTTATTCTTGCTCGTGAAATGAACCCAATTTAATTAGGCAAATTGTTTTTGGTTATTATTGAAATAATTCTATCCTCTAGAGGCGCTCACTGTATTGACCTCGCTGCGCATCTTTATAAAGAAAATAGCAGCACTCGATGCTCTTAGGGTACATCTAGTTTCTGATGTATGCGGCAGTAACTTTGGTCATATGAGCACTCTGAAACAAATTCCTGGCTTGCATATCTGCCTGAGATCTGATTATTTGACCACGGAGTTATGCTTCGGTAATAAATTCCTAGCCCTCATCCCAGACCGAACGGAATGGGAAAATGACAGTCCCTGCCCAGATCCAAGGTGTATCATGTGATACACCAAGACTGAACGGGGAGTATGTGCTTGCGTCTTTGGACTCAACGGCAGGATTTCAATCGCTATGGGTACCTGGCTCATCGTTTTTCAAGCCGAGATCCATGCTAAATCGTTCTGTATTGGGTGGGAAGTCACTGTGGTATTGAGGGAAATGTAGTAGCTGATGAACTTGCCAAGCAGGGCTCATCATCTAATTTTCACGGACAGGAATCCTATTGTGGTCTAAGCTTGTCTCCAGCCAGGTCAATTATCAAGGATTTGTCCGAAAGGATACGACACCTCTATTGGGAGAATCTTCCGGGGCTGCGGCAATCTAAGGATTTTATGAGACCCTTCAAGTATCTCTAATTGCCTTGACCCCTCCAGGGGCATGGGCGCGTCAACATCTGTAGCATTTCTATGCCTTGTTGACGTTTCAATAGCATATCTACTTTTCGGAAGTGCAGTTGCTAGCATGCACCTCCTATCCGTGCCGTCTTTATACTGACAAGCCCGGAGCACTGTGAGAGTTCTATTAGTACTCACAGGCAGTTTTTGATCGCGCCGAGATTTGATCTCCGAGCTCTAGATATCATAGAGCGGTGACCGAACGATCACGGCCACCGAGCGCGACAAAGGCTACGATCTGAGGCTACTAGTGGGTTACCTCTCGGGTCACAATTTAGTGAGATATCATCTTAATAAGTTGGGTTTGTCTAACGATATGGAATGTCGTCTGTGTTTGGAAGATGTTGAAACTACAGGTTACATTTTGTGCAAATGTCTCGCGATTGCGCGTGCTAGGTATGCGTCCCTCGGGTGGATCACAACGGGATCTTTCGTTATCAGGGTAACTCTGGCAAGAAACATACTGGCCTTCGTACGAGCGGCTACGGCACAATAGATCATCTATGGTCGCAATGCCTACCAACAGAGTCAGTAGCCTGAATCTTTCTATTTATCTATCTGTCCTCTATTAGATTCAACGAGTGTAGAATCTAAGTCAAAAACCGATTCATTATATGCATACATATATATAAATATTATAAAAATACTTACAGGAAGATAAGTGAGGAGAGGCCTTGATATTTCAAGGACAAATTTTGGCCAATTTTTTTCTTAATTTGAAAACAAGTGGCCGTAGTAGCCGTATAGTTAGAGTGAACGCTCTATTAAGCGAGAAATAGCGAATTCCCACCCTGTCCCAAGTATATTCGAATTACATTTTTGGAACATTCCTGTTTCGCGAAAATTGGGAGAATTCTCTCTATTAAATTAGGGAGAATTTCCACAAAACTCGGGAAATTTCCGCTTTAGGACCCATTAATCCCCCCGGGTGGGTTCTAGGTTCTTACCACCTAAAGCGGAAATGGACTACCTAAAGCAAAAATGCCGGAAATTAAGGAATTACAAAAATTCTTTCTAATTCAATAGAGAGAATTCTCGTAATATTCGCGAAACATAATTGTTCCGCTTTTTTTCCCTTCGGCTGCCAGTTGACTCTGCTGCCCATGATTTAATTGATTTGAGAAAGAATGAATACCAAAAATACCAATCAGTAGCTTAAAAAAATTGATATATGTACATCACTCGTCTTTGAAAAAATGTTAGCCTCCATTTCTTCTCTTTGGAGAACATCGCAGAGCTGCGGATTACATATTTTATAAGGCAAAGCTGTATCTCTTTCTGTTTTATATAACAGCTCTGCAGATAAGGAATTTTATATCCTAATCCGCTTTTCCCGGCTTACCGTAAAACGCGACTAAATGGGCAGAATGTATATATAGTATGTGTACTAGCAAAACAACGTAGATCATCCGACCCCTTTTTGATGCTAACGAAACTAACCCGCTTAAGAATAGTTGGTGTTCCACAAGGTGTTAAGGAAAAATAGTATATCCGCTAATGGCTATTTTCAATTAATAAAAAAATACCAGTAATGGAATGCGCTCCACTTAACATGATGCCCCACATGCTTTGCCAGTTGCGATAAAAATGACCATGATTTCCACTTCATGGTTACCTCTACCTTTGTTACTATGAAAAGATTGGCTCAGCAAATGAAAACAATATTCTCGCAGATGGAAAGATATTTCAGCGATTTAGCATTTTTTCTGTAAAATTTAATGGAAAAAGTGAGTTTTGTCTACTTTTAAACGAGACGCTCTTAAGCTTTCCTGTCTTTTTGATTCCTTCTGACGCTCAGTTGTTGGAGTCTTGGAGCTCGGGACCGCCATGCAAAAAACCGTTTTGGGTCTTTTAATTCTGTTCGCGGGAACAGTTCTTACTGTCATACATATCCAAAATAAAATACACGATATGTTCGCCAATAAGCTTAGGTTAGGTTTGGTTAAAGGGGCTGCCGTGATACACACAGGACACCACTGGGTTTTTTGTGATACCACCGTCGACTCCACAACCCGAGTCCTACCTATTCATTGAACCAGCCTGAGATGTTGATAAAGCGCTGGAGCCGGCTGATGTTAACATCCTTAAGGTTATCCAGATCACCAAAAACAGAAAGAAAGGTAATCGTTCTTCTTTTAGCCAGGGCATTCCTCATCCTCACCCCCGCAGCTCCTACAGAGGTCACCAATAAGCTTAATATTAAATAAAATTAAATTACGAAATTTCTACTTCTTTATAATAAATTTGCCAAGTTAGTGATGCAAGCGGCATCTATTGACATCTATTACACAATGAAAATAGCTTAAAAATATATTCCACTACAGCAGTGGAGTGGAGTGCCCGGGGGGGGGGGGGTATGTTTTCGATACAATTTTTTTTAATATTTGCTCGGGACAAAATTTGAATCCCTCACCTGTTGAGTGAAAATCAACACAGAGACCTTCCACTACTGTCCTTTTAGATGAAAATTGCGTAAGCATGAAACCATCTGCCAATGAGCAAACTGATGATCTAGTTGATGTATTGCATTGAATAGACCCGTTCCACCAGATTTTAGCGTTTCAGCTGGAATCTCGTCTGCACCCGGCACTTTTTTTGGTTTGAGTTTGCAAAGACGGAATTTCCTTTTCTATTTGTAAGGCTGAGCGCACATTGGCTCACGTTCGCGTGTCGCGTTCACGTGTTTTATGTCAAACGGTTTGAGTCTATGGTTTACAACCAAAGACGCGAATCTTTCAATTTGACAAATGCTCGGCTGTTGTCGTATCAACAAATTGGGTTCATGAGTATGCTTTAAAACGGATTATTAGGTAAGAATTGAGTGAAAAAACAAACGACTGGAGAGTAGTTGGATGCAGATAAGCACACATTTCATACCAAATTATTAATGAACCCAATTTGCTGAAACGACAACAGCTGAGCATTTGTCAAATTGACAGATTCGCATTTTTGGTTGCAAACCATAGACTCAAATCGTTTGACATAAAACATGCGAACGCGACACGCGAAAGTGAGCCAACGTGCTCTCAGCCTAAGTGTTCTGTGTTTCTTTATTGAAGTTTTGAGAGGAAAGTTCGATACTAAGACATTTGAAATTTATAGGAATTCAAACAGGAGTTAAATTTTACGAGCTTGCAATGGAAATATGTTTGATGGTTGCGCGCTCTTTTTACTTATAGCATTGCTTTCGCGTCATAACAATCTACTTTGAGTTGGTCGTCCAATGCGATTTGCTGCATGCGCCGCAAGTGGTGGCCGGCGTACCTTGCGACTAGAACTGTATTTCTTTTTCGGTTTCAGCCGCAATTATATAAATTGACACTTTAGTCACAGCATCGAGTCCCGTTGACGTTGTCGTTGCCGCAATGGATGTTTGCGGTGTCTATCGCCTGTATTGTAGGGCGTAACAATAAGCCACAAACTTTCCTGACTTGTCGCAGGTATTCAGTTAAATGGGTAGAAGGTACATGCTGGCAACATACACCGTCCGAACCTAGTGCCATATGTTTCCAAAGAAGGGTAGCCTCACAGACTGTAATAATTGGAGAGGCATTTGTGTGCTTCCTGCCGTTGCCAAGATAGTAGCTAAAATCGTCCTGGAAAGACTAAAGGCCCACTTAGGAAGCACAATTGATGAAGAGCAGGCTGGTTTTTGATCCGGATTCCCCTGTGTCGATCACATTAACACCTTGCGAATCATCATCGAGCAATGCGCCGAATACGATTCTTCGCTTCACTTGCTTTTCATCGATTTCGAAAAGGCTTTCGATAGTGTGAACCGGGAATCTATATGGGCGGCCTTGAGCAGGAGAGGCATCCCTGAGAAGCTTGTGGCTATTATTAAGGCAACCTATGACGGCGCGAAATGTCGCGTTCTGCATAAAGGTAAGGTGTCGGGGGACTTTGAGATTCGCAGTGAAGTTCGGCAGGGGTGCATCCTCTCACCGATCCTATTCCTCATTGTGATCGGCGATGTGTTGCATGCAGCCCTATCCGGACTCGACAGAGGAATTCAATGGACTTTGACATCTTATCTACAACATCTTGACTACGCTGACGACATATGCCTACTCACCCACAAAATTATGGATCTGTTCGCAATGGCGTTAGATCTCTAGAGTGAGGCAAGCAAGGTTGGGCTAGAGATTAATACCAACAAGACCAAGGTTCATAGCTCGCCATTGCGAAAAAGAAATCCGACACCTATTGCCATCAATATTAATGGGCAGCCTGTGGAGAAGGTGGACAACTTCGTCTACCTGGGTAGCATTGTTGCCGAAAATGGTGGTACGGAGCAGGACATCGCTCGTCGTATCAACCAGGCTAAACGCGCATACGGCATGCTGTCCAAAATCTGGCAGGGCAGTTATCTCAGCATTAAGACCAAGCTGGGCCTGTTTCACTCCCTGGTACTGTCTGTGCTTTTGTATGGGAGCAGTACATGGAAAGTTTCCGTAGGAGTTACTAGAAAGCTGCAAATTTTCATCAACTCATGTCTTCGTCGAATTTTAAGAATATTCTGGCCCGAAACAATATCAAATGAAGAGCCAAGTCGGCGTACGGGTCAGATGCCAATCGACGAATTGATACGCAGCCGAAAATGGCAGTGAATATGTCACACATTGCGGAAGAGTGATACTGCATTGCTTTGCATGCCATGAAATGGAACCCCATTTCTAACCAAGGCCGACCAAGAGGGGGTCCTCGAATCACATGGCGTCGATCTGTGGCAAAGGAGTGTCAGGTACTGGGTAAGTCTTTTGGTGAGTTGCGCCCCATTGCCCAGAACAGAGTACGATGGGGCGCAGGAGTAGTTGACGCGCTATGCCCCGCTAGGGGTTAAGGCAAAGTAGTAGGAGTGCGTAGAAGGCGAGCTTGCTAACCGTTGCGCCATCTGGACATTCGTGACCATACCCTGCTGTGGTCAATTTGTGGAGACTGGTTTCAACACTCTAAATACAAATCGAGTGGAGCAGAAGTCACTGTTTGGGCATGCTCCTTAATCACTATTAAAGCTGACTCTTGACTTAACTATAAACTGGTTTCGTCGTCAATGGACACACTCTTCGTCAATATTCATAACTTTTTCCTCCATCAATTGCATAACAGCCCGGATAAACATAACACTAATTCTTCCTCTCTCTCTTTCTGAATTACAGGTTAATCGAACTGACAACTATTGAAACACTTACAGAAAAAGCTATGCGACAGGACAGAGGACAGGACCGTTTTTGTAGGTCGTGGTCATCGTCGTTCGAATCGTTGATATTAACCCCATTTTAGTGTTCACAAGGTCATTGTTCACTTTGTGAGCACTATTGAGGGTGGGAGGCTGACCAAACACCAAAAACACAATTGACGTTCCTAAAAGAAAATGACGAATGATGAGGAGAACAGCAAACTGACGGACAACTCCGACGTTGGCGCTAACACCTGGCATCCGGACGCGAATAATTGCAAAAATATTGAGCGTAATGGTGACGGTTGCGGCGTCGGTGGAGAGGATGGCAGTGATGAAGGTGGAAATGATGCCGACTCAACCCCAAATAAAGAAAATGACCCTCTTCATCCGAAAAAGTTGGTCAATTCCAACAACGAGGTAAGTCCTTGGAAAACAAAAAAAACTTACAACTTTTGCTATGTAGTTGGCTATATGTTGGACCAGGGATGGGTATCACAAAAATTAGGAACTTTTAGTTTTTCTTGAGCCATACAGCACGGGTGAATTTTCCACTTGCTTCTGATGATGATCGATACTCATTCCTCACTGAAAAGAGAACAAAACAACATCAAAGAGAACTGATCTCTGTTATCACTTTCAACATTTCTTTTTTATTTTAATTAAAAAATTGTTTTCTTTGTTTTCTCCCCTTTGTCGGTACGACAATTCTTTTCTCGCGGTTTTCAATAAAAATAACATGGGAAACAGCGAGTCCTTATCGTGTCGCTTTCACCGGAACGACGTCGTGAAACATGGAGCCAGAAGGCAGAATTTCTTCTGGCCGTGGTAGGATTCGCCGTGGATTTAGGCAATGTTTGGCGGTTTCCATATATTTGCTATCAGAATGGTGGCGGCGCCTTTCTTATCCCTTACTGTGTCATGTTGATTTTTGGTGGACTACCGCTTTTTTATATGGAACTGGCGCTGGGGCAATTTCATCGATGCGGCTGCCTAAGCATTTGGAAACGGATTTGTCCGGCTCTGAAAGGTAAGTGTCAATGACTGATGAAGCGATTGTGAGTTTGGAATTTGTTTGTTTGGGCGGAGTGAATGTCGGGAGAGTACGAGTAGGTACTTCAACAACCAAAGAAACAACCCTTTCTTCAGCCCATTAACAACGGAACTACATTAACGGAAATAAAGTATCAAAGCGATAACTAAGGTATCGGTTAAAACTCAAATAATCATCCCCAATACTCGGGAGAAATAAGTTGAAAGACATATTATTGCCCCCCCCCCCCCCCCCCCTTCTGTGATTTCCAGGAACCTGACTATCCATAACAAATCATTCCTTGAAGAAGCTCGTGAGACTTAAGGTAGACGTGATTTTACTGACTTCGTCCGTCGTTTTCAATGTTCGAGTATTTTTGCTGAGGAAAATAAATGGGGAGATGACATCGACTATTTTTTTTAAACGATGCCAATAAAACACGTTTATCGAGGTATTCCATAAGGTAAGGAATGAATCTTTTACGTGAATGTGGAGTCGATCAACAAGGAGTTATTTTTATTAGACCGATTAATAGCAGTGGATGTCCTCGTGTCGGTATGATTATGGCTGGAACATTATAAATGTACTGGTAGTGTTCGAGACATTTCATGATTATGACTGGGGATAGTTTTGTATTGGTACTATGTACATATTATCATGGGATTTACAAGCCAAAGGACGTGCATGTAATAATTGACCAAGCAAATGTTTTCATCCTGCTGACTCACTTAATTACATACATATGTACTATACTTCGAAACAGTTGCAACTTGAAAGTCATGCAGTGGCTAGACTAGATAATAAAAATCAACAATTCGCTCAAATGTCTCGGCCTTAGCAGGATTTAATATCCATTCTGATAACATCATATCTCTCGTAAAAAAAATATACAAACAATGACCAGAGATCGGTTGAAACTCGAATAACCATTAACAATAAAATGATAGTGAAGATGATGAGTAGCTTTTCGAATTCCTTTAACTACTCGCACTCGTGTACAGAATATACTACGTAAACAAATGACCATTTCTTGTGAATCTAAAGGATGAATACTAGTCAGGCTTTTGCCTGTTATCAGAATAAAGATTTGTTATCGCGAATGTGTCAGACGCATTGAATGCGGGTTGTATGCAAGAATGCGTTGATATTCCTAACAAAGGACTATCTATTCCTTTTAATTTCTAAAACAAAATATTCAGATACTCTCCTAATGTGATGACTGCGAGATAAGTTAAATTACTTGAATATGAGAAGCATCTATCTGTATATCGTACATGTTCTGAATCTGTCCGTTATTGAATTAATTGTTCCAACGAAAGTAGTAGTCACTATGAAAGCCTCTTCCGAAATATGTATGCTACTATCACTCTTTTTTTTAATTTAAGGAGATATCGACATCGAGTTTAGTACTCGCTTATTGGCTCATGAAATCATGTGAATAAATGAATATTTTCTTTTAGAAATTGAAACGTTAGATAGTTCTCTGTTGGTAGATATCGCAATGATTCAGGAACCTTGGGTCGTGCACGATTTCGTCAGAGGTCTGGGGTTTCCTGATTACACCATTTTCTATATTAAAGGCCAGGTTAGACCACAGTCTTGCATCATCGTGAGAAAAACTGTTAAGACCTTCTTACTGCCAACCTACAGCGGCAAGGACTGTGTGCTAGTCTGCCTGGAGCTCAAAAGGAAGTTGCATTGGGTTGCATCGGCATATATCATCATCGTCGTGGCGCGACAGCCCGACGTCGGGCCTTGGCCGCCTGGATAGTTGTCTTCCAATTCTCTCCGTCAAGTGACCGCGTCTTCCAATTTTGGAAGCCCAGTAGTTGCGCGGCGTCCGCATACACCAAGCTCTCGGTCGTCTTCGCAGTCTCGCTCCGTCGACTCCTTGTCCGTTCGTTACTCTCTTTGGCATGCATCATAATCGACCATGTCTCTGTTCACGTGCTTCGATGTCATTATGGAGAGAACCGAGAAAAAGGTCTTATTAGCTACATAGTTGTATCCGTCGCTTCATTTCGTCAGTTTTGTTGGCGTCCTTTGACAAGTTGCAACACAGGTATATGAAGTCGTTTACGAAGTCGATGTTGACGTCCCCCACATTGATGCTCGATTGTGCAGGCGTCCCTATCCTCGATCGCGCCATCATTTTAGTTTTACCCTCGTTGAGACGTAGTCCAACTTATTTTGCAGCGGTATCGAGCGTAGAAGTTCTTCTGCATCGGCCAATCTTCGGGATATGATGTTAATGTCGTCGGCGTACGCTGCTAATTGTGTCGACTTGATGAGTAGCGTCTCGCTGTTGTCCATATTAAGGCCGGCCGCATCTTGGACGTAGGCACAGCAGCGCAGCACAGCGCGCACATGGCATTGTTGTTGTAAAATCAGATTTTGACAATTGTTACAACAACAATACCATGTGCGCGCTGCGCTGCGCTGCCCTGCCTACGTCCAAGATGCGGCCGACCTTATAGCCCGAATAGCGTATTCCAGTGCTAGGTTGAAGAGCGTCGGCACCAGTTCATCGCCCTACTTCAGAGCAGTGCGTGTTTCAAGTAGATAAGCAAGTTTATTATGGATCCTGACTTGTGAGACAGAGTTGGTCATCGTCATCTTTGCCAGTCGCCCTAATTTTTCTGGTATACCTAATTGCAGAATGTTGTTGTACAGTACACCACGACCGATACTGTCGTATGCCTGCTTGAAAGCGACAAAGATTTGGTTTACATCTACGTTGTATTCCCAGCACTTCTGAAGTATCCGTTTGACTGTAAAGAGCTGATCGGTTGTGGAGTGGCCAGGTCTGAAACTGCCTTGATATTCGCGAATGATTCGTTCTGCGTACTATTTTATTCTATTTTCCAGAATTTTCGTCAATATTTTATCGGACGTACAGACTAGTGATATGCCCCCGTAATCCTCACGCCAAAGTTTATCTTCCTTTTTGTGGATTGGACAGATGATGCTTCTGCGCCAATCGTCTGGGATCACCTCGTCCTCCCATACTCGCAGGAGTAATTGATGTATGGCAATAACTACACCCGTTCCACCGAATTTTAGCAGTTCAGCTGGAATCTCGTCAGCGCTCGGAGCTTTATTTTGTTTTAGTGACCGCAACGCGAGATCAACTTGCTCCACTGTCGGGGGTTGTAGATCAACAATATCGTCAAGAGTTTCTTGTGTGGGGATGTTAGATAGTGGATTCAGAAGCTGTTCAAAATAAGAGGCCCATCTATTCTTAATGCCGTGTCGCTGATGATGTTTCAATCCTTGTCCCTACGTAGGCTAGTCCTGGGTCGAAAGCCGGTCGTAATTGTATTTACTAGTCTGTACGCTTGTCTGGTGCTGCTATTAGCTAAGTTTTCGTTAATATTCAGAAACGTTATAACGTCTAATTATTCTTTTCGATATTCGCTGGAGCTTGTCATATTTTTCTATTTTGGCTCTGATTGCTCGTTGAATCCATTGTCTATAGGCCTCGTTCTTCGTGTCAATTAAATTTTTGCATTCTTCGTCGAACCAGCCATTCCACGCTCGCCGGGCTTTAATATCCCACGACGTTCTCTGCGACTTCTTTGATGGTGCCGTTGAGTTCATCCCAGAACCCATGGACGCCTGTATTGCTGATGTTGTGTAGCAGCCTTTCCTCAAGGGCGGCAGTATCCGTCACCGCCGTAGCATCGCTCACAAGTTTATCAACCGCGATAGGAGCAGACATCTATTACACTAGACACCCATCTCTTGCAGATAAGGACGTGATCAATTTGGTTGAATGGTATGTCCTTCTGGAGATTTCCAGGTCTGTTGTGAGTGCGTCGATATGGGAAACATATAGAGCTTACGACAAGATTCTTGCTGCAGGCGAAGTCGATAAGACGCTGGCTGTTGTCGTTACATTTTTCATAGAGGCTGTGGCCTCCAGTGGTACCCGTTGCCAACTTTCATTTCCGACTTTCGCGTTAAAGTGCAGGGATTCCCGCAGCACGGAGTATTATCCTCCCCTGGCATCGTAGTCGGCAGTCTGATGTGGAAACTATCCTCGATGGAACTTCTCACACAAGGTTACGCGGACGATTTGGTTATTACGGTCAGGGGAAAATTTGAAGATGTTTGCCCAATGTTATTCAAGGGGCGCTGCGAGTAGTTCAAGAATGGTGCGACAGCAGCGGCTTACGTGTAAATCCTGTGAAAGCTGTCACAGTGCCATTCACTAGAAAAGGGAAAGTTAGGTCTCTCAAGTGTCTCCTCATGTACAACTCCTCTATAAAACTAATGTCTGATATCAAGTATTCAGAAGTTGTCCTTTGAAAGGTTATCCTGGACAGAACACCTTAGAATGACTTCTGATAAAACAATTAATTTTTTATGGATCTGCAGACAGTATGTCGGCAAGACATGGGGGATCAAATCTCACATAATTCTGTGGATCTAGTATCTACAGAGCAATTGTAAGACCTATAGTAGAATATGGTGCGGTTGTATGGTGGAAAAAAGGCACTACCTTAGTCGGTAAAGTCGCTTAGACGAAAATTCAGAGACTTGCGTACATAATCATCACTGAAGCCATGCACTCTTGCCCCACTGCTGCTCTGGAGGTTCTATTCGACGTGCCACCGATACATATACTTATTGAAGCGGAGACACGAATGGCAATGGTCAAACTCAGGGCCTGCGATATAGAGATCAAGTTGAATTCAAATCAATTAGTCTGGTTGAAAAGTGACAATGTACTCAGCATGCCAACTAACTACCTTGCTAAAACCATTCGATTCAATCACTCGTTTCAATCAGTTGTATGAGACAAAGAAAGGTGGGCGGATGGCTACTCTCTACGACCCAACACAATCAAGTGGTTCACAGACGGCTCCAAAACCGAAGAAGGTTCCCGTTGTAGGCATTATTGGTCCTGAGCACCGAGTCTTCCTTCCGATGGGTAAAACACCGTCCGTGTTCCAAGCGGAAATACACGCCATCGAGGTCTGTGCTAGGCTGTGCCAAACCGCTCAGGCTGCCATCAAAGCACTTACCAGCTTCATTATGAATTCTAAGCTGGTGCTATCCTGTCACGAAGTGCTCCATACTGTGAGTTCAACAAACAAACTCAATCTTTACTGGGTCACTGGTCACTCGGGGTCGAAGGCAATGAGCTAGCAGATAGGCTAGCAAACCTTCAAAGCCCCCTTCCACGGTCGATAACCTTTTTGTGGAATAGCACTCCGCTACTGCAGAAACCAAATGAGAGACTGGAAAAGCGCACTTGTGACATTTCAATGGGAGGCCCTTCCAGGCCTGTGACAGGCCAGGGTGTTCATCTCTGGCTCTCGTACTCGACGTCCGAATGATTTGTGGAATTTTGACGTGACACTTGCGTTTAAAGGGTCACCTTAAAAGCATGCATATTGTACCAGATGCTAGCTGCCGCTTCTGCGATGCTGATGATAAAACTTCACATCCTCTGTGAGTGCAAAGGTCTTGCGGAACGACGGACGGACTGCTTCGGCATAACATTCCCTTTCGTCGAGGACATTTCATCTATTAAATCTGGCCAGATCAGTCAATTTATCGAGAAGAGTTGACTAAATCAAATGATATAGTCTAGCTTCTCGATGGAATGGGCTTTAGCACAATAGACCTATGGTCGCAGGGTTTGTGGTTTCAACACGATCCACGGCCACGATCCACACTTGGTAGCTCCCTTGGGTGATTCTAAGCAACACTCAGTGTCATGTGGCATAAACCCAACCAAAATGGGTTTTCTGAATCTGAATAGGGATGATGAGACCAATGTACTAGAGTACTGTTCAAGGCATTTTGAGTCCTTCGGTCAGGACTATAAGGCCTTTTTTGACATGATGTGAAACGGAAAACAAATTAGCAAATATGGATATTTTCAGGAAAAAACGGGGTGATGCTCTGGATATAAAGGACAAGTAGGTTAACGGTTAAAAAGGACATAACGGAAAAAAACCGCATAACGGAGAAAAAGAACATAACGTTCATAATGGAAATAAAAGACATAATCGACATCCCATATAAAGTCATAGAGAATATAAAGGACTCGAAGGATATGAAAGACTTAAAGGACCCAAAGTTATCTGAAACACAAATTTGCTCTGGGATGCTGAACCACAATTTTGGATTTTTAGATACATTTGCTTTCAATCTAAATCAATTTGTTGATTTCTTGAAAGCACATAGATCATAATGTTTTTGCATGGGACAGGCCTTGATCGATCTGACGATGAATCGTCACAAAATATCTGACGATCAAAATTACATGGAACTGTCAAAAAAATCGCCAACGATATGCGCATACACGGGGCGATCGATCTGACGATCACAATATCGTCAGATCGATCTGACGACAGATCGCCTAGTATAGTATATGAGGGCTATTAGGTGGCAATTCTTAACGCTAATTTTGGGTTAATATATTTTATATATATAAATATAAATATTTTTTTTAGAAATTGTATAATATACCCTGAAACGTTTAACAAAAAAGTTTATCTGAATACATTTCAACATCGACCTTACCTTAACGCATGACATCAACTATCCATCATCAAATCGATTCAGCATTAAAATTTTTACCCGAGATTCAATTAAACACCTTTTAGTGTTCCCTGACTTTTCTGATAGATAGTTGTACAAATGGATAAATAAACCGTAGTGTAAGGTGAATTCAGAACGTTAAGAAAACATGTTTCTCTCCATTTGTTTATTTTAACCCCAACATTTAACCACGTCGAGAAAACGGAATTTTCAACGAAATGGTTTCCGAGTGGCTCCACTCACAAGTACTTTAGTCGATAGCCTCCAGAAATTTTCCTTCTGGTTTTATTTTTTATTTTTCTTCTTCGTTTCACAAAGAAAATGTTCAAGAGTAATCCTAAGAGAAAAATCTATCTTTTATGTGTGGCTTTGTAAATATACGGAGATGGGAAATGGGCTGATGGAGCTGAAAAGTCAATCATATAAAGGGAGTGTACTATTTGATGAGTGATAGCTAATGTTTCAATATTTCAATGAATGGAATCTCTTTCGTTTTGGCAATTTCCTTATGTGATTATAAATAAATATGTATTTTAAGGATGGGGTGGTTGACATTGTTGATATGTAAATGTTTGTAAGGATAGGGAGGATTAAAGGAATTGCCTTTGGAATTTTCAACAAGTGGATCAGAAGTGAGGAGACAGCAACTGGAGAGAGGTTGCAGCTGATTTTCTCCAGGAAAATCATTGTTGCTTTGAGTCATATCAAGGAAAGAGTGAAAGCATTAAGAACTATGCATATTCGTTACAAATTTCGAAATGGCCTTCTTACCTTGTACACTGGTTTGTGACTTTTTTCGTAATGCTAATGGATTTCCTCCTTTACTCGTTGGTCCAGTCATTTAGGAGTGCCATCTTTTCAAGGGCTTTTTAACCTTTTTGGTCCGTTCCATGTGTTCATATGATGAACGGGCATATGGGATTTCTTCCCCTGTGGTGTGGGGTGTAAGAAGAAGCCACAGCCTTTCTCGGCTTGTCGTAGATCATCATCCGAAACCTGTTATATGCTAGCGAAACGTCAACTATGCCTCTTAGGCGGCTATTACATTATAAAAGTTCTTTTATAAATATCTTTGGCGCACGATATTTTAAAAGAACTTTTATAAATGGTATTAGCCGCCTAAGGGGGAAGGTGTGCAAGCTTGTAAGAAAAGTACTTGAAACAACAACGTTCATGTCGCAAATCTTTTCTTAGGCGGCTATTACTGTATAATGCTGTGTTTTGCTAGACAGCGGCTGGGCGATTTGCGTCTGCGGCTCGAGAGCAATTGATTCATCATTCAATGTCGGGGTTTTGTATGAAAATAGTACTAGTTTGTTGGGCAGGTTGTCTATGCAATCAAGGATTTCTGTATGTCCGTGAGGAGAATGGATGGAAAGAGACGAATGTACTGTAGATGAAGAGTCCTTCGGTGGCAGCAAGGACATTCGAGAAAGGATATTTTTGGCAGTGAAGCGATATATGGGGAATATGGGTGTCATATGAACCGGGATGAAGAGTCGAGTATCCAGGAATAGTGTAGATGGCATTTCGGATCCTTCGGTGGCGACAAGGATATTCGAAAAAGGATGCTTTTGGCAGTGAAGCGAAATACGGTCAATATGGGTGTCATATGAATCGGGGTGGACACCCGAATATCCAGGAGTAGTGCGAATGGGATTTCGAGTCCTTCGCTGGCGAAAAGGACATTCAAGAAATTCAATTGAAATATGGGCAATATGGGTGTCATATGAACCGGGGTGAAGAGGCGAATGCCTAGGAGTACTATGGATGGCATTCCGGATCCTTCGGTGGCGACAAGGATATTCGAAAAAGGATACTTTTGGCAGTGAAGCGAAATACGGTTAAAATGGGTGTCATATGAATCGGGGTGAACACCCGAATATCCAGAAGTAGTGCAGATGGCATTTCGAGTCCTTTGGAGCGAAAAGGACATTCACGAAAGTTGAGTGAAAAATGGGCAATATGGGTGTCATATGAACCGGGTTGAAGAGGCGAATGTTCAAGAGTACTGAGATGGCATTCCGGATCCTTCGGTGGCGACAAGGACATTCGAAAAAGGATGTTTTTGGCAGTAAAGCGAAATATAGGCAATATGGGTGTCATATGGACCGGTGCGAAGAGGCGAATATCCAGGAGTACTATAGATGGCATTCCGGATCCTTCCGTGGCGACAAGGATATCCGAAAAAGACTTTTTGCAAATAAAGCAAAATACAATATATAGGTAATATGGTTGTCATATGAATCGAGGTGAAGAGGCGTAGATGTAGATGGCATTTCGAGTCCTTCGTCTACTTGCGCAGCATTTCCTCGAAAATGGTGGTGCGGACAACGTCCGTTCTATCAACCAGGCTAAATGCGCATACGGCATGCTGTCGAAAATCTGGCAGAGCAATTGTCTCAGCATCAACATCAAGCTGATATTTTTTCGCTCTCGGGTACTGTCTGTAGTTTTGTATGGGTGCAGTACATGGAAAATTTCCGTAGGAGTTACCAGAAAGCTGCACTTCTGCGCGCCATCGTACTCTGTTCTGGGGAATAGGGTGCAGCTTAAAACAGACTTACCCAGCGCGCTACACTCCTTTGCCACAGATCGTGGCCAAGTGATTCTAGGACCCCTTTTTGGTCGGCCTTGGTTGGAAACGGGGCTCTATTTCATGACGTGCAAAGCAGTGCATTTATCATTCTTCCGACATGTGTGACCTACCCACTGCTATTTTCGCCTGCATATCAATTCGTCGATTGGCATCTGCCCCGTACGCCAACTTAGCTCTTCATTTGATATTGTTTCAGGCCAGAAAATTCTTATAATTCGACGAACACATGAGTTGACGAATACTTGCAGCTTTCTGGTAACTCTTATTGGAACTTTCCATGTATCGCTACCATACGCAAACGCAGAAATTACCAGGGAGCGAAACAGACCCAGCTTGGTCTTGGTGCTGAGATAACTCCTTTGCTAGATTTTGGAGAGCATGCCGTATGCGCATTTAGCCTGGTTGATAGAACGAGCGTTGTTCTGGTCCGCACCACCATTTTTGAGTAAATGCTGTGCAAGTAGACGAAGGACTCGAAATGTTACCTACATCTACGCCTCTTCACCCCGGTTCATATGAAACCCATATTGCCCATTTTTCACTTGACTTTCGTGAATGTCCTTTTCGTCACCGAAGGAGTTGAAATGCCATCTACACTACTCCTGGACATTCGTCTTTTCACACCGATTCATACGACACCCATATTGCCCATATTTCGCCTTACCAGCAAAAATATCCTGTTTCGAATGTCCTTGTCGCCACCGAAGTACTCTAAGTGCCGTTTATAGTGTTCCCGGACATTCGCCTCTTCACCCCGGTTCATATGACACGCATATTGTCCATTTTTCACTCAACTTTCGTGAATGTCCTTTTCGCTCCAAAGGACTCGAAATGCCATCTGCACTACTTCTGGATATTCGGGTGTTCACCCCGATTCATATGACACCCATATTGACCGTATTTCGCTTCACTGCCAAAAGTATCCTTTTTCGAATATCCTTATCGGCACCGAAGGACTCGAAATGCCGTCCATAGTACTCCTAAGCATTCGCCTCCTCACCCCGGTTCATATGACACCCATATTGCCCATTTTTCATTCGACTTTCGTGAATGTCCTTTTCGCTCCAAAGGACTTGAAATGCCATCTGCACTACTTCTGGATATTCGGGTGTTCACCCCGATTCATATGACACCCATATTGACCGTATTTCGCTTCACTGCCAAAAGTATCCTTTTTCGAATATCCTTATCGGCACCGAAGAACTCGAAATGCCGTCCATAGTACTCCTAGGCATTCGCCTCCTCACCCTGGTTCATATGACACCCATATTGCCCATTTTTCATTCGACTTTCGTGAATGTCCTTTTCGCTCCAAAGGACTCGAAATGCCATCCGCACTACTTCCGGATATTCGGGTGTTCACCCCGATTCATATGACACCCATATTGACCGTATTTCGCTTCACTGCCAAAAATATCCTTTTTCGAATATCCTTGTCACCACCGAAGGATCCGGAATGCCATCCATAGTACCCCTAGGCATTCGCCTCTTCACCACAATTCATATGACACCCATATTGCCCATATTTTACTTGACTTTCTTGAATATCCTTGTCGCCACCGAAGGATCCGGAATTCCATCTACACTACTCCTGGACATTCACCTCTTCATCCCGGTTCATATGACACCCATATTCCCCATATATCGCTTCACTGCAAAAAAATATCCTTTCTTGAATGTCCTTGCTGCCACCGAAGGACTCTACCTCTACAGTACATTCGTCTCTTTCCATCCATTCTCCTGACGTACATATAAAAATCCTTGATTGCATAGACAACCTGCCCAACATACTACATAGTACTATTTTCATACAAAACCTCGGCATTGAATGATGAATCAATTGCTCTCGAGCCGCAGACGCAAATCGCCCAGCCGCTGTCTAGCAAAACACAGCATAAAAGTTCTTTTATAAAAGATATTTGTAAAAGAACTTCTATAGTGTAATAGCCGCCTTAAAGGTAATTTCTTTGTGCCTCTTAGGAGTAGTTAGGGCGCTATACTCCACAAGGGATTAAGGCAAATTATCATATGGAATGGTCCATGCTGTGCGTTTATCCGGGCATTTCCCGTAGTCCCATCTTAACCGAATTCGGTATGTGACCTTTATCTTGGAACGTTGGCAGCCAATTCGGTCATCGACTGGACTAATTCTAATTCTATAATCCGCTGTGCTCAAACCAGAGTTACTCGCCTAAGTTTTTATAAAAATTACTTTTACTGGCTTTCCCGTGGTCCGATTTCAACGATATTTGGCACGTAGGTTCCTTGAGTTATTATAAATAGCATACGGAGATGTGGTCCTGGTCCTGCTGCAGGCTGGCGTCAGGATAAAAGGAGCTTCTTGACATTTTGTGATATCTAGACAAGATGAGTATCATATGACACGGTTTGTTGAACCGAATGCACTAGACTATTGAAGTAATTTTGAATCCATTGGCAAGGAACAAATATTTCCCATCTGAAAAAGTAATTAGGTATTACAATTATAGCTATTTGCTCAAATGATTTTTAATTAATTTATTTTTTAATTAATGGTTAATAATATAATATAATTATTATCTTATCTTATCTTCTAATGCGATATGAATGTTGATTCATATTCAGAGGACTTTTCACACCAATTGTGTCAAATTTGAAAATAACACGCATTGTTTTTCTATTTTCCTTTGGAAGCGTTGACTAGCTGCCAGGCCACGATTGAAGTAATCTGTTTCATGTCCAGACCATGTTTTTTTTTATATTTTAATACGTATTATTCGGAAATTTTGGGCGACCGGTAGCGCAGTGTGTTGAGGCATCAGTCTCATGTTTGACTACCGGCGTTTCCGGTTCGAATCCCGTCCACGACGACGTTCGTGGCCATGGATGTGCATGCTTGCAGCTGCATTCTCCGAAACCAGTTTATGCCAACGAAACGTCAACTGGGCCACAACTGTTGACGCGCTATGCCGCCCCACCTAACACCTTGTGGGGCATAGCGCGTCAATTGAGTAGTATTTGAAAATTTTAAAATCCAATTGAATCAAAATCAAAGAAATACACAGTTGGAAAGCCAACATGTAAGGGCAACTTTTGTCAAAGTTACAGATTTGCCAGATCAAAATACCGTTGTAAAATCATCAATTGAATTTTTGATGAAAAATTTATTTTTAAATTTCTTTAAAATTCTAATAGTTGTTTTTTTTTTTTTACCTGGTTACCAGTTCTGGATCCGTGCACAACTACTGTTTTGATGTAGCCTTTACAAGTTGTGTAGCAATTTGTAAATTTCGCACTAGCCATGTTGTTTTCTTTTCGGTTGAACGAACAAATTTTAAAAAACGTCCGTCCAGTATGTCCGGGATTGTCGTCCCGTTTTACCGCGACTGCTCTTCACTACCTAAAATTCCGTGGCAGTTTCAATTTTCGATTTTTGCGCCAAACATCTCGGCTGTCGCGGCGACATATTTAAAAAAGTTAATATTATTAAGATAATCAGGAACAGGAGCACTATTAAAAAGAATCGTACGTGTTGTCGCGCCGAAATAATTCAAATGAATGACATAGAAGATAACTTTCAATTGTATAAACGTCAACGAATGCGAACCGCATTCGACAAAATCGAGTTCACAATGCATGCATAATGCACTCTTTCATCATTATGGAATTCGAACTTCAATTTGTTCCGTTGCTGCTGCTGGCAACGGCTGGGGTTGCCACATCTCCAATTTATACAAAACTACTTAGGTTAGGTGGCAACTCTTGTTGCTGCGCTTGAAATTCGTCGCACGCACACTACTATCTATAGATGAGCCCAAGTTTTAAAAAAACGCCATAGACGAGAAATAAAACGCAAGGGACAACATCATATCGTTCTTTGCTTCACCTGATGTTTGTCGAGAGATTTCAGCAATATGCGCACATGTCAATGCAGCTGGTCTAAGATCAGTACCGATTTATTGTGTGAAGGAGTGCAACACCGGAGAAAACATGGGAAAGAATGCGTCATGAGCTTATGGAGGCAACTAGAAACCAAGAGTCGGCGGGGTCGAATGTGGCATCCCCACCACCATCACATGAATATGCCCGCACAGGAGTACCTACAACAGCAGACGAAGTACACCACACCACCGCCAAATGGAAGTCTAATGAAGTTATGACTAATACGAAAGAGCTTGCTTGGAATATCAGGAAATAGATCCCTTGCACAGACATAGACAATATGTTGCTATCCTTCAAAAAAGCAACATCCATCCGGAGAAAAGGGCAAACTATAGTGCACTGGTTGAAGAAATCAAACAACTTTGACATCTTGGCAGTGTACAAATAGTGCCTGTAATGTTGTCGACCGATTTTCAAACCTCAGTTAGCAGTCGTTTATCGAAATGAGTTCCACGTACGCGAAGCGCTTCGAGGCTGCCTTTTTGTGCACCCATGCAAAAGGACCAAAATTATCATATTCCGCGGCAGCTAAAGTTATTAAAACGTCAAAGAAGTTCGTTGAGAAGTGGGCGAAAAGGTACAAAGAGGCAAAGCGACGTCCAGTAAACACGACAAAGTGATAGTGCAGATGTTCACAAGTCATCCTATACTGCGCGAAGCCAAGTTCAAGCTCGCTAGGAAGGGAATTCATGTCAGCCTCAATACAATAAGGTGACGTTTACATGAAGCCAAGCTGCTATACCGTTCTACGACCTCTAAACCTCTTCTCAGCGCAACCCACATTGAAAAACACCTGAACTGGGCGGAGGAAAACAACGATCGTGATTGGTCGGAAACTATTTTATTTTCTCGGATGAAGCAACTTTTTGGGCGTGGGTTCCAGTAAAGCGTGCCTGGTTGGGAAGCAGTACCGATTTCGTTCAGTGAACTGTTAACATCCGATAAAAGCAAATTTTTGGGGGTGCTTCTCAGAGCGAGAATTGGGTTGCATGCGGCTTTTCACGCAGAATTTGAAAGTATTCTCACTGCTTGAACGTGATGGCAGAAATTGGGTCCTTCCAGAATACAACGACCCGAAGCATCGAGGCCGCCTCTGGCGCGCCTAGAAGGAAGAAAATGGCATCAGGGAATTGGAAAGATTTGGCGTTCTCTTCCAACAAGCTACGCTAAAACTTCGTCGAAAGCATGCCTCGAAGTGCCAGGCCATTCTCAATGCTGCTTACTAATTGATTGCGCCGAAGCTTTTTATTCGCATAACACTGTAAAAAAATGGAATAAATATTTTGCTAACTATCGAAATACTCGCACCTCCTTTTTTATGGAATAGACTGTATAGAGGCAAGATGGGTATCATATGACTGGGAGTGTTGAAGCGAATGCACTGGACAAGGCATTTTGAGTCCTTTGGTGACGAAAAAGGACGACTTTCTTGATAATTAAGTGATATATAGGCAAGATGGGTATCATATGACTGGGCGAATGAGGTAGACAAATGCTGATGGTATTTTGGAAATTTTTCTTCGGTCATGGAAAAATAACATTCTTGTGTTCGCCTTGTATGGGTATCTCCTGAATCGGGCTATAAGAGCAACATTTTTCAAAGCAAATTTTAGACTACTTAAATGCAAATGGATCAAAGTTAAAATGGATTTTCATGGGACGGGTCTAAAGTGCCGATGAACATCATGGTTCTTTTTCGGTCATTTAGAAGACTGGGTTAGGCTCCAAATCTTGCGTCCATCGCACTATTGTCTTGTATTTTCTGAGCTCCGCGTTTCTATATCGACAAAGTTATCAAAAAGTGGGGGTAGCACATTACAGCTCCTTTTAACAGATTCGTCATTTCTTTTTCTTATTTATTTTTGGCTCTTTAGATTTTTAATTAAACATAGTTTCCTTCAAATGCCCGTTTTTGGATTTATAAAAAAAATCCGATTTTCAAACTCACAAATTTTTATTCACCTTTTCACATATAAAATACATCAGGACTTAATTAGTTTTTTGAAGGCGAAAATGGCAATGAACTTACAGCCAATTTTGAAATTCACAGAATCCTGATTAATAAAAAATGCTCAATGCCAATAAGTATATCTTTCGATTCGCATCCTTGAGCAAATGTGCCTTTGAAATGACTTCGAGTTTTTATTTCCTTCTGGTGTATTTATGTCCTTTCCGTCTGCTAAGTCCTTTATGTCATTCATCTTTAGAGGTTGGGTCTCATCACTCCGTTTAGAAAACACTAATTTTTCCTAGGTCTGGTTTTCGTCTCATTTCGTGCCAAAAAATGTCCTTTTGTTCTGACTAAATGACTCAAAATGCATCCAATAATACTCCAGTACATTAGCCCCATCGCATTGGTCCTGAAAATACTCATATTTGGATTTTTGTTTCTGTTCCATTTCATGATCAAGAGGGTCCTTTTGTCCTAACGCGGATCTATAGCAGCTCTAAAACGTCACCGGGTACCACCACCCGGTGTCATTTAGAATCCCTCAAGGAATTGCTAGTGGAATTATTAAATTCCAGATACGTTTCCACGAGTGGAATCAGATGCCGTTCCCTCGTGAATTGTCATAATTACATGATACTCATCCTCCAAGTTCTAAACAAGGATATCAATTTGCTTCTTTCACGGATCCTAGACATATTGAAAAATTTGTTTACCTATTATGTATATCCATTTTGTATACATATATCCGTACAGCCATTGCGTGACTTATATGTAAAATCAAATCCGGTCTTCTGGCCGACATGAATCGTTGCTTGATGGCGAAACGGAAATCAAATTTCATAGACAGGATTCGGTCTATTAAGGACGGGAAGGATGAGAATCGAAGCGAAGTGGCTTAAAGTCGAGAAGATGTCGGTAAATCAATTTAACACTTCGTTATAGTACAACAAGATTTTCTTGAATGGCTAATAATTGAATTTGAATGAACCGGGGGATGGTTGGATGAATGTTACGAGTACGGTGTGTATGGAAAAGTTTACTTAAGAGAGTGACACTCATATTGTAGTATGCTACAAACTGCACGTTGAATGAAACTATGTAATTGATACGTGAACGTAGTAGGCACGGTAGCTATACTCTGGTAGATGCCGCATGATTCATGCGGTGCTTCGTGGTGCCAAATTGGACGTCGAAGACCTTAATGATTTTTCATTTCAGGTGTCGGTTACGCTATTTGCCTGATTGACGTTTACATGGGAATGTACTACAACACGATAATTGGTTGGGCAGTTTACTATCTTTTTGCATCGTTCAGTTACACATTGCCTTGGACGTCGTGTGAAAATCCGTGGAATACTAACTCATGTCGACCCGTCACAGAATATAATTTTACGAATAGCACCAGCCCGGCTAGGGAGTTTTTCGAGTAAGTAGAGCATAGTTTTGTTATTACGAATGCATACAAATGTTATAGGGTTTTCCATTAGTAACTCGTAACTCCATCTTCTTGCTTAAATGGACAAAAAATAATTCGACTTCGTCCCCTATACCTTTAGATGACTATTTAATAACGTCAACAGTTCGTTTGGAATTTCTTAATTAATTATTTTCACATTTTCCAGACGAAATGTCCTCGAGCAACACAGATCAGACGGACTCAACTACATGGGACCAGTGAAGCCTACATTAGCGTTATGCGTCTTTGGAGTGTTCGTCCTTGTTTACTTTTCGCTGTGGAAAGGAGTTCGAAGTGCCGGCAAAGTTGTTTGGGTAACAGCTTTAGCACCTTATGTTGTTCTAATAATTTTGTTGGTTCGGGGCGTATCCTTGCCGGGAGCGGCTGAAGGTATCAGATACTACTTAACACCCGAGTGGCACAAGCTGAAAAATTCAAAGGTAACAAAACAAAGCTACGGACGGATATGCGTCTTGCTTAGATTATTAATTAAAATTTCGTCATAACACAGAATAGATTTGTGAGTAATGATAATTTAATATGTACATATTTGTTTATTTTTTTATTTTATTTTTTCTTTGCCAAGGTGTGGATAGATGCCGCCTCACAAATTTTCTTTTCGCTGGGACCAGGATTCGGCACGCTTTTGGCACTCTCCAGTTACAATAAGTTTAACAATAATTGCTATCGCGATGCGTTGATTACGAGTAGTATAAATTGCTTAACTAGTTTCCTGGCGGGCTTTGTAATATTTTCAGTGCTCGGGTGAGTAATGGGATCAATAAATTTAATACGGATATATTCATTAGGACCATGTTTTTAATAAAAAAGAAATCTGTCGATTTTTTTCTACAGTTACATGGCTCACATGCAACAAAAGTCCATAGATCAAGTCGGCTTGGAAGGACCTGGCCTAGTATTTATTGTATATCCTGAAGCTATTGCGACAATGAGTGGATCTGTTTTCTGGTCAATAATTTTCTTTTTAATGTTAATAACTTTGGGATTGGATAGTACTTTTGGTGGATTGGAGGCGATGATTACAGCACTCTGTGATGAATATCCGCGAGCGATTGGACGACGGAGAGAGATTTTCGTACTGATTTTATTAGCAGGAATTTATTTGTGCGCGTTGCCAACAATGACATATGTAAGTATTTTTTATTAATTCTACAATGTATTAACGGTGCTTTCTCTTTTTCTGTTCAGTACTGGGTGATACTGGAAGTTGCCTTTACCACCCGAAAGTGCCCACTGTTTAACAATGCTAAATTATGAAATTTCAGTGGACACGAAATAGTTAAAGTAGTGGTCATATATTTAAAAGAATATGCACTTCTCCTCGAAACCTATCTGGTGGTGCCTTATTCTACCCATCAATGCGTTCACATAGCAGTGTCCCCAAATTCTGTTTCTATTTCCTCAATTCCTTCTTATATTCTTTATGAAAGTCTCAGTTCGATTTTTTCTTTCAGTGCTGCCAGAAAAAAAATCAGATTTGGCAGAATTTTTTCTTTTTAAAAATTTTTCTAGAAATTTTGCTAACACAACTAACGATATACGTTCGCCTTCTACGCACTGGGCTCCAGTTTGATTCCTACAGAATGCGGTAGTTTTCGATAAAAAAAAAGAGGATTTACGTGTCGGACTATGAGCCCACTCAGCTATTAAATGAGTACCCATGGGGTAAATAACTCGGTTGAGCGTGTTTCTGATCACACACCTCTGCACAAGACCTTCACGATCTTGAAAATGAGATAATGCTAACTCATCTCGAGGCCATGGTTCAAATTGGATTGTTGCGCCAGTTATTTATTTATTATGAAGGGCAAAATGACCTCTTCCAGAGTCTTTCTCGTGAGCGCCGCCTGGAACAGTAGTAAAACGGTGCTAGCTACAACTAGCCTTTGTTGTACTACGTACGGAGAGGGATGTACATAGTTGAGACAAAAGCTCAGGGAATGGGTGGACCCACCATTCCCAGAAAACAATTGTCTGTAAACCCTCGGATGTGATTGGATTTACGGAAACGACCACGCAAACGAAACATTTAATACTCGTTTGGAACCTCGGGAATGTTCGGACACTGAAAAAAGTTCGTGCAGTCAAAACTCTAGTACGACAGTGCAATGGACCATATGGTAGTGCAGCTTCCACCGGCAGATCTATAGCAGCACCTGATGAGTAAGGATCCGTCGGTGGTACGAAACCAGAGGCCGAGGGTCCCATTACACCTGGATCCCAATACGAGCGCGAGGGCAAGCGAGCCATCTGCCAACCATTCCATCCTTATCGCCTCATATTTTTTATTCCCCATTTTTTAACTCCCTTGTTTGTGTTGTCTTCCCCAGGACTATGAGTTTCTATTAATACGTAAAGGACAGGAGCAACGAGCGGTGAAAACCCCGCCCACGTCTCCCGAACTGAACTACAGCAAGCGTAGGCCACTGCTTAGCTCGTTGAGGGGCCTTTTTCTTCGCCAGATGGCACAGCTCGACCTTCAGGGTCAATTAAGTTACCTTAGGCTTCGTCCCCACGGCCATCTTCGGATGCCCACCAAACCGTCCGTTACAACAGGCCAGCAGTTAAAACCTCAACGTTTTGGCAATATGAAACAAAATAGGTCTTAGTAGACGTTAACGACATGAAATTGTACACAATCTAAAATACAAAATCGGAAATCCGATAGGAAGACGCAAATATGGAGTAGCCTTCGTGTCAGGGATTCTGAGCGGCACAGTTTTTCCATCTCGTTCCGCTCTCACTCCACGATTGTCGAAACCGGTCCACTCCATCGCTCCGCTCCGGGTAAAAATATTTCGCTCCGCTCCATAACAATTAAATAAACATTCTGATTTTTATACCCTTCACGGATGTGATAGGGTGTATTAACTTTGTCATGAAGTTTGCAATGCACAGAAGGAAGCATCCCCGACCAAACTATATATGTATATTCATGGTCAGTATGATGAGACGAGTCGATTAAGCTTTGGCCGTCTGTCTGTCTGTCCGGTTCTAAGTCCCTCAGTTTGAAAGCTATCAAGTTGAAATTTTGCAGAAAGCTTTCTTTCTACTGCACGTTGTAAATATGTCGTAACCAACGGAATCGGACCACTACGTCATATAGCTGTCATAGGAACGACTGGCCCAAAAGTCGGTATTTGTGAGGAAAACTTTTTTATTTCTAAATGAATCTTTCTAAAATCTCAAATTAGTCGATAATGGTCTTTGAAAAATCACCTTGCCGAATCTGGTTGAAATTGGACTACTCTATCATATGGCTGCTATAGGAACGACCGTTCCCAAAATAAAGTTTTTGTTAGAAAATCTTTTTTATTTCTGAAGATATCTTTACCGAATTTCATATTATTCAATCATATTTACTGCTAAATCATACTCCTAAATTTGGTTGAAATCAGCCCACTATTTCATATACCTCTCATTGGAACAGTGAAATCGAAAGAAGTCTATCTGCTAATTTCAAAGTGGCAAATGCACCACAAATCAAAACGAAGGTATGATACCCTTCACGCGAAGGTACTACGCTACGGAGCGCTACGACACGCTACGGTGGTCTGCATGCACTCAATACAACAACCCGCTGCAATGCTGCTTCGAGACTAAACTGGCGCAGCACTTTGCGATTCCGCCTTGTTTTATGAACTTAGCCATTGATATTAAAAAACTAGGTTTTTTAAATATCAATAACCAACAGCAAGAGTGATGGCCGACAATTACAACCTCATTATTATTTTTGTTTATCTACGAACAAGTCAGCCATAAATCACAATTCACTGATTAACCACATTTTGCAGTACTTTGGTTCTCATCTTAATTTACTGTAGCGTACAGCGCTATCGTCATTATAATTTCAAATGTAATTTCTGTTAGTGCTACTCGGGCATACCTACTTTCACCAAACTCCATCATGGTGTTAAACAAACGAAAGAAAATCAGAACCAGAACCTAACCAGGACAATGGAGATGAATTGCCTGGAAAATTCCTCGTGTTAAATCGATGCGAGGCTATGGCCTAACATTCTTTTCGTATCCTTTTTATCTGGTTAGACGCTCATTTTCAATGCAATGACTAAGGTAAACCCCAACTATTCTATTAGCTTTTATCTTATCAGTGAGATGTTTTATGGGTGTTATAGATACTCGTTACTGGTTGGTGTGCAACGTTAGTCATGTTGATCCTGAAATGGCATATAAGTGATTGGTAAAAGCTAATGAATATAACATAAGGCAGATAACCTATTCGTACATTTTGCGTCGTTACGTCGCATCCGTCTCATCGTAGTGTATCTTACGGAAAGCTATTTTCGATGAATGTATATAGTGTCAATTTTCCTGCAACTTTTCTCTTCTATACGGCCATTCATATTCACAGACTTTTACACAAATTCGTAATTATGGGAAAAGCGTTTAGTGTGTTTTCTCAGCAAAATAAAATGAATGGTATTTTAATGGCTAACCGACGGTGAATTGGTTAATGAACTGTTCTGTCGAAATCGAAATGGAAGCTCGAAAATTCAAGTAGGCAGTGTTGTATGTATTGTAGTTTGTTGGAAAGAATAATGTATCGAAAAATCTGAAGTTATAGTTTCACTAGTTGTCAATCTGACTCGTGCTAGCGTTGCTTCCACTTGAAATAAGGTAGGCTCACCTAGTTCAAGAAGTATCTTATCGGTGAACTTCTACATGGTGCAGTGGCGATAGATAGATAAGGGAGGATTAAGGGGATAAATCCCCCCCCCCCCCCACCATTTGGATTCTTATATAATAGGAAATATTTTTAGACCTTGCCAGGCATAAGCTACTTGAAGGCTACCTTAAGGTTGTTACCCTTCCTAGATCAGTGAAAGTTTATAGTTGAAAATGGTCGATAAAGCCTGCGAAGATTTGGCGTCTAATGTGGGGTGGGTGCGATTTTATCAAGTTAGTGAAACTAAAATTGGCAATCAGAAATAGGGGGCCGTCTACATAATACGTCACGCGAGTTTTGTGCGTTTTTTTTACCACTCTCTCCTCCCTTGTTACACATCGTCACAATTTCTAGACCCCTCCCCCCATACGTCATGTCACATTTTTCACTTTTCAATTCCTTCATAATAAAAATTTAAACCAAACTTACTCAAACATGTTCTGTGCACGTAAACTCATATAACCCATTTAACAAATAGTTTTTTTAATTTGATTATTTTAAACAGTTGACATCCAACGAATAATATTTTAAATGAGTTTGACTGTTAGTGATGCCCTTTTCAGTCCAAGGGGGATGACACCACTCTTCAATGTTGCCAATAAGAGAGATTCCCTTGATATTGACGAATGTACCATGAGTACAATACTGGCAAGGTGTGGCGTTTGTGTGAACCTTTGGATCGACATATTCCGCCTCTACTGGAAACCCATCAACAGAGACATTAGCTTTTTGGGCTCGTTCACAGGGAAAGCACTGCAGTCAATAAATTATGCAAATGAAAAAGATACTTCTGAGTTGTCCTCTCCGATCTCTTGGCGCCGATCGGATAAACAGAAGTACATTTACATACAGTGAGATCTGCCGAAATGCCCGTTAAAGGAGTTCATAGGCCACGACTAAGCGACTTGCGTTTGCGACTGTGAAAAAAAAACAATCATAACGGAGCACAACTCGTGCTTATTTTTTTGGAGAAGTCCAGTAGTGCAAGTACAGCCTGCATTCGGCGATCCCCTAAACTTTAAAAATACACACGAGTAGTGCTCCGTTATGACAATTTGTTTTACAGTCGCAAGCGCGAGTCGCTCAGTCGCGGCCTAGGAACTCACACCTTATGGGAGATTTCACTGTATTATGTTTTCAGTTTAACAAAGGAAAAAATCGTATATACATACATATATGTATATTAATATTATAGTGGGAAGACTAGACCAGTACAGGCGGAAAATAAAATCTGGATGCAAAAAAAGACATAAATTCAAATAACGTAACATCACACTATCGGAAGAACCCCTCCCTCCCCCATTTCACACCTCGTCACAGATGGTGAAACCCCCTCCTCCCTCCAGGCGAGTGACATATTATGTGGACGGCCCTAGACGCGTGGTACTGTTAGTCACAAAACACCAAAATCGAAACTTTTTTCCTACTTTAACATCAGGCTTCCCCAATGCACCTTAAGGTTACCATACGCTACCTTAAAATTACCTCAACTTTTTTTCTATCCTATATTAGTAAAAATTTATAGTGGGAAATATCCGAAAATTGGGTGAAAAGACATTAATATTTTTTGGGCGCCCAACGTGGGTTCAGAGTGATTTTATTTAATCCATGAAGTCGAATAGGTGCGCAGTACCGTTATCCACGAGACACAAGAACCGATACCTTTTTAGAACTTACCTTAAGGATGTCTTACGATTTTTAAAATGTAGCGAGCGTATTGTTCAATTAGGAAGAAGATTTCGCGCCCTTTCATAATGACACCCTCTGTGCACAGTTTGCGTATATATTAGACCGAACCTGCTGCTAAATTCTTATTATGTGGTGAGGATTCATGTTAAGTTAATTGCCTTGACCCCTCCAGGAGCATGGGCGCGTCAACTTCTCTTGCCTTTGCCTTGTTTACGTTTTGTCTGCATATCTACTTTTCGGACGTGCAGTTGCTAGTATGCACCTCCTATCCGCTCGGAGCGCAGTGGGAGTTTTATTAGTACCCGCAGGCAGCTTATGTTCGCGCCAAGGATCGAACCTCCTCCTCGTAGAGCGGCGATCGAATGAACACGGCCACTGTCACACGATACATATGATCAATGACATGGTTATGGATGGATCAAGGCAGCACCTGATGAGTTGATCCATTGTGTGGACGAAATCAGGGAACGTAGTTTGGGATGGCATTTATGACGCCCATAGCGAGCAGCTTGAATTAGTAGTGGAACACTCTACTCAATTCGATTTTCAAGACTCAATAGTTTTTGCGTTGAAATTGAATGTCACTTAAATACTTCGGCGTTACATAATGACAATAATAGGTGTGTTTTTTGCGTAACCGTGTAGGGTCCCTGCCCAGGTGAAATTACAAATCGTCAAATTGTTTACGCTGATGTGAAGTGGTGCGCCTCATATGTGGTGAAAATAAATTACAAATTCGGATGAAATATCAGTTTGATTATCGGATCGTTTATTTACTGCGACGGTGGGCAGACGTTTAAAAACTTAACCTATCAAACATCATTCAAACGAGTTATTTATCAGTGACAGCCACAAGTGAAACTCTATACAAATGGGTTGCGGGTTCAATCCCCAGCAAATTCTTTTCTTTTTTTTTCCTTTTTATTTTTTTCTATTGATATTTTTAGCTATCCTATTGAAAATATATAACATATTTAATAATAGGCATGGGCCTATCAGAGCAAGACGTAATATTAGTTTACCAATGAACTCGGCTGATTGACAAAAATAAAAGCGTGTCAACATCAACAAATTAGATTCCACACGACACACATGCATATGAAAGTTATTGAGGGGCTATCAGTGTAGGGTAGCCACCCTACTAAGCTATCCAGGTTAATGTTGTTGGTGTAACGCGTGTGTTATTTTACCCTACACCCGATAAATTACCAAAAAACACGCCTAATATAGCTTTTCTACCCTCATTACTCCTCTACCACAAAAATTAGCCAATTTCAGACCTCTTTGACGTGCTTCAGGATAGTCGCTTGGCAAATTTGATCTCTTAAACTCATCGCGATTTTTTAAGCTTAAGTCGTCAAAAATATTAACACCAAAATTCTGATGACTTGGGGCGACCGGTAGCGCAGTATGTTGAGGCATCGCAGTCTCAAGTTTGACTACCTGCATTTCGGGTTCGAATCCCGTCCACGACGACGTTCGTGGCCATGGATGTGCAGGAGGTGCATGCTGGCAACTGCATTCTCCGAAACCAGTATATGCCGACGAAACGTCAACTGGCCCACATGGAACGGTTGACGCACTATACCCCACAAGGGGTTAGGGCAATTGAGAGAGAGTGACACTCATCGAACATTTCATTATCTACCTACTCGTTCTGAATGAGTGCTTCGAAGATATAAATATCGAAAAATGTCATCAGCTAACTCATTGGTGGATGGTTTGCTATTTATTCCATTCTCATCTAAAAGGACAGTTGTGGTAGGTCTTTGTGTTGAAGGGGTTCAGATTCTGCACAGAGCATATTAAAAAAAAAAAGAAAAAAATAGTGCCGACAAAGTATCCCCTCCCCCCGTTGAAAGCTATCTACGTCACTGACGTGGTGCATTATTTGTCTTTATATGTATGTATGTTTGGGGGGCAAAGACCTTTTCCATAGTCCTCCACGTGGGCGCCCCCTGGTAACGGCAGTGTATCAATTCGCTGACGGCCAATGTCTTAGCGATAAGACAGTTTGGAAAAGGCAGATAGCTGTAGCCTGAATGGCTGACAAACACCTAAGCGTCTCAGGTCTAGTAGGATGGAATGACTTGCGTAGTTGGACCTGCTACATAGTTGTGTGGGCTCCAGCACGTTTATTAAACCATCTGAAGCAGCTATCTCCGAGGCCATCCCCCGAATGGGGTTAAGCGACGTGCTGACAACTCGTCCTTGTAAAAACCACTCCATGTCAAGAAACCTGGAACAAAAGCCTCGGATTGGACGGATCAACAACGACGACCACGCAAACGAATAAAGGATTATTCTTTCGGATCCTGGAATGTACGCTCCCTGAACAAACCGGGGGCCGAGAAGGCCCTCCTTCAACAGGTCGAAAAGTACAAACTGAGCATTACTGCAGTCCAGGAAACAAATTGGCTTGGCAGCGAGATTAATGACAAGAAATCGCACACAATTTTTACAAGTGGCAAACCATCGGGCCGCAAGGAGTTTGGAGTAGCATTTATAGTGGACAATCACCTCAAACCGCATATTACTGACTTCAAACCCATAAATGAACGGCTGTGTGCGATTCGCATCAAGACTCGATTCTTCAATCTCTGGCTCATCAATGTGCATGCCCCCACTGAAGTTAAAGAAGACGCAGTAAAAGACGAGTTCTACGCCCGCCTTGAAACTCTCTTCGACTCACTTCCAACAAATGACGTCAAATTGCTGCTGGGAGACTTTAACGCGAAAGTCGGGAATGAAAGTTGGCATCGGGGGACCTCTGGAGGCCACAGCCTCCATGAAGAATGTAACGATAACGGCCAGCGACTTATCGACTTCGCCTGCAGCAGGAATCTAGTCGTAAGCTCTACGTGTTTCCCGCATCGACGCATTCACAAGCAGACCTGGAAGTCTCCAGACGCACATACCGTCAACCAAATTGACCACGTCCTCATTTGCAGGAGATGGGCGTCTAGTGTCATGGATGTCCGCTCCTATCGAGGAGCAAACTGCGACTCAGATCATCACTTGGTGAAGACGACCTACAGATGTAGAATTTCCTCAGTGCACCAGTCAAGAATCAGCCCTCCCAAAATCTTTGCGGTTGATAAGCTCTTGAGTGATGCTACAGCGGTGGCGTATACTACCGCCCTTGAAGAAAAACTATCACCTATGCTACACAACATCAGCAACACAGGCGTCCATGGGTTCTGGGAAGAACTCAAGGGTACCATCAAGGATGTCGCAGAGAAGGTCGTGGGATATAAAGCCCGGCGAGCGCGAAATGACTGGTTCGACGAAGAATGCAAAAATTCACTTGACGCGAAAAACGAGGCCTACAGACAATGGATTCAACGAGGAACCAGAGCCAGAAGAGAAAAATATGACGAGCTACGGCGAATATCGAATAGAATAATTAGACGTAAGAAACGTAAATACTTTGACGAGCAGTTGCTGAACATAAACGAAAACTTAGCTAATAGGAACACCAGACAAGCGTACAAACTAGTAAATACAATTAAGAACGGCTACCAACCCAGGACTAGCCTTTGTAAGGACAAGGATGGAAACATCATCAGCGACACCGATGGTATTAACAAACGATGGGCCTCTTATTTTGAAGAGCTTCTAAACCGACCATCTAACATCCCCACACAGGAAGCTCTCGATGATATTGTTGATCTAGGCCCACCCATTCAACCCCCGACAGTAGAGGAAGTTGATCTCGCGTTGCGGTCACTAAAACGAAATAAAGCGCCGGGCGCTGACGAGATCCCAGCTGAACTGCTAAGATTCGGTGGAACGAGTCTAGTTGATGCCATACATCAATTACTCCTGCGAGTATGGGAGAACGAGGAGATCCCAGACGATTGGCGCAGAAGCATCATCTGTCCAATCCATAAAAAGGGAGATAAATTGCGATGTGAGAATTACAGGGGCATCTCACTAGTTTGTACGTCCTATAAAATTTTGACGAAAATTCTGGAAAATAGAATAAAACCGTACGCAGAACGAGTCATTGGCGAATATCAAAGCGGTTTCAGACCTGGTCGCTCCACAACCGATCAGCTCTTCTCAGTCAAACTGATACTCCAGAGGTGCTGGGAATACAACGTAAACGTATACCAAATCTTTGTCGACTTCAAGCAGGCATACGACAGTATCGATCGTGGAGTACTGTACAACATCATGCTGCAATTTGGTATACCAGCAAAATTAGTGCGACTGACAAAGATGACGATGACCAACTCCGTCTCACAAGTCAGGATCCAGAATAGACTTACTGATCTATTTGAAACACGCACTGGTTTGAAACAGGGCGATGGACTGGCACCGACGCTCTTCAACCTAGCACTGGAATACGTTATTCGGGCCATGAATATGGACAACAGCAAGACGCTGCTCATCAAGTCGACACAATTAGCAGCGTACGCCGACGACATCAACATCATGTCCCGAAGATTGGCTGACGCAGAAGAACTTCTGCATACGCTCGATACCGCTGCAAAGGAAGTTGGATTACGTATTAACGAGGGTAAAACTAAAATAATGATGCAATCGGTGACAAGGACACCTGCACAACCGAGCATCAACGTGGGGGACCTCAACATCGAGTTCGTGAACAACTTCATCTACCTGGGTTGCAACCTGTCAAGGGACGCCAACGAAACTGACGAAATCAAGCGACGGATACAGTTAGCTAATAAGACTTTTTTCTCGGTTCTCCCCATAATGAAATCGAAGCATGTGCACAGAAACACGAAGCTCCGCGTGTACAAAACCATTATACGACCAGTGCTATGCTATGGCTGCGAAGCATGGACCCTAACTCAAGCCTCCGAAAACATGCTAGACACTTTCGAACGTAAGGTTCTACGGCGAATTTTCGGGGCTGTTTGCGATCGAGATGGATGGCGCATCCGGTACAACCATGAGTTGTATGAAATGTACGATGAGCTGCAAGTCTCGAAAATCGTCAAACTACAACGACTTCAATGGGCAGGGCATGTACAAAGAATGGACGATGATCGCATGCCTAAGAGAGTAATGAATGCAGAACGAGTCGACGGAGCGAGACTGCGAGGACGACCGAGATCTCGTTGGGAGAGCTCAGTAGGTGTGGACGCCGCGCAGCTGCTGGGCTCCCAAAATTGGAGGACGCGGTCACGTGACCGAGATAATTGGAGGACAATGATCCAGGCGGCCAAGGCCCGACGTCGGGCTGTCGCGCCACGATGATGATGATGATATGTATGTATACTAGTAAACTTTTAAAGTGACCCACCTTGATAACCTTCATATATGTACTCACAAAGGCTTGCTCCTATTTTAGCAACCTGCACAGTGGCTAGACTTAAATCCCATACAGGATGAGAACACAGACAGATTACAGATCAGAAAGTTGAGCCCAACAAGTTCCAAGAGCTACATAAGGGCATTATCGAAGGATGAAAAAATGTACTCAGTTGAGTGGGGCGTCACAATAAACCAACTTGTCGCAGATGCGCATGCAAGCAACAAGCATCGTCCGAAACTAATTTATTCTAACGAAACGTCAACTAAGATACATGGGCTATGGGAATAGTTGACGCGCTATGCCCCAGTAGTACTATTAGGGGTTAGGGCAAATAGTAATATGCTGTAGGACCACCATTGTTCATTGATGGTGACTTTCCTCTGCATTCTATTACTAATATTGCTATTGTTATCACCATACATGTTATCTCATTCTTCGATTATGACCTGCTGTACCTTTTGAAAGTTATATGAGTCAACTTCCTTACCTCTAATCTGGCTCTTAACGTCAATCCATACTTGTCCTATGGGATTGAAGTCTGGACACTGCGCCAATGTTACATTGGGATGCCTTGAATTTATTCATATCGACTCCTTCATATCGGACGGGACTCAAAAGATTGCAGACACACATACGGGATTCTGGCGAGACGCAAAAGAATATATTTAAAGAGTCGCAGCGCCTACTGGGCGTAATGCAAGTAAATGCCAGTACAAAACAAGGTGTACTAGCTGGGCCATTGATGGTATTTGCTATTACATACATTCATCACGTTGTAACTTAACTTATTCTAAACTTAAATCTAAATTTCTCATTTTATCTTTTAGGGTGGAGTTTACCTGGTTAACTTTTTAAACGTTTACGGTCCAGGCTTGGCCATACTTTTTGTTGTATTCGTCGAGGCAGCTGGCGTTTTTTGGTTTTACGGTGTCGACAATTTCTCAGCCGACGTTGAACAAATGCTGGGTAAAAAACCTGGACTATTTTGGCGTATTTGTTGGGCGTATATCAGTCCAGTATTTTTGTTGGTTAGTGTGAAGATTGATTACATTCTCATTTCAGCTTCAAACTAAAATCATTTGATTTTTGTTTGCATTTTTTCGCAGTTTATCTTCGTATTCTCCATTTTGGGATACGAGGACATGTTAGGCGAAGAATATAAATATCCTGAATGGACTGCAACCGCCGGATGGCTATTAACTGCATCATCAATCATGTGTATTCCAATTTACATGGTGTATCGATTTTTGGCGAGTCGCGGTTCAATCAGCAATGTAAGTTTTGTTTATACTAGCAAGAGGGTGAATGGTTGTAAATGAAAAATTTATTGCAAATACTTTGATTTTGGTTTTATTACTCTGCATGCGGAATCCGTAAGTTAGTTATTACCCAATTGGTGGTAAAAGTGAAAAACAATCAATTTCATAGTAGCAGAGTCAGGAAGCAACATATTTTGTTTTTGATTATATTTATGTAGTCCGGATGGCGCAACGGTTAGCACGTTTGCCTTCTACGGACTGGGCCCCGGTTCGATTCCTACTGAATGCGCTAGTTTTCGATAAAAAAAAGTGGATTTACGTGTCAGACTATGAGCCTACTCAGCTGTTAAATGAGTACCCATTTACGGGGTAAATAACTTGGTTGAGCGTGTTGCTGATCATCATACACCTCTGCACAAGACACACCGTCACGATCTAGAAAATGAGATGATGCTAACTCATCTCGACGCCATGGTTCAAATTGAACTGTTGCGCCAGTTATTTATTTATTTATTTTAATATAATATTTATGGACAGTTTTGTTTTGAAAAATCGTATCTTCATTTTCAAAAATGGTATCTTCATCATACAATATGTATTTACAAAATCAAATTAGAATAATTACATATACAGAATAGAATACCTCAGTCAAATCACATTAACAATATTGTCCCCGATTATTCTTGATGGACAGATGGTGCAGGAGACTTATTCTGAAAATGTTCATATCTGTGAGTTTAGCGGTCTGGAAAAATGGAGATGTGGGGGTGGGGGAACTAAATTTATGGCTTATGAGAAAAGAAAACTCCAACTTAACCAGTCGTCAATCCCCCGGGCCCCAGGTCATGAAAACCAATGTGAAATTAGCCCGAACCATAATGGTCATATGAGCTATAAAAATTCGTAGTTACACTTGGTTATGATTCGACAAGATTTTGTCAAAATTTAATAGATTTTTTGTGCGGTTGAATATTTGAATTTAAATTTATCCATCTATCTACAAATGCTTGAAACATTCTCCTGGATCCGTTTATTGTGAGAATACCGTCACAAAAAGCTCACACAACAAAGTCCATCTGACAGTCAATCAAAACCATGTGAAACGTTTTTGTACGTTTTTAATGAAAACAAGCTTTTTTGGGAAAACTTATATTTATTCCTGAACATATATTGTAGTAGTTGCCTTCGAGGGCGATGCATTTGGTATTGCGAAAACAATGTGTGTGATACAACTCTCTGTCAATATGGGGGAGAGTTTGTTTTTATTCGTTTTCTTTGTTGCTTTCGTCAGTACAGGCAAGTCCAGGATATCAAATTTGTTGGAAATTAAATTATTTATCTTTATCTTTATCAATGATAATCAAATCAAGGTCATATATCAATTAAGTCATTCACAATGGCCGGTCAAAGATCAAAAGTTTTTGTTGTTGTTGTAGCAATGGTCAGAAGTTCGTTGTGTGAGTGTGTTACATGTTGTTATTGTTCTTCGTCTTCCCCGTTGTTAAGGGACAGGAAGCTGCTTCTACGGGGTTCTCTCACAGCGACCTTGGAGTCAGGTGTGTGGGTGCAGCTGGGCAATTAAAAATGTGGTCCACATCGTGAGGTGTACCATTGCAGGCGGGGTATATGTTCGTGACATCCCGGTCAATGCGAGATGGGTAGGAGTTAAGACACGAACACCCGCCAGACCGAAGTTGGGCAAGTGTCGTTCTCGCTGCTCTCGGAAGTATTCTCTCAACGGGAAAAATGGCTGGTGGTTGTGTCGAGAGAACTTTGTTTGGACCTAGTCCTTGTTTCCTGATGTATATGGTCCTGGGATGACATCACAGTACGGAGAGTGGCGTTTTGGCAAGCCTGAATATTATTCCATTGTGTGTCACAGAGATTTTGTGAACATACTGGAGCCACATAGTTGGCTACTGACCTTCCGACTGCTTTGTATGTGACCAGTAGGGTTTAAGGAACAATTACCGGCGATACAGGTGGGCGTGCCATCATTCAATGTACAGAAATCTGAAGCGTCAAGTTGTTCTGTAATTGAGATACCTCTGGCGTCATTGTTAAGATGTGAGTGCCAGAGTTCATGGTGAGCGTTAAAGTCACCAAGCAAAAGACAGGTTGGCCACTGAAGAAAGTGTTCATATTTACATGATAACCTGAGGGATATCTGGAAACCGGTTGAATATATATGTTGTAAATTTCAATATCAACATTGCCTGATTTTATGGCGATGGCCTGCACTTTCATGTTGATGTCGTTGTTTCAATATGACATCTATTTCGGAACTTTGAATGATGAAGGCAAGCCCTCCTCCAGCGTAAGTCAACCTGTCTTTCCTGATGATGATGTAATCTCTGTGAGCGTTGAGGGACGAATTGGAATGTAGTTTCGTCTCCTGGATGGCTCCAACTTGAATGCGGTGTCTGTCCATGAATGAGGCGAGTTCGGCGATTTTATTTTGCTGCCCGTTGTAGTTTAGTTGGACGAGTGAGAGCGAATCGAAAATGGCGATCGGTGGTAGGCGTAAGGTTGTTTTGTTGGGAAACCCTACTGGGTTTATTCGCAGGGGTTGTTGGGGTTGAGTAAAAGCTCGTGTGGGTGCTCACTGGTGTAGTAAGGTGAGGCGTGTTTGACAAGCTCGCTGCTTGTGGTCCTCGATTTCTGCACTGACTGGCAGTATATGAAGGATTCCAGTGCCTGTGATTATTTAGTTCGGAGCAGTTCCTCAGGTGAAACCACTCGTCGCAGCAATTGCATCTCACTGACGTTGCATTGGGATGCAGCTCTCTGTTGCATATGCAACAGATCCATGGACCTGGATTGCTTTCAATGCCGACGCGGAGAAGTAGTATTGAGAGCAGTTGCGCCGATATGTGTTGCTCCCAATAAACACAAAAAACGAATACAACATATAGCACATAGACAGACATCCTTCTTGCATTGAAGGGGTTTGCAAGCTCTTGGCCGTTGTAAAAACGGGTCGCTCCGGTGCGTAGAACCGGCTGCCGCAGGAACGAAAAATCAGAAGTGAGAGGTGTTTTTTTTTCGTAAATACCGTGAAATTGGAAAGTTTTTTTTCCCATACTGCCTAAATACTATTTTAAAGTACTTAAAACTATCTTCAAAATTGGTGCTTAAACACTTTTCTACAATAAATAACTTTCGGTCAATCCACCAACCAAATTCCCGCGCGAGCTGAAGCTGTACTTTGTGCCATGCGCGTGCGGCGCGGGTTGTATGGTTGTACACAATACGGTTGCACATTGTGGCATTTTCGGGATATATTCATCCGAAAACATTTTGGTTTTTCCGAGTTGGGGTAGCAGTTCCCCAGCGACAATGGGAGAATCAGTCACATTCTGTTGATACAAGCTGTATGGAGGAAACAATGTCAACGAGACTGAACTTTCATCATTATAAGCGTTTCCTTCAATCTGACAAAAAAAAAATTCGCTCAATTTGGCTTCCCTACCACCTACTGAAGATACAGCATGTATACATGCGTAAAGAGTATTTCATCAGGCTTAAGAGTGGATTGGAAACTACAAAGATCCGGAAAATGAGGGTTAGAAAAAAAACCTGAAAACATTTATTTGCCCATCGCCTGTCAAAAAGATCCGGCGTCGCCAAGTTTGCTAAAACGGATCTCTTGCACCTGCAAAAGTGGCTGTGGGAAGGCCTGTGGGTGTCAAAATAGGATTGCTGGATTGAAATGCTCTCCAATTTGTGAAACTTGTAGCAGTAATGTGTGCAACAACTTTGCGCAATATTCTACTCTGAAAGAAGATAACGATTTTCTTTATAACGACGGAAGCTTACCATCGAATCCTGAAGAAGATGAAGGTGATCAAATGGAAGAGAATCGTGGCGACTCATTCGGAAGCGATAATGAAACGAAAAAGGCGAAAAAAAGTCCATATAAAAAGGCCAAATTGACATAAATAAGTTGCAAGCATATGAACTGCACTGATGTCTGGAGACACTGACGAAGACAAACAACCATATACACAGGAATACCGGAGTAGCTTCAGCGCGCGCGGGCAACTTAGTCGTTGGATTAACGCAAATCTATTTATTGTAGAAAAGTGTTTGAGATTCAATTTGAAGGTAATTTTAAGTACTTTAAAATGGTATCCAGGCAGTATGTGAAAAAACTTTCCGGTTTCACGGTATTTACGAAAAAACAAAAACCACCCCTCATTTCTGACCTTTGACCGGTCATTGTGATAGACTTAATTGGACTATAACCTTGATTCCAGGATAGATAATTTAATTTCCAACAAATTTGATCTCCTGGACTTGACTGTACGGGCGAAAGCAACAAAAATAAGGAATGAAAACAAACTCACCCCCTTATTGACAGGTGGTTGTAGCTTCGCCCACCCCCTCGAATACGAAAACTCGGTTTTAGGCTCAGGGCATGCCCCCAAACATTAAAAAAGTAAAATATCTTTATTTACTGTACTAAAATCCATTCATATGGCAAGAAGATGGCCAGAAGGTGGTAACGCACAATATAGTTTCAGTGATCAATGTTTTCTTATAATTAATCGAACTTTCAAGGTACTTATCTAGTTTTGTTATATTTTCCGATTAGTTTCAACTTCTATAACCTTATTTACGTTTGAATTACCTGAGCCATTAATTTGTTAGCGTACACATCTGTTTGACAAAATTCGTAACTTTAATTTTACTTTTTTAGCGTTTTCGTCTAACATTTCGTCCGGAGATTTCGATACCCACTGCCGTGCCCGGTCAAACGTATGGTGGCACCGCAGTTTGACATGATAATAATAATTGCAGCAAACGCTTTTCACCAACAACAACAACTACTACAAGGACAACAGCTGAAATGTGCTTTAATCAACAAAAGAATTGCTTCTACGACGATGGTAGCCTACTGAATTCATGTAAACCATTGTCCTTTTCATTTGCAAGTGAATGGCTTGTTTAGGGAACGTTTTATTGTATTATTAAAAGTTATACAACGGTAACAAATTCGCTATATAATATGTAATTTATATTTATAATAAATAAAAGTATTAGTGATGGAATCCTCAAACAAGGCTTAAGTAAAACTGTTTTGTAATTAATAAAATATTTAATCAAGTTCAACCATTGAATGGACTTCCTATGGGGTAGCTTTAAGGGCCAGTTGACTTAATTGGAATTCTATAGAAAGTGTTTAAAATATTTCTTTGTCACAAATATTGCAAGGAAAAAAAGGTTAGATAAATTATTATTGTTCGTTGCTTTTTGACGCAAAACGTGGGAAATCCAATCACAAAATTCAGCCATTTGTGATTGTGTTTACCCGCAAAATAAATTCCTAAATAGTATTTACTTGAAAATAGTATTAATAAACAAAATACTAACTACTTTTTCTAAGTACAAAGTAAACAATATTAAATAAGCTACATACATAGTATTAAATAAGAAATATCCATATTTATGTTCAGGTTTGCTCGCTAATTCATTTTGTAAATGTAAAAAATAGAGATTTGAAATCAGAAGATGATATTTATGTATTTAAGCTTAAGAGTTCAAAATACGATATTTTATAAGTACTATTTAATAGTATTTTGTACTGACAATACTTTTTTTTCGTAGAAAAAATATTCAATCGAACCAAAACAAATCATATTTGAATGTTATTTATTTTAATTGCTATTTTTAAGATACAAAAAAAAAAAAAAACATTTTTTCTTGAAATGCCCTGTACAATGTGATTTTTGGAGTATTTTACATTTTGAAAAGATAAATTTAACGAGATTACATACATTCATACTGTAATCTTGTGAATAATACGATTGTCATTAAAATGTATTGTTAAACTGTTCAAAAGTTTTGCGAAATGAGTCAACAGTCAGCCATTTGTTGACTCATTTCTAGGGTGAGGCGTAATAAATGTTATGTTTACTGGAAAATCAAACTTGTTTCTTTTTATTGATTGATTTTATTGAAAATAATGAGGAATTCCTTTTTCTACCTGCACCATAAATTGCCTGTATTCTGTATTATAGCAAACGGCCATGTAAAAAAACATTAGAACTTAAACAAAAAGACGTTTTAAAAATTATATCATAGAATGAATTTTTTAATAAGCCACCTTTGCCGTCAAAAAATTCGAAGTTTGGTCAGGTTATTTTACTAATCCTATATGTTGAACTCAGCTTGTTTGCAGCGACTCATATTTACTTCATTTTAAATAACTAAGGGCTGGTTTATCAATGTCCGGTTGAAGTTTAACGTAACGATAAACGCTAACCGCCACCTATTCTCCGGTTAAAAATTTAACGATACGATAAACCTGAACAGCTGATACCGGCTGCTGAGGTTTTATAGGTAGAATGTTTACATTTTCACATTCATTATTGAGCTCACGGCCACCACTCGATTCTCGTTCCTGCGGCAGCCAGTTCTACGAGTCAGAGCGACCCATTGCATCAGCAACTACTTAGAGCTGCCAAACCCCTTCAACGCCAGACACATTGCTACAACAACAACAACAACTCTACGCGTTCCTGCGGCAGCCGGTTCTACGCACCGGAGCAATCCGTTTTTACAACGGCCAAGAGCTGCCAAACCCCTTCAATGCAAGAAGAGTATGTGTCTGTGTGTGTGCTGTATTCGTTTTTTTTTGTGTTTATTGGGAGCATCACATCTCGGCGCAACTGCTTTCAATACTACTTCTCCACGCCGGCATTGAAAACAACCCAGGTCCTCCAACGAGTGGTGTCACCTGAGGAACTGCTCCGGTCTAAACCATCACAGGCACTGGAATCCTTCATTTACTGCCAGTCAGTGCAGAAATTGAGGTCCACAAGCAGCGAGCTCATCAAACACACTTCACCTTCCTAAACCAATGAGCACCCACACGACTTTTCAGTCAACCCCAACGACCCCTGCGAATGGACCCAGCAGGATTCCCCAACAAAACAACCTTACGCTTGCACCACCGATCGCCATTTTCGATACGCTCTCACTCGTCCAACTAAACTGCAACGGGCTGCCAAACAAAATTGCCGAGCTCGCTTCATTCATGGACAGACACCGCATTCAAGTTGGAGCCATCTAGGAGACGAAACTACATCCTAATTCGTCCCTCAACTCTCATGGAAATTAATTAAAATCATCATCAGGAAAGACAGGTTGACTAACGCTGGAGGAGGGCTTGCCTTCAACATTCACCATTTTGTGCAATACCGGGAAATACAATAGATGTCACCAACAACGACATCACCACTGAAGTGCAAGCCATCGCCATAAAATCAGGCAATGCTGATATTGAAATTTATAACATAAATATTCCACCGGTATCCAGATATCCCTCAGGTTAGCATGTAAATATGAACACTTTCTTCACTGGCCAATACTGTCTCCTGCTTGGTGACTTTAACGCTCACCATGAACTCTGGCACTCACATCTTAACAACGACGCCAGAGGTATCTAAATCGCAGAACAACTTGACGCTTCAGATTTCTGAATATTGAATGACGGCACGCCCACCCGTATTGCCGGTACCTGTTCCAGCTCCCCAGACATCACGATTGCCAGTGCTAGCCTCATAAATGAAACACAATGGGAGCCGGTTCTTACACTATCATCGTACCACTTACCAATCGTAATAAGGCTTGAGAAACCGATAAATATCGTATTGTCAACCACAACAAGACTGACTGCCGAATATACTAGTGCTAAATTCCTCGCCGTGCCAACTCCCATCGACGTACGTAAGGCCGAGTCCAATATCAGGAAAGTTCTTAATAAAGCGGCTGCGAAATTTATCCCTGCAAGACGCATTCCGAAAATTCGGGGGTAAGGGGAAAAGTTCTCGGCCTGACACAGAAATACCGTTACAATCAGCAGAAATTGATGTTTCCTGCGTGGGTGCACGCGCCATTAGTTCGTCTGACAAGTTTCAACTTGTTCTCTCAAGTTGTTTGTTTCCAAAAATTTTTGCAGTAGACGTCTTACGTGATTTTCGTTAAAATGGAGAAACTTGAATATCGTGCGGTCGTAAAATTCTTCGTTTTGGATGGATTAACCCCTAAGGAAATTCATCCGAAGTTAACAGGCGTTTACGGGAACTTTGCTTCTGCGATGTCAACCGTTAAAAAATGGGCAGCTGAATTTAAACATGGTCGCACGTCCCTCGAAGAAGACCAACGTGAAGGATGGCCAAAAACCGAAACCACACCGGAAACCATCGAAAAAGTGCATGATATCGTGTTGGACGATAGGCGAATGAAAGTGGGTGATATTGAGGAGGCTGTGGGGATATCGGAAGAAAGGGTGCGAAACATCTTGCACAAAGAATTAGAAATGCGAAAGCTCTGCGCAAGATGGGTGCCGCATTTGCTGAACGTCGATCAAAAGCAAATGCGCAAACGATTCAATCGGGATCCGACCGATTTTGCGCTGCGATTTGTCACCATGGATAAGAGTGGGTCCACCACTACACGCCAAAAACGAAACAGCAGTCGAAGCAGAGGGTGGAAACCTGTGGTTCAGCGCCAAAGAAAGCGAAGTCGATCACACCTGCCAGAAAGGTCATGGGCAGCGTGTTTTCGGATGCGAAAGGGATCCTGTTAATTGATTACCATGAAAAAGGCAAAACAATAACAGGCGAATATTACTCCAAACTTCTTGACCAGCTGGATGACGAAATTCGCGAAAAGAGGCCTGGCTTGAATTTGAAAAAAATCATCTTTCACCAGGAGAACGTACCTGTACACAAGTGTGCGTTGGCGATGGGAAAACTGCGGGATATTCTCCTGATTTGGCACCCTCAGACTTCCGTTTGTTCCCAAACTTGAAGAAATTTGTTTCTGAAAGTGCTTCGCATCCAATGAAGAAGTTGAGATGGCCGTAGATGAATATTTTCACAGCCTTCCAGACTCTCACTTCCGGGAAGGAATACTGATGTTGCGGAAACGCTAGACCAAGTGTGTTGAAGTCAAGGGAAATTATGTAGAAAAATAAAATCAGTTTTTAACTGATAATCTTCGTCTTTCATCGACAAGCCGAGAATATATTCTAATTCTAGAATTCTAATATATTCTATTTTGTCTCCCTCGCCCGGTCCATATAGCCAGCACATTACATGTCAAACTCACACCAACCTTCCTACTTCCACGCAAGCATATTTACAATGAAAAAACGAACACTTGCGGTGGTAAATACGCAACGCAATTGAATTTACACTCACGCAAGAGCAAACGTTAAAAATACGCATTTTTGTTGCAAAAGTAAAATAGGAATATTCCCACAGTATTTTCAATTTGGCATTGTTTGAACTAGTATCAACTGTACGGCAGTGACATGGGACTTTCATCGTCAGTGTGCGACTACTTACCCAGTAAAACCATCAACCCAATGTGTGGACATTCACACACAGACTTCGGGTTCAAAAAGACTAGCTTGGTTTTTCTTTTTTTTTTTCTTTTCTTTTAAGCCTCTACAGCTGCCAGACATCTCATTCTCTTAATCTTATATTACAAGCATAACATTGTGAAAGTTCTAGCCATGTTATGCCCCCCTAGAAGTTAAGGCAAGTTAGTAATATTTTAATAAAAATATCAGGATAAAGAGGGAAAATAAAGATATTATGAAAAAAGAAGAAGATACTATTGATTTACTCATAAAAAAGGCATGTCCTCTTAAAAGATGACGTCTGGTCACTTTACTTGAAAAGGATCAACAAAGAAACATTTTCCAATTGCTAGTCTCGCATGGTTATTCGTCAAACACAAGGCACGATAATGAAGAACAGTTTATTTTCAACAACATTTCCGTTTCAATTCTATAAAGCAACATATAAGTATAATAATTTACGCGTTTCGCGAGTTTCGTCGAACCCATCTTCTCAGCATCGGCGCTCGTGTATACAGTCCAGGAAATCCGCGTCGACCACAACCATTCCCCTCGGATATAATTCCAGCTAATCGACCCTTAATAACCAATGGTCCTCCGGAATCTCCCTGGCATGCATCTCTGGCACCACTCATAAATCCAGCACAATACATTGTCTTTCTCAAACCCCTACCATAGGCTCTTTTGCATTTTCTTCTGGGGGTCACATGTACAGAAGCAATTCGTAGAACTCTGGCCGCAGGTCCATTCTCTCGTTTACTTCCCCAACCCACAATAACACCTTTCTCGTATCTTTGCAATTTCCGATCTAGTATCTGTATCGGCTTAACGCGTCCATTAAAGGGAAGTCTTCGTTTTAAATAGAGAACGGCTATATCGTACTCTAACGTTTTCGTGTTGTATTTTGGATGCATTTTCCAGCTCGAAACCCTTCGAACATATCCGCCACGTGAGCGTTTATTAGTACCAGCACGGACACGCAATCTTCCAGGACGAATTTTCGTTACGCAATGGGCAGCTGTTAGTATTGCCCGTGGTCCAATGACAGCACCACCGCAACTGTGTGTAAGGTCGACCATAATGGAAACTGCGTAGGGAGCCCTACGATTCGGCGCTTGACGTCCGCGAACAATCTTTGGCTGGCTATTAGTAGCTGCCAGGAAAGTAGCAAGGATGCAAATTAAAAATAAATTTCGACACATTGCACCGATGTTTTTAGACTGGAGTCTAAACGAAACTAAGAGCCGTGGAAATATTAGAAATAGAAAGCATTCGCATCCAAAATTACTAACTCTTATTTTGACGCCCAGCTGAATAATCATTGACAAAGCTGGTCTTAAGATCAATAAGTACTTTTCAAGTGCAAGATATATTTTGTTTTGAGCTGCTTTCCATTATTTCAGCACTTTCCTTTATTGAGAGCTTAGAAAGATTATTATTGGTAACTCATTTTGCTACACTCATTTATACATATACACATTGGTGTGAATTTTACAAGGATACAGCTGCTGATAAAATTTGATAATAAAACGAATTCTCTTATTTATTCAGAAACCTATATTTATAATTTTCACTCAAATCTATTTCGTCTAATCCATTGTTTCAATATTGGCACTCTGGTGTACAAACCGGGCAAACCACGTCGTGCACAACCTTCCCCCACCGATATAACACCAGCCACTCTGCCCCGAATAACCAGCGGCCCACCTGAATCCCCTTGACAAGAATCCTTGCTTCCGTTCATGACGCCTGCACAAAACATCGATCTGAGGAACCGCCGACCATAGGCTCTTCGACAAGTTCGACGTGGTATAATACGTATAGCTGTAATCTGAAGGTTATCCGCTAGATTACCGTCTTCGAAAATACTTCCCCAGCCCGCAATAATAGCCTTCTGTCTGCGGAGGCGTCCGTTGAAAAGTGCTATGGGCTGGATTCGGGAATTTCGTGGTAAGAAGTTCTCCAAATAAAATATGGCCAGATCAAAGGCTATCGTTCGGGAATTGTATCTCGGATGTACTCTCCAACTAGAAACACGAACAATGTTTCCACCAAACATTCTGAAATTGGATCCTGCACGAACAGCAATAGTGTCAATATCCCGTTCATCGGTACAGTGCGCTGCTGTTAGAATTGAGCTTGTCGTTATGATGCTGCCTCCACAGATATGTTTCAGATTCTCCATTATCGAAACCAGATATGGTGTTCGCCCTATGGGCGCACGATTGCCGCCTATAATCTTTAGGGTTTCATTTTGCGATGCCACGGAAGTAATACTTACTAGTAAGATTAAAAACAACATTCTATCGAAAAGACTGTAAACAGAATGCTTAATTGTGAGTTTGATAGGATAATGATAAGTATTTATGCTAACCGCTTGATCGCTTCTGCACTTGTGCAAGTAAATTTTCCGTATGATATTGGTGCTAGCTCGTGAAGGCCTTACACTGTTTTCCTGAGCTACTTTCGATATTCGAGGAATCAAATTATATTTGAAAAAATTATTTGTTAATATCAAATAAATAGTGGTGACCCATATTATTTTTAGGGTTTTGTAGTAAAACCGAAACCGTTACGAGTTTCTTTCCTGTTCATTGCCATCGCTTTCAGCTCATTCCACGTCCACGCCTATTGAGGCACCCTCTCTCATAACCGGCCTTTTCCAGGTGTTACTAGGTCGTCCAACACGGCGACTTGCGTTGGTTCCCTGCGGGTTCCAATCGAGGGCTTGTTGAGCGATGTTGTTCGACCCTTTTCGGAGAGTGTGTCCTATCCATTGCCACTTTCGCCTTTTAATGGAAATGTATATCCTGTCCTGACCAGTAATAGTAAGGAGGTCGTCGTTTGAAATGACCTCCGGCCTCCGTATGTGCAGGCGACACTGGTTCTTAAAAGTTTGCAATCTAGTTGTTATCTCATTGGTCACATTGGGGGCGACCGGTAGCGCAGTGTGTTGAGGCATCAGTCTCATGTTTGACTGCCGGCGTTTCGGGTTCGAATCCCGTCCACGACAACGTTCGTGGCCATGGATGTGCAGGAGATGAATGCTGGCAACTGCATTCTCTGAAACCAATTTATGCCAACGAAACGTCAACTGGGCCACGTGGAACAGTTGACGCGCTATGCCTCACAAGGGGTTAGGGCAATTGAGTAAGTTGAACAGCCATATAGAAGCACTGATTTTACGTTGGTTTCGAAGATTCGGAGTTTGATGCATCTGGAAATGTTGTTGTTTTGCCAGAAAGGAGTCAAACTGAAAAAAGCTGCTCAAGCCTTGTTGATGATTTTAAGTCCCGGGAGAAAAGAACATAAAACATAAAAATCGTAAATTACTCAAGCCTATTCGAATGTACAAGGACACTTGCTTAAGTGCCAGTACAAAAAATCAATCAGAAATTCCGTTGCTAACACCTCGGTAGACGAGCGTGTTCTACAGCTGTAGCCTGTATATTTCCAAATTTCGGTATTTTACGCTCGTCTGCCGTGGTGTTAGCAACGGAATTTCGGTTTGATTTTTTGCACTGGCACTTAAGCGAATATCCTGAAAAAAATGTCGTTCACATCAAGATTGCACAATACATTCGAATAGGCATGAATAATTTACTATTTTTATGTCATATTCCAACTTTTTCATTCAAATTTCGAAATTTTAAGCTTTTCTGCCGCGGTGTTAGCAACGGAATTTTTGTCTGCCTTTTTAAATTGATACTTAAGGGAGTGTTCTTAATTGAAAGCCATTTGAATAATGACTAAGGTCGAGCTATTTGTGATTTTTATGTCGTATTTCTGTCGCGCTCGGTGGCCGTGATAATTCGGTCGCCGCTCTACGATACTAATCTAGAGCTCGGAGATCAAATCTCGGCGCGATCAAAAACTGCCTGTGAGTACTAATAGAACTCTCACAGTACTTCGGGCTTGTCAGTATAAAGATGGCGCGGATAGGAGGTGCATGCTAGCAACTGCATTTCCGAAAAGTAGATATGCTATCGAAACGTCAACAACGCATAGAAATGCTAGAGATGTTGACGCGCCCATGCCCCTGGGTCAAGGCAATTAGAAAGAGAAATGCCAAATGCGGGCGTGTGTCAATTAAACCTACATGTGCGCGCGCCACGCAGTACCCTCAGTCACAAGAAGAAAAACCAATCATAAGTCAATGAAAATTTACAGTAGTAAATAAAAATAGCCAAAAAATTATCGAAGAAGCCTGAAAATATTCGGTGCCTACTGAGGGGTCAGTGTGATTTTATCTAGTATTAGTTCATTGACTAGACAGAACCACACTGACCCCACATTGGGTGCCGATTTTTTTTAGGATTTTTCGTTACTTCATTGACTTGAAATCTCATTAACATGAAAACATACTGATCCTTATTGGCCGCCGAATATTTTCAAGATTTTTCGACTACTTTCATTTTACACTGTAAATTTTCTCTGACTTACCGAATCCGAAAGGCGAAGGCGCGTGGTACAGTTAGTCACAAGGCAAAAACCGAAACCTTTTTGTCGTTACCTAAAGGATACTTTATAATAAAAAAAAAATTAAACGCATTTAATTAAGTAGGAGGCCGTATGATGGTAGGACATATTACAATAACAATGATCTACTAATGATATGTGAAAGACTGAACGTCACTTATGTACTACTACTACTTTCCTATTACAAAATGACAATAAGTTTTGCTGTTCCCGCTACTACTCAACGACGAATTCAATTCCTGCTCAATTGGTGCCTTATCTGACGTGAGGTTGTTGGCTTGTTCAAACTTATCAACACTTTTTAGTTTCAGTCATGAAGAATATCAAAAAAACTTCCTGATGAATTAGTTTGATATTTACTTAATTTTCTTCTTCTTCTTCTTCAGTTATGGTAAGTCTATGCGTAAAGGGTTGATTTTCACTCAAGAGATGCAGAGTTCAAATCCAGCCCCGAGTGGATACTGAAATAAATGTAGTGTCGGTGAGATATCCCCTCACTCCGCACTACGCCACTGGCTTATTAGGTGTGTTTTTTTCAAAATCAGAGTAAAGCAGGGAAGCGAAAAAAGAAATGCTAGAGAGCAGATCAGAGTAGCGAGAAAGGAAATGGGGCATGTCTTTCCTGGGTATGTGTTTTGGTTGAGTTTAGCATTCAAACGTCAACTGAAATTTCAAGACGAAACTTAAATCCTTAGTACAGATACAATCGGACAAATTTCCTTTAGGAAGTAGAATCATTTTCAATGCTTACTTCTATATATGTAATTACACAAAGCGAATAATTTGTTGAGAGGAAATGAATTTTTAGTGCTTCCCGAACTGTAAACTGCCCGAAAATTTCAACACTTGGGCCACCTGCATTTTAAAACGGGGAAATACTGGGCAGTATTTTTGTACTAACCTTCCATTTAGAACAGCTCAGACCAAATTGTTAGTGTGATTGTGTGGTGTTAACTTGCTCTGCTCTACATTACGTCCTTTGATATTACATACATTTGTAATGAACCATACTCTGGCCTGGTTGTGCTGCTTCCACAGGCAGATCGATCGCAGCACCTGAAGAGTAATGATCTGTCGGTGGTACGAAGTCAGAGGCCAAGGGGCCCATTCCACCCTGACCTCGATGCGAGCACGAGGGCATCTTCAGCGTCCGCCAACCATTCCATCTTTATCACCCCATTTTTTATTATTCCCAATTTTTGCCTCCCGGGTTTGTGTTGTCTTCGCCAGGCCTATGCATTTTTATTAATACGTAAAGGACAGGGGCAACGAGTGGCGAAAACCCCGCCCACATCTCCCGAACGGAGCTATAGCAAGCATAGGCCGCTGCTTAGCTCGTTGAGGGGCCTTTCTCTTCGCCAGATGGCACGGCCCGACCTTCACGGTCATTATGCTACCTAAGGCTCCGTCTCCACCGGCATCTCCGGATGCCCACCAGACCGTCCGTTACACACCTGGCGCCCAATGTGGGGCCCATTTCTGGTCAAGAATAGGACTAAAAAGGACCTCATCGGATTTCTTTTTAGTCCTTCCACCGTTGCGCATCCCCCACATTAAGAGTACTTGCTCTAAGTCTTGGGAATCAGCCATCTTTACTTCACGTGTTTTCACCTCCAGTACCTGTGCTTTCCTCTGTAGCACCCCATCCCTCCTATATCCTATTAGTTTCAGTTCAACAAGGCATTCCTTATGTTGTATTTCTCTTTTGTGGCTTAGCCACATACCCAAGGCCTCCATAAGGTCTGGTATCTGGACAATGCGCGGAGGAGCCCTTTCTGTTTGCTAGGATTGTCCTTTCACGTCTGTTTAAAATGTTTGATTGACTAGTATTGCATTTTTGTATAATTCATGTGCTCAGCAACTTGCAGAGTTTATGAGTGAATTACGGTAAGGAATGCAGTGTTGCGCCTCTGCTGGCTTTAGGACTCTCTGTAACCTGTTGATCGTAAGAATAATAGGGAAATGTAGTATTTTTTTTTCTCTTTGCTAAATTTGCCCCTCTACAATGATTGCCGGCTGACTTCGGTGCCCAGTTTTATTTTTTTTTAGTTAGCAGAACACTCTATCCTCAGCTTCTTCTTCTTGGCCTCAAAGTAGAAGCTGCCCTGTAATGAACCACCTCCAACGGACCATATCCTGGTAGTGCTGCTCCCACCGGCAGATCGAAGCAGTACCTGTTGAGAAGTGATCTGTTAGTGGTACGAAACCAGGGGCTGAGGGTCCCATAACACCCGGACCCAGGTACAACTGCGTGGGCGTATGATCCGTCCGCCAACCATTCCATCCTTATCGCTTCATTTTTTTCAATCCCCATTTTTACCTCCCCTGTTTGTGTTGTCTTCCCCAGGCCTATGCATTTTTGTTATTACGTAAAGGACAGGGGCAACGACCGGCGAATGCCCCGCCCATGTGTCCTGAACTGAGCTACAGCAAGCATAGGCCGCTGCTTAGCTCAGTGAGGAGCCTTTTACTTCGCCAGATGGCACGACCCGACCTTCACGGTAATCATGCTACCTTAGGTTCCGTCCCCACGGGCATCTCCGGATGCCCACTAAATCGTTCATTACACATTTCACCTGCTGAAAAACGAATTTTGATCTTTTCAGCCAATTACAATGAAAAAATTTGAGCCACGAATTGTAGAAATCCTTCATATTCATTAATGATAGAAAGTACATTCGATTCGGGTTTTAATGAATATTTAAAATATACAATAAACACAATTCTTTAATATAATATTCAAGCAATATTGATAACTTGTTTTTGGAATGACAAAATTAAGGAATAAATACATAATTAAAAAAACACTACACATACTCGTACAATCATGTGACTTTGTTAATCCACCTTCTTAAATAAGGCACGCTCGTGTACATGCCAGGCCATCCTCTCCTTCCGCAACCATTGCCATGCGAAGTAATACCGATGACCTTCCGATTGGACACTACGGGTCCACCTGAATCGCCTCGACAAGTATCGCTGACTTCTGTTTCGCTTTCAGCACAAAACATGCTATGGCGGTATGCTTTTCCATACAACTGACGACATTTTGCCGGTGACACAGTTCTTAGACGAATTCTTTTCAAAACTTGAAAGAGCTGCCCGCCTTCTTTAGATGCTCCCCATCCGGTAGCAACAACAACACTTCCAGATCGGATACGATTCGTATTCAGGGGAATTGAACTGATTTTAGAATTGAAAAACAACGGTGTTTTGAGGTAGACAACGGCAAGATCGAAATTAAGCGAGGTGAGATTAAATTGAGGATGAATCCGATAACCTCGGACACGTACCACAGTGCCGCCTGTTGTTCTGCAATGGGATCCAGCTCTTATTGAGAGATCTGATGGATTACGATTATGTACACAGTGTCCAGCCGTAAGGATAGTCGCATGTTGGATGATAACTCCGCCGCAGATATGCTCTCCTGAATTCCTAATCGACACTTGATATGGATATCTCCGATTATCAGCATTACCGCACGCTACCAACGTTAGAAGTGGGATTAGAATTAAAAGGACACTTCGAAACATGACTATCGAGATTGGCAATTTCGCGTCTAAGTCGATGTATTATAAAATTTAATCAGTTACTAACTGAAAGCGTTTTCTTTTCCCAACAAACGTACACCACTACATAGATGATAAAGATATTTTAATTTAGTCAAATAGTATTGTAAGCGGTTTTTACACGTTAAACCAGCTACCCGCATTAGAACCAACTGTTAGAGCAGCCATTAGACCACATACTAAACCAGTCATTAGGCCACGCATAAGACTACCTATTAGACAAAGTTAGATCAGCCATTGGTCCACGCATTAGACTATCTGTTAAGGTATTTTTAGATATTAGACCGACCAGCCGTTAGTACACGCATTAGACCACCCACTTGACCATGCATCAGGCCAGCCATTAGACCACGTATTAGACCTCCCATCAAATCACGCATTAGACCGCCCGTTAGCCCACGCATTAGACCAGCAATTAGACCACGTATCAGAGCAGCTATTCGTTTTCAATAATTGTATCCTATACGTTATTGTATGATACAAAATTGTTTATTTTTTCTCAATGCGGAGACTTCGTAGATGCAACATCAATCTATCCAAATCCTTATCCATCCAATTTCCGTTATTGAACACCATGCGCTTGTAATTCAAGGCGCGTTTGGTGTACTGCAACACAAATTTCAGATGCATTGATAATTTCGCGTAAATTAGGACGAATCCCAGATTGTTACTTTCGGCTTACGGTTGGACTAATCGAGTTAAGTTTATCGTGAAAATAATTGTCCTTGTCGATTGTCTTCATACGGTACTTTCATTTACGGTTTTAAAAAGTTGGTAAAGTTTGCTAAAATTTGGTAGAGTGAGGTTCCTTTTCCTACCCGTAATACACTTGACGTTAACAAGGTCCAAGGTCTAATGGGTGGTCTAATGGACGGTCCAACGGGCGGTCTAATGCGTGGTATAATGCGTGTTTTAAAGAATGGTGTAATGCGTAGTCTACTGGGTGGTCTAATGCATGGTGTAATGAGTGGTATAATGCGTAATCTAATATACAGTCTAATGCGTCATCTAATAGGTGGTTTAATACGTGGTCGAACGCGAGTAGTTTGTCTAGCGTCTAAAAACTGCCTTAAGTTGCTCTGATACATGGTTTAATAGGTGGCTTAATGTGTGGTCTAATGGCTGATTTACAAGGTGGCCTAATGGGTGATCAAATGCGTGGTCTATCAGCTAATCTGATTGATGATCTGAAGCGTGGTCTAATGGCTGATGGGCCTAACGTGTAAGAAACCCCTTATAACTAATTACCTCACAAAACGGATATAATTAAAACAAGACGAAACACAGAGCATACGTTACATTTAAAAAAATATCTCTTATTTGCCGATCAAGTTTCGGTAACCTTCTCTGCAAACATTCACCTTGTATTGCTGACAAGGTAAACCAGCATAACTAACTTTGAAGTATTTACATTTTATTCAATTATAGAAATAGATTTGTATTTGCTTGCTTTCTAGAGTGTTCTTAGAATGTTTTAAACGTTAGATAAGTATTGTATCTACGAGTACCTACTTCATAAAATGTAATAATTTTTCCTTCTTTACTCTGCTGAAAGATTTATAAGAGTAATCTTGTCTAAATTTCAACGAGTCCGAAGCGTGCATACTCTAAACTTGTACAGAGCTAGCAATGATACCAAAACTACAAATTGGCCATGGCCACATGTATTAAAAGTGATTTCCCTTCATGGTCAGTTTGAATAAAATTTCGCTGATGAGGCTACGATGAACTACTTCATAAACCGTAGTGATGTGCCGCCATGCTCTGAAGGAGCTAAGCGATTTTTTCAACATCACTTTGTGCTGAATACCAGGGCATAGTGGTTTCAGTTGTAACTGCCGGGCGGACGAGCTGGCTCATGGGTACCACCAATGTGTACATAGGGTCTTTTCGCCCTGCCAAAATACCTATTGCAGTCTTACAAATTAATCAAGACAAACGCACTAAATCGTGGAAATATCGAATTGCTAAATGGAACTACATGCAATGTTACAAGGCAAATTTGGTCGACCTTTAAGTCTAGCCGCTCCTCAGGGCTGCAGATACTGGGAGAAGCCATATAAGGAAGGTTGTGGGGATCATAATAGGACATTGCTTGATAGGTGACCACGCCAGGCGTCTTCGGCTCTCTTATAATGATCATTGCAAAAGCTGTGGAGACGAGGAGGAGAAGGAGACAATAGTTTACTTCCTGTGCACCTGCCGTGCTCTGGCCGGTAGAAGAAAAGATACTCTAGGTTTCCTTTACTTTCTTGACCTGGATGACTTGGAAGACATAAGTGTTGCTCATCTACATCGCTTTATTGACAGCTCCGGGTGGTTTGACAACTAGGCTCTTATGGCGTTGAGGTATTACAACGCACCCTAGATTACAACCTAACCTATGTAGCGAAGATATTCGTCATTTTGAGTCGAGTGAGCCACTTTACCACAAGTAAATAAAGGTCTCATTTGAAGTCCGCATGCACAAAAAACATCTTCATGAATTTCTTCAAGAGTTTCTGGGTAAAGATGAATAAGTTTGGTAGTAGGAGCCCTTCACATGTTAATTGCCTTGACACCGCATGGGAGCCTCAACATATCTAGCTTTTCTATGCCTTGTTGACGTTTCAATAGCATATCTACTTTTCGGAAGTGCAGTTGCTAGCATGCACCTCTGATCCGCGCCGTCTTTATACTGACAAGATCGGGGCACTGTGAGAGTTCCATTTGTACCCACACATAGGCAGTTTTTGCGATGGCGCCGAGATTTGAACTTCGAGCTCCAGATTAGTATTCGCGCGATAACCAAGCGTCTCAGGTCAATAGGGTGTTATGAAATACGTAGTCAGCCTGCAACATAGTTGTGTGAACTCTGGGACGTTATGAGCCACCTGAAGCAGCTACCATCGAGGCCAATCCTAGATAGGGTTTAGCTATGCGCCGACAACCCTTCCTTGTAAAAACTACTCCATGACAATCTAGAACAAATGCCTGGGATTGGACGGATCAACAACGACGAACACGCAAACGCTTAACTGATTACTTTATCGGATCTTGGAATGTACGTTCCCTGAACAAACCAGGGGCCGTGAAGGCCTTCTTTCAACAGGTCGAGAATAACAAACTGAGCATCACTGCAGTCCAGGAAATAAAATCGATTGGCAGCGAGATAAACGACATGAATTCGCACACAAATTTCAAAAGCGGCGAATTATCGGGTCACAAGGAGTTTGGAGTTGCATTCATAGTGAGCAAGCAGCTCAAACCGCACGTAATTGACTCCAAACCAACTAATGAAAGGTTGTGTGCGATTCGAATTAAAACTCGTTTTTTCAACCTCTGGCTCATCAACGTGCATGCCCCGACTGAAGTTAAGGAAGATGCAGTGAAAGACGAATTTTATGCCCGCCTGGTGACTCTGTTCGACTCACTTCCAAGAAATAACGTCAAAATACTGCTAAGAGATTTTAGTGCGAAAGCTGGAAACGAAAGTTGGTATTGGGGAACCACTGGAGGACATAGCCTCCATGAGGATCTCAATGATAACGGCCAACGATAAAACGACTTCGCCTGCAGTAGGAGTCTTCTCGTAAGCTCCACATGGTTTCCGCATCAACGCATTCACAAACAGACTTGGAAATCTCCAGACCCATGTACCGTCAACCAAATTGAAGAGGTCCTCATTTGCAAAAGGTGGGCGTCCAGTGTATTGGATTTCCGATCTTATCGAGGAACAAACTTCGATTTATTGTAGACCACTACTTGGTGAAGACCTATCAGTGTAAAATTTCTTCGGTGCACCAATCGAGAGTACCAAAGCCCTCCCAAAATTTTCGTGGTTGACAATCTCTTGAATGATGCTACGGCGCAGGCACATACAGTCGCTTTCGAGAAAAAACTATCACCAATGCTACACGACATAAGCAACACAGTTGTACACGGGTTCTGGGAAGAACTTAAAGGTATCATCAATTAGCTCGCAGACAAGGTCGTGGGATACAAAAACCGTCGAGCGCGAAACGGCTGGTTCGATGAAGAATGCAGAAAATCACTCGACGCATAGAACATAGAAGCTTACAGAGAATATATCCAACGTGCAACTAGAACCAAAAAAAGGAAAAATATGACGAGCTACAGCGAATATCGAATAGAATAATTAGACGTAAGAAACGGAAACACTTTGACGAGCAGTTGCTGAACATTAATGAAAACCTAGCTAATAGAAACACCAGACAAGCGTATAGACTAGGAAATACAATTAAGAACGGCTATCAACCCAGGACTAGCCTCTGTACGGACAAGGATAGAAATTTCATCGGCGACACCGATAGCATCAATATGCCTTGGGCGTCCTGTTTTGAAAAGCTTCTGAATCCAACAACTAACGTCCCAATACAAAAAGCCTAAATCGATAACGTTATTATTGATCATGGTCCTACTCACAGCCTCCGAGAATAGACGAAATTGATCTCGCTTTGCGGTCACTCAAACCAAAAAAAAAACGTCGGACGCTGACGAGATTCCAGCTGAACTGCTAAAATCTTGTGGAACGGGTCTATTAAATGCCATACAACTACTTCTGCAAATTCTGGGAGGACGACGTGATCACAGGCGATCGGCGCATAAGATGTTTACACACCAAAAAACCCTTACAAAATGGTCAATGGTTAGTCTGCCCATAGAATATGTCACGAACGACTGAAGGTACAAGACATTCATGAAATTCGGTGCGAATATGTAGAAATATTCAGATTCGCTGGTGAAAGTTATACGTCGTAATAGGCCAACTTCAAGTTATCCAGATCTGAAATTGAAGTAGACTTCTAGTATGTCCATGTCCATGTCACATGTCAAAATAGGACAATCGATGGAATTAGTTCTGGTTGGAAGGAATTTAAAAATTAAATGAAACCGATGGTTATCGCTCTATGGCCAGAGTATAGTACGCCAAAAGTGTAATAAAGTCATGAGCCCCAATTCATCTAGGAATGATAATTTCAGTTTTTTTTCAATTTTTTTCCTCTAAATCAATTCAAAAGCAAAAGACGGAAGCATCAAGCCACATTTATTTATGCTCACTTTCTATACTCGTATTTATGCATTATTATTAATCCATGTACGAAGGTAATTTACTCGAGTGTATTTGCCAGGATAACCATTTCGTCCACATCCATTCCCGTTCGATGTAATACCAGCCAAAAGTCCATTCACAACAACTGGCCCTCCAGAGTCTCCTTGGCACGTATCCGTTCCGCCTCGAAGTCGTCCAACACAAAACTCGCTTACACTGATCGTTCCCCAAACACGTTCGCAGGTTCGTTTCGACTGTACGGGAAGATTTGTCTTCTTCAGTACCTCGGAGAGTCTTCCACTTTCGGATATGGTTCCCCAACCCATTGCAACAGCTGTGTTCCTTGCAGTTAACTTCCGATTGTTCAATTTGATTGGCTGAATAGACGAACTGTAGGTAAGATTTTCTTTCAGGTAAATCAAAGCCAGGTCGAAGGCCATGGTACTTTTGTTGAATTTCGGATGCCTTCTCCATCCACTAGCCTGAACGACGGTTCCACCTTGTGATCGGTAAGTTGAACCTGCCCGGATGCTGAGCTGAGAAGGACTTGTTCCGACAACACAATGAGCGGCGGTTACAATAACCCTCGGTCGGATAATAGATCCTCCACAAATGTGATTTCCATCTCTTCTTATCGATACTACATAAGGATAAGCTGTTATAGTAGTTTGGCTGCCACCGACTATCCGTGGTCTTGTTCTGGCCCCGACAGCTTGTGCTGCAAACAGGCACACCAAAACCGCGACACTTCGATACATTTCAATGATTCGAACCAAATGATTATGAAATTGCCGTGGTCTAATTATTATTATTGAAGGTTTAGAGAAAAAGAAAAGTAAAGTAAAAGTATTAACCAAGCTGTTTATCCAAAACGCAGCTGTCGCAGCTGCTTTTTCGAATTATCAACAAATAATTTGCTAATGATAATAGTATTGTAGATTTTGGATATTGGTTTCCAAACTTAGCAATAAATATTTTCTTTTGTGAAACGTCAGCAAATGACATTTATTATGAATTCAATTAAATCGAAATTATGTCTACCGAGTAAATATCTGGTGGAATGTGAAAGAGACCGAGTTCTTTTCTTAAGAATACCAGGGTTCTGACGAAATCAGGGAAGAGAGAAAAACAAAATTCGAATTTGAATATCATATTAGCAATGTTTATTTGTAACCAGGACGGAACAATGATAGGGGAATTTAAACTTCAACTCAAATGTTAAGTAAAATTCTAGTACATCCTCACTGTAAAAATATGATACAATCTAATAAATTTTAATTGGACAGTTGAATGATTATACCCTTCAGTGAATACCCTTTCATTGAAGGGTGTAATAATACGTATACACTCATCATCATCGTGGCGCGACAGCCCGACGTCGGGCTTTGGCCGCCTGGATCATTGTCCTCCAATTATCTCGATCACGTGACCGCGTCCTCCAATTTTGGGAGCCCAGCAGCTGCGCGGCGTCCACACCTACTGAGCTCTCCCAACGAGATCTCGGTCGTCCTCGCAGTCTCGTTCCGTCGACACGTTCTGCATTCATTACTCTCTTAGGCAGGCGATCATCGTCCATTCTTTGTACATGCCCTGCCCATTGAAGTCGTTGTAGTTTGACGATTTTTGAGACTTGCAGCTCATCGTACATTTCATACAACTCATGGTTGTACCGGATGCGCCATCCATCTCAATCGCAAACAGCCCCGAAAATTCGCCGCAGAACCTTACGTTCAAATGTGTCTAGCATGTTTCCGGAGGTTTGAGTCAGGGTCCATGCTTCGCAGCCATAGCACTAATTGTATAATGGTTTTGTACACGCGGAGCTTCGTGTTTCTGTGCACATGCTTCGATTTCATTATGGGGAGAACCGAGAAAAAAGTCTTATTAGCTAACTGTATGCGTCGCTTGATTTCGTCAGTTTCGTTGGCGTCCCTTGACAAGTTGCAGCCCAGGTAAATGAAGTTCTTCACGAACTCGATGCTACGGTCCCCCACGTTGATGCTCGGTTGTGCAGGTGTCCTTGTCACCGATTGCATCATTATTTTAGTTTTACCCTCGTTAATACGTAATCCAACTTCCCTTGCAGCGGTATAGAGCGTATGCAGAAGTTCTTCTGCGTCAGCCAATCTTCGGGACATGATGTTGATGTCGTCGGCGTACGCTGCTAATTGTGTCGAATTGATGAGTAGCGTCTTGCTGTTGTCCATATTCATGGGCCGAATAATGTATTCCAGTGCTAGGTTGAAGAGCGTCGGTGCCAGTCCATCGCCCTGTTTCAAACCAGTGCGTGTTTCAAATAGATCAGTAAGTCTATTCTGGATCCCGACTTGTGAGACGGAGTTGGTCATCGTCATCTTTGTCAGTCGCACTAATTTTGCCGGTATACCAAATTGCAGCATGATGTTGTACAGTACACCACGATCGATACTGTCGTATGCCTGCTTGAAGTCGACAAAGATTTGGTATACGTTTACGTTGTATTCCCAGCACCTCTGGAGTATCAGTTTGACTGAGAAGAGCTGATCGGTTGTGGAGCAACCAGGTCTGAAACCGCTTTGATATTCGCCAATGACTCGTTCTGCGTACGGTTTTATTCTATTTTCCAGAATTTTCGTCAAAATTTTATAGGACGTACAAACTAGTGAGATGCCCCTGTAGTTCTCACACCGCAGTTTATCTCCCTTTTTATGAATTGGACAGATGATGCTTCTGTGCCAATAGTCTGGCATCTCCTCGTTCTCCCATACTCGCAGGAGTAATTGATGTATGGCATCAACTAGACTCGTTCCACGGAATTTTAGCAGTTCAGCTGGAATCTCGTCAGCGCCCGGCGCTTTATTTCGTTTTAGTGACCGCAACGCGAGATCAACTTCCTCTACTGTCGGGGGTTGTATGGGTGAGCCTAGATCAACAATATCGTCGAGAGCTTCCTGTGTGGGGATGTTAGATGGTCGGTTTAGAAGCTCTTCAAAATAAGAGGCCCATCGTTTGTTAATGCTATCGGTGTCGCTGATGATGTTTCCATCCTTGTCCTTACAAAGGCTAGTCCTGGGTTGGTAGCCGTTCTTAATTGTATTTACTAGTTTCTACGCTTGTCTGGTGTTCCTATTAGCTAAGTTTTCGTTTATGTTCAGCAACTGCTCGTCAAAGTATTTACGTTTCTTACGTCTAATTATTCTATTCGATATTCGCCGTAGCTCGTCATATTTTTCTCTTCTGGCTCTGGTTCCTCGTTGAATTCATTGTCTGTAGGCCTCGTTTTTCGCGCCTAGTGAATTTTTGCATTCTTCGTCGAACCAGTCATTTCGCGTTCGCCGGGCTTTATATCCCACGACTTTCTCTGCGACATCCTTGATGGTACCCTTGAGTTCTTCCCAGAGCCCATGGACGCCTGTGTTGCTGATGTTGTGTAGCATAGGTGATAGTCTTTCCTCAAGGGCGGTGATATACGCCACCGCTGTAGCATCACTCAGAAGATTATCAACCGCAAAGATTTTGGGAGGGCTGATTCTTGATTGGTGCACTGAGGAAATTCTACATCTGTAGGACGTCTTCACCAAGTGATGATCTGAGTCGCAGTTTGCTCTTCAATAGGAGCGGACATCTTTCACACTAGACGCCCATTTCCTGCAAATGAGGACGTGGTCAATTTGGTTAACGGTATGTGCGTCTGGAGACTTCCAGGTCTGCTTGTGAATGCATCGATGCGGGAAACACGTAGAGCTTACGACTAGATTCCTGCTGCAGGCGAAGTCGATAAGTCGCTGGCCGTTGTCGTTACATTCTTCATGGAGACTGTGGCCTCCAGTGGTGCCCCGGTGCCAACTTTCATTTCCGACTATCGCGTTAAAGTCTCCCAGCAGCAATTTGACGTCGTTTGTTGGAAGTGAGTCGAAGAGAGTTTCAAGGCGGGCGTAGAACTCGTCTTTTACTGTGTCTTCTTTAACTTCAGTGGGGGCATGCACATTGATGAGCCAGAGATTGAAGAATCGAGTCTTGATGCGAATCGCACACAGCCGTTCATTTATGGGTTTGAAGTCAGTAATATGCGGTTTGAGGTAATTGTTCACTATAAATGCTACTCCAAACTCCTTGCGGCCCGATGGTTTGCCACTTGTAAAAATTGTGTGCGATTTCTTGTCATTAATCTCGCTGCCAAGCCAATTTGTTTCCTGGACTGCAGTAATGCTCAGTTTGTACTTTTCGACCTGTTGAAGGAGGACCTTCTCGGCCCCCGGTTTGTTCAGGGAGCGCACAGTCCAGAATCCGAAAGAATAATCCTTTAGTCGTTTGCGTGGTCGTAGTTGTTGATCCATCCAATCCGAGGCTTTTGTTCCACGTTTCTTGACATGGAGTGGTTTTAGCAAGGACGAGTTGTCAGCACGTCGCTTAACCCCATTCAGGGGATGGCCTCGGAGATAGCTGCTTCAGATGGTTTATAAACGTGCTGGAGCTCACACAACTATGTTGCAGTCATTCCATCCTTCTAAACCTGAGACACTTAGGTGTTCGTCAGCCATTCAGGCTACAGCTATCTGCCTTTTCCAAACTGTCTTATCGCTAAGACATTGGCCGTCAGCGATTTGATACACTGCCGTTACCAGGAGGCGCCCACGCGGAGGACTATTGAAAAGGTCTTTGCCCCCCCCCCCCCCCCCGGAATTTACTACAGCTACTTTTTAAGGGGAATCCAAAGTCAAAAAACGTCACAAATATAGCTCTCGTGAAAAGTTCAGGTTTTACAATTATTGGCTCTTTTTCTCAGAAACAATAAAGTGTAAATTTAAATATTGGTCCAGGTTTTTCCCTTACGATTTTTTTATTCATGTTTGTAGAAAATAGTTGTTTCGGAAGCAGCGTACTCCCTTCTTCAGTTCTAAGATCTAAAAACCTAGACTATTACTTAAAATTTATGTAATAATACGAGAAACCACCAGAAAAAAGCAAACGAAAAATATAAAGTGTAGCTAACTGTATATTCTTCACCATTACCACCAATACTACCACCAATTAGCTTCTTTTTTATTAAAAATTATTTTCCTAACGTTGATATTTGTACGTCGAAATATAAATTAATTATTGGAATATTTTTTTATCAGCTGAGAAAAGATATAAACAATTATCATTTTTGTAATCTTTAATCAGAAGAAAGTTCAAGTAAATCTTTATAATTTGCGAAAAGAATACAGTTTCTAGCATATGTAGTATCCGAAAAAAAGGCAACTAAAAATTACACTTTTTTAACATAAATGAGAAGACTTCCCAATATGCATAGATATATTTATTTCACATGCCTATATCCACCGTCATCATTCTTCATGTATGTATAAAGAATCAGGCTACAAATGTTTCAGACAGTTGTTGCTGATTCATTATACTCGTACAAGTTGAAAACGTAGTGCTTGCATATTAATTTCCTATTAAATTGAAAATGCATTTTAAATCAACATAAGAAAATCGTATTGACCGATTCCAGCAGTCTAAACCGATTATGAGAAATTTTGTTTCGCAACAAATAGCTCTGTTCCCCAACCAACTGGTTGGCTTTGATGTGTTGCACCGAGCGAGTTCAAATATCGAATTGAAGTGAAGGAGAACAAACCGCTTTGTGCCCCAACAGAAATATCTTAACAACCCGGTTGGCTTTGATACGTTGTAGCTCGCTCGCAAGCAGATAGGGGTAAAAATGGATGCGAATTGCGTTGAAGGAGAGCAATGCGCTTTTATTGGCATTGTACTGTATTGAATGCTTATGTTATGCTATATCTTGTGTAAAAAGAGAGTACTGTGTAAATGTATAAATGAATGTATAGTTTTAATGAAATGTTGAGATACATTTTTGCAATTGTTAAGTCAAGCGGCGCTTGACTAGCTTGTATGGAGTGCACGTCACTGGTATTTCCTATCGATCGATATCCCTCTAACGGCACGGTCTAGTAAGCAAAAGTGTCCTATATTCTGAAAATCACTAGTAAGATCAATTTATCCAGGAGCGATGATTTCACAATCGAATGAACCATATTTGATTTCACGTCCGTTACGCTAGCACCCCCACGCCTAAGTATCGATATCAGGCATAGTGCATAATTAGGGGCTAATTAGTTGCTCTATTCCCGAATTTATTGCTCCTGCCGATCCGCCAGACGACGACGATTTTATGTGGGGGTGCTAGCGTAACGTTACGCTAGCACCCCCACTTTTTTATCCAACATCTATCGCACGCAAATTTGATGCAAAATGAAAAACAGAATTAATTGCTAATTTGTTGCTCTATTCCGGAATTTATTGCTCCTGCCGAATTGCCAGGATAATGTTTTTTGTATGGTGGTGCTAGCGTAACGTTACGCTAGCACCCCCACTTTTTAATACGGCATTTGTCGTCTCTAAATTTAATGCAAATTGAAAGCCATAATTAATTGCTAATTTGTTGTTCTATTCCCGAATTTATTGCTCCTGTCGATTCGCCAGGACTTCAGCTTATATATGGAAAAGACACCACATTTGTACCCCCCCCCCCCCCCCTGTACTATCTCCACTGGCACAAATTAAACAAAAGCTTGATGCAGAATAAAAGCAATAGATATTTGCTAATTTGTTGCCCCATTCCGGAATTTATTGCTCCTGCCGACTTGCCAGGATAACGTTTTTTGTGTGGTAGAGCTAGTGTGACGTCACATTAGCACCTCCCTTCTAAATGCGGCATATATTTTCCTCAAATGCAATGAACAATTAAAGAGATAATTAATTGCTAATTTGTTGCTATGGAAAAGACACCACATTTGTACCCCCCCCTGTACTATCTCCACTGGCACAAATTAAACAAAAACTTGATGCAGAATATAAGCAATAGATATTTGCTAATTTGTTGCTCCATTCCGGAATTTATTGCTCCTGCTGACTTGCCAGGTCGAAAAGTACAAACTGAGCATTACTGCAGTCCAGGAAACAAATTGGCTTGGCAGCGAGATTAATGACAAGAAATCGCACACAATTTTTACAAGTGGCAAACCATCGGGCCGCAAGGAGTTTGGAGTAGCATTTATAGTGAACAATCACCTCAAACCGCATATTACTGACTTCAAACCCATAAATGAACGGCTGTGTGCGATTCGCATCAAGACTCGATTCTTCAATCTCTGGCTCATCAATGTGCATGCCCCCACTGAATTTAAAGAAGACGCAGTAAAAGACGAGTTCTACGCCCGCCTTGAAGCTCTCTTCGACTCACTTCCAACAAACGACGTCAAATTGCTGCTGGGAGACTTTAACGCGTAAGTCGGGAATGAAAGCTGGCATCGGGGGACCACTGGAGGCCACAGCCTCCATGAGAAATGTAACGATAACGGCCAGCGACTTATAGATTTCGCCTGCAGCAGGAATCTAGTCGTAAGCGCATCGACGCATTCACAAGCAGACCTGGAAGTCTCCAGACGCACATACCGTCAACCAAATTGACCACGTCCTCATTTGCAGGAGATGGGCGTCTAGTGTCATGGATGTCCGCTCCTATCGAGGAGCAAACTGCGACTCAGATCATCACTTGGTGAAGACGACCAACAGAGGTAGATTTTCCTCAGTGCACCAGTCAAGAATCAGCCCTCCCAAAATCTTTGCGGTTGATAAGCTCTTGAGTGATGCTACAGCGGTGGCGTATACTACCGCTCTTGAGGAAAAACTATTTTATCACCTATGCTACACAACATCAGCAACACAGGCGTCCATGGGTTCTGGGAAGAACTCAAGGGTACCATCAAGGATGTCGCAGAGAAGGTCGTGGGATATAAAGCCCGGCGAGCGCGAAATGACTGGTTCGACGAAGAATGCAAAAATTCACTTGACGCGAAAAACGAGGCCTACAGACAATGGATTCAACGAGGAACCAGAGCCAGAAGAGAAAAATATGACGAGCTACGGCGAATATCGAATAGAATAATTAGACGTAAGAAACGTAAATACTTTGACGAGCAGTTGCTGAACATAAACGAAAACTTAGCTAATAGGAACACCAGACAAGCGTAGAAACTAGTAAATACAATTAAGAACGGCTACCAACCCAGGACTAGCCTTTGTAAGGACAAGGATGGAAACATCATCAGCGACACCGATGGTATTAACAAACGATGGGCCTCTTATTTTGAAGAGTTTCTAAACCGACCATCTAACATCCCCACACAGGAAGCTCTCGACGATATTGTTGATCTAGGCCCACCCATTCAACCCCCGACAGTAGAGGAAGTTGATCTCGCGTTGCGGTCACTAAAACGAAATAAAGCGCCGGGCGCTGACGAGATTCCAGCTGAACTGCTAAGATTCGGTGGAACGAGTCTAGTTGATGCCATACATCAATTACTCCTGCGAGTATGGGAGAACGAGGAGATCCCAGACGATTGGCGCAAAAGCATCATCTGTCCAATTCATAAAAAGGGTGATAAACTGCGGTGTGAGAATTACAGGGGCATCTCACTAGTTTGTACGTCCTATAAAATTTTGACGAAAATTCTGGAAAATAGAATAAAACCGTACGCAGAACGAGTCATTGGCGAATATCAAAGTGGTTTCAGACCTGGTCGCTCCACAACCGATCAGCTCTTCTCAGTCAAACTGATACTCCAGAGGTGCTGGGAATACAACGTAAACGTATACCAAATCTTTGTCGACTTCAAGCAGGCATACGACAGTATCGATCGTTGAGTACTTTACAACATCATGCTGCAATTTGGTATACCGGCAAAATTAGTGCGACTGACAAAGATGACGATGACCAACTCCGTCTCACAAGTCAGGATCCAGAATAGACTTACTGATCTATTTGAAACACGCACTGGTTTGAAACAGGGCGATGGACTGGCTCCGACGCTCTTCAACCTAGCACTGGAATACGTTATTCGGGCCATGAATTTGGACAACAGCAAGACGCTACTCATCAAGCCGACACAATTAGCAGCGTACGCCGACGACATCAACATCATGTCCCGAAGATTGGCTGACGCAGAAGAACTTCTGCATACGCTCTATACCGCTGCAAAGGAAGTTGGATTACGTATTAACGAGGGTAAAACTAAAATAATGATGCAATCGGTGACAAGGACACCTGCACAACCAAGCATCAATGTGGGGGACCTCAACATCGAGTTCGTGAACAACTTCATTTACCTGGGTTGCAACCTATCGAGGGACGCCAACGAAACTGACGAAATCAAGCGACGGATACAATTAGCTAATAAGACTTTTTTCTCGGTTCTCCCCATAATGAAATCGAAACATGTGCACAGAAACACGAAGCTCCGCGTGTACAAAACCATTATACGACCAGTGCTATGCTATGGCTGCGAAGCATGGACCCTAACTCAAGCCTCCGAAAACATGCTAGACACTTTCGAACGTAAGGTTCTACGGCGAATTTTCGGGGCTGTTTGCGATCGAGATGGATGGCGCATCCGGTACAACCATGAGTTGTATGAAATGTACGATGAGCTGCAAGTCTCGAAAATCGTCAAACTACAACGACTTCAATGGGCAGGGCATATACAAAGAATGGACGATGATCGCATGCCTAAGAGAGTAATGAATGCAGAACGAGTCGACGGAGCGAGACTGCGAGGACGACCGAGATCTCGTTGGGAGAGCTCAGTAGGTGTGGACGCCGCGCAGCTGCTGGGCTCCCAAAATTGGAGGACGCGGTCACGTGACCGAGATAATTGGAGGACAATGATCCAGGCGGCCAAGGCCCGACGTCGGGCTGTCGCGCCACGATGATGATGATGATGATGACTTGCGAGGATAACGTTTTTTGTGTGGTAGAGCTTGTGTGACGTCACATTAGCACCTCCCTTCTAAATGCGGCATATATTTTCCTCAAATGCAATGAACAATTAAAGAGATAATTAATTGCTAATTTGTTGCTCTATTCCCGAATTTAGTGCTCCTGCCGATTTGCCAGGACTTCAGCTTATATATGGGAAGGACACCACATTTGAACCCCCCTGTACTTTCCCCACTGGCACAAATCTAACAAAAACTTGATGCAAAGCGAAAGCAATTAATATTTCCTAATTTGTTGCTCTATTCCGGAATTTATGGCTCCTGCCGCATCGCCAGGATAATGTTTTTTGTAAGGTGTTGCTAACGTGAAATAGTAAAAAGTTTAAAAAGAAGTTCACTTAGTTTGTGATAATAGCGTCATAAGCAGGAAAGTGCAGTTTGGATGAAAAAATAGCATGCGATATAACTCAGAAAATTTGGAACAGCGCCATCTTTTTTTTTTGTGTGTCCATATTTAAGCAACATGTTGGCGACTGATGAATCTGCGTGCGGCGGAAACTTCGAGAAACGCTAAGCACTGAATTCCTTTGTCGATTCCCTACGAAATTTGGAGGGTTTAAGGTGTGGGAATTTTTTTCCGGTCACGAAGGTCGTCGAATATACTTTCCCAGCTCAAAAGTAGCAGCAGCAGTTTATTTGCAAATACTGGAAATGGATTGTAGTCTTTTGCGTCAGGTATTCACAGCCATTGGTTTTTCTCAAATATTCCGCCAGACACAAAATCTTCCGCCTCAAACATGTTGCTTAAATTTCAACTATCCCGGAATTATTACAGTGTTCTCCCTCTTCCAAATCTATGTGACATGCTCCCAAGCCCATTTCAAACGTTTTAGCCTAATGTTTTAACGGAAAATCTGGCTTACTGACTGGCTTCCACGTACGTAAGCCAGCTTTCGTAAGTATTTTCTCATCAAATTTGTTGAGATTTGAATACCCGTTGCCAAAACTAGATCGTTCCTAAGGCCAGATGAAGTTTTGAATCAGTTCGGATGGCTTTGTAACGGTAAAAATTAGGTCGTTTTTTTCCTGATCGTCCAAAGCCTTTCTTTCGCTCGGTGGCACCCTTTTCCCGGAACTTTTTCGAGTACCATTTCACAGTACGCTGCGCAACATTCATTTTTTCACCTATTTTACAAATATTTCGATTTTCTCGCGCCAAAATAAAAATATTGCTTTCGTTTTCCGCGCTAACTATTTCCTACTTTTTCACCCAAACTGCACTTTTCTGTTTACGCTATTGTCACCAAATGAGTGAGCTTCGTTCAAAACTTTTCATTATTTCTAGACACGATATAAATACTTTGTGATAACCTGAGCCAATAAAACACCATCACACTAACTACTTAGGAGAATTTTTATGAAAAAGGGAGTAAAATAGTTTGAGCAACTTTTTTTTTCTAACACTTTATATTGAACATTATCCTGTGGCTGAATGCGGAATAGAGGCGATGCAAACGGCAGCGTTCTTGCGAGCTCCTGGATCAAGTAATATGGATCTGAATTTTTCGGTTTCTCCTCTCCATATGCTTTCCCCTCCGGTTAAATGCGTGCCATCAACTGTCAATTTTTGTATCTGAAAATCATTCCCTTCCGGATCTGAAGAGCATATATTCAGAATTGAATCGACTGCTGGTGAGTGTGTCTTAGTTTAGTTAGAATTCAAATGTCAACTAGAATTTCAAGAGAAAACTTAAATCCTTTGTACATACACAATCGGACAAATTTCCTTTAGGCAGCAAAATAATTTTGTATGTTGACTATTTCGAATAATTACACAAAACGGACATTTTATTGAGAAGAAATGAACTTTATGTGCTTCCCAAACTGTAAACTGTCCAAAAACTTCCACCACCTGCGCCGCTTACATTTCAAATATGGAACTATTTAACAGAGTAGAAAACCTGCACTAACGTTCTATCGAGAGCAACTCAGATCAAATTGTTAGTGTAATTGTGTGGTCTTAACCTGCTCTGCTCTATATGGATCTTGAAACAAACGTGCCTATTATTAATAAGTTACGGAACTTTCTGGCCGCTGCAATTTTACTACACAACTTTTTTGACTTGGCTACAAAAGAAGTTGGAATAAGCATCAACCAGGGCAAAACGAAACTCAATGAACGACGAGGGTGCCAGCACAACCCAAAATCAACGACGAAACCACAATGTCGAAATAACGCAAGGGAGAGAGGCGAAATGAAAAATCGCGTCGGCCAATAAGACATGTTATTCGTTTACCAATTGATGAAAACATTAAAGTGGCATGTTCGGATCAGTTTGTGCATTAAATGAACAATACGACCAAAAGAAATAAATTCGGAAATATTACAACAAATTATAAATTAATTATCTAATACACTGTGCGTTGAATTTAAGTCCAAGATATACTACATTTAGAAATATTGTACTTATTGCCTTCATTACGCGTCAAGTTTTTGTTATTCGTAGATTTGTGCCAGTGGGGATTGTACAGGGGGCTCTAAATGTGATGTCCTTCCCATATATAAGCTGAAGTCCTGGCGAATCGGCAGGAGCAATAAATTCGGGAATAGAGCAACAAATTAGCAATTAATTATGGCTTTCATTTTGCATTGAATTTAGAGACGATAAATGCCGTGTTAAAAAGTGGGGGTGTTAGCGTAACGTTACGCTAGCACCACCATACAAAAAACATTATCCTGGCGATTCGGCAGGAGCAATAAATTCCGGAATAGAGCAACAAATTAGGAAATATTAATTGCTTTCGCTTTGCATCAAGTTTTTGTTAGATTTGTGCCAGTGGGGATAGTACAGGGGGATACAACTGTGGTTTCCTTCCCATTTATAAGCAGAAGTCCTGGCGAATCGGCAGGAGCAATAAATTCGGGAATAGAGCAACAAATTAGCAATTAATTTTGTCTTTAATTGGCCATTGAATTTGAGGAAAATATACACCGCATTTAGAAGGGAGGTGCTAATGTGACGTCATACTAGCTCTACCGTTCGAAAAACGTTATCCTGGCGAATCGGCAGGAGCAATAAATTGCGGAATGGAGCAACAAATTAGCAAATATTTATTGCTTATATTCTGCATCAAGTTTTTGTTTAATTTGTGCCAGTGGAGATAGTACAGGGGGGTACAAATGTGGTGTCTTTTCCATATATAAGCTGAAGTCCTGGCGAATCGACAGGAGCAATAAATTCGGGAATAGAACAACAAATTAGCAATTAATTATGGCTTTCAATTTGCATTAAATTTAGAGACGACAAATGCCGTATTAAAAAGTGGGGGTGCTAGCGTAACGTTACGCTAGCACCACCATACAAAAAACATTATCCTGGCAATTCGGCAGGAGCAATAAATTCCGGAATAGAGCAACAAATTAGCAATTAATTCTGTTTTTTATTTTGCATCAAATTTGCGTGCGATAGATGTTGGATAAAAAAGTGGGGGTGCTAGCGTAACGTTACGCTAGCACCCCCACATAAAATCGTCAATTCTGGCGAATCGGCAGGAGCAATATATTCGGGAATAGAGCAACTAATTAGCCCCTAATTATGCACTATGCCTGATATCGATACTTAGTGGTGGGGGTGCTAGCGTAACGGACGTTTTGATTTCTATCTAAACTAATTCAAACACAAAAAAGAAGCAACACGTCACATTTATTAGGCTCACATTCAATTTATGCATTATTATTAAGCCATCTTCGCAGAAAATTGATTCGTGTGTAAACTCCGGGCCATCCGTTTCGTCCACATCCATTCCCGTTCGATGTAATACCAGCCAAACGTCCCTTCACAACAATTGGTCCTCCAGAGTCTCCTTGGCATGTATCCGTTCCGCCCCGAATTCGTCCAACACAAAATGTGCTTTTATTTACCGTTTTCCAAACACGTCTGCAGGTTCGCTTCGATTGCACTGGGAGTCTCGTCGTCTTCAGCACCTCGGACAGATTGCCACTTTCAGACACGGTTCCCCAACCCATTGCAATAGCTGTGTTCCTAGCATACAATTTTCGGTTGTTCAATTTGATTGGTTGTATCGATGAACTGTATGAAAGATTTGATTCGAGGTAAATCAGTGCCAGGTCGTAAGCCAGAGTGGCTCTATTGAATTTGGGATGCCTTCTCCATCCCCTAGCCTGAATGACGATACCACCTTGAGATCGGTAAGTTGAACCTGCTCGGATGCTGAGCTGAGAAGGACTTGTCCCGACAACACAATGCGCAGCGGTTACAATAACATTCGGTCGGATAATAGAACCTCCACAAACGTGATTTCCATCTCTTCTTATCGATACTATATAAGGAAAAGCTGTTATAGTAGTCTGACTGCCACCGACTATCCGTGGTCTTGTTCTGGCCCCGATCGCCTGTGCTGTAAGTAGGCACAACAAAACCGCGACACTTCTATACATTCCAACGATTCCAACCAAATGAATGTGAAATTGGTGTGGTCTTATTATTATTGAAGGTTCGGAATAGAAGAAAACTTAAAAAAAGCTGTTTATTCAAAATGCAGCTGTGCAAACTTTTCTAATGATAAATTAATAATAGGCGCTTTCTTTTCTACCCTAGTACAGGTTAATTCGGTTTTAACCACAAGCAATTATAACAATGCGTTAACCTGAAATAACATGGATAGCTCTACGGGTTAATAAGCCTGCACTACATAGATACGTCAAGAGATGGCGCTTGCATTGCTAAATGGCGAATTTAATATGGGAAATTAAAAATCTTCGTAGTTTTTTATACCAAGTTAATTAGTAAGCATATCGTATATATTTTTCCAGATATGATTCATATTTTCTATTCAATATTCGCCGTGGCTTGGTTATTTTTCTCTTTTGGCTCTGGTTCCTCGTTGAATCCATTGTCTGTAGGCCTCGTTTTTCGAATCAAGTGAATTTCTGCATTCTTCGTCGAACCATTTCGCGATCGCCGGGCTTTATTTCCCACGAACTTCTCTGCGACATCTTTGATGGTACCCTTGAGTTCTTCCTAGAACCCATGAACGCCTGTGTTGCTGATGTTTGTAGCATAGGCGATAGTCTTTCCTCAAAGTCGGTAGTAAACGCCACCGCCGTAGCATCGTTCAGAAGCTTATCAACCGCAAAGATTTCGGGAGGCTGTTTCTCGATTGGTGCACTGAGGTGATTCTAAATCTGTAGGTCGTCTTCACCAAGTGATGATCTGAGTCGCAGTTTGCTCCTTGATAGGAGCGAACCTCCATCATACTAGGCGCCCGTCTCCTGCAAATGAGGACGTGATCAATTAGGTTGACGGTATGTGTGTCTGAAGATTTCCAGGTCTGCTTGTGAATGCATCGATGCGGGAAACACGTACAGCTTACGAGATTCCTACTGCAGCCGAAGTCGATAAGTCGCTGGCCGTTGTCGTTACATTCTTCATGGAGACTGTGGCCTCCAGTGGTCCCCCGGTGCCAACTTTCATTTCCGACTTTCGCATTAAAGTCTCCCAGCAGCAATTTGGCGTCGCTTGTTGGAAGTGAGTCGAAGAGCGTCTCAAGGCGGGCGTAGAACTCGTCTTTTACTGCGTCTTCTTTAACTTCAGTGGGGGCGTGCACATTGATGAGCCAGAGATTGAAGAATCGTGTCTTAATGCGAATCGCACATAGCCGTTCATTTATGGGTTTGAAGTCAGTAATGTGCGGCTTGAAGTGATTGTTCACTTAAATGCTAACCCAAACTCCTTGCGGCCCGATGGTTTGCCACTTGTAAAAATTTTGTGTGATTTCTTTTCATTGATCTCGCTGCCAAGCCAATTTATTTCCTGGACTGCAGTAATGCTCAGTTTGTACTTTTCGACCTGTTGAAGGAGGGCCTTCTCGGCCCCGGGCTTGTTCAAAGAGCGTACGTTCCAGGAACTGAAAGAATAATCCTTTAGTCGTTTGCGTGGTCGTCGTTGTTGATCCGTCCAATCCGAGGCTTTTGTTCCAGGTTTCTTGACGTGGAGTGGTTTTTGCAAGGAGGAGTTGTCAGCACATCGCTTAACCCCATTCAGGGGATGGCCACGGAAGATAGCTGCTTCAGATAGTTTAATAAACGTGCTGAAGTTCACACAACTATGTTGCTGGTCCAGCTATACAAATCATTCCATCCGACTAAACCTGAAACGCTTAGGTGTTGGTCAGTCGTTCAGGCTACAGCTATCTGCCATTTTCCAAACTGTCTCATCGCTAAGACTGGGCCGTCAGCGATTTGACTCACTGCCGTTGCCAGGAGGCACCCACGTGGAGGACTATGGAAAAGGTCTTTTGCTGCTGCATCGCAAGTTGAGCTAAAATAAATAACTGGTGCGACTGTCCAATTTGAACCATGGCCTCGAGATGAGTTAGCATCATCTCATTTTCTAGATCGTGACGGTCCTGTGCAGGGGTGTGTGATCAGCAACACGCTCGACCTAGTTATTTACCCCATAAATGGGTACTCATTTAACAGCTGAGTGGGCTCATAGTCCGACACGTAAATCCCATTTTTATCGAAAACTACCGCATTCAGTAGGAATCGAACCGGGGCCCAGTGCGTAGAAGGCGAACGTGCTAACCGTTGCCCCATCCGGACTACAAGTTGAGCTAAAAGTTAGTACTAAAACTAGCTAAGCCGATATGTTGACATCGTCGTGAGTTAGATCGATTTAGTTTGACGTCGAGGATAGCCCCGCGATATAAACGTAGTGAATGCCTTGCTGAAGTTTCGGTACAACAAACAAACTACTTGATAGAGCAAGTTGAAACTTGTTATACGAACTAATGACGTGCACCTAGGTAGGTAACATAAATTTGTGCTGATTGTAACGGTATTTCTGTGTCAGGCACAGAACTTTTCACCTTACCCTCGTATATTGAAATACATTATGTAAGTCATTTTCCAAAAACTTTTTAGCTTTTTGCACTTAGGAAATTAGTTTGCCGGTTTTAAGAAATGTTCGTCGTGTTGAGAATTTGCCCTGTGGTTCAGTCCACCCCTGGGGCTATCCAACAAAATGAAGCACGAGAGGAGTTTGTATACGGAAGGGGAAAATGCAATGTAAGAAGAAACATGATTTGGATCAACAAAAAAATAGAGGCCCTAAGTCGACACCAATCTAAAAATATTAGGGGCCCTAAGCCGAGTCCGGAACATGTTTAATATATTGTATTGTAGCTTAGTGCTCCGACACTAGCGCCAAAGCCTGAAATCTATTTTATTCTAGGGCCTGAAAATACTGCTGAACTTATAATGTATTCTCGTTCAAAGCACTACAATGAACAAAAAAACATTTATTTTTGAGAATTACGGGCCCCCTTTGAAAGGCCGGGCCCGAGGGGAATCACCCCGACTTTTTATTTAGGCATTTTTATTGATCCATTTCCGGAGAAAATTTATTCGAGTGTAGATTCCCGGCGCGCCATTTCGTCCACATCCATCTCCCGTCGATGTAATACCAGCCAAAAGCCCCCTCACAACAATTGGCCCTCCGGAGTCACCTTGGCATGTATCCGCTCCGCCTTTAAGTCGTCCAACACAAAATTGGCTTTTACTGACCGTTGGGTAAATTTTTTTGCAAGTTCGCATCGACTGTACTGGCATGTTTATTTTCTTCAACACGACGGATTGTCTCCCATTTTCAGATACGACTCCCCAGCCAGTTGCAACAGCTGTGTTCGTGTCATATAACTTTCGATGGTTCAGCTTGATTGGTCGAATTGATGAACTGTATATTAGATTTCTTCTGAGATAAAGCAGTGCCAGGTCGTAAGCCACCGTGGCAATGTTGAACTTGGGATGCCTTTTCCACTTGTTTGCTCGAATGACGGTTCCACCTCTTGTCCGGTAAGTTGAGCCTGCCCGGATGCTGACCTGAGATGCATTTGAATCGATAATACAATGTGCAGCGGTTACAATTACATTTGGTCGAATAATAGCACCTCCGCAAATATGGTTTCCATTTTTTATTATCGAAACTATATAAGGATGAGCTGTTATAGTAGTTTGACTGCCACCGATTATTCGTGTTTGTAATTTGACCGCGGTCGCTTGTGCTGTAAACAGGAATACCAAAACCACTACACTACGATACATTCTAACTGTTAAAACCAAATGAATTCATGAAATTGTTTTGAGTATACTATTTAAGGTTAAAACAAGTAAATAAACGAAATGTTAATCATTTCTCTGAAACGCATCTGCTCGCATTTTTTCAGCTTTTCTTCTTTTAAACGGATAATATTTGTGTTATTGTTAATAGATTTTCAAATTTAGGTTCCAATTTCAATGATAATTTTACAACATGGATATGTTTTGACAAGGCAGATAGACAGACATAGGAAATTGTAACGGACAGTTTGGTGGGCATCCGAAGATGCCCGTGGGGACGGAGCCTAAGGTAGCATATTGCCGTGAAGGTCGGGCTGTGCCATCTGGCGAAGAAAAAGGCCCCTCAACGAGCTAAGCAACGGCCTATGCTTGCTGTAGCTCAGTTCGGGAGATGTGGGCGGGGTTTTCGCCGCTCGTTGCTCGTTGAATTAACAAAAATTCATAGGCCTGGGGAAGACAACACAAACAGAGGGGAGGTAAAAATGGGGAATAAAAAAAATAGTCGGTAAGGATGGAATGGTTGACGACGGATCAGACGCCCACACGGTCGCACCTGGGTCTGGGTGTAATGGGACCCTCGGCCTCTGGTTTCGTACCACTAACAGATCACTACTCATCAGGTGCTGCTTCGATCTGCTGGTGGGAGCAGCACTACCAGACCATAATATGGTTCGTTACAGATGGTTTATTACAAAATGTGGATAAATGACTCTAAAAGTGGACACTGCGTCCATAACAGGTCTATTGTGCCGTAGTCCTGAATTTATTGCAAGAGGCTGTCTACTACTCTTACCTACGACGGCTAGTATGTCCCTTGCAGGAGTTTTCCTGATAAAAGCAGGACTCGTCGAGACCTGCCCAATGAGCGCGCACCTGGCACGCGCAACCGCCGGGCAATCACACAAATTTTAGCCTGTGATCTCAAAGTCCTCCATACAAAGACAACACTCCGTCTCGCTAAACAAACGCAACTTGTTGAGGTGGCCCGATAGGTAATCCGCAAGCAGCCGCAGATCAGCTGTACATATAAAGCGTGTTATGTCCCCTAAGTTGAAGGCAGGGCCGGTCAAAGTCTAACTAATGACGCAGGAAAGTTTGGCGCCCCTCCCCTCTTTTCCAGACATTTTTTCCAAAATAGTGCCCACTTGGACAAAAGTGGTTGACTTTTCAAGCGTTACTTTTGTCCAAGCGGTTTCGCTTCATACTAATTTCGGCGCTGCTTGAAGAAAAGCAGTTGAGCGAGTGCTTTTTTGTTCGTGCGGTTTAGCTTGGTATTAGCTATCGTCGGTGCATTGGCGGTCTTAAATATGTTAACACTCTGTTCAACTAAGAGAAATTGGCTCGTGACATTTTGGCTTAGTCTTAAAAAATACATATTAGACATACAGAGGAAGGCCCGCTTCGAAGTCTCTCCCCATGTTAAGTTTACTGTCCGAGGGAAAATTGTTCACAAAATATAGTAAATTTCACCTTTATTCCTTGTCGATGAAGTACCTAGCTTATTCCAAGGTTTATGAAAGTCAACGCGAACGTTATTCCCTTTCTCCCTTGACTATCTAAACAAAATAAGCAGGGCAAATATACATTACGAAATCAGACTTGCTATAAGGAAGAGATATTGAATGTCAGTGCTTACTATACTACTTTGCCTTAACCCCTAGTGGGGCATAGCGTGTCAACTACTCCTGCACGCCATCATACTCTGTTCTGGACAATGGGGCGCCACTCCCCAAAAGACCTACCCATGCACCTGGCACTCCTTTGCCACAGATCGACGCCATGTGATTCTAGGACCCCCTCTTGGTCGGGCTTGGCTGGAAATTGGGTTCCATTTCGTGGCATGAAAAGCAATGCATTTATCACTCTTCCGCAATGTGTGACCTATCCACTGTCATTTTCGCCTGTGTATCAATTCGTCGATTGGCATCTGACCCGTACGCCGACTTGGCTCTTCATTTGATATAGTTTCGGGCCAGAAAATTCTTAAAATTCGACAAAAACATGAGTTGACGAAAACTTGCAGCTTTGTGGTAACACTAACGGAACTTTTCCACGTACTGCTCCCATACAAAAGCAAAGACAGTACCAAGGAGCGAAATAGGCCCAACTTGGTCTTGATACTGAAATAACTGCTTTGCCAGATTTTGGACAGCATGCCGTAGGCGCATTTAACCTGGTTGATACGACGAACGCTGTCCTGCTCCGTACCACCATTTTCGGCAACAATGCTACCCAGGCAGACGAAGTGAATTGGCAAATTGAAATCATTTTCGCGTCACTATGCTCAAAAAATTTCAAAGACGACGAATTGGAAGCACTGCTCGATGAAGATTCGTGCCAAACGCAAGAAAAATTAACTGAATCACTAGGAGTGACTCAGCAAGCCATCTCGAAACGCCTCAAAGCCATGGGCATGATTCAGAAACAAGGAAATTGGGTTCCGTACGAGTTAAAACCAAGAGATATTGAACGGCGATTATTTGCATGCGAACAACTGCTTCAAAGGCAGGATCGGAAGGGATTTCTACATCGCATCATAACTGGCGACAAAAAATGGGTCCGTTCCGATAATCCCAAGAATATTCACGTCGCCAAGGTTATGCTTTGTATTAATGGGACCAGCTCGGCGTGATATATTACGAGCTACTGAAACCGAATGAAACTATTACAGGAGATCGGTGCCGAACGCAACTGATGCGTTTAAGCTGAGCATTAAAGGAAAAACGACCACAGTACCAAGAGAGACACGACAAAGTCATATCCTCCAGCATGACAATGCTCGGCCACACGTCGCAAAAGTGGTCAAGATATATTTGGAAACCCTGAAATGGAAAATCTTGCCTCACCCATCGTACTCCCAAGACATCACTCCTTCCGACTACCATCTGTTTCGTTCCATGGCGCACGGCCTGGCTGATCAGAATTTTCGTTCGTACGAGGAAGTCGAAAAATGGATCCAATCAGGGATCGCGTCGAAAGACGCCTCCTTTTTCCGAGATGGAATCCGAAAATTGCCGGAGAGATAGGCGAAAGTTGTTGCTAGCGATGGACAGTACTTTGAATAATACATCTGTAAGTACTTTTACACAATTTTTACAATTAAACTTTTAATTAGAGGAAAAAACGGCGGAAACAAAGTTGTACATCCAATATGCAACACATTAAAAGAGCCTCCGTAGTGACCGCAATGTATATATATGAATGATCACCTCCTGAGTCGATTTAGCCATGCCTGTCTGTCCGTATGTCAAATGAAATTTTGAATAAGCGAAAACTTTCGATTGAATGAAGCTAGCGATTTGAAATTTTGGTCAAATGTTTGCGGTAGAATCAAGTTGGTTGCAATTGAAAATCGGCAAGATCCGACCCAGGAACCCCTACCTCTCCTACAAATGGAACTTCGAATAACCGATAACTTTCGATAGAATGAAGGTAGAGAAACTTTGGCCAAATGTTTGTAGTAGGATCTAGTTTGCTGATGTAGAAAATGGGTTAGATCCAACCCAAGGAGTTCCTTTATCTCCCCTACAAATCAAACTTCTAATGAGTGATAACTTTCGACAAAATGAATCTAGTGACTTGAAATTTTAAGTCAAATATTATATTTGTAGTAGGATCTTGTTGGTTGATATTGAAAACACGTAAAATCCGACCAAAGAAACCCCTACTTCTCCTACAGATGAAACTTCAAATAAGCGATAACTTTCGGTACAATGATACTAGCGACATGAAAAATTCGGCGAATATTCGTACTCGTAGTGTGGTTTAGTTTGTTGATTTTGAGAATGGGCAAGATCCTACTGAATGATCCCGAACCTCCCCTATGAACGTAAGTTCAAATACAATACATACAAAAAATCCGAATGAACGGTGAAATTTCTCATAGGATCTACACACACAGTGCAAACTGACCATATAGGAAACTCACTTTTAATGCGTGTGGTCATTGCCAATTGGTAGTTTTTACAGATATATATTAAACAGATCGGTAATAGTACTATCTCCACTGTGTGCTTCAGGTTATTTTCGAACCAACTCGTGCATGCGCGCTGCTGCCCATTTGCACGCAGTCGCTCTACGTTGGGTAGATGTCGTTACGCCATCGGTCACTCAGCCACAATTATGATGACATTTACGAAGCATTTGGCCGCTCGCTCCCCGGGCCCCTGGGCCAAATGTTAATACGTGTTGTGCATATTTCACTGCGCAGACGCGAATATGTCAACCATAACTTGATTTTATTAGGTTTATTAGGTTATTTTCGAACCAACTCGTGCATGCGCGCTGCTACCCATTTGCACGCAGTCGCTCTACGTTGGGTAGATGTCGTTACGCCATCGGTCACTCAGCCACAATTATGATGACATTTACGAAGCATTTGGCCCCTCGCTCCCCGGGCCCCTGGGCCAAATGTTAATACGTGTTGTGCATATTCCACTGCGCAGACGCGAATATGTCAACCATAACTTGATATTCAAATGTTTACCCCCACTCTGTGGCTATTTCCTATCTGTTCAATATATACATTTCTATAGTAGTTTTGGTATCACCACTAGGACTGCACAAGTCTAGGGCATATACGCTTCGGTGTTAATGTGTTAGCTTGACGTTAGGCTAGCACCCTCACTTTTTTAAACCGCATATATCCGTATAAACTTAAAATAAGCGAATAATAGAAGTATTAGTTAAGTGCTAATTTGGTGCTCCATTCCCGATCTAGGTGCTTCTGCAAGAGTGGCAGAAATGATAATTTTTATAGGGGGCTACTGGCTTGACGATACGCTGGCACCCCCACTTTTTTTAACCGCATATATCAACTTCCAAATAAGCTTATAATAAAAGCGTTAACTAAGTGTTATTTCGGTACTCCCGAATTAAATGCTCCTGAAGGAATGGCAGAAATTATAATTTTTATGGGGGTGCTAAGCTAGCCAGCACCCCCATATTAAAATAATCTTTTCGGGCAATTCTGCCGGAGAAATCAATTCGAAAATAGAGCGCCAAATTAGCACTTAATTAACGCTTTGATAATACGCTTATTTGGAGATTGACATTTGGCAATGGGGATTTTTCAGTAGTGTCATAATTTGGGATGATCCCCATGTAGAAACTGAAATCCTACCAAGTCAACCAAATTAATAATATAATACTTTCATTATACGTTTATTTGGAAGTTGAAACATGCGGTTTAAAAAGGTGGGAGTGATAGCGTGCCGTCAAGCTAGCTCCCGCCATATAAGATAAGTACTTGTGAAGATTCGGCTGGATCACTCAACTTTTGAGTGGAGCACCTAATTATCACCAAATAAGCACCTAATTATGAGATATGCTTCATCTCGATTTTCCGTTATTTTAAGAAGTGGGGGTGCTAGCGTGACTTCAAGCTAGCTCCACCAAATGAAACACTCAATTGTGGCAATTCGGCTGGAGAACTAAATTTTTTAACTGAGCACCCGATTAGCACCTAACTATGCTATATGTCACTTCTCGATTTTTCGTTGCAGGGGTGCGAGCTTAATGGACGTCAATATTGGTTAACCGGATGAGGCAGACCCATAAGGTTCGCAGCGAAACATTCAAATTCAAAGTATGTAATGAACTACCGGTAATGACCCATATCCTGGAAGTGCTGCTTCCACCGGCATATCGAAGGCACCACCTGATGAGCAGTGATCTGTCGATTATATGAAAGCAGAGGCCGAGGGTCCCATTACATGTGGACCCCGATGCGAGGGCATATGCGCAGTCCGTCAACCATTCCATCCTTATTGCATCATATTTTTATTGTTGAGCTGTCTTCCCCAGGATTATGAATTTTTATTAATATGTGAAGGGTCGGGGCAGCGATTGGCGAAGCCCCGCCCACGCCTTCCGAACTGAACTACATCAAGTATAGGTCGTTGCTTAGCTCGTTAAGGGACCTTTTTCTTCATCAGATGGCGCGGTCCGACCTTCACGGTCATAATGCTACCTTAGGCGCAAACCGTCCATTACAAGAACCAATATGCCAGCGAAAGAAATCTTTCTCATTAACCTGAAAACATATCCATGATTCCATGTTTTTTTAGTGTAGTGGAAAATTTTCTTTTGATTTGCATATTTATTTTAAATTCTGTTGAAATAAAATGATATCGAACGAAAACGCATTTGGTGGAATAGGAAGACACCTGTGTTTTTTTTTTTCTTAAGAATCATAAGGCGCGTTCTTTTGCGTATGTAAACACGTATTACACAAACAACAAGCGACTTGTTGTCTGTCGGTTTTTGATGGGCCAAGTCCAGGTGCCCCGAAAACGACTACCACGGAGCAGGGCCGTCGAGAGAAAATCGGGGCCCGGGGCTGAGCAACTATTGGCCCATATACTAAATGTCACATATTTGCCGACGATTTAAAATAATTTTAACTGTCTTTTAAAGATTTTTTTTAAACTTTATTTTTAACGTATAATTAAAAATAATATCCCTTGCTTAGGTTGGTTGGTTGGTATAAGTTGTGGCTGAGGCAAGACTAGCCAGAGCTCAATTAGCGCAGAGGGTACAATTTTGAAGCCACAAACCTCGTGAAAGTTGTTATTAGGTAATAGTTGGGAAATTAGGGATGCTAGCATGCCTGAATCTAACCGGAGGAGTTAAGGAAGTAAAGCAACTCCTCAATCCTCACCCCCGACACATTCCCCGGGCTGATAAGAAAAGCCTTGCCCAAGGCATGGTGTGTGGATGAAGCGAGGCCCGGACATTCGCAAAGCAAATGAGTGAGAGTTTCTTTTTCATCTTCATTCCCGCAGCCTCGGCAATGCGGATTGTAGGGGATGCCCAGTCTGACTGCGTGATACCCTATAGGCCAATGTCCCGTGATAACCGACGTGAGCCTGGCGATATCTCTACGTGATTTTGTCAAAAGCTCAAATGTTCTCCTCCTGTCATAGGAGGGCCATATCTTCCTTGATACGGTGCAGGTGAACAAATCCTGCCATTTGGAATCCGCAACCGTGAGGTAATGAGAGGAGATACTTCACTTAACAGCCCTCAGCGGAATGTAAACAGGTTTCGCATGAGAGCTGTTTAGAGCAGCGTCCCTTCTGGCTTGCTTAAATAATCACAGTCTCAATTTTCAAAAAGGAGCACTTGAAGAAAACTTCCTTTTGCTGGCTCTATTGCTCCGAAAAAATGCCTGTCAAATAATCCCAAATAAATGAGCCAGTTTCCATCAAATCATATCAATATTTTGTAGAAGATACCCTGCTAACCATACCGTCGCTTATCAACTGATGAAATATTTAATGAAAATCATTGGCTAAGTTCATATCAGACAACAGTTGGCATACTGTTGCCAATTTGTTTTATGAACTCTCTCCACTGAGTTTTTTTGGACGCAACATGCTGTGAAAAATGTCATTTTCTCCATCACAAAAATTTCTCCGCTGGCTAGGACCAGCATATGATGACAATCCTGAAATGACACTCGCGCTGTCATATTTATACGATTTTTCGACAGTAGTCGGTTTTGAACTGGAAATTTGACAATTGATGGATGACTAAATGCGAGTGCAGTTCAGAACACAACAACGTGTTGCAATCCTGCTTCGATACTGTTGCCACGGCAAGTTGCGATTCCGCTGTGTGTTAAGAACTTAGCCATTGATATAGTAAATTCATCACGACGTCATCAGCTAAGTAGCTGATCACTTTTTAGGGTTTTGTATAAAAACAAAACCCTTATGAAATCGGTCATGCGTCCGTCTGTCCGTCTGTCTGTCTGTCTGTCTGTCCATGAAATATCTCACGAACCGCTGAAGCTACATGCATGAAATTTGGTGGAAATATGTAGAAATACTATAATTCTCTGGAGAAAGCGATGCGTCGTAATAAGTCAACTTTAAGGGGGGGTCCCCATAGAGGGGAAATGAAGGTCGAAATTTTTTTTCATTTGGTATAGGCAAGTGGGGTATCGTAAGAAAGGTACCGTCGAGTACATTCCATTTTTGGAATTTTTTTCAAATTTGAAGAAAGGAGAAAAGAGGGAGAGGGGAAAATATGTGGTTCGAGTTTGTCCCTCCCCCCCTTGCATTTCGAGACCGTTATAGCTAGACATATGAAAATTTACAGAAAAGCGGCATTTCACTAGCATAGAAAACTAAAAATAATAGAATTTTTAAATCTCATCCAAAAAGGTTAATAATAGTACATTTCTATAGTTGCAGTTAGCACACCCCTGCACCCCTCAAGCACATCTGAGGCCAAAAATATTGATAGTTAATGATAACTAACATCATAGGCAATAATACCTTTAAGTTTCATTACAATGACATGATATTTAATAATAGTACATTGACTTAAAGTTATGCATTTTGACACTATCCATACAAAAAATACACCTACCGGCCTCACGCATAGATATGCGTGTACTACTTGCATGTTGTTTTTCGTAGTGCGAATTGCAGTTATTTAATGAACCAACTTTGGAAGGGTGAAGATTGGTGATTGGTGATCCTAACAATAACTATTCACACAATTAATTTTTTAGGGTTTTGTGTCTTAAATCTTACAAAATCGGTCATCATACCTGTCTGTCCGTCTGTTCATAGAATATCTTACGAACGGCTGAAGCTGCACATATAATTCGGCGAGAATGTGTAGAAATGTATAATTTGCTGGAGAAAGCGGTGTGTTGTAATCAGCCAACTTTAAGGGGGGGGGGACATAGAGGCGACATTAAGGTCAATTTTTTTTATCCACTGGTGTAGCCAAGTGGGGTATCGTGAGAAAGGTAATGTTGAGTACATTCCATTTTTGGCATTTTCTTGAGATTTGTAGAAAGGGTAACAGTGGAGGAGGGAAAAATATTAGACCGTAATTTGTCCACGCCGCCCTGAAGCCGTTACACAAGTTTGCAATTTGCAATGTCGTCGTAACATGAATGGTTAAGCATCTCGAAGAGTAGGACAGTTTATCTCGTATACATACATATCTATCTACAGCTTCTCGTATTAAAACTATTACTTTGAGAGGTGACAGATGCAGTCTTTTTGTGAATTGGCATGTAAGATGCTATATCATGGGTAAGACATTTAATTATGGTGTTTTTATTCAGCTGAGTGGTACCAAGAAGAGCAGGGAGCCAATATTTAGATACCAAGATAAGCGCGTGCTACAAAACCCTCGAATTGCGGGCGTAGCCCTCTATATTCCGGTTTCATTTATATTTTTCACCGAAATACTAAACGAGGGTTGTGGTAGCTCGATGATCTTAGTAGTAGATTTTTAATTCTATGATAGCCTTAGAACATACAGTACATGGAATGAGCATATCCCGTTTATCACCGGCTCCAATATCTGGTGAATAAGTCGACAGTCAGCCTACTCAGTTGGCGTTTAATACTGACAAATGTTGACTGTTCTGTAAAATTGTTCATAAACAAATGTCAATTTTTGTCAAATTATCGACAATCAGCCTACTCAGTTGGCGTTTCGATATTGACATAATGTTAACCACAATGTCGAATTGTGCATAAACAAACGTCAATTATTGTCAATATTTGAATTTCGTAAGTCTACTGAGTTAGCTGACTGTCGACTTAGTACCCAGATTTTGGAGCCACTGTTTCTATGGAGACATACAGGACACGCTCATTCCATGGCTATATATTCAAAGATGATCGCGTAGGCGGATTTAAGTTCTGCCACGAGCAAAAAGTATTTTTTTTTATCTGTCAAAGATTGAGTTATTTGAATAATATAATATAATGATGTACCATTCAACGCCACTCCGAGACCTGGTCCTTGTATCTGCACCGATCCAGATCACTAGTGTTACTGTCTTTGTAATTGGACCAAATCGAGTGTGGACCGAGTAGCGAGCGGATCTGCACCAGAACAAATCAAAAATTTAACACGGAAATTAGAAAATTGAAAATTTTTATAAAAAACAAGTTGCAATATCGAAATTTCCATGCTCAATTAGAAGAATTATTCTTACTCCATTCTTGAAAAATGTTAAATTCGTATCTTTTTTTGGAAAACTAACCGACTTTTTTCTTTCATTGTTTAAAATATCCGGGCCCCTTTAAAAACACGGGTCCGGGGCGTTAAGCCCCTTCCGCACCCTCCTATTGACGGCCCTGCACGGAGGATAACATGACGAAAATCAACGATCTCGTATTGGCAGACCGCCGATTGAACGGGCGCGAGATAGCTGACAGTAGGCATCTCAAAATACCGCATGAAATTTTGGGCATGAAAAAGCTGTCGCGCTCACTCCGGACTACAAGCGCCACCGTGAGACCACTTCAGAGCAGTGTTTGACGCTGTTTAAGTGCAATCCGAAGGAGTTTCTGCGTCGTTTCGTGGCCGTCGACGAAACATGGATCCACTGGTATACACCAGAGACCAAACCAAGGAACAGTCGAAACAGTGGAATTCACCCAGGGAACGTGCTCCGCAGAAGGCGAAGGCGGGCACAAATTTGAGTGGAATGAGGAGGTCATCTCCGCCACGGAGGCCTACTTTGCAGACCTCGAGAAAACGTATTTTTCAGACACTATTATTACTATATAAAAAACCCATTACCCATTAAAAATATACGCGATGAACCAAAGACCTATCTACTATCCGCTTGCAAACTGGACATTTATTATTTATCTGGAGGGCTGTTTTAAGGCAGCTCTTGCAGAACATGTGTCCACAGTAGGTGACGATGGTTTTTTTGGGCGAAAATAAACAGATACAACAATTAATTAATTTTGTGTCATTCTCTCGCTCCTCCGTTTTTGGCACTGTGGGATTGGGAGCTTTAGTACATTCTTTCATCATATTTGCATAAAGTGGTTCCTTCTCCACTTGTGACTCCTGATCCAATGCTTCGGTATGGTTGTTTTCAACACTGTCCACGGAGACTTCAACGTTCACGTCTAGAATGGGTAATGTAGAATTTTGGGGCGCCACGACATGACGAGCTGGTGGACGTGTTCTTGTCGATAGCGCTAAATTTTTGAAAATGAAGCAGGATCTGTTTCAAAGTTTTTGATTTTTAGATGTGTTCTACTTACATATTTCGTAATCATGGACCGACCGTCTTCTCAGTTGTAAAAGACTGGGAATTTCAGATTTTCGAAGCGCCATCAAAGAAGTAGTTGACGATTGGACTCTTCCCGATAGGCCTAAAACATCAAAATCGCAAATGAGAACAGGGCCTTTTTCTCGCATTTTTTGATTTTCAAACGTGTTCTACTTACGGAATTTAGACTTGTAACTATCCAGAAGTACATTTCTCAATTTTCTTCTTTTAATTCGAAATAAGCTGTGCTTTATAGGAAAATTATCCATAAGTATGTTTCTATTTGAAATTTCGATAGAGAGACAAGTGACAAACGCGACTAAGATTTGAGCGTGTAGAGCGTAGACAACTATGATTTTAATGATTTATTAGTATTACCCAACTGCGAAGCAAATTCAATCCAGTAATATATGGTTAACTATCTTATTAAAGATAAAATAGAACCCGGAGTCCGAGGGGTACATACCCTAGACCCTATGCAGACCTAGTGGTGATACTAAAAGTACCAATTGGCAACGACCATATACATTGAAAGTGAGTTTCCTATATAGCCAGTTTATAGGGGAGGTTGGCGATCATTTAGAATCATCTTGATAGTTCTCAAAATCAACTAACTAACCCACACTACAAATATTTGTCGAATTTTTCAAGTCACTAGCTTCATTCTATCGAAAGTTATCGCCTATTTGAAGTTTCATTTGTAGGGGAGGTAGGGATTCATCGAGTCTCATCTGGCCCATCTTTAATACCAACTAACTAAATCTCACTTCAAACATTTGACCAAAATTTCAAGTTGCTGGCTTCATTCTATCAAAAGTTATCGCTTATTTGAAATTTCATTTGTAGAGGAGGTAGGGGTTCCTTAGGTCGGATCTTGCCCCTTTTCAATACCAACTAACTAGATACTTACTATCAACATTCCACCAAATTTTTAACTCGCTAGTGTCATTCTATCGAAAGTTATCGTAATTAAAGGAATATTTAAATTTCTGAAATTCGTAGGGGAGGTAGGAGTTCCCATTCCCGTTCGATCTGATTATGTCCAACTTACTAAAACTCAAGCAGCTTCTCACCTCAGGGTTACATGCCAAAAATCAGATGTCTAGTTTAATTGGTTCAAGAGTCATAGACAGAAACGTGAAAAGTAGGGTAGTACGGGGCTCTTTCTAAGAAAATTACCGTTAGTTTTCAACTGATCGATTTTATTTTCCCAGGAGAGTATAAGATTACCCTCACGAGCAATCCACCAAATCTAGTGCTTTTCATGTTTATTTAATCGGGAGTTATAGATGCATTTAATTATTTTACATATGTAGGGGAGGTAGGCGTTCTCTTCGTCTGATCATGCCCATTTTCAATACTAACTAACTAGATCATACTGCCAATATTGGACCAAAATTTCAAGGCTGTAGCTTTATTCTATCGAAAGTTATCGTGCGAACGGACAGACAGACAGACAGACAGACGGACAGACAGATAGACGGACATGGCTAAATCGAATCAGGAGGTGACCCTGACCATTTATATGTACACATTGCTATACCTCCGGAGCCTCTTTTAAGGTGTTACATATTTTCGTCTATATAAGTCAGGGGTATTAATATAATTTTAAAGCGTTTGAAAACATGAAATGAGTGAAATGATACTGCATACAGTAAAATCCCGATTAACCGAACCAAAGAGGGCGGGGGCATTTCACAGAACGAAATTTTTCACAAGTACTTTGGGAGGACAGTGGAGGAAAATAAAGTGGTACGCGACTCCAATAGAACCACGACCAATCGAACCAAAGAGGGCGGCACGGCGCAGCGTCATTTCATATAACGAAATTTTTCATAATTACTTTCGGTAGGCTGGGGTTGAAAATAAGGTTGCTCGCGACTCCAAAATGATACCACATACAGTAAAACCTCGATTAACCGAATCAAAGAGGGCGGCGTCATTTCAAAAAACGAAATTTTTCACAAGTTCTTTCGGGATTGGGGGGAGGGGGTTGGGGGAGGAGAATTAAGTGGTTCGCATTTCCAGAATGTTACAACATATAGTAGAAAATCGATTAACCCAACCAAAAGGGTGACGCGGCGTCATTTCGGATAATGAAACAAGACATGAGTATATTTGAGAAGCCGAGGATGGAAGTAGGATGGTTAGCGACTCATAATGTTTTTACATAAAATACATTAAAATCCAATCTAAGCCCGTCCAACTCGAACACGAACATGGTAAAAGTGGCCAATTTTCCTCAAATTCGTGAGAAGTGTGTCTGTGTGTATCTTCTGCCATTCGAAGGACACTTGCACCGTAGTCGTGTTCGACAGTGTGTGGCTAGGCTAACCATACCAAGGAGGCTGGCGTCATCTACGGACGAAATTTACGGACAATCCCTGGAAACTCTTTACCTATTTATTTATCTGTCTGTTTAAAAATTAGCTGCATGTTTATTCGTTTTTTGCAGTGAAACGGCTCGATCGATTTCAATGAAAATTTCATAAACATATCCGTTATGATTCAGAATAAGATCTAGCGTTTTGCATTTTTCTATTTGTCCGCAGCAACCAATCCCAACTCCCACATGGGTGCGAATGAGCGTCATAAAAGTAATCTCTAAAACGACCGAGATTAGTGTCAAAACATTGGTTTCCAGCGTCACTGAGATGACTGGTAGCACTCCAAAAACTCACCCCCTACTCCGGCTGCTAAGTGACTCCCCTTCCCCCGGAAATGAGTGAGTGAACCTTTTTTATTCGAAAGACAAACTTGTTTTCAAAATCAAATACCCCAATCAGCCGAACACTTATGCCAGGGTGGGGCTCGGCCAACAGGGGTATCTGACATGAGCGCAAGTTTGTCTTTCGAATAAAAAAGGTTCGATCCGACAGTTCGGACACCACATTCAGGCCCCTTAATTTCCTCGCTAATTAGGTTAATTGTGTATTAATGGTCGAGTTTTGCTTCGGCCGACCAATGATTTCTAATTCAACATTATTATGTGCTTGTTTTTATAATACCAAATCCAGACAGTTCGTACACCACACATTTACGACAGTCGCCTCTTGGTCTACAGAGATCACAACTGATTCTGGTACGTCCAGTGATTATATAGATAAATATACTGACCTATGTAGAGGCCCAGAGATCATTACAGGCTATCCTACAGATGTGCAACAAATTAAAAACGTTACATTTTCTGAAACATCAACCTAGGTGTGTCATATGATATACCGATGGATCAAAAAATGGAAGAAGCAGACGCTGCTGGAGTCTCTGGACTGACACCATAATCTCTGGCCCATTGTATTTCAATCCGGAATCAATGGCTTTGAATCCCGTATCGACGAAACTTCTCTGCTTGAATGACGTCGATCCTACTAAACGTCATCTACGCAAATGAACAGAAGTTGCTTTGGAGAGTAATCAGGAAGAGGAGTCGACAAACATTACTGATTCTACCGAATTTCTGCTGTTTTTTCAAGTAGGCTATACTGAGTTTGAGTTCACAACAGTCAAAAAGCACAGCAATGCTAAGTCTAGGAGAAACGGGGCTCATATTTACTAGAAAGTCACATTTAAAGCATAAATTAATTAAATATGTCAGATTATTGTAAATGCTGCGAAAAAATATACTATTATCAACGAAAACACCATTCCCTAAATATTACGAATTATTATTTGGGGCGACCGGTAGCGCAGTGTGTTGAGGCATCAGTGTCATGTTCGACTACCGGCGTTTCGGGTTCGAATCCCGTCCACGACGACGTTCGTGGCCATGGATGTGCAGGAGGTGCATGCTGGCAACTGCATTCTCTGAAACCAGTTTATGCCAACGAAACGTCAACTGGGCCACATGGAACAGTTGACGCGCTATGCCCCACAAGGGGTTAGGGCAATTGAGTAAATATTACGAAGGATAAATTCTCGGAACTTAAAATATTGTCGCAAAAGTATTTTTCGGATCTTAATCCAATTGTGTACGAAATCTCGGTTAAGTAAGTTGCATGGCTGCCATGTATACCACAGCAGACATATACCATGAGCTGGTACGTTGTGAAACCAAAACTAAGGTCTAGGGTATACAAATTTGGGAGATGGGATTCTAGATCCTCCAACTTGGAGAAAACGGAGGATCCAAAAATTTGCATGCTCCTCTCAGCCAAAGCTGAACAAGCACAGAAGATGCGATTTCCTTCTCTATCACGTCTCCACTGTTTCAGTTTTACAGTTATCATTGTAGGGAAGACGACGTCTCCTGGCATGATCTCCAATAAGATAGTGTCCAGTTAAAAAGCCCACGAGCGAAGTATGGAGTTGTCTTTTCAAAAACATACGAGTAAGATAAGACGAACGAATAAAATCAAGTCTACCCCACAGGCCTTTGCGGACTAGTTGCATCACATGTGTTACCATCAATCCATCTTTCTATCTACAGATTTTAAAGTCAGTTTACATGCAGCAATGGACATGCAAATACTATTACGTTGCACCCACTGTGGTCTCGAATGACACTTGAAGATATTGAAAACGTTCCCCTGCACGATGAGGGACGAGCGACATTCTGCTACTGTCATGGATGATATCAGGGCGAATTCAAACGACCTTGTCGGGGCTTAGCTATCCGTGTTTACTGTGATATCTCTATTGACTATGGCGTGCCGCCCTAGCCAGGTTAAAGATTCCAAAATCACAGTACTTCTGCCTGGAAAACAGTACAGTAATCGGGTAGACGGAACGACAGGTGTATGTCCAGTTATTCATAGCAAACTACCGCACCTACCTCTGGCCCGTCTTGGAACCATCCAATATAGAATTGCAAAGTGACGAGAATCAGTGACTTGATTCGGAGGCAAATGCCCGTGTTGCAGCAATCTGCTCCTCAAAAATGTCAAGAGTTAGAAGATTGAGCAACACATCCAAGGTAGCAGATGGAGTGCTTTTCAGGGCTCCAGTAATAGACACAGTTGTTAGTCTTTGGAATTTGCTAAGCAAGTCGTAGCAGCTCGCTATCCTAAGGGACTTCCACCAGACAATAATTCCATGAGTGAGTATTGGGCGCACAACGGATACGCAAAGCCAGTAAAGAACTTTAGCTTGTAGGCCCGAGCTTCTGCCTATTGCTTTCTTCCAGGGTTACAGGGCAATTATAGCGCAAAATCTAACACCATGGCGCGTAGGAGTAGACTAAGCCTTAAAACTAATTAGTGAAGTCTCTTTGACTGCATAATTGAGGTGATTCAATTAGCAGTGGGTGGATCACATCGGTGATGAAAAGTTACAATTTGGGTCTCCAATCCGGCCCGCTGAGCTCAAAATTCTAATGATCTGGTTCTTTTCGGAAAAAGTTTGCCGACCGCTGATCTAGAGAATGGAGGTTTAATCCTCCGTGTGAACGAAAACTGCCTGTAGACACTGATAGAACTCCCACTGCGCTCCGAGCTTGTTAGTGTAAAGATCGCGTGGATAGGGGGTGCATGCTAGCGATTGCACGTCTTAGAAGTAGATATACTATCGAAACGTCAACAAGGTATACCTAGAAATGCATGAGATGTTGAAACGCCCTAGAGGGGTGAAGGCAGTCAGCATGCGCGTCAATTCTTGCGACGTTGATCTCGTGACTTGCTAAGGGTGTTCTGTACATATTACTTTATTAGGTAATAAAAAATTCCTTTTTATGATTGTAAAAATTTATTATTCTATCAAATTCTCCGTTATCCAGCCTGCTAATCTGGCGACCCACGTGTAAAGACCTGGAAAATCTTTCATGGCACACGACATACCCCACGAAACAACTCCGACCACCTTTTCGTCCATAATCAGTCCTCCTCCTGAGTCACCTTGACAAGCATCCTTGGCACCTGACATCAATCCCGCACAGAACATGGTCGATCTCAATTGAGTTCCATATATGTCTTTACATTTTGCTCGTCGAATTACTCTTATGGTCGCGCTTTGGAGTACTTCAGACGCACCTCCACCCTGAATAATCGATCCCCATCCGCTGATAATAGCCGTACTATTCGGCAAGAGTTGGTCATTTTTGGTAGCAAACGGGATAGCCTGCACGGATGCTGAAAAGGGAAGAGGGTTTTTGATATGCAGTAGAGCAACATCGTAGTTGAGGGTCATCTCGCTGAACTTAGGATGAATCACAACATTGACTACATGACGGATTACACCATTTTTAGAATGATAATCCGATCCTGCTCGTATCGAAAGAGTCTTCACAACGAACGGCTTGACACAGTGAGCGGCCGTTAGTAGGGTTCGATTTGTGAGGATGGTTGCTCCGCAAACATGATGGCCATTCTGCTGAAGTGACGCAGTCCATGGAATGCTTGTTATTGGAGTCCGCTTGCCGCCAATTATTCGTAGACAGTTGATGGTTGTTGCCAATTGGATATATAGAAAACCGATAATTAAAAGAAATTTAATCATGTTTACACTGTGAAATTCAATGGAAAATAAAATTTAAACAATCTAAAAATTCTTTAAACTTTAATATTTTACATGTAAATAGTCTGTTTTGTGCAATTCTGTCGTCTATTTAAATTAAAAATTCTGTCTTTTCACACGCGTTAGATAATGTGCCTTAAGTCAAGACACTTTACTTTTGAAGGTCGTCAAGCAAAGGTAGGTAAATACTGAGTGTACTAGGTTGGGGTCAATGTAAAAAACATCTTCTGGCTTTCAAGTAGAGCAAATATCTTTTATTTGGAGAGTTTATTATGGCTAGGGAATAGATTTATTTCACTCTAAACGAAATGAGTATTCGTACATGCTTCATTGAAACAAAAAGAAAATTTAAAATTCATTTGAGACGAAGAATCTTAGTTAAGTTTGAATTTAAATTAAATAAGAAAAATGTCTCAGTGTAAATTGCTATACCGTATACACATCTGATCTAAGCGATATCAAGAATTGGGGTCATAAAAGAATCAAGGAGTTTATAAAAATTTCCAACGAGGAGCAAACGCTTAAAGTAGCGCTTAAAAGTAAACATGGGATTTACGTTGGAGCATTGCGAATACAGTAAACATGGAAGTATAATTTTAAGTGGTCTTTTATACGTTAGACCAGCCAGCCGTTAAACGACGGATTAGACTACCTATGAGACCAGCCATTAGCCTTCTTATTTGACAATCTATCAGACCAACCATTATAGCACGTATCAAAAGAGCTAACAGGTGGTCCATTGCATGGTCTAATGACAGGCCTAATGCCCGTTCTGATAGGGATCCAATGCGTGGTTTTAATTAGTGATGGACATAATGACTCTTTTCACAGTGCCAGCACATAAGCTCTGACTCTTTCCAATGAGTCGTTCAAAAAGAGTCATGCAAAGAGTCCGAAACTTGGTTAATAACATTTTCAATAAAAGTCGTAGTTTTTAAATATTTAGTTTTTTCCTTTATTTTTTACCCCCGATTCGAAGTGATGCCCTTTAGTTCGAGCCAGCCAGATCGGACCACTATTTCCCATGAAAACGGGGTTGCCAGTCTGGGATGGGCGACCCCAATTTTTTTTTCTTTTTTTGACGGTTGTGCGGTTTGTTCTAAAAACTCAAAACTCACATTGCGAATAACACATTTTGTGCCACAGTATACAGAGGAAATTGCCTGGTTGTTGGTTGTATCGTTTTCATCTAAAGTTGAACTTGAAATTATGATACAAGACGATTATTTTTGTTTTAGAATATTTTGCTTGCTTTATGTATTTGGGAAACTTGGATGTGCGGGGCGACGTAAGCAAATAATAATTTTTGATTTGCTTGCAGTCAGCATGGGTTGTTGTGTGTATATTTATAACTATACACAATGCGTGCATTGCATACTGCATAGAGATGATTATGAATTTTATATGGGATTGGTTTGGCAGATAGATAATGTGGTTTTAGTTTCAGATAGATATTAGGTGGGGGTGTGATTGAATATGAATGTAATACATACATGTAATCAGAAATTTTGAATGAGCGTGGATTTTCTATGCGTTACGTAGTGTTTAATTTAATTTGAGTATTAATTTTACTGTGAGTCATTCTTAAATTGAACGACTCGGAGACTAAGCCGTTGTGCCGAATTTTTCGCTCATTCTGTTTAGTCGTTCAAAAAGAGCGACTCGTTACTGTGTTACACATCACTAGTTTTATGCCTGATCTGGAAGGGGGCCTAATGCGCGGTCTAACGCGGGCAGTTGGTCTAACGTGTAAAAACCAATTAAAATCATGCGCTGTTTTAAAATATTTGAATGTGCGTGTATGAAATGTTGATAAGTTTTCTTTTGCATCCAGTGATAAGGATGTACATATATATTGGCTCAATTGATTCACAATTTGTCATTTTTCGAGAGAATAAAGGCTGTTGGTACGGCGTTTACGTCTCAAAGCGTAGCATCTTCCGACATTCACGACAACGCATTCATAGTCCATTCACGATGGAGCCGAAGCTCGCCGTACTAGTTCAGTTTTCTGTAATTGTTCTTCTGATAGTCGGTCGCAGGGCCATCGAAAGAGAATCTGGACCCGGGGCGCATATTTAGAAAACCGTGTTCTGGTCGCCAAGCCAGCGGCCAAACTGGGATGATTTTCTAGTGACTAAGTGGCAAAAAAATGAATCGTATCGATCTCGTCATTTTGACTGGACTAGACCGAGATATTTTCTGAGTGCGTTTGTCGTCTAAAAGGGCAATAAAACGGTGATCGGTACGTCCACAAGCCAGTGACGAAATCAATTCCGTTTTCTTGTGACTAAATCGCCGCCGAAACCTCTCCCAAGTCATGGTTGTGAAAGGAGGAGGGAAGGATACCTGTAGCCTGAATGGCTGAGTCCCACCTAAGCGTCTCAGGTCAGTAGGGTGTCACGAATTACGTAGTCAAACCTGCAGCATAGTTGTGTGAACTCTAGCACGTTATGAACCACCTGAAGCAGCTATCACCGAGGATACAATGGGTAGGGTTTAGCGATGGGCCGACGACGCATCCTTGTAAAAACTACTCCGTGTCAATTAACCTGGAACAAAAGTCTTGGATTGGATGGATGAACAATGACGACCACGCAAACGTTTAATGGATTATTATTTCGAAACCTGGAATGTACGCTCCCTGAACAAACCGGGTGCCGTGAAGGCCCTCCTTCAACGTGTTGAGAATTAAAAACTGAGCATCAATGCGCTCCTGGAAACAAATTGGATTGTCAGCGAGATAGACGACAAAAATTCGCATACAATTCTCAAAAGAGGCAAACCATCTAGTCACAGGGAGTTTGGAGTTGCATTCAGACTGATCAAGCAGCTCAAGCCGCATGTTATTGACTTCAAACCTATTAATGAAAGGTCGTGTGCGATTTGCATTGAGACTCGTTTTTTTCAACTTCTGGCTCATCAACGCGCCCCGACTAAAGTTAAGGAAGATGCAGTGAAAGACGAATTTTGTGCCCGCCTGGAGACACTGTTCGACTCACTTCCAACAAACGACGTCAAAATACTGCTGGGAGATTTTAATACGAAAGTTAGAAACGAAAGTTGGCATCGGGAAACCACTGGAAGGCATAGCCTCCATGCGGAATGCAAAGATAACGGGCAACGATTAATCGACTTTGTCTGCAGTAGGAATCTTATCGTAACCTCAACATGTTTTCCGCATCGACGCATTCACAAACATACTAGGAAATCTCTGGACGCACGTACCGTCAACCAAATTGACCACGTCCTCATTTGCAAAAGGTGGGTGTCCAGTGTGTTGGATGTTCGATCCTATCGAGGTGCAAACTGCGATTCTCCGAAGACAATCTTTCGATGTCGAATTTCTCCAGTGCACGAATTTTGAATCAACCCTCCCAAAATTTTCGCGATGCTACAGCGCAGGCATATACAGTCGTCCTTGAGGAAAAGCTATCACCTATGCTCCACGATATCAGCAACACAGCTGTACACGGGTTCTGGGAAGAAGGTACTGTCAAGGAAGTCGCAGAGAAGGTCGTGGGGTCGTCGTCGAGCGCAAAATGGCAGGTTTCACGAAGAATATAGAAAATCACTCTGCGCAACGAAGCCTACAGACAATATATCCGACGTACAACTAGAGCCAAAAGAGAAAAATATGACGAGCTACGGCCAATATCGATTAAAATAATTAGATGTATAGTCCAGTGCTGGCGTATTTCGACGGAAAAAAAAGTGCAGAAGTTATTTTTTCGACTTTGGTTTATGTATTTTAGTGTGCTAAATTCGAATTTTGGGCGACCGGTAGAGCATCACTCTCATATTTGACTACCGGCGTTTCGGCTTCGAATCCCGTCCACGACGACGTTCGTGGCCATGGATGTGCAGGAGGTGCATGCTGGCAACTGCATTCTCCGAAACCAGTATATGCCGTCGAAACGTCAACTGGGCCACATGGAACAGTTGACGCGTTATGCCCTACAAGGGGTTAGGGCAATTGAGAGAGAGAGAGAGAAAAATTCTAATTTTAACTTTACCATCTCGCAAAAGCGATGCGTTCCAAGAAAAGTGGTCAAAACTGCTCGAAAAATATTCTTTTTCGAACTTTTTTTCTATACCATACATTCGAAAATAGTAACTTTTGAAAACAACATATCTAGAATAAAAATAAACTAAATCGAATACCCGAAAAAGCTCTTACAAGGGTTTTTCGTCAGATGGATCGTTTAAGCACTAAAGGACTTCCAATTTTAGCGATAGTTCCAACATCGGTGAAAAAAAAAAAATTTCACTTATAACTCGAAAACCAATATTATAAATTTCTCAAACCAAAAATAATTAGAATTAAATACCATTCGAAACTAACACATTGAGACATGTTTCGTAGAATTTGCAGACTCCTAGATTTGATGAACGTCATGCAATCTGAATTTATTTTTCCCGTGAAAAATCGAATTTGCAGCGGTATTTTTTTGGGCCGTAGGGCAAATCGGACAGCCAGGAAAGTGTCTTTCTATTTTGAAATTGTATATAGGCTCAGAAAATAAGTATCAAGTATTAGTTTCAAAAGTCAAAACACTGATAAATATAGTTTTTTGAAGAAAAGTTCTGATTTTTGTCAAGAACAATAGTAAATTTGAAATGTGGGTTCCCCACTACTTTCAGCCACGACTGTTACTCCTTCAGTTTGAATTTTTTACTCACTGTGGTCAAATTGAAGTCATCTTTAGGATAATAGCAAAAATGAGCAGTGAGCGCTTTCACTCGTAGTTCATAAGATTGTTATTGTGATAGTCGTGGTTATGCGTTATCATATGGGACTGTAATAATACGACGCGACGGCAATACGTTTGGAACAGAAGAGGTAGATCACAATGACCGCGTCCTCCAATTACGGAAAACCAGATATAGGTCTTCTTTTCAGCCTTGATAATGTTGGTGTCTTACAAAATCAGCTGTCGTCGTGTTGTAGGCGCCTCGCCCATTACTCGTACAATCGCTACAAGTTTGACAATTCTGGATACATACTTCCAGCTGATCGAAAAGAGTTTACCGGATTGGCCTTTAATTTCGGTTACAAACTGAGATGGGCTGATTATATTGCCGACGGAAGCACTCGCGGTCCTTGTACACATTTGCGCAAAAACGCCTATGACTGCTTCTACCGGCAATGTGATCGGTCCCTAATAGCTCACTGGGTGCGTGTCCACGCTAAGCAAATGCGCGCCATTTTCGACTTGACCGAAAACGTCATGCGATAATTTCGAATAACGGAATTATCGGATGATGTCGTCGGTCTGACCAATGAGAATCGCCCATTTGTCAGCCTGGCAAGAGAAAGCAAGAACGACAAGAGGAACAATGGAACCTGTAGAGGAGTTTCGCTTGAGCTGTTCGAGAAGGCAGTCGTGGTGGCACGATAGCCTAGAGAGAAGTGGGTACACTTGTATCGCGGCTTGATTCCGCATTGAGTTTTCGGGTCTACATCCAGCTTTTGCCAAAAGATAAAATGAAGTTTGGTCAATAATTCTGTTTTGAGATTTTTTTTATTTTTATTTAAACGTGTTATTCGCATAGAATCGGAATCTGAAAGTGAAGTGACCAGACAACTTCGGCAACCGGGCAGCAGCCCTTGTCGGTTACGCCATAATTATCCACCACCAAAATTAAATATGGAATTGACGTCGTCCTGACTAAAGATTCGTTCATACCGCCTGGTTGATATGAGGAAAATCATGGAGTACAAATATTTGACGGAGGAGCACCTGTCTGGATTCAACAAGTATAAGTATTGTGCCAGACATATATACATACATCCCCCTTGAGTGCATATGTGATGCACCCATTTTTGGAACTACCTTGGGCAGTGTCGTCTCATTATAGCACAAATTAGCAATTCACGCCGTGAAGCATTCCATGAGATGACACCTATTTATTAACCCGTATTTTATTTGGTATGTATGTTTCATTTTTTTGTGCGATTTTGTGGTGTATTATAACGACTTAACCTGCTTATGGTACGCGAATAATTTGAGAGCTTGGGTACAATGGTCGGGGCCAGTGAATAAGAGTGACATGACGCATACAAGACGTAAAAGGGGGTTGCGGTTCCGCTTCCATCCTTGACACTGATGACATGAGTTATCAGCGCCATGGATGGAAGCGAAGACGCGACATTTCCCCAACACCTGAACGACATAAAAAGGGGAGTTGCGGTTCCGCTTCCATCCTTGACACTGATGACATGAGTCATCAGCGCCACGGATGGAAGCGAATACGTGCCATTCCTCTAATACCAGGAATCATCAAAACGACTTAAAAAGGGGAGTTGCGGTTCCTTCATCCTTGACACTGATGACATGAGTCATCCCACGGATGGAAGCAAAGACGCGCCATTTCTCCAACACCATGAAACATCAGAACGGCACAAAACTGGTCTTCGAATTCAACTTGTTGCAATCAACAATCAGTTCAGCAACGCAGATGCATGTGAACTTGAAAGAGGAGAAATGTATCCGCAACAATTTTTAACCCGGACTTCAATATACTGATCCCCGCTTTGGCAAACTGGCTAAGTCCCGCCCACTTAGTCAGGCCAAGTCCAGTGGCATGCGACGATGACGGGCTTTAACGGTCAGCGGACAGAGGACTGCATAGCAAGGACCTGCTGACCAACGCGTACTGGACAGCCAGTACTTAATGACGGACATTACGACTGGACTATGTTTTTTTTATGAATTATGGATTTGAATCTGGGCTGATTGTCTTGCGCTTTAATATGGATCAAACATCTCCTCCTTTGTATTGCTTTATTATGATTACCCAGTCCCTCGCACACATGAATTGAATTGCGATAGGGCAAAAGTAATTTTTGGTTGTGAATGATACTTCTCTGAATGAGGAGAATTAAATGAGTTTTGTTGGCTCCTTCTTTAACGAGCACTAAGTTCAAGAAGAACTATTTTTGATATGTGAACATAAAGCCTTCCTCTTCTTTCTCTACATCCAACTTACGTATTTAACTAGGGGGTTTCTAAGAACATTGGCGCCCAAAACCCATGGCTGGGAGGGCAAGGCCGCGCCGGGCCCACAACATCTGGGGCCCATACAGAGTCGATTAAGACCTCAAGGCTCACCTGGCTTGTGGAGGTGAAGAATCTGTCCTGATTGGACGGTATTCCCGTCTTTGGTATATCTTCGGCCCTGTGCCTGTTTGTAGTTTGGCTGACGCAGCCCTGTGTCCCTGCACGAGACTTTGTGACTTTTTTTTGGTATTTTTGGGAGTTTGACGTTCGTCGTCACCATTAGGTTTCTCTTTTCGTATGTTGTGCTCTTGGTGGGTTATTTAGCGTTATTTTTTTCTCTTTGCGTAACGGGCAGACGAGCGATATCTTTTTTTTGTTGATAATGGAGGAGGCCGGTGACTGCCGTGTATATCCCACCCCACAACTCCCGACAGCTGAGATGGTCTGCCAGCGCACGTCACAGGTGGTCGTCGGAGAGTGGTTCTTTGACACTTGGTTTCCGATAGGCCTTCACGGCCATACCAACCCTCGTCCTCCGGTATCCATTATTACAAAACTGTTCCGAATATTCACCAAAGATCTTCCGTTTTAATGTGTTCAGTATACTTTCGGAAGCTTGGTTCAGGGTCCAAATTTCACAGCTATACCACAGTACATGTCGTATAGTATAATTGTTTCATGAAGCCGTTCATGGGATAAACATTTGACCTAAATTTCGAGTCTCTAGCTTTATTCTATCAAAAGTAATCGTGCGAACGGACAGGCAGACAGACAAACAGACAGACAGACATGACTAAATCGAATCAGGAGGTGACCCTGATCATTTATATTTATATATTGCTGAACCTCCGGACCGGAGCCTCCTTTAAAGTGTTACATATTTTCGTCGTGACAAAAACAATATAAGTACCCTATACTTATAAAGTCTAGGGTATAAAAAGAAAAGCTTTCAGAAACATTCATAATTTTACGTTTATTGGCATTTGACGAATTAGTACGTTGTTTTACATTCTTATACGAGTACATGTACTAGTCTGTACACTTTATTCCAGTTTAATACACATCTTGTTTTCTACGACTTTTCACACATGTATCTGTGAGTTCGTCTTATATTGGTTTTTTTCTATTACATTTGAAGGCACATGTCAATTATTTTCAAATTAGATTAATACATAATACTAATATGAAGCACAATTCAAGGACAGTCGAATATTCGTTACATAGTCTAACTGAATCATTTTTTTATGTTAAATAATGCGAAAGATATATGATTATGCTTTACAATAACAGGGGTACTAAATATATATGTATTATCTTTCATTTTAATGCAATTTCTGCACTTTAAAAATCCTTGAAAAATAAGGTACCATAAGGTACCTTATTTTATGTTATTGTATAAATTAATAAAAAAAAACTGTAATTGGATGAAAAATAAATCTTATTCTTGAATATTTACGAGTACGACGGCAGTGTTTTATAAATACGAAAAACACATGTTATACTTAACCTAATACATTAGATGGATTCATGCTTCCTGTCCTAAATATCGGATACTTCGTATTCGTCGTAAACTTCTATCATCCCCATAGTAAAATGACAGAAGTTTACGACAAATACGACCTTTACGACGTGAACATGAATCCCCCTATTGTTTTGTATTTACTAGTACAGATTCTGATTTATGTAGCTATGATTTTTTATTTAGAGTTTTCTAATCGCAATGTCGCAATACATTATGAGTTTTATTATAATTATTATTCGTTACATACGCTGAATGTAGTTACTTTTATTAGTCTCTAAGTTAGCTCACTCCATTTATTATTCTTGTGATTATAATTTTTTCTCACAACACGTAAATATCAACTCGTACATCAGGCCTTCCCGTATATTACTCGTTAATTGAATCTTCACTTTTTGGCAAGATACGTGTTTCCTAGTTGCATAGAATTTGATCTTGCTTGCATTTAATGCGCGATGTTAGGCTGCTGTATTAGAAGACGAGGTTTGGCCAATTCACAATACTTTCCAGAATTATTTTAAAAACCATGACAAATAGTGACGGGTAAAAACGTCAACGGGTGGAAGGTCAGTCCAGAATTTGGCGGTCCAACCTAGGTCTGTGGGCAGGAAAAGCGTAATACTGACCCCTTCCGCTCCTTGAACTTCATAAAATGCTCATTCAAAGGAGCATTTACAATACAAATAAAACAATAAAAACAATAATCTTTTCTGAAAATGAAATTTTCACAGTTCTATTTGTAACACCAACCCTTATTAGATATATACAGTCAAGAACGGATAAGTGCAATCGCCGCTGACAATGGGTAGCATAAAGTGAGTCGAGTGGAGTAAAGCTGAGTTGGCAGAATTTCACTCAATTTGGTATGCATAACATATGTGAAAAACTCCACTCCACTCACCAGCAGCCGCCATCTTGAGTGAAAATCAATGACATTTAAAAAAATCATCGCATATGATAATTTACTCAATTTCGTATGCATAATATCTGAGTTGAGTCAAGAAAAACTGAGTCTACAAATATGCACACTCAAGCGACAGTCTTTTAACATTTTTGGTGTACATATACACCATGACAGTTGTCAAATTGTCAAACCGTGTAGATATACGGTGATTTGCTTTGTTAGCATGTTTTTGGTAAGCAAATTCACTTATTTGACTGTGAGAACTACCTAAGTTCTGGCTGCTTGCAGAAATCCCCGCAGGCCGATGTCGATCAGGAGCCAGGCATTTGAACGAGGACGGACCAGTGGCGACTTTGTAGTCTTTTCAGAAAGTCCCCTATTTGGATAATGACAACAGAGGATAGTAAAAATCAACTCTTGACGATGACGATTTCATGCGCGAAAATGCGGAGGACGATTTCGGTGTGGAAAATACACCAACTCCAAATAAATCGGCATCCACCACTATGACCTTAAGAAGTTCGCTCCGTAAAGAGCTACTCGATGGATTGAATTATCACACGACAGCTAAGAAGGCCAGCAAACCACATTCACAAAAACTGACACCAGATTATAATGCGTAGGACTTCTACTACTCCATGGGTGAAACGACTCTAGATGGCTTCGACGCCTTATTGAAATGAGTCTGCATTGACAAGACAGACTGATACAAGTTCTGATGTCAGGCGACAGAATTGAAACGAGTTTGAATTTACTTAGTCTCTAGAAGTTGATCTTGTACTTGCCATAGTTAAAGAGGACCTCAAGATGGAATCCGTCATATTAAACACGGCCCTAAACAGGATTAACAGTGGGTGTATGAGTACTTATCAATCGTTCCCACGGCAGCCGGTTCTTCGTACCGGAACGACCCGTTTTTCGACGGCCAAGAGCTGCCAAAAACCCTCGATGCAAGAAGAACTGCAGTATTTGAAGCATCGCTACCACAACAACAACAATAACAGTACTTATCAATTTTCATTAAAACGTTCTCTCCCGTAGTGGCTACTATGACGAACTGAAACAAATCGTATTGTACGTCAGATACTTTGTTCGTTTCCAAAGTCATCCTATAGTTGATGTTGAACATATCCTATTTATCCTCGCATAGTAGCTCATACCATATGACAAACAGGTAAATGTTCATGTGTGGACTAATCATTATGTAAACCAATCAATCTCCGTTTCATTTACAACTAAAACAAATATGTATTTAGAAGTTTAACTGATAATTTTTATTATGTAATTTGTAAAATTATAAAAGAAAAAAATGGCGCAACATTATGACTTTATTTCTATTCGCTCATCTTTTCCTTCTTTGTCGTATCTTCTCTTAAAAATCGCCACCACTTTTCGGGGTTTTCCAAATATACACCCGAATAGTCCGAAACAGTTGGAATCGGCGCAGGGTTCTGCCACCGTCGTTGTAACTAACTTATTTGCAGACACGGTTGCCTTTGCCCAAAGCCTTGTTGGTGCTGTTCGTTGTGGTGCCGAAGCAACTTGACCCAATACGCTGGATCGTAGTCCTCAGCGACCTGCTTGATGATCTCCGTGTCCCCTTCTTCGATCTTTTCTTTCGTCGCATAGGAAGCCACTTTGAACAATGGCAGGGGGCGACTTCGATATCTGAGGCTCTATATTTTAATGATGGGTTTCAATCAAATTTGGTCTGAAATGAACAAATCTGAAGTCCATTTTCGCGAATCTCGTTTTGGAGATATTTACCTTTAAATTTGCAACTTTTGTATTGGAAAATCCAGTAATAGAATTGTGTATCAAATAAATCCCCGCTTTAGGTAGTTACGAACCTACTATGATACATCATCATTTAATTTTTTATATTTACAGGCCACTCGCAATTTAGATTTAGCGTTAATGATTTTACCTCGCAAGAGAAGACGATGACAGGAACAGCTGACCAAATGTCAAAACGATAGAATGACTGAGTGAACAATTAATTCGATGTTTTTATGTCCTCTGAATAGAGTGTACTATTATCATAGATTTATATTAAACAGATATATGAAATAGGCACAGAGTGGGGGGGGGGGGAATTTGAATATCGAGTTATGGCTGACATATCCGCGCCTGCGCAGTGAAACGCGCACAACATGCATTAATATTTGGCCCAGGGGCCCGAGGAGCGAGGGGCCAAATGCTTAGCAAATGTCAAAATTGTGGCTGAGTGGCCGATGGCGTAACGACATTTACCGAACGTATGGCGACCGCGTGCAAATTCGTAGCATTGCGCATGCGCGGCTTGGTTCGAAAATAGCCTGAAGCACAGAGTGGGGATAGTACTATTACCGATCTGTTCTATTTAAATCTATGACTTTTATACATTCCAATTTTTCACTCAACTCACAGAACGTCGTAGACTCAGAAATGCACTCAATAGTCTCCACTCTGGAGTATATCCTCATTTTGATGCATACCACTCAATGAAATTGATTGCACTTACCCGTTTTTTTTTTTAAATTATCCGTTTCAAAGATAGACCAGTAAAACTGAATCAATGTGGTGGTTTTCTAGGAAATAATTGGGAAATATCTTAAAATAATTGTAATCCCTTCTATAAATTCTGAATACAAGGAAACTTTGTTTGCACAGCCACGTAAGCTGAGCTTAACTTTTGGCAGATGAAAATCTGAGAAATTCAAATATTTTTCTTATAACTTCTAAACGGTGTCTCGGATTGAAAAATTGACAGGATGTAAACTAAAGAGCGTTAAATTCTGCGTTCAAAACCGATTTTCGAATCAGCAGAATAGTCAAAATCGATAGTCACAAAATGATAGTTTTAAAGTCTCAAAAAATCACATTTTATCAATTTTCAAGCCCACAGATCCTTGAAACGGATGCTCCAAATGGAGAACTGATTAAATAGAAATTGAAGATTTGAAGTCTATCGTGGCCAATATTTGGCCCATTCTGTGATTGTAATAAAAAATGTAACCATTTCAACCTAAATAGCTGTATTTCGGTAAATATAACAGCTAGAAGTTTTGTTTTAATTTCAAATTGTAGATAATTTACTCTAGTTTAAAAAAGATTTACTGAATTTTTAATAGACGGATTTAGGAGATATTTAAAAAAAATCGGGACAAGCCAGACAATTAATCGATTTTTCAAGATGACGGCCTCCGCTTCTTTATGGCTGTTCAAGTTGGAACGTGACCAGGGCGATAACAACTAGATTGCAAACTTTCGTGAACCAGTGTATATGGCGCATCCTACACATGCGCTGGCCAAGGTCATTTCTAACGACGACCTCCTGTTCATTACTGGCCAGGACAGGATAGAGACCTTCATAAAAAGGCGAAAGTGGTAATGGATAGGTCACACACTTTGAAACGGGCCAGAAAACATTGCTAAACAGGCCCTCGATTGGAACCCACAGAGAACCGATGCAAGCCGCCGCGTTGGCCGACCTAGAAACACCTGGAGAAGATCAGTTGAGGTCAAGGGTAAGTCAAACAATACGAGTGTGGAAGTGAGGCACGACCACGCGGTTACGTCCGGGCGCCGTTTTTTTTTTTCTTTTTTTTAGATGTCAACCGCTGTGGATGTTTGTGAGTCGACAATATTATTGCCAGGTGTGGTTTACAGATGCGCGAGTGTACGGCACTGCGGGCGCGAGAGAGCTGACTTCGGCGATCCTTCTACCCTGCTAACCAAGTCATGATGAAGACATCAACACGCTCATTATCCAGGCCTGGATGAGAGGCATCATGACCATTGTTCTTACCGCGGGACTAAAGTCACTTATGAATTTTTCAAACATATGATGAAACCTACGAGTCCATACATGAGTAGCACTGACGGATTCGTTCAAGCCGGCTTGAACCTGAATCAATGCGATGTCCTCCCCTCTGCGCGCCAAGCGGAGAAGAATACCTACCTATCACCACAGTAATATCAGCCTAGCCGTCATCGTCGGAGGAGTCCTCCAAAGCAGTCAGATCCGAACCACGGGACACACAGGCATCATCCGTATCACCATCAATACGCTCACTGACATTACTGACAGCCACGTACTCTTCCATTGGTTTTTCATAAGTTCTCTTGACTTTCTTTATGTTATCTACCATCTAACATCCCTTCACAAGAAGCTGTTGATGATATTGTTAATCTAGGCCCACCCATACAACCTCTGACAGTAGAGGAAGTTGATCTCGCGTTGCGGTCACTAAAACGAAAAAAAAATGCCAGGCGCTGACGAGATTCCACCTGAACTGCTAAAATTCGGTGGAACGGGTCTAGTTAATGCCATGCATCAATTACTCCCGCGAATATGGGAGGACGGGGTGATCCCAGAGGATTGACACAGAGGCATCATCTGCCCAATTCACAAAAATGAGATAAACTGCGGTGTGGGAATTACAGGGGCATATCACTTCACTAGTTTGTACGTCCTATAAAATTTGACGAAAATTTTGGAAAACAGAATAAAACCTACCTACAACGAATCATTGGCGAATATCAAAGCGGTTTCAGACCTGGTGGCTTTACAACCGATCAGCTCTTTATGGTCAAACTGATACTCTAGAAGTGCTGGGTGTACAACGTAGACGTACACCAAATCTTTGTCGACTTCAAGCAGCCATACGACAGTATCGATCGTGGTGTACTGAACAACATCATATTGCAATTTGGTATACCGGCAAAATTAGTGCGACCGACAAAATTGACGGTAACTAACTCCGATTGACTGGCGCCGATGCTCTTCAACCTAGCACTGCAATTACGCTATTCGGGCTATGAATGTGGACAACAACGAGACGCTACTCATCAACTCGACACAATTAGCAGCCTACACGGGCGAAATCAACATCATGTCCCGAAGATTGGCCGACGCAGAAGAACTTCTGCATACGCTCGATATCGCTGCAAAAGAAGTTGGACTTCGTATCAACGAGGGTAAAAATAAAATAATTACGCAATCGAGTACAAGGACACCTGTACAATCGAGCATCAATTCGGGGGACCTCAACATCGAGTTCGTGAACGACTTCATATACATGGGTTGCAACTTGTCAAGGAACGCCAAGGAAACTGACGAAATCAAGCGACGGATACAGTTAGCTAATAAGAAATCAAGCGACGGATGCAGTTAGCTAATCAGACTTATTTCTCGGTTCTCCCCATAATGAAATCGAAGCATGTGCACAGAAACACGAAGCTCCGCGTGTAAAAAATCATTATCCGACCAGTGCTATGCTATGACTGCGAAGCATGGACCCTAACTTAAGCCTCCGGAAACATGTTAGACACATTTGAACGCAACGTTCTACGACGAATTTTCGGAGCTGTTTGCGATCGAGATGGATGGCGCATCCGCTACAACCATGAGTTGTATGAACTATGCGATGAGCTGGCCGTATGATTTTTAACTTATGGGGTACTGAACAAGGCTTAACAAGTATTAATTTTTATCCATAAGAAATATCATACTTGATCCTAAGAAAAATATTTAAAAAAAATTCTAGTCAGAAAATAATTTTCACCTGGGATTTTTTTTAACGTAATGTAACATACTAGTCCGGATGGCGCAACGGTTAGCACGTTCGCCTTCAACGCACTGGGCCCCGGTTCGATTCCGGGGATTTACGTGTCGGACTATGAGCTCACTCAGCTGTTAAATGAGTACCCATTATGGGGTAAATAACTCGGTTGAGCGTGCTGCTGATCACACACCTCTGCACAAGACAGAGCGTCACGATCTAGAAAATGAGATGATGCTAACTCATCTCGAGGCCGTGGTTCAAATTGGACTATTGCGCCAGTTATTTATTTATTATTTAACATACTTAATGAATTTTGGGATTTTGCGCCCCTATTAAATGGCTTCCTGTTCAAATGCACAGCCTGCACGTATAGTAGAGCCGGCCTTGCCCCGCAGCTTCTAAACTCGGTCTCAGGCGGCTATTACACTATAAAAGTTCTTTTACAAATATATTTATTTGACTCATGATATTTTAAAAGAACTTTTATGAATGATATTAGCCGCCTAAGGGGGAAGGTGTGCAAGCATGTAAGAAAAGCACTTAAAACAAGCAACGTTCACGTCGCAAATCTTTTCTTAGGCAGCTATTATACTAGAAAAGTTCTTCGAAAATATCTTTTACAAACGATATTTGTAAAAGAACTTTTATAGTGTAATAGCCGCCTTAGAAGTCGGATTAAGAGTCAACGAATCAAAAACAAAATGTACGATCCAATCTGGAAGAATGGCGCTCAACAGGCAAAACATTATAATGGGCGAGTACAACTTCGAGCAAGTAAATGAATTTGTTTATTTGTGGGCCCTTCTATCAAAGGAGCGTAATGAAAAACGTGAGATCCAGCGACGAATCACAGTAGCTAGCAAAACGTTTTACGCAGTCCTACCCATAATGAATCGAACTAGGACATAAAAACAACAAGCTGGGCATCTATAAAACATCAATACCACCTGTGCTGCTCAATGGATGCAAAACGTGGACCCTAAGACAAGCGTCAGAAAAGTCGATCGATACGTTTGAAGAAAAATTCTACGGAAGATTGAAGATATTTGGACCCGTCAAGGAAGGAGACGTATCGCAAATCCAATGAGTTGTACGAATTGTTTGATGATATATGCGCCTCGAAATTTTGCCAAATATATGAAATTGGTATTCGAATGAATGCAGTATGATAGAATCCCGAAACGTGTGCTAAAGGGCAAGCCCGAAAGAAATCGACCGAAGGAAAGACCTCGTGTGCGATGGAAAGACTCAATTGACACAGATTGTGTGTGAAGGTTCTACGATTTCCGAACTGGAGGATGCGATCGCTTGATCGACGTTCCCGCGGCAGCCGGTTCTACGCACCGAAGCCACCCGTTTTACAACGGCCAAGAGTTGCCAAAACCCTTCCATGCAAGAAGGAAAGTATGTTTGTATGTTACATGCCTCGTAAAGTCTTTTTTTACGTTCACTGGGAGATAAACATCTCGGCGCAACTGCTCTTAGTGCTACTTCTCTGCGCCAGCATTGAGAGAAACCCAGGACCGTGGATCTGCTGGGTATGCGACAGAGTGCTGCACCCAAACGCGACTACGGTGAGATGCAATTGCTGCAATCAGTTGTGCCACCTAAGACACTGTTCAGGACTCAACCATCACAGGCACTCCTTTACTGCCAGTCAGTGTAGGAACAGAGGACAACAAGTAGCGACCTCGTCTAATACGCCTCAACATCGAGCGTTCGGACAGGTTTACAGCCATCCCCGATGACTCCTGCTAACAGTTCCCACAGGATTTCTCAACACAATCTTACGCCTGCACAACTGACTGCCATCTTTAATATGCTCTCACTCGTCCAACTCAACTGCAATGGGTTGCAGAACAAGATCGCTGAACTCGCATCATTTATGGACAGACATCGCATCCAAGTTGGAGCCATACAGGAGACGAAACTGCACTCCAACTCGTCCCACAATACATATGGCAACTATGCTATTGTCAGGAAAGACAGGTTGACCAACGCTGGAGGAGGGCTTGCCTTCATTATTCACAATTCCGTGCAATACCGGGAAAGCGATTTTATTAGTAATGATAAAACCATGGAAGTGCAGGCCATCGCCATAAAATCGGGTAATGTTGATATCGAAGTTTACATTATTTACATTCCACTGGTATCGAGTTGTCCCTCAGGATACCATGTAAATATCAACCATATCCTTACCGGTCAACATCGCCTTCTGCTCGGTGGCTTTAATGCTCACCATGAACTCTGGCTTTCCAACCTTAACAACGACGCCAGAGGAATCTCAATAGCTGAACAGCTTGATGCCTCCGATTTCGGTACACTAAATGACGACATCCCCACTCGCATCGTCGATGCATGTTCCAGTTCTCCAGACATCACAAATGATACACAATGGGAGCCGTTCTTAACACTATCTTCAGACCACCTTCCAATCGTGATAAGGCTTGACAAACCGTCAAACATCATATCTTCGGAACACCGCACGTTTGTCAACCACAATAAGGCTGATTGGAACGGTTTTATCTCCTATACCAACGCTAAATTCCTCGCTCTGCCAACGCCAACCGATGTTCGTACAGCCGAATCCAACATAAGGAAAGTCCTGAACAAAGTGGCTGTGAAGTTCATTGCTGCAGGAGGGATTCCGAAAATTCGGCCCAACTTTCCAACCACTGCCGCCAGACTGGCAGACGAGAGAGACAGCATCAGGAGCGTAAACCCGGACGACCTCAGAATTCACGAGATGAACTGCGAGATCCAAAGGCAAGTAGCCGAACACAGGAGGTCAAAATGGAGCACCCTTCTGCATAACTGCAATCTAACCACAGGGTTGAGCACGCTATGGTCGACAGTCCGTGCCCTTTCCAATCCACCAAAACAGAAAGGGAACGTCGCCATTAAGTTCGGTGAAAATTCAACAAGTGACCCTACCCACTGCACAAGTCGTTTCAATAAACAATTTATTGAACACCCCGCACCAGACAGAAGCGCAAAATCTGTAGGAAGATTCACAACCGAACTACAGACAGCATACCTGTTTTCACCACGGACGAAGTAGTTGCAGCTATAAGGAAGGCAAACAACTCGAAAGCATTGGGACCAGATGACATTTTAATGACTATGCTCAAACACCTCGATTTGGGGCGCCCGGTAGCGCACTGTGTTGAGGCATCAGTCTCATGTTTGACTACCGGCGTTTCGGGTTCGAATCCCGTCCACGACGACGTTCGTGGCAATGGATGTGCGTCCACGACGACGTTCGTGGCCATGGATGTGCAGGAGGTGCATGCTGGCAACTGCATTCTCTGAAACCAATTTATGCCAACGAAACGTCAACTGGGCCACATGGAACAGTTGACGTGCTATGCCCCACAAGGGGTTAGGGCAATTGAGTAACTATCTCACGGCTACTTATAATCTATCCATCTCCTCGTTAATCGTTCCGGAAATCTGGAAAAAAGGGTGAGTCATCCCAATATTGAAACCTGGGAAGAAAGCGACACTCGACGAATCCTATCGTCCAATAACTCTACTTTCACCAGTTGCCAAAACGCTTGAAGCACTAATCCACCCTGTTGCTCACATCCAGCTCCCTGATCACCAGCATGGCTTCCGAAGCATGCACGGTACTACCACGGCCTTGGATGCCATTACATCCCACATCCATAATGGTCTCAGCCAAGCTCGTCCTTGTGATAGAACAATATTTATGGCGCATGACTTGTCGAAGGCCTTCGACACTGTCAGCCATTCAGCGTTTTTTTCTGACATCAACTGTTCATTGCTTCCGACGCAAGTAGTGAAATGGATTGCCAATTATCTCGCTGGCAGGCAATCCTATACAGAATTCAGGAACAGCAAATCTAAGCTTAGGAAGATTAAACAAAGTGTACCTCAAGGAGGAGTTCTATCTCCTACCTTGTTTATTCTATACTTATCAGGACTCCCAACACCTCCTGAAGGGATCGACATCATCTCCTACGCTGACGACTGCTCCATTCTGGCAACAGGGGACGACATAGCGGATATGTGCGGAAACATCAACGGTTATCTTGAAGAACTAAACTCGTTCTTCATAAACAAGAACCTACCGTCTCAGCGCCCAAGTCCTCTGCAACCCTATTTACCAATTGGACGAGGGAGGTCAAGATGCAGCAGAAATCTCGATCGGGAATCATCCTATTCCTACTATAAACCATCCTAACATCAGTGACTCCGCTGGATAGCATGGCCACTTCATCACCCCATGCCTCAACCGTGTGCGACAGGATGCGTAGTAGGAATAATATCCTCAAAGCCCTGGCCGGTAGTACCTGGGGCAAGGACAAAGCAACTCTACTGGTCACGTATAAGGCAGTCGGTAGATCAGTGGCCAACTATGCGGCTCCTGTGTGGTCGCAGAATCTCTGTGACACACAGTGAAAAAAAATCAAGCGTGCCAAAATGCCGCTCTCCGTACTGTTACTGGCTGTCTCCTGATGTCACCCCAGGACCATCTGCATCAGGAAACCAGGATGACGCCTTTAAGGGACCACAACCAGCTTCTTGCCAAGCAATACCTGGTGGGCTGCTACCGAAGTGATCACCCAAACTCCAACCTCATGGACAAAACGCCGCCGCCCAGACATGTCAGGAGCGACCTGAAGGACCTAAAAAGAGATGTCCAGAGGTACAAAAGGGTACCCTTTGGTAGTGGCGCACACAGGTTGGCCATCGCAGCGATACATCGGGAGGAGGTTAATCAGTCAATCGCAGGCTTAGGATCGAATCCAGTTCTCTCGTCCATACCACCAATGATATCTCCGGAAGAGGAAAGACTTCCGAGAGCTACGAGAACAACACTCGCCCAATTTCGGTCGGCCTGGTGTTCACGACTGAACTCCTACCTATCCCGCATCGACTAGGACGTCTCGAACATCTGTCCTGCATGTAACGGAACCCCTCACGACGTAAACCATATCTTTGACTGCCCAGCTGCACCCACGCATCTGACTCCTAGATCACTGTGGGAGAACCCAATAGAGGCAGCTAACTTTCTATCCCTCAACACTGGCGATGAAGACGAATCCGTAGGCATGTAACCAACAAACATTCTGACCATTGCTAAAACAACAACAACATCGCGGCCTAGAGCGCAGTTGATGATGATATTATTAAATAACTTCAAAGGTTGTCGGTGATATTCGTCAATTTCCAGCAAGTAATTAAAAACAGGTAAGTTTTTGTATCTGTGACGACGTTTCGCCTATTTATTCGGCATCTTCAGGTCAATATACAAAATTATCTTTTTTTAAACAACTTTGTGTTTGCGTACAACTCTTTGTTGATATACTATTGACACTTGACTTGACTTGATATTGACAAGTGTCAATAGTATATCAACAAAGAGTTGTACGCAAACACAAAGTTGTTTAAAAAAAAAAGATAATTTTGTATATTGACCTGAAGATGCCGAATAAATAGGCGAAACGTCGTCACAGATACAAAAATTTACCTGTTTTTAAATACTTGCTGGAAATTGACGAATATCACCAACAATCGAAATTGACCAGTGAACAACCAACCAAACAGCTTCAAAGGTATTTAACAACAAAAGCACGAAAGACAAACCGACGAACAGTAATTTGGGACTTCCCCTTCTTATGAGACAAAAGGCGCATATTTGTCCTTTGAGGATGCCATATTTTCAAGGTTTAACTATATTGACACACATTTGCCTTTCCTAAATTTTTATTCTTATTGGTCATAGGACACATATGTCCCTTGCTTTTTTCAATACTTTTTTCTTCTATCCTAGTAGCATGCAAGCAATTTAGATGCACATTTGAGCCAAGTATACTTGGATCGTGTCATCTCAGCTTTAGAGCTAAACAGTATTTTTTTGTAATACTTTTGTTCGGGATGCAGTGTTAAGAGTCCGCAAAAAAAAAATCGAATTTCCAAGCGGTCGTGAAAGGGACAAGATCAGAATGCATGCAGTAGAGGGGATTGAAGTTAGAATAGGAACTCAAAAGGATTTTCATACAACCTGGAATCTAATTATTGTTTTAAAATGAACATAATCCTTTGTTTTTTTTTTATACAATTCTTTTAATGTTTTCTTATATAAACATGACTTTTTCGCTTTTTTTAAGTACTTAATCCAATTTGTTATCTATTATATATACATATATTTCTGTATATATATTTATTGTTGTTTGTCTTTCATATGTACATTTCGCAAATAAAAATACCGGGAATGCATAAGAACACAGCAAATTAAGTTAACATTGTCTGATTGCAATGTCTGTTCACTTATTGGAAATTTCAAAATAGAAAAATAAATCATTCTATTTGGAAGACACGAAAATATAGTCTGCTATAATAAGTTTTTTGCTCGAATATCTTTAGTTTTTATTTTTTCTATACAACTATGTAGATATTTGGAAAAGCAATTTGTAGGAGTTTCCAATCGGCGGTACCGAAACTAAACCAAAAATTGATATAATATTCTCTTTTCAATGCTCTTCAACTCTAGTTATGCTACTTTCACATTATTATCCGTGTAAAGTATTAAGTACATCATAATAACTAACTATTCGCTACAATACAAATATGTCGATATATACAAAAATTAGGCGTCATTTCATTATTACATTTAAATTACAAAATTTGATTTTATTTTTATTTTTTGTTTGTTTAATCTTCTTTAGCGCACATCTGAATATGTATAGTCATTCTTCATGTGTACATATATGTATATTTAAATATATATATAAATAAGTTCTCATCCTAGAAAATATGAACAAATCTAGACAAAAACTTCTATTGGATGAACAAGACGGCCGTTTTGAATGATCATTTCAATTATGATGATTAAATCATCATGGTGGTCGTGTGTTGAAGGACAATTTTCGAAAAGATCATTAAAAGAGCAGTTTTTCTAAGTTTTATATAAGGGGAATAGTGGATATGTATTTTAGTCATTCTCTTTCGCAGAGTTCAATTGAAAATTATTTGTATTTTTTTAAGCAAAAAAGAGAGAATCCAGGAACTGTCTTGGGGGGCTAATAGAAATTACATTAAATCATTCCCTGCTAGCTTTAGCAGCAAATAAAACAAACAATAAACATAATGAATATTACATACTCGTACACAAACATTCATACAAACATAGTTAATACTCTATCTCTCCTTTTCAAAAATTGCTCCTTAGAGAAATGTTTTGCCTATTGGAAAACTTTTAAGCGATTGCTTTTTGCGCGTATAAATAGATTTTGAGCTTTTCAGTTGTTTTCTCACAGACTTTGAATTTCTTGAGAATTTCATTGAATCTCACAATTTTGTTGCATCATAATTTTCTAAACTCCACATTTGTCGTGAATTCGATTCGTCACACTCTTCCATAACGATCTTTGTTTTCGGCTCATTGATGGCCAGACATTTGCCCGATGAACCGTGTTGCACCTGTTTCGTGTCCGCTTGATATGACCAGAACTAAAAAGAAAAGTGAGTAGTATTATATTAGTTAATTGTGGTGCATACTCGTATATATTTGAATTATGATAAAATAGGATAGATGTATGCACATACCTGATTTCCTTTAGCTCCGTGACATGGATAGAGAACGACATCATGTCCTGCATAATCCAAGCATGCCTCATCCCGACGAATTTCGCCCGATTTGCTTAACATCCAATACTAAAAAATGCAATTCAAAGTAAGTAAGGGTATGTAAAAATTTTAAAGGTCCTTCCAAGTGTAATCCAGTTTCAATTTATTTAGATTCAGTTACTTTGGGGTTTAACCAAGATTACGAAGAGAATTCAAATGTACTCTGCACTTTGCTGATGCACAGTACAAAGTAGTTGGCAGAAAGCGCCGTTTTGAAACCACAAACCTCGTGAAAGTTTGTTATTAGACAATAGTCGGAAATTCAGGGGATATTGGGATGCCTATATCCAATAGGAGGAGTAAAAGCAACTCCCCAATCGTCACCCCCGACACATCTCCTACGTTATCAAGAAAGGCTTTGCCTAATGCACGGTGTCTGGTCCCTAGGCATTTGCAAAGGAAGTAAGTGAGGATTTCTTTCCCAAGGCAAGGCGGATTGTAGATCCCCAGCCTGACTGCGTCATGCCATATAGGCCAATGTCCCGTGGTGATCGCCGTGAGTCTGGCGTCATTACTACATGATTTGGTCATAAGTTCCGATGTTCTCCTTCTGTCATAGGAGAGTCATATCTTCCTTGATATGACGCAAGTAGGCAGATTACTCCGTTTGGATTCCCAACCTTGAGGTAGTGATAGTAGATATTGCACTTAACGGGCAACAGCGGAATGCAAACAGGTTTCGCATGAGAGCTGCCTAGGGCGGCGCCCCTTCTGTTCTATGTTCCTGTGACCTGGAATCCAGTGCAGGGTAATATTGAGCCGTCTGCTAATATAAGCTAACTCCTCCCCACATCGCTGGACAAGCTTGGAGGATGCACTTACTGATAGCGACCTGGCTTTTTGAGCAAATGGTGATGTTGTGGTTATCTGGTATGCCTCTGAGAGTGTGCCAAGCTTTTATGGTTGCGAGCGTTTCCGCATGGGAAATGTTGGCATGATTTGCGAAGCGGTTACACTCCGAGATATTCAGTGCGACAGAAAAGATCCCTGCACCGACGCCACAGTCCCTTTTGGAACCGTCGGTGAGAATCCTGATGTCAAAATCCTTCACCACCTCGTCTCACGTTCCCCTCATTTCACTCTGGTGGGGAATTTAGCAAAGAAGTTTCTCCCAAACCTTAGTCGGTTTTTACCTTGGTGTAGTTGTAGTTCGAGGTATTTTGTCGATTTGAATAAAGATAACATATTCACCGTATGCATAATTTGCATTTTCAGTTTTGATGGGGTAATATTTAATTCATTCGGGATATTTCCAAATTAGCCTATAGGTGCAAAAATTTCATCGCACAAAAGGTATTTTACTTCCACAGAAAAAAAACCGAATCGGTGAATTTTCTCTAGATAATTTTACACTGTGTGTAGTGCAACATAAGCTTGTTGGAGTACAGTCCGCAGTCAGCTATTTGCGTTCTTATCCCATGGATGCATTGAATGTCATCCTACATTTATATATATTTTCTAGATCAACAAATATAAAATAGTTAAACGCCGCATGCAGTGTGATTAGACTAAAGTAGTTCCATACTAAACGGACACAGTAATATACTGGAGTATCTACCTATTAGAGTAAGTGGCATGTTCCCCACGGACTGCATCGTCACCGGAGTAGATTTCCAGAGACCTCTCATCACTGCCTCCCAGTGGCGTAGATAGCTTTTTACAGAGGGAGGGGATAAGTCATCGGCACTACATTTTTTTCTATATCCGCAAGGGACTGAATTTGAACCCTTCATCTTCTTCTTCCTTGCCCTTTCATACCACTCTGCGGCTTCGTGTTGCTCTGCCTGTGGTGTTGGCACTTCGCCCATTTTGGCGGTATAGTCTCAGCTTCCTTCTGCAGACAGCTCGGTCTTGGATCGTATCATCGCCGAGATTAATGCGTTGTTGTTGCTTCTTCATCGGATCGATTCATGTGTGTTTCCGTTTGCCTCGGGGTTTATGTCCAGCAAAGGGAACATTCATTGATAGTGCGACTTTAACCGGAAATTCTTCAGACTCACCAGCTGTGCATCTTACCTTAGTAGTTGCCCCATCATACATGTCTTGTATCATCTAAGCATATGTCTCGGGGACCTTAACTGCTCTTAGGGCCACCCATATCAGATCACGAGGAACTCTGTCGAAGGCTTTTTCCAAATCGATGAGCACAAAGTGCAATTTCGTCCGTGAATCACGATGCTTTTCCATCGTAACATGCAAGCACTGAATAGCATCAACTGTGGATCGACCCTCCACAAAGCCGCATTGATTGTCCTCCAACCGTACAATCTCTTTCAATCGATTGCAGACAACTTGCTCGTAAGTCTTCAATGTGTGAGATGTTAACTTGATTGCCCTATAATTGTTGAGCTTGGGTAAGTCACCCTTGTTCTTATAAAACGGGAGAAGGAAGCTTTTCCTGAAAGCATCAGGCATCGGTTGCCCACTTTTAATTTTGTTGAAAAGAACAATGAGCCATCTAAGCCCGACATGATCCATCTTCAACCAAAGTTCCAAGGGTATTTTGTCCGGTCCAACTGCCTTTCTGCATTTCATCTGCATCGTGGCTTTCATCACTTCCTCCACTGAAAAATCAGCGACATCAGTGGTGTTTGGCTTCACAGCTTGAAAAGCTTCACGCGGAAATACTTCGTTCAAAAGTTCGTCAAAGTACTCACGCATTCTGCCACAGATTGCTGTGTCTTCAACCAGTAGCACTCCTTGTGAGTCTTCAACGTACTTTGGCGCCTGAATCTCTCGAGTGTTTCTTCTCCTTTGGACCGCGACCTTATAAATCCTGGCACTGTCTTTAGGTTTATCTTGCAATGACGATCTCTTTTCCGTAGTCCAGATCTTCAAGTTCTTGATAGAACTCTCGGCTGGAATCGCTTTTGCTTGAGCCACCTTCCGCTTTACTTCCTTCCGGCATTTATCATATTTCTCCCGAAGTTGAACCTTCTCGGCTTCTCGGCTTGTCTTGCATGTTGTCCAAGCCTTGAATGCGTTCGATTTGGCCTGCACTGCTTCTATAGTTTCATTATTCCACCACCACGTCTCCTTGTTCGTCTGGAGTGGACCTTTTGAAACTCTCAGTGTTTTTTCAGCCTCACCTACTAACATTGCATCCAAAGCATTCCACATTTCTTGGCTTGGGGATTGCTTGAGGTCTTGTTCATCCTTTCAAAATAAATTCTATCAGGAGCAACCGGTGCTGGGTGACCGCAGATTCACTCAAGATCACTTTGCAGTCTTTTATTTGACTATAAAAAGCTTTCATCTGACCTTCATTGGTAATGGGTTGACTACATCAATAATAGACCCCTCACAGTAGACAAATTTTTGAACAGAAATATAAAAGATTAACTCTCATACAAAAATTTGGGGAAGAAAATATTTAAACCGCTAACTTAGCAACCACAAAAATTTTCAAATGGCTTTGAAAATGTTTGCGGAGACTTCAAATTTCTGTCAAATATTCCACATTTTTGCGAATGAAGTTCCGTATGAGGGCAATCGCACTCATCCATTCGGTCCGTGAGGAGTTCACGGTCAAGCGAATTTCCAAACCATTGGGAAAGTTCTAAACCACAGTGATTTTTGTGCAAAAATTTGTGCAACTTTTTGCTATTCTGAGGGGTCTATAAGCAGTTGCATTCCGAATTAGCTATCCGGTAAGCTGAGCTTAAAATTAAAAAAAAAATATACCCCTTTTCAGAGAAAGTTTGCCTCTGGTCTAGAGTATAATATGCTATTTTATAGCCGAGGGTATGATATATCATTTTGAAGGACATTTTATGTACTTTGATTCGAGATTGGAACATTTTCTGTAAAATCCTTAGTTTTCCGAATTATCAAAGAAACTAAAAAAACCCTTTGCCTCCCCTCCCTCCCCTCTGCACTTCCAGACCCTCTATCATCGGGCACTTTTGAGCACATATTTAGGGGACTGTCCCAACAATTGTGCAAAATTTTTAATTTACACGATTTATTTTTCCAATTTTTCGTTCCTTGCCTGCACTGTATGTTGATGGAGGCGACGAAATGAAAATTCTCGAAAACTGAACCGATCTGCAAGCACACATGACTTGCATCATACTGATGAAAAATAAATCTGTGGTGTTTCTCGTCTATTCCGGGTATATCGTCACCTACGCGTGCATGCCCGTAATAAAAACAGCCCCTCCTCCCAAGTCCCGCAAAACATCCGTCAATACATTAACCTAATCCAATTGCTATATAACTTTTTCGAATCGACCACTTAATCGAACCATATTTCCAAGAAGTCGAAATCGAGAAAAAGAAACTTTGCTAAACAAATTGCAAATAATATTGTTTTCATACAGTCCACTGGATTGAATTTCACTTAACGTCATGAGAGGAGCTACCACATTTGAAAAGGACTCTCACAAAAATGCATACACATGTACACACGCAGATATATTTTAGTTAAACCAATAACCGGCTCTCAAAAGTTTGTCGATCAACAACTATTAGTTGAATGAACAGTCGTCCTTTTTGGCTTTGCTGCCATCCCACTGGTCACCCCTACAAGAAGCAGCAAGTTGATATGGAAACAGCAGTCGATGATTTTCTGTGAACCGAATTGGAAAATGGTGCTGAAAAGTTGAAATGAATGTTCCGGAAACTTTCGGAAAACGGTCAATGTACACTCAATTTGAAACTTTTTGGTTTCAAGGTGACTTTCGAAAGAACAGCATAAGGATCTAGACGGGGAACAGAACCGAGGTACCTTCAGACTATTTATGCAAAAAAAAAGTTTAGAATTTAATTTAATAGTAGTTGTTCGTTCCGCTTTGTGAGTAAAGTTCCAGGGTTTGTTTGTGTCTGAAAGAATACGTTTAACAAAGGATCAATCGATTTTCAGGAAAAGACGAAGTGTAGGGTTAATGGAGAACTGCTCAACTGAAGTTTAAATATCGGAAGCAACTAGTTAATTAGTTTTAGTCAGGGGCGGCGAAACACATTTGAGGGTAGAAGAATGGGTGTAATTAAGGGTTGATGAAAACGGTAACAGGGAGCAGCTGTTACCCACTTTTTTAACGATGTTACTTCAGATGAATTAGAAGTGGAGCTTGAAGTTATAGTGACTCGTGGCTTCTCTTTGGGCAAAGTTCCGGTTCATTTCCAAGCTGGAATTCGACTGGACGAAAGCGCGTGGGACGAACCTCTCGCATGAGCCAGTCACAGTTTTTTTTTCGAGTTAGAGCACAAATTCCAATCATTGGCATCAACAATAACGGTAGAATAATTCAGCAACTTCAACCAACGCAAATGATTGTAGATGTGGTCATGTATGACTAACCGAATGGGACACCGTATGGTGACGGATTAATTGCGGCATGGTGTCCAGATCTAAGGACGTAATTGATGGTCACCCGTCCCATGTCCCAATCTCGCTGGTGTAGATGTTTATACGGCCGAATTGTTGCCACGATGGACCGATTGACTTGCTCTGAAGCAATAACTTACCGTGCGAGTAAGGTTAGGTTAGGTACAGGGGCTGCCGTGATGTGTCACAGCACACTTAGACCAACATAGGGTCCATTGTGGTACCACCGCTATCACTTTCACTCGAACCTACGTATCAAACCAGCCTGTGCTGGCGATGTAACGATTGAGCCGTGTGGCGGTCATATCCTTAAGGTCATCCAGATCGTAGAAAACCCATGAAAAACATTCTTCTCCCACCAGCCAAGGCCGGACAATGACAGAGAAGATGTAGAACGGTCTCCTCCTCTTCCACATCGCCGCAACTCCTACAGAAGTCGTGATGAGGAAGATGTAGTCTCCTGGCATGCTCCCCTATTGGGCAGTGCCCTGTGATAACTCCTACTACTCTGCCAATGTGCTTCCTGTTCAACGACAGCAGTGTGACAAAGCGGTGGGTATCAATTTCCGGCCAAATCATCCTTGTCGTTTGGCACGTATTGCCGCAGAGTCATCTAACATTAGCCCTATCTACGGCAGCGGTCTTAATCACCAATTTGTACAGGGTAAATGGCACCCTTATGTCTTTGCGGCTTTCTTCAACCGCTCTAGTTGTCTCCTCTCGGGCCAACTCATCTGCCTTGCAGTTACCCGCAAAGCCACTGTGGCTCGGAATCCAACAGAGGGTAATATTGAAGAAGCCAGCCATCTCTGCGAGTGCTAGGCGACAGTTCTCGATAGTTTTGGATGTCGAGACCGAGTGATAGGTTAATCCCCAGTCCCTCCGAGTATATGCCTATCCCGACCCCGTCGTCGGTCTTAGACGCATCTGTATAGATGGCCATGGGTTCGGTGGTGGAGGCCGCGTCTCCTACCCATTGACTCCTCGACGGAATGAGACTAGTATAGTTCTTGCCAAATTGGTATTTGGAAGAAACGTAGTCCGTCTCCCTTGGGAGATTCAGATTGTCAAGTACAGTGGAGTGTCCCACACTCAGCGCACGCCACTGACCCGCCTCACGAAGGCGTAGAGCCGTGTTTGCCGCCAGTTGTTCGCCAATTATATCCAACGGGAGTAAGCCGAGTATCATATCTAATCCGGCTGATGGAGTGGTTCTAAAAGCCCCCATCGTGGCCAGGGCAGCCAGCCTTTGTACCTTTCCTAGGGTATTACAGTAGGCCGCTACTCTGAGTGCAGTCCACCACACACTAATACCATACAATAACACAGGGCGTACCACAGCTGTATATAACCAATATACAGCTTTCGGCTGCAGGCCCCAGTTCTTACCTATGGCCTTCCTGCACGAGTAGAGTGCAGTAGTAGCCTTTTTCACCCGTTCTTCAATATTAAGCTTCCACTTTAATTTCCTGTCAAAGATGAGACCTAGAAATTTTGCTTGATCTGTGAAGGTGAGTCTTGTGCCCTCCAGGGTGGGGGGTTCGATTGGAGGGATTGTGCGACTTCTAATGAAGAGCACAAGTTCCGTTTTTTCCGGGTTAGCTCTAACACCGCACCGATTAGCCCACTCGGTTAGAATGGATAGGGCATTTTGCAGCACACCGCTGAGGGTATCAGGAAAATTACCCGTGACTGCAATCGCGATATCATCTGCATACGCAATGACTTCACACCCAATCTTCTCCAGATTCAACAGCAGTCCATTGACCGCTAGATTCCAGAGAAGGGGAGAGAGTACGCCCCCTTGGGGGGTTCCCCTGCAGACACGTCTGCACATAGAAGATGTGCCTAGGGCAGTATGAATCAACCTTGATCTTAGCAGTGTGTTAATGAGCATACAGAGCGACTTATCAACCTGCAGGCTCAAAAGTGCTCCAGTGATCTCGCTAGGTTTAATGTTATTGAAAGCGCCCTCGATATCCAAGAAAACAACAATGGCGTAATCCTTTTGATCAAGGGATTTCTCAATAAAACCAACCAGAGAGTGCAGAGCCGTATCTACCGATCTACCCTTCCAATACGCATGCTGCGACGCAGATAAAGAGCGCATCCGAATGGTGCTCCGCAGATTGACATCAATCAGTCTTTCCAGAAGTTTCAGCAGTGTTGAAGAAAGACTTATTGGACTGAGGTCATTCGGGCGCGCATGTGAACTTCTACTCGCTTTCGGGATAAAAACAACCCGAACTTCCATCTAGATTCGAGGGACATAGACCAACTCGAGGCAGGCCTTTAGGATACCCTCTATCCAAGGATATAAAATATCCGAACATTGCTGCAAGTCCGCCGGAATGATGCCGTCGGATCTAGCAGATTTAAAAGATTCAAAGCTAGAGATCGCCCACATAATCTTTTCTCGAGAAAGGATAGATGCACTATCACATGGCGCTGAGCAACCGATGAAGGATTGCTCAGATGAGGCATCAATCGAGCTGCCAGGAAAATGTGTGTCAAGCAGACACTCGATAGTTCCTTACTCGAAGACGTCGAGGATCCATCTGGCTTTTGTAAGAAACTAGGCGTAGACGGATTTGATGCCAGCATTTTACGAAATCGCGAGGTCTCGCAGGATCCTTCTATTCTTCCGCAAAAGCTCCTCCATGAGTTGCGTTTAGCTCCCCTTAACTCTTTCTTGAAACAATTCAGATGTTTTTTATAGGAGTTCCAATCTGACTCTAGCCTGGAGGCTTTAGCCTTATTCCTCTTCCTGCACGCAGCTCTTAGTTCGGAGATTTTAGTGCTCCACCAGGCTGGTTTTTTCTTACCTGAAAATGCGGTAGTTGGACATGATGCAGATACCGCTGCGTTCATGGCACCTATCAAAGTGTTAGCCATGTCATCTAACTCCTGTCTATTGCGGGGCTGACTTGGCAGTAAAGGTAGCCCTTCAGCAAGAGCATCCCGATACAAAAGCCAATTAGTCCTTCTCCGATTAATGGTCAGTTGACTCGCTACAGGACGTTCGGCCAGGTGCGAGTAAACAGCTTTGAATAGGTAGTTTCCACCAAATTTATCAAAAAGCGAGTTGAAACCGAAATGCATCGGTAAACTTATCGGTAAAAAGGGAACTTAGATAAATGGTCTAAAGGACAATGGTTCCTACACCACCCGCCTTGGTGAATTGCCTGAAAACTGTAATACACAAAATAAAAAAAAAAATAAATAAAAAAATTTACAGGACCATTTACATTTCACAAATTTCCTAATTTGCAAATTGCTTATGATCTACAGTCCAACATCAACTAGTTCCACAATAATCAAGAATTTACACAGACAGGAAACAAGCACACCTTCCCCAAGATCCTCCTCTGATGAAAACTTTTTGCAATTTAAGTTAGGGATGAATACGAATGAGAACGCTAGAAATCCAATTTAATATTTCCTACAAGTATGCGAACTTGGTCCTAGAATGACATTAATATCTTGAGAAATTACTTGGAGAAAACCTCCTGAAATTTATATAGATACTTGAACAACCTAAATACACTCTCATCTATAGAATAGTGTCCTGGCAGTTAAATTTTGTGTACTTTATCTTAATTTGCCGTTGAATATATGATAGTGAATACAGAAGTGTTACAATAACTATACTCGTAATGTGCATAGGCTCTTGCTAAGAGTCCTTCGTGGAATCGTAAATTTGTTTGTGCCACACATTTCCAGAATGTCGGAATATCTGTGTCGACTTTTGGGAAGTCATAGCGCAGTCATGTACCTACCAATGGGGGGCATCTTCGTTCGGAATTTGTGAGGTGATATCATTTTCGCTCGTAATTGCAGAGATTTCTTACATACTTCAGGGATTATGGGGAAAATTAGACAAGGAATTGGACAAATGGCAATTCATATAATGAAAACAGACGACTTAATTGAATTCTTCCTACTTTGCTGTTGATATGTTGAGAGGTTTTAGGGATGGAAATGTACGTGTACATATTTCGTTTGTTTGCTATAGAGAGGGTATGGAATTGGATAGCCTTTTATCTCGGAACGTCAAGAGCTCACAATTGTCTGAACTCCTTCCGGAAACAAGATAAGAGTGACAAATTTATTGAATAATACCAATTTTCAAGAGATTCGTCGAATGAATCTAGTTTTACATAGGCTGTCCCGGTTTAACCGGACACGGTCTTCACCACACCATGCCTCGTGCAATTTTAAGAAAAACAAAATATCCTAGTTTTTAAATCCCTTTTTATAGTCCCTTTAGCTGTTACTTAAAAATTCAAAAATAGTACAATAACTGGAAAACTGGGTAAGGTTTAAAAAATTAGAATAAATGAAACTATAGGGGTTTCAGCGTACGCCGAGGCATGCATGGTCAAGAGGGTGCTTGGCCGCTAATATGCGAACTCTGGATACCAGTCGACCACCAGTTTTAAACCAAGCTTCTGACGGCAGACCGGGTGATGTCGTCGGCGACTGTCCTTCCCGGATATTCGTGAGATTCTATGGATACCAAAAAACGAAATAAACCAGAGTGTGATGTGGAGCTGCATCAAACAGTTTCCTCTGAGCTGACTACTAGCTCACTGCTCGATGGAGCCTCCAGGCCCGTTGTTGAGACTGTCGATGGACTGGCCGTTAAGCGATACAGTCCCTCTGAGTCGTCCTTGGACTTCTTTAGTCCTGATGATTCGGAGCCCTTACGTTCTGACTTGGATTCTGATCCCGACGAATCGTATTCGGAGAAATCCGGATTGACGGTCGTAGGTGAAGGAGTCAGGCGCATGGGTTTGAACCCAAGTAGCGCCTATACCAAACTAACGACGGCGCAAAGGCGCAAATATAGGAGGGCTATGGCTGAGGGCCACTCTAGGGAAAAGGCCCGGGAGATAGCCCTCATATGTACAGGGCCTAAGCCGTCGGTGAAGCGGGTACGCTCTGAGGAGCAATCACCACAGGCTGACTTGGCGAAAAGTTCCAGGACTCGCGAAGAGTCCGGTAAGCCGCTGTATAGCCAGGTAACAGCGGGTGTTAAGCTGGGGTTCTACTCAGCTGATGCATCCGCTACTTCCCTAACAACCGAGCAAATGACTCTTGTACATGAGGCCTGATGATCGGGACATTGATTTTGAGGCCTGTGCTCCACGTACAAGTTGCTGGTCTGTACTAACGCCATGACAGCTGAATGGGTGCGAAGGAGCTTTGGATTTATCAAATCTACATGCTCGTTCCCCATTTCACTTGTGGAGGAAAAGGACTTCCCTCGTCCACACGTTATACGTGGCTGTTTTCCCCGCGCTCTCCAATGAAAGTGCCATTGGATCAATTGGAGCTCAAAATCGCCTTCCAACCGAAAATTGGAGGGTCATAAATAGAGGGGTAAATGAGGACTCGCTTCACCTCGTCTTGGCAATGGACGCCTCGATGGAGCGGTTGCTGGAGCGCAAGGGTAAAATTGCCTATCGCTTCACGCACTTTACGCTCAATCTGAGCAAGTGCAAACGTCCTAATGAAGATAATGCGCCTTCCTCCGATAAACAGGATGCGCTCAAATTGCCCCACTCTCCGCAGGCGAACCTGATCCTAAGGTTGCGGAGGACCCAATTAAAACCAAGGTGGGGCCTGTCGACACCGACGGCGACTGGACATTCATCATAGATGCGAATACACCATCTATCAGTAGCGCATCTCCAACGCTCGCTAGCCTCGCAGGACCATGAGCGCCATTAACGTGCGAACCTGCACCACGGAATAGTAGCATTGACTACTGTGTGCAGGTTATTCGCCGATAAACAGGCCACCATTGCGCTTATTCAAGAGCCATGGGTGGCCCGTGGCCGAATTTTTGGTCTAAACACAACAACTGGTAAGTTGATATATGACAGGTTAGCGAGTTGTTCGCGTGCGGTGCTTCTGATCGACAAATGCGTCAACGATTTGCCACTAACCAATTTTATTTCTATGGAAGTATCCACGCTCAACGGTCGTCAGAAAGCGGTAGTTGCGTCTGCCTACTTCCCATCTGACAATGTTGAGATTTCACCACTCGAGGTCCAGCAGCTCGTCAACTACTGTCGACGTAGTAACCGGCATTATGTGATCGGTTGCGATGCGAACGCACACCACACGGTGTGGGGTAGCAGTGACATCAATGATAGAGGTAAGCGCTTTCTTGACTATCTTATGTGTAAACATGTGAATGTCCTGAATAAGGGGTGCAAAACCTACTTTTGTCACGGCGGCAAGGGCAGAGGTACTCGACATTACCCTTGCTAGCGGTAGGTGGCTCTTTCAGATCATAGACACATCACATTTGACATCCTAGGACAATCTGACATTCACTCGGATACTTTTTGTCCGAGAAAAACTAACTGGATTAAATTCCGTGAACTAGTCAGCTCCAAAGCGGAACTACTCGTCAGTCCCATCAGCACTACAGGGGAAATTGAGCTTGCAGCTGAAGAGCTCAATGAAATTTTAACTTCCTCCTACAGAGATAGTACCGTTTCACGTACGGCGGAGTCGGGGCATAAAGTACCCTGATGGAACGAGGAATTGGCCCGCAAGCGAGCTAAAGTTAGGAGGATGTTCAACAAAGCCAAGCGCTTCAATAGATGGGATGAGTACAGAACTGTTCTCACCGAGTACAACAAACTCATTAGGCATTCCAAACGAGAATGCTGGAAAAGACATTGTGAGAGCATTCAGTCGCAACCGCAAGCGGCGCGCCTTCATAAAGCCTTATCCAAAGACTCAGCAAACGGGGTTGGCCTTTTATTGAGACCAGACTGTTCGTATACTGAAGGTCCAGAAGAAACATTAAAGTTGCTGCTACAGAGCCATTTCCCAGGGTCCGTACTGTCTGATGGTCACTCCTGCCCAATTGCGAGGTCCCAACGGGTTCCCGTAAGCTGGGTTCGCAGTTTAACGGGGGGTCATCTTTGACATGGACAAAGTAAAATGGGCGATAGAATCCTTTGAGTCATTTAAAGCTCCCGGAGTAGACGGCATCTTCCCCGTTCTGTTGCAAAACAGCTTGGAGATCATAATAACTCCGCTAATCGAGCTTTTTAGGACAAGTTACACCCTTGGGTACATACCACAACCTTGGAGTAAAGTTAATGTGGTCTAGAACGAGAGCTTCAAAAGTAATCGGGACGCCGATTCAATCCTATCCCTTTGATACCCGTCAGAGTTTCGGTGCTCATGAGGTGATAGAACAGAGCATCAGTCTGACAAATTTTCCATGTGTGGACTGTCTTGAAAGAAGAAAAAAGAGCGGAGGCAACGGCACATGCGCACTGGCGCATTTTTAACTGCGTACTAGATAAACGCTTAACAAAATGACGCAGGAACAAGCAGCAGCCCGATACTTATCGAGATAGGCCGAGGGTATCCTATCCCAATATGTCCCAATATTCCAAATGTATTTTCTTCCTATCCGATTGGAAAGAATGGAGCTCTCCATCCTTCCTTGACGAAAAGTTATATACACCACTGAAGGGCTCAGGATTCAATCAGGAACATTTAACTTTAGAATTTTCGTTGCGCCAACATCAAAGATAGTGCAAGAAGTGCTCATTAATAGTATATACACACCAGACACCTATCAGCACAATAGACCATTTTGGTCTCGGTGTTAGCAGCTTCTCTCTCAATCTCCGACACCATCTTGATAGATTTGCAAGCCCCGAATTTTTCTTCAGAGATTAGTTAATTAATATTAATTTTTATTCTTGTTCGAAGTCTAGATTAGTAAATCTTGATAAATGTATGGTAAATCTAGGAGATTAAGGGTAGATTTGCTCAAATCTCGAGATTTATCCGAATATCTTGTAGTGTGCAAGGGACATAAGTCGCTTTCATCCGACAGGTTCTTTTCTAGGTTAGTTGGTAGTTTGAAATCTTTTAGTGTCACGTGACCACCAGCTTGGTTAAAGTTCTGATATATGGGACGCGTATACGCGGTCGCGTGTTTTGTATCCGAGTCGCGAAAACGCGACTAGTGTTTACACATAAGTCGGGTTTACACGGACGAAACATCAGAAACGAATCTTGAAGCGAATTTCACTGACGCAGAAGAACTTCTGCATACGCTAGATACTGCTGCAAAATAAATTTGACTACGTATCAACGAGGGTAAAACTTAAATAATGATGCAATCGACGACAAGGACACCTGCACAACCGTGCATCAATGTGGGGGACCTCAACATCGAGTTCGACTTCATATACTTGGGCTGGAACTTGTTAAGGGACGCCAATGAAACTGACGTAATCAAGCGTCGGATACAGTTAGCTAATAAGATTTTTTCTCGGTTCTCCCCATAATGAAATCGAAGAATGTGTACAGAAACACGAAGCTCCGCGTGTACAAAACCATTATACGATCCGTGTTATGCTATGACTGCGAAGCATAGACCCTAACTCAAGCCTCCAGAAACATGCTAGACACATTTGAACGTAAGGTTCTACGGCGAACTTTCGGGGCTGTTTGCGATCGAGATGGATGGCGCATCCGGTACAGCCATGAGTTGTATGAACTGTACGATGAGCTGGAAGTTTCGAAAGTCGTCAAATTACAACGACTTCAATGGGCAGGGCATGTAAAATACAATGAATGGACGATGATCGCATGCCAAAGAGAGTAATGAACGCACGACGAGTCGACGGAGCGAGACTGCGAGGACGAGCGTTGGGAGAGCTCAGTTTATGTGGACGCCGCGTAACTACTGGGCTTCCAAGATTGGAGGACACGGTCATATGATTGAGATAATTTGAGGACAACGATCCAGGCGGCCAAGGCCCGACGTCGGGCTGTCGCCCCACGATGATGATGATGATGACGGGCTTACGCGTCTGGTGTATTAGAACCAATACTCTTTATTGGATTTCGTTGTAGTAACGAAGCTGCGGATGGACTCGTTGAGAAAGTTTCATCCTTGCAATTCTGCTAGCCTACTGTGTTGTAGGTTTGCTTTTGTGTTTATGTGTGTTGTGGTTTGGGCTCAACCAGGACGCCGGCCGGTTTAGTAATAGTCAGCAAATAAAAGACTTCAACGCTGAAGCAATCTTCCAGGTCTGCGTCGATCAAAAGAATTAATAAATCTTTTCAGTCGCAACGACGCCAGCCGTTTTAGTAGAGCGCGGATTTAACACTGATCGTGGAATAGCTCTCGCGGCACCACTGGAAGAGATATCACCACTAAAATGTGGGTCTGCCAAACGAGGCGGAGTGTGAACAACGAGTCACCATAATTAACTTTTTCAAACTATTTAACATTTAAATCAAGTTAACGATTTGTCACAACAGTTTATTTGATAAATGGTTAGCTTGATTTGAAAAAGCGTCAAATTATTTTAAGATGCGTTTATGTTTTGAACAACCGTTAATTTAATTTGATATAGCGCTAACTTGTCTTGAAAATGCTGAACAGTATCTACTCCATGTGCGAAAATAAGCTTGAATAGTAATAGGTAATAGTGTGGAGCAACCAACCAGATGGTGAAAGTTCGGCCCACATCTTCCGATACTGAGCTGCAGCTGAGCTGACGCACAGTTGTTTGAAGAGTTTTCACCTGATGGTGCTCGTGCTACCGGACCTTCATGCTAACTTTTGGGCAATTTCGACTGCGTACCCACACCTGCACGTGTCATAAAAACTTAGGATTCCACCACTTGCTGCAGCGTTAATGGCGGTCACGTTTAGATAAAAACTAAATATTCAATTATGTATATTTTAAAGATTTGAAACTTTTCCTAGACACGGAGATCTCAGCTTTGTTTTAAGTATTTTTTGTTTCTTATTTTTCTGTTAGTCGTAGGTAGGTGAATTATAATTTGTATTTGTATTCCATGCTGTTATTGACAAAAACGGTAAAGATGGTCAGGGAAATTTCTCCGTTGAATTAAGTAATTATGTACTTTTAAACACATCTGGATTACACATGAAAGGATTCTTACATACTAACAGCTGCAATAAAACACACTGTGTTTACAGTCAAAACCAATTAAAAATATTTAAAAACAATTATCTACACTACTTGTCAATATTAAAGCCGATGATTTGCAAAATTAGAAATTAACTTGATTTTGCTTGTAAACTAATTAAAAAAAATGCATTAAAACTAAGAAAAATAAAATGAATTGTGTTAGATCAGTGTTTTACTTGAAAAAAATTTACGGTAAAAAATTAAATGTACTTAAATTTTGAAAGTAAATAAAAACTGATACGCAAGCTTTTTTTTTTGTCGCAAAAATCCCGGGGCAATTAATAACGTCAGCAGCGATTTTACGTAGCCACAAACTCCGAAAAAAGTACGATTAGAGTATTTGCATGTTATTGGGTTGATTTTATTAATTTTCAGCTGAAAATAACTTACAGTAATTATCCGTAACCATTTGGAATGTTGGTATGGGGTGATGCGGTGTCACATGCATAACCGCTTTTAGGGCGAAAAATAGTGGAAGCGATCGAATATTTTGATTTTTGCCCGTTTGCAATTTATATTTTCTGAATCAGCTTAGTGGTCTACAAATTAGTTGCTCCTAGATGTCCTAGATTATAGGGATATATGACAAATGATCCATCTTCATTGTCGCATGCTAACTAAGCAAGCACTAGTGAACCACTAATTTTATAAAAATCCTTTCCCTAGAATGGACGGTAGCATAGACTAGGCAAGGTTCTTAAGATGGTTAGTATAGTCGATCAATGGCAGTGGGTATTACGAGCAGAATGGTATCACGATCGGATCGTGTCATTTTTGAAAGCGGTCAGATGAAGTGCTTCGCCACAGGGACGCCTTCCTATTGAATTTTTTTTTTGTTCTATTTTAAAGAAATCAAAACCAAATACATTTATGTAATAATAAACAAATACCATTCAAGCATTGTACCGAAGCCATGTGGATGGAAGTGTTATGATTAGATGTGGGAAATCATCATCAAAAAATATAAGCTGGGGTGTAGTTTGAGTTATTTTGGTCTGCTTTGTTATGAACGAGCATATCTGAAAGCCTTTCGAAAAATAATACGAGAGTAGCGATTTTCCCTGTTTTAGGAAAATTCCCCCTTTTTTTCTGAAGTAAAATTTTGATAAGCAAATGTGTCAAGGTTTTCAGATGGGAGCACAGTGGATGAAGCGATGTGAGTTTGGCTTTTCTAATATTAGGCATAACAGTAAATTTTCTTGCTACGTGTTCCGAAAAGTTAATTACTTGGCAACAGTGTTATGAAGTTTTGTTCTAGTTTTTATTTTTTAAGTAATATGCGTAACGGAATTCATATTAGATAATATACATATCTGAATATGCCCAGAATGTTATTTTTTTAAGCAGATTAGTTTTGCAGATATGGAAACTGTGATTAAAAATAAAATCAATTTAAATATTTTATTTACTCCAAATATTTGCTATCCCTATAAAAGGTCTAAGAAGTTTCTTACTTTAAAACCTCCTATTATTTTGCAGGTCATACAGATAAATTAAATTTACGAAAAATTTACTAACATGCAATAAAAATTAAAAAGGAAGGTTTTTTTTAAGAATGTGATACGTAACTTAACTTCAAATATCGTGTTATCTGTCGTAACGATACGTTGCGAAGTAATTTTAATAAAAGCGTTTTCGATAATATTAAATGTGCAAACATTGAAAAAAAAAAAAAAGAAAAATACTGTATATTATTTATGTATATTTTTTTCCCCTTCGGAATATTTTAAACTAGAATAAGCCAAACTCCCAGTCAACTTCGACTGCCACTATGCATCTTTAGTATTTTGTTAATCGTTTCGTTTATACGTTGTAATTAAAAGGGGTGGAAAAGCAGAAAACAATTTAGTTGAAGTTGATTTCGCAAACTCGTCTCCTTATAATACTGACTGCACGTCAAAAGGGCATTATATGTGCGATTCAATACCTGATTTCCGGCCTGACCATGACACTCCCACAGACCAATGGGTTGTTGCATGTCCTCAGGTCTACATGCTGAATCAATACAAAGTTCACTTTCCACATTGGCAATCTGGAAAATTGGTTGAGAGAGAGAAAAAAAGATCGTTGTGAACGACTAGACTCTATAACAAAAACAGACCAAATTCTCCACACGAATATTGTCCTTGCTATTTAACATACCCCAAGGTAGTATGCTAATCAAAGACATTCCTAAATTATAAGGGAGAAGAAAGAAAAACAAAACAAAAAATCTAAATTGAAAATATGACGGATATACTCTTGTCTGCAGAAGAAGAAGAGGAAGAAACTAAATTTTCGGTGAAGTTTGTGGCGGTCGCTTATTCGATGCTGCTGTAGATATACGAATACGAAATATGTACGAATCCTGAACTAATAGTGACAATTCCGGGTAGACGATAATAACACAATTCGCAGCTAGATTTATATAATTGATTGAATTTATTAACCTGATTTCCTCCTTGATTGTGGCACGGATATAGTCCAACTGGTTTCTTCAGATCCTTTTTACGTGCCGGTGAATCCAAACATGTGCGACCGCCAAGTCCCAAATTTCGAATCTACTCAAAAGTATTTTTTTTTTTTTGCAAATTACAGTATTATAAAATATAGTGATCGAATATGATTATTATAACGATTAAAATAGTAGAATAATATTGGAATAGCACATACCTCCCCTGATGCAACTGCTTCTCCAGGAATGAACAGTTCCGGATAAATGTTATCCAAATACCATTTGAAACTTTTGCATCCCAAGTTTTCTCTGAAAATAAATAGTGTGTAATTTGAAAACGTGTTTAAATGAATGAATTTATAATAAATCACGAGTAACAAATGTTACAATACAAAAAACTTTTATCATAGCCGCCGTTCACTGTCAACTAAGTCATGCCGCCAGTCATACCAGAGTGTTAATTTGCTTGAAGTAAATATTTTCCCCTGTGGTGTAGGGCGTAAGAGTAATGCCACGACCTTTCCACTTGCTGATATGTCATAAAAACCGACTGAAAAAGGACAGGATGTGTATGCAAGCAACTTGCATCATTCGTAATCTTCTATATGCTAACGAAACGTCAACTATGCCTCGGATAAGGACTGACTTACCGGTTATGACTTTTGGCTATCGTACAATGACAGAGATTGGATTCTAGAATGTGCGTACTCTTCTGGATAACGTAACAGAATGTTCCCAGAAAGCACGATTTATTCAATTAGAGAGTGAGTTTCAGCGGTATAAATTAAACATCTTAGGAGTTAGTGAGAAAAGATGGTGGAACAGCGCAGAATTTATCTCTCCAACGGGTAGCACTATAATGTTCTTCTCTGGTAAAGCTACCGGCAGTGGTCACGAGTCAGACTCCTCTTAACCAGAGCCTCACGAAACTCTCTATTATCCTGGGATCCCATCTCCGGGAAAATCTTGACCATCAGGTTCCGGACCAAAATGACAAACATCACAATAATACAAAATTATGCTCCAACTGAACCTGACAATGTCGTGGAGAAAGACTCCTTCTACGAACAACTAAACGCCGTCCAGAGCCAAACGCTTAAAGGTGACGTTGTAATGGTTATGGACGATTTGAATTCAAAAGTGGGTGCTGATAACAATGGACTCAGGCATGTGATGGGGAGACACGGTCTTGGTGATCGTAACGACAACGGTGAAAGATTAGTAGAGTTCCGCAACTTTCACATTCTCTTCAACGGTGGTATCATGTTTGAGCATAAGGAGCTCCACAAAGTCAATTGGTCCTCTGTTGATCGGCACAGAACCAAAAAATAGATCGACCACTTTGCCATTAGTAAAAGATTCAAAAGTTGCCTTCTGTACGTGCCAAATTTAGAGGCGCGCCGCTATTGGGATGGGAAGACACCATTATCTTATGATCGCTAACATTGGATTGCGCATAGCAGCCGTGCGCCGTCCAAGTGACGAAAGATCCAGTCGCCGCAAATTCAACATCGCCCGACTCAAAAATCCAGCTGTCTTACAACAGAACAAAGACCATCTTGGGCAAAAAGCAGGTGAGATAACTAGTCACCCAGATAGTGGTGTAAATGAACACTGGTGTGAAGTACATACTCACAGCGCAGAAATCATCCTTGGCACAAACCCGGAACGCCGGCAAAAGCCCTGGATGTCCGACGGTTCATGGCAGCGGATTGTTGAAATAAAAGGACTGAAGGCTCTTTTAGCGCCACAGACGACAATTGAAGCAGCATCGGGCTCCTTTGCCGTCAGAAAGCTCGAAAAGTCCAGCGTAGTGTGCGACGCGATAAAAGAGAATGTGCGATCTCTTTTCTTGCCTCGGCAGATGCAGCCGCAAGAAGCAACAATTTAAACGCCGTATAGGGTGTCATCAAGGAGTTTACAGGTGATCGTAACTCCTTGCAACGTCAGGTGAAGGATAGTGATGGAAAGCTACTTATCTTAGAGGAAGATCACATGAGGCGGTGGAAAGAACAATTCGCCACGGTCTTGAAGAGTGTAACTTGGGGTGAAGTTCTCCCTCATATAAATAATTTAGCTTACCATAAAAATGTTCGTATAGAGTGCAACTGCCTTAACTAAAGAAGAAATAGTCGCTGTAACTATTGCACAAAAACGAGGAAAGGTATACACGGTATACGACTTGCAAGCGATTTTATCAAGCAGCGCCAAACATAGCTGCCGAATTGATGAACCCATTTGTCGATAAAGAGTGGAACACAGAGACCTTTTCCAAGGAGTAGAATGGAGGTTTGATCATCAAACTTCCAAAAAAGGGTAGCCTTACATAATAGGCGTGTTTTTTTGTACTGCGGTGCAGGTTAATTGGGGGCTATCCGGGTTAACTTACACACATTACACAAACAACATACCCAACATACCCTAGTTGTTTGTGTAATGTGTGTAAGTTAACCCGGATAGCCCCGAATCAACCTTCACCGCAGTACAAAAAAACACGCCTATTGTAATAATTGTCGTCTATTGGGCTGAAATGGAGCCTGCGACCTAAGGTGATCTTCTAGATATACGTATCGGTCATACGCCCCATATTGATGTATGGGGTTGTAGTTTGGTGGGCGGCACTCACCAAAGAGTCCTACAAGAATCTTTTCTAGTATTATCACTGGTGCTCTCAAGACGACACCGACTGTTGCTCTTGATGTTCTGACTATACCACCAGTGTACTCTCTCGATAAGGGCTATACTAGCCTAACACGTTCACGGTAAGATTGGGGTGTAGGTAGTACTGCAGAGTCGGAAACCATCACCTTTTTTACTGATGGCTCAAAGACCGAAGAGGGTGTGGCCGCTGGGGTTTACTCGGAAGAATTATATGTTTGCTTGTCACTCCTTCTGCCAGCTTCTGTCAGGCGGAGACTGCTGCAATTTCCGAAGTTTTAGCATGGTTACGCTGTAATGTCGTGTCGGTAAAGAATATTACTATCTATACTAATAGTCAGGCAGCGATTAAATCCTTGGATGCGGTGCTTGCCGCTTCAAAACCCGTAGTCAGGTGTCGCACAGCTAGCAATGCGCTCGGCAACTTCTTCAACATCACTTTGTGCTAGATTCCAGTCCATAGTGGCTTCAGCGGTAACTGCAAGGCGGACGAGTTGGCTCGGGCGAGTAGGACTAATGTGGACATGTGGTGTTTCCGAACTGTCAATATACCTATAGAAACTTGCAAGAAGCTAGTCAAGACAGGCGCTGCAAGTCGTGCTAACATCAGATGGTTAAATGGAAGTTCCTGTTATATTACAAGACGAGTCTGGCCGAATTTCAATCATAGCCGCTCCTCAGGGCTGCTGATGTTGAAGAGAAAACATCTCAGGAAAGTCGTGGAGATCGTTACGGAGTACTACCCGATGAATGAGCACGCGAGGCGTCTGCTGCTTCCGTACAATGATTATTCTAGCAGTTGTGAGGAGGAGGAGGAAACTGCACTTAATTACCTATGTACCTGTCCTGCGCTGGCCGGTAGAAGAAAAGACACTTTGGGGTCCTCTATTTCATCATCAACATTTACATCGATTCATTGATACCGCCCGTTGGTTCAACGACTAGAATCTCATGGTTTTGAAATGGCGAGATATTACAATAGAATGGACCAAGGGGCGCTGTGCTCTATACAGAAACTTCTATAACCTAACCTAAGGTCGGGCTGAAGATTAGCAACAACAAGACTAAAGTTTTATGCCCGCCGTTGCGAATAAAAAAAAATCCTACACTTATTGACATCAATATGAATGGGCACCCTGTAGAGAAGGTGGACAATTTGCTCTATATGGTAGCATTGAAAATGGTGGTACTACGGAGCAAGACATCGCTCGTTGTACGGATATTAACCAGGGTAAATACGCATTCGGCATGATGTCCAAAATCTGCACAGCAGTTATATCAGCATCAAGACCAAGCTAGGCCTGTTTCGCTCATTTGTTTTTGGGAAGAAAATTTCAAATAAATTATCATCCCGAAATTTGGGGAATTGCTCGTTTTCGTTTTGGGGTGATAATTCCTCCTCATGAAGCCGTCAAAATCGGCTGATGGCTTTTCCAGGTTAAAGACGGCTTATTAGACATTTTCTTTTCGTTCTTGCTTCTCCGATGATCCGCACGTAATCCGGAAAACCAGTCTTAAAGGAGCAAATAAATGGTCCTCCAAACTGAGCGCTGTGAAACGATCCGATTAAAAAAAAATCGTTTATACCTTTCTTCTTTCAAAATAACATGAATAACATAACACAAATTTACGAATCAAATTACATCTATGTACATATGTATCTATAAAAGCAAAAACAGCATGGTTTTCAAACAGGTCTAGGGTCCGACGATGCGGTGAACGCAGTTCAATATTTTCGGACTTGGCAAATGCATTTGATACCGTGTCTTTTGCCCTGCTGGCAAACAAATTAAAAAAAGTGGGAGTTCTGGGAAATTAATTGGTTTAAGAGTTATTTGCATGAAAGAGAACAACATGTGAAATTACAAAATATGCTTAGTTCATCTTATGTGCAGAGCTTTCGCACCCTTTTTTCCGATATCCCCACAGCCTCATCAATATCACCCACTTTCATTCGCCTATCGTCCAACACGATATCATGCACTTTTTCGGTGGTTTCCGGTGTGGTTGTGGTTTTTGGCCGTCCTTCACGTGAGTCGTCTTCGAGGGACGTGCGACCACATTTAAATTCAGTTGCTCATTTCTTAACGGTTGACATCGAAGGAGCAGATACTCGTAAACTTTTGTTAACTTCGGATGAATTTCCTTAGGGGTTAATCCAGCCAAAACGAACAATTTTATGACCGCACGATTTTCAAGTTTCTCCATTTCAAAGAAAAACACGTAAGACGTCTACTGCAAAAATTCGTGTAAACAAACTACTTGAGAGAACAAGTTGAAACTTGTCATACGAACTAATGACATGTGCACCCGGGCAGGAAACATAAATGTTTGCTGATTGTAACGGTATTTCTGTGTCAGGCCGACAACTTTTCATCTTACCCTCGTATTACATGTCTCAATCTTTTTTTCATCCACAAAAATATTTATCTGTTTCGCAAAAATGTTCACTAGTTTCGCAAATTCGTTAATTTGATTCGCAAATTTGTCAATTTCATTCGAAAATTTGTCAGGCAATATGTTAATTTGAAGGAAAACAAGCTAGCCCTATCACATCCGTGAAGGGTATAAAAAGGGATAAATAATATCAGTTAATTAATTTAAAAGGATACTGTTTATCAGTGTGCAAGAGATTTTTTCGGTTTCAAAGATAAATTTCATATCTAGATAATAATTTAGGAAACTTCAAGGACTCCCTTAAAGGTTATGGAAAGGTTTAAAGCCAAATAAAAAATGTGTTGAAAGCAAATTTCTTCATTAATAATTCACATTATTTCCTAAATTCGCAATGTACCACTGCCAACTAATTTGGCAAATTTCATAATCCTTCTTTCGGTTCGCTTATAAAATTTAAATTTCTACTGCTCGTGTTCAATTTCCAACCAAAGTTTTTGCATCTCTCCTATTACGTATAGAACCAACCATGCTAACAAAAACGGAATACCTCAACTGAAAACATTTAACGCCAAAATATCCTTGTTTCAAAGCAATCCTTCCGCTTTATATTATGGACATATGTACATTATGTATCTTACCCTGTCTTTCTAATATTAAGCTTCCGTTGCTTACCTCAACTGCTTTCGACTGCTCACATCGCCATAATCACCCCTGTCCTCGCCGATACGTTGATAGTAGTATTTAGCGTATTCGTCTAGCCAAACTTCTGCCAACCTCACCGAATTTCTCTTAAGTACATTTACGCCCGTTCGCCACTAGAAATATACATGACAAAAAAAAAACCATGAAATTTGTACCAAAAAAGGAACCAAAGGAAATTTTAGGAATTTTCCATTATCCATGCAGCTCGTAAATGTGAACGAAAAAGGATGAGAAAAATAACATTTGGCTGACGGCAGAGTACTTCTAGCCGCTCCTTGACGATGGCGTAAGAGGCACTTTTGCTAGTTTTGATTTTCACTGTAGTATGCACAGCCAAGTATAACTATTACGTAGACGTCCTTTGCTTACATCTATAGGCACTTTAGAAGCGGAGAGTGCCGTCTGCCTCGAGGGTAAACCTTCTCAAATTTTCCATTAAATTTTCTACATAACTACAAGTATACATATGGTCTTACCTTGTATGGGGATCTTTTCCGGAAAATATGACCAACATGGGAACATGGAACTATTTCCAGTGTTCCGCCACACATCCATGTCTTGAAGGATAATTCCAGATTTTCACCACCCCAAATATCAAATCCCGAATCGTAGGTTCCAAGCCGTTCGAAGAATTTTCGGTCGATGGAAAACAGCCCGCCGGCCATGGTTGGCGACCAAACTGGCTCCGCAGAATTCTGCAAAATAAGAAGGATGCGAATTTTAGAGGTTTTATTTTTTTATGGTAAAAAGGCAATCTGGGATTGAATTTTCTTTAATAAATGGAAAGATGGGAGCGCTAAAATTACAATCAGCTTGGGGCTATGAAAATGCTGAGTACCGAGTTCTACAACAAGTAATTACGATTTAGCACCGATATAGGTGTCACGGCAATAAAGCTGTGATTAAAAGGTGGTTACACATAAAGAGTAAAGAGAACACGTTTTCACCCTTGATAGAAGTTCTCCTAATAACCAGAATTCGTTTTGTAATCTCACATTAAGCTACGAGTGCTTTAAAAATATCACCATAAAAAAGATTTAAATAAATTATCATTATGTCAGCGTGAAATTATGATCCTATCCTTTGCTTCTCCAACCCGTGGTTGCGCTCCAGGCGGACAAAACAGAAAAAAAAGCAGCCAAGTCTCATCTAGTCGACCACATTCTGGTCTGTTCTGTTAGGATCCACTTAAGATATTGAAGAGATGATGCCTTCAAGGAGGAATTTCAAATTTCGGTGGAGTGGCAGCAAAAGCAAAGATACGATACGGTTGCATCACTGCCTCAATATAGCGAAGAAGATGTAATCACAGCCATGGCAGGATTTCACCCGACAAGAAGGAACCATTATGGAGACCAGAAACTAACAACCGCAATAACGTCGTAACGATGTCAGATTATGCCACGGCTTAGTATTGTTCATGTTCCGCTTGTGCTGGGATCGGGTGGACGCAGTTTAAATCCCATAACCTTAAGAGGATATTTTCAAAATGAAAGATATAATTTAGGGATTTCGATTACCCCGAGAGTTGGAGACGTCCGTGGGCGGCAACAAGTCCGGGAATAGCACGCTTCATCGGGCGAAGTAATCTTTTGTGATTAAATGTCGTGCCCGGTTATAATTGAGGTCGTTCCGGATGAAAATGTTTGAGACAGGAGGTTTGCAAAATGAACACAACTAATGAGGACTTTTAGTTATGGTTTTAGAGTTTTGTAGAAGGTTGTAGGCTGATTGGATGATTAAGATGCAGTTGAATGACGCAGAGAATAGTGAAGTTTGACACCTGAACATTTCGTGACGTAGGCATGTAGAGTATTTAAACTTAAAAATTTTAATTTGCACAGGAATGCAATTTAGAGGTATTATTAGGGTGAAACTGATTTGTAACTTCCGTTTTTTATATCCACAAAAGTTTGTAATTTTTAAATTTTTAAACGCAGAGATAGAGATTTACATCGATTTTCAAAAAAAAAGGTCAGAAAGTGCCTGCCGTGTACTCTCATTAGAGTACAAGTGTAAGTCTGTGAGTGTACTGCACCGATGCCATTACAGGACAGCTCGATATGGTCCAATGAACGGCTATCATACGCTCGCTTGTTTACATGTTTACGATATGCACAGGTGAACACCATGACGCACCGCACCTTTCTCAATGGCGACCATATAATTTCTCTTTCGTTGAAGAGATACCCTACACGAAGCTACACGATCTGTACTTGATTTGACTACGCCAACACTAAACGAGCAAATGAATGATCCTACAAGTTGAGCCGAGTAAAACTGTTATCGGTTACCACCTATGAAGATGCAAAAACTTCATTGCCAGGACCATGCAAATCAAGTAGATTTATGCGGATTAACAATTTTGAAAGAATCAATATTTTCCAATTCGTTATTCTACCCATTCATATAAATCTGTTCCCTTAACAAAGTCCTGACGGTGAAGCTTTCACAGCCTCCGAAGGTGGTAAGGATATAAATTACAATTTTGAAAAACTGTTTTTTTCACACTAGAGACGAGAGGAGCCACTTATGCTACAAACTGGTACATTATATATATGACGTAATTAAGCACTGAAATTCAGATCCTCGATAAGCCAACAACAACTGTTTTTTCACAGATATCTTGCAAATCGTTCGCCGTTGCGTATGACAAAATTAAAGAGCGCTAGATTCCCTATAAGAATGTCCCACAACATTTTTTGTTATCTCTCTTATGGTTGGTTGGTATAAGTGGTGGCTGAAGCAAGACTAGCCGGAGCCCAATTAGCGCAGAAGGCGCCGAGCCGTTTTGAAGCCACAAACCTCGTGAAATTTAGTTTTAAGACCATAGTTGAAAATTTAGAGGGTGCCAGGATACCTAGATCCGGAGTAGTTAAGGAGCCAAAACAACTCCCCAATCCTCACCCCCCGATACATCCCCAGGTTGTCAAGAAAGGCCTTGCCTAAGGCACGGTATCTGGATCTAGCAAGGCCCGGACATTTGCAAAGGGAATGAGCGAGGGTTTCTTTTTCGTCTTCATTCCCGCAGCTTTGGCAATGCGGATTATAGAGGACACCCAGTCTGCCCGTTATCTCCTCTAGGCCCTGTCATATCTTCCTTGATACGTCGCAGGTGGACAGATTCCGCCATTAGGAATCCGGAACCGTGAGGTAATGAGAGAAAGTTCCGCACTCAACAGCCCTCAGCAGAATGCAAACAGGTTCCGCATGAGAGCTGTCTAAAGGCGCCCTTTCTGGTCAGCCTTCTCGTTGCCCTCTATGTTCCAGTGCCCAGGAACCCAGAGCAGGTTGGCTTCTCCCCGTATCGCTCAAAAAGCTTAGAGGATGTTTTTACCGAGCCCACTGCCCTGATAGCGGCCTGTCCAAGCAAATGGCGATGTTCTGGCTATCTGGTATATCTCTGAGAATGTGACAAGCCTTTATAATTGCGAGCGTTTCCGCCTGGGAAATGCAGGCATGATCTGGAAGGCGGTAACATTCCCAGATATTCAGTGCATCCGAAAAAATCCCTACACTGACGCCGCAGTCCATTTTGGACACGTCGGTGAAAATCGGGATGTCAAAATCCTTCACTACCTCGCCTCCCGTCCATTCAGCTCTGGTGGGAAACTTAGCCGAAAAGTTTCTCGTAAACATTAGTTTGGGCACAACATCTAGGATCGTAAATAGTTGCCTAAAAACACTAAATAAAGTTGGCTCTCGGAACAGAGTCTATTCTGGGTCCCTGGCCATGCTGGCATCAGTGGCAATGAACAGGCCAACGAAATGGCCAGAAAAGCTTGGGCCGCTCCCTTCTGCGGACCGGATCCCTTTTGCGGCATTCTAACCTGTACAAACATGAATCTCATCAGGGACTGGGAACGCAATGAGGCTGCCGCCTATTGGGATAATCAACCAGGGTTGAGACAAGCAAAGCTTTTCATCTACTCGCGTAGCAGATCGACAGAATTGCTAAAGTTTAACCGGAACAAGGTTAGAACCATCTGTGGTCTCCTGACTGGACATAACCTGAGAGACCACTTGAGAACTATGGGGATTGTTCCTGACTCGAGCTGTCGCTTTTGCGGTGAAGAAGACGAGACTTCGACCCATATTTTATGCGATTGCGACGCCTTAGCCCGGCGACGTAAAGACTGCTTCGGAGCAGCCTACCCGGAGGCTGATGATATTGCCTCGGCTTCATTATTCCTCCTGAGCAAATTTATTACCAGGATCAAACTTGATCGACAGGTCTAGGCCTGTTACCAGACCCAGGGCTTTAGCAAAATGGGCCACTTGGCTTCTGTGCTCTGAACCCTTTAGGGGTTCAACGCCCACCATATAATCTAATCTAGTTTGGGCACGATGAAATCGTTTTTTACCTTAGCCACATCTTGTGGTAACTGGTTTCGCATGTCGCTATGGCCCTACGGTTTGGCAGTTCAGCCTCTCGACTCTTTGAGGCTGACTGCACTGCCTGCCGCCGGTCGTTTGATAAAAAGGTCCATAGGGGGAAGATGCAGGAAAACATTTAGGGCTGGTTGCCATGCGACTGTAGTACCAAGACATGCCGATCTTTGCACCCTACCAAGTTTGGTTACGTTGTAAATTCTAGCAAGCGCTGCCCCCCAGACCAACGATCCATATGTAAGGGTCAGACGGACAACAGCTATGTACAACCGAAGGACTTATCCTTAAGGCCCTACCTTCTTCGGAATAGAAAGCTAGAAAGCTATGCAGGCTTTCTTTACCCGTTCGATAATATTTAACTTCCAGCTTAGCTTCGTGTCTAGAAAGATACCTAAATACTTTCCGTTGGGCGATAATTGGAATTGATGTCCGTTTAGCTGAGGGAGAGTTAAATGTCAAAGTACCACATTTAATACTCCCTTTCTGGTAAATAACATCAGGTCAGTCTCATCCGAGTTGACACTCAGACCATAGCTTTTGGCCCAGGCGCTCACCATACCCAGGGCCCTTTCATAATCTGATTAATCACAGAGAAGCATATCGCCATCCCTAACACTACGATCGCCACATCATCCGCGTACGCAACCACTTCAATCCCTTTCCTGCCATGCCTAGCTAGGATCTTTTTCATGGCAACTAGCCAGAGTAGCGGGGAGATGTCGCCTCCCTGAGGTCTCCCTCTGCAAACGGATCCTGTTAGGTGGCTATTCCCTAAGTCCGCATGAATTATTCTAGATCTAAGCAGAGTTGCTATCCAGTTGCCGATCCCTGCCTCGACTCATAAGTCTGACAGGGCGTCGTAAATAGATTCGATGCGGACATTGTTGAGTGCACCCTCAACGTCGAGGAAAGTAGATAGTGTATATAGCTTATACTGAAGGCTCTGTTCGATGGTGTGCACCCCCTCGTGGAGAGCCCTTTCTATAGATCTACCCTTGAGGTAGGCTTACTGAGCCTTCGAAAGTTGTGAGCCATCCAGGATGACCGTATGTGGAAGTCTATGATACGCTCGAGCGTTTTTAATGCGAAGAAGGATAAGCTGATCTCCAGGCCTATGAATTTTATTAATACGTAAAGGACAGGGGCAATGAGCGATGAAAGCCTCACCCACGCCTCCCGAACTGAGCTACAGCAACCATAGGCCGCTGCTTAGCTCGTTGAGGGGCCTATTTCATCGCTAGATAGCAAGGCCCGACCTAAACGGTCCTCATGCGACCTTAGGCTCCGTCCCCACGGGCATCTTCGGATGCCCACCACACCGTCCATTACACACTCGTCGTCAAGACTGGTGAACGTGGTTTAGTAGAAGACAGCTTGTGAAGAACAACAGCAGCCTGGGAACTTCTAAGTCTTGCAATTCCAGAAGTATGGCATGTACGAGTATGTATGTATGTATGGAGACAACCTGCTGCTGGCACAGGATATCTTTTCCTTTGTAATGACGGAAAGCACACTTTCACCTTGTTCGCACTCCGAGTTGCGCGGTTCCGGACTATTCGTGCATGTTATTGTACTTTGCAGTTGTCAATGCAGAATAAACAAGTTTTAGTTTAATATAAGGAAATCATTCCCAATCTACACAATGATTATTTTTTACAAGACTGCAATTTCACTAAAATCGATCTATACTTAGTGGGTGTGATTTCACTATAAACATAGTTGTTAATGGCCTTGAACCCTTCTTGACGCGCCTCCAACATCTCTTGCGTTAATATGCCTTGTTGACGTTTCAATGGTATGTAGATTTCGGCTGGTGCATGAGTCGGATAAAGGTCTAAACATGCAGTGTCCGTACCAGGGCAGCGCCGTAGTCGCCCGTATACTGACGATCTACGGTAGGCGAATTGTACAATATAAAACAGTCTGCTGGTTCACACGTACCCACACGGACAACAGACAGTCCCCTGCACATCACAGGGCGGAACGTGCCCGTTTAGTTCGGTTTAATATTTCTCGCTCACTGTGCAGCACGGAAAGAAATTGGAAACACACATCACCGCACACGGACCAGCCGCCGCCGGGTGGGTCGTTGTGTAGCCATCATACGGAGAAGAAAATGTACAATATTGAATAGACAGACATACGTTTGCACTTCCCAAAAGTAACCGCAAGTCATACACACAATATCGCCGACTGTGCCAGACACTTGAGACGAACCGTCCGCCAAACCGGCTGACGAGGAACATACGGTTGCGTCCCAGTACGGATAGTGTGTGGTTTCGCTAGCAATGTCCGATCATGTACCCGATATACGGGCGGCTACGGGGCTGCCCTGGTACGAGGACTGTGTGTTTAGGCCTTAATGCCCAAACCAGATTGAACGCAGAAAGTAGTAGTAGAAAAGCAGCAGCAGCGGCAACCAAATGTAAGTTAGAAAGTAGGCGTTTCCCTTAACCCATTTTAGGCCGCGCTGAAAAAAACTTTTGAGTCAATGTATGAAGGTTATTTTTCTAAGGTAATTAGGACCCAATAAATTTAAATGCGCTTACTAAATTGTTCTGTCATAAGTAGTTTCGCCAGAATTGACTGTTCGAGTAGTCGAACAATGGCCGTTTATGACAAATTCGTTTTAATATAATTTTTTTTTTATTCGTTTTATTTACTGTTATGTTCACAATTTTCCCTCCCAATTGTGGTGGTTAGCGAAGCATTTTTGTAGATGCAATGAACCTGGCACTTGCTGCACATTCTTTGTGTCGGTTTATGGCAGACCCTACAGCGCCTGGCTTTTTTGTCGGACTGCACAACGAGTTGGTGTTGTCCGGACACTCGAGGAAGACTGTGAGCCAAGCCATCTTCTTCGGATTCAGATACCGACGAGACGTTCGAGTCATTATTTTCATCTGGCGTTAGCAAGAGCTTTGTGGCCAATTCAACTCTGAATGTAAGCTGTGGAATTTTGGGGCGATTGCATTTTTTATTGATTAGGCAATTCAATTTCTACGCGCTCACCATGGACGACTCCAGAATGCCTAGCCAAAGTGGCCACCACCACTTCTTCGAGCGAAGGGAAATCCGGTAATTTGCAACTGCATTATCATGAAGGTCGACGCCGCCCATGAAGGAGTTATAAATCCGAATTAAATTCGGTTGCTGCACAATTACTTGACTAGATTGCTACTATTGCTGTCGTTGTCTTCTCTTAGTTGATGTAAGTGGATACTACTACTACTACTTTGCCTTAACCCCTAGCGGGGCATAGCGCGTCAACTACTCCTGCGCGCCATCGTACTCTGTTCTGGGCAATGGGGCGCAACTCCCCAAACGACTTACCCAGTACCTGACACTCCTTTGCCACAGATCGACGCCATGTGATTCGAGGACCACCTCTTGGTCGGCCTTGGTTGGAAATGGGGTTCCATTTCATGGCATGCATAGCAATGCAGTTATCACTCTTCCGCAATGTGTGACCTATCCACTGCCATTTTCGCCTGCGTATCAATTCGTCGATTGGCATCTGACCCGTACGCCGACTTAGCTCTTCATTTGATATTGTTTCGGGCCAGAAAATTCTTAAAATTCGACGAAGACATGAGTTGACGAAAACTTGCAGCTTTCTGGTAACTCCAACGGAAACTTTCCATGTACTGCTCCCATACAAAAGCACTGATAGTACCAGGGAGCGAAACAGGCCCAGCTTGGTCTTGATGCTGAGATAACTGCCCTGCCAGATTTTGGACAGCATGCCGTATGCGCGTTTAGCCTGGTTGATACGACGAGCGATGTCCTGCTCCGTACCACCATTTTCGGCAACAATGCTACCCAGGTAGACGAAGTTGTCCACCTTCTCCACAGGCTGCCCATTAATATTGATGGCAATAGGTGTCGGATTTCTTTTTCGCAACGGCGGGCTAAGAACCTTGGTCTTGTTGGTGTTAATCTTTAGCCCAACCTTGCTTGCCTCCCTCTCGAGATCTAACGCCATTGCGGACAGATCCATGATTTTGTGGGAGAGTAGGCATATGTCGTCAGCGTAGTCAAGATGTTGTAGATAAGATGTCAAAGTCCATTGAATTCCTCTGTCGAGTCCGGATAGGGCTGCATGCAACACATCGCCGATCACAATGAGGAATAGGATCGGTGAGAGGATGCACCCCTGCCGAACTCCACTGCGAATCTCAAAGTCCCCCGACACCTTACCTTTATGCAGAACGCGACATTTCGCGCCGTCATAGGTTGCCTTAATAATAGCCACAAGCTTCTCGGGGATGCCTCTCCTGCGCAAGGCCGACCATATAGAATCCCGGTTCACACTATCGAAAGCCTTTTCGAAATCGATGAAAAGCAAGTGAAGCGGAGAATCGTATTCAGCGCATTGCTCGATGATGATTCGCAAGGTGTTAATGTGATCGACACAGGAGAATCCGGATCGAAAGCCAGCCTGCTCTTCATCAATTGTGCTTTTTAAGTGGGCCTTTAGTCTTTCCAGGACGATTTTAGCTATTATCTTGGAAACGGCAGGAAGCACACAAATGCCTCTCCAATTATTACAGTTTGTGAGGCTACCCTTCTTTGGAAGTTTCATGATCAAACCTTCCTTCCACTCAGTGGGAAAGGTCTCTGTATTCCACGCTTTATCAACAAGTGGGTGCAGCAAATCGGCAGTTACGCTTGGCGCTGCTTGATAAAGTTCGGCAGAGATGCCGTCAAGTCCGGCGGCCTTTCCTCGTTTTAGTGCAATAATTGCAGTGACTATTTCCTCTTTAGTCGGGGCAGTGGACCGTATACGCACATTTTGATGGTTAGCTAAATTATCTATATGAGGGGGAACTTCACCAGAGGTTACACGGTTCAAGACCGCGGCGAAATGTTCTTTCCACCGCCTCATTTGATCTTCTTCCAAGATAAGTAGCTTTCCATCACTATCTTTCACCGGATGTTGGCAGGAGTTACGACCACCTGTAAACTCCTTGATGACACCGTATACGGCGTTTAAGTTGTTACTTCTAGCGGCTTCTTCTGCTGACGTTAAAAGAGAATTGGCATAAACTCTTTTATCGCGTCGCACACTTCTCGAGCTTTCTGACGGTAAAGGAGTTCGATGCTGCTTCGATTGTCGTCTGATGCTGCAGCCAAACGAACTTTCAGCTCCTTTCTTTCAACAATCCGCTGCCATGAAGCGTCGGACATCCAGGGCTTATTCCGGCAATCCGGGTTTGGGCCAAGGATGGTATTTGCGCTATCAATGTACGCATTTTTTATGGCATCCCAGTTTTCGTTTATGTCACTATCTGGGTGACTAGTTATCTCAGCCGCTTTTTGCGCAAGATGGTCATTATATTGTTGTAAGACAGCTGGATTTTTTAGTCGAGCGGTGTTGAATTTGCGGGGCCTGGATCTTTCGTCGCTAGGGCGGCGCACGGCTGCAATACGCAATCGAACATTAGCGGTCATAAGATAATGGTCTCTTCCCATCCCAATATCGGCACCCTTCTTGTTTCGCACGTCCAGGAGGCAACTCTTGAATCTTTTACTAATGGCAAAATGGTCGATCTGATTTTTTGTTCTGCGCCGATCAACAGAGGACCAACTGATTTTGTGGTGGTCCTTATGCTCAAACATAGTACCACCGATGAAGAGACTGTGAAAGTTGCAGAACTCTACAAATCTTTCACCGTTGTCATTACGATCACCAAGACCGTGTCTCCCCATCACATGTCTGAGCCCATAGTTATCGGCGCCAACTTTCGCATTCAAATCACCCATAACCATTATAATGTCACCTTTAGGTGTTCTGCTCTGAACGGCGTTTAGTTCTTCGTAGAAAGAGTCTTTTGCCAAGACATTGTCGGGTTCAGTAGGGGCATAACATTGTATTATTGAGATGTTCCTCATTTTGGTCCGGAACCTGGCGGTCAAGACCCTGTCAGAGACCGGTTCCCAGGGTAAGAGACAGTTTCGCGCGGCTCTGGTTAAAAGGAGCCCCACACCTGACTCACGGCGACTACCGGTAGCTTTACCGAAGTACAACATTACAGTGCTGCCCGTTGGAGAGATGAATTCTCCGCTGTTCCACCATCTTATCTCACTAACTCCTAAGATATTTAATTTGTACCTCAGAAATTCACTCTCTAATTGAAGAAATCGTGCGTTCTGGGGACCTTCTGATCCATTGTCCAGGAGAGTACGCACATTCCAGAATCCAATCTTTGTCATTGTACGATAGCTAAAAGTCGTAACCGTTGAGTCAGTCCTTATCCGAGGCATAGTTGACGTTTCGTTAGCATATAAAGATTTCGGATAGTGCAAGTTGCTGGCATACACATCCTGTCCTTTGATTGTCGGTTTTAACGACAGGCCCTCAAAGGGAAAGGCCGTGGTATTTTTTTTATCACACCCCACACCACAGGGGTACCTCAACCAAATCATCGCACCGCCATCACTGGCGGCTTGACGTTGGTTGGCAATGGTCTGTGACCACTGCCGTTCCAGGGGGCGCCCACGTGGAGGACTATGGAAGAGGAGTTTTTGCCCCCCTGTAAGTGGATGAACCCCCGTGAAGTTTGATAACAAAGTCACCTCTCGCTTGTCTTGCCAACGACAACAGACAATTTTATTCGCCTCACAAAGAAACTCATAATAGGAAAACATATTTATATATTTCACAAATAATATCACCTTTTGGCATTGCTTTGCCACTTTTCAAAGGTGGGGCAGGTTTACCCAAACGGTTATTTCGAACTCTTCCAGTTGCGCATATGTCCTGTTCCCCTGACAATCACATCAAATAATGTGATGTCAAAAAATTGTTCATGTAAATTTGATACCGCGTGGGAAATTCCAATTAGGTTTTCATATCCATAACAACAGACGCTTCTAATTCAAGAATTTTGTCGTACTTATCACACGCTCCACCGTACGGAAGCAAACGAAACGCATATCCACTGGACCCGGCCATACACCAAGTTTTGTATCCAAATTTGATGGGCTTATTTCTCATGTACATTTTGCAGCTGTGGCGTCCAAAGTAGGCGACATTTGCTCGTCGATAGACAAATGCTCCTCAAAAACGCCAAAATGGATAAATTTTGTGTTGATAATATCAAATAGTGCGCAAAGTTTGGTGTATTTATCATCGATATCGAGGCTATAATTGTCCTGGAAGTGTAAATATTGTTTTATTTTGCGAAAAATCGAGCGTGGCATGGTTTGCCGCAGGATTGGTGATCCAGGGGTTGGGTAAGTGGACCAATAGCAGCTTATTTGTGGCAGCTTATTGTAACCCGATAATACCAATATTCCAATAAATCTTTTTAAAAGCACTGTAATACAATTTTCGGCGAATTGCCCATCATTATGCTGCAATGCGTAACGCTTTGTTTTGGCTACAATTAGCTCGCATACTGGCTATCAAAGAAATAACCAAAAATTTCAGATGGCGATTTATCTTTGAGCTTGATTTGTATGGCAAGTTATAACTCTTCTAATAGCTCCGGCGGCGTATTAGCATTTTTAAAGGGCAACTCATCCTCGTTATCCACCTTTTCCCACTGAGCAGCTGGAAATGCCGGGGGCAACTTGAATTTTGTTGCAACTTTCACAAGAGGCTCACCGCCTTATTTTCATCCAATTCATTAACTTTTTGCGCTGCTCTTTTTAAGGATGGTTTTGATTTTATTGGCTGTACGCTAAGTGCGTCACTGTGAAGCGTACTAGATGTGCGCCGTAACCGCCTTGGATTCACAGAAGGCGCATTATCAGCGAAGTCAGTTAAACCTTGGCGATCTTTCTTGGTTTCAAATTCAAATGTACCGGCCATATCGTTCTCCAATGGTTCGTCTCCGTGCAACGCCTCGTCGTCAATATAATCTTCGTGGGATTGCGGCCACAGTATCAACTTCATCGTCGTTGTCGCTATTTTCCAACTCCTTCAGAATTTCAGCCACAGAAAGTGCTTTGCGACGACGGCTTATGACAGGTTCCTCTGAACGTTCACTCATTATGGACTGCACCAACAACTAACAGCTAAATGCATACTTGGTACATATCAGATATTCTATGAATAATTACAGCACTTGCAGCGTACTCAAAATCATACTTACTTTCATCTTTTATTTCACAATTTCACAATAATTTCACGATGAACAGAAATATGTAGTGTTAAAAAAATCACTTCTTATGCGTGCATACTTCTCTGCATTCAATACTCAAACGCATCGGTAGCGATAGAACAAAGCACAAGCCACAAAATTAACGGAATTGGTTTCTGCATGAACACGATCTGGCATAATCGCTTGGTCAGCTACGGCCATCGTTCGACTACTCGAACAATCAATTTCGCACGTCGCGTACATGCATTAGAAGGTACAAAATATATGTTATAGCATACTTATCGACTATTTTGTCAATAAAAATAAAGCCCATTTGAACAATAGTTACAATTAAAAATGTTTAATTTTACTCATCTAAAACAGATCCAAAATTAAGGTATTTTTGAACACCCTTTTGGAGCTTACGGTGGGGTGGGGGGTTGACCGCCATATTAATTTTCTAAAAGCTAATTAAATGTCTTATAATATAGAACTAATACATGAGCCGGTCCATATACTTCGCCATAGAAAATAATTAAGCTTAAAATAGGTGTTCGAGTAGTCGAACAGCGGCCTAAAATGGGTTAAGCCACCTAGATTGAACGCAGCGGCAGCGACAGCGGCGAAAGCAGATCTGCCTGTTGTTGTTGCCGCCGCCGCCGCTGCTGTTTTCTGCGTTAAATATGGTTCCGACATAAGTTGTATGAGCAAACCACATTGGCGACCAACAACAAAGTGGATGGTTGTGGCGCGAGAGCATACGGATCATCCGATTTATGCAACTAATGTAAATTAAGCCTTAAAGTTCATATATTCACCGGCGGAAATCTATGGACTGGACACATAAAGTTCGTATCACCGAGTCCGAGATACATAATAGAATAGTCCCAAGTGATCATATATGTAGCTAAATCCTTTTCCATTGTTGTTGATATTGTTGTTGCAATGCGATGTGGAATCAGGAGCCATAATAGTTTTTAATTGTCCTGTTTGTTTCCCAATTAAATCGTCTTATCATTCCTCAATTATTTATTTCTTAATTCAAGTGTTTTGGTATGGTATGGTATACTATTTACCATTTTGGTAATAAAACAATCGAATTAAGAAATGAAGCAAAGCAACGAAAGAAATAAATATATTACTACTACCACCAGTTTCACCCAGTTGTCGTTGCTCCTCCTATTCACCATAAATTTCATTCTATCGCCGCATATTACTCGATAATTGTGATTAACTTTCAGGTGAACAGCCTCATGTCTACTACCCGTAATATTGTTAAGTAGCAAAGTCCTACTCCGATAGCATGTCGAATCAATTTGATAAATTAATGCAGGGAGTACGTGGTGTACGGTCTCAATAGGAAATTACTCTATAGTCCTCTAATCAATCCTCTTGCTTCGTCGGAGTGTTAGTCGAGCGACGTAAACTCGATGTCTATTGAACTGGTCCTTGATGTGAATTACTTAGTACAGAATGTACCACCTGGCACGTGAGAAGCATACATTTGCCTTTTATCATAACATTGAAAATTGCTTATATTGCTAAGGATTGCTACATTTGCTATTAACTTAATCGAGTCAATACAAGGAGCTATGAAGCCGTACGTATTGATCCATCAATATGAAATGTTGTTGCCGTCATTGTCGATATTTTCGCACTCCGGGCAACGAACGTGGCTATCGATCAGAGTATTATTGATGACAGTCTTGATGACAGAAAGCATAGCAAAAGAAACATTTCATGAGATGAAAAATATTGTACATGTTCGAGTAGATTTCTGACAAAATATATTAGACTTTTGATTTGATATGTTTCTTTGAAGCAATTGAGATTATTTCAAATTGGTTCCTGGAAAAAGTATCATTGCAGCAAAATCAATTGGAGTAATCGGTAATGATTCTGAGAAATCACGTAACTCGAGAATGGATTCTCAGATTGAACGGAAAACAAGACGACCTGCCAATATTATCGACATTTGAACGAGCAAAAGGATATTTATATTACTCTAAGAAATACATATATCCAAATTCAGGTTTGGAATCGAATTATCCTGCGAGTAATCACTCACTCTGTTGTGGGTACTTTCAATTGAAAACGATATACAAGAATTGCAATGAGACGATATGACACCCAATATGCCTATAATCTATGAAACAAAGTAAAAAGTGACCCCCTTTCGACTTTTTAAGGCTCTTCCGTAAAATGTTTTCGGACGATTGAATAATTCTTACCTGCAGCCTTAAATTGTCATTTTGCTGAACTAGCTATGGTGGTATGCCAAAATGCAGCATGATCTTTAGGAGAGCACTTTGGTCAATGATGTCGTAGGGCTGCTTAACCCTATTCTTGCTGCACCACGATGCAAATTATTTTTGCAAAATTTTCTTGTAAATTCTTTCACTTTGAGCTTAGATTTAGGGGTTTCTAGGAAAAAAAATGACGGGCCAAAGGACCACCGCACCGGCATCACATTCGTAACTACGGCAACTAAAGAATTGAATTTAGCCTTAAAATGCAGCTTGAATCTTCCCCCAAAAACAGAAAATACCATTAAATTTTTGGCCACTAAACGTATGACCTGGCCAATGCATTTGTTTTGACAATGCCCAAATGTGATCGGTATGCGATCATCGTCCATTCGTTGTACATGCCCTGCCCATTGAAGATCTGACAATCGAAAGGGCAGATAACTTCATACACTTCGATAAGGCTTTCGTTAGTGTGAACCGGGATTCTATATAGGTGGCCTTGCGCACGACTTTGACCAGATCGTGTGTCAAGAAAAACACACCTTCAGGGCCCTGACGCACATTTTATCGCGAATGTACTAGACCACTGCTGAAGGCATTTTGAGTCCTTCGGTGTGGAAAAAGGACTCTTTTGGCAATAAAGTGATATCTGGGATGAACGTCCTTGACAGAGAGTTATAAATTTTTTCAAGATCCCAATTTTCATTTATGTCACTATCTGGGTGACTGGTTATCTCAGCTGAAAACACGGAAGATTGGTCGGGTTTTCCCGAGCCTGCCTGAATCAACCTCGGAGCCTTTCTGACCGAGCGCTTAGGTGTTTGTTCCGAATATCGTCTTTGTGTTTGTCGCTGAACACCTCAAAGCAGGGGCTTTAAAAAATGTCGTTCATAAAAGATATTTGTAAAAGAACTTTTAGCCGGATCGACTCGAAAGCCTCGTCATTACAGCACAAGGGAAAAGTTGCCTACCGCTTCATGCACTTTTCCAATGTAGACAAGGCACCTTCCACGAATCAACAGGATGCGCGTGCAGCAAGTTTTCTCTAGTCGAATAGAGAGAATTATTATATTTTTTGCGAAACAGGAATGTTCCAAAAAATGGGGAAGGATAAACAGAAACCGAAAAAACATTTTGGAAGGTCAAGAGTTCCGGCCAATGGGACTATCTCCCAGGTTTGAGGAAAGCCAAGAAGTTCCTATCATATGCTACTTGCGGAGGACCACTGCACTGGATTACCGTTGAAGGCATTTTGATTCCTTTGGTTTTAACTTTAATAAGAGAGTCGGACAATCGACCCAGCGCGTGGGCACTGTGACCACAGCGAGGTCTATTGTGCCGTAGCCTATTACTTTGTTTTTTTTTCCGGCTGCTCAAGGAAATGTCGGAAATCGATGATACGCAATTTAAGCGGAGAATCGTGCTCAACTCATTGCTCGATGAATTTCTAGTCAAATAATTTATAAAGCGGCTATCCTTATTCAAGTGGGCAACACCCACGGACAGTTTTTATTGATCTCTCTCTCTCTCTCTAATTGCATTGACAATAGTACTCCATGTGGGCGCTCCCTGGTAACAGCAGTTACCACTGTGCCACCAATTTGCTCAAGACAAGGTGATTCCAGAAGAGAAAAATATGACGAGCTACGGCGAATATCGAATAGAATAATTAGACGTAAGAAACGTAAATGCTTTGACGAGCAGTTGCTGAACATAAACGAAAACTTAGCTAATAGGAACACCAGACAAGCGTACAAACTAGTAAATACAATTAAGAACGGCTACCAACCCAGGACTAGCCTTTGTAAGGACAAGGATGGAAACATCATCAGCGACACCGATGGTATTAACAAACGATGGGCCTCTTATTTTGAAGAGCTTCTAAACCGACCATCTAACATCCCCACACGGGAGGCTCTCGACAATATTGTTGATCTAGGCCCACCCATTCAACCCCCGACAGTAGAGGAAGTTGATCTCGCGTTGCGGTCACTAAAACGAAATAAAGCGCCGGGCGCTGACGAGATTCCAGCTGAACTGCTAAGATTCGGTGGAACGAGTCTAGTTGATGCCATACATCAATTACTCCTGCGAGTATGGGAGAACGAGGAGATCCCAGACGATTGGCACAGAAGCATCATCTGTCCAATTCATAAAAAGGGAGATAAACTGCGGTGTGAGAACTACAGGGGCATCTCACTAGTTTGTACGTCCTATAAAATTTTGACGAAAATTCTGGAAAATAGAATAAAACCGTACGCAGAACGAGTCATTGGCGAATATCAAAGCGGTTTCAGACCTGGGCGCTCCACAACCGATCATCTCTTCTCAGTCAAACTGATACTCCAGAGGTGCTGGGAATACAACGTAAACGTATACCAAATCTTTGTCGACTTCAAGCAGGCATACAACAGTATCGATCGTGGAGTACTGTACAACATCATGCTGCAATTTGGTATACCGGCCAAATTAGTGCGACTGACAAAGATGACGATGACCAACTCCGTCTCACAAGTAAGGATCCAGAATAGACTTACTGATCTATTTGAAACACGCACTGGTTTGAAACAGGGCGATGGACTGGCACCGACGCTCTTCAACCTAGCACTGGAATACGTTATTCGGGCCATGAATATGGACAACAGCAAGACGCTACTCATCAAGTCGACACAATTAGCAGCGTACGCCGACGACATCAACATCATGTCCCGAAGATTGGCTGACGCAGAAGAACTTCTGCATACGCTCGATACCGCTGCAAAGGAAGTTGGATTACGTATTAACGAGGGTAAAACTAAAATAATGATGCAATCGGTGACAAGGACACCTGCACAACCAAGCATCAACGTGGGGGACCTCAACATCGAGTTCGTGAACAACTTCATTTACCTGGGTTGCAACCTGTCAAGGGACGCCAACGAAACTGACGAAATCAAGCGACGGATACAGTTAGCTAATAAGACTTTTTTCTCGGTTCTCCCCATAATGAAATCGAAGCATGTGCACAGAAACACGAAGCTCCGCGTGTACAAAACCATTATACGACCAGTGCTATGCTATGGCTGCGAAGCATGGACCCTAACTCAAACCTCCGAAAACATGCTAGACACTTTTGAACGTAAGGTTCTACGGCGAATTTTCGGGGCTGTTTGCGATCGAGATGGATGGCGCATCCGGTACAACCATGAGTTGTATGAAATGTACGATGAGCAGCAAGTCTCGAAAATCGTCAAACTACAACGACTTCAATGGGCAGGGCATGTAAAATACAAAGAATGGACGACGATCGCATGCCTAAGAGAGTAATGAATGCAGAACGAGTCGACGGAGCGAGACTGCGAGGACGACCGAGATATCGTTGGGAGAGCTCAGTAGGTGTGGACGCCGCGCAGCTGCTGGGCCTCCAAAACTGGAGGACGCGGTCACGTGACCGAGATAATTGGAGGACAATGATCCAGGCGGCCAAGGCCCGACGTCGGGCTGTCGCGCCACGATGACGATGATGAAGGTGATTCCGCTGATGTTGGTTAGGCAGGGAGGGTATAGACGCGCCGGGTCCATACCATCTGGCCCTAGGCCAGTGGCGTAGATAGGAGGGTTAGAGGATAAACATCCTCCCTTCAATATACTTACACAAAACGAACACTTTATTGACAGGAAATGAACTTTATGTGCTTCCCAAACTGTAAACTGCAAGAAAATTATTTCGACACTTGCGCCGCCTGCATTTCATAACGCAGATTACTTAACCGAGTAGAATTCTTGCACTAACCTTATATCCTTTTGGGGCGACCGGTAGCGCAGTGTGTGGCAGCATCAGTATCATGTTTGAATACCGACGTTTCGGTTTTGAATCCCGTCCATGACGATGTTCGTGGCCATGGATGTGCAGGAGGTGCATGCTGCCAACAGCATTCTCCGAAATCAGTTTATGCCGGAGAAACGTCAACTGGGCACTGGGCCACACTTGCACTAAACTTATATCCTTTTGGAGCGACCGGTAGCGCAGTGTGTTGAGGGATCAGTCTCATGTTTGACTACCGGCGTTTCGGGTTCGAATCCCGTCCACGACAACGTTCGTGGCCATGGATGTGCAGGAGGTGCATGCTGGCAACTGCATTCTCTGAAATCAATTTATGCCAACGAAACGTCAACTGGGCCACATGGAACAGTTGACGCGCTATGCCTCACAAGGGGTTAGGGCAATTGAGTAGTATGAGTACTGGGCCACATGGAACAGTTGACGCGCTATGCCACAAGGGGTTAGGGAAATTGAGAGAGAGAGAGAGAGCTCAGATGAAATTACGCTAACGTAATTGTGTGGTCTTAACCTGCTCTGCTCTGCATAGCTGTTAAAAAAACAGATCTTACCGATAAAGTTTTGTTGTGTGCTGGGAAGTGTGTCACATCGAAAGTGCATGTTGTGGTATGAATGGTAAACGTTATAGAATAAATAGCGATGAGATATGTTATACCCAAATGGACACATGAAATCGTTTTCTGCCAATGGTTCGTCAATGAACCATTAGTTGCCGAATTGAAGCCTTTGTCCATATAAAAAAATGACCACTTAAATTATGAATATTGCAGTTCGTTTACTTTGTTTACTTAGGATATTGTACAAAAAAGTTGTCCAATCAGGGTGGTTTTGGAGAAGATGACATTACAGGTAACAAAGTAGGAAATCAGCCAAATTAGCCATTTTTTCATCCATAGTACAATAATTTAAAAACTTGAAAAAAAAAAAAAACAGTTATATTGTAATTTTTTTGTTTTTCGGAAAACGCACGTTCAATTCCGCAAGCAGGTAGGCAAGTTGGCTGCCATGACTAACGCAGCACACTTATGTTAGACCATGAGTTGGTCCGTTGTGGAACCACCTTTGACCTTAAAACTTATTTAAACCAGCCCGAGCTAGTAATAAAACGATAGAGCATACCAACATTCACACCTTCCAGATCCTCCAGCTCCGAGAAAACGTAGGATCCAAGAATTAATCGCCGACTTCCTGCCAAAGCTGGACAAGTACAGAGAAGATGAACGCAACTGTTCTCCTTGTTCACGTCCCCACAGCTTCTGCCGAAATTATTGTAGGGAAGACGAAGTCTCCTGGCATGATCTCCATTAAGAAAGTGCCCGGTGATAACACTCACAATCGCACTAATGTGCTCTCTCTTTAGAGATACAAGATGAGACGAGCGGATCAAATCAAGACTAGGCCACAACGACCTGGTTGCATGACATGTGTTACCATTAATCCATCTCGTATTTCCGTTGTTCATAGCTTCAGACTTTAAAGTCTGTTTACATACCGAAATGGGCGAGCTAATACTACTATGCTGCTGCAGTACTTTGCCCGTAGTTCCCTGTCTGGCAAGCTCACCTGCCTGGACGTTACCGACAAAGTCACAGTGGCCTGGATTCCAGCACAGTGAAATGTTAAAATAATTCCTCATCATGGTTAGGGACGAGCGGAATTCTGCTACTGTCTTGGATATTAACAGGGCAGATTCCAAGGAGCTTAAAGCGGCCTGACTGTCAGGGTGTATATTGTAATGTCACTACTGAATATAGTGTGCCGCCCCAGCCAAGGTAAAGCTTCTAAAATCGCAACAAATTCCTCCTGAAAGTCCCTACAGTGGGCAGGTAGGCGGGACGACAGGTTTATGCCCAGTATATCAGATGTCTTTCCCCACTCCTACTTCCCCTTCCGCCTTCGAACCATCCGTATAGATATCTACGGAGAGTGGCAAGGGAAATTCACCCTCGACCCACTGATACCGAGTAGGTATCAAGAACGTGAAGTTCCTTTCGGGCATAATTCTAGGTGACAAATAGTTCGTTGCTCCTGGGATATTCAGATTATTTAGAGTTGTAGAGTGGCCAGTGGTTAACCAGAACCAATGACCTGATTCACGCAGGTGAATGGCCATTACTTGCAGCACAATTCCCCCAAAAATATCGATAGCAAGCAGGTTGAGCAACATGTCCAAGGCAGTAGATGGAGTAGTTCTCAGTCAGTCGCTCAGTCGCTACCTTAAGGGCCTTCCACTAGACAATAACTCCGTACGTTAGCATAGGTCGCACAACAGATTCCCAACCAAAAAACATTTGGTTTTCTAATAACTTTTTTTGCAAGGGTGTGCAAACGAAACTTTTTCCTGGACAAACGATAATCCACGATGGGCAACCGAACTGCTCAGTTTGTACTACAAAAGCTAAATTAATGATATAAGTATACCCAACCTAAAAAAAATAGTCTGCTAATAAATTTTTCTGCAAGGGTGAACAACCGAAGGGCTTATAATGGGCTCACGTGCTAGGCAATTTAAACTAAATATTATCGTTGTGGGGGTGTATAATGTGGCGCCCAATGGGGGATCAAATCTTTTATTTTTTTAATAAAAAAAGTTGAGGGGTGGGCAAACGAAAATTTTTCTTGGGCAAACGAACTGCACAATTTAAATTTAAAAAATGGAATGCGACGGTGCCAACTTCACAGCTGCTCGCAATAGCCCATAAAATCATTCATACGCAATCTCGGCTGTACTATCAGGAAATGAATGTCTAGCATTATAAAAATTGTTTAAAAAGCCAGGTACGGAGGGATCGGAGGCTAGCGGAGCCTAGAGGCTTCACCGGTCTCTTCGATCCATTCACAAAAAAGCCTCCAGGAACTTCGTTTGGTTCTCCTCAATTCCTTCTTACATATGCAAAGGTCCTTTTTTAGCAGACCCAATTAGAAGCCAATCTTGAGAGTTTAAAGACCTTCGACAAATGAGAGCAGAAATCTGCGTGTTCCACTATTTAGGTTTGCTTTTGCCTTTACAGATACGTAAGGGCAAGATTGGGAAACAGCTTTGTTAAGTACAGCCGTTAAAGTGTGAACTACATCATCCAGCTCATTCTTATTACCTGGCTTAAATGGTAAAGGAGGTAGTATTTCCTATAAAGTTTCTCTATGTTTTAATCTGTGGTTCAGAAAGATAGGTTTGGGAATAGGTTGTTCGTCCAAACTATACTGAAGGTAGCGGTGATCAGAGAAAGAGTGATCGTTCGACACACCCCAGTCGCTCACCAAGTAATGAATATCCTCTGGCACCAGAGAAATGTCTAATGCTAGGATTACACGATTGACGATTCGCGTCAATATTTACGATTTTTTGATGTTAAATCGATGCCAATCGTGTAGGCACAATTTTTTTACGTCAATCCACGCCAATTTGGTTGACGACTAGATTGTCCCCAATTTCCGTCAACCAAAATTTTTCGCGTTTACATCAATCATGTAGTAGTAGTCCGGATGGCGCAACGGTTAGCACGTTCGCCTTCAACGCACTGGGCCCCGGTTCGATTCCGGGGATTTACGTGTCGGACTATGAGCCCACTCAGCTGTTAAATGAGTACCCATTATGGGGTAAGTAGCTCGGTTGAGCGTATTGCTGATCACATACCTCTGCACAAAAACCGTCACGATCTAGAAAATGAGATGATGCTAACTCATCTCGAGTTCAAATTGGACTATAGCGCCAGTTATTTATTTATTTATCAATCATGTAGACGAACCTTTTTGAAACACAAGTGTCAACCAACAGCTCAAATGCGTCAACTAGCGGTTGACGTCTAGAGCATCAACCACAGACGTCAATGTTGTATAAATTTCTTGGGAAAATTTACAGATTTCGTGTCGGAAACAAATGTCTTGCTGAGTTTGTCTGATTGGGGAGAGTAGGAATTGGGGAATTCAATTGGCGCTAATGAATACAAGCGTCAACCAATGATCAATTCGATTAACATAAAAAGAGTCAATCGTGTAAATGATTCGATTGTACGGTTGGCGGTTTACCCTTTTTTTTAAATTGTGTCAATCGACATTTTAGTTGACGCTGTTAAAATTGACGTGTTTAAGTCAATCGTATAACTCGCGGGAACAATCTATTTACGCTTCTGTCTAAAATACGCCAATCGAGCACAAAACTATTGACGCTAGATTTACACTTTTCCGTCAATCGTGTAATCCTAGCATTTGACTCCTGCCTATTCCTGGTTGCAAAAGTAGGCTGACATCCGACGTTACACAACAGGAGATTCGTGTTTATTAGATAGTCAAAAAGCATCTCTCCTCGGTCATTCGTATCCGTGCTGCCCCAGATAGTATGATAGCATTCTAGTCACAGCCTAATATAAGACTAATATTAGATACACTAGCCTTAGCAATGAAATAAATAAATAACTGGCGCAACAGTCCAATTTTGAACCATGGCCTCGAGATGAGTTAGCATAATCTCATTTTCTAGATCAAGACGGTATGTTTTGTGCAGAGGTGAGTGATCAGCAACACGCTCAACGAAGCTATTTACCCCATAAATGGGTACTCATTTAACAGCTGAATGGGCTCATAGTCCGACACGTATGGTAAATCCCCTTTTTTATCGAAAACTACCGCATTCAGTAGGAATCGAACCAGGGGCCAGTGCGTAGAAGCCGAACGTGCTAACCGTTGCGCCATCCAGACTACGCCTTGGCAATAGCTTTTCTTAAGTTAACCGGTGGGAATGCTCCAATCTGATCGTAGGACAGATAGGCCGAAATCAGCCAGTACCGCCTATCTCCAAGCTCTAGACTAACGACAAGGGAGTCCTTATCACTAAACTCCCGCATCAGAAAAGCAATTCCAAAAAAAAAAAAGTCACTATATCAGTAAAAAAAAATATATTAATGGTTCGTGAACGAAACCGTGGCAGATAATGGGTTAAAACCCACAAATATTTGGTACACACCTCTATTACATTCAAGATGTTTTGGAGCTCTTTTTTTTTGAATTTTTAATCGTCCAATTCACCGACTATTTCTTCGGCGTATGACAAACATTTAAGCAAAAGCAAATCCATTAATTGTTCAATTATCCCATTCGCAAAAAAGGCAAATATCAAATGAAATATATAGGGCGATATCACAGCATTACAAAAACAAAGAAACTCATTCTCTAAATGAATAACCAAGGGCAAATGTTCAAACGATTCCCTTGAATGACATTACAACTGACTGGGAAAAACAGATTTTACAAAATCAAGATACAAACCAATTAGGTTAACACTTACAACTCCACCGTAATTCTTCCAAAGTTGCAGGATTATGCAAAACACAATCGCTCTATTGCAGGACCCATTAAAATAACGGCATGACAAAAACTCAGTTTCAACTGCTTCCTTGGATACTTTTTGCAATATGTTGAAGTATGTTCTACTACACTTAACCGGAAGTGCTTTAGGTTGCATTTAGTTTCGCTCCAAGACATATTCATGCAACCATACGAAAAAAAAGACGTAAGAACGCTTTGAAACACGAAATTCAAGAACGGAAAGTGGCAAAAAAAATCCGAAGCAGTGCATTGTTTCCATGCGATAGGGTAATCGCGAAAACAAACCAAGTCGACACATAATCGCCAACGATAGTTTCAACCCAGGCCTTGCAGACTGCACTGCGACAGATTTCGCTAGTCGTAAACAAAACCCGCTCCGTAAAGAACGGATCCTGACTGAATTTTAATTAAATGTCTTCTGCGTTCAGCGGTGGATACACAACACAGCGATACAACACTGTAGAACGGAAAATGTAGAAGAAAAGTGGCCTCGGAGGATCGGTGTCAAGGACAACTGGCCGAGAGATGTGGCGGTCTATCCTGAAAAGGACGGGAAATTGGAAAATAGTCACCGTACACTACCACTAAACACCAGCATTCAAAGCAAAGTGAGTGCTCAGCTCGACTAAGTGAAAAGTGTTGTATTTCGGCAAGGATAATGGATGAACTTGTTACCGTTGAAATTAAGTTCAGCCAAAGAATCAGCAAACTTGCAATTTTCGACGAAAATGCTTACTCTTTGTGATGAAAAGGAAGTTGCAAAAGTTGCAGTTGAGTTTTAGTCCGCATTTGGTGTTTGTAGACACTCGTATAAGAATAGGGATGTTGGCTGAAAAACATGTCTGGCAGAGCTAAACTTTTAGTTGCTCGGGTTCAATGGCTGTGAGACGTGTCACGAATGACTGAATATTGCAAAATTTGTTTGGAAACCCTGGCCAGAGATTGTGGCATCTCGAGGTTCGAGAAGAGCATGGAGGAAGTTTGAATTGACAGGCCAAAATATGATAAATACTCGTAGATAGAGAATGTTTGAACTCGTACTTTATCATCATATACTCTTAGATGTCTCAAATCTTCCACTTGGAATAGAAATAACATTTGAAACGCGTATATTTCAGAAACCAGACTGGCATTTCAGACAATGCCATCCAAAGGACGCCCCTAAAAATAGTACCCAAAATCCAATATCTTGTATCTAACGAAACATGTCACTGTACAAATAAAATTCATGCAACTGCAGTACACATTTTTATGGTAATCACGTTCAAGCAAAACCCTACTAAACTAAGCGTCTTCTTTTACGACTGCATATTTGAAAATCCAGTCGGATAGGCAAGAACGAGTACGTCGAACAAACTTAATATAAAAGTGGAAGAAACGTACGAGCCAATAAACGTCAGAGAACGTTTGTCTTCCCTTAAACGGACACAATTCCTAGAGCAAACATAAAAGATGAGTGCACGTCCTTATCGAAGACAAATGAGTCAAGCCAGACTAAGCGTCTTATAACGTATATCGTTCGTTGTCAACAATTTGCCGAGATCCTTGAATACTGTGCCGGAACGTGACATGAGTTGACGAAATAGCATTTACTTGATGGATGTATATATAAATTGGTTGATGAAAACGAGGCTAATATTTGCCGTAGAATTAAGGTATCTGACAAATGTGCAAAAGCTTTCTAGGTGAAAGAAGAATGAAGCGAAGAGGAGGAGGCTAAGTTACCAGCGAATCTTGCTCGTTGAACTAGGTCACAATGGAACGTGGCGCTTAAGTGCTTACACTTTGCAAAGTAACACTTTTCATAATAAAGTGAGGAGCACTCTATTGAAGTTAAAGGAACAATTTGCATGTAAGACGCCAAAAGATACGTTACAGTTGAAAAGGGTTCTTTAGAATACTGCATGAAAATTTGACGCTTCATTTTATGTGTTAATTTCTTATATAAATGCATGAAAACGTTCTCCATCATTTTAAATCAGACAGGCTTATTTTCAATGACGAGGGCAGAAAGAAAGATATCGAATCAAGCAATTTCTAATTGAACCTGGAATACCAGTGCGAAGGACCTTAGTAAAGTAACATTAGGTTAGGTTAGGTTAAAAAGGCTGCTGTGTTAAACACAGCACACATAGACCACCGTTGTGATACCTCAACGCCATCAGAGCCAAGTCGTCAAATCACCCGGATCTATCAATAAAGTGATGTAGATGACCAGCACTTAAGTCTTTCAAGTCATCCAGGTCAATAAAGTAAAGGGAACCTAGAGTATCCTTTCTTCTACCGGCCAGAGCACGGCAGGTGCATAGGAAGTGAGCTATTGTCTCCTCCTCCTTCTCGTCTCCACAGCTTCTGCAATGATCATTATACGGAAGCCGAAGACGCCTGGCATGTTCACCTGTCAAGCAATGTCCTGTAATGATCCCCAAAACCTTCCTTAGATGCCTTCTCTCCAGCATCTGCATCCCTGAGGAGCGGCTAGGATTAAAGGCCGGCCAAATTTACCTTGTAACATTGCATGTAGTTCCATTTAGCCATTCGATATTAGCACGGTTTAGTGCGTTTGTCTTGATCATCTTCTTATAAGCTGCAATCGATATTTTGACGGGACGAAAATATCCTATGTCCACAGTGGTGGTACCCACCCAAGCTAGCTCGTCCGCCCGGCAGTTACCGTTGAAACCACTATGCCCTGGTATCCAGCACAAAGTCGTGTTGAAAAAGTCGCTGAGCTCCTTGAGAGCAGAGCGGCATATCACTACGGATTTCGAAGCAGAAAGTGCAGTGTCCAGGAATTTTATCGCCGCCTGGCTATCGGTATAGATGGTAGTAGTCCTAGCAGATACGACATTATAACCCGACCAAGCCAAAACTTCGGAAATTGCAGTGATCTCCACCTTGATGACACTAAAGAATCCTGGAAGACGGAGTGACAAACAAAAATCCAGTCTCTCTGAAAAGATGCCAGCGCCCACACCTTCGTCTGTTTTCAAGCCATCCGCAAAAAGCTTATACTTGTAGCTTCCGGCTCTGGAGTACTGTTTACGTCCCACTCTTGTCGAGAGAGTATTAGACTGGTATAGCCTTTGTCGAAGGAGTACACCGGAGAGGTGTAATCTGTTTCTTCTGGAATATCAAGATTGTCCACTATAGCCGAGTGACCAATAGTAGTCATTTTCCACTGTTCCGTTTCCCGAAGACGGATGCCTTGATTGCAGCCAACTGTTCGGCCAAGATGTTCAAGGGAATTAAATTAAGCAGTACACCAAGAGCAGGTGTGGTCTTGAGAGCACCAGTGATAGCAATACGGGATAATCTTTGAACTTTGTTCAACAGAGTCCTGTAGGACGCCTTGTTGAGTGCAATCCACCAAACTATACCCCATGCATTAAAATAGGGCGTACGACTGATACGTACAACCAAAAATCACCTTTTGTCGCATGCTCCATTCCAAGCCAATAGCCTGCCTGCAAGCGTACAGAGCAACTGTTGCCTTAACAACTCGCTCCTCGATATTTGCCTTCCAGGAGAGCTTTCTATTAAATATAAGTCTAAGAAATCTGGGTTTAACGCTACGGGCCAGCCTCGTCCCCTCCAACGATGGTGGTATCAATGAAGGTAGAGTGTTCCTTCTGGTGAAGAGAACAAGGTTTGTTTTGGACGGATTTACTCCCACACCCGCTTGCCTAGCCCACTGAGATAGAATCACTAAGGACCCCGGGAAACTTTCCGGGGATAGCTATGGCAATATCTTCCGCGTACGCAATAACCTCACAGCCAACCCCCTCCAAATCCAGAAGCAATATGTTAACCACCAAGTTCCAAAGAAGGGGGAACAAGATACCTCCTTGGGGAGTGCCCCTACAAACTTGCCTGCGTATTTTTGATGAACCCAAATGAATCTAGATGTTAGCATCAGCACTAATAAGCTCACAGAGTAACATTAATCTATACATATCAGGACTCCCGAAGTTGTCAGTTATGCTGATGACTGCTCGATTTTAGCAACCGGCAATGACATGACCCAAATGTCCGAACAGATAAATGAATATCTTGAAGGACTCAACAATTTCTTCATTAAGCGCGCGGTTAATCCGTGAACTGTCCACATCGGTATCGCAACATATTCAACAGATTGCTGATTTATTTTCAGCTCGGTGAAATGCTTCGAGTTGCTACATGATTCACCACAGCGGAAGAATTTTTATCACCGCTCAAACATATACATTACCGCTCCAAAACGGTTGTGTCTTCTGAGCGCAGCCCATGTCAGCAAGTTCCATTTCTAAACTTCCGCCTTCCGTCTTGCTATACCGGCCAAAAGCTGGCGTATCACCGGTCAGCTGTTGGTATTATCTGTGATCGTGCATGTCGCTGTCAACAGTTTGAAGCCCTTTGTTGACTGACAAAGAGCAGATTTCACTGGACGGAAGAAAACTAATTAGCAATTTTACCTGCTGCAATGAATAATTTTACTTTAAAACTCATTATCAAAAAAAAAGTTGGTTATAAGGTTGCACACTCCTGACAACGACATGCATACTCTCACATTTCTGTGGCGTACATTACAGTACCTTGGAGCCAAGACAGTACAACCATAAGCTGTGCGACATATTTGACAAACCGAGGACCTCCAGATTAATCCAGATAGGAAGGCTACAATGGGCGGGGCACATGCAGCAAATAGATAATCGAATGCCCAAGACGGTATTCGTCCCGAAGTGCAACGGTATAAGAAATCCCGGAAGTCTGACAAAACTATGGGAGGCGACTGTCCTTGAAGACAGTAGAAAACGGCCTGTGGCAAACTGGAAGCAGTAGTATGCAGGCGAAAACTTGAAGAAGCCATATCCCGGATAATATAGCTATTAAGTAAGCTTGATTTTGTACCCCTAAAAATGGGGATTATCGTACCGCACTATGAGCTCGCTCAGCTGTTAAACTAGTATCCATTTGGCGGAAAGAACTCGGATGAGCGTGCATAAAATATACCATCACTATCTAGTAAATGAGATGATGCTAACCAGTCTCGAGTCCTTGGTCCAAATTGAACTGTTGCGCCAGTTATTAATTTTTTATTTTAGAAAACTGCACGAAGGGAAGACAACGTAAGTTTTTGAATACAACAAAAAAAATTTAGTTCATTATATCAAAAAAGACTTTTCCGCCAAAGAAGCAGACTAGGGTAAAGCCATTACACCTATCATCGCATACATGTTGCTTGGTTTCATCTAATATTATATAGGTATACAGGAAAGCAGTGATTAGTGATTATCAATTGCAGGTCACGCAATATTCAATGAAAATGAAAAAAACGTGCGATATATTAAGCACACGTATACATACATACATGTAAAATCTTACTCTGGCAGCTCAAAGCTTTAGCTGGCAGTTCCTGGGAGAAAGATAAGGAGACCCTACTCGCAACATACAAATCGATAGGGGAATCTGTGGCCAACTTTGCGGCTCCCATCTGGTGAGATAATTTCTGCGACACTCAGTGGAAAAAATATAGATCCGTCAGAATACTGCTCTTAGAACTGTCACTGCCTCCTGATGTCGTCGCAAGACCATCTACATCAAAAGCAAAATTATGGTACTGAATGCGCAACCACCTACCATATTTACAGACGAATCCCGGCTCCCAAGAGCAACCAGAATTACGTTAGCTCAACTTCGTTCCGGTTGGTGCTTGCGTCTGAACTCATACCTGGCCAGTGCCGTAGATAGGAGAAGATTAAGGGGATCAACCCCCTTCCCCCTCCCCCTTAGGTCGCGGATTTCAGAAAACAACTAAAATTCATAAAATACATAATCAAATGAACTCCCAGCTGCTCGTTAACATTCCTATCGACACCTTTTTCTTCTAACGGAGCTAAATGTAGTCGAGAGTGTTTCACTCTATGTTGATTTTTGGTCCATCCCCTATATTCACAGTAACGGGCAAGCAGACCGAAGCCTGCTGTATGTTCCCTAATCAATTGTCTGGTCCGAGCACTTCCTGTGGTCCGATATCAACCAAATTTGGTACGTAACTTCCTTGGGTGATTCTAGGTACAAAACATTGACTGGTTTTTATAATCAGGCTTGGTGCTGCTGAAGCTGCTCGTCGGGACAACAGGACCTTCTTGGGAGAGAAGCGAAATGAAGTTCAAACTTAAAAAATATGGGCACTATCTGAATCGAGTTGATGATTGAGGGGACATGAAGCCGGTGTTCTGAACAGAACAGGCATTAAAGGACACAATCGATTGCAAGCACCATACGGTATTTAAGGTACCGTTGCGTCATTTAGAGGGGGTTTCCTCATAGAACGTATTTTGTAAGTCTGTCGTTCCTTATCGAATTATATTTGAGCAAATGTTGGAATATAAAAATATGTACAAATGTAAATATATTTAAAATGTCACTTCGAAACCATCCATCCCTTAGGGTGCGGTTATGTTGAAGCTTCGACAAACAATTAGAGCAGCGCTGATAGTGAAGCGAAGCTGTTTATATTGGAACAGCGCATTTGCTCTCTCTCTTTTTTCGACCTATGATAAGGACTGCTCTCAGCGACGCTCTAAACGTTTATCGCAGCTCTAACATAAACAACGAGGGTAAAACTAAAATAATGATGCAATCGACGACAAGGACACCTGCACAATCGAGCATCAATGTGGGGGACCTCAATGTCGGGTTCGTGAACGACTTCATATACCTATTCTATGCTATTCTATGGTTGCGAAGCATGAACCCTAACTCAAGCCCCCGGAAACATGCTAGACACATTTAAATTTTCGGGGCTGTTTGCGATCGAGATGGATGGCGCATCCGGTACAATCATGAGGTGTATGAACTGTACGATGAGCTGAAAGTTTCGAAAATCGTCAAACTACAACGACTTTAATGGGCAGGGCATGTACAACGAATGGACGATGATCACATGCCAAAGAGAGTAATGAACGCACGACGAATCGACGGAGCGAGAATGCGTTAGGAGAGCTCAGTTTATGTGGACGCCGCGCAACTACTGGGCTTCCAAGATTGGAGGACGCGGTCACGTAACCGAGATAATTGGAGGATAAAGACTCAGTCGGTCAAGGTCCGACGTCGGGCTGTCGCGCCACGATGATGATGAACATAAACAGCTCTATGTAAAAGCACGAATCCATTTGCATCGCTTCACCATCGCTGCTCTTATCGTTTGTCGAAGCTCCAACATAACCGCACCTTTAGTTAAGGTGGCGCATGAAGCCAAAACCTTGTAGGGTGAAATTGTAAATTTTTTAGTTTACAGTCATTACAAAATAATAACTTAAAAGAAAATCAAAGCCAATAAAAAAAGCGCAGTGGTTTAAAGGCCTTCTTTTACTCACCCCTTCACTAGCGATAGCAGAACTAGCTATCCTGACGGCTGCGCAAATCTGCACTAAAACAGCGAATAAGCTGAATAGGATTTTTCTATACAAAGCAATTAAGTTGGAAATAGATAATACATCTGGCCAGAAGCAAACGAGGTGTCTTCGTCTACCACATTCATTGGCTAACTGACCTAGCATCACATCAGTCAGGAAAATTTAATAGCCTTAATCCCTTCAGTATATGTCTTAAACTAGAACACTTCCGAGCAAATTCATCTGAGAATCGGTAACACACAAAAGCATTATCATGCCACCAGTTTAGAAATTTATACACACAGAAATATCCGGACAAGATTTATGTGTATTCTTCTGCTGATTTCATTGAAATTGAAATCCTGTACGTTCTTCTGTGCCCCCATCCACGTCCGACAAGTATCAAAATACGAAAATCTTTTCCTTCCGAAATAATCTGCGGAAAGCATACAAACTTCAAGCAAGCAAAGCCTTGAAGCTCAGTTCGTTCGAGCCTATCATTTCAAACTTCCATAGGAAATCGATATATTCCCGTACATTTTTTTTCCAATCCAGGATAACATATTCCACGTAATGGTCACTTAAGGCTTTCTAGGCAATTAAATAGAACCAGTGATGCGTACATACCATTCCGGATAATGTAATTCGTGACCAAAATCTCTACAAAAACGAGGAATTCAGGTCGTTGTCTGACAATCACTTTCCCACTCCCGGCTCTAGGGTAAACCTTTACCGAGAATGAGAATCAGGGATGATTCTGGACGACGATATCGGCAAACAGACAATGTAAAATATTTTTGGAAGCGATCATGTTTAATAGCTATGGAAAATCCGTTTCATATCTGAATTGATGATGGCTATGAAATTTGAATATCAAATGTCGATATACTCGGATTAGGGGCATAACAGGAGGCGAAAGATGAAGATAATTGTTAGAAACTTGAAATAGGACTAGTTTGCGGAATGAAGATGATTTTGAACGGGGCAAGAGCGCAGTCAGAAAAACCTTTTTTGACAATGTTATCAAGTTTCTCTTCTTATATAGAGGATATTGACTACCTACCTCTGCATGGTAACAACGACATACCCATACTTTTAAATTTGGAAAAACTCGCCTCAAGTCAGTAGATGGCTAATATGAGCAATTATAACAATGTGTTAACCTGATGAAATCAACGGGGCAGAAACCATACACCGGATAACATGAGGCATGTTATATTAACTCCAATGTAGGTTAACTCCGGTTGAGGTTAAATGCCGTGCAAAAAAAAAAAAACGTTCCGTTGGTTAAGTGTCAGAGTGTAATGAGCCCCAGGCGCCAATCCAGTCTTTTAATCTCCATAATTGTTGATTGTGTTTGCGAGATTAAAAATATGGAACATATCCAGAAAAATATCTACGACATGTTATGTCTACTAATAAACTTGATATCAAAAATCAAATTCAACTTCGAAAATTTATAATTTCCCATAATAAAAGTCGCCACTCAGCGATGAACAAGGGACATCTGTTGACATACCTATCGGGTGTAGGTTTATTCACTCCTATAGCTCTCCAGGTTAACGCATTGTTGTATTTCCGTGTTGCTAACCCGAATTAACCTACACCGTACCTACAGTACAAAAGATACAAGCCACAGATCAATAGCGTTACTAGACACACCATAGAAGTTAATTTAGATTAAAATGAAAGCTTCTCAATACGCTATCCATGGTGACACACCTGCTCAAACTCAATTATTTGAATTGTTATGCCGGAACCAGAATGAACGCTGATAGCAGCAGCGGCGGCAGCAACAACTACAACAATACGCGGATCTGCTTTCGCCTCTGTCGCTGCCGCTGCGTTCAATCTAGGTCGCATATGGGAAATGCGTGCTTTACATTTTGGCATTGCTGCACTCTGCGTTCATTCTGGTTCGGGCATAAAGCTCAAACGATTTCTACTGTCATCCAGCGGGAAAACGAAACATCAAAGACTAATGATTGACTATTGCTTTGGACGGTGTGGAGTAGATGCATGCTGTCTATGCCGCTTTATACGTGACATGTCCTTATGTGAGTCCTTATTGTAAGTACTTGTATTAACTGGTAGTAGTCCGGATGGCGCAACGGTTAGCACGTTCGCCTTCAACGCACTGGGCCCCGGTTCGATTCCGGGGATTTACGTGTCGGACTATGAGCCCACTCAGCTGTTAAATGAGTACCCATTATGGGGTAAATAGCTCGGTTGAGCGTGTTGCTGATCACATACCTCTGCACAAAAACCGTCACGATCTAGAAAATGAGATGATGCTAACTCATCTCGAGGCCGTGGTTCAAATTGGACTGTAGCGCCAGTTATTTATTTTTTTATTATTGTATTAACTGGTCATAGAATGATAATATTCTTCTGTGTATCGCAGTGTGTTAAGCGGTCGAACTCGATTTCACATAGCACTTTTATTATAATTGACTGAGAGAAGACTATTCAATCGTCCAAATTATAGTTGGAATTGAAGAAACCAATCAGTTCGTTACTCGGAAGTGTTTGCAATGAGAAACGTGTTACTATGAGTGCATTTAGGAACGTGTGACTAAGGTAACCGTTGCATTATATTCGTACAAGAAGGCTATAGGCAAAAAATGGGGCTTACTTCCAAAAGCGGTTTACTGGCTCTATGTATCAGTACTGCGTCCCATGTTAATGCATGGGATCATCGTCTGGTGGACGCCACTTAGCACCATGTCGTCCAGAACTCTGTTGGAGAAGGTCCAAAGACTGGCATGTGTTGCCATCACAGGGGCTCTAAGGACAACACTGACTGCTGCTTTAGGAGTGTTATGAAATTTACTTCCCATGGAAATTTTCGAAGAGCAGATGACGGCGAATACGGCTGTTCGCCTCCGGGAAATCGGTCAGTGGACCTCATCAATCGTAGGTCACTCGGCAGTACTCAAAAACTTTGAGATTCACGGAATGACGGATTATATCTCTCCGAACAAGCCTGATCCCATCGTGAAATGAGTGGTCTGAAAGCGATTTTTTGGGATCTAATGCCATTAGCTTTTTTACTGACGGCCCTAAGACTGAGCAAGGCGTTGGAGCTAGAGTGTATTCGAAGAAGTTGAATATTGGTTTGTCGTTCCGCCATCCGGAATACAGTAGCATTTTTCAGGCGGAGGTTGTAGCAATTTCTGAGGCGATCAGATTGACGTTTTCGCTCACACAAAAGTGTGCATGTGCAAGTCTGAGAGTCCGGGTGACAACTCACTCTAGCAGTGCTTTCCTCAGTCAGTTGTTGAACGTCGCTGTGAGTGTCAACAGTCTGTCTCCAATCTAATACGGAAAGTTCAGAAAATTTCTTCTAGCAGCTACTACGCGTATTTGACGTGCAGCGCAGTTTGCAAACAACACCATTCAGCGCGGCAGCACTTCATAAAAGGGCGTACTGCAGTATGTGTAACTGGAGGAAGAAGAGAAGGATCAAGGTCTACTGCACGATATGCAAAAAACCTATATGCAGTGAACGTGCGGTTAAAAATTGCCATAATTTTTAAAATATAATTATTTGACTATTTTTGACAGTATTTTGTAATAGGTATACACAAAATAATAATAAATATTTCTGGAGTGCTACATGTAGTTTTTAATTCGACCGTCGTATATGTTGTGTAAGCTGGGCAATTCATTACGTGGAAAAAAGTTACGATTTAAAGGAAAACATCATGAACATGTCAGAAGAACGTATTGTTAGTAACAACGCCCTAACCAGTAGTGTTAGTATTCTAGGGTTAAAGGACCGGAATCGTTTTTGAATGTACTTCCGCATGAGTAAAGAAGAATTTGATTATATAATGCCCCCTCACTTTTTCTGTAAGTAGCTCGTCAACAACGTTTTTTTATGGACGACTTGGATCTGCTGATGAATTGAAATGGTTAATTTGGACCTGCAATCCACCAACGCCACCTTTTTTTAGAATTTCTCGGTTAAGAAAAAAATTAAATACAACGTCAAATATTTTTCGGAAATTTAAATCTATCAAACATGTTAAACAACAAAATTGCACGTTTACTAATCGTACCTTCATGTTAACACACGAAATTGTGTTCCAAAAAGGTCTGTGACAAAAATCCGTGTCAAAACCATTCATCCAAGCAATTGATAAAAACAGTAACAAAAAAATTCCTAATTTGGTTACAAAAACCCGTGTTCCGACAACGATATGCCACCAACACAATCCTCTTCCAAATTGAACTAGTGAAATATATTTAAAGTACCATCGAAAACATGTTCATTAGTGCAACATTACATGCTAGTCGTAAAAATAGTTCCCACATGATTCCTACAGCACAGGGTGTATGATATATAGCCCAATTCATGCTATAATAACTTCAACCAAAGTTTGGTGTTCCGATTTCCTGCTACCACCGCCAACCGCGCCACAACTACCGCAGGAAAAGCTGGTTGCCTGCTCTTTCGCAGTCATACCATACCATTTTCCCCAAAGACGTTTATTATCCTTAGGATCGTTATTGTGTGCACCAGGAGCAGAAGGAAAGGAAGCGGACGAGCCGGGAACGTTGGTACGGGTACTCCAGCAAAGAACGATATGGTTTATTTCTATTATATGAAAGCATCGCGTTTTTACCGATAAAAAGTGATAAATGGATGTAAGGAGGGAGCAGTCATGGTGAACGATTAGGTACATACATTCAGATATTATATACATATTTAGATACATTTATACAGGCATTCTGTATTTCAAGATTTATAATTGAAATATACGAGCAGTTGGAAGTTTTACAATCCAATGTAATTTTTATTCTGGGATATTTTCCAAAAGACTTCAAATATTCTCCGTGATTAATATGATTTGAGTGGGGGAAATGAAAGTATTTTTCAAATAAGATTTCATTTTTCTTTTTTGAATTTGACGTAGAATGTAATTTAGCCCCTCACCGGGAGTTAAATGTTTTCATTGGAATTTTTGAGAAGAAGATAGGAATTCGAGATGCACGGTGGAAGTAGATATGTATATCAAACTGCGTAACACTTTGATTTCTATTTTTTTTTCTTATTTTTGATTTGTAAAAGAGTTTCAAGATACTTAGGAAACAATTTATGGCTCCCATTAATCATGCCAAATTTTAAAGGTTTAGTTGAGCCGACAGCGAAAGATTTAAAGTGGGTATAGGAATTCCATCATTTAGAGTAATCTTAGGAGTTCCCACCTGATTCAAGCTTCTGATACACGGGTCGCGTATAGGCGATCGCGTATTTTTCACCCGTTGAGCGTAAACGCGATTACTGTTTACATGTAAGTCGGGTAAGCGTATTTATGCTTTGGTACCCGTCGTCGCCTAAAATGCTACCAGCTGCCGTGTACCCGTTTGCTGTTTACACGGGATGGGTATCGTGGATTTGTCACCCGTGACGATTATATGCTTTTGCGTATTTTTCACCCGTTGAGCGAAAGAAAAACCAAAAAATCGGAAAACAAAAAATTGGAAAAGTGACCAAGATGCGACACAACAAGTACGGGTTTCCCGACCTCTGTAGCTCCGGTCGAGGGTGATTCTGGGGGTTAAAATTTGGTATGGCCATTGTTTTCGGTCGTTTTACGATGTGTTGCAAATTTGATTTCGATACAAGGAATAACACCCGAGATATGATAGTTTGAAAATCGCTATTTTTATACCCTTACGGATGTGTTGGGTATATTAACTTTGTCATGAAGTTTGCAACGCACAGAAGGAAGCATCTCCGACCATATAAACTATATATTTTCTTGGTCAATATGATCAGGCGAGTCGATTTAGCTTTGTCCGTCTGTCCGTCTGTCTGTCTGGTTCTATCCAAACTTGTCCCTCAGTTCTAATGCCCGGTTCACATTATTCCAGTAACCAATCCAGTCCAGTAATCCAGTCCAGTAATCCAGTCCAGCGCTGGACTGCTACTGGAATAATGTGAACCGGCACTGGACAGCAATTCAATCCAGCAATCCAGTCCAGCAATCCAGTCCAGTGACTGGATTGTCGGTCTACTTTTTGATTCCAGCTCGCCCAGAAATCATTGTTACTATAGTTACCGAATCAACAACGCACTCGCCAGACTACTGGACTGGAATCATGTAGACGATATGATCCAGTCCAGCACTGGACTGGATCGCTGGACTGGATTACTGGACTGGAATAATGTGAACCGGGCATAAAGCTATCGAGCTGAAATTTTTACAAAGCCTTCTTTCTATTGCACGCTGTAAATATGTCGAAACCAACGGAATCGGACCACTACGTCATATAGCTGCCATAGGAATGACTGGTCCAAAAATTAGTCTTTCTGGGAAAAACTTTTTTACAATATTTCTAAAGCTATCTTTTTCAAATTTCATATTATTCTATCATATTGACTGCCAAGTCTCGTTTCTAAATTTTGTTGAAATTGGCTCACTATTTCATATACCTCTCATAGGAACAGTGAAATCGGAACAAGTCTTACTACTAATTTCGAAGTGGCAAATGCACCATAAATCACAAAGAAGAAAGCTAGCCAAAGGCTAGCTTGTTAAATTTATTCTTGTTCTCGTTGATCTCGTTGTACTTTGACAGGGCTACAGCCTCATAAGGAGCGTATCGAGATATGCTTTCTTTTTTCATGGATTTACTGTGTCCCAAGGGTGTGCATAGGCTATCATTTGCTCTGATTTGTTCAGTATATAAAAAAATACATCCAAAAATGTAAAATTTTACAGAGTTCCTGGCTTAAGTCTTTTCAATTATTTTAAAAGAAAAATTTAGCGTTTTTAATGTATAGGTAGTTAAGGAAAAAAATCACCCATGTATAACCCGTGGTCCGTGGTTCGACTAATTTGGTACATAGCTTCCTTTGGTTATTATAACTAACCTACGGTTATATTTTGGAGCTGCTGGAGATGTGCGTCAGGACAAAAGGACTTTCCTAATCACAAAATTAAATGGGCATATTTTGAACCGTAGTATTGAGACCAGTGCACTGGAGTTCTGTTAAACACATTTTGAGTCCTTCGGTCAGAACTGATGGCATTTTGTGTCTTTTGGAGAGGAGAAAGGACATTCTTGGAAAAGAAGTGATATCAATGGATGGTGGGTATCGTATGTACATCATATATCATACTGTTGCAGCGATTTTGAGTCCTTTGGAGAGGAAAAAGGATGTTCTTCGCAAGGAATCGATGTCTAGGCAAGATGAGTATCATAAGACGGAGAGTGCTGAGGCGAATGTAGTAGACTACTGTTGAAGATATTTTGAGCCCTTTGGACTGGAAAAATGGTATTCCTTGCAAGGAAGCGATATCTAGGCAGGATGGGTAACATACGACTGGGGATCGTGGTGCGAATGCACTAGAGTACTGTTTATGGTAACGGAACGGTCACGGCCACCGAGCGCGATTTCCTCTGTGATAATTCTCTCTTTTCTCTTCTGCACGTTGATCCACTTTGAACATACATGATATGTCCCATTTAAAATTCCATATTTCACATTTCATTAATATATTTCTGCATTATCCTATCATCGTTGTCTCATGCTATAGCACACGCCAAATTACATTTTCTATCATCTCATATTGAAGCCATCTTAAATGCAAACTTGCATTCACTCTTAATCAATTTGAGTGCGCGGATATCAAATAAGTCAAATCGTACTACCAACCACATAAACGACAGTCATCATTTAGCTGATTGCGCTATATTCCCTCGTCACGTCTTATCCGTAAATCTGTCATCCGACAGTGATAGTATTATCCTGGCAAAGGGTTAGTATCTATGTAATTCATTCAGTAACTTTCTCCAATGCTTTTGAAATGAGAATGGATAAAAAGGATGATTTCTCCTTTTTTTTGTCGTTAGCAAGTTGGGTCGTAAAGTACATGGCGGCTGAAGAGATAACGTCATCCGTCAAGATGAAACATGAAACAGACAAAGGAAAGGATTTTAAATGTTTTACTATCTTATACTGTTATCAACAGCGCCCAGCACATTGATACTTTTTTAAGAATGGAGTGATTTATCCATAACGAACGATTTATGTTAGGGTATTGACAGAGGAATCGAATCTTAGGCACATATAAATCATCATCATCGTGGCGCGACAGGCCGATGTCGGGCCTTGGCCGCCTGGAATATAAACTCGCTGCACAATATTGTATAATAGTCCAATACTCGCGTGTCAATTAAAGCCGGATTCAGGAAAAAAAGAATATAGAAGTTTTTCTTTTCAATTTTTGGCTTATGTACATATTTTGGTGTGATGAATACGAATCTCAACTTTGCCACTTCGAAAAAGTGATGCATTCCGGGAAAACTGCCGGAAACTGCTTCTCCTTTTTAGTTTTTTTGTCTATATCTTCAAAAATACTAACTTCCGGCGAAAGAAATAAAAAAAGCAACAATAAACTACATTGAATTAATTACAAAAAATTTTACATGTTGTTTTTCGCCAGATGGATGGTTTAGGCGCTAGAGGGCATTCAAGTTTTACGAAAATTTCAAAATTTGTCAAAAAAAATAGTTTTTTGCTTATGATTCGAAAGCCAATATCATAAAGTTCTCAAACCAAACACCATAAAAACGAAATACCAATCGAAAGCCAACACATTGAGGTACAAACTTCTAGTTTCGATGAACGTTATAAAATTTGCATTTAGTTTCCAATTGTAGAATCAAATTTGAAGCTGCATTATTTTGCGCCCTAAAGGAAATTTCACAACCAGGAAAGTATCATTATACCTATATTTAAAATTGTTAATTGAATTGGTCTAGAAAATACGTACCAAATATTGGTCTCAAATATGAGGAGTCCACTCGATGATACACCGACTTTTCACGGTTCCATTGAGCACGGAGCGATTCGAAAGGGAAAGGAGGTACATCCTCGACACGGGCTTGAAGAATGGATACGAACCAAGGGCGATATCATGTCTCATCCGCAAAAAACACAGAAAGCTAGAAGAACAACGATTGACTACCCTCCAACATAACAAGGAAGAACCTAGGAGAAGGATAGGTGTCACACATTCGTACGCATCCGGGAAATTGAAGCGGGTGATGAAGGATATGGACATCGAAATGGTCTCATCAAGCCGGAGGGTCCACGAAGGACAAGAAACTCAAACATGAAGTAAGCGGCGTATACAAGGTCTCATGTCCGGAATGTGACAAAACATAATACGTCGGGCAAACGAAGCGGCTAATTTCCACACGATGGGATGAGCACGTGAGAGAGGCTGAGTCTGGCGTAAAAAACGACAAGGACCCCGCGTCGCTAAAATCGATGGTAGCGAGACACATAGCAGGAGAGGGGCACAACATAACATGGGACAACGTCGAGATCATCAAAGCGAGGGCAAACAGCAGGAAACTGGATGCACTAGAAAGTCTGGCCATTCTAAGGGAACCGGAAAACCAAAAGCTGAACCATGATATCGGGAATCTACAATCAGGGCTGCTGAGACTACTAGCGATGGAATCACCCAGGAAGTGAAACGGGTGGTTTTCATCATTATTCTACCTGTGGCTGAATTTTCTCTTTTCTCGATTGGGTTTTTTCTGCTTTTTATTTGCTTCCAAAACATTTTTGTATGTCATTAAATGGTAATTAGAGTAACGTAACGTAATGTAAATAAAGTAATTAACGCTGTCAAAATATAGGGTATATAGGTGTAGGTCTTGGTGTTGAGGAAAATAGTTGAATTGTACTGAAGAAGGACACAACTGGTGTCCGAAATGCGCATTTACAAATAAAAAAGAATCCCGTCTTAGGAAAAATCAACGTTTTTCATTTAGTATTGCTATAGGCGTGGAAAACATCGACGAAAATCTCTTGTGTATTTAATAAATACCGTTTTTGTCGAAATCTTCAGATCTTTAACATAAGAGCAATCGAAAATCCAATAACTCTGTAGTGGCTGAATTTAATGCAAGTTTTCAGATGACATTTATTTGCATAAACGAGGTTTTCAGTCGTTTAAAGTATAGATCTTTCGAAGCGATACTTTTTGTATTACTATTATAAATAACGACAATTTTAATTTCTTAATTCAATTTTAGGTTTTTTTTTTTGGTATTTATTCGTAAGTAGGTCGGCCGGTCAATAATTACCTCTGTATTCCTCACTACTTCCGCCCACCGCCTTTACTCTTACTATCGGCCTGTTTCTAATAATTTTGACTGAATGTGCTCGAAATGGAGACCTATTTCGAGTTAGGATAGTATCAGAGCCATGTTACAATACTTCTTAGCCTGGCATTACACTTTGCGTTTTTCTGCATTAAGAGCAATCCCGCAAAAAAACGCATTGTCGTACAAGAAGAGGACCCTTAATTACACATTGCGTTTTTCTGCGGGAAAAGCTTGCGAAAGAAATAAATATATCCCAGTGAGGATATTGATGGCTTTATTTTTGTGGCAATATAGTAGGTAAAAGTCGGGAGGCCGATACAAAATCAGCCAGTCTTCAATGGTTGCACTGCATGAATTTCGTCACTGGGTGAATGCGTTTCTATTATATCGTTGAACCAAAAAACGGAAAGTGTAATGCGTTTCATATACCACCGTGTGTTCATCTTCTCACTGCGTTTTTTTGCGGGAGAAGTCTTCCAGCTGTCCTGCTGCCAAACGATTCCTGCAAACTGTAGCGTTGTCGTAACGCATAAGTGTAAAGCGTTCTATTTAAATGGACGCGTTCCTCTTCTTTTACGACAATGCGTTTTTTGCGGGATTGCTCTTCCTGCAGAAAAACGCAAAGTGTAATGCCAGGCTTAAGTTGACGCAATTAGTAACGTGTGCATACAATGTTAACATTATGTCTTGATGTCTGCTGATTCTGAGAAACTACATACAGTGACTCCCAAAAAGATCCGCACAAGCTTGAAATTTCCCTTCTTTCTCAAATTATGCTTTCATCAATGACACGAAAAGAAAACTAAAAACTGTTTATGGTACAAGACATCTACGCGATCATTTAACACAAAAAAATTGCAAATGTATCGCAAAACGAGAAGGAATACACAGGAAGGATAAAACAAAAAAACTTAAAAATCAGACGCCCCAAAAAGATCCGCATATCGATGAAACTTGGGCAAACGCGTGCATGTTTATTCAATATAAACGCGTGTGAGTGACTTGTTTACCTAATACTGCCTTCAGTGATAAAGTCGTCATAAATCCGGGCGCATCATATCTAATATTTTTCTAATATTTAATATGTTCGGTCCTCAACATGAAACGTAGAACTGTTTACGATATTCTCCGGAGGTATAAAGAGGAAGGCAGAATAAACTTGAAGCATAGTCCTGGCCGTCCAAAGGTTCTAACGACGCTTGAAGAACGCGCTATCGTCCGGAAAATCAAGAAAAACCCTAAATTGAGTGCTCCAAAAATTGTAAGTGAAGTTTTCGCAGACTTTAAAAAAAAGTGGGATGCGAAACAGTGCGCCGAGTTTTGAGAAATGCTCAATATAATGGTCGTGTTGCACGTAAAAAACCATTCATCAGTGAAGTGAATAGAAAAAAACGATTCAATTTCGCTAAGGAATATGTTTTGAAGAATGCTGATTATTGGGATGACGTTATTTTTGCCGTTAAAGCAAATTCAATGTCTCTGGCTCGGATGGACGTGTTATGGTGTGGCGCAAGCCCAACGACGAATTGAGTCCGAAGAACCTCAGGCCTACAGTGAAGCACGGGGGCGGCAGTTTAATGGTTTGGGGATGCATATCTACTCGCGGTGTTGGATTCCCGTCGATACTTACAACTCTTGAAAAACAATTTGCGAAAAAGTGCCGCGAAAATGGGTATTTTAGATACATTTAAATACTACGAAGACAATGACCCCAAACATAAGGCTCGCATTGTTCAAGAATGGAAGCTGCGTAATTGTCCAAAATTGCTTCATCCTCCTCCCCAGTCACCAGATTGTAATCCCATTAAAAACCTCTGGGATGAATTGTACCGTAGAATTCATACCAAGCCGATTTTTTCTAAGGGGGAGCTCGAGACAAGGCTTCGCGAAGAATGGGTGAAAATGGATGTACAATAGAATACTTGCGAAAAATCATCTCCAGTATGCCAAATCGTTTAAAATGTGTTATTGAACAAAAAGGACATGCAACAAAATACTAGTTTTATATAATTTTTGTTTATTTCTACAATATAGCCTATGTGCGGATCTTTTTGAGAGGTAAAATTTTTTGTTTCTTTTACAAAATTTCCTATTTTTTGGTATTTCTAAAATGAAATTTTTTTTTGTATTTATGTGATATGTAAGGCTATTATGTTCTGCTCATAATATATACTTTTTTAAATTTTTTCCCGCTTTTTATTGACTTATAAAATGAGAAAGAAGGAACATTTCTTACTTGTGCGGATCTTTTTGGGAGTCACTGTACATACATGACCGAAATGGATGGCTAATCCGCTAAACAATGGCTGCGTTCCTGCGAACGAATCTGGTTTTGACATTTCTCGAATTTTCTTCCAAATGCTTTTCCCTCCGGTAAAATTTGTACGGGGAACTGACATGAAAATGTTCCCCTCCGGATCCGAAAAGTCATCTGATCCGGAGGAGATTATTTCCATGACAGTTGTCCGTACAAATTTTACCGGAGAGAAAAGCATTTGGAAGAGAATTCGATAAATGTCAAAGCCTGATTCGTTCGCAGGAACGTTTTTTCACACACACACTACACTAGTTGTAAAAGCAGCAATTTTGCCTTCACTGCTCTCTTCAGTAGGAAGAATAGTGGGTGCCTTATTTTTTTCTGAGCAGTGTATACATTTTTCAGTAAACATTTTCGTCCACATGTCCATAGCGGACACCCCTCTGCAACAGATAATTTTGTTGGCACCGTGACTTTCCGTTGTAGAGAAGTTTCACTGTAATATATTTTCATTAGAAGTGATGAACTTAATAATCAAATGAATTAAAAGTTACACTTTACAAGCATCGATCTTAACTGCGATATTTTCATTCGAGTTCCTACTATAGTAACGTCTTCCTCTACATTTTTTTAATACATAATCCTGTTGTTCTTATCTGTCTTCTGCTGAAAAGAAAGATACTGACCAAATTCCAGGTCCTTGGTATTTTTGTATTCATATTTTACGGATAGGACGACTTTTAATGTTTCTATCTTTAGAATTCTTCAAGGTTGGCTCGTGTTTTTGATACAACATGACGAGTAATTCTCATTCATCCCAAAGTTCATTCTTTAGAAAAATCCTTTGATTTCTCTTTTGCTATTTAGAGATAAGCATAAAGAATGAAAATAAAAATTTGTAAAGGTCGTGTCCGAAGAAAAATGATGGATATAAATCTAAATTTAAAACAATTTCAAAGAAATCGTTTAATGCGCTCTTGCCCTGTAGCAGTCGTTTAATAAGGGATTTCTTGTGTTTTGTTTTTCGAATGTTTGAAGGATATTATATTCATATCTTTTAAATCCCTATAATAGGAAACAGATGGCCAAGGCCCGACGTCAAGCTGTAGCGCCACAATGATGTATAGGAAAAATCGTTCGAAACGGACTAATGTATAGAGATCAGTAGGCATAAAATCAGATCGTAACAATAGGCGCGTTCTTTTGCAAATCTTAACGTATACAGGTTAGTGAAATAACACGCGATACAACAAAAACATCAACTTATATGGGTTAGCGTTCTACCCCGGTGGCTTATCGGTGGCAGGATCTAACCTGGATGGAATATAAATTTTGGATTTTGATAGTCCTGGAGGACATTTTTTTTTTTTTTTTTTTTTTTTTTTTTTTGGTGGAGGTTGGTGGATTTTGGATACTTGGTGGACGGTTGGATTTTGGTTTAGATTCGAAAGTGAACGTATTTTTGCGGAGTTTGTGAAAATTAGTTTGTCGGAACCTGAACGACTGAGGAATAACATTTTCATATGAGAAACGAACTTATAAAGTGCAGAAAAATTCAGATTTGGTTCTTGTGTACGCAACGTTAATAGTGCCAGTGTGGACGAAAAGGAAAATTAAGAACAATTTGAAGTTGGAGAAGAAATGTACAATGGAAGTTAAAATAAGACGTTTTATTGCGCCGTTGTTTTTTCGGAATGAAATAATTTGCAATAGAATTGAACGCGAATTTCCTATTTTGGAGAAAAGAACGAATAGCTGGATTTTTGGTCCATTATTATATTATTAGTCCATTATTATATGTAGTCCGGATGGCGCAACGGTTAGCACGTTCGCCTTCAACGCACTGGGCCCCGGTTCGATTCCGGGGATTTACGTGTCGGACTATGAGCCCACTCAGCTGTTAAATGAGTACCCATTATAGGGTAAATAACTCGGTTGAGCGTATTGCTGATCACATACCTCTGCACAAAAAACCGTCACGATCTAGAAAATGAGATGATGCTAACTCATCTCGAGGCCGTGGTTCAAATTAGACTTTTGCGCCAGTTATTTATTTTATTATATTATTAGAAACAAAAAAAACATCTGTTTTAGGAAAATCAAATGCGAACGAGTTCAAACGTAGACATAAACGGAAAATGGATTATGGAAATTGGACGATTATCATCTGATTGCACGCTGTTCGTGGAGATGATTGAAGGACGTATTTGAACTGGAGTTTTATTTACATTTATAATTTATAATTATTTCTTCTTTGTTTTAATTCCTTTACGAGTATTGTCTATAATTGAATCAAAATATCGGTTGCAACACCCGAAAGGGCGATCGATGGTTTCATTCGTGAGAAATCAAACAGTGAGTTCACACTTTTTTTTCACTTCAATTCAATTTTGTTGTCTTTTTTTTATATTTCAAATTAGCTCATTGTAAATTTTTTCTCCTTCATCTTTCTACTAGTTTTTTTTATTGAATATTATTGTATTATTGATTTTTTTTATGAATTTTCTTTCCTGAAATATAAATTTGTAATGTCTAATTAAACTTTCTGAATCTTTTGGGTTCTTCCGTGTCCCGAAGGATGGACACATTTCTTTCCTCCTGCCAATTTTTCCCTCATTTGTTTTGTGTTTCAGTAAAGGTGGCTTAACTACGACCATTGTGCACTGGCTCAAAATCCACGACCGTACGCCGGTCTAGCCGGGACATGAGCCACCGAGCCAGATTGCACTTTACTCAATTGTCCTAACCCCTTGTGGGGCATAGCGCGTCAACTGTTCCATGTGGCCCAGTTGACGTTTCGTTACCATAAACTGATTTCGGAGAATGCAGTTGCCAGCATGCACCTCCTGCACATCCATGGCCACGAACGTTGTCGTAGACGGGATTCGAACCCGAAACGCCAGTAGTCAAACATGAGACTGATGCCTCAACACACTGCGCTACCGGTCGCCCCCGCACTTTAGTCAGAAAATATTCTTGTTGCAGTGACGGTGGCTCGACACAGAGCCGTGGTTCGCAACATATAGCCACATTCTGATGAATTGGCGTTGATGACATTTTGAGTGCTTTGGAAAGGAAAAATGATGTTCTTGGCAATGAAGTGATATATAGGCAGGATGGGTATGATATGACTGGGGTTGTTGAGGTGAAAGCACTGCACCGCTGTTGAAGTGATTTGGAGTCCTTTGGTGAGGAAAAAGCACATTCATTTGGCTGGTGTTGAGACGAATGCAATAGACTACTGCTGACGCCATTTTGAGTACTTTGGTGCGGGAAAAAGGATATGTATCTGATGCTTAATAGATAATGTACCTGATACTCAATAGATACTATATCTCTAGATACTGTATTTGTTGCTCAGTAGATGCTGAATCCATTGGTTAATAGATACTGTATGGGCTGCTCAATAGGTACTGTTTCTGTCGCTCAATGCATACTGCACCTCAATGTACTGTATACTCAGTGGATGTTGTATCTTTTGGTCAACAGATACTGTACCTGTTGCTCAGTAGCTGTTGTATCTAATGGTTAATAGATACCGTATCTTTTGCTCACTAAATTAATCGGAGCGAGAAGAGCAACATTTTTCAAAATATCATAGACACCTTAAAAGCTAATGAATCAAAATTGAAATGTATTTACATGGGACGGGCAGATGAACATCAGCGCTCTTTTCGTGTCATTACTGCTAACCAACAAGGCCACTACGCATCCTATTCACACTGGCAATGACGAATCATTGTATCTCCCTAGTGAGTAATTCTTTCAATACTTTATTCATGCTTCGTTATTCACTCGATAAATAACCTCCAGTTTCCAGTAAACTTACTCCACACATGCACACACCTTCATAGGTCCGATCCCTATACCAACTATGCAGGCGGCCACGAACAAATTGCTGAGAAATTTAACCTATAAATCGGTTCTAATTTATTCCAGCCAATTTAATCAAATGTGGGCTCAAAATCCAGAAGGCATACACAAACACTGTGTGGGTATACTGCAACCACCAGACCAGTAAGTAATTCAGAAGCTAAACGAAACGAAACTTTTATTGTGATATGAGCGGAATATTTGCTATAGAGCTCAGGTAGACCACCTACGAAGGAAATAAAGGAAATACGATGTATGTAAATCAACAGTGATGTAGATTGATTTGAAGGATCATCGTGAAACAGTCCGCTGGTGGTTGTAGAGCAGAAGTGAAATTGATTCAAATTGATTTTGAAACTCGGTGTATTAGAGTTTACTTAAGCACGCGGTCAATTTTGAAATGGGATTGAAACAACACAGCTAAAACACATTCAGCTTGCATTCGTTGTGAATTCTCTTGAGTTTTACTTCCACAAATGAAAATGGAAGGATATTTCGTCAATGTCATCACCAACAGCATTATCGTTCCAACATTTGGACTTTACTTCCATTTTTCAATTGTTTATTGCTCCGCCCTCAAGTCAATAAAATCGGATCACCAAATTTCACATCCTGAAAAATGGCGCCCGTGAAGTCAACTATGCATACACTTGACGCGTTTTCCAATACGTTTCATTTGATTGACGATATCCCTTTAGCTTTTATGTTTTTGTTGTGCTCATTTCGTCCTGCGAAAATTCCAGAATTTAATATGAAAGAAGATCCAACAGAAAACAATGTAGAGAGAAATGTTTCATGCTTGTCCTCGTCCTAGGACATACTCACGTCTGATAACAAAACTTGACAACTATGTGGTATTTACGAAAAAGGAAATGTAAAATACCAGGAAAACAACAAAATATTTTGCTATAAAATGAAAAAAAGGAAGTAAAGGAAGAGAATGTGGTAGTGGCGCATGAAGAATGTTGTAGGGTCGGTGAATTCCAACTTGCCCCAGGATTACAACCAACTTTTCATGATGTCGTTGTTCTGGATGTCGTTGTCGACTAACGTTGGTATTTAAAATGGAAATGTTCTTCGACGGATTTTATTTGGTCCGTTAGGTACACATCACGAACATGGCAACGTCATGTTCTACTGAGAAGTGTTTTTATCCGAATGTACCTGAGTGGCACAATGATTGCAAAATAAAAATCTTATTTAATTCCTGTTAGAAGAGGTTATTTTTTTTTACATTTCAGTTGAAATATTTGAAATATGTATGTATACGACTTTGTTATGTCCATATACAATAAATCCCCGTGAAAATGAACCACAAGAATTACTTAAAAAATGACTCAATAACCATTCAGATTAAAATTGTTTTATTATAAGTTTATTGTGTCAGCATATATGTAAGTCTCTGGGTGTTGTATCTGGTTTAGGCTTTGGATGAATAAGTACCTGTTAGCTAACAGGCAGTTTAACAGGACATTGAGAAAACAGCCCATACTCGTACAAAAGTATTTTAGTCGACTGAAAACCAATGCGATTTGGCCAGGCAATGTTGATAGTAGTAGAAATGCAGTAAATTGTTTTCAGTCTAATTAATTTGGAGCGAAATGCAGTTTTAATGGATATCCCAAAATATTACTCTTACTGATAATCAGATGTAATTGAAATTTTCGGAATAGCCCGATTAGTCCATCCACCACAGAGGAGCCGTTTCTGATCTTGAGTGGTTTGAATTTCCAAATTATAAGTGACAATCGTTTTTAAAGATAATTTAAGCGCGCAATACAGACCAACCCGCTACTATTTGAAAGTCTCACACGAAAGTATAATTGAAATAAAATTAAAATCCATACCTGGTGACGTTTCTTCTCTCGATCCGGTACGGCATGCCAATTGAATTGCAAATTCCAATCGAATCCTCCCACGTTTACACCTTCCGAATTTTTCCAATGGTATTCAAGTGTGGTATCATCAATTACATCGATAACTGGACACACAACAGTCGTTGAATTGCGGCCGATACGGTCGACAAGTGGCTCCAACCAACCTGAAACGACATAAAAAAAAGACGAACAAATGAAAAGATATTTTCACTCATTAACAAATGACAAGTGGTATGAATTTAAGATATTTAGGGACCTATTTTTACTTATGTTGATACAGTAATTATGTCATCAATGAAATGGAGGGATGTTAAAAAATATTGTAAGAGGGTGTTAAGTGGAATGTAATTAAGAGTCAATGCTTAAAATTCCGAAATACTTAAGGACGACGTTTGTTTGATGAATTGAAGCGTTTGCAGCAAAAAAAAAAACGGATAGCTCGATTTTTGATACTTTTAGGTAATTGAAAAAAAAAATTAATTTTCAACTTTCTCATTTCTTCATTTTTCCAATTTTTGGTGTATGTCTTTGCGCGTATTTTGCAACCACTTTCATTGCGTAATCCATTAAACGGGAGGTTAATTCGTTATGTATTGTTAATTGCATTGACCCCTCCAGGGCATGGGCGCGACAACATTCTTAGCATTTCTATACCTTGTTGAAGTTTCGATAGCATATCTACTTTTTGGAAGTGCAGTTGCTAGCATGCACCTCCTATCCGCGCCGTCTTTATACTGACAAGCTCGGAGCACTGTGAGAGTTCTATTAGTACTCAAAGGCAGTTTTTGATCGCGCCGAGATTTGAACTCCGAACTCTTACGATTAGTATCGTATAGCGGTGACCGAACGACCACCGAGCGCGATTGACTTAAACTTGTAAATCTTTTTAATTAAAGATGTGTTATAGCCCAATAATTTTCGCTTTCGACAGTGTTAACCGGGATTCCATATTGGCGGCTTTGCGCAGCAGAAACATCCCTGAGAAGTTTGTGGCTATTATTAAGGCGACCTACGATGGCGCAAAATGTCGCGTTTTGCATAGAGGCAAGGTGTTGGGGGACTTGTGAGATTTGAAGTGGATTTCGGAAGCGATGCATCTTCTCCTCAAAGATTAATACCAACAACACCAAGGTTCTTAGCCCGCCGCGCCGCGCCGTTGCGAAAAAGAAATCTGACACATATTGCCATCAATATTAACGGGCAGCCTGTAGGTGGACAATTTCGTCTACCTGGGTAGCATTTTTGCCGAAAATTGAGGTACGGAGCAGGACGTCGCTCGTCGTATCAACTAGGCTAAATGCGCTTTCGGCATGTTGTCCAAAATCTGGCAAAGCAGTTATCTCAGTATAGTATTAAGACCGAGCTGTGTCTGTTTCGCTCCCTGGTACTGTCTGTGCTTTTGAATGGGAGCAGTACATGGAAAGTTTCCTAAAGAGTTCCCAGGAAGCTGTAAGTTCTTGTCAACTCAAGTCTTCGTCGAATTTTAAAAATGTTCTGCCCCGAAACAATATCAAATGAAGTAATAAGTTGTCGTGCGGGGCAGATGTCAATCGACGAATTGATACGCAGGCGAAAATGACTGTGGATAGGTCACACATTGCGGAAGAATGATAACTGTATTGCTTTACATGCCATAAAATTGAACCCCATTTCCAATCAAGGCCGACCCAGAGGTGGTCTAAAATCTCAAGGCGCCGTTCTGTGGCAAATGAGTGTGAGTATCTAGTTGAGCGATGGGGGAAGTTGTGCCCGATCGTACAGAGTACGATGGCACACAGAAATAGTTGACGCGCTATGCCCCAATCCTGGAGTCAAATCCATCTAAGCCGAGCTTCCTACAAAACGAAGACAGGTTATCGACGTATTCGAGTAAAGAAACCATCAAGTGTTTGTTTGACACACATTTCCCTGGAAGTTCAGCTGTAGCCTCAATTGCGGACCTCCACGCTTGTCGCACAGCGCCATGTGATAATGCATCAATCTTATCTCGAGAGAAGATTATTTATGCGTTCTCCAGCGTTGAACCTTTTAAATTCACTGGACTAGATGGCATCATTCCGGTAGATTTTGCAGCATTGTTTGGGAATGGTATACCCATTGAAAAAAAGCATCCTGATGGCCCCCCTGGAGCTGGCGTATGTTCCTCACATTTGGAGGGAAGTGCGGAAGGTTTTCATCCCGGAAGTGGATAGAAGTTCACATGAGCGCGCAAACTACGTCTGACCCATTAGCCTTTCTCAGCTCTGATGAAACTACTGGAGGGACTGGTTGATATCCCGTTGATATCCATTTGCAGTATATCATTCCGCCACTCCTTCTATCCACATCGCAGCATGCTTATTGGAATGGCAAGTCGGTGGACACGGCTCCTCACTCTCTGATCATTGTTGTTTCCTGTGACGAAGTGCGATCATTAGTCACCTTGCAAGCTCGTTAATATGATACTAACATCTTGGCGCACACACACTTCCTTGGGTACATCGACGGTATGTAGGAATGTCTGTAGAGGAACCCTTCAAGGGGGATATTATCTCCCATTCTTCAGAAAGTGAAGTGAAGTGCAGATGCTATAGGTACAATGCTACTGTTGCGCTCTTCTCGTGCAAAAATGGCTGGCCAAAAATGGGGCATTCACCCTAAGGCTGTACCTTGAATAAATATTGTATATACAGCTGTCGTACGTTCTAAACTACTGCACGGAATAAGTGTGTGTTGGACAGCACTTCGAGTAGCGACCTGTTATAACTTACTAGGAAAGGTACAAAGGCTAACTGTGCTGGCCATGACGGGGACTTTTAGAACTACCCTGTCCGCTGGGCTAGACATGGTACTCGGCTTGCTCCCGTTGGACATATGCGACGAAAAATTGGCGACAAACGGCTCTACGCCGAAACTGATCAATGGCGGAAGCTGAGCTGCGGACATCTCGACTATACTGGGCAACTTGAATCTCCCCGTGGAGACGGATTATACTTCCACAAAATACGTTTTTGGCCGGAACCGCACCAGCCATATTCCGTTGAGGAGTTTATTGGCTGATAACAAGCTCCTGACCACCAACTAAGTCTTATTATGACTTATTAGGTGTTATTAGTCTTATTATGACTTCTTAGATCATAATAAGACTTACTTCCAATTTAAACCTATCAAAATTGAATACATAAACCTGAAGATGCCGTGTATAGGCGAAACGTTGTTTGGCAGACATTGACGCATAATAAAAACTTAATACAAGCTGGGCAAAGAATATTTCTGTATAAAACTATAGGTAAAACTATTTTGAAAAAAATGTGAAGGAGGGGCGTCAAAATTTTCTTTGCCTGTTCGTTAAATAAGGCTTTGACCGACTCTGTTAAGGATACGAGTGTAATACAGCTCAATCGCTATATCGCCAGCACAGGCTGATTCAATTAGCTGACTTTGGTGGTATCAGAACGGACCCAGAGGTGTGCTGTGTGTTATCATGGCAGTCTCTTTCTGTAACCTAACCTATTGCCCTAACCCCGCAAAGTAGTAGTACAACCCAAGAAGTGGTGTTGGTTCATATAAGTGGCCGAGATTGAAAGTTTTGCAGGACTTTTGCTTTATTGTGTACCTTGTTAAGTTGTTTTGCGGTGTTAAAAATCACTCCGGGGTTTACCAAACAAAAATTGTTGCTAACAAAAATAACGTTTCATTGATAACGTTTGCGTAGTTATTTTAACATACCCATTTCTATTGTTTTGAAAAAAAAAAGAAAAAAATATTCTAATGATGTGGGGGTACTAAATATGAATCTGACATTTGTCAAAAACAAATTTACCGAGTAATCCTTTTGGGACCAAAGTAACGAATTAACATTTTTTCGATGTTGTTTTGTCTAAGTTATGCTGGACATTCCCTATCGACTCCATAGTGCGGCCAGGGAAGTTTTGGCTTCGACCAGAGAAAATTTGACTTTTGGATGTCCGTGAATTTTCAGCATTACTGTTAGTGATGTTTTTTGCCAATATCGGGGAAAATGGTCATCCCACGAGGAAAGTCATAAGGACAAAAATTGGTTGATAATTCAATTATCTCTAATTCGATAGATAGATAGGCAAAGACCTTTTCCATAGTCCTCCGCGTGGGCGCCCCCTGGTAACGGCAGTGTATCAATTCGCTGACGGCCAATGTCTTAGCGATAAGACAGTTTGGAAAAGGCAGATAGCTGTAGCCTGAATGGCTGACGAACACCTAAGCGTCTCAGGTCTAGTAGGATGGAATGACTTGCGTAGTTGGACCTGCTACATAGTTGTGTGGGCTCCAGCACGTTTATTAAACCATCTGAAGCAGCTATCTCCGATGCCATCCCCTGAATGGGGTTAAGCGACGTGCTGACAACTTGTCCTTGCAAAAACCACTCCATGTCAAGAAACCTGGAACAAAAGCCTCGGATTTTTCCAGGCGGCCAAGGCCCGACGTCGGGCTGTCGCGCCACGATGATAATGATGATGACGATAGAAAAACTGACAGAATAGATCAATCCCATTTGTTTCTGAGTGGGATCGTAGTCCGACACTTAAACCCCGTTTTTAATCGAAAACTACCGCATTCAGTAGGAATCGAACCCAGGCCCAGTGTGTAGAAGGCGAACGTGGTAACCGTTGCGCTATCCGGACTACATTTGTATTTAAATTCTCATTGATTAATTAAATATTAAAATTATGAAATTTGCGCTCACCTATTGTACATTCACAATGTGAATCCAAATATGTAAGTACTTGTGCTGTCGCGTATCTAGCTCCTAATAAGCGCGCTCTAATCAGACCTTCACGTTTTTGTGCCCTAACAATTTTCACTTTGGGATAGTCCTTGAAATAATCTTCTAATTGCTCTTTCAGATGTGCTGTAAATAAATAGAAGTCCGTAAAGAATATTGATAATAAGATTTAATGTATAAAACGCTAAGAATACTTACGCATATCCGAAAAATCATCGACTAGAATTACGCTATTAATTAAACGCTCGGGAGATCGATCTAAGACCGAATGGACTGTTCTTAAAAGTACGGACCATGCCTCATTGTGGAAGCATATAATAACATCTGTTTGCGGCAGATCTTCTAAATATCGTCCTGGCTTTTTACACCTAAAGAAAGGAGAGATATAAAAAATATACATATTTGTTCAGTTAACTGATTTCATGCTGTTTAAAATTTGTCTTGTACCTTTTAATGCTACGAAAATACTTATTTTTTATTTTACAAATTTTTTGTACATTGATTCATTACATAAGCAGTCTGTGGCCGGACTGTCGAAGACTAACTCCAACACGAACCTAGTATAAATGTCCTCTGAATAACTCACACACACAGACTTCACTTAAATGTGAAGAAAACCGATCAACTTGTACCATGTTCGTGTTCGAGTTGAAGTTGGAGCTGAAGTTTGTAACGGACGGATTGGTGGGCATCCGAAGGTTCCCCTGGGGACTTAGCCTAAGGTGGCATAACGACCGTGAAGGTCGGGCCGTGCCATATACCAAAGAAGAAGGCCCCCCCAACGAGCTTAGCGGCGGCTTATGCTTGCTGTAGCTCAGTTCGGGAGACGTGGGCGGGACTTATCCTTTACGTATTAATAAAGATTCATAGGCCAGGGGACGACAAGGCAAACAAGGGAAGTAGAAATGGGGAATAAAAAAATGAGGCGATAAGGATGGAATGGTTGGCGGATGGCTCGTTTGCCCTCGCGCTCGCATTGGGGTCCAGGTGGAATGAGACCTTCGGCCGGCTGGTTTCGTTCCACCGACAGATCCTTACTCATCAGGTGTGGCCATAGGTCTGCCGGCGGAAGCAGCACAACCAGACCAGAATATGGTCCATTACAAGTTCAACAGTCTATGGGCGCACTTAGACGCGATTTTTGTGCAACTACAATAGTAAAACAATTGTTAACTCTACAACAGAAACTTGTCCTCGATAATTCTGGATAAAGCGCTGGTGCAAAAAGTCCCCTCTATTAAGGGTTGGACGTTAGATAGCGACAATAACATGATCCACACATTCCACATTCGCCACACTGATTTCCGCGTTAATAAATTATCTATTTTTGTATTTGCAAGGAGTAGCCCACAAATGCATCTACTACCTCACTTATATATTTATGAGTTGATTTATGTTCCACTTCGTATGACTCTTCCGGTTTGAGATCTACTGTGAATCGTTTTTATTGTGTTACCTTGCTCTTCTTTTCCTTTACGCAAAAAGAAACCCGGTTTGTGTTATCATTTGATAAATGTGTACACGAAAACATGCATGGGTTGGAATTAGGCATGGGGTGGGGGGTCAGAAATTGAACACCGCCTTTTTCAACCGTTGGCACACCGTCAAAGCCATTTGTCAAACCGATAAGGCAGTGGTAAAAACTGGTACGCTTGTCTTCCGCACACCGACCAAGCCGGAAGTATCTCCTTGCGGTGTTTGTGAAACCAAGATGACGGGGCTTTAATTCATACAAAAAACTTAAAGTAAAGTTTGCCATTTCCATTAAAAAGCCATATGCACTGAGCAACTTTTCGGTTGATCCATCGCCTACTGTGTGATCTTATAAGCTTTCAGTGTATGTGGTCTTTCATATAGATCCCATCCTGCACCGTTGAGCAACCATTGCAATCGGAGAATGATGTGCAGTCATTTCTGAGTTAGAGAAATGCCAAGTGAGGTGGTCGTGTCGTGCTCGAAATGGCCTCGATTTAATTAAACGACCGCATAACAGCTGGCTAAGCTGTCTAGTCTTCAACGGTTATGAGCTACCTGCAATAAAGTAAGGAGCCCTTGTCTTGTCAGAAAATTCGCTCGAAAATGAGAGAATGCAAATCTATCCCAGAAAATTTTCCGCCGCAGGTAGGGTTGGCGGCTGATCGCCTCTAACTATGGCAAGCCTACATTTGGAAAACGTCAGTTTGGAGGATCATCATCGTCGTGGCGCAACAGGCCGACGTCGGGCCCAGGTCGCATTTGGATTTGGACGGTAAATCTTGTAATTTTTATTCACCTTTCCTCGAATATCAGCTGCGAACTAAAAAACTAAAATAAAACTGAATCTAGAACGGAATAGGATCACATTAACTACACAGATACTCCGTCCACTAACTGAGCTTGCAAGAACTCTCCGCAAAACCGCTATGCCACTGCCAGGGAGAATTCAAGAACTGCCAAAGTCAATGGAAACTGTGATACCGGCGCTACTGCTCGTCGTTCCAAATCCAAGAAGGCCCCCATGTCTCAGAAAGTGTTAGGCAGGGAGGTACAATATTCATAATTTTTCGGGTATCGGGTGATCCAAACGATCCGAACAAAATGTCCCCGTTAATTCTTTGAGTCGTGGAACCTCAAGGTAGAATATCGTGTATGATGACTAGCGCTTCATCCAGCTAGCTCCATTACACAGGATGTTTTCCACATTTTTATTAACTCCCACATCAAAATCCATTGTTCTTAAATTTTAGGTGCAGCGAGCGCTGAAAACCTGAGCCTGGGCAACAGCAGGAACGTTAGAAGAAATTGCGGGTTTCTAACCCTAATGAGGAACAATACAACCATAGAAGGTCGATTGTAACGTAACCTTTGTTTAAGCAATAGACCTCCCACCACCCTTACCTATGTCTTCTGCAATAGTATGCCTAATAAAATAACTGCAATAGGTAATTATAAAAAAGAAACTTCCCGACGGACAAATGCGGCAGCGGATGACTAGGCAAGATTCATCCTTTAATTTTCTTCAGCCAGGACAGTTATAACGAAATTGTCTACCTGGAGAACCTTTCAGGGCGTGATTTCATCTTAACAATATACGTTTGTCTTGCGAGACGAAACGTGGTCTTTTTTTCGAGGACATTTAAGCCTCATTACACATTTTATTCGAATATCCGGCAATTACGCGGGCTAAGTACACATTCTTCGGGCAGATGGTTAGCGATGGCTTCATGATACTGATATTCACAGCAACACGGTTTCGTCTGAAGTGGCTTTTCAAGCTATGCAAGGTAGAACCTAATCAGCACCTACATACTTAGATGGGATGTCCCTTATCAATTCAGACACCGCCATGGAAACAAAAGATATTTGTTTATTCTATTTTATCAACAATTAAGAAGGCCAAAGTCCGTAAGATCTGGAGGATAAATTAAATAAATAAATTAGAGCATCTGGGATTCCTAAGTTGGCTAATAGACTATTAAAACTTTTTTTTTTAATTTTTTGGATCAATTCGGTCGTGCAGAGAAGTCCTCTGCTTTAAAATTTGTATTTCAATGTAGCACACTGAAAGATTCTCTTGGGTCCAGTGTATTAATTATGCATACGTATATTGGACCAAATGGAAAAGTTAAAAAAAAAATATCAAAAACCGCAGCGACCAAAGTATTCCCCGGGAAAAATCGAAAGAGCAAGATTGAATGAATTACATAATTCAGATGGTAAAGTAAATAAAAGTTTCTCGAAGAGCGCAGCATTTCATTTAAAAATACACTTGATGCCACACTCTTTCATGCGAAAAGTGCAATTTTAAATATTCAATATTCAAGCGAAAATATTTTTTTTTTCGGTTAAAATTTTGTTTTATCATATTTTGCATTCACTGGTTTTAATGTGCTTTGAATGCAGGGTACTCACCATTCATCGCGCGGATCTGGAAGATTTCGGTGTACTGAAATCATATCGGATACATATTGGTTGAATGCATTATTCATCCAGCCGTCGTCAACTCGTTTCTTCATTTCTGGCGGCATGTCGGAGGGTAATATGACAGGTTTGCCCATTTCACCGGCATTCTGGATGATATTATCGGCAGGAGCCGCTAGGACACCTTTGTCTGAAATTATTGAAAAAAAAATATAAATATAAATGTTTGTTAGAGCGCAGGTTACTTTAATACGAGAATGTAATTGCCAGTAAAAAAAAAGTAAACCAGGTGGGTCACTTAAAAAATTTACTACTGTAGTTTATTGAGGATCCATTTCTCAGAAAAAAAGAGCCTTGAAAATTTGGCGAAATATTGGCAATATGATCTAGTTGGTTGTTACTGAAAATGGGCATGATCAGGCCAAGAGAACGCCTACCTCCCCTACATAAGTAAAATAATTAAATGTATCAATAGTTCCCGATAACCTAAACATGAAAATCTCTAGCTTTAGTAGATTGCTCGCGAGGGCAATATTATACTCTCCTGGAAAAATAAAATCGACCAGTTGAAAACTAACGGTCATTTTCTTACAAAGAACCCCGTACTACCCTACTTTTCAGGTTTTCTGCCTATAACTCTTGAACCATATAACGTAGACATCTGATTTTTAGATGTAACCTTAAGGTGATAAGCTGCTGGAGTTTTAGTAGGTTAGGTTAGGTTAGGTTGAAAGGGCTGCTTAAAGATAACGCAAAAAGTACACATAGACCACCACTGGATCCGTTGTGATACCCCTAAGACTCAGCAACCTGAGACCAACTCACTCGTCCAACCAGCCAGAGCACACAATGAATCGATGAAGCCGACCCACACTAACCTCTTTCAGGTCATCCAGATCGGTGAAAAAGTAGGAGCCAAGAAGGTCCTTCCTAAAATTTGCAAGGGCGGGACAGGTACATAGAAGGTGAGACATAGTTTCCTCCTCCTCTTCGTCCCCACAGCTCCTGCAGAAGTCATTGTGGGGAAGACGAAGTCTTCTAGCATGCTCCCCAATTAGGCAGTGTCCGGTTAAAACTCCTATGACAGTTCTCAGCTGATTTCTGTTTAACATTAGAAGCCCAGAGGATCGCTTGGGATCCAGTTTGGGCCACATCTGTCTAGCCACATGACAGGTATTACCATCGCTCCATCTGGTGCTAGCCCTATCATATGCCGCATCTTTAATAGCCAGTTTACAAGCAGCTAGAGGCATGCTAGTACTACGCAACAACCCGCTGGTCTCATCAGTCGAGCCCGCCCGAGCTAGTTCGTCGGCCCTACAGTTGCCAGGATAGCCACTATGGCCAGGCACCCAGCACACGGAAATGTTGAAAAGTCTACCCATCTCTAAGAGGGAATTGCGACAATTCAGTACTGTCTTCGACTTGACCAAAGCAGAGCTAAGCGATTTGATCGCCGGTTGGCTATCCGTGTAGATCACAACGTTCCCAGCAGATGTGACGTTTTGCGCCAAACAGGCTAGAGCTTCAGATATTGCTGTAATTTCCGCCTGAAAAACGCTACAAAAGTCCGGGAGACGGAACGATAAATTAAAACCCATCCATTCCGAGTATACGCCAGCCCCCACTCCATCGTCAGTCTTAGAGCCATCAGTAAAAATGCTAATAGCATCTGATTCCTGAATAGCGTCAGCTGACCAGTCAGTCCTGGAGGGGATCAAGCTAGTAAAACCCCTTTCGAACAAGTATTTCGGGGAGGTATAGTCCGTCACTTCGGGAATATCAAAGTTCCTCAATACAGACGAGTGACCAATGGTTGACGCGGCCCAATAACCGGTTTCGCGAAGGCGAACAGCCGTGCTCGCCGCCATCTGCTCTGCAAAAATGTCCAAGGGAAGCAAATTCAACATTACGCCCAAGGCAGCGGTCGGTGTAGTCCTCAGAGCCCCCGTGATGGCAATACATGCCAATCTTTGGACCTTCTTCAGTAGGGTTCTGTAAGCTAAAATCCTAAGTGCCGTCCACCAGACGACAACCCCATGCAGTAGAATAGGACGCAAAACCGATAAGTAGAGCCAGTATACAACCTTCGGTTGTAAGCCCCACTTCTTCCCTATAGCCCTCTTGCACGAGTATAGTGCAACAGTTGCCTTTTTAACACGCTCCTGAATGTTCAGCTTCCAGGAAAGTTTCCTATCCAGGATGAGACCAAGGAATTTGGCTTTATCAGTGAGCACAAGCCTTGCGCCCTCCACCAATGGTAGCTCGAATGAAGGTAGGCTGTTTCTCCTAGTAAAGAGGACAAGTTCCGTTTTAAGCGGATTTACTTTGACACCAACCTTGCTAGCCCAGTTCGCCAAGATGGAGAGGGCGTTCTGCATTATACCACTAAGCACACAGGGAAATTTACCCGAGATGGCAATCGCAATGTCGTCCGCATAAGCAATAACTTTGCATCCCATCCCTTCCAGTTCCAAAAGCATTCCGTTGACCGCCAAGTTCCAGAGAAGGGGAGAAAGAACACCACCCTGAGGAGTACCTCTGTTCACGTGTCTACGTGCAGATGATGTGCCCAGACTAGTGGAGATAATTCGTGATGTAAGCATCATGTATATTAGCCTGCAGAGCGAGTCATCCCCCCGAAGGTTTGAGAGGGCATCTGTGATGGCCTCAGGTTTCACGTTGTTAAAGGCACCCTCAATATCAAGGAAGGCCACAAGCGTGTACTCTTTGCAGGCAAGAGACTTTTCGATGAGACCCACCAGAGAATGCAGGGCAGTATCTACGGATCTACCCTTCCAGTAAGCGTGCTGGGAGGTAGATAGAAGATCCGCTGGAATAGTGCTCCGCAAGTGTATGTCAATCAAACGTTCCAATACTTTCAGCAAAGTCGATGATAGGCTGATGGGCCTAAGGTCTTTCGGACTCGCGTGAGAGCTTTTACCCGCTTTCGGGATAAAGACTACTTTAACCTCCCTCCAGATTCGAGGAATGTAGATTAATTCAAGACAGGCTTTAAAAATCGAGTCAAGCCAAGGGTATACTACGTCCAGCACGTGCTGTAGGTCCGCAGGAATTATACGATCAGGGCCAGCAGACTTGAAGGAGTCAAAGCTGGTTATGGCCCATTCGATCTTTTCTTTCGAAAAAAGTGACGCGGAGTCGCATGGCGCCACATTAATTGTAGAAACAGTTTCCAGCGAGACCACAGAAGAGCTATCCGGAAAATGTATGTCTAAAAGGACTTCGATCGTCTCTTGACTTGAGGATGTCCAAGTGCCGTCATCTTTTAAGAGATAACAAGGTGTTATTGGATTTGTCGACAGAATCTTCCGAAGTCTAGAGGTATCGCTGGAACTATCGATGCTTTCGCAGAATGATCTCCACGAACTACGCTTGGCTCTTCTCAGTTCTTTTTTATAAAGGCTGAGTTGACCCTTGTAGATTGCCCAGTCTGAGCTTTGTTTAGAAAATTTAGCCCTATTGAAGCACCTTCGGCATGTGGCCCTAAGCTCACTAAGCTGAGCACTCCACCACGCCGGTTTAGTCCTGCCTCTTTGTCTACTAGCAGGGCATGATCTATCAGCAGATTTCATTAAGACTCCCGTCAGAGTCTCCACCATTGCATCCAACTCCTGCGTGTTGCTTGGCTGACAAGGTAGCGGGGGTAATGTATTCATAAAACACTCCCTGTACTGGAGTTTTAGTAAGTTGGGCATAATCCGATCAAAGAAATGCCTACCTCCCCCACAAATTTCAAAAAATTTAATATTCGTTTAATTACGATAACTTTCGATAAAATGACACTAGCAAGTTGAAAATTTGGTAGAATGTTGTCAGTAAGATTTAGTTGGTTTGTGTTCAAAATGGGCAAGAGCCGACTCAAGGAACCCCTACCTCCCCTACAAATTAAACTTCAAATAAGGGATAACTTTTGGTAGCATGAAGCCAGCGACTTGAAATTTTGGTCAAATGTTTAAAGTAAGATCGAGTTAGTTGGTATTAAAGATAGGCCAAATCCGACGCAAGGAACTCCTACCTACCCTACAAATGAAACTTAAAATAGCGATAACTTACGATAAAATAAAGCCAGCGACTTGAAACTTCGATCAAATGTTTGTAGTAGGATTCAGCTGGCTGATATTCAGAATACCTAAAATCCGACCAACGAAACCACCACATCCCCTACAAATGAAACTTCAAATAAGCGACAACTTTCGATGGAATGAAGGCAGAGACTTGAAATTTTGCTTAATGTTCGTAGCATGATCTAACTGGTTGGTGGCAATGATGGGCAAGATCCGACCCAGGGAACCCCTACCTCCCCTACAAATGAAACTTCAAATAAGCGATAACTTTCAATAAAATGAAGCGAATTGGAAATTTGGTAAATATTTGTAGATGATCGCCAACCTCCCCTACAAACTGGCCATATAGGTACACTTTTAATGCATATGGTCATTGCCAATTGGTTTGGTATCACCACTAGGTCTGTGCAAGTCTAGGGTATATACGCTTCGGCCTGGTTTAAACTAGTGTAAATTATCTACCATTTGAGACTAAAATGAAACTTCTAGCTGTTATAAAATACCCAGATAGAGCTATTAAGGTTGAAATAGACAGAAATTTCAGCATTTTTGCTTACAACCCCACAAAAAATAGGCCGAATTAAAAAATAATACAACAATAGCACAAAAATAGTTTGTAAAAGTTTTATGTGGATTAAGCCAAATAACGTTAGTTACTGTATTCCTGAATTGACGAGCGTCTTCTCAAAAAATGGATTATTAGATTAGAAGATCAGATACTCGAGCATAGTCCGAAATGAACATCTTAAACTCTCCGGGGGGACAATGGCCAGAATCTCTGAATCACTTTCTAGCGACACATAGTAAAATTCCCCAGAAGGGACGGATCGTAGAAGAGAATGGCCGAGGCTAATTCGTCAGCATTTTCTCTTCCACAATGTCGACGTATTCACCAGTATCCGGACCCTCAGTATACTGATGTTAGCGTGCGTAAGCTGATTGTTCTGAAGTTATGATATGTTGTATACGAAAGTGAGGTAGTAAACTATCCAAGTTTGTGTCACTCCTCCGCCGCCATCTTGGAGAAATCTCCAAAAATTGGAAATTTTAATGCAAAATTTTCTGTAGAAAACAAAATTTTAAACAAATTTCATTGATTAATCTTTCTTCTTGTTGAAATATTTCTAGATAGCACTGTAAGAATGCAATACCAGTTCTTATTTTTCCGTTGCACTTTCTCTCTCTCTCTCTCTAACTGATACACACATACATATTTCATTACTGGATTATTTACTGTATTATATTCTTTTGTTAAATGAGCAGTCGCACTTAATACACCACTTGAATTAGAACGCTGGCGTTTTTACTCTGTCGATCCCAACAGGTTATGGGCCCAGACCCAGCAATAGTGGTGCTGTAAAAAGTAACTGGAAAGTTAAAGTGAATCTCGTGAAAAAAAAAAATAAATATATTCGCGAAAGATGAGTGCGACGGCGGTGTCATTAATTGAAAAACTGCACGATAAAAATTACTGTAGCTGGAAGCTTCAGATGAAAAGTGCGCTAATTTGCCAGGATCTGTGGAGATACATAAGTGGACCCAAACCGGAGGAAACCGACGCTAACACGGTCAGAGTGGAATGGTCCAACAAAGACGAAAAAGCTTTGGCCACCATTATCCTGAACGTAAGTGCATCTCAACTTATTCATATGAAAAACGCTAAAAGTGCGAAAGATGCCTGGAAAATCCTTGAGGGAATCCATCAACCATGCGGACCCGGCAGAAAAGTTACGCTTTTCAAGCAACTATTGTCTTTCAAGATGGCGGAAAATTCATCAGTTTCCACACATATACACGATTTTGCCGATATTTCAGAAAAACTGAAAGAGATAGACATATCAATCGAAGAAGATCTACTGTCTATTATCCTATTAGCGAGCCTGCCAAAATCATTCGACAACTATGTTGTAGCGATGGAGACAAGGGATGAGTTGCCGAGCTTCGAGCACCTGAAAACAAAGTTGATCGACGAAGGCCGTAGGCGAGATGCTGAGAGAGACGACAATAATGTGTCCGAACAAGTTTTTATGTCAAAAGCTAAATCGAGCCAGCAGCATACTCCAAAGAAAGACAGTGACAAAGCTAGGAAGAAAATAGAGTGTTTTGCATGTCACAAAAAAGGCCACTACGCTTCTGAATGCAGGAGTAAGCGAAAAGAAAAATCTGCTACGACATCATTTGCCGCGATGAACACAGCACTTGCTGCGAATTCGATGAGTGAAGTAATCAACAATAACAGTTGGATAATTGACAGTGGAGCAACAGCTCATATGTGTAAAACAAAAGAAGTGTTTGTTGAATTCACCTTGTATCAGGAAACAATTTTTCTCGCAGATAATAAAACAGTTGAGGCAAAAGGCAGAGGCACAGTGAATTTCAAATCGGGAGATCAATCGGTAAATCTAAAAGAAGTTCTCTATGTACCCGATCTGCGTGTAAACTTTATTTCGGTGTCGAGAGCAACAACAAATAAAATGACAGTGAATTTCGAAAGTAATCGGTGCGTGATCAAAAGTGGAAACTCTGTAAAACTGCGAGAAAGATCGGAAATTTATATATTTGCACAAATGACGGACAGTGTATGAGTGCAAATGCGATAAATAGTGCATCGAATGACGATTACTTGAAATGGCATATTCGGTTTGGCCATCTCAACAGAAAAAGTATTTGTGAACTGCATCATAGTGAAATGGTTCACGGGCTTGACATCAAAAATTCAAGCGTCGACCATGTAGACAAGTGCGAAGTTTGTTTAAAAGGAAAGATGATAGTGAAACCGTTTCCAAAATATTCTGAAAATCGATGTCAAAAGCCACTAGAGCTTATACATAGTGACATTTGTGGGCCGATGAGGCATAATTCAATTGGTGGGGCGAAATATTTTGCCACTTTCATAGATGATTGCACAAGAATGACATTTGTTGTGTTTTTAAAACAAAAGAGTGAAATACTTAGTGCACTAAAAACATTTAAACAAAACGCAGAAAATCAAACCGGGTATAAAATGAAAATGTTGCGTAGTGATAACGCGAAAGAGTATTTAAGTAGTGATTTCACTCAGTATCTCAATCAACATGGAATACGTCGGCAATTAAGTGCAGAATACACACCGCAGCAGAATGGTGTCGCCGAGCGGGCTAATAGGACGTTGGTAGAGATGGCTCGTTGTATGCTTATACAAGCAAAGTTACCAGAATCCTATTGGGCGGAAGCTGTGCATACGGCATGCTACTTACGAAACCGAGCACCTACAAAAGCTTTGAAGAAGATGACACCATTCGAAGCATGGTATGGATCGAAACCAACAGTAAAACATCTGAAGCAATTTGGATGCCGAGCAGTAATGCTAAATAAGCAGTCAGGTAAATCAAAATTTGAGCCTAAAGGGATCGAAGCTATATTTGTAGGATACAGCGAGGAAGCGAAGGCTTATCGGCTTTATGAGCCCAAATCACGAAAGCTGTATAAAAGTCGAGATGTGACATTCCTTGAGTATGAAGCTGGTGGAAACGAAAATGACGATTATCAACTTATTGTCTTCGAAAATAAACCCGAAGAAGCAATCGTGGAAGGGGAAACATTTGAGACAACGGAGAGACTACTGGAAGTAGGACTTCACCATTCAACAAATGCGGGCCGGAGCTCTCGATCGATCGTTATTACGACAGTGATGAAGTATACGAAAGCGATAAAGAAAATGAACGAGATAAAGGAACACCCATTGCAAAGCCTTTTAACAAGGGAGGAAGACCACGAATTATCAGGACGGGTAAGCCAGGAAGACCGCGCATAATTCGAAATGGCAATCAAAACACACTTAACTTGACGGATGTTGATGGAGGCAGAAATCCTCTCTCTGTGGAAGAAGCGCTTTCGGGACCACAAGCGAATGAATGGCAAAAATCAATGCAGGAGGAATATGATGGCATCTTAAGCAATCAAACCTGGGATCTGGTTGACTTGCCGCGAGGGCGAAAACCAATAAAATGTAAATGGGTATTCAATATCAAGACGGACCAAAAAGGAGAAATAGTCCGCTACAAGTCAAGGCTGGTGGCAAAAGGTTGTAGCCAGAAAGCGAATATTGATTATAAAGACACTTTTTCACCAGTAGCACGGTATTCGACAGTGAGATGTGTTCTCGCGCTGGCAGCTGAATTCAATTTGTTGTTGCATCAAGTGGATGTGACGGCAGCATATCTTAATGGCACACTCGAGGAGGAGATATATATGGAGCAGCCCAAATCATTCATCGATAAAAATTACCCGGACCGAGTATGCAAGTTAAAGAAAGCCCTCTACGGATTAAAACAATCCGGACGCGAATGGAACAAGAAGCTCGACGAGACATTGAGGAAAATCGGATTTGTCCAATGTAATGCAGATACTTGTGCTTATTCAATGAATAGAGATGGAAAAATCAACATAATTGTCGTTTACGTCGACGATATGCTGATCGCGAGTTCTCACCGGGACGAATTGAACTATATTAAAAAGAGTTTGTAATCTGTTTTTGACATTGTTGACAAAGGACCTGCGGAATATTTCCTTGGCATCGAAATACGCAGAGATCAAGAACGAGGTGACATCGCAGTTAATCAGGAGCAGTTCATCGGAAACCTTCTTCAAGAGAATCGTATGTTGGATTGTAAGACAACAGCAACGCCACTCAACCGAGGGACGATCCTTGAGTCTTGTAACGACTGTACGAACTGCGAGAAAGCTGATGTAAAAACGTATCAATCACTGATCGGATCGCTTATGTACTTGGCGCTGATGACGCGACCAGATATATTACATTGCGCGGTAAGGCTAGCGCAATACAATCGGGATCCACATGCCACGCATTTGAAAGCTGCAAGAAATATATTAAAATATTTAAACTCTACTATAAATCTTAAATTAGTCTATTCTAAAACAGGTAATCCATTGGTCGGATACGCTGACGCTGATTGGGCTGGTTGCAATGATGGAAGAAAGTCTTTCACTGGCTATGTTTTCACGCTTGGAGGTGGCCCGATATCCTGGGAGTCCCGAAAGCAACATGTCGTTGCTCTTAGTTCCACTGAAGCTGAATATCTCGCCATGTCCCAAGCTACAAAAGAAATTATTTTCCTAAGGAACTTATTGACTGAGATGGGATTTGCTAACGTCGTGGATGGACCGACCATACTTCATGGAGACAACCAAGGTGCTCTTCAACTTGTCAAGAATCCTGTTTTCCATGCGCGCACAAAGCATATTGACGTGCGTGTTCACCACATCAGACAAATATTCAACGAAGGCATTATAGACGTTAAATACACATCTACCGAGCAAATGGTTGCTGATATCCTGACGAAGATACTCGCAAAGAACAATCATCAAAAATTCGTTAAATTGTTAGGACTATCATAAATACGAATTGTTTTTGAATTGTTAACTTAGATTTTTTTGAACTTGAACTCTATTGAACTAATGAAAATGATGAATTGTAAAGATAGAAAGAGCAATGGATCGACCTTGTATTGAGAGGGACTGTTGAAATATTTCTAGATAGCACTGTAAGAATGCAATACCAGTTCTTATTTTTCCGTTGCACTTTCTCTCTCTCTCTCTAACTGATACACACATACATATTTCATTACTGGATTATTTACTGTATTATATTCTTTTGTTAAATGAGCAGTCGCACTTAATACACCACTTGAATTAGAACGCTGGCGTTTTTACTCTGTCGATCCCAACACTTCTATAATCAATAGAAACGGAGCTATGATACTATCAAATGAAACCGAAAAATAGAGGGCTTCGCCGCAATCCGAGGGTTTTGCAGTGTCCTATACCAATAGGAGATGATCTGTTCTACTATTGGGGATGCTTAACCATCCATGTTAAGACGATATAGCAAACTGCAAGCTTGCATAAAAAAAAAATATTAAAAATAAAATACATTGTTTGAATTATTATGAAAAGCAGAGGCAGCAAATAGCCTACCAATCAACCTACCACGCTTTCTCCGGCGAATTATAATAATTCTACATATTCCCACAAAATTTCGTATATGTAGCTTCAGCCGCTCGTGAGATATTCTATGGACAGACGGACAGACAGACATTTGACCGATTTCAGAAGCGTTTTATTTTTACTACAAAACCCTTAAAAGGCAGAAATTAAGGACTTTGCTAAATTTTTATTTTTTTTTTCGTCCTTACATAAGAATAACAATGCAATGCATCATTATAGCGAAAAGATCTTTAACCCTTGTGGAGAATTAAATTGTCTACAAAATGCACTATAAATTTTGTTTGTACGATAAACAGGAAGGGATAAAAAAAACGACGTTACTTTTTCTCAAGTTTTGTGCTACTTGTGTGTGCTGTGCTTCTTAGGTTATGAACCATACTTGTTGTGCTCACTCCAACTGTATCCTCGGTCAAGAACGTGTACTTTCGAAAACTGGGACGAGGTAAATTACCGGAAGGTACGTACAGCGCCACTGCTATCTTAATATACAGGGCTCCGCTCAGCTGATCGCGGCGAAAGTCTGACTTCGTTGATGACGTCAATTTTATGTCGTTCGTGCCACTGCCTTGGCAACTGGTAACTTCTTCTATCTTAACTATCTTCAAGTCAAAGTTCCACACGTCATGCATAGCAATATAGGCTCGATAAATAGGGAAAATAATAGTAAAAAACAATATACCCTATACTAAAAGTCTAGGGTATAAAAATGATAAATAGAAAACGGCGCACTTTCCTCCCCTGTCTTTCATCAAATCACCACTTGATGATGTCTATGTTTGAGTGTTCCATCTCCCAGTTTTCTCTGCTCCAGGCATACTGGCTTCGATACTTTCATTGAGCTAGGTACCAATGATGAACTGGAGCCTATTCCAAGGCATGAAGCTACTCACCCACTCAACAAAATTCCAAATTAAAAAAAATATAACCGACTGAACCTCAATTTAAATTTGAAATTTAAGTCAATTCTCAATACAGCAGCAAACACCAAGCTGGCGTAATTTTCATTTATTAGTAAAGTGATTTGTTGTGTAATAATGACTCTTGTGTTTGCCCGGGTTCACTAACATCGACTTAAAGTCTTGGCCGCTTTATTTAATTACACGCGGAATCCATTTATTTCAATTAAATCGCAATTCAGTCCACCTTGCGGTCGTCGTTAATCTTCCTGTGAAATTAACCGACACAGAAAAGCTCTCTTTCACTTACAGTTACGTGATGGGTCCTTTATATTTATCTATAGCCATGACAAATTTATTTCGATTACTTTTAGTTTCTTCGCTTCGTCCTTTTCAGCGCTATATATTCCGGTTAATGAGTAATGGCCTAGATAAATATCTTTCAGAATTGATGCTTCAAAATTCCGCCACGAAGTGTCTTGTAACAACCAAAGACATAACAAGAAAGGCGCAAGGAAAAGCAAAACGTACAACCAGTACCAGGATGGGTGCGGAACATGACGGATCAATGAAGAATGGAGAACAATCAATAAACCACTTTAAGAGCCATAAAACTCGAAAGCATAAAAGCGGAACTGTGTTACGATTGCCGACGAATGGTCGAGTATACGAGTATGGGGAGCACAGGATAAGGATGGAAATAATCCCACAAAGCGTCCTCGTCCCCATCGGGAATAACTCTCCCTCCCATTGGCTTATGTCTGATATGCTCGATGCCCGTTCCGTTGTAACCACTTGCTAGTCAGCCATCCCGACGACATAACGTTTTATCACTTTTAAATGCGAACTGAAAATAATTCGCCAGCATTCTCATTCAGGACCTCAGGAAAAGATGGAGAGTAGTTCATGGCCGGGAGTGAATAAGGATTGTCCAGCTATATAAGAATTGGATAATTGAAATAAAAAATGCGAGAGAGAAAAAACAGAAAGATTTGGCTACGGGAAATTGCATTTTGATAGGTTCCGACCGGATGGACGAAGATGAGGATCCTTTTTTATTCTTTTATTTATTTTTCTCGTTTATTAATTCGAGAGGAAAATGATGGATTTATTTATCGTGACAAAAGAGAGAGAGAGCAAGCTTTGGTTATGGACAGAAGAATAATGATGAATTTCAGCCACCATATTCTATGGGAGGATAATGCTTGACCCGGATGCAGGATACTTTCGATGATGGTGATAAAATTTGAAATGGAAATCGTGTTTGATTAGCAGAAGGTTACTTGATCCAGGATAAATTTTTCATTTTTTTCCTCGAAATTTCAGAATCAGTGCAAAGAGACGGGACTAATTGATTTTGCGAATAATTCACTTTCTGTGTATATAGCCGGGAGCAAGCATGTAGGGTGATTTAAAGCGGTGTGCAAGTTCTAGAAACTTCAACACAATCAAGTGAGAATAGCGTCCGAAAGATCGTAGAATTAAATTTACTGTTTCTCTTTGCTTATAGTGTTTTTATACCCTAGACTTTTAGTATAGGGTATATTGTTTTTGTCATTTTTTCTGATATTTAAAGTTAGGCCCTCTCGAAAATGTGCAGGATTTTCCGGATATTTCAACGCGTGTTTGTAATTATGAAGTGAGACATTTCCATTTTTTAGGGTTTTGTAGTAAAACAAAACCCTTATGAAATCGGTCATGCGTCCGTCTGTCTGTCTGTCTGTCTGTCTGTCTGTCTGTCTGTCCATGGAATATCTCACGAACCGCTGAGGCTACATGTATGAAATTTAGTGAAAATATGTAGAAGTACTATAATTCTCTGGAGGAAGTGATGCATCGTAATAGGTCAACTTTGAGGGGAGGTCCCCATAGAGGGGAAATGAAGGACGAAATTTTTTTTTCATTTGGTATAGGCAAGTGGGGTATCGTAAGAAAGGTACCGTCGAGTACATTCCATTTCTGGAATTTTTTTCAAATTTGAAGAAAGGGGAAAAGAGGGAGAGGGGAAAATATGTGATCCGAGTTTGTCCCCCCCCCCTTGCATTTCCAAACCGTTATACTTAGAGATATGAAAATTTACAGAAAAGCGGCATTTTACTAACATAGAAAACTATAAATAATAGAATTCCAAAATCTCATCAAAAAAGGTTAATAATAGTACATTTCTATTTTTTCAGTTAGCACACCCCTGCACCCCTTAAGCACACCCGAGGTCAAAAATATTGATGGCCAATGATAACCAACACCATAGGTAATAATGCCTCTACGTTTCATTACAACCATGTAATATTTAACAATAGTACATTCACTTAAAGTTAGGCATTTTTACACTATTCATACAAAAAATACACCTACCGGCTTCAAAGGTGCGAGTACTACTTGCATGTTGTTTTGCGTAGTGCGAATCGCAGTTATTGTTACATATTATGGTTAATCACATTTATGAAAGGGTAAAGATTGGTAGGGGGCGATGTGTGATAATTGGCCAACTGTAAAGGGCGGGGGAGGGGAGGGTGAGGGGCAAAATTAAGGTCAAATTTTGTTTATCGACTGGTATAGGCAAGTGGGGTGTTGTGAGAAAGGTAATGTTGAGTTTACTTTACTTATATTTGAAAAAAAGGGGAACAATGAGGGAGGATAAATTATTAGATCGTAATTTGCCCCCCCCCCCCCCCCCCCCCTGCATTTCCAGACCGTTACACTTAGAAAAATGAAAACTTCCAGGCGGGTGGGTTTCGAACAGTATATAAAACGGGAAATATTGGAATTTGTATATCTCCTCAAAATAGGTTAATAATAGTTTGTTTCCATAGTTACAGTTAACGCATCCCTGCATCCCTTAAACACGTCCGAGATCAAAAGTACCGATGGCCAAGGATAACCAACACCATAGGCAATAATATGTTCTAAGTTTCATTACAATCACGTAATATGATTGGGCATATAAGATACTATATTATGGGTCAGACATTTTTTTTTTTTTTATCCATCTAAGTGGTACCAAGAAGAGCAAGGAGCCGATACTTACATACCAAAATAAGTACTTGCTACAAAACCCTCGGATTGCGGGCGTAGCCCTCTATATTCCGGTTTCATTTTTTGTTGAACAAGTGATTACATAGGCAAGAAATGTGTGCTAATGCCTGGTTCACATTATTCCAGTCCAGTAATCCAGTCCAGCAATCCAGTCCAGTGCTGGACTGGATCATATCGTCTACATGATTCCAGTCCAGTAGTCCGGCGAGTGTGTTGTTGATTCGGTAACTATAGTGACAATGATTTCTAGGTGAGCTGGAATGAAAAAGTAGACCGACAATCCAGTCACTGGACTGGATTACTGGATTGGATTGCTGGATTGGATAGCCGTCCAGTGCCGGTTCACATTATTCCAGTAGCAATCCAGCGCTGGACTGGATTACTGGACTGGATTGGTTACTGGAATAATGTGAACCGGGCATAATGTACGTTTTACCCTTTTCCAGTTGCTTGTTTTGGTGCTCATTTCACACCTAATTATCTGTTGTAGAGAACCATAATCAACCCGAATTGCTAATATGATAATAGCCGAGCATTTGTCAAATTTGGCTGAAAAACAAATATTTAACACCTTTGCCACAAAACAGAAGAACGCGATGCAATATGCGGGCACTCTAGAACTAGTTAATACACTGTGCACTGAGAAGAAGTCCTTTTTAGACATGGTCTTACACCTTAGTTCACCCACAATGTTCAGAAAACTCATCAAGTCAATGAGAGGGAAATGCTTCAAAAAGGTTGAAGTTCTCTGGAAGTAATTCATCCAGGGGATACCGGTAGCTCAGTGCGTAGAGGCATCAGTCTCAAGTGTGACTACCGGTGTTTCGGGTTCGAGTCCCGTCCACGACGACGTTCGTGACCATGAATGTTTATGTTGTCTTCCCCCTGCGATGTGGGGCGTAATAAAAAGCCACAGCATCTACCGACTTGTCGCAGGTAGGCGGCTAAATGAGAGAGCAGGAGGTGCACGCTGGTAACTGCATTCTCCGAAACAAGTTTATGCCAACGAAACGTCAACTGGATCACATGGAACAGTTAACGCGCTAAGCCCCACATGGGATTAGGGCAATTGAGTAGTAGTAGTACATAGTTGAACATAGTTTCCAACAAATGTTGGATTATATGGAAGTGTTTGCTTGCATCATACGGGCACATGAAATGCTTATATCCACACAGCGTGCAGCAGCTTGCCCCAGTACTAGAAAGGATATAATACCTGCACAAAGTCCAATCCATAGATTGTTGTATAGCTAAGCTATGATGGGGTAGTGTATGAGGATGAATGAGCTTTTACGATCGAATAGTTATGTAGCACTACTTTGCCTTATTATTACCTTACTCGGTTCTGGGCAATGGGACGCATCAGCCCCCACACCTTACCCAGAAATTCACACTGTTTCGCCACAGATCAGCGCTATGTCTTTCTACGACAACCCCTTGGTCGGCCTTCATGGGGAATGGGGTTCCATTTCATGGCATGTCCAGCAATGCAGTTATAACTCTTCCGCAATGAGCCACTGCCAGTTTCCCCTGCATATAATTCGTTGATTGGCATCTGACTCGTACATTTAAAACTGCTTCCGGCCAAAAAATTATTAAAATTCGACGAAGACACGAATTAGCGAAAACTTACAGCTTTTAGGTAACCCTTACGAGGACTTTCCATGTGCTTCTCCCATACAACAGCCCACAGTACCATGGAGCGAAACAAGCCCAGCTTGGCCTTAATACTGAGATAACTGCTTCGCCATATTTTAGACAGTAAGCCGAATGCACCTTCTACGACAAGCCGGGCATTATTCCTACGCCCCAAACCACAGGGGGGAATTTTTCACCTTAACAAAATTATCGCACCGCCATAAACGTTGCCCTGACTTGCTTAGCAATGGTCAGCGACCACTGCTGTTCCACGGAGGGCACACGAGGAGGACCATTGAAGAGGATTTCTGCTCAAATAATTATGTGGTTAGTTTAAAATGGGGAATGAGGAATAGTGCGTGTAATGCACTACATTATATAACAGATAGTTCAGTATATTAAAAATTACTCTATGAATCATCAGAGTGGCGCAACGTGTTGCAATGCTGCTTCGATACTGTTGCCACAGCATGTTACGATTCTGTGTGTTATGAACTTAGCCAATGATACATTAATTATTGTAGTTCGTACAGTTCATTCGTAATTTAGGCAGCCGTATTCATTATTGCTTGTCACATGAACAGAAACGAATGAATTCTGAAAGCAGCTGTCAATTAGGTCAATTTAACCTGGATAGCTGCCCTTGATCGTTTTTTTTTGTGCTCCGCAAGTCAACTTACCCTAGCCCGTCGTACAAAACAAACGCACCTCTTATATTTCCAATTGGTATTTGTTTAATGAAGATAGCAACCGCCATTCTACAAGTCTATGTTTTAAATTTACTAACACAAAAACAGCTGGAGTTTCCAGAAAATGAAACACTTGAATATCTCATAATTTCATCAATTCCGAAAACCAAATTATTTTAGAATAGCAAATAGAAACAACCGTCTCCATCTGGCCTGTAAAATAAATCAACCCCAAAATGCTTAATGCAAATGAAATTTCATGACATCTTAATTCTCAATTCCTCCTTCTTACAATTTCGAAGTAATTTCGGAATACGAACGAGAGTCGTCAACCAAAATAACGAGTCAACTTTACTCGACTCGTCACAAATTGAATTTATTGTCCTTGGAATAATGTTGATAGCTGAAATCGTCCTGAGTTGCCGGCTGTTGTCTGATGATTATGACAAGGCGGTGTCCAACACAGGGACAGGATTCCATTTTGTATTAAAGTAGTATGATTGCTCTGGTAATTGAAGGGGATATTTTGAACAAGAAGCAACTAACGATTCTTTTATGTTGGAATTACGCTGGCCGTAAATTAGGCATTTCCGTTAGAGCCCCAGATACAGATGATTATAAGTTTGGGGTTTGGCAAAGGGAAAGCCGGTAACTTAGTGCGTTGAGAGGCGAGTCTCGCATTAAGTGATCATTACTCTGACCCGAAAAAATCCGTACGGCAAATCGATACGGCGTAAATTTCCGCAGCTTTAAAAATCTGACCACGGTCCACAGTGGGCAGTAGTGGAAATAACCCTAGATTTTTAAATACTTGAAATGTTTTTGTTGCTAATTTTCATCATAGTATACATTACAAAGTTTTTTTCTGCAAAAGAATTTCACCTAAATTAATTTCCAGAAAGAAGGAAATGGTTCACAAAGTCCAGCGAGCTGGTTCAAAATGCTCCCGCACAGTTTTTTTTAAGGGAATTTCGCTTGTAACCCAGGAATATAATACACAACGCTAGGAAAAAATTACAAACAAGCTGGATTTTTTGTGAAGCTTTCTAATAGTGTCAAACCCTCAAAAGTACCAACTGAAAGTGATGGCAGAACTTTTTTTATAGGAGTTAAAAAGGGATGAAATGACGTTTTTCGTGATATCCGCGATATCCGATATACCCATTTTCTAACAAAAAATATTAACCCAGATATACCTAATGGAGTGTGGGCCGGTTACCCAATGTCCGATTAAAATTTAAGAATAAGAATAGAATAAATAAACTGCCATTTAGCGCAATTTGATTTTCTCAATATCTGTTTAGCGTTATTAATCGGATAGACGCTAACCGTCCCCTAGCCTTCGATTTATCTCTTATCCAAAACAAAACCCAACTCCTGATTTCCGGTTGAAAATTTATCCTAGACCAAAACCCAACACCTGATACCGGATGCTGAGATTTTGACAGCTAGAACTGTTCACATTTTCAAATTCAAATGAAAACAATGAAAATGACCATAAAGAACAGAGTTCCTGGGATCGGATCGGGCTGTTTATAGCTTCGTTTAATTGTGTCCCCGTTAGTTAACAAAGAGTTTAATCGGACATTGAGAAAACGCGCCTTAATGTACGTACAGTACAGTTTGTACAGTCAAAACATTGCACACCCTCCTGAAACTTGTACATTAGACACGAATTGAATAGCTTTAAGCGGTACTGTACGCTCATGGCTATTACGCTAGAACGTTTCCAAAAAAAATTATTTGTGCTTTTGAAGTAAATTTGTGATTCTGAATCTGTGTATTTTCGAAAACGGAAAATTTTAGATTTCGTTTTGAAAGGTAGGTTTACATTTTTTTCATATATTGTATTACATAAACAATTGAAACAACGTATGTATTTTTGGAAGATAACAGTTCAATGCATCTTGAAAAAATACACAATGAGGTTTTTATTCATGTTTGATATACGTATATGTTATGGCGTCGACTTTCATGGTGTACTATATGTAGTACATTAGGCAGGTAGGTATTTATCATTAGGTATTTTAATTTTATTGGATTCTTCCTTGAGCAAGCAGTTGCTATATTAGATGACGACCAGAATAAAATGAAAATACGATCACTATTTTTCCACCGGATAATGCTAACAACGAAATAACCGATGAAGATTATGAAGACGAGGATTTGGTAATAATTGATCATCTACTTGGTTCACAATTACGGGCACCTGCTGAAATTAGTCTTCAGAAGAAAGACGATAGTGAGCGGTCGTCAGATGACGATGTTCCTTTGAGCTCTTTGGTATCCTTGTAACAAAAGACAACTGAAAAAAATACCCCCAAAAAAAGTAAAACAATACCGATGGGTGAAAGAAGATCTGCCAACACGTTCTTCGGAATTCAACAACTCTTTTGAAGTCGAAAATTTCCTAGATAGAACTTTTTTCAAAGTTTTTCGACGAAGAAACTGTAGCCCTCTTCTTGAAGGAAACTAAGAATTATGCCCAACAAAAAAAAACCGAATATCGAAAATCATGAACTGAAAGCTTTCATTGGAGTATTATTTCCCAGCGGATATATTTGAGTACTAAGCAGGAGAATATTCTGGGAACGCGAAAGAGATGGGCACAATGTTCTCACATCGAAAGTTATTTCAAGGGACCGATTCGAATATATGCTTTTGAATTTATACCGTATACCGTCAGGGGCAAACAATTTTATTTACCCTTGATAAGTCATTGCATCGACATGTGTATACAAAATGCATGGCAGCTACACCAGAAAGTGGGGGGCGATCTGGACCAACTCATTTTGCGGAGAAGAATGGCCACTACCTGCTTATTCAGAACAAAAAGGAACCTTGCTTTCAGAAAGGATATTCGAGTAAAGCCTAAGATGTTCATTTGTATTATGACAGATTAGACCATTTAGTGATTCCACAAGAAAAACGAACAAGATACTGTTTGTGTCACAATAGAACTTCAACAAGATGCTCTAAATGCGACGTTGAGCTTCACGTGTAGTGTTTTGTCGCATACCATACAAGAATATAATGATAATTTAATAGCCACCTATATGCCTAATGTACAATATTGTTATAGTACGGCTCCAAAATAATTTTTTTTATAATTTTTTTTTAAACGATGGAATTTCAAATTAGTATTTTCATATGAGTACCAAAATGATGAAAATACTTTCCAAGCTTAGCACACGACTCCATAGGCATATCTGGGTTAAGGCCAAATTTGTAGCTTGTAAAATTTACTACAAAAAACGGGACACAACTTTTTTTTCCTAAAATCTACCATTACTGAGAAAAACGCGAGTCAACTAATAGTTCGGGCAAAAAATGCCCTCCTTTTTATGCCACCGCAGAGGTAGCGTACTATTGGCGCTACTATTGATAAAATTGTTGTTGTTATTGGCCGTGTTTAAGAAAACAATATACCAACATAAAAGAGGAAAAGTTAATCTGATTCTCTCCAGACTCAGGAGCTTTCTAGTAATTCAAAAGTTCCATTAGAGTTTTCTTTTTCTATTTCGCATTCTTGCATGTTTTCAAGTAGACAAGCAACAGGATCATCGTATTACTTCTTGTCTCACCGATTGGTGGTTTTGAATTCAACCAAAATAATCCTCGACAATGCCCACAGAACACTAAAAACCGATCTTTCGGCAGCTACAACTCACTAAACAACCTCTAGCGCAATTGCAGAAAATGGTATTTAACAATGATTCCAGAGCAGGTGGTAAAAGAGTTTAAATGGGCTTTAAATTATTATTTATCATTGGCACCCCCAATCTTCAGGGTTTAAATCGTTACGTCGCCATTTTTGAACGTGTAAGTATACTCCAAAAAAGTGTTGTGCTGCTTGAGATGTATGTAGGTGTCAGATTTGAACTTTAACAGCTTTATTTAGCCTGGTTGCTTTTACAAATGAGTGATTTCTTTGATGATCGATTGATGTTTTTTTTCTATGGAACATTGTACCATAGATAAACAGATTACATAGATGTCTATTCTGGAACAAAATACCGAGTCTATGAAATGATATCTACGAAAATTTCGAGTTAACCACGCGGACATGTGTGTGTAAGACCGAATATAACGTGAGCGCCACTAGCTGCAATTTAGGAGCAATGGCACGTACGTAGTTAGACTCTTTGAGTCGACAATCTGCATCTTGTCTGAATCTCGTCTTTGCTGCGGTTTGCGTCTCTCCTGCGGTGTACCGATCTCAGGAACAGACCGAAGAGTGTCAAGTTTATGTCGTACTCACGGACAGGGCCGTCGAGAGAAAACCCGGGCCCGGTACTCAACTTTTGTAGGGGCCCCCCATATATGGCGACCGATAGCTCAATGAACAAAAAAAAAAGGTCAAGGTAGCAATGTTATTTTTTTTTTCAATTTTTCAAATTACTCAACTTTTGTAGGGGCCTATATATGGCGACCGGTAGCTCAGTGCGTCAGAGTGTTATGAAAGGGCAAGGAACAAAAAAAAAGCTGTGTGTAGAAATGTTTTTTTTTTTTCTTTTTTTTTTTTCTTTTTTCAAATTTTTGGGCCCCCGAGAAAAACTCGGGCCCGGGGCGATTCGCCCCCCCCTCGACGGCCCTGCTCTCGGACTCATTAAATTCGAACAATTACTGTTATTCTGTGGATAGAGTGGTATCTTTTCACAAATTTCACAATTTTTTAAAATACCGCGTTTTAACTTTTCATTCATTACATATCTACAATAGTATGCTAATGGATTATCTGATAATGTCGCAGAATCTTTATGTAAGCTTGTGTCGGCGATGGTGGTGGCTTCGAATTGGTCAATAGGTTGTATAGTTGATTCACTAGAACCACCATAATCCCCGCTGGCCTTCAAATTAATTTCCGCATTCTCAAGTTCAATTGAAGATTCTCCGATGTTTAAAGTTCCATCCAAAACAGCTTCCCGGTCTAAATCTAAAAATTGTTCAGTATCTTCTTCGAAAACTGAAGAATTAATAAATTTAACCAACACTATCCGCGGTAGATGATCGTTAAATTCAGATAATGAAAGTTGATTGTTTGTTGTATCTAACTTTACTAAAAAGATTTTCTACAGGATCAGTGTTTATTTTACTAGTGCATAAATATTCCCAACCTTAGGAAGGGTTTATTATACTATCAGACAATTCTAAAACTCCTTATACAGTTTGTAAAAATTATAAATACAATTAATTCTGACACCTTTTCTTGTTAATACTCGTATAAAGTTACATCTTGCTAAAAATGACTTTGCCTGTATTAACTTATTTTTTACTTGATTATCGGATGATATTGCACAGGTGTAATGGTTGCTCGTGTGCTTCATTTCAACATCTCAACGATCGAAACGTTATTTAAAAGTTCCAGTAATTTTATTGTTCAATATACAGTACATTATCCGCGACGCATTCAATAAACTTCCCCAGTTTATTCATGGCCCTAATAACTACAGCAGTACTATCACTTAGCATTTGCACAGCATACTTCGCCTTCATTTTCTCAAAGGAATTGGGGGAAATATGTGTACTTACAAGTTTGGGACATACTCTTGTTGATGACTTTTCATCTAGATTATAAAGTTCTTGCAAAACAATCAAATTCAGCTGCTCATTCTTTTAAGTGATGCACATTGTTTGTTTATACCTATATATTTATATTCTTGCTGCAACGTTTCGAATGTTAATAAAATCTTCTGAAATTTAATTTGTAAATTATTGATTTTTTTTGGTAAAATTTTGCAGCTTCTTGTCTTTTATGGCAACTGATGGAAGCACTTTCAAAAACATATTCTGACTGGGGAACTAGTAACGCGGACGCCTGATTTAGATATTAAAAAAAAATCTTCTTCGTCATCAAGCATACCCTCTTCACAATCAGGTGCATTTGAATTTATATTTACACTAGGGAAAGCTTCCGTATATAACTTTTTTTTTTCGAGAATAATATTAAAATAAGACTGAATACTTTGCTTTTATTTGTATGTGCGAATATAAGTTAAATTCTTTTACGTACAAAAATCAACTCATTCTATAACCTAAATGTACATCTATTTAAATCTCCTTTTATGAATGAAACTCATTTTTAAACAATGAATGGAAAGAATCTAGATGGCTTGTGTTCGAGTTAGAGTTCGACAATGTATGATGACACTAAATTGATAGAAAGTTCCTACCGCTAAGTACAAAATAGTAGTGATTCGCCTATTGATACCGTCCTAAGAATAAAATTAAGAAATACAAATGCACTTGTCATAAGGGACAAAACTCCTGCGATACACGATACACCTTCTGTGGTTGAATGAATACTCGTCTCAAAGGAAGAGCATTTCAAGTCTCTAAGAATGCGTTGCGAGAGGGCCTTCTCTTATGCGGTTATCCGTGTGTCCTTCCTTTTGTATATTGGTGACATCAAGCGCACATTAAGCGACAGCGTCTGAAATAAGTTGCCCCGATTTTTTCCGTAGAATAGACATCTATGTCCTCTGTTTATCTATGATTGTACATTACTATAAGAATACGAATTTCGCTGTCAAATATTTGTGAATGAGAACCTTGCGGCATTTTTAAAAAATCGCGCATGCTCCAGTAAGTCATTATGACTTTTTAATAACTTCACTATTTTTCTCCCCTATTTTAAACAGGGAAAAAGTAGTATCGAATATGCTAACGAAACGTCAACAAAGAGTTGCTAGTAATGTTGACGCGCCTACTACTGAAAGATCTCTGAATCGAACAGTTTTAGTATGTCGACTTAATTTAAATAAAAATTTTTTTTTTTTCACTTTCACTTTTATAAATACAATTAACCCAAAACCTATTTTCTAATCGACTTTTCTGCAACTTTTCGACTGAAGGCTTGGATAAGACATTTCAATACTCCTCAGCCTCATACTCCAACTCGATAGTGTTCACTTGGCCTAAGCCAGCAAAGAAAGTATACGTGTATAAATACTTAAACTTTGAAAACTTTTCAGGATTTCATAATTTTACTACGTCTATAGTATTGCCGGCTTCTTCAGAAAAAACATATTAAATATGTTAATTCGCAGAATCTACTTGATTTAGAAAAGAGAAATATGCCGCAAAAAGTTAAGAGCAGGGACCACGACGACGTTCGTGGCCATGGATGTGCAGGAGGTGCATGCTCCGAAACCAGTTCCCAGCCAGCAATCACGTCATGTATCGTCAGGCGTAAGACATAGTAATGTATTATAAATGCATTACAAACCCATGCGTCGTAATCATAGAGCCTACATTCAGTAAACATGGAAACAAGTTGATTCTTTTGAAGGTTTTTTGCATTACAAACACATGATGGTCTGCTGACGGCGAAGACATAACGCACTTTTGGATATGGAGTGCATTTATGGGTGCTGTTTTAGAGCATTTTCTCCTGTTGTGTTTACAGCTACAATAATCTTTTCAAGGTTCTTACGACCACTTGATTTTCTGATGACGGCGAAGAAATAACGTACTTTTGAGTGTTTTTTATTGGACCATTTTCTTTCTTGAAGTGTTTATAGCATTAGAATTTATTTGATTTGTATACAAAACCACGCATGAGGACTAGATGACGGCACGTTAATTGTTTTTTGTTTTCATTTAGTGTTTGCTAGTGTTCAGTGCCGTGTTCAATAGATTTAGTGAAAATATTGAAGGTAAGTGTTTGATATTAATTATCTACCAGTATAATCCCACCAGGAATAATAAGAGGTCCTACTGGGGAGGTGGGGAGCCCCCATATACGATGCAATCCGTCGTCAGATCCATCCGACGATATTTTGATCGTATGTGACTATCGTTGACGATTTCACTGATCTGACGATCAAATTTTATCTGCCGATTTTTTGAGAAATTTTACGGATTGCAATGTATGGCGGGTCTTAGAAGGTCTTTTTCATTCGACAAATATGAGTAGTTTAGGAGGTGTGATTTCATTTCCAAAAAGGAGTTAGGGTGGAATTTCAAATGTATGATTGCTGGTAAAACGTTATATTCATTTCTGGGCAGGCAATAAGTGCGCTCTGCAGCCGTGAGATTTCGCGCGATTGCATTTCTACAAAGCAAGGGGTCGTGGTTTGAATCCCCCGTTGCGGTAAAAAAAAATTTAAGTTTTTAAGTTTAAGTTCCCATAAGCTTATGATCGATAAGCTTATCCTAAAGTTCAACTGGGATGACGAAAAAGGACAAAAACCGTTAAAGTCTTACAAACGTGTTTTTGCATCAGTTTTCAGTAAGTACATATATGAATAAAAAATTCTCTATTTCAATATTTCTACACAATATAAAATATAATTATTTTGATTGTTTTTGTCATAATTTGCAGATTCATGTAAGCATCCTGACTGTGGAATGCCGGAATACGAAGCAGAAATGAAGAAAATTATCAAACTGTCTCATGCGATAGTCCATTCTTCGAATAACCGGCAGCGAGAAAAAACAACCAATTAAAATCAAAAATATATAGGTATATTATTATTATTATTTTTTTAAGTTTCTGCCATATAGTTTTTAATCTTTAAGTTTTTATTAGTATTTCTATTATATTCTACTAGTCACTATACCCATAGGATACCTAACTATTTTTATTATACATATTTAACTACTAAGAAATAAAAAACCTCAAACTAAGCGAAAAATACCATGAAACCTTTTTATTTCTAAAATTTTGTCATGTGTGAATCCTTAATTTTTAGCCGATCCGGCAGAATTTTTAAGAGGGATATTGAAAAGGGCCTGGATAGTCGTGCACACAAATTTCAGTTGTCCATTCACACCCAATTGGGAGTAAAGTCGCTAGCTACTTTCTGTCGAGAGTTATCCTGTTAACGGACAGACACACATCGCTTATTCAACTGCCTGCCCATTTCCATACATACTTTGCTATACCTACGGAGTGTCCTTTAGGTGTTGCATTTTTCGCAGTGACAAACACAATAGGCGTATTCGTTTCACCCCGGTCTTTGACCGGTCTGCCATTTTGTATCAAGGTCCATGAGATCCGGGCGAATCGAATAGGCCCAATATGCCCAAATACCATTTTTTGTCATTTTATACCTTATGCCAAAAAACGTAGTAAAAACGGGAAAATTTCGCACTCTACATATGTTATTCATTTTCCATATGCTCTACATGATACCTTTATGTTAGTCTGATGATTAATGCATTTTATAAACATCATGTCTCACATATTACTGGTTAATGATCAGCGATATATTCAAAATATATGAAGCGTAATGTTTAAAAAAGGTATCACGGATCATATATTAATTATCATGATGCATAATGCTTTAAAATTGCATTATCCATCATTCATTTATTGTCTTTATATAAAAGACATTTCTTATTCATCACGAGTGATACATTATAAATATATTTTGCGTAATAAGGGCGAAAGGCATATATAGGGGGACAATGTCTGATATAGGGGGACATCGTCAGACATAGTTTGTTCAAAAACGTGATGTATCACTCAGGCATACATATCTTACGAGTCATACATTATTTATCAATCACTCATGCATTTTATGTTGGCTGGGATGCCGAGAAACGTCAACTGGGCCACCTGGAACAGTTGACGCGCTATGCCCCACAAGGGGTTAGGGCAATTGAGAGAGAGGGAACACGACGATAAAGAGGGAAAGTATGCGTTCTCTTTCTTTACGGGGATTGCTTTAAGGGCAAAACAAGAATTGGAAGTAAAATTTAGATGAACAGAACAAAACAGAACTTTGTTTATTAACTAATTAAAAATTTGATTCAATTATACGTTGCATGAAATGTACATTAGTCTTGTATTCGTATTTTCTGGAAAGAAATTTAGTAAGGTCCTGTAAAAGAGTTCAAAAAGCTGTAGGAGTTTAATGTTTCTGTTTCAGTAAAAATCAATTAATATTTCATTGAGGTTTTAAAGAGCCGGAATACGTTGAGCATTATGTGCATATAAGATATTAGCTACCAGACAGATACTTCGCCATCGTGGGGGCGAATTACACTTTTGCCCTTAAAACAGTCCCCGTAAAAAAAGAAAACAAATACTTTTCTACTTTTTCGTCGTATTCCCGGCTCTTAACTTCTTTGTGGCATGCTTCTGTGTTCTAAATCAAGTATCATAGATTCCGCGAATTAACGTATTTAATATGTTTTTTCCGAAGAAGCCGGCAATACTATAGATGTGGTAAACTTATGAAATCCTGAAAAATTTTCAAAGTTTAATTATTTGTATATATGTATAGTACGTATACTTTCTTTGCTGGCTTAGTTCAAGTGATCACTAACGAGTAGGAGGCTGAGGAGTATTGAAATGTCTTATCCAAGCCTTCAATCAAAAAGTTGAAGAAAATTCTATTAGAAATAGGTTTGGAGTTAATTGTGTTTATAAAAGTGAAAGAAAAAATTTAAATTCAAATTAAGCCGACAGACTAAAACGTGTTCGATTTAGATGGAAGATCTTTTAATAGTAGGCGCGTCAACATTACTAGCAACGCTTTGTTGACGTTTCGTTAATATTTTAATTTCGGATGCTGGAGTTGCTTGCATACAGCTCCTATCCGTATAGCCGCCGGATAGGTGACCTAGACCTCACGGCCACCAACCGCGCAAAATTCAGTGTGAGGAGAGCATTATCTTTTTAGATCTTAAGAAGGCGTCTTTGAAGAAAACATCGGTAACAATAACCTACGACGACGTACCTACTATATGTTATAAATGCTGGAATGTGCATTTCATAGACGCTTATTTTCGAAACCATTGATGGGTCCAGAGAAGCAGAGTATTGAAATTATTTATTATTTATTTATTGGTAATTAAATTCTTTTTAAAAAATAATTAAATACTATTTATTACTTTCTTCAATAAGAAACAACTAGATTGCAAACTTTTGTGAACCAGTGTCTACGGCGCATCCTACACATACGGTGGCCGGAGGTCATTTCTAACGACGACCTCCTTACTATTACTGAAAAGGACAGGATAGACACTTTCGTAAAAAGGGGAAAGTGGCAATGGATAGGTCACACTCTCCGAAAAGGGCCGAACAACAATGCTCAACATTGGAACTCGCAGGGAACCAACGCAAGTCGCCGTGTTGGACAACCTAGTAACACCTGAGAAATTCAGTTAAGAGAGAGAGTGCCTCAAGAGGCAAATCGTTGAGTGAGCTGAAAGCAATGGCGATGAACAGGACGAGGTAGAAAGTAGGCGTGGTTAATGCCAAGATGGTACCATATGACTGGGGTTTATGAGACGAATGCACTAGACTACTTGCTCATGGTATTTTGGGTCCTTTGGTCAGGAAAGAGGACATTCTTGCATTCGAGAATCGGGGCGATGAGGACAACATTTTTCAAACCAGATAATAGGCAACTTGAAAGCAAATGGATTAATATTAGAATATACTTGCATGGTATGGTTAAGTGCCGATGAACATCTTCGGCTTTTTGTGTCAATTTACTCACAATCAGTATCGGTTTTTACTCACACATTTAAGTTGAATTCGGACGAATCAGAATTGCAGTTATTAAATTTACCATTTCTGAAAGGGTAAACATTGATTTAGGGAGGAGTGGGCGATTCTACTTATAATTATTCATACACTTTCTTTTTGACATGGATATGTCTTATAGCTGGGGGTCATCCTAAAAATCTGTCCGTCACACGAAATGTCTGTTTTTCTACTCGGGGGTCAGAAGAGGAAACAAGCCCATTGAAAATTTTTCTTTTCTGGTTGTGCATGTCGTTTGAGTGAAGTGGTCATTGTGCATGGCTGTTGCTTGTAGATTCGCGCGGGCGGTGCGCTTGCCGGGATCCTGTGTGTCCATGTTGGGATGTTGATTTGATAGCGATAAAGGTTGACGCTGTGGACGGCAAGAAATAACATAGTGTACGGGTGAACGGGCGGACTTTCAATGACCTTCAATTTCCGCCAATTCCCATTCATCATTTAATAAAATAGCCCGTGTTGTACTATCTGAATCACTAGGGTCCCAGAAAAGGTAGCAAGTAGTCAGTTCGACTAACATTTGGACATGCGCAGACGCAATTTAAGAGAGTGTACATAGTTCCCGCCCCAAGAAGATGAGCGAGAGCGGATGAAGTTCATTCGAGCCAAATCGGGTGATCCAATGACTGCGTTTGTGCATTTGCAATGGCGGCGATTTGAGGTCTGACTGGTCCACAATGTGGGCCCCCACCACACGTGCAATAAACATTTAAACAAAATCGCGGATTTATACTAGGCGAGTTAGAATCTAAAGAAATATTCGTCGCAGGATGTTATATGTTATGATGTACATTCAGAGGTCTGCAGAAGATCAAATGCCCCCCTTCCGCAAAAATTCCAAAATGTTCAAAATGGCTGGAATCCAAACAAATAAAATAGCGCGCGTTGTACTACATATGTATCTGAATCAATAGGGTCCCAGAAAAAGTAGCAAGTAGTCAGTTCGACTAACATTTGGACATGCGCAGACGCAATTTGAGAGTTTGTACATTACATAGTTCCCGCCCCCCGAAGATAGAGAGCGAGAGCCATCGCGGATGAAGTTCATTCTATCCAAATGGTTGTGCATTTGCAATGGCGGCGATTTGAGGTCTGACTGGCCCACAATGTGGGCCCCACCACACATGCAATAAACATATCATAAAACAAAATGGCGGATTCGTACTGCGCGAGTTAAAATCTCCCAAGCCCCGAAATAGAGAAATATTCGTCGCATGATGTTATAGTTCCGGGCAGCTCATCGTGACATGATGTACATTCAGAGGTCTGCAGAAGATCAAATGTCCCCCCTTCTGCAAAAATTCCAAAATTCTTCTTGTGCATTCTCTTTGTGCTTGTGTAGGAATGTGTTGTTTACTTTTGTTAGTTTCCCTTTCTGTTTGCCGGACACAATCGCATAGAGTCGCACGCGTTAAGGCCGGGCCACATATTTCATGCACCCATCCGATCATACTCCGATCATACAGTCGGACGAGTGTATGAGAGGGAAATTACATGGGATTTCAGATGCGTTAGTTCACACATTTCCGACACGTGACCAATCATACTCCCACTAGACTCCGATCCAGTATCCGATCATTGCTCCGATTCGTTTTCCGACTGCATGAGGTGTCGATCGATGCGTATTTGTGTATTTCTCTTTGTGTTTCAGTTTTGTATGGTACTGTTTTGCACTTTCGGTTGCATTTTTGGTTTGAGCTTTGAATGGCGAGTGAGCATTGTATCAAGATAGAGCCGCAAATCTGAGTGGAGTCGGATATTTGTCGGATATGTGTGTTCACCGGTTTTCGATCACGCACCGATCCGATTCTTGGGGCAAAATCAGACGGGAGTATGATCGGATGGGTGCATGAAATATGTGGCCCGGCCTTTACTTGAGAAACGGATTGTTTGTGCCGGACCCGGACTGTTGATTAAAGGGGCGGGATGAGGCGGCTAGTGTGGGAGCGATTTTGCAATAGATACACAAACACAATACACGTCCGATTGGGAAAAGATGGTGGGAAGCGTGATTGCGATTAGCAGAAACTTACTCAGAGAAATGTCGATAGAATGCAGTCTGCAAACTGTACCGAACGGGTAGATGGAACAGGATGCACGAGAGGAGGTGAATATTGCACACCCGCGATGCAAACGAAAACGAAACGATCCCGCGAGAGAAAGGAGCCCAAGCGGACAGGAAAAAGCAAAGCAGAATTTATGACGAGTATCTACACTGCCACCAGATACATGGGTACATGGATATGTCTTATGCCTACCGAAAGCGTGGGACGTGTTTTTTCGAATGATTTCATCCAGTATAACTATACTGGGATCAAGTAATTGTTTTATTAAAAACTCCTTATAGACCGCAAAAAATTCGATAAAAAATAGAATGCACAAAACAAGTAAACTATTTTGTAAATATCTTATTTTTTATTAAATTATCGAATGCATTTCGGTTACAATACCATGGTGTAACCATCATCAGCGAACGCTTGATGAGCACTGGCTTGTCAAATATATGTACATGAGAGAGTTAAATAAGTCAAACATATATCAAGAGTTAAAGCTACTATGTATATGGTGTTGTCAGATGAAAGGATTGAACGATATAACAAATTAAAACTTAAAACAAATTAACAAATTAATAAATAAACAAGCAAATAAATAAATTCATAAATTAAACAAATCAACAAAAATTACAAATTGATAAAACAACAAATTAATAAATTAACAAATTTACAAAATTTAGCAAAATAAATTAACAGATTAAAATTGAAACAAATAATTTATATTTTCATAATTACTTCCTTTTCACTAAGTCAAAAAGAGGCGACTCTATTGCACCATTGCATAAATTCATTAAATTGTCATTGATCGAAATAAATAAAGATTCATATGCGTCCAATTTTTGTGGGTTGTTAACATTTTTTATAATTTTTAAATTCTCTTCGATGGAATTGATCTTGTGTAGCTCCGTGTTGTCCAAATCATATACGTGTGCTGCTATGCCTGAGTGCAGCTCTTTGTTGCGGATACTTCGTAAATGTTCGGTGTAGCGAAAATGTACTGCTCGTTTCGTCTGACCGATGTATTTTTTGTCACAAGAAGAGCATTTTATTTCATAAATCCCACTGCGTTCTCTCATAGGGTTCTGGTCTTTCGTTGAGCCTAAAAGACAAGTCAATTTGTTTGGGTTTGTATGAACTAATTTCAAGTTTGCTTTTTCAAAAGTTGCTCTTAAATGATTTGTGATATTTGGTGCGTATGTAATTGCGACACGACGTTCATTCGAAATCCGTGCCTTGTTTTGAGCGAATAATGTCGAGCGTTCTTGTTTTTTTAATTTGTCGCTAGTTTTCCGCACTAAATTATCTACGATAGATTTCTTGAAACCATTGATGTCAGCTAGTTTGACTATATGTTGATACTCCTTCATGTACTCCGAGGTGGAAAGTGGTAAACGGATTAAACGATATACCATCGAATGAAACGCAGCAATTTTGTTTTCATATGTGCAGTACGAGTCAGCTGTTGTATATCTATCCGTTGTTGTTGGTTTTCTGAAAACGCCAAACTCGATGTTTCGGCCATTACGTTTGAGATTTAAATCCAGAAAAGTGATCGTGCCGTCAATTTCATTCTCCGTTTCATAAGTGAATTTTATAGATTCATAGCGGCTGTTTAGAACTTTGAGGAAGTCGTTGACTTTACTCCTCTTAACAATAGCAAAAGTGTCATCGACATATCTAAACCAAATACGTGGCAAAAGATTTTCATTTTTTAATTCCATTTCGAAATTGCACATAAATGCCTCTGCTACTAAAGGGGATAGACTGTTGCCCATACTGCATCCAAGATCACTTGAATAAAAAATTCCTCTGAATTGGAAACAATTGTATTTCATACATGTTTCTATTGCTGTTACGTATGTGTCGATGATTTCTTCAGACAAGTCGAACTTGTTGAGGTGTTTACGTATGGCCTGTACTGCAATGTTTATAGGAACGCTAGGGAACAACGATGTTACGTCAAATGAAATCATTATTTCGTCTTCTGCGATTTCAACGTCCTTAATTTTATCAACGAATTCATAAGCATTTTTTACTGCGAAACCTTCAAATGGGCCGTACTTTTTTAATTCGTTGACAATACATTTTGAAATGTTTGCGAATGCTGAATTGACACATGATACGATTTTTCGCATTTTCTCTCCTGGCTTGTGGACTTTGGGCAGTCCGTACATTAACGGCACTTGTGGATTAGATACATTTAAACGATACTTGCTAATGCCTAAGGTTTGGTGTAGTTTTTCACTCACAATTTTCGCGTCTTTTTTCATTGCATTAAGTGGAGATTTTCGGCAAACTGTGAAACGATCTTCATGAATCGACTGTAGCATGCGTCGATCATAATCGTCTTTATCCATCGCAATCACCTGATTGCCTTTGTCAGCTCTCATATAGAAAACATTACGCTGTTTGAGACTTTTTAGCGCGTTACTCCATTTGTCGGTCTTTTGTTTGGATTTTTTGCTGATTTCTTGTTTGATGAGTGGAATCGCTGCTGTTCTAATGTCTTGTTTAATGTTGAATGGTTTGTATTGGATCGCTGATTCAATGTCTGCAACCACATCAATGATTGGGCTGGTTTTAGGTTGGATGGAAAAGTTCAGTCCTCGATTTAAAAGCTCCAATTCATTTCCATTAAACGTCTCCGTGGATAAATTGATGAAAAGGTTGTCGGCATTCTTTACTTCAGGTTTTCTTTCGATGAATCTACCGTCTAAAAGTCGTTGTAGTTTGTTGTTTTGAACTCTTCGTTTGTTCTCGAAAATATTATTCCCTCGAAGCAAAATCGATGATTGTTTTTGGATGAAAACCTTGTATTCATCGTCATTCAGATGTCTGGTCATCTTTAAATGTAGTTCATACCTTTTTAATTGTATCGAATCTAAATGGCTATAGTGATATTGTATCTCCCTTTTAAGCCAAAATGATTTAGCTTGTTGTGTGACGGCCTCCGTTTTCGTAATGTAATGTTTTCTATATGAGAGCTGACAAAGGCAATCAGGTGATTGCGATGGATAAAGACGATTATGATCGACGCATGCTACAGTCGATTCATGAAGATCGTTTCACAGTTTGCCGAAAATCTCCACTTAATGCAATGAAAAAAGACGCGAAAATTGTGAGTGAAAAACTACACCAAACCTTAGGCATTAGCAAGTATCGTTTAAATGTATCTAATCCACAAGTGCCGTTAATGTACGGACTGCCCAAAGTCCACAAGCCAGGAGAGAAAATGCGAAAAATCGTATCATGTGTCAATTCAGCATTCGCAAACATTTCAAAATGTATTGTCAACGAATTAAAAAAGTACGGCCCATTTGAAGGTTTCGCAGTAAAAAATGCTTATGAATTCGTTGATAAAATTAAGGACGTTGAAATCGCAGAAGACGAAATAATGATTTCATTTGACGTAACATCGTTGTTCCCTAGCGTTCCTATAAACATTGCAGTACAGGCCATACGTAAACACCTCAACAAGTTCGACTTGTCTGAAGAAATCATCGACACATACGTAACAGCAATAGAAACATGTATGAAATACAATTGTTTCCAATTCAGAGGAATTTTTTATTCAAGTGATCTTGGATGCAGTATGGGCAACAGTCTATCCCCTTTAGTAGCAGAGGCATTTATGTGCAATTTCGAAATGGAATTAAAAAATGAAAATCTTTTGCCACGTATTTGGTTTAGATATGTCGATGACACTTTTGCTATTGTTAAGAGGAGTAAAGTCAACGACTTCCTCAAAGTTCTAAACAGCCGCTATGAATCTATAAAATTCACTTATGAAACGGAGAATGAAATTGACGGCACGATCACTTTTCTGGATTTAAATCTCAAACGTAATGGCCGAAACATCGAGTTTGGCGTTTTCAGAAAACCAACAACAACGGATAGATATACAACAGCTGACTCGTACTGCACATATGAAAACAAAATTGCTGCGTTTCATTCGATGGTATATCGTTTAATCCGTTTACCACTTTCCACCTCGGAGTACATGAAGGAGTATCAACATATAGTCAAACTAGCTGACATCAATGGTTTCAAGAAATCTATCGTAGATAATTTAGTGCGGAAAACTAGCGACAAATTAAAAAAACAAGAACGCTCGACATTATTCGCTCAAAACAAGGCACGGATTTCGAATGAACGTCGTGTCGCAATTACATACGCACCAAATATCACAAATCATTTAAGAGCAACTTTTGAAAAAGCAAACTTGAAATTAGTTCATACAAACCCAAACAAATTGACTTGTCTTTTAGGCTCAACGAAAGACCAGAACCCTATGAGAGAACGCAGTGGGATTTATGAAATAAAATGCTCTTCTTGTGACAAAAAATACATCGGTCAGACGAAACGAGCAGTACATTTTCGCTACACCGAACATTTACGAAGTATCCGCAACAAAGAGCTGCACTCAGGCATAGCAGCACACGTATATGATTTGGACAACACGGAGCTACACAAGATCAATTCCATCGAAGAGAATTTAAAAATTATAAAAAATGTTAACAACCCACAAAAATTGGACGCATATGAATCTTTATTTATTTCGATCAATGACAATTTAATGAATTTATGCAATGGTGCAATAGAGTCGCCTCTTTTTGACTTAGTGAAAAGGAAGTAATTATGAAAATATAAATTATTTGTTTCAATTTTAATCTGTTAATTTATTTTGCTAAATTTTGTAAATTTGTTAATTTATTAATTTGTTGTTTTATCAATTTGTAATTTTTGTTGATTTGTTTAATTTATGAATTTATTTATTTGCTTGTTTATTTATCAATTTGTTAATTTGTTTTAAGTTTTAATTTGTTATATCGTTCAATCCTTTCATCTGACAACACCATATACATAGTAGCTTTAACTCTTGATATATGTTTGACTTATTTAACTCTCTCATGTACATATATTTGACAAGCCAGTGCTCATCAAGCGTTCGCTGATGATGGTTACACCATGGTATTGTAACCGAAATGCATTCGATAATTTAATAAAAAATAAGATATTTACAAAATAGTTTACTTGTTTTGTGCATTCTATTTTTTATCGAATTTTTTGCGGTCTATAAGGAGTTTTTAATAAAACAATTACTTGAATACCAGACCACAAAAATCGTTCGCGAGTTTAGTGATTAAAAACTAACAAATTTTCTATACTGGGATCTTTACAAAACTTACGTCGATATCTTCAACACAACAGGTTCCACGCAGCTGGTAGTCATAGACATATCTATGTTCCGATGTATCTGCATGCAGTGTAGATACTTTGTTTCTTTTGGAACGCAAGCTTGCAATTTGCAATTTCGTCTTAACATAAATGGTTTAGTATCTCCAGGACAGCTTACCTCCTATTGGCATCGGACACCACAAAACCCTCGTATTGCGGGCGGCGTCCTCTATTTTCCCACTTCATTCGTATTTGTATAGAAGAGGGTTAAGCTAGAGAACTATGGCCTAAACTACAATATATTGTAAATGTTCCTCCGGGCTGGCAATGCTGAACGGAAAGCATCTAAGAAATCTGGAGGGGATTATTACTGGGCATTATCTAGTCGGGGAGCAAGCCAAGAAAATTCGGCAATGGTTATTGCAGTATGGGAGGGAACGAAGGTTAGGAGTGTAAATCATTTTTCGTGTACTTGTTATGCCCTGGCAGTGACGCAAAAAAAAAAATTGAAAATCATGCCAAGTCGTTCCAGAAAATCGTAAGAATCGTACCTTTTCCTATTTATCGACTTCTAGCTAAGACTAAGCTACTATTGACACGAAAGCAGCAGCAGTGGCAGCGACAACAACAACATGCAGATCTGCTTTCGCCGCTGCCGCTGCAATCAATCTAGGTCGCTTAAGAGAAATGCATGCTTTCTAACTTGACATTTCGGTTGCCACTGCCGCTGCTGCAGCATTCTGCGTTCATTCTGGTTCGGGCATTATAGGTAAATCGTGGTGGGCTTTATCGCTTCATCAGCAGCACTATGGCTGTTTTGACGATCGAGTACGTTTCAGGCTGCTGAGTCTACAGGATGTCACATCGGACCTAGTGCCCGTCTATGGCGCTTGATTTCATAAAGCAGCCCATCTAACCTAACTTGTGCGATTCAGTCAATACTACTCAATTGGCCTAACCCCTTGTGGGGCATAGCGCGTCAACTGTTCCATATGGCCTAGTTGACGTTTCGTTGGCATAAACTGGTTTCGGAGAATGCAGTTGCCAGCATGCACCTGCACATCCATAACCACGAACGTCGTCGTGGACGGGATTCGAAGAGACTGGTGCCTCAACACACCGCGCTACCGGTCGCCACGATACTTCTCTATAATGAAAAAAAAGCTTTACCGTCACCATCTAAAAATGTTTAGGATCAATTATTATGAAAAATCGTGAACACTGTTTTACTCATTGTGCATTAAATTACCCGATTCTGTCTGCTACGCTCATTATTTTTCTTTGCCACTATAAGTTGTTGAAAATAAAATGGTGAATACAAAAAATACAATTATATTTGCACGGTATTATCCACCTATTAGTGGCGCATTGTAAGCAATTTGACCAGAGAGCCTTGAAGATGCTGCATCGGCAAGGTGTTCACGGAACCTCGCGTCGTCGTTTAACAAGATTTAACAACAATCAGATACGCATGATTTAGTGGCTAGGCCATTGGAAATTATGCACGACCACGGATTTTAAAGGTTTATCCTCTTCATCTATGAGTGATGCGAGAAGTAAATGCATATTTGCTGGCAATTAATTTACAATAAATAGCAATACGAGGTAAGCACGGAATGATCATGCAATTTATGAGATAATTGAAAATTTGCGCAAACTATACAGGGTGTCCCGTTTCGAATTTTGTAAATTTCCATGGTTAATTGTCGTCTTCCCTTCGTTTCCTAAGCAAAAGGTAGTTTCGTACTACCTAAAGGACGTACGGCTAGAGCCGCATGTTAAATTGTATGGAATTCATAAATCAATGGGGGGACCGGCAGCTCAGTGCGTAGAGGCACCAGTCTCATGTATGACTACCAGCGTTTCGGGTTCGAATCCCGTCCACGACGACGTTCGTGGCCATGGATGTTTGTGTTGTCTTTCCACTGTGGTGCGGGGCGTAATAATAAGCCACAGCATCTCCCGACTTAACACAGGTAGGCGGCTAAATGGGGGAGCAGGAGGTGCATGCTGGCAACTGCATTCATCGAAACTAGTTTATGCTAACGAAACGTCAACTGGGCCACATGGAACAGTTGCGCGCTATGCTCCACAAGGGGTTAGGGCAATTGAGTAGTAGTAGTAATAGCAGCGATTAATGACCCATTATGTTAACATATCAATCAAATTGCCAATTTTCAGTTTGCAAAATTACCGTGTCGTAAACAAACCACACCACACGGCTACTGTCGCAATCTTTTAAATTGCATACAATCTGACATGCAGCTCTAGCCGTACGGCTCAAAACGCAGAATAGGAATTATTCCTTAAGGTAGAAATCTATTAGAATGGATTACCAATTTAGCCAACACCAACCTTCCTTTTATATTTTATAACATCTTCGTGGTTGGTTTTTGCGCTACTGACACCACCAATATCACGCGAAAATATTTTCTCTTTTTCCGACATAAGTTTGCAGAAAACTGTTAAATTTGGCGCCACGAAAACTCAAATCGTGCTGATTGAAGGGGACATAATTCCCTTCACTTTTACATTACCTCCACCGACTAACGCCAACTAATATTTCTCTACTGATTTATGTGAATCTATTCCCCACGATCATTATCCCTCGCCGAGTTTTTGATTCCCCAGGCATATTTTATATATATACAATATATTGTATATTTTATATTTTGTAATGTGTAACGCAAACTTCCCACGAACTGTGCTACATTAACCACAGGCATCTGATTAACCCATTGAACAGCTTTTTCTCGACGGATGGCGCTAGATGCCCATCACAGTCAAACATAACCAAAGAGATTATACGGTTCTCACATTCGAAGCCGACGAGGAGAGTAATGGTTCAAATTCGCTTGGATTAAGGTTTGAACCCGCCAGCTTTTCCTACAGATAGACCCATACACTGTGCTCTTGGTTTGCGCTTCTCGTGACAAAGACTCTGCGGTAGTAAGCTGATCTTCAAGCTTTTAGGCTTATTTCTGTGTATGATACATACCTGCCATACGAATACCATCAAGTGGGAGATCCAGCTATACCTATTTTGAGTCAGGTGTTATACGCTGCTGAGTCATACAAATCTCATGTTATTCTGGGCTGTGGCCCTAATGCAAACCATGCGATGTGGGAAAGCTCCGACACGAATAAGAGAGGGAACGCGATTCACGAGTTAGGAACTAAATTCTCTATTTGTAATATATAGGCTGTCACTAAGAGCAAACAGGAGGTTCTGAATCTCACCCTTGTGTAATGAACCATATTCTGATCTGGTTGTGCCGCTTCCACCGGCAGATCGATGGCAGCACCTGATGAGTAATGATCTGTCGGTGGTACGAAACCAGAAGCCTGAGTTCCATGCACCTGGACCCCGATGCGAGTGCGAGGGCAAGTGAGCCATCTACCAACCATTCAAATTTATTCCCCATTTTTGCCTCCCTTGTTTATTTTGTCTTGCCCAGCCCTATGAATTTTTGCTAATACGTAAAAGACAGGTGCAACGAACAGCGAAAGTCCCGCGCACGTCTCCCGAACTGAGCTACAGCAAGCATAGGCCCCACGGCCCGACCTTCACCGTCATTATGCTACATTAGGCTCCGTCCCCACGGGCATCTTCGGATGCCCACTAAACCATCCATTACACCTGTTTTAGAAGCTATAAAGCATTTACTGCGAGATTGGAGGGTGTCGGCAGATCACCCGTTCTCTGATCAGCGATACCTGCAGTTTGGACTGGACGAGAGCACAAATGAAAATTGGTGTAAATTTAAAGATTGTTTCAAAGAGTAGCGTATCCCTGGATTAAGTGTATGTTCAGGGTCTGCATGGAGCTGGTACATATTCCACGCACATTGTCGAAGGTAGAGGCGGTTTGTATCCCCAAAGCAGGAAGGAGCTCGCACTCACATCCGAAATACCCCCGTACCATAAGCTTACCATCAATTCAGCTAATTGACATGTACTTACGAGCCACCATTTCATCGTACTTTCTATCCTTTTCTCAGCATGCCTACTGGAAGGATAGATCGGTGGATACACCTCTGCACTCATTGGTATCATATATTGAAAAATCTGTTAGTTGCAAGGAGTACATGTCGGTTACCTTCTTGGATATTGAAGGTACCTTCAATAACGTCAAACCGGAAGCTATCTTGCATGTGCTCTCGAGTCTGGGTCTAGACGGCCCACTCTGTGAGCTAATCAGCTTATTGTTTGCACTAGGGTCATTTGTACCATCCTAGGATCAAGGAATCCATTTCCGCTTTAGGTAAGAACCTTGAACCTACACATAGTGTAGTTCCTAAAGCGGAAATTCCTTAAGTGCAGCTTCGGAGTAAATTGAAAAGTCAAATAGTGCAATAATATCGATGTAGGTCCTACCGGTATTCCCTAAAGTGATTTCCAACAAAAGTGCAATAAAGTTTCACTCCTGCTTACCGAGAAACTCCATAGAAAGATGCAGGGGTTTAGCTGCAACAAGCATACTCTTACCTAGGAGCGTATTTAGGCATGGGCAATAAAAATGGTTGTCAAGGACGTCACATTTCTATGGGCGCAATTTTTGGCGGAACATGTTTCTTATTAAATGCGTTTTTTTTATACAGAGCAGGTTAAGCGGCAAAAAAACGACAAAGAGTAGATTAGAGTAGCGAAGACGAAAACGAGGGATGTCTTTGCTGGGAGTATGTTTTGGTTTAGTTAAGCGTTCAAACGTCAACTCGAAATTCAAGTGAAAGCTTAAACCATTATTACGGATACAATCGGACATATTTCCTTGAGGCAGCAAATCATTTTGTATTTTTACTATTCCATATAATTTAGTCCAGCCATTGCGTGATTTGGGGACACAAATTCTGGTGGAGAATTTTTTTTTTTTTCATTTTTTATGTTTTTTTGGGGTGCTGAACATGAATCCAGAGCTTCTCACCAAAAAATTTTTGTGGAACATGGTCAAAATCTAAAAAAACCTCGAAAAATCGGTACTTTTTTTGGTTTTTCGATTAAAAATTGAAAACCGTGGATCTTAGCTAGAAAAAGTGTCAGGATATATTAAAGAGCATAAAGTTGTGCTCCGAATGAGCTCCTAAACGTTAAATTCGGTTCAGTGGTGTAGCCGCAATCGACAGTCGAAAAACGTCGATTTTTCTCAACTTTGCGAAAAACCCTGTTATGGTCACATTTGAACGAAGGGAGGGGGCCCGAACAAAGCAATAAATGGGTGGAAACCTGGGGAAACTGTAGAAGGTTTTTACCTAATCACAAATTGCACTTGCAAAACTTTTTCCGAGTTGTTACTCGTGGAACCGCTTCCGAGAGCGTTCCAGGGAACCTCTGGATGGAACTGTGACTGCGGTAACTGGAAATGCAATGTTTCTGGTGGTTAGAACGGTGATCTATTAAAAAAATGCCCGAGAATGTGTTGAATGAGAACACTCGCTCAAAAAGTGATTTTAATTATTTCGAGTTTCTGAATTTTCTTTTGACCAAATTAAAAAGATTGGATACTTTCTAAACAAGATTTCATGCTTTACAACTTACACTTCTGGCATGTTTACGTATTAGTAGCCGTTTTAAAGTTACAAACGTTCAAATGTGACCATAACAGGGTTTTTCGCAAAGTTGAGAAAAATCAACGTTTTTCGACTGTCGATTGCGGCTACACCAATGGACCGAATTTGATGTTTAGTAACTCATTCGACGTAAAATTTTATGCTCTTTAATTTATCTTCAGACTTTTTCTAGCTAGGGCCTACGGTTTTCAAGTTATAATCGAAAAACCAAAAAAAGTACCGAAATTTCGAGGTTTTTTGAGATTTTGACCATGTTCCGCAAAAAAAATTTGGTGGGAAGCTCTGGATTCGTGTTTAGCGCCCCAAAAAACATAAAAAATTACAGAAAAAAATTCTCCACCAGAATTTGTTTCCACGAAGCCCTTCTGAGCTCCTAATGACTGGATTAATTACACAAAACGAACATTTCATTAACGGGAAATTAATTTTATGTGCTTCCCAAACTATAAATCGCCCGAAAACTTCGACACCTGCCTGCATTTCTAAACGCAAACTACTTAACAGAGTAGAATTCTTGCACTAACCTTCTACCCAGAGCAACTCAGATCAAATGTTAGTGTAATTGTGTGGTCTGATCTACTCTGTATGGCTGTTAAAAAAAAAACACCTATTAAATGCTGCATTTGTAAAACTGCGTCCCCAAAAATGTAACAGGTTGGCAACGCAAGAAACCAGCGAGAACTGAGAAAACATTCTCTGGTTTCATGCTCTGCTTCACCCATATCACTTGATTTCAAATGCCAGCTACTCACATTAGCCGACTTCGAACCGCTATTACGCACCCGGCCTATCCCCTTATGACCACAGCATATACACAAGCGGATATTCTATAGGTCTCATCCTATATTCGACGTTTATTCGTTCTGCGACCTCTAAACTGTGTTTATATAAAAATGTAGTCAAACCGATAGATTAAGTGGTTAAGTGGTTTGAAATACAGAAAGCGGGAGGCGGGAAAAATCGAAAAAGAGAAAAAAGTGTTGGCAAAAACAAAAAAGCTGGGAGCATTTTTTAATAACCCAAATTGGAATTCCAGTGGTAAACTTTACATTTTGTAGAAAAACAAAACCCTTATGAAATCGGTCATGCGTCCGTCTGTCCGTCTGTCTGTCTGTCTGTGCACATAGAGGCGAAATTAAGGTCAATTTTTTTATCGACTGGTATAGGCAAGTGAGGTGTCGTGAGAAAGGTAATGTTGAGTACATAGTATAATATTGTAGTTTATTTCTATAGTTACAGTTAGCACACCCCTGCATGCCTAAACACGTTTGAGGTCAAAAGTACTGATGGCCAACGATAACCAACACCTTAGGCAATAATATATTCTAAGTTTCGTTACAATCACGTAATATGAATTGGCATGTAAAATGTAAGCGAGTAAGACATTTAACTTATGTTTTTTTTATCCATCTGAGTGGTATCAAGAAGAGCAAGGAGCCGATATTTATATACCAAAATAAGCGCTTGCTACAAAACCCTCGAATTGCGGACGTAGCCCTCTATATTCCGGTTTCATTTGACATGACATCAGTTAATCTAACATAATCTAGTTGACGTTTCATTAGCATATGTAGGTTTCTATCTGCACGTTGCTAGCATACACCACCCCGTCCATTTTAGTCGCCTTCGACGAAAAGCAAGGAAAGGCTGTAGCTTGTTCTACGCCTCGCACCACAGGGGAAACGTTAATGAATACATTTTTTATATAATATATAATATAAGCTAATAAAAAAGTAAATAAAAAGGATTTATAGAGTCTATAGTTTTTCTTATCCCGGGCCTTCAATTTACACTCAAAACAGATGCCACAGGAACAACACGAAGTATATCTTGAATGGTCTGCATGGTCGCTATGCACTGTGTGTATTCGTAACTATGTCTCCTCACTCAAGAAATTCGGGAAGCATTTTCCAAAGACCTTACCTGCTGTGTTGACAAGAGTAGGTATTAAAAAAAATGGGACGGCAGATTTTTCCTGCCCAGGGTGGCGGCTAATGTAAATCTGCCATTGCTCTTGCCCACAAAATTCAAATCAAAATCGTAAAAAAAAAAACAGTTTTTAGAATTTTGAAAATTACTCACCATCATCACTTCCATTCACATGCACCTTAGGCTTGAAATGAATCGTCTCCTGATGTTTAACCGTCTCCTTGACTTGCCGATGTTGTACGTTGTGATTAATTTTCGGTTGCGGTTGTGGGTTGTGATTGAAAATTTTATTGAGAGCCGCCTCGGCTTCATTGATTTCATTATCCTGAATTTCATTATTGGAATCGATAGCTGATTCAATCAAACTTCCTCCAGCTGCCGAACCAGCTCCACTATCAGCACTACCCTTTAAGCTTAACGATAGACGTCCTTGTGCGCGTCGACCATCGTCTGTGTATATGAGAAATGCTATCGTGAACCATATTGCCGTTAATATAAGGACAATTTTGACTATCGATGATGAGCGTCGTCGCCAAAAGAACGCCATTTTGTTTGTCGTATTTCTAACTTATATCTTATCGGATAGGATACGTTTGGCTGGAAAAGTCGTCAAAAGGAGTCTTTTCCCTTATCAGTTTTATTTAGCTAGTCGTGCTGTATGTGTATATATCTATTGCGCACTCCTTTTGTCTAGTCGTAGGAGAAGGAACTTTTGTGCTATCTATTTGTGTAGTATTCCTATGTTCAGAGAATCTATGAAGCAATTGAATTTTGCATAGCAATGCTGTTGAATCAATCTGACCTTTTGTGTCTTTGCAGTGTATGGCAAAATCTATATATGGTACGGTCAATGGATCCTTTGTACACCTTGTCGGCTTTGATATGGTTGTATTCCTGGTGATATGTCTTATACAGTTATTCCAATAAATACTGTAACGTGATGATGTAGTATCGATTCTTGGGTTTCTCACAGCAATGGGCATACCAGATGAATAAACTCTAATCCGATAAATTTCTATTTGAATATAACAGTATAGTTGTGATGATACGGTTCAGTTGTGTTTGATATGTCGTTCCACCTACATCCAGCATTAATTGCTATTTCATTTTTACACTTTGTCCAGCAAGTGAAAACTTTGGCCATCTGAAAAGAGAATGAAACCTTTGTTACAAATTGAGTCTTTAAAGCTAACTAAAACTTCCCGTGAAATATTGTGAAATGTCTTTACTAATTATTTTCTTCGTAAGTTTTTAATTATTGTAATTTGAAAGTATGTACTTAGAAAACAACACTGGCACGGTTGTAGCTTTTTAATATCTACTCCCAGAAGTACGTACTTTTAATGAAATTTCTATTTTCTATGCGCAATTTCGAAAGGACTATAGACATCATAGTGAAATAAGTACGGAAAGCTTTTTGGAGTAGTTGAAAGATAGAAGGAGAATGACATAATTGAAAAGACACTCAACGGACTGTTTCAAAATTAAACTCTCGTGAACAAAAAAAAACCTATTCCCATTTAATAAAATGCACTCCGTTTCGGGATGCGAACTATAGTACGTTTCGCCATATGTGCCCACGCATGCTGCGCTCCATTCATGACATGCATGCAATTAAACTTGTTGAAGAAGAAATATTTCCTGGATGAGCAAAAAGTTTAAGGTCCCTTCTTGCCTTCATCATTATGTCAACTATTAACAGAGCTTGACGACAGTTTTAATTACAACTGATGCACAATGTGAACCTCGTCGTTATACACATGAGAATGACTTCCAGTCCTTTTTTGAACTTTGCAAGCAGCGTGCTTAGTTAAGCAAGAAATGAAGTTTTCGCATCATATGAAGTGTAAGGCACGCCCTAAAGGGAAATGTCATATGAATGGTAATTTGCAGGAATGGGATACACTTGGGAACGAAAAAAGGGTATTTTACGAGTAGATCCAACTATGTGGGTTGTTGGGATGACCTAGAAATATACATTTTACACTAAATTTAGTGCACATTTCCTTTTGCAGAAATGAATTATAATTAACAATGAAGTTGAATTGTAATTGAAATATACGTAGCTTCCCTTACTACAAGTATTTATTAGATGTATGTAGATACATGTATTTCCGGAGCAAACTTATTCCCTTCATCAGCACTTAGCTACCTAGCTAGAAACTACGTGTCCATCATTAACGAATGTGAAATTTTGCAGGATTCTTTAACGAAAGGGTCGATAGCGTCGCAGGAGAATTTTATGTATTGACAATCCACGGATAATTTAACAGTATTGTGAGTCATTAATAAATCAGCCTGAAGTAAGTTCAACGACAAACTAGCCTTCGGCTTGCCTGACGAAAGTATGATACCCTTCACACCTTCAATAGTCTGTGTTGCCATAAATTTGATCCATTCTGCATTTAGCACTTTGAAATAAGCAGTAAAACTTGTTCCGATTCTACTGCTCCTATGAGGGGTATATGAAGAAGTGGGTCGATTTCACTAGGAATGCGGTTTGACAGTAAATTTCATATTAATGGGTAATAATATGGAATTTTGTATTGTCAGAAACAAAAAAGTGTTTTTTACAAACACTGACTTTTGGTCCAATTCTGTTGGTTCTGACATATATACAGTGTGCAATAGAAAAAAAACTCTGTACAAAATTTCAGCTCAATAGCTTTTAAACAGAGAAACTAGTTTCCATAGAACCTGACAGACAGACTGATAGACGCCCAAAGCCTTATCGACTCATTCTGTCATACTGACCTAAAATACGTATACTTTATAGGGTTCTTGTTGTGATAGCAATGGCCGGAAGTTCGGTATGTGAGTGTGTTACATGTCTCCTTCGGTGCTAAGAGATAGGAAAATGGCTGTAGACAGGTAGCAGTTAAGACGCGAACATCACCCTGACCGAAGTTGGGTAAATGTCACTCTTGCTGCTCTCGAAAGTCTTCTCTCTTCAGTAGAAATAGCTGGTGGTGGTGCCGAGAGAACTTCATTTGGACCGAGTCCTGCAATTGATAATTATACCTCAGAGTGATGTATTGCTGCGATGGCTGATCTGTATGCGTCGTTATCTAAGGGAACCCTTTTGTACCTCTGGACATCTCTTTCGATGTCTCCCGAATCACGCCTAACACGTCTTGGTGGCGGCGTCTTGTTCATGAGGCTAGTGTTGGGGTGTTCCCTATGGTAACAACCCACCCGATACTGTTTAACAAGAATTTTGTTGTGGTCTTTTAGAGGCATCATCTTGGTTTGCTGATGCAAATGATCCTGGGATGACATCAGGAGACAGCCAGTTACAGTACGGAGAGCGGTATTTTTACAAGCCTGGAGCCGCATAGTTGGCCACTGATCTTCCCACTGCTTTGCAGGTTACCAGTAGAGTTTCATAGTCTTTGCCCCAGGTGCTAAAGGCCAAGGTTTAGAGGATTTTATTCCTACCGCGCATCTTGTCGCACACGGTTGAGGCATGGAGGGGATGCCGTGGCCATGCTGTCCAGAGTGACTCCACTTTAGGATGGTTCACCGTAGAAATAGGTTGACTGCCAATTGAGATCCCTAATTGCATTTTCCCATTGTCTGGTTAAACTACCAGTTAGCTCCGGGACACTAAATTAAACCAAACGTAAGCAACGCTCAAAATACGATAATGCGTAGAAAAATCAGCTAATACAGTCGCAAAATCAGCTGATTTTCTTGGCGGAACTCTACCGCCGTCTGTACCGTCTCTCAGCATTAATTTGCGGCTGAGTTCGTTTCAAATCCTCTTCCATCCAATGATTTTCATGAACTCTGTTCTTTGTGACCAGTTTAACTGTCCCATTTGAATGTACAAACGTAAACAGTACGATACTTAAATCAAAAGTTCAGTGCTCATTTCGCTGCCGGTGCATTAATAAAATAAACCAGGAGTCCGAAGCGTATATACCCTAGACTTGTACAGACCTAGTGGTGATACCAAAAGTACCAATTGGCAACGACCATATGCGTTAAAAGTGGGTCTCCTATATGGCCAGTTCATAGGAGAGGTTGGCACTCATTCAGTGGGATCTTGACCATTCTCAAAATCAATTAACTAACCCATTCTACAAATATTTGTCGAATTTTTCAAGTCGCTAACTTCATTCTATCGAAAATTAACGCTTATTTGAAGTTTCACTTGTGGGGGAGGTAGGGGTTCCTTGGGTCGGATCTTGCCCAGCATTTCCATCAACCAATTAGATCCCCCTACAAACATTTAAACAAAATTTCAAGTCTCTAGCTTCACTCTATCGAAAGTTATCGCTTATTTGAAGTTTCATTTGTAGGGGAAGTAGGGGTTTCGTTGATTGGATTTTATGTATTTTCAATATTAGCCGACTGGATCATACTATAAACATTTGACCAAAATTTCAAGTCGCTAGCTTTATTTTGTCGTAAGTTATCGCTTATTTTAACACTCGCATACATATTTGAGTACCCGGGTACTCATGAGCTATTAAAAGCTGGTTTTTTCACTTATTGTAATTATTATTGTCCCCATCTTCCTAATGAGCTATCACTATTATGTTTTACCTGGAAAAACATGGCACACATGTTTATACATTTTTTTTTCACTTTTTGTTGGTTACCCCTCGGATCCATTTATGAGTACCCGGGTACTCACATTCATATTATATGGGGTTTTACCCAGAAAAATTATTCATTTATAAATTTAGCAGTTGCAATGAAAAAGGGTATACTTCAAACAATAGGTTTATGACTCTTACGTATCCTGTGTCAGGATTAGGTCAAATCCAGTCGCATAAATCTTTTGAATTCGAGGGTTTCTATTCAATTTCGACTTGATCATTGAGAGTGTAAGACTGTAAAGTATTGGAAATGGATGATATTAGCCATGCTCGTTGCCAACGTATGACGGACGAAGAACGCTACGATTCCATAGGAAGTCTTGTCGATTCCGGCGATTCTGGCGACTTCCTCGGTAGTTCGGACGAGGCATTGATTCCCGAAAAACGACTGGTTCTATGCAAACTAGTCTCTCAGTTTTCAAGCTACCCAGTTGAAATTTTGCAAGAAGTATATATATATGCACGCAGTATATATATATGCACGCAGTACATATATATGTGTACGCAGTATATATATATATGCACGCAGTATATATGTCGGAACCAACGGAATCGGATCACTACGTCATATAGCTAACATAGGAACGACCGGTCCAAAAGTCAGTCTTTGTGAGAAAAATTTTTTTATTTGTAAAGTTGCCATTTTGAAATTTCATATTATTCAATAATTTTCGCCGCTAAATCACATCCTTGAATTCTGTTCAAATTGGACTACTCTATCGTATAGCTGTCATAGGAACGACCGTTCCAAAAACAAGTTTATGTTTGAAAAACTTTTTTCTTTCTAAACATATCTTTACGAAATTTCACACCATTCGATTATATTTACCACCAAACCACATTCCAAAATTTGGTTGAAATCGGCCCACTATTTCATATGCCTCTCATAGGAACAGTGAAATTCGAACAAATTTTACTACTAATTTCACAGTGGTAAATGCACCGCAGATCAAAATGAGGCTATGATAACAGGTATTGAGAGTATGATAACAGGTATAAAACCCTTCACGCTTCGTGTGAACGGTTTCATGCCTCTTTTTATTCCAAATTCGCTTGATTTGCCTCTTCTCAACACCAAATTCTACGAAATTTCCATACAAAGTCTATGTGAGTACCCGGGTACGCCCAAATGTAACGACGTGGTATTGAGATGGGATGTATGCGAGTGTTAAGTTTCATTTCTAGGGGAGATAGGGGTTCCTTAGGTCGGATCTTATTCATCTTTAATGCCAACTAACTCAATCACACGTTCAACATTTGACCAAAATTTCAAGTTGCTGGCTTCATTCTATCAAAAGTTATCGCTTATTTGAAGTTTCATTTGTAGGGGAGGTGGGGGTTAATTGAGTCGGATCTTGCCCATTTTCAATACACAACAAAGTAGGTCTTATTAGCAGCATTCTTTCAAATTTTCAGCTTGCTAGTATCATTTTTTCGAAAGCTATCGTAATTAAAGGAATATTTAATTTTTTGAAATTTGTAGGGGAGGTAGGCGTTTTCTTGACCTGATCATGCCCATTTTCAATACCATCCAACTAGATCACACTTCCAACATTTGACCAAAATTTCAAGGCTCTAGCTTCATTTTATCGAAAGTTATCGTGCGAACGGACAGACAGACGGACAGACAGACAGACAGACAAACAGACAGACGGACAGACAGACAGACAGACAAACAGACAGACAGACAGACAGACAGACAGACAGACAGACATGGCTAAATCGAATCAGGAGGTGATCCTGATCATTTATATATATATACATTGCTATACCTCCGGAGCCTCCTTTAAGGTGTTACATACTTCCGTCGTGACAAAAACAATATACCCTATACTACAAGTCAAGGGTATAAAAATTATCTGTATGTATTGTACTACTGGGGCGTAGGCAATTAGTAGAAGTACTAGTAGTAGTCATCTACAGGCTTGATAAATTATCTTATGAAGTTATTCATATTTAAAAATTTCGTAAAATTATCCAGTCATGGAAATGATTGTTCTGCGACAAGGTTGTTGGCCACATAAATTGAAACGCTTAATCTGTGGACTCAATTAAATGACATGAACTTCCGCAATCAATTATTTAAACAGGACGGTACTTTTTTCAAAAAGGCCATGAAACAATGGTCCTATTGCAGACAAAATCATCAGGACTAATCATTTCAGCAACGGCTGGGTTAAAAGGTCATCAAGATTTGGTGACTCAATCTGACCTCTTTTACATGAAATTAATAATGAGGAAATCGTCCATACCATTAGTGAGAGCCTTGGTGTGAGGGAATTCTTTAGACTAAAACGATACGCATTTGACACCTTATCTTACATCATCTCCACAAAAATGAAAATAAATTTAAAAACCGTTAAGTTAAGACAACCATTTCGGTCGCGAGCCATCATCGAACCACGTGAAAATCAATAGAACGTGCGGAAAAAAGTATCTCATTTCCACTGTTCTATTGATTTTTACGTGGTTCGATGGTAGTCGCAAACCATTTGGCGCGTTTTCTCGTACAGAGTAGAGTAGAGTAGGATAAGCGACAAAAAAAACCTGTAGCGGAAATGAAAACGGGGCTTGTCTTTGCTGGAAGTGTGTCTTGGTTTAGTTAGCATTCAAATGTCAACTCAAATTTAAAGAGGAAACTTAAATTCTTAGTACAGATGCAGCCTTTAGGCTGCAGAATCATTTTGAATGTTTTCTATTACATTAATTCCACAAGGAAATGAATTTTATGTGCTTCCCAAACTGTAAAATGCCCGAAAACTTCAACACCTGCGCCGCTTGCCTTTCAAAACGTGGGAATACTAAGGGAGTAGCTTTCTTGCATTAACATTCTGTCAGCAGGTCAGATCAATTAGTTAGTGTAATTGTGTGGTGTTGACTTGCTCTGCTCTGTACGGTTGTTTAAAAAAACGCGCCTAAAGTGAGTCGAACTTAAGAATGCATTTCTTAAGAACGGAGAGCTGTACTCACATACTTCATCTACATCTATAATGTAACTTTTCATTATTTATGTGCATTTTTATATACTGACATGTAATGAATAACATTGAGAGTGTTTTTAAATGAAACACCTTATGTAGGCCATCACGAAAAAAAGTGCTTCAAGAGAAAAGTGAAAATGAATGGTCATTCTCATTACATACATTCTCATTGCATACATATATGCAAATATCTAGGGCATAAATCCATGCGAAGCAAAGCAGGCAGCATACTTTGCAATTATCCCCCTAGTTGAATACGACGGTTGCAACTTGCTGGAATTCAATGAAACAAGTAGGTAAATGAATAGAAGATAGCAATTTGAATTCATGTTTGCAGATGTTTATCATGGGCGGGTGTAGGAAACGTTGGTATTAATTGTGGAGCATAATCAAACGTAGGGCCCTCACTATATTTTATTAAGTTAAGTAACATGCAAACTAATGGAGAAGCAGCTTAAGTTGAACTCTTATACGCTTCTTACAATTTCAAATTTAAATAGTTGTTGATAATACTTAACTTTATTTCAACCAATTAAGAAGTTTTATCACCAGCTAAGAATAAAGTGTTCAAGAGTTCAAACAAGACCTTTTTCCGAGACTCCATCATTCAAATTTTGCCTTAAATTAACAGAACAATTTGAACTTCACTAAAAATTTGCTTTAAGCTTGATAATCACTTACGGTCCGAGTAAATTTCACGTATTCAAGTACCTACATGCTCCTTCGTCGTGGATGTCCTAAAGAGCTATTCAAACAACAAAGCCACACGACTCATGTACAAGCCCAATTGATAGCCATACATTTGATATAGATCTAAGCTCGTGTCAGTCACATACGTGCTCTTGTTGGACATATCAAATCCGAGAACACTGCATGTTCCACCAGACCACAGTAATCATCTGCAATTTACATGAAATCCTTCTGCATAGTGGGACTGCATTCTGAAGGGAAGGTTTTGATAAACATCGAGTGGTGAACATAGTACGTGCATGGATAGTGATGGCCGATAAATAAAACACTCACCATTGTGGTTATTGGCTATTTGAGTGAAATATGAAAATATTTGTGAAGTCACATGTGAACCCATGCAGTCACTTTCTGAAGGCAATGACCGTAAGTGACCTGTTGAGAGAGTCGTTGTCGTCGTCCAAGTAGGATAGGTACCTGGTTAAACAAAACATGAAAATCGTGGCCCCCGCATGGGTGGTACGAACATGTTAAGGAGAGGGTAATTAAAAAATTCTTCAATGCCACAGGTATTTTTCCAGCCAACGGTGCCCCCAATGTTACTAGCGTAGGCTACTACCGTGTATACCTTTGCTAAGTTGGTCCCCTGAATACCCATCGTAAGTAAAAAAAATACGAAAAAAAAACCAGCTACATCCGGTTAGTATGCCCACTTGATTTTACGGTTGGGTAATTTTCCTAAGAATTGTTTTTACAATTTTTTCAACATTTAAATCTAATTTTTATGTTTGCATGTCCGATTGGAATTCGAACTCGGGTCGTTGTGCTTCAGAACCCATCGCGCTACCACATACGCCATTAAGACTAATATAAAATGGCTTCCAAATAATCCTTGATAAGCAATACTGTCCCAGGTTGAAAAGTCGTTAACTAAGTTGGGTACGTACCTGGGTTCCCTAAATTATGAACATCGTAGCCCCCGAATAGCTATCTACGTTGGGCACGTATCTGGGTTACCTAAATGATGAAAATCGCAGCCTCCCGCCATGGATCTCTTGGAAATCCTATGGGCTAAGTGAAAATGGTGGGCACGCCAGGATGGCTATTTAGCATAGCTATTTTGGATAGTACGCGTTACCGGGGGAATGGTTTTTTGCTGGGCTACCATGGAAATCACTGTAACCTTGCAGATCGATGCTCGTACATGATTTTTTAGTACATGCTTTTATTTCATCCCATTTAAATCTTTTTCTCAAATTGATTTAACCTTTTCCATACTTGATGCACTTTTCCAAAATCAGTGACGTGCAGTGCAGTGACTTTAACATCGGGTCAAGTGCTAGAAGAAAAAAAAGACACCTGGCGCAGTGAAGCCAGAGGAACTGATTTTTGATATGGGCTAATTCGGAATCATTTATGAGTTTATGTAAAATTAAGATATGGGTGGGATACTTAACTGCAGTTGTTACTACCAGGTGCAGCTGCAGAAATTTGTATTTCGATATTTGCGGAGATATTTTCAGACAATGTAACTTTTTAACTGTTCGATTGATTTTACTATATGAATTTATCTCCAGTTTAATTTTCGGTTTCATCAACTAAATGCCTTTCGTGTAGGTAAATCTTTGCTTATTACTTTTTGCTGTTGTATTACTGTAACCTTTCGACTGTACTGTGGATTTTCCTGAAACTGCCCGGAAGCTATTCCTCACTAATTTTCATCAATTAGACAAGTTTCGCTCAACTAGCTTTTTCCATTATACATAAATAAATTGTGCTCCAAAAATTTTGCGGTTATATAGCTGTAATTCTGGAACTGACTCATTGATGTTGCTGAAATTAAATAAGAACCCAGTCTTGACAATTGCCCACAAATATGAAAATTTCACTCAACTAGCTTCTTGCGTTATAGAGTTATTTTGGTTAGAAAATTTTGCCGTTATATACATAGCTGTAACTTTTGAACCGTTTCATGCATTTTTCTGAAATCAGATAGGAGTCGAGACCTCCTTAACATCCACCAACTGGATAGGTTTCGCCGAGCTAGCTTCTTCCGTTATGTATTGTAGTTATTTTGTTTATAAAACTATGCCGTTATATAGCTGTAAATTTTTAACCGCTTGATGGATTTTTGCTAAAACTCGATAATAGGCTAGTCCTTATCAACGTCTACTTACTGGGCAAGTTTGGTTTAGATAGGCTATTCCGTTATGAAGTTATTAGGCTCAGATACTTTTGCCGTTATATAGCTTTAACTTTTTAACCGCTTTATCGATAGTGCTGAATTTCAATAGCAGTCGGCTCCCCACTGACATCTATCAACTGGAAAAGCTTCACCTCGCTTTCGACTTCCGTTCGACTGTTATCGTGTCCACAACATTTTGCGGATATATATACCTATATGTATATTATATATAAAGGACACTAAAAAAATCTAATGATGCCAATCGATTCCTGGGGTCATGAAACGTAAAGAAACCCAACTCCGGGGTCGAAACTCGTTACTGAAGGAGGGTCGAATAACTGATTTTTTCTTCAAAAATCAGTTAAAAATACTGGACTCATAAAAGACCTAAAATGTTAATTTTTTTAATGTTTAAATCTTGCGCCAGTTGGTGAATGTTGTACGATTTTTTTTTCAAAAAATTCTCCTAAAGATAGTAATTTTCGGAGAAGGATGTTAGGCAGGGCCGCGTTTTCAAAATTTGCGCCCAGGTACTTGAGAATTAGAAGTTTTGAATTGCTGGGAAATCTGATGGGAAAGTTAAATTTCTCAAGCAAAAAGGAATATCTTCTTCTCTTTGTGAGTGCTCTGTGTTGCACTATTGTAGTTTTGAGAGGAAAGCTCAATGTTAAGAGATTTGAAATGTATTGGAATTCAAACAGGAGTAAACTTTTGTGTTCAAATTCACGAGCTTACACTGTGTGCGTTCAGAAGGAACTGAGCAACTTCCGCTCAGCGAACATGTTCAGAACGAGCGGGTTCAGAAGTGACTGAGCAACTTCCGCTCGGGTGATCATGATCAAATTTCACCGAGCAAGAAATATTTCTGCTCACTGATCAGTGCTCAGTGCTCAGGTTCTTCTTCTTCTTTTTCAACCTCACGCTCAAGTTGCGACTTTCGAATTTTGACAGTTATCAAGTTGGTTGTTGTGTTTTTGCCGCTTTCGGCTTCTAGTTCTTTGGTTTTCGGGTGCTTTTGATTTCGTTTTCTCGTTGTTCGTGATTTTTGTAAAGGACAGCGTGGGATTGATGTATGTTCCACTTTTCGGCACTCGACGTCTGAAATTGTCATCGTCAGCTCTCAGCTGGTCGATTTTTCAGCTGGTGAAGTAGCGTTCAGCAGGTGCAGACTCCAAACCGAGCAGCTCCGGAGCTGCTCGCGAGCAGTTGCGGAGCAGCTCGCGAGCGGTTTCCGCTCTTTTGCCACCTTCTGAACGCACTCACTGTAAACACGTTTCGCGCGTTTTTATTGCTCTCGCGCCACAGCCATCTACAATACTTTTGGGTTGGTTTGCCGGATGCGACGCAGACGTTGCATACGGTTTATCGATTTGATCCGGCTCATGCGTTTAAAACGCGAATGTAATTTAAGCCTTAGCCTGGCATTACACATCGCGTTTTTCTGTGGGAAAAGCAATCCCGTAAAAAAATGCATTGTCGTAAAAGCAGAGGACTCGATATTTACAGATTGCGCTTTTCTGCGGGAGAAGCTTGTGAAAGAAACAAAACGTTCCCAGCGGGGATATCGGTGGTTTTATTTTTGTGGCAATATTGTAGGCAGAAGTTGTGATGTCGATACTATTGCAAACCAATCCTCAATGGATGTACTGAATGAATTTCGTCACTGGGTGCATGTGTTTCTAGTAAATCGTTGCAACAAAAGTCGGAAGGTGTAATGCGTTTCATATACCACCGGGTGTTCATCTTTCTTACTGCGTTTTTTTGCTGGATAAGTCTCTCGCTGTCGTTGAACTTGCTGCTGCAAAACGATTCCCTGTTCCTGCACAAAACTGCAGCGTTTTCGTAACACATAGTGTAAAGCATTCCATTTAAATGTACACGTTCCTCTTTTCCTGCAACAATTCGTTTTTTTTTGCGGGATTGTTTTTCCCGTAGAAAAACGCAAAGTGTAATGCCAGACTTAGGTTTGTTCCTAGCGTCAGGGAACTACGGGTAGTAGCGATGCCGCTGACATTGCGGTAAAGAGGGGGGAAATCTCGTAAATTAAGTGGGTGGATTTTCGTAAAATAAGTGGTGCGTAAAATAAGTGGTGCGTAAAATAAGTGGATGTAAAGTAAGTGGATTTATACTGTATTAGTAAACATTATGATGTAAGAAGAGTCTTACTTCATGGTAAACATACAGAGATACATTCAGTGCGAATTCGGTGCAAATTTTGCGACTAGTTGAAAACACCATAAAATAAGTAGAATATCATCAACCATTTTGTATTTTACTTGAATAAATGTTCTTATCTATGTTCTTTGAAGGAACCTTAACAGATTATTCTATCATTATTCAAATTAAACACAACTCAATTGATATAATCGTACAATCGACATTATCGAGTACCACGATTATACATTTCAAAAAATAATTTTCTTATTTTACAAAACTCATTGTAAAGGAGACCTTCATATCAAATTATCTCGTTATAACTTTTATTGCGTACGCTTATTTAAACTTAGTTTTCTTTATTTTTTTCTTTTTTTTTTTATTTATTTATTTTTTTTTCTTTCGCCGTCTGTGGCGCCCCTTTCACTGCGGCGCCGTGGGGCTTGAGCCCAATAAGCCCATAGGTAAACGCACTACTGATGTTAGGAGTCCCGAACCAAGCCACCGGAATTGTTAGAATTACTTTTATAATTGGCGGCCAATGTGGGGTCAAGACGCACTCGCTGGCCGTGTTCGTTCGGTCACCGCTCCACGATCTAGAGCAGTGGTCGGAATACTCTTCCCCAAAAAGGCCAAATTTTTTAAATTTTAAGCTCAGCGGGCCGGGTAGCAAATTTGGAATGCAACTGCTACTGATATA